>CM048746.1:524942001-526325751 GCA_026315105.1 Locusta migratoria
AATCCCTCCATTCATTAGCAACATTGATTCCTTATCTGATGTTAAGAGCATTACTTCAAAATCACTTCTGACCGAATCCACATACTGTCTCCTTGGTCTGCTTGGACTACTCCTACCCTCTAACGTCGAACCCACGAAAGTCTTGGGTAACCATGCTTCTCCCATGAGTGTAATTCTACCCTGCCATCTAAGCCTGCTTGCTCTACTTGCTACATCTATGGCGTTCATTTCCAGTTTTTCTTGATTTCAAATGTTCAAATGTTTGTACAGCTTATGGGACTTAACTACGGGGTCATCAGTCCCTAAACTTACAAACTACTTATGAACTACTTACGAACTAGGACGGCGCAAATATCCATGCCCGGGGGGGATTCGAACCCCCGACCGTAGTGGCCGTGTAGACCGTGACTGAAGCGCCTCAGTCCCCTCGGCCACCACGGCCGGCTTTCTTGATTTCATTTAAAGTTTTCTTTTTTATTTGTCAGGCGGCAGTCTACAGCCGTAACGTACTTTGAAAAAAAAAAAAAAAAATCATTATTGTGCCAGAGCTGTTATGTTCGACTGGTTTCGGCAATTGCTGTCCTCAAAAGGAAATCAACAAAATATTTTACACCAAAGACAATAAGGTAACATTTTTACTGAGTACAGCATCGCCAAATGTCAAAGTTACAGTAAATTTAGCGATAGTTTCTAAACAACTGTCCATTTTACATCATATAGTAGGTATTACTTCAATGTCACCTGTATATCTTGTTACAGTCTGTGACGAAATAATTTGCTTATTTGTAATAGTTAGAGATTAAATCAATTGAATACCTACTACGTCGTGAAACGATCGCTATATTTGAAGTAAATTTGACGATGCTGTACTCCGTAAAAATGTTATCTTATTGTCTTTGATGTAAAATATTATTTTATTTTATTTTTTTATTTTTTTTTTTATTTCCTGTTGATGGCAGCAATACCCGAAACCGGTTGAACATCACAAATAAAAATATTGACAGCTATGGCACAAGAATGATTTTTTCAAAGTTTCTTGAATTCCTTATTTTGGACACTCTTTTGCCATTTCCCCCCTCCAATAGTACCTGCAATCATTATTGCTACTTTCGTATCTCTACTCTCGACCTTATTAAAACCCCAATATGTATCCCCCCAGGATTCACTCCCATACAACAAATTTGTTCGAAGGATTGATCTGTGCACTGCTAACTCAGTCTTGGCAGTGATTTAATTCTTGCATCAGAGAGTAAATCGTAGCTGAGCGCTGACTGCACCAGCTTTGGTACCACTTGATTCCAGTTCCTTCACTATGTTGCCACCCTGTGAGAAAATACATAATAAAACTTGAAGCCGTCCACCTATATTTGATCCTCTTATTTGGCATTCAACCTGTTTAAATCACTGAGCTATAGAGATCACTTTCGTTTTGGAGATGGTGACCAAATGTTTGTAACCCTATTGGACCAAACTGCTATGGTCATCAGTACCTAGACTTACAAACTACTTAAACTAAGGCCAACACACACCCATGTTCCAGAGAGAGATCGAACCTCCGACTACGAGCAGCCACGCGCTCCGGAGCAAGGCGCCGTAGAGCGCTCGGTCACTCCACCACGGTGATGGTGACCGGCTAGGGTGACCAGCTATCCCGCATTCTGCGGGACTTTCTGCTTTAAGGTATTTTGTAAATGTCCCGCAATTGTTTCGTTTTATATCTGAATTTATTTTCGTGTTTCTGTCATCGGTACGAATTTTCATAATACGAAACAGTCCTGCCAACTAACTTCCACTAATCGTTGCAAACAGTACAAAAAAAAAAAAAAAAAAAAAAAAAAAAAAAAAAAAAAATCTTTGAAGAAGGGTTCCGGATGTTCCTTTAACGGTTACGTTTTTACGATTTTGGAAATTGATTGGGCGTCGGATAGTGATACTTCGTTACAAAACGAAAATTGTCACTTAGATCACTTAAACCACTTACAGGCAAGAGGAACATGCGTATGTGCATATGAAACTAAGTGGTAAATCAACCTTCGGTACGTATTTGCTGATCGAAATAACATAAACAAGCCGTTTTGTAAACTTTGCAAGAAGACATTTAGTATTTCTCATGAAGGATTCTACGACGTGACGAGGCACAAAAAAGGCTAAGGACGTCAGAAAGCAGCTGGCTTATTTCTCCATCACCATTGTTTGGTTGCAGTACTAGTACCGTCCATGAAGATACAGTGACTGTTTCAGAAGTGACAAAGACATTTGACAATGTTATTCATAATGAGCCTCTCGTTATTTCAGAAAATTTGTTCCGTTTCTATTTTTTGATTTAGATGAAGGGTCCTTAGTTCACAGACTGGAAAAGAAATTACACAATAAACGTGAGGGCATATTTCCAGAATGAAACTTTCACTCTGCAGCGGCGTGTGCGCTGATATGAAACTACATGGCAGATTAAAATTGCGTGCCGGAACCGAGACTCGAATCTGGGATCTTTACCTTTTGCGGGCAAGCGCTCTACCACTGAGCTACCCCGACACGACTCACGATCTCGCCCCACAACTTCAATTCTGCCAGTACCTCGCCTCCTACTTTCCAAACTTCACAGAAATTCTCCTGCGTAACTTACAAGACTAGCACACCTGGAAGAAAGGACATGGTGGATACATGGCTCAGCTTCAGCTTAAGGGATGTTTCCAGAATGAAACTTTCCCTCTGCAGCTGAGTGTGCGCTGATATAAAACTTCCTGGAAGATCAAAATTGCGTGTCGAAACCGGGACTCGAAAGGCAAAGATCCCAGGTTCGAGTCCGCGTTCCGGCAAGCAATTTTAATGTTTGTCTCTGTTATTACTTCAATAACCGTACTCTTGGTAAAAAAAAAAATAAAAAAAAAATAAAAAATAAATAAATAAATAAATAAATAAATAGGAAAATAGGCAGAACAATGGTAATCAAAATCTTAAATAAATTGTTCTTTTAAAATTGCAGCTAAAAATGCAGCTCCCCACAAAATTGTGAAATGTCACCTTTTTTACTGCCTTATCCCGCATTCAGCAATTGGTCACACCAGGTTTCGCATACCACGACTCTTACATCTCTGATCTAGCTCTGAAATATTAGATTTCAAACCTTTCAACCAAATCTGCTATCACCAACACTCGTCTTCTCATGCGAGATTGCTTATTATGTTTTCAACTGTTTTAATCTCATCCTGCCAGGCTATCGTTTAAACGTATCTATATATTCTATATATATAAACATGAATGTTTGTATGTATGTTCTCTATGTGTCCATGAATCATTCATTCGATTGCAATGATACTTTGGTGAACTGTTCACCGTACGCTCACGAAGGGTCCTGACCCAAAAACAAAAGAGCACAACACATAGCTCAGGAGATATGACGTCATAATAAATGAGAGGCCACCGCGTGAGAGTACCCAGGTTTATGCGTCAATTATTGGAAAATGGGAGTAGTTAGGGACCTGCAACAAAGTTTGTATGTAATTTCTGACGTTTATGAAGCGTTTTGTAACTGCCCCCCCCCCCCCCCCCCAACAAAATGATGAAACGAAAAGAAGTCTACCGCTCACAACAGTTTCGCTTAGATGTCGTGCGATTGTCGCATCAGACCTGACCTTGTATCAAAGAAATTTAGCATTACAGATTTGCATGTTACTATTTATTTTTGTCTGCAAGCCCCCTTAATTCTCTTAAATCCAAAATTAAACAATATGTTTTCTTAATCTCTATGTACATAAAAGCGAAACAAACTCACTCACTTTACCCACTGACTAAACACGAAATCTCGAAAATTACTTCATCTATGAAGCTGAAATTTGGTGAGAATGTAGTTTGTTTGTAGCAAACGTCAGCTAAGAAATTATTTTGTGATAGGTGCATGGCGGAGCATACTTCTTCTACAGGCTCACTAAATATAGAGTTTCATTCCGATCTTCACGAAATTTCACAAGATTGAACTTCAAAATATGTTTCATATTGTGCATCGGGAAGGGTAGTTTGCAACATAAAAATGGATCCCTAAATACCTTGATCAAGCTATAACTTGAGAACGGCTCGACCAATTTCACAGATCCTTTTTTTTTTTTTTTTTTCGTTATTCTCAGAGCAAGAGTTGTATGAAATAAAACTCTAATATTTGAGAACACCAAAGTGCATTTTATAATCTGACACTGTGTTTCTATGCAAAGAAATCTATACTTTTGTTCCGATATTGATGAAATTTTGCACACACTACCTTAAAAACAAGAGGAATGTCACTGTCTGTATAAAATTTCATTCGCTGTATGGTGGAGGGTACTTAACTTACAGAATTTTACAAAATTCGTAGTTTTGCTCCAATCTTTATGCATTTTTGCACACACGACCTTTAAACCAAGTGGAAGATCACTGGGTACATAAATGTTACTATGGTATATGACAGAGGCTAAAAAAAGGTAAAGCAGTCAACAATCCGAAGATTGGTTTGAACACCACGGTGCTTTACTAGACATGGTCCTGTTTGGAGGTGGTATGCCGTTGCCTTCCTCCGACCTTCGAACCGACTTAACCAGCCAGTTATAGGGGGACCTACAGTTTAACGTGGGTTCCAAACCACGGTGCTACTCGGTATTTTTCACGTGAGCAATACTGCCAGAGGTGAAAGAATTGCGAAGTGACAGATAAAAATCCTAGGACCTGGCGGGGATCGTACCCGCGACCTTTGGATTTGTAGTTTGGCACTCTACCACTGTGCAACCGAGGCGCACCTAAAAAGGTAAACCAATCAACAATCCGAAGATTGGTTTGAACAGCGCAATGCTTTACTAGGCATGGTCCTGTTTGGAGGTGGTATGCCATAGCCTTCCTCCGACCTTTGAACTGACTTACCCAGCCAGTTATAGGGAGGCCTACAGTTTAACGTGGGTTCCGAACCACGGCAACCTTGCAGGAAACTTTGCCGAGAGAGGGAAAGGTGGAACAGAGACATGGGAAAGAAAGTGGTGGATACAGAGAGAGGAGGGAAGGGGATGAGGACTACGAGAATGTAGGATAAATAAACACCCGGGCAACGCCGTGTTCACAGCTAGTGATCTATAAATAGTCAAGATTAACAATCACGATTAATACCAATACAAAATTTTACGGCGATATTGTGTTTCCAGGTGATAGTTAAAACTTCGTGGTACTGGATACCGCAGTGGAAGGTCCGACTTGGGAGGGAAAGCTGGAAAGGGGAAATGTTTTGTATTTGTGGCAGCTGGTGAGATGACGTAGTTTATAGGTATTGCAGATTGGAAGGCCGGGGTCGGGGAGAGAGCGCAGTACTGGCGGTTGTTTTACGGCAGTGCGCTGGACGGCGGCGATTTGCTTTGGGGCTGGGAACGTTAAGGAGACGTAGCGAGGTGGCGGTGCAGTGGCGGCGTGTTTACGGCTGCCGCGAGCCTTGGCCGCCTGACAAGTCGCCGCCTTTGATGTGCCGCCGCCGCCGCCGCCAAAGCCATACACCTGCGGAAACACGACGCACGCCCATGCCCGTACCCCCAACTGGCCCCCACCTGCGGCCGCGGCGCAGAGGGACCCACACGTATATTACTGGCAATGCCCTACACAGTATCACTGCTGTTTTTGATACTTCTATTGTATAATGTACAAAGTAAGAGCTTATAGTGTATCAGACCAACTGGGTAAAAGTGCAGTTTATGCGGCAGCGGCTAGCCGTCGCGCTCGCTAGGTTGGGAACGGCAGAGCAGCCAATCAGGAGTCGCGATGCCGCGGACAATAAGAAAGAGCGTTACAATTGTACTATGTAAACAAATCGAAGCGGTGTATGCAAAAGTTTTTGACGACCTACAAGTTACAGTTGCTATCAGTATGTATGTCACTTGATCACTGTTTCGAATATATCATAAAATAAATAACACATACTATACCTGCTCTATGGTTGACAGGTTCTTGTATGTACCCTTGTCCGGTCAGTAAAAGTAATTGCGATAATTTCTAAAAATGCTTGCAATCAAGGTAGCTAGGACTAAAAAAATATATATATATATATATATATATATATATATATGAGCGTACAACTGTAAATTGATTGAGTGTCTTTGAGCCGGAGATTCGGGCGCTACGCGCCCTCACATACTAAAAAAAAAAACTTCTCGTTTAACCTATACCTAACTTAACTTTCACTTAAAATGATCAATGCTTCGTACTGGTCATAAAACATGTTTGACTGCTGTGGTGCATTAATAATAGGTCACTTATGTCCGTAATACAACAATTATCTAAAAATCTGTTATACATGGAAAATCAATTACAATCACACAAACGCCGCACCGATATCCTCGAATAAACTTCGAAATTGACGCCAAATTTACTCGTCATGAAACACGCAATCTCATTGGCCGCGGCATCGCGACTTCTGATTGGCTGCTCTGCCGTTCCCAACCTAGCGAGCACGAAGGCTAGTCGCTGCCGCATAAACTGCACTTTAACCGACCAATTGTGTGATTGGATTGAGGAGTTCCTAGATAACAGAAAGCAGCATGTATTCTCAATGGAGAGAAGTCTTCCGAAGGAAGAGTGATGTCAGGTGTGCCACAGGGGAGTGTCGTGGGCCCGTTGCTGTTCACGATATACAGGGTGTTACAAAAAGCTACGGAACTTTCAGGAAACATTCCTCAAACTCAAAGAAAGAAAATATGTTATGTGGACATGTATCCGGAAACGCTTAATTTCCATGTTAGAGCTCATTTTATTAATTCTTTTCAAATCACATTAATTATGGAATGGAAACACACAGCAACAGAACGTACCAGCGTGACTTCAAACACTTTCTTACAGGAAATGTTCAAAATGTCCTCCGTTAGCGAGGATACATGCATCCACCCTCCGTCGCATGGAATCCCTGATGCGCTGATGCAGCCCTGGAGAATGGCGTATTGTATCACAGCCGTCCACAATACGAGCACAAAGAGTCTCTACATTTGGTACCGGGGTTGCGTAGACAACAGCTTTCAAATGCCCCCATAAATGAAAGTCAAGAGGGTTGAGGTCAGGAGAGCGTGGAGACCATGGAATTGGTCCGCCTCTACCAACCCATTGGTCACCGAATCTGTTGTTGAGAAGCGTACGAACACGTCGACTACAATGTGCAGGAGCTCCATCGTGCATGATCCACATGTTTGCTAATCCATACATCAAATGGACATCTGCCAACTTCGCATTTGTAAACATTGCACTGACTGAAAAACCACGTTCGTGATGAACACTAGCCATTTGATGCAAACGTATTGATGTGCTTGATGCCAGTACTGTAGAGCAATGAGTCGCATGTCAACACAAGCACTGAAGTCAACATTACCTTCCTTCAATTGGGCCAACTGGCGGTGAATCGAGGAAGTACAGTAGATACTAACGAAACAATTGGGTATTTTGACAATTGTCGGCACGAATTATTTCAATTTACATTTAAAGAGAAATACTAAAATGAGCTGTAACATGGAAATTAAGCGTTTCCGGACACATGTCCACATAACATATTTTCTTTCTTTGTGTGTGAGGAATGTTTCCTGAAAGTTTGGCCGTACCTTTTTGTAACAAAATCAAATGTTCAAATGTTTGTATAGCTTATGGGACTTAACTACGGGGTCATCAGTCCCTAAACTTACAAACTACTTATGAACTACTTACGAACTAGGACGGCACAAATATCCATGCCCGAGGGAAGATTCGAACCCCTGACCGTACTTTTTGTAACACCCTGTATATAAATGACCTTGCGGATAACATCGGAAGTTCACTGCGGATGATGCTGTAGTATATAGAAAGGTTGTAACAATGGAAAATTCTACTGAAATGCTGGAGGATCTGTATCGAATTGACGCATGGTGCAGGGAATGGCAATTGAATCTCAATGTAGACAAGTGTAATGTGCTGCGAATACATAGAAAGAATGATCCTGTATCATTTAGCTACACTATTGCGGATCAGCAGCTGGAAGCAATTAACCCCATAAATTATCTAGAAGTAGGGATTATGGAACGACCATATAAAATCAATCGTCGGTAAAGTAGATGCCAGACTTAGATTATTGGAACAATCCTAAGGAAATGCAGTCCGAAAACAAAGGAAGTAGGTTTCAGTACACTTATTCGCCCACAGCTTGAATACTACTCACTGGTGTGGGATCCGTACTGGGTGGGGTTGATAGAGGAAGTAGAAAAGATCCAACGGAGAGCAGCGCGCTTCGTTACAGGATCATTTGGTAATCGTGAAAGCGTTACGGAGATGATAAAATCCAGTGGAAGACTCTGCAAAAGAGACGCTCTGTATCTCGGTACATGCTTTTGTCGAAGTTTCGAGAACATACCTTTACCGAGGAGTCTAGCAGTATATTGCTCCCTCCTACTTATATCTCGTGAAGAGATCATGAAGATAAAATCAGAGAGATTAGAGCCCACACAGAGTCATACCGACAATCTTTCTTTCCGCGAACAATACGTGACTGGAATATGAGGGAGAACCTATAGGGGCAGTACTCAAGGTACCCTCCGCCACACACCATCGGGTGGCTTGCGGAGTATACATGTAGACGTAGATGTGAATGTGCGTGCAGCCGTTTGTGTAATTACAGAAAACTGTCGTAAAAATACGGATGAACTGACGTAACTAGTCCAAGCCTTAACATCTACAGTAATGAGATGCATTGATTTGCTGTTTGCATTAATCTGTTACCAATTTCATTCAACTTCGGCCTCTCTTGCAATAGTATGACCGTTGTAATGTGATTTTATCGTGTATAACACATGTCGTTATTCTTCTAACATGGAGACCACATGAGTATCGGATATTGGAATTTTTTGTTACTTATTGTATGTGAAGTGCAGAACTCAAATAACTATCAGTCAAAGCCATTCGACGCATCCCTAAGAAAATTATCGAGAAAATCAATTTTGTAATTTTGCAAGTACACTTAAGTTCCAAGAACTGGAGCACTTCTAGCATCTGTCGGTGTAGATCAGGTGAGCTGGGCGCCGTGGCTCAGCGCGCTCGGTCAGCGTACTGGGCTTCAATCCGTAGGGTGAGTGGTTCCAATCCTGTCATCTCAGTTCTTTTTAGTTTTTCTTTCGTTGTGTTCGAATACTTACAAAATTTTAATATCCAGTGGTAATTTTTACGAAAAATGCACGTATTTTTGTATATTCGTAATGTTCTATGTTTTATAAAATGTTGTTAATAATGGTTTCAATAAAAAAATAAGTTACTTTTTTACAGTATTGGCATCGCTATTATTTGACGACGGCAGTCCTTGATTGTTCCGTTTGTGAAGAGCTACGACTATGATTTTGGAAAGTCATCTCCATAGTTATCAATGGCTTTCCAAGCAGCTAACCTACTCAACCATACTTATAGGTGATGACAAAGTGTTTAGCTCTTCTACACACAAATAAACAAAAAATAACAACACGTAGAATCAGAGATCCCAAAATGTTTCAAATAACTGAATTCGAAAACGAAAAAAATATGTATCACAGCGGAATTCGAAGCATCGATTCTATGGTTGTTACGTCAGAACGCTACCACCTGAGCTACACCGACAGATGCTGCAACTGTTTCAATTATTGGTACTTACGTGTATTTTGCAAAACTTCAAAGTAGTTTTTCTCGATAATTTTTGAGAGTTGCATCTAATGGCTCTGGCTGATTGTTATTTAAGTTCTGAGCTTCACGTACGATAAATATAAAGAAATACCACAATCCTATACCCATATGGTCTCCTTGTAAGTGTTTTACCGATAACTACAGTCTGCTTAATACGTTCCTTTGATAACAGGATTCTACATTATACACTATGTGATCAAAAGTGTCTAGACACCTGCCTGAAAATGTTATATAAGTTCGTGGCGACCTCCATTGGTAATGGAGGAATTCAGTTTGGTGTTGGCTCACCCTTAATTCTGTCAGTTGCTGGAAGGTTTCGTGGAGAATGGCAGCCCCTTCTTCACGGTGTGCTGCGATGAAGAGATGTATCAATGTTGGTCACTGAGGCCTGCCACGTAGTCGGCATTCCAAAACATCCCAAAGGTGTTCCATATCATTCAGGTCATGACTGTGTGAAGGCCAGTCCATCACAGGGTTGTTATTGTCGTGTAATCACTCCCACACAGTCCGTGCATTATGAACAGGTGCACGATCTTGTTGAAAGATGCAATCTCCATCTCAGAATTGTGGGAAGCAAGAAGGTGCTTATAACAGTGTATGTTCGTGCTGTTTAGGTCGCGTTCAAGGGGTGCAAGCCCCCCCTCCCCCACCCATGAAAACACGGCCACACCATAACACCACCGCCTCTGAATTTTACTGTTGGCACTACACACGCTGGCAGATGACGTTAATCGGGCGTTTGCCATACCCGCACCCTGCCTTCGGATCACCACATTGTGTATCGCGATTCGTCACTCCACAAAACGTTTTTCCACTGTTCAATCGTCCAGTGTTTACGCTGCTGACACCAAGCGAGGCGTCGTTTTGCATTGACCTGCTTTTGAGTAGCTGCTCTACTATTAAATCCTAGTCCCCCCCCCCCCCGTTAACTGTCATAGTAGTTGGATTGTATTCTGATGCAATTTGTTATTCCTGTCTGATGGTTTGGATAGATGCCTACCTATTATACTGTACGAACCTCTTCAACTGTCGACGGTGTCAGTCAGCCATCAGATGAGGTCGGCCTGTACAGTTTTGTGCTGTACGTGTCCCTTCACGTTTCTTCTTGACTATCAGAAACAGTGGACCTAGGAATGTTTAGGAGTTACGAAATCTCGCATACAGACTTCTGACACAATTGACACCCTATCACCCCACCACGCTCGAAGTCCGTGAGTTCGCCGTAGGTCCCATTCTGTTCTCTCACGATGTCCAATGATAACTGAGGTCACTGATACGGAGTATCTGCCAGTAGGTGGCAGCACAATGCATGTAATATGAAAAACGCATTTTGGGGGGGGGGGGGGGGGAGGGAGATCCGCATACTTTTTATCACAAGGTGTACTTGTTAAAATAACGCTACTACGGAAGTATTAGCTCAAAAGTAAAGCATGTTTAAAACAGCTGTAAAGCTTACAACCTAAGTTCGTGTCTTTCATGTCAGAAGATCATAGAAGTTCCATACGGAAACATTTTGACGTGAGGCACAGAAAGAGGCAACGTTGGCTATCTAGATATAGTCAGTGTGGGGGCGGAGGGGGGGGGGGGGGAGGAGACACCATCGCAGACCAAGTGATGTCAATTGGTGGGGCACGAAACTTTTGATGCCCGTCTTCCGAAAACACATATAGTAACATTACCTAAAAACCCGCTGTTGCTTGGGTGTTTATTTAATATCCACTTCTTTCTTCTGTCCAACTCCTTTCTCTCCAATTTCTGTTCGTTTCCTCCTCCAATCTCTCGGCTCATCTCGTCTATTCTTCTCTATCTATATGCATCTCCTACTCTCTCTGTGCATGTCCTAGTCCTTCTCTCTATGAAAAATTATATCTACCAACTTTTATCGTACAGGTTGTCCAGCGAAGGTTTACTGATTTCAAAATTAAATATCTCTACAAGATGGATAGACGAGTCTGTCAAATAGCATACGTTTTGTGAAAGTTGTAAGAAGTGTATAGAGAAGATAACAAAAGGGGTCAAAATAGTTCGAGACGCTTCCGACAGATTGCGCATTGTGGCGTGCCTACAAACAGTGCGCAGCACCTCCGACGGATCAGTTCCACCACCGCAACGAGAAAGGTGGTTAACGTACCGAAAGAGGGTGTATCCCATCGAACTCTTCGCCAAATCCCAACGGACAAGGCACCGTCACTGATGGTCTGGCGGGGAAAGCTGGGCCAAAGCAAATTGTTACTCCTGCATTTATCTGTATGGTTTCTGAAATTATAAACGTTTGTCATGTTTGGGAGCCCACCCTTTCAATCAGTTTATAACACACAACAGTCAAGATCGCGTTTAATTTTTATGTAGATAACTGTCTTTGGCAGTTTAATTGCCACTTTCGGATCTATCATTTCATTCCACAGATCATGACAACTAACAACTTTTAAAAACACATTCACCAACATTATTGTGACCATATCTAATCACAGTATGTTGCTTTTGAAGTTTTATTTATTTGATGAGAAGTCAACAATAATGTTGGCGAATAAGTGTGTTTTTATAAGTTTTTACTTGTGATGATCTGAGGAATGAAATGAAAGAGCCGAATATGGCAGTTAAACCGCCGAATCCGGTTATCTAAATAAAAATTAAAAACCGATTTTGGCTGTTGTCTTTAATAAATTGATTGAAAGGATCGCCCCACCCCCCGCGCAAACGTCATAAATTTTTATTGTTCCAGAAAGCATAGCGACATTGCCGACATTTGCGCCAACTTTCCCCGCCAGGTTCAAATGTTCAAAGCTTAAGGGACTTAACTGCGGGGTCATCATTTCCTAAACTTACAAACTACTTATGAACTAGCTAATACTAAAGACGACACAAACATCCATGCCCGAGGGGGGGATTCGAACCCTCGACGGGGAACGGCCTCGCGCATCGGAACATAACGCCTCAATGCTCTCGGCCGCTCCGCCGCGGCCGTCATGTCGTCATCAGCAATCTTGGCTGTTGTCTTTAATAAAAAGTTTCTGAAATTATTAGGCACAATCCAAGTAACCCTGATCTAACGTTACTGCAGAGGCTAGTTTGAAGCGTTTCAGCACGCAGAAAACACTGAGACAGGGCCTATACCCATTCTCCTTCAAAAGACAATGCCACCAGGCCATCCCTGTACGAGGAGTGCGGACAGATATGAAGGCTTGGACTACATCTGGATCACAGATGAAGGCCACTCCCAACTGACTAGTGATCGTGAATAATCAAAACTGGCGATTTTCGGGTTCTGAAAATTCCCATTAGTGTGAAGCGAAACTACAGTATTCTCTTGACGTTACTACGTGGGCTGCGTTATTCAGTAGAGTCATTATTGGCCTTTTTCATGTGAGAAACGATCACTGGTAAACGTTACATTGCAGTTTTGAAACAATTAGAAGTCACACAGGTAGCTTTGGAGGACCGACCAGCCAACGAGTGGTGGCAGACTAAGTCGCACCGAACAGGTGTTTCTCTTGGTTGATGAATGCTTGGGCAATAGTCACTGCACTGTATTATTGAACCTTTACTCGCGCAAGGCTGGATTGGCGTCCCTATCACTGTACCCCACAATCGGCTTCTAATGAAATTGCGTGCTTATGGAATATCTCCCCAATTGTGCGATTTGATTCACGATTTCCTATCAGAAAGGATACAGTTCGTTGTAATTGACGGTAAGTCATCGAGTAAAACAGAAGTGATATTTGGCGTTCCCCAGGAAAGCGTTATAAGTCCCCTACTCTTCCTTGTGTTTATAAACGATTTAGGAGACAATCTGAATAGCTCCCTTAGACCGTTCGCGGATGATGTTATCGTTTATCGGTTAATGAATTCAACAGAGGATCAAAAGCAACTGCACAGCGTTTTAGACAAAATTTCTACATTGTGCGAAAATTGGCAATTGACACTAAATAAAGAAAAGTGTGAAATAATACACATGACCACTGAACAAAAATCCGCTGAACTTCAATTACGCGATAAATCAGTCAAACCTTAAGGTCGTAAATTCTACCAAATACCTAGGAGTTACAAATACGAACAACTTTGACTGGAGAGAACACACAGAAAATATTGTGGGGAAGGCGAACCAAAGGTTACGTTTCATTAGCAGAACGCTTCGAAGAAGCAACAGCTCCACCAAAGAGACTGCCGACATTACACTTACGCGTCCTCGCCTGGAGTACTGCTGCCCAGTGTTGGACCCTCACGAGGTGGGACTGACGAAAGAGAAGGTTCAGAGAAGGGCAGATCGTTTTGTTTTATTACGTTACGGGGGTAAAGCGTCACGGAAATGTTGGACGAATTGGGGTGGAAATCATTAAAAGAAAGACGTTATTCATTGCGGCATGTTCTGTTTGCGAAGTTTCAATCACCGACTTTTACTTCTGAATGTGAAAATATTTTTCTAGCACCCACCTACTTAGGGAGACAAGACCGTCCTAATAAAATAAGAGAAATCAGATCGAAAACGGAACGATTTAGGTGTTCTTTCTTCCCGCGCTGTTAGAGAATGGAACGGCAGAGAAAAGTTATGAAAGTGGTTAATGAATCCTCTGCCAGGCACTTAAATGTGATTTGCAGAGTATCTATGTAGATGTAAATGTAGGTATCTGTGGATGTAAGCATCTCGTACAACATATAGTTCAGGGTGCATTAACAACGAAACACGCGAAAAACTGCTGCTTCAAACGACTATGTTCCACGTCTCCGCCTTAACCACTAGACCTATTTCAACGAAATTTGGTACACAGGAGAGAAGAAGAAATAAAGTGAATATATGACAGGTTTATGGTAGGAGAAAAGAAGAAAAAAATATAAATAAAAAAGAAAGAACAATCAGAGAGAAAACCAAGAAGCAGAAAACACTCAAAAAGAAAAAAAAAATCAGGAAAGTACAGGAGAGAATATATGAAAAAGAAATACAGTGAGATATGACACCTTTTGGGAAGAGAAAGCGAGAGAGAAAATGCTGAGGAAAAAGTGGTTTTTAATACGCTCCTTAATGGGGACTTAGATAATAATCAGAATGATAATATCCCGGCTGTATCTGAAATGAATGTAGATAATGAGAGCTCAGTTAAAGAGGAGTGGGTAAATAATACGATGTACACCGTGTTTAACGATGTAAGCGACGCGGATGCCCTTGAGACATGCAGGCATGTGTGAGACTGCAATTGCGAGTACATTTCTTGTGTTCTTGGCAGCGGTAGTGGCAGCAGCGTCCGTTCCCTTCACACGTGCTCGCATGTCTGGGAGACATTTGCATCGATTACATCCTTAAACACGGACGCTGCACATCGTATTTAAGCGAAAGCGAGGCATGCGACGTCCGTGACAAACGTCTCTCCCTGTGCGGAAGTTACATAGTGGAGTGCAGGAGCACTCATGGATAGGAGACTGTGTGTGGAGCATGGGCGTCTGGGTCATTTGGGAGACGGAAACGCGTAGCGTGATGGTCAACGCGACCTCTTGCAAGACGCGAAAAATTCCGGTTGCAATGCCGACCAAGTACAAAATTTCATTCACCAATTAATTGTACAGCGGATGCCGATTCATAATCGCAAGTTCGAATACAATTCTTCAGTAGATAATACAGAGCTATTCAAAATTAAGGAACGGATTTCTAAAATTTATTGCTTTCAAACAATCAAAGAAAGACACACAATTGCGACGTTCCTGGAAAAAGGTCAAATTTTTATACATTCAATATGAGCTCCATGTGTTACATGGTAAATACTGAAACAGTGGCTCATTTCTTGCCACACATAAAGCAGCTAGTTTCTCGTTATCAGATTCACAGCCTCAACAATTTGAGGTAGCAGACTTACAAAGGTGTCAGGCAACGGTGGAATTAGAAACACTTTCTTTTACAAATCCCCACAGGTAAAAGTCACAAGGTGTGAGGTCCGGAAACGAGGGAGGCTATGGTTCATCTTCTGCTGCTCCTCATCCAATCCAACACCCTCGAATGGTGTCATGCAGGTGACGTTGGATGTTGGTACAGAAATACCGAGAATCGTCTTGCATGAAGATGAAGCCATCAGAATCCTCTTCATGTTGAGAAGATAACCAATTTTGAAACATTTTTAGGTTGTTTGCTCTTGTCATAGTTTTCTACATGAACAGAAAATGACCATAATCTTTGTTAGGACATATGACATACACCAGGTATAAGTCTTGAGGGAATCTGTTTCATATATAAACTTTACACTGTTGTCTGTTCAGGAACATTGGAATTATAGTTCTACCTTTTGCACTTTGGAAGATATAAATCTTCGAAACCTGTTCCTTCTTTTTGAATAGCCCTGTGAAGGCTTCTTAAGTACCAAAAAGAACGTCCGAGGCTCAGAATAGTTTTTGCGCGTTGTCGGAAGGATTATGGATGCCAGATGTTTGGATCATAAAAACTTACTCGTCAAATGCTGACAAGAGTACTTCACAGCCATTAGCCAAGGCTGGGTGACCAACTGCCTTACCGATATATGTGCTTGCGGCGCGTAAAAGTGTCTCATAGTTTTTTGACGCTATCTAGCATTTATGAAGGAGGAGGTCAGAAGCAAAACTGTAGAAGTACACTTGTTGCAATTTTTAGAAAAGTGAAGTAAAAGTTCAGAAGGTTTAAGAATTGTCTTAAGATTACAAAAAGGAATTTCAGACTTTCTATATGTATGTCAGAGATTAAAATACGATGCAACAGTTTCAGTTTGCTGTGATAATGGAATTTATAAATAATCAGTTTTGCACCACAATTCGAAAAAGTGAGTTTGCACTTGTGTCCCTTTCCGTCCAAAACATTGTGAATTAAGAAACATTATGATTTACTCTGCGCCTCCTTTCGCATAAGTAACGTTTACATGTGGAAGTGTAGGAGGTTCCAGAGTCAGTATATTTCTCAGTTAAATGCTGAAAACACTCCGGTGCACCGTCACTGTTTTATAAAACTACGTACTGTGGCCTGTCACAGTTTTACAGCACTTGTCGGTGATTAGTTTCGGACTTAACCGTCGGTTTTCATACATTGCCTCAATCGTAAGCCTCTTCACTGGTGCCATAAAACGACATATATGCCAACGTATATAAGTTGCACAATGCGTTTTGACGAAAATGTAGTGCTCCTCCAATCGAATGCAGCCAACATTTTACAAAAGTTTTCCATAGATGCTGTTTGAGGCTTTCCCGACGTATTAATGCCTTCCAAGATGGTAGAGTCAAAACTGCGCAGAATTTCTACCTGACAGCAGATCGTCATCATCAGGTGCTTACTATACTGTTGTATTGCTGTTGTCTCATTATATGTTGACATTACATGACATCGCAGGTTGTGGAGGCGATCTGATAGATTAATTATCTTGAAAAGTGGAGAGCGAAGATTGCAAAATAATTATTTATGACGACCGGTTTTAATGGGCTATCCACCATTATCTGACCATATAAAATTATACCTTACATTATTTAAAAAAGGAGATTCAATAGTACGTGAATCATAGCACTTAGTCGAAATATAAAATACTTAAGTTAAAACATCAGCAGCTGGTAAGAGACTCTTGTGTTTTATATTCCTACTAAGTGCTATGTTGCACGTAGTATTTAATCTCCATTTTTTAAATAATGTAACATGACCACCTCGCATAACTTTATATGACCAGATAATTGTGGCATAGCCCATTGAAAAACGTCGTCATAAAATAAATAATTATTTTGCGATCGTGGCTTTCTACTTTTGATGATAGTTCGCCTATATGTGTTGTGGCTGACTAGAACAGCGCAGGCGTCAAGAATGTAGTGGAACAATGACGTCATTGTAGACATCCAGATCTAATCTAGTGTGACGTTTGTGTTCACATCTATCTTTGACGTTGTGACACGTTTGGCCAGTGTACTATTTCCCACATTGGTACGGGATTTCGTATACGCCTTGTCCCCTTAGATTGTGTCTGACGGGACACAACATTTAACATGACGCTTCGTAGATAGCCTAACGATCATGAAGGTCACGTCACCAACGTGGGGACGAAAAACGAATTTCTCACAATTTTTATGGCCGCTCTGGAGATCTTGTGCCAATGTTCTTCAGTTGCATTTCGAATCTGCTTTTTAGAGAACCCGTTGTAGACAAACACGGAGCGAAGATGGTTACGCTCTGCTGGTAAGCTCTCTGGCTCAGAGAACTATTTGACACAATTCATTTACTATGCCGAACAGCGGCATCTCAGCCTGACTACACGACATTGCCTATATTTCTCCTTTTTATCACCTCTTTCAACTGCTTAGTGAACCCGGAAACAAGTAAATGTTAGTGGATTTTATAATTTGTTTACCCATCTAGGCATATATTTAATTATATATTAAGTACGTACAATAATTACTATAAAATGATTTGCGCCATTACAAGCAGATAAATGAAGGGCTGTAGATGGAGAAGTTTGAGAATCCATTCTTCATCATAGTTAGATGTCTAGAACTGCTGCAGGTCTTCCAGGTACCCATGAGTTTGTTTCTGAGCAGTCGAGTAGAATTTACTGCAGCGTTTCTGCTTATGTTCCGCAGTCTCATTGGTCATCATCGACACTTCTGCACTTGTGTAGCGTTGCTTTGGTCATATCGTGGCCAGCTCTGATACGGTTGAGGGATCTCCACAGTTTTTTTGGTTGTCTCGAACCCGGGAGTTGGATGGTCGGATCTAAGTTGTCAAACTTCTTGTGGTTATGGAGACCCTCCACTGGTTTATCCATTCGTCTCTTAGGTTAAAACTATCTGGGACGAATTGGCGGGTCTTACTCTTAATAGCTTTCTAGATTTTAGTAGCGTGCGTGGTGCGTTGTTAATGTTTCATGAATAGTTAAGTCTCTGGATCGATTGGATTTCATCCATTCATATGCTGCTGCTTGTCGTCATAGATCTGGAGAGCCAATATTGGCGAGTACTGTCAGCGAAAATATTTGTTTGGATTTAAGCTCGTCACGATTTTCATCGCATTATTTATATGAATATATATTTTGTTAATATGACTACTTGTATTCCAAACAGTATTCGACAACGAAAGTGAAAGTTCTTAAGATGTTTGCCGTAGATGGCCAGTAAGCACCAAAGAGTTTCCTTAATATGTTATTCTTTGTTTTTAACTTTTGTCCTGTTAGTTCTATTTTCCAAATATTTGAGGTATCTACAATTTAGTATTTATTTATTGCGGAAAATTCCATTTAATTCTCTGTTTGCCATTCTGTTGGTTAGGTGGAATAAAGTGACTCCTGTTTTATTAGGGTTTGGATAGAATCTCCACTTTTTGTAATACTGGTCGAGCTTAATAGCAAAGGAAATCCGACCACAAATCCGAATCCTGAAACTCAACATTGAAGGCATGTGAAGTTTTACGATTACCAGGTAACGGTTAACAAAATCGGAGTATTGAGTGCCGTCGACTTCTAGATCAACATACGGTTTTCGATTTTTAATCAAATGTTCAAGTGTTTGTTAAGCTTAGGGGACTTAACTACGGGGTCATCAGTCCCTAAATTTACAAAACTACTTATGAACTACTTACGAACTAGGACGTCACAAATATCCATGCCCGAGGGGGGATTCGAACCCCCGACCGTAGTGTCCGTGCAGACCTTGTCTGGAGCGCCTCAGTCCCCTCGGCCACCGCGGCCGGCCGATTTTTAATACTTGCCTTGTCGTGTTGAAATTGACATAAATATTACCTCTTAGTGAGTTGATTATGACAACGTTTTAAATTTTTAAGTTCGGTTAACAACCATGGGAATTATTCAAAATGCAATTTCTGTTGCCCCTGTAAGGCGTTAGATACGCCACCTGCAACAAAATCTTCAGGAGCCCGAAAAACTACTTGAACTAACGTATGTTAAGGACAACACACACACAAGCCCGAGGGAGCACTCGAACCTCCCGGCGGAAGCGGTCGCGCAATCTGATACTAGCACCAAACGGCACGCCTATTCCCGCACGACTGTAGCCGCTATCGTGGTGCCTACTGCCACTAGATGGCAAAAGTAAACAAAACCGATATTGAGAGTTTTTTAAACATTATATCCAACATTTAGTTACAAGTTCCTAAGAAAGTTCGTTTGCGGTGATAAGAAATATTCAACTCTGCTCAATAAATAGGACAAAATATTTGAGTATATAATAAGAAATAATTGTTCACAGTGATATCTCTCACGCTGACACTGAAAACGAGATACTACCATCCATCAACTTCATCGCAGCTCAGCCAAGTACCACGGAATTCTAGTAAATTATACACACAAATACGAGTATTCCATGCGAATCACTCTACCTAGTGATGTAAACCACATCAAAATTCTTACACTACTTCAAGATATTTCTGACAGATTTACAAAGCAATATAAGGTTATTATGGAGAAAAATTATCCATTAGCAATTTCTGGTCTTTTTCCTGTGTACTATTAAACGTTCCTTCATAAGAAATATGAGTATTCTTGATCAACGGTAATCTAATAGGTTACTATACTGTGCTTGAAAACAGACCTATGAAAATACACGACGTAAATAGGCGAATCTCTTAACTCAATGATTTAGAATCTTAAATTTTTCCAAACAACCTCAGGTCTTAGAATGTGGCGTAAATATCAACTTATTACCTCTCTCTCATTCCTGAGTAAGCGGCGTCTTACGATACGCCAACTTTCATAATATTAGCTCATCCAGAAGTACCCTACAGATGTTGACGAATGTGTTTGCACGTGTTAAAATATGTGATATAAATGGTCATAGCTTTTGATTGTACTTCTATTAATGGAAAATCCAGGTTGGAATGTCAATAATAAAGGATAGATAATAACTCTCCCTAATGACAATCTCTTAGCAGGCCTTAGCAGACAGGCACGTAAAATAGATAGATTGATACAATTTAAATTTTCGGTTGTGTCAGAGTGGTTGTGTGAATGTATGTGTTTCTTCTCCTGATGAAGCCATGGCCAAAATTTAAATTGTGTGGATGTGATTGACTATTTTACGTGCCTGTTAGCAGCTAAGCGATTTTCTTTCTTCTGATTGTATTTATACGTGAGCTTAAATTTTCACATCGTAAAAAGCCCATAGGACTACGTATGTGACATTACTTTCAACTTTATACCTTTACCAATTCCTGACAAAAAATTGTCTTTGGAGGTGGAGAGAGGAAGAGACAGACCGTCAGACAGATGGATGTCAAAGTGAATTTACAACGGGGATCTCTCGTTCTTACTGCTTGAGGTAGGGAGCCTTAAGAAACACTGTATTGGTGTGAAACGCTTTTTCTTAAGAACTCTGCAGTCCCTGGAATAAGAGGTTCAGTGACTTTTTTCTTTATGCCATGGTACATAAACACTGCAGAAAAATCTGATTTCTTATTTTAGCTCTTGGTGTTAATGGTTCTTTAGTGGCTTAATTTTTGTTCTTTTTGTCGTCATTGGTTGCAATTGGCTGAGAATCGCTAAATACGGTAGGTTCTCCATTGGAATATGTGTTTGTAATACTCGAGATAGGAGTATGACTTAATATCTGTGGTTTACACGTCTTTCTCGTCAGGTGTATTTTAAAAATTGCCATTTCAAACAGTATATCGTTTACCGCTTTTTTTTATAAGATAAAACGTTATGAAGGAGGCTTAAGCGGGCGATATTCAAGAACTATTATCTCCGTAATTGAAGGTTAAGTCACTGATACAGACAGGAAGTCATTCATGATAAAACTGAGACGTGCTGATACTAGCATCCTGGAGAGTCAAACTAACCGAAATGTGAGACTGACAACGTCGTTTTATCTGAACGCAATGAGCCCCCCATTTCATTTGTGACATGTAAGTGCGTTTTGATGTTGTTACATTTCTTCGTGCAAAAGTTGAAAGATATTTGTGTTGCGATACTATACCATCCGGTATGTATTTTACGAGCAGAAATTGGGAGATCTATTGGTGTCTAAATCTGAACACACTCTTTATTAACTGCAGAATTATATGTCAGTTTACAGTCGGGCATAAATATTACAGGTAAATTTGCAATTATTTGAACAAATTAATTAATAACAAAACATTTTCATTTTGTGTTTTTAAACCGAGCCACGTATCAATGAATTGATCCATACACGTGTTACAGGGGGATGAGACAAAAATAAATTTTTTGGACAACACGTTTCCGTTCAGCTCCACCATGGAATTGTACCATTTCTCATAATCAATCAAGACAATTTTTCAATAAGTGTTATATACACTATATAAAACACAGTAATAATGAACTACATTTTCTTATAATTATTTAAAATAGTAATACAAGAAAATATTAAAATTGTGGAACGTATAAATAAATGTTATTAAAAGCGATTTCAAATAGAACGTGAAATCGAATCAACTGATATGAAGATGGGGACAGTTTATTCATACAATCAGCTAAATTCCCTGAAGTATCTCTGACTGCTGCATACTATGTAAGTAGAGAGGGGGATCTCAAAATGGGGAGAAGCAGTTAAGGGAGCCCAGACGTTCGGGAATGAGACACGAATTGAGAGAGGTGGAGGGCAGAGGATTTGGGGCGTGTGGCTGGAACAAGCTACGGTAGGTTGAGGCCCGTATAATATTGGGACTCCAATATATGCAGTTCATTGGGAGCGGGGAGGGATGAACCAGATGGTGTGGACTGTGAAGCAGGCAACCATGTTAAAATGTACGTCTTCAAAATGGTTCGTCGTATTAGATTAAAAGATAAAATATAATCTAATATGACGATCCATTTTGTTGCCGCATATTTTAACATGCCGACCCTACCTTTTTATTCATTTTACATTCCGACGTGAAAATGTTTATTTTACACGTTCCGCTAAGTGAAGACCCTGTAAACCCTTCTGAAGATGATGATTTAAATCATCGAAACTGGTAAAGAGTAATATACGAGTGTTAAAACTTAAATAGTGGCAATACTGCTGTGGAAACACTATGCAGTGGAATCTACTATTGTTGCTGATAGCGTACGTTCTTAACATACCTACTTTACGGTCGAGCAAATGGACTCGCTCGTTCCACGTCACAGGCGTGTGCACAGTCGAGAGAAACACGGTCACTTGTAAGCGAGAGGGCGAACGTAACGGTGACAATATGTTTCCGAAACAGGAACCACGGAGAATGAATGTACCAGAGGTCGTACAGCACCATAGTGTCATCAAAGACTTCAAGAGGCATGCGGGGAATGGCATTGCCATACAGAACAGTGGCACGTTGTGTAAAAGCCTTTAACAAAGGTCGGCAAACTGGTAAGTTCTGTACCGTCCACCAAACTCACTGGACCTAGGTCCTAGGACATTGATTTGATTCAAAAGATCAAGGAACCACTTCGTGGCATTCGCTTCAGAACCATTCCAGAGATTCGACAGGCAGTAGATCGATCCATTCGCACCATCAAAAGAACAGGTTCTGCTAATGGTATACTACGCCTTCCAGTATGCTGGCAACAGGTTGTACACAACTCTGGTAACTACTTTGTAGGACAATAACAAGTGTAAACATGTAACGCTTTCGTATCGGTTGTGAATAACTTGAAATAAACTTTAGAGTCTTGACCACAAATTACTATTTATTGAGGCCTTACGCGTTTCGACGTTTCGTCATTATCGAAGGCTACAGCAAGACAATGGATTTAATATTTAACAAACATTTTGATAAAACATGAATGAGAACACTATTTCACACTCACCATATCTTTTAAAAACTTATTAAAAAGTAAAACTAAAACATTCCTTAAAAAAGAAAAAAAGTCACTGTCAAAGACAGGTCAAACATAAAATAAATTTAAAATTCCCCCCAGAACATCCCTGTAGGATGGTCAAGTGCATACTAAGGTTAGCAAAGCGGTCAGTTATTAAGTGGAGAAACCGCTAGATGGCGACTTTGTCATTCTAATACTCTCTCACTCACTTATACGCACTCCCTCCCTCTGTGGGGACATTTTTTTTTTTTTTTTAATATGATATAATATCTTAGTGCTGCAGAATATTTTGTTTCTGTTGAGTTATACAATTATGAAATTATAAACTATAAAACTTTTATAATCACTGTGTACTGTACAAAAATTTTCTTTTAGATTATACAATTTTATGAGTGCTACACAAATATTTTTTTCCGCCATACTATATTTTGACATCGTTCGGAAAGATAGTATTAAGTGACACATTGATGACAATCACCAAAATTATGGTATCCATACAGTATTCAGGTGAGGAAAAGTGAGGGAGGCATACCTAAAAGTGCTGGGAAGTAGACTTGCGCATAATAGTTCACGATCGGGAGCGCTGACTTTAGGGGAAGTTCCCCCACGTAGCTGCTTGATGCGTTTGCTGCTTGAGCCGCTAACGATATCACGCAAACCAAAAGAAACAGTTTGTGGATAATTTCTCGCGTTTGAGTTTAGAGTTATCTCTTGCAGAACACATCAAAACGGAAATTTTGTAGCACTGAACTATGTAATCTAGCAGGCAGACGCTTACCTCGAAATGACTCATCAGCCGAAGGCAAACACGTGATTTTTAATTCTGCTACGCGCCCTCTCGCTATTGCCCGTCGGTCTTCGGAAAAGAATCCAACGAACTATGAAGCGAGATACGTTTGGCATAATCGTCCGCTGCTCCTAGTTCGTCCGCTCCTTCTACTTCGTCCGCTCTTTTTGGCTTTTGCTACCGCTACTAAAAGAGCTCTTTTTTATGACGGCTTTTTTTATATAATGAATCTGTGTTGCCAAAACGTGTGCTATTACCCGTATTTTTGGGAAATTTGACATAAAATACTTAGGTAAATAAACCAGTTATTTACACGAATGGGTGATACAGTGGTATTCAACTACTTTGCATACAGAGTACTCGTAGTACTTTATTTTTAAAATATATTTCTTGTGGCAGTGAACTATGAAACTACAGCTGAGCTGTATCTCAGCTGGAAATGAAAGTAACTGGCGGAAGGGAATCACACAATTCTGCGCGCTCTCGCGTCCTCTCGCTGTTCTCCGTCAGTCTTCGGAAAAGGAGCGGACGAAGTAAGAGGCGAGGGATTTGCGAACTAGTTAGCGTAGTTCGCCTGTGGGGGTGCTCTTCCGAACTAGTTCGTTCGCCAACTACACAAGACTACTGGGAAGGAAGCACAATCTAAATTGTAGCTTTTCAGACTTTCTCGGCGATCTAGTGACATGATGGGAAGTCGAGTATTCTGTCGGATGTCAGTGTCTACTCTGCACAATATTTCAGCTACGTAACTCGTAACCTTCATCAGGTGCGACCTCAGACTGTCTCAGGTTGCACCTGATGAAGGTTACGAGCTACGTAGCTGAAATATTGTGCAGAGTAGACGCTGACATCCGGCAGAATACTCGACTTCCCATAATGTCACCGTCTAAATTGTTGCCACTATGTAACTGTTTTTATTAACATTTAAACAGATCGCTCTCCGCTGTCCGAAGATGACTATAAAATGTTAAACTTGTATCCATTCTGGTAGTGTGGAACCTGCGACTGTGTTGATTAAAGAAATCAGAAAATAACAGCAACCAGTCACCCTTCTTATGTATTTTTTACAACCGGTTTCGAATTGCCTGGCAGTTCATCATCAGGCGGTGTACATGCTTTAGATGTTGCTTATAACATTGTGGAATACGTTTGGCTGTGGTGAAATAGAAAATTATTATGTGTGAGCTTTGTCATTGGCACTAAATTTCAATATTTGCAAGTTCAAATTGTAAATAAAATTCACAGTTGAACACCAAAGACAACAAGGTATTAATTTTCTTGACCTTAACATAACACATCACAACAACAAACACAAATTCCAAATTTACAGAAAACCAACAACTTCAGATGTAATTATAAATAACTCCTCTTGCCATCCACGACAACACGAACTTGCATTTTTTTAAATCAGCATTGAACCGTATAAATAAAATTCATTCTGAACCTGCTACAAAAACAAAAGAAATTAACATTCTAAAATCTATAGCCTACAACAATGATTATGACCCAACCATAATTGACAAATTAGATAAAAAATTAGAAACCAACCATACAGTGCCTATAAACCAACCATCAGAAGCACAACAATCCAAATATATGTCAATGCCCTTCGTCGGAAACATATCATATCAACTTGCAAAACTCTTTAAACCACACAATGTCAAAATATGTTTTCACACAAACAATAAAATACAAAACAAAATAGTTCACAACACTAAATCAACCAACACACCTTTTCAAAAATCTGGCATATACAAATTAAAGTGTGATAGCTGCTCATGCTACTATTAGGACAAACAGGAAGGAATTTTGAAATACGATACAAAGAACATATTGAAGCACTCCGTTTAAAAAATTTAAACAAATCAAGCTTTGCAGCCCATCTGGCTGAAAACAGCCATTCCATAACAAACATAAAAACCAAATACTACACACTGCAGACAAAGGTATAAAGATGGACCTTTTAGAACCATTAGAAATTTTCATCCATAACAAGAAAGCACCACACACCATCTTAAATGAACAAACAGAACTGGCAAACAACTCTTTCTACAAAAATTTTAAAGACTCTTTAAGCCTGAGGAAACCAAACATACATACACATACTTAGATCACATAACACCTACCCCCCCCCCCCCCTCTTTGCCATTCCCAAATGCTACTCCAACCGCAGATGTTTAATCTTATAAATGCAATCTATGGATTTTCTTCACATGTAACAATAATGCTACCATTACAGTAATAAGAAATAAAGAAGCCACCACTGTAAGAAAATATTGTAAATAGAAATGTATGAACACTCAAACCATTGATACTCTAACTGGAAAATTAGTTTAAAATAGTATGTATGCATCAACTGTGATCTTTGACAATTAGCTGTACATACCTCTGAATTGTTTATGTTTGTAAAACATGTGGAAAGCGAGTGTTGTGTTATGTGTGCATCCACATTGAGCACTAAAATGCTTGAAAAATCACAGACCATCAATCAGAAATGTGAACCAACTGTAAGTAGCTATTTAGAACACAATTTAAACTTGAAAATATTGAAATTTAGTGCCAATGACAAAGCTCACACATAATAATTTTCTATCTCACCACAGCCAAACGTATTCCACAATGTTATAAGCAACATCTAGAGCATGTACACCACCTGATGATGAACTGCCAGGCAGTTCGAAACCGGTTGTGGTAATAAATACATACAAAAGGTGACTGGTTGCTGTTATTTTCCGATTTCTATAAAAATGTTTTCGAGGGCATAACGATATGCTAAGACTTTGCGCTAGGGAGCAGCATCTGTGGCTGTGGCTGGCCCCCAGCACCTGCGCGGCGTGCAGAACGAGTTGATGACGGCCTCGCACGCGCTGCTGGCTTTTCGGTTCTCACAGCCGGCGCCGCCGCAGGAAGCGGCCAGTCTCGCTAGGCGGCCCCTCTGCATGTTATCTCGCAGTCTCGCCATGCCCATAATTGTCCCTCGGCCGGAGCTGGGAAGCGTGCTGTCGTGTGAATGTGTTTCTTGTCACGGCCTGGCTGCGTAACGACGGCAATTAAAACAGGCGTTCCCAGACAGCTGCTCTTGTCTCAGATTTCTCACTTACTTAATTACGTTTACCTTGTAACTCACGTGACCGGCCGGTAATCTTTCGGGGAATCGGAACTGGTTTCTGTGTGTGTTACGTCCTCATTCACTGTCGCTCCCAGATTTTTGTTCTCTGTCGGGGAAACTCTCCCTATTTTCAGAAGCGTCACTATGGTGACATGCTTGGCTGTAATGCAGGTACTGCCGTACTTCTGCTCAATTCTGGAGAGTCAGTTCCAGAAATTTTCTTTTTCTGAAGTCGGATGTCCGCAGTTTCTTTGTTACTCTCATGAAGGATATGGAGCAGCGCGGGAGAAAGAGCATGCCCAGTTATAGGAGGACATTTAGGCGTTAGCGCCTTGTTGTTTGTAAGGCACTAGCTGTAGCCGGCCGCGGTGGCCGAGGGGACTGAGACGCTTCAGTCACGGTCTGTACGGCCACTACGGTCGGGGGTCGAATCCCCCCTCGGGCATGGATATTTGTGCCGTCCTTAGTCTTAGCACAGAGTAACATATACAGAGAAGCAGCCTCCCCTAAACCACTGTCCTAAGCCCCCCTCGTAGTTCCGTAAGATGCTAGCAGGTGTCAGGCCGTTCCCTGTCTTAGGGTGCCTCTCGCACGTCAGAGGATAGCTGAGAAGAGAGCTCGTGCTGCCTGCCACCACAGAGTAACATATTTGTCTGTGCTGCCACGAGGCCACGACTGTGTCCGGCTTGTTGGCGTTGAGGGGAGATGGTGGTGGGGACAGCCGCTACCTACCGCCTGCTCTGGCCAGTTTAAAGGGCTGCTTCTAACGTGGTTCGGAACCCACGTTAAACTGTAAGTCCCCCTATAACTGGCTGGGTCGGAGGAAGGCAGCGGTATACCACCTCCAAACAGGACCATGCCTAGTAAAGCACTGTGGTGTTCAAACCAATCTTCGGATTGTTGACTGCCTTACCTTTACCTTCTGATCGCAGCACCATCGTGGGACATGTTACGGAACTGCTTAAAACCCCCCGCCCGCACCCCTGAGCGTAGGACCAGGCCCTTACGGAGGTTTCCCGTCTGTATATATTTGTCTGTGGTCTTAGCTAGTTCATAAGTAGTTTGTAAGCTTAGGGACTGATGACCCCGTAGTTAAGTCCCATAAGTTCTACAAACATTTGATCATTTGAACACTAGCTGTAAACCCGGCGCTGCCCGGGTGTTTATTTATCCTACACTCTCGCAGTCCATATCCCCTTCCCCCCTCTCTCTGCATCCATCACTTTCTCTCCTATCTCTCTGTTCGTTTTCACCTTTTCCTCTCTCGGCAAAGTTTTATGCAAGGTATCTTCTGTCATGTACCATAAAACATTTATTACCCAGTGGTTTAAAGGTCATGTGTGAAAAAAATTAATCAAGATTGGAGCAAAACTATGTATTTTGTAAAATTCCATTAAGTACCCTCAATCGTGCACCGAACTGAATTTATACAGGCAGTGACATTCCTCTTGTTTTTAAGTTAGAGTGTGCAAAATTTCAGCAATATCGGAACGAAACTGTAGATTTCTATTCAACAGAAACGCAGGGTCACATTGAGAAACGCACTTTATTGTTCTCAAATATTCCGGATTTATTTCATACAACCCTTATTCAGAGAACAACGGAAAAAAATTGATCTGTGAAATCGGTCGAGCCATTCTTACATCACGGCGCTACCAAGGTATATAGGGATCCATTTTTATGTTTCAAAGCACCCTACCCCATCCACCGTATGAAACTTAAGATAAACGATTCCTCTTGTTTTGAATGTCAAGCGTGCGAAATTTCGTGAAGATCGGAATGAAACTATAGATTTCGTGAGTCTGTAGGAGAAGTATGCTCCGCCATGCACCTATCACAAAATACTTTTTTTAGCTGACGTTTTCTACCTATACATTCCTGCGAAATTTCAGCTTCATAGGTGAAGTAGTTTTCGAGATTTCTTGTTTAGTCACTGAGTGAGTGAGTGTTCTTTCGCTTTTATATAGACAGAGATTAAGAAAACAGATTGCTTAATTTTGGATGCAAGAGATTTAAGGGAAACTTGCAGACAAAAATAAATTTTAACATGCAAACCTGTAATGCTAACTTTATTTGACACGATGTCATGCCTGATGCGAGAGTTTTACGACATCTATAGCGAAACTGTTGTGAGCGGTAGACTTCTTTTCGTTTCATCATTTTGTGAGGGGGGTGGGGGTCAGCTACAAAACGCTTCATAAACGTCCGAAATTACATGCAAACTTTGTTGCACATCCCGAACTACTCCCATTTTCCAATAATTGACCATAAATCTGGGTATTCTTACGCGGTGTCCTCATTATTTATCACGTCATATCTCCTAAGCTATGTGTCCTGCTCTTTTGTTTTTGGGCCAGGAACCTTCGTGGGCGTACGGTGACCGGTTCATCAAAGTTTCATTGCGATCGAATGAATGGTTTATGCACCCATAGAGGACATACAGACAAACATTCATTATTATATGTTTAGATTACATGGTGTTGACATTACTAGGCCTACATCTTCAGGTCTTGGGGCCCACGTTTTCCTTCAGTGACTGTCTATGTTTTGTGGAGGTGTTTTGAACTTCTGCAGCACAATTTTTTTTTTACATTAGGATACGTATATAATCATTGAGTAAATGGCCTACTTATTACTTGTTGTTGCAATAATAGTTTTTCACAAAATTGTCATCTGCAAAGCAAACAAATAGTTTAAATTTCTTGCTTTCCAATTTTGGCTTAGAGAAACGCGTCATTCATAGATTTACGATTCTTTTTCTTTAGTTTCTGGTAGTCCCTATTTTCTTTATAGTGTTATTTGTTTTCCACGTTTTTTTTCGTGGTATATATTACGCCAGTAGTAATATTTGGCGTATGGATACGACTGAAAAACTATTTATTTTTCTCTGGATATTTTGTTTTGGACAGTTCCGCGTGAAATACGACTGCTTACTGTTAGCGTCGTGTTACATTTGTATGTTGATAGGGGAATGTAACAGTGAATCAGTATTGTGGATTTTTTTTTCATGTTTACATTTCGTATATGCATAAACATATGCATGTGTGTGTTTGTTGTGTTTGTGTGTGTGTGTGTGTGTGTGTGTATGAGCGAAAATATTTGGTGTTTCTTGATATTTATGTTTTCTTGATGTCTCTGTGGTGGTGGTAATGTATGTTAATGGATGATTTGTGTGGAGCAACATAAAAAAGATTAAGACAATGCACGTTCTCATATTGCTGAACTGACCCGTGAAACCATCGACTAAATGAGCTGGGAAATACTGCCTCACCCTCCTTACGGTCCTGGTTTAGCACCTAGTGATTTCCGTTTGTCTGGTGAACTGAATGAGGCGTTACCTCCAGGAGAGGTTGCAGGACAATGAGGGAACTCAGTTGGAAGATCAAGAATAAAAGAGCTTGTAGTCTCTTGGAACAAGCATATAAATATTCAAAGATATTATGTTGGTAAGTAGAAAAAGTATTGTTTTGTAAAAATAAACGTATATTTCCCCAGACTTATTTGTCTCTTTAATTAATGAATCACCCTTGTAGTTTGAAAGTGTAGGGACCGATGACATTAGCAGTTGGTGCCTTAGGGTTCGAAATATTTGAACATTTTCTATGTCGAAAGTGTAGCCAAATGCCTTTTGTAGGGCCTTAACCATATCTCTGACAGTTTATGTTGATGGACCCTTTCGTTAGAAAGGCTGTTGTGCGATTCACATCACATATCAACGAAATGGCTACCACTAAAGCCGCGGCGGAGTAGCCGAGTGGTCTAAGGCGCCTTGCTCCGGAGCGCGCGGTTTCTCGCCGTCAGAGGTTCGAGTCCTCCCTAGGGCATGGGTGTGTGTGTGTGTTGTCCTTAGGTTAGTTTACCCTAGTTTAAGTAGTTTGTAAGCTACGGACTTATGACCACGCACTTTCGTCCGATAGATTTACAAACATTTGAACATTTTGAACTACCATTAAAACCAAAAACCAAAATGAGAAGTGCTCCTCTTCAGCACAACAAATGGCAATCATGTCCAGGTGAGAACTAGCTTTTCGACTTGTTGGCAGCTTCAAATATATTTAAATTATAAAATATTGACATAATCACGCTCTTAGAATGGGGGAGGGTCCATCTGTAATAAAGGTGTTTATTAGTGTCGATGTATGCATGATAATCTTCATAGACATGTACTGTCATATTGCACGGCATAAGAAATCCCAAGTTCGATGACATTATGCCATGTCTAATGTTATTGTAGATGAAATCATTTATCATGTTACCTTACCTAACACACTGCAAAATACTAAACGACATGATGAAATTGTGTGATATACAATACGAAATAACGTAACATATGTCACTAACTGACGTATTACGAGAGTCAGTAAATAAGTCACAAACTGTGGTAGACACGCCAGTACGGCGTTTACGAGCCGGAAAATAGCTTTACTTTTCAGCTGACTCCACCTGTAAAATTAAACACTCGTCCTATCGTTCGAGAAGGCTTTAAAAGCCTGGAGCTTGGAGTTTTGTGACAGCGTTTTCATCGCGTAAATGACGCTCTTGAGCTGTAACTTTATTTGGTTCCTTAAACTGCTGCAACCCACAGGACGGATGTGTCGCAGTGGTAGAGAAAAACCCCTAAATTGCGCGCAGTGCTGGCGTGTCTACCTCAGTTTGTGACTTATTTACTGGCTCACCCTTGTAACTTAATAAACAAGATGGTGTTCCGTTGTTACGTTTTATCATAGTAAAACTTCTGACAATAAATTTCGGTGAATGAAGTCAGAACGCTCGATCGGCCATCACAGTGGGATCACAACGCTACACATGGTAGCGGCCGGTGTAGACAAGCTACCCCCACCGTAGTTTAGTGGAGCTCCGTGTGTGTTGCTTGTGAGACCTGTTGGACGAAGGGTTTGTTTGGTATGTCGGTTCTGAAAGAGACCAGAATATTGGTTATAACCCGAAAACGTATAACGTTTATAAAATTATAACGTACACAAGATTGTGCCTTTAATTCAAAAGATGACGTTCTTCGGACTTTTTGTTCTCAAAGAAGGATTTTATTTTTATGGGTGACAATGCAACAAGTCACTGTGCCACAACTGTTCGCAATTTTGTCTGTGGTACGTTGCTTACAGCCGCGGCGGAGTGGCCAAGCGCTATGCTCCGATGTGCGAGGCCGTTCCCCGTCGGGAGTTCGAATCCCCCCTCGGGCATGGATGTTTGTGCCGTCTTAAGTACAAGGTAGTTCATAAGTTGTTTGTAACTTTAGGGTCTGATGACCCCGCAGTTAACTCCCTTTAGCTTTACAAACATTTGAACATTACGTTGTTTACAATTCCAGCGAATCGTCCGATATTAATCGTATGAACATTTATGAGACATAATGGAACGGTAACATTTTCTCAATTGACGCAGCGGAATAACCGTGCGTACTAAGGCGCATTGCAGCGGTGCACTCGGCCGTTCGCCGTCGGAGGTTCGAGTGCTCCCTCGGGCATGGCTACGTGCGTGTGTGTGTGTGTGTGTGTGTGTGTGTGTGTGTGTGTGTGTGTGTGTGTGTGTGTGCGTGTGAGTGTGTGTGTGTGTGTTGCGTTGTTCTTAGGATCTGTTAGTTTAATTATGTAAGTTTAAGGATCGATAACCACTGCAGTTAGGTCCAATAATAAGAAAAGAAAAAGAAAATACTTTGGGAATTATGGGCGGCTTTAGTGGCAGCATGGCTCATTACAAACTACTTATAAACTAACGTATACTAAAGACAGCACAAATATCCTTGCCTGAGGCGGGATTCGAACCGCCGACGGGGAGCGGCCTCGCGCATCAGAGCATAGCGCCTCAATGCGCTTGGCCACTCCGCCGCGGATTTGTTGTGTTGATAGACATTGAAGTTACGTGATTTGAGGTTTTTCTGCCGTATATGATGCTTCCATGGTTTTCGTGTGTACTGCAGGATCGGATCGTTGAAAGTCCGAGATGTTTCGGCAGACAACCGTTCCGCTGTCATCAGATGTCCGCCGTTCGGACCTCGGCGGCTGCACCCGGCACTTGCCTGAGCTGCCGGTTCTGCTTCATCTAGCGTCGCGGTGTCGCCTTCTGTTTGGGTGGTGCGTAGTATTGGCTTCTACGCCCTGTTCAGTTGATTACCTAACACCCTATAGATTACTAATTAAGAATTGCGGCATCTGTTCCTTTTGACATTTACAGCTCTAAATTATAAGGTCTCCACGTATGGATTGACGCAGGTTTCAGTGCGGCTGCACACGATGGACAAATTCTTCGCGCCGGCCGCGGTGGCCGAGGGGACTGAGGCGCTTCAGTCACGGTCCTCACGGCCACTACGGTCGGGGGTTCGAATCCCCCCCTCGGGCATGGATATTTGTGCCGTCCTAGTTCGTAAGTAGTTCATAAGTAGTTTGTAAGTTTAGGGACTGATGACCTCGTAGTTAAGTCTCATAAGCTTTACAAACATTTGAACATTTGAAATTCTTCGCGGGAGAACAGGACGAACTGCAAGCATAGATATTTATTACTAGACTGGTAATGCCGTATATTACAGTATCATTGGTGTAACAAGTCTCGCAGCCATATTTCTATGCTATAAACGTGTGAGCAGTCGTATATAATACGTTTCAATCAGAGATCCATGCTGTTTTCGTTAATCTGTTACCAATTTGATTCAACGTTGGCTTTTCTTTCAGTAGTATAGTCATTATAAAAGTGCTCCTTATCATGGATAACACGTATCTTTAATTATTTGAGTGATTTGACTCGTCCAGTAGTGAGTAGCGTTAATTTGATGTTTTCATTAATATTTTACGAGTGTCGATCAAATTCGACTCGTGTTTCAATAGTACTGCCGTTATAAATGTTCTGTTTGTCGTGATAACACGTATCTTTATCCTTCTGAGTGTTTTTCCGATAACTACAGTGTGCTTTAATTGTATGTAACATGTTCTTCTCATAACACGATTCTACAATGTATGTATAAAAATTTAACTACTACGGAAGTATTATCTTGAATGAAAATCATGGTTAAGCCATCTAGAAGCGGTTACAATGTCATTTTCTGTCAGAAGATCGTAGTATTACTATATGGAAACTTTCTGTCGTGAGATAAAGCGATATGGCGTCGCCAGGTTTCACTCACAGAGGCAAGTTTGCCTGTCTAGTAATATTTGTCTGTGGCTACGACCCATGAAGTATAATCATTGTTTGTCCATCTTGATGACTGGGACACGTCTATATAAATTCTCATAAGTAGACCAACAAACACCTTCAGCCGTTATTGTTATAAATCCTTTATTACTAAGATATTGAATATAAGGAAGAGGCGTTGCATTACAATTTGTGCTGACATTCGAACCCATGACCTTCTTCTTACTGTGCTCACGCTTTAACCACTCAGCTAAGGTAGCTTTATGGTTAATGTGGCTACACGATCTTAAAGCACGTCTCACTCCACGGCACATACATTAATTCTCCGTCAATGTCCCCCTGTGAAATACGTATCAAAGTTGCGAAAGCTCGGAATTGCACCCCAGCAATGAACGTGAATGAGAACCATGCCGCCTTGTACGTTAGGCAGAGGTGATATAAATACCAACAATAATTCAATTCCCGGAGATATATATTGTCTCTTTATATCAAAGAAGTTGAAGTAGAGCCATCGAATTGACATATTGTTGATGTTTTTATCACCTCTGCCTGGACTACAAATGTTCAAATGTTTGTAAAGCTTATGGGACTTAACTACGGGGTCATCAGTCCCTAAACTTACAAACTACTTATGAACTACTTACGAACTAGGACGGCACAAATATCCATGCCAGTGGGGGGATTCGAACCCCCGACCGTAGTGGCCGTGCAGACCGTGACTGGAGCGTCTCAGTCCCCTCGGCCACCGCGGCCGGCCCTGGACTACAAGGCGGAATTGTTGCCATTCATATTCATTGGTGGGGTGGAAACTTGATATGTATTTCATAAGGGGACATTGACACAGAATTATAGTACGTGTTGTGAAGGGAGTCGGGCTATAAGACCACGTTATCGATAAGGTTGTGTTAGCTTAGTGGTTAAAGTACCTGTGTAGTAACCATATGCCGGGTTCGAATACCGGCCACATTACAAATTTCAGTTCAACGCCTATCCTTATACACAACGTCTTTGATATAATGAGACAACATAATATATTATGTCTCAGGAAATTGAATTATTGTTGACGTTTATTATTAGTTACCATCTTCGGACCCCTGCTTAGTTGGCAGCCATCATACAACCAGGTTCTATATAGGTGATCTCGTACGAAGACCTATCTTTTATATCTGTCCAACGAAGTTGCACTGTCAGGTTTCAACAAACGACTCCGGATAATGCAACTTCGTTAGGCAGATACAAAAGTTGGGTCTACGTACGAGATCACCTATATAGAACCTGGTTGTATGATGTTAGTCAACAAAGCAGGGGTCTAAAATTAGTAAAATGAGTTACCATAGCTATTAACAAGGGATTTATACCATTAGCGGCTGAAGGTGTGTGTCGGTCTATTTATGAATAAATGCTCGAAGTTGGAGGAGGTACGCCATGGCGTAGTCCTTGCTGGTGTGTTAAGCCCTTGTGCATCGAGTGGCGTAGGGGTTTAGCGGAAATTGCGGAGTTCTGGCCCCGGCACAAATTTTCATGTGTTCGTGTTGTTACGTTACATCTTCAAGCACCTGAGACTAAAACACGCAAGAGGAAATCGTGATTGCTTAGATTGTTAGTCCCATGGATCAGAATGGCTGATTTGAGAAGGCATCCCAAAATTTATTACTGGTAGGGCAGTGCTTCAGTTTCTCAAAGGAGTCATTGAAATCCGTGCGACTGACAACCTAATGAGATATATATGTGATACATAATGGTGACACAGTTCACCGAAATCGGTCGTCAGTGAATAAATTATTAATGTGCGATCATGGAATTTCATTTTGAAAACTATATACTGATTAAGTGCAATGTTGCACTTATTATTTTATACCCATTTTTTTAACAAGATGATCAGCTTGTAAAATATGTATGTGACCAGATGATGGTGACACAGTTCACTGAAACCAGTTGTCGTTGGATAAATTATTGCTGTGCGATCTTGGCATTTCATTTTGAAAACTAATGAGTAGGGTATGTGGTTAGCAACTGAGCAAGGCGTAGGAGCCCACACTGAGCTCCATCAAAACAGAAGGCAACAGACACCAGGCAGTGACTGGGCGGCAAGTGAGGCGCTCCTGCTCCCCACCAGCCAGTGTTAGGCACAGCCGTCGAGGTCATAACAATGGACTTTAGGCTGCTTTACCTAGGAAGGCGCCCCAGTTTTCAGCCGTTCTGCGCACCCCCCCCCCCTCCATTACCGCACTGGCAGCCAATAACATTCTCTAGGCGTGTGGATGGCCGCGAATTACGACAATGGTTCTCCCGCAGGTTCCACTATTGGCGTTAGACCGTAACTTCTCCCCTCCACGCTTCCCCTGTCGCTCCACCTATATGTGGGGAAGCGCCTTCCTGCATAACTCTAACTATAGCAGGTGTAAACACCACCAACCTCTCCCGCAGGTTCCACTATTGCCGTTCGACCGTAGCTCCTCCCCTCCAAGCTTCCCCTGTCGCTCCACCTATATGTGGGGAAGCGCCTTCCTACATAACGCCAACTACAGCAAGTGTAAACATCTGCAGCCTCCGCAACCTCGTCATTGCTCAGCTTACCCTGACGGTCGCTCGCTCTGTGTTGCACTACCGTCACGAAAAAGACCACTGCTTACTATTGCTTAGAGGCCACAGTGTACACCCAGCCCTTGCGATGACTTCGACGTCCATTAAAGGTAGGACATATTCCCACTGGGACAATCTTTTCCTTTTACTCCCCGCGATCGTAAGTCTAACCCTCCTTACCAGCGACTTTATTGTGATCCGCGAGCATACTGCATCCTTGCAAACTGGAGCCTCCGAGGTCGAAGCGCCCTGAGAGGTCTGACGGGCAGCGGCAGTGGCAGTTCTGCAGCCATCCAGCGGTAGCGACGCTCACTGTCATTGCGGCCAGTGGAGCTCCTGTCATGCAGGCATGACCACAGCGCTCGCCACCGATGTGGCAACGCGCGCGATCGCTTTCCAGCACACTTAACGCCCGAAACCTGTAAAGCGTCTAGTTTTCCTTGCACCGTGAATATTAGACGGGAACCCTGCATGGTTAATAATACATCCATTATGTGCTACAGGTACGAGCCCCAAACTCGTCTATCCGACTGATAACGGCGAAACGGTTGTCCGCCGAAATAGCTTTGACTTTTTCGATTCGGACGTACATCCGAGAAGCTACAGAATATCATGAATCTTCTGATAAAATACAGTCTTGTTTGCTACGATTTTTTTTTATTTAACCCGTTTCGTCTTTTTGAGGCATCATCAGAATCTGGAAAACTACGTTAGGGGAAACTTTACAGGCCTAGTCTTACAATGGAAAGTGATAATATAAAATAGATTACGACGGACCTTATAATAATGTAAGTAGTAATCTATTTTATATTATCACTATTCATTATAAGACTAGACCTGTGAAGTTTCCTCCAAATTATTGTTCCAGATTCTAATGATGCCCCAGAAGGGGGAAATGCGTGAAATAAAATAAATCATCACAACGAAGACTGCGTTTTGTGAGAAGTTATATTTTATTGGTTGCTGTACCAGTCGGCTTGATATGGAGTGGAAACCATAGCTGCATGGAATGGAATCGTAAATGCGGCTGGCCGAGTTTTAATGCAATTTGTTTACATATCCACCAACAGCCATAAATCTGTGTTATTTTATTTACGCAATCGGTTTCGTTATAAACTTAATAGCATTTTTAGGCCATGTCATACCGTCCATCCAAGCAAACAGTTGAAATAGACATAACACCAGTTTGTTAATAATATTTTCCCAGCTGCTGAATGGGCGATATGGCGTGGCCTGAAGACGGTAGCTATGTAATTCCCGAAACCGGTCGTGTAGATGTTCCAATGTTTGTATATAGCTTATGGGACTTAACTATGAGGTCATTAGTCCCTAAGCTAACAAACTACTTATGGACTAGTTAACACTAAGGACGGCACAAATATCGATGCCCGAGGGGTGATTCGAACCCCCGACCGTAGTGGCCGTGCATACCGTGACTGGAGCGCCGCAGTCCCCTCGGTCACCGCGGCCGGCAAGGTCGTGTAAATAAAACAATATAGATTCATGGCTGTACATAAATTGAATTAGAACACCATGAAACCTAGCATATGCGGAAAAGCGGAAATGTTAGTTTTATAACTTCACTTCGTTCGTTTTGTAAACAGTGTGACTGCAGAACCTGATTCAGCCGACTGTCGCTGGACGCGCTGCAATCGCATGTAGCACGTTGACAAGCCGGCCTCTCATGCAGAAGGCGCACCATTTCTCAGCGTTCATTCGCACAGAAGACTCGGCCAGAAGCGCCTAAGGAAAAGGCCTGAGTCAACATCGTCTAGAAGATAAGGCCACACAACTAGCTGTGCCTACGTGACACCGTGAGGCCGCGGCCGCCAGCTGACTGACTGGTCATTGGGGCACGCCCACCGCGTCGTAGGTGCCGGCCAGTCAGCTATCGTTCGTGGCCTCTCGGTGTGACGTAGGCACGGTGTTGTCTTGGCCAACGAAAAAGACAGGCCCCAGCGCAGTCGTCATGCCACGTAAGCGAGGTAGTTCCGAGTCGGCGCGATCGCTAGCTCAGTAACTGGCCGCTATGACGCAGTCACTACGTTTACATGCAACACATCTTCCGGAAGACGAAAACCTATTTTCGTAAACTGCTTTTCGCTGTCGTGTTTACATGGCATAGCCTGAATCGGATTTCCTACCTCACTTAACATGGCGGCTGGAAAACAGCTGATTGAGTTCCTTATTTAGTCCGCACAATCGCTATTTTTCTTTATTCAAATACACAGATTATGTTCACACTAATATTTATACATTTATTTCACATTAGAAAATATCACTCTTTCCATATGTGCCGAAAATACTTAACAAGAAAACACAATCTGAAAGGCAAGAACGCTTCAAAAACGGTTGCGTTTACATGGGCACGAAAATCGATTGTGGAACTGGAAAACCGCTTTAGAGAAGCGGATTTCCAGAATCGATTTTGGAGTGTTTACATGACCAACCAAAAGCGGAATTGGGAAATCGGTTTACGAAATCCGGTTTTGGGAGCCCATGTAAACGGGATGAGTGGAGTGTGCCCCAGCGGCCGGCCAATCGGCTAGCGATTGCAGCCGGCTCGGAACTACCTTGCTAACGTAGCATGACGACTGCGCTAGAGCAACAGCACCTAGAGACGAGGCCTTACAACAGGCGGTGCCTACGTCACACGTAGAGGCCGCAGCCGCCATCTTACTGGCCGGCCGCTGCGCGGCGGTGGGCGTGCCCCAGCCAACAGTCAGTGAGGTGGCGGCCGAAGCCTCTACGTGTGACGTAGGCACCGCCTGTTGTAAGGCCTCGTTTCTAGGTGGTGGTGCCCCAGCGCAGTCGTCATGCCACGTAAGCGAGGTAGTTCCGAGCCGGCTGCGATCGCTAGCCGATTGGCCGGCCGCAGGGGCACACCCCACTGCGTCATAGCGGGCAGCCACTGAGCTAGCGATCGCGCCGGCTCGGAACTACCTGGCTTACGTGGCATGACGACTGCGCTGGGGCTTGTATTTTTCGTTGGCCACGACAACACCACGGCTACTTCTAGGAGGTGTTGGCTGGGGCCTGCCTTTCTCGCAGGCCTCGGGCGTTGTGAGGTCTCGTCTTCTAGGTGGTATTGCCTGAACGCAGACATGTCCAATCACACAGTGAAGGGCGCGACTGCGTGGCTGGGGCACAGCCCACTGACACACAGGGACTAGTCGTCCGGCTGCTCGGTGCCGGCCTACTCCCTGTGACGTCAAACGCTGAGAGCTCGGGCCTCGCAGACGGCACATTCCGAGGTGTCCGCTCCGCGTGGAGAGGCTGGGAAGCGGCGGCGCGCGGGTGGGCGTGTCCGCGGCGGGCGGCGGCCGTACAATGCGGCGCTTTCACCGGCGAGCGCGGCGCGGCGCGGCGGTGCACGTGCGATTTCCCGGCGGGCGCGGCGGTGGGGGCGCTATTCCTGGAGAAGGCCAAATATACCGCCGAAGGCCGGCCCCCACAGCGCCCTGCCGCGGCCGAGTCGTTGGCCCTGCCGACGCCGACGCCTCGACGTGACGCAAAACCGCCGCTGTGTGACGTCACCGGGTTAATTCCGGAAGCCGTCCGTCAGGGGCCGCCCCCGCGCCGGCGCACTTTTATAAATACGCGTAAACGGCGGCGCGCGCGTGGCGGCGGCGCAGCCCGCGCGGCGCGGCGCGTTGTGCGCGGTCCTGTTGTCTGCCGTGCTCTGGAATAGACGCGCCGCCCTGCCGGCCAGGCCCTCCTGTTTGTGTCGACGTGCGCGCCGCCGCGCGGCCGGGCCGCGAAACAAAGCCGCCGCCGCCGCCGCAAGGACGCACCTGGCTGCGTAAACACGGACGACCTCGCAGCCCCGCTGAGTGTCTCGCTACCGTGGGCGCAGCCAGACGGGGCGGGGCTATAGGGGTTCTTGTCACTGCGCTGCCTGCCGAGTGTAGTGAAAACTGCTAAAGGCTGGGAAGCTTGACAAAGTCCAAGAAATAGTGGGCCGTGTGGTGTCGCACAAGTATGAAGTGCGCGCCGCCATGCACACACGGCGCGCCGTTCTTACGAGTTTGTGACACTTGCGGGGAGTGACACTTCCGGGGAAAGGGAATGTGTAGACATTTGCGGGGACACCCTGCAGGTAGTGAACAGGGTGTTCCAGAAGTAGGGATACACCACCCCTACTCCACGCCCTCCAACCTGTGCCGTATTCAGGGAAAGGTCTACCAAGCGAGGTGGAGCAGCAGTAACGGCCTTTTTCTTCAATATTCTGAATATAAATCTTCACACAGACCTTGAGGAGGAGAGTAATACGGATATCTGATTGTAGACCACTGCCTTATACCTTAGACCTTTTTGACTGTACTGAACAGGAGTTCCGCGTATTCCATAATATTTATTTATACATTTAACAGGCAATGTAATTCATAACCAACTATTGGCTGCCAATTTCGCTTCATTTTTCCTGGATGTCTTGCAACTTAGTTTTCCCTGTTGGTTTATGCCAAGTTCGGAGTAAAAATGGTTGTATATGACAGTGATAGAAGATAAATTCTATCTTTAGCATTTTTCGGTGTGTGACATTCCCTTACACATCCCGTATTTCATACATTTCTTACATGTATTTGTAATTCGAATACAGCTAAATCTATGAATAAATGCTTCAAGTGTGTAAAATACTCATTGACTTACTAGTAACGTTTTTAATTGAAGGTTTAAGGTTGCGTCTCCTATTAAAAAGCATAGTAGCTATTTTTAAAGAGATGGAAGTTGCGTGATAGTGGGGTTAACTAGATAGTGGTCAATTACATCAGGTGTCTTGATATGCTTAGTGTTCTGAATAATATGCATTTAGGAGGTATGAGTGTGGAAAGTCATCATCTTGTAGTGGCAGAGAATGTCTTAATAACTCTCCAAACATTATCACTATTAAAATACCTTTTTTTTATTTTCAGGAGGAACACTCAACAAATTAATACGTAGTTAGAAAAAGTTACTATATTGCTCTTCAGCTTGAAAACAGTTGTGGAATTTGACTGAGTTTCGTGTTATGTTGACAGTGTGGAAACTTGACAACAGCAGTGATAGACTTCTTGGTGTGCCTGTATCCAGGAAAAGCCATTAGCCTCCCCAAGGGCCTCAGGTTCCCTGAAAGTGTCCCTCCCCATAAGTGTCACTCCCCGCAAGTGTTCCAACCCCCGTTCTTACGACGTCAGCCACGAGGGGGTTGGAACACTTGCGGAAAGTGACACCTGCGGGGCCCTTGTGGCGGCTAATGGCTTTTCCTGGGTACAGGCACACCAAGAAGTCTAGCACTGCTGTTGTCAAGTTTCCACACTGTCAACATAACACGAAACTCAGTGAAATTGCACAACCTTTTTGCAAGCTGAAGAGCAATATAGTAACTTGTTCTAACTGCATATTAATTCGTTGAGTGTTCCTCCTGAAAACAAATAGGTATTTTAATAGTGATAATGTTTGGAGACGTATTAAGACTTTCTCTGCTACTACAGGACGATGACTTTCCACATTCATACCTCCTAAAAGCATATTATTCAGAACACTACGCATATCAAGACACCTGCGCAAGCAATAAATATATTAGGCCTCCTGCACAGATACGTTGATGTAATTGACCACTATGTAGTTAAACCCACTATCACGCAACTTCCATCTCTTTAAAAATAGGTACTATGCTTTTTAATAGGAGACGCAACCTTAAACCGTCAATTAAAAAACGTTAATAATAAGTCAATGAGTATTTTACATACTTGAAGCGTTTATTCGTAGACCCCAAAACGATTTGGCTATATTCGAATTACAAATACATCTAAGAAATGTATGAAATACGGAATGTGTAAGGGAATGTCACACACCGATAAATGCTAAAGATAAATTCTATTTTCTATCACCGTCATACTCCGAACTTGGCATAAACCAACAGGGAGAAACAAGTTGCAAGACTTCCAGGAAAAATTAAGCGAAATTGGCAGCTACTGCTCCACCTCGCTCGGTTGGCCTTTTCCTGAATAATGCACAGGTAGCGGCTGGAGGGCGTGGTTTAGGGGTGGTGTATCCCAACTTCTGGAACACCCTGTTTACTACCTGGAGCGTCCGGGTCTCCCCGCAAGTGTCTACACATTCCCTTTCCCCGCAAGTGTCACTCCCCGCAAGTGTCACAAACTCGCCACGAGCGCCCTCTCCTGCAATCCCGCTTGTGGCCACCACTGACCTGCATCGGCCACTTGGGAATCAGATAGGTACTAGGAATCATCAGTAGGCAGGCCTCTATCTAAACTATGTATCAGCATTCTGCAGTCAAGAACTATGTAAAAGTTAAGTATTACCAAGACTCCACGAAATATAGATCTTGTTCTAATTTAGCCAAGTGTTCTAGTTTCTGCTCTCCCACTGGCTGGTCACCTCCGTACCTGCACAAGCGTGCATCCCTTATTCCTGTGTCGGTCTCTTTCTACTCGGCTACCGACACTGAAGACAACTGGCGAAAACGAGACATAAAAGTGGCGACGAGGATGGGACAAAAAAGGCCAAGCAATAACCGAGCGACGCCAACTACTCAAATGGCGAATGGACACCTGGCAAAGGGAATGGAATAATAGTGACAAAGGACGTCGATTATACGAATTTTTTCCGGTCATAAGGGAACGTCTCAGGATGGGCCATATTAATCCCAGCCGGTGTATAATCCACTTTCTGACAGTACATGGCCCGTACTCAACACACCTAACACGAATGCGACCGAACAACAATCCAAACTGTACATGTGGAGAGACTGGGTCCCCAGAAAACACGGTATTACATTGTCAGTTATACAGAACATACACACGCTGTATGTTAAACAACACACAAGACTTAAATGTACTGATAAGAGATAAGAATAGCTGGGACACACTAAATAGACGAATGAGGTCTCATCACTAAAGCGGGAAGAATAATCAAAATCGGTCAGACATAACATCGCACATAACACCAACACCATAATACAGGACACATGGAACGAGACAAACAGTGTAAGTACAAGCGACATGGATAACGAAACAGATGACAACCCTAACACAGAAGATGACTTATTCCGCAACAATTGAGCACTATAAACATTAGAGTCAAAACCCCCTTTAGCTCTTAATGTACATGAAATGAATGAGTAACACATACGGAGGGAATTCCATGATGGCAGGGCTTGTGGCCTTCCACCTTGGTAGACTCTCCCCAACAACTTTTAATTTACCTACCCTTTCCTATCTTCTTTTATTTATCCTTCTTAATAATAATGATTTTTGAGTTGCTCTTCCTTTTCCGTATAATTTGTTATATCCATTATTTATAGATAGTAATCGAATTAAATTAAAAATTGTATAAATAATTAAATATGTAACACCATGAATTTCACCATTAACTTATCTAATTGTTACTATCATTTATTTAAACTTAACGCTATTTCACCATTAACTTATCTAATTGTTACTATTATTTATTTAAACTTAACGCTATTAAAATGTAAAAGACAACATAAACCATACATGGTCTAATTACGACCAGCTGTATACCTAAAGGCAGCTGGTCTGTATCAAGGACATTTATGGACACTAATGTGTTTTGGCCAATCTAAACCTTAAATGTATATGATAAATGTATTCAGAAGAAACGTACCAACAAATGACTCAATGACTCAAATTCTCCCCCAAATTGCGACCAACGGTTCCCCCCATCAGAGATATTAGGTCCTGGATTCGGAAGATAAAGTTATTCTGTATATAAACACTGGTTTACTGTTCTTTATAAAACACATTTACCCACGATCGCTAATTTATTTGCTTCTTTTTTTAAATTTTTTTTACCGGTTTATTTTATTAATGTATCGTATGACATATGACAGCAGCGTATATACAAACATAATTAACAAAGAACAAGAGTATATATACAAATATCAGTAAAAGATTGTACAAGAGCTCATTTTCGGTACATGTGAGTGATCAATGATATATTATGACAGAACACTTGGAATTACGACATGTGTCGTGTGAAACAAGCTTTTGGCTACACATCAATGTCCAGATCTTGAATCCACTTCATAGCCTGAGGTGTGGCTTCTATAAAGTCCTCAGCAGAGCCACTATATTTTTCTCTTAATAATAATGATTTTTGAGTTGCTCTTCCTTTTCCGTATAATTTGTTATATCCATTATTTATAGATAGTAATCGAATTAAATTAAAAATTGTATAAATAATTAAATATGTAACACCATGAATTTCACCATTAACTTATCTAATTGTTACTATCATTTATTTAAACTTAACGCTATTAAAATGTAAAAGACAACACAAACCATACATGGTCTAATTACGACCAGCTGTATACCTAAAGGCAGCTGGTATGCAACAAGGACATTTATGGACACTAATGTGTTTTGGCCAATCTAAACCTTAAATGTATATGATAAATGTATTCAGAAGAAACGTACCAACAAATGACTCAATGACTCAAATTCTCCCCCAAATTGCGACCAACGGTTCCCCCCATCAGAGATATTAGGTCCTGGATTCGGAAGATAAAGTTATTCTGTATATAAACATTGGTTTACTGTTCTTTATAAAACACATTTACCCACGATCGCTAATTTATTTGCTTCTTTTTTTAAATTTTTTTACCGGTTTATTTTATTAATGTATGTATGACATATGACAGCAGCGTATATACAAACATAATTAACAAAGAACAAGAGTATATATACAAATATCAGTAAAAGATTGTACAAGAGCTCATTTTCGGTACATGTGAGTGATCAATGATATATTATGACAGAACACTTGGAATTACGACATGTGTCGTGTGAAACAAGCTTTTGGCTACACATCAATGTCCAGATCTTGAATCCACTTCATAGCCTGAGGTGTGGCTTCTATAAAGTCCTCAGCAGAGCCACTATATTTTTCTCTTAATAATAATGATTTTTGAGTTGCTCTTCCTTTTCCGTATAATTTGTTATATCCATTATTTATAGATAGTAATCGAATTAAATTAAAAATTGTATAAATAATTAAATATGTAACACCATGAATTTCACCATTAACTTATCTAATTGTTACTATCATTTATTTAAACTTAACGCTATTAAAATGTAAAAGACAACACAAACCATACATGGTCTAATTACGACCAGCTGTATACCTAAAGGCAGCTGGTATGCAACAAGGACATTTATGGACACTAATGTGTTTTGGCCAATCTAAACCTTAAATGTATATGATAAATGTATTCAGAAGAAACGTACCAACAAATGACTCAATGACTCAAATTCTCCCCCAAATTGCGACCAACGGTTCCCCCCATCAGAGATATTAGGTCCTGGATTCGGAAGATAAAGTTATTCTGTATATAAACATTGGTTTACTGTTCTTTATAAAACACATTTACCCACGATCGCTAATTTATTTGCTTCTTTTTTTAAATTTTTTTACCGGTTTATTTTATTAATGTATGTATGACATATGACAGCAGCGTATATACAAACATAATTAACAAAGAACAAGAGTATATATACAAATATCAGTAAAAGATTGTACAAGAGCTCATTTTCGGTACATGTGAGTGATCAATGATATATTATGACAGAACACTTGGAATTACGACATGTGTCGTGTGAAACAAGCTTTTGGCTACACATCAATGTCCAGATCTTGAATCCACTTCATAGCCTGAGGTGTGGCTTCTATAAAGTCCTCAGCAGAGCCACTATATTTTCTTTTTGGACACACTCTTATGCTGTGGTCCAGCGTCTGCTCAGGTGCTCCACAATCACAACTTGGGCTGTCCGCGAGTCCCCCATCTGGCATGGCCACTTCTGATGCGATTGAGCTTAGTCTAGTCTTCTTGCGAAGTTGAACCCTTGTATTTCTTTTGAGGGTTCACTTATGAGGTGATAATTACAGACTGAATTCTCCCACTCTTTTTTCCAGTTCTCTTTTAGGTTGAAGGTGACCTCTCCTCTTATATAGCGGTTATTCCATATCGGCTTTCGTGATTTCCAACAGTAATTTGGCAATTTTCTTTATTACATCCTGCATAGGTAAAGATTTTCCTTGATTTATTTTTACTATTTTTTCCCATTCTTTAAAAGATGTTTGTGTCTTATTAATTTTGGTGGAGCTATATTAGCGATGACGGAGAGCCACGGTGTTGGAGTAGACTTTAATGTGCCGGTGATTATCCGCATGGTTTCGTGGAGCTGTACGTCTACCTTGTTGGGGTGGCTTATCTCCCAGACCGGAGCACAGTATTCGGCAGTGGTGTAGACTATCGATGTTACTGCTGTTCGCAGGGTGGATGCATTTTTTCGATTAACTATGTCATCATCTTCAGGTACAACAGAGACTCCTTGTTACTTGTGACAAGAACACACACAATTTTTAAACGATCCGCATCTTACAATTTTTAAGTGGCAATATTAAATAAATAAATAAATAAATGAATAAATAGAAAATAAAAAATAAAAAAATAAAAATTGTTAGCTACGAAAAAATGTTGAAATCATTAATAAGGGATAGTAATAATGTAGGTACTGATGTTTTACCTACTCTGTGATAGAGGGTGTTTAGGTCAAAATGCAGCCATAGGATGTCTTGCTGAGACAATAACTATGTAATCCGTTGAACAGCGGTCACACGGACCGTTACACAAAATAGTACAATGATCAACTGAATGGATATTGCATTAATTTATACTCCGTGATTTACCTTATCTGATGTCCCTGTGCCATATAGTAGGTCTAAGATGTGTAAGATGTGCAATCAATACAGAGTAGTTAAAACATCAGTGCAAAAAAGAATGGATGGAATCACAAGAGTTGACCTCTGTGCACAAAAATTTTGGGTACAATCATAAACTCTTGTGTAGGTAAAAGAATACACTAACACAAATCTTTATTTTGATTCAAGAAAATATAGAATACAAGCGCACACGTTTGTGTAGGATTCACCGTTAATTTGATGAATATATTTGTCTTATTGTAGTACACAAAACAGATTTGCAATTGGGATTCATGTCCAAATGCTGAATACGTAAATCCGAGGCGGCATCTACTCTACTTATAAATTTATTTTTTGTTACAGTTGAGAAATATATGCGCCAAGCTCACTAGTTGAATGTTTTATTTTAGGTAACCAAAGCTCGTTACTTTTAAGTCATTCTTTCCCACTTTTTTTACACTGTATAAACAAGTGAGAAAACTGTGTTATATGATCCTTTTTAAAAGTGACGAACTATGGCATATGATTTTAAAATACGACACATATAGGTTATATGGACTTAACACAGTACATTTAAAATAAATATGTGACTTTTATGACATAGACATCAATACCTGTGTCATATGAGGTGCTGCCTTTTAAAATGTAAAAATCTGTACGTTTGTCGAAACCGGTTATCTAAAATAAAGCATTCTTGGCATACACATTTCTCAACAAATAACAATTCATATCGCCCCCTTGCTTGAAAAATCTCAAGCATATACAACTTTTTAATTAAGCATAATTTGAGATGCCTGCTTCGCATCGATAGACAAAGGGAAGCAGAACGTGAATTGCCTTTTCTACTACTGACAGGATACATCCTACAAACTGGCAAGTATACTCTGAGGCGATCTGTATTTTGTTGCCTTCTTGTTTTGTTTTATACTTTTAACATGGCGACCGTCGCACGACACCAAATACTTGCTAGTCTCAATTTGCGATCTGGGCTGGACCCGAGTAGCCAGCTGAAGGGATAAACGCGTAATGACCATGTGAGTGATTATTGCAGTTGGTTATACACAAGATAATGGGATTTAACAATCCCGAAAATGGTCGTACGTAACATAATAAAACGAGTGTGCAAGTGAAGCCGATTCTTCTTCTACTAGGCTAAGTGTACTCAGTTGCAGATGTTCGGACACCCAAATCATAACATGGAAGAGGGAGGATCTGTGACATGAGTTGAACACAAAGTCAAAATATTTATTAGTTATTGTACAAAGTCAGAACCTACAAGTATATGCGTATGAGTTGTTACTGCAGAATACAATGCGTCCAAAGTGCACAATTTGAAATACCTGCATGAATATAAATTTGTGATAAATTGGCAGAAGTCTTCCCTTTCTTGTCTTAGTATGTAAACTTCTGTAATTCCTTGCTAAACAAATTCTTTAAAAAAATTCTGCCCTTGAACTAAAGCTGTTAATGTATGTGGACTCCATAATGGGTTGTGTGCCAGACCACCACAATACTATAGTTTAAAAAATTCCAGTTTGGTGGTGCAATAGAAAATATTTATTTACAAATATTGCCTATAAATTTCATACAAATCATTGAACATCATCAGTGCAGATCCGAATCCTGAGTACTTATGTACACCACATTAAATATTTCAACAGTCAAATCCATAAAACATATAAATAAAAAGGTATAAGGTAGATGCAGATAAAAGAGTACGTATTTGGGCAAAGGTGCTGGTGTTTGTGAAAATTTAATGGAGATTGTGCTTTGTATTATCATAAATAAAGTGTGAACTTGATACAGAGACTACAAATTGATATTGCCAAGAAATGAGAAGCGATTCTTCTTGTTGTTGTAGCTCTCAGGGGCACTCTGGAATGCTCTCTGAGTGAGGCACGTCTGGGCAACAGCATTTGTAATAACAGTGCTGTTTAAATAATGTATTTACAGATCCAGATATCTTCAGAGAAAAGAATACCATTCATGTTGTCAACACTGATGTTTAAAGAAGCAGTTTAAACAATGCCATTGGTGAAGATCCTTGGAAACCAACATGGCGTCCAATATGGCGGAGCAGGTAAGGTTAGGTTGCTACTACTGTGTATAAGTCAGTAGATAACGTTACATTTAGTATTTGTGATTCTAAAGAAGAAGGCTGTTAAGTCTAAAGGAACAGCATTGTGGATTATTCTTGATGGGGCTTCTGTGTTCCTAGGAGCTACTATGATTTTACTATAGAGAAGACTGTAACTGTTCAAACAGGTAGTCATGGCTTACTATAGCAATCATTTGTGTTCCTCCTTAGAGGAACACTGTAGGGCTAGAGGACTTTAATAGTAGTGTTATTACTTGCAGGACATTTAATATTCGTGAAGTTTATAATAAATGTGTTGAAGGTCTTATTAATAGTGAAAAATGAATTTTTAGGGCTTCTAGTCATTTTATTGATATGTTTCATGGATTTGACTGCTGACATGTTTTATGCAGTGTACCATGAGCCCTTAGAACTCGAATCCTCACTGATTATGTTCAATTATTTGAACAAAATCGATATGTGATATTTTTAAATAAACACTTTATATCACACCACCAAGCTGGGAATTTGGTATTTTTACTAATTTTCTTAAGTCAATTTTCCAAGTTTCTATTTTAACAAAAAGTAATGTTCGTCTTTGCAGTATTCAGCTTCCACATTTCGATCTGTATGAACGCACCTAGATACTTAGACACTTTAAGCCAATATTGATATTAACGGAGAATAAAGAAAATACTCATGAAGAGAATGAGTAATGTAATCTATGTTTCATTTCGGATCTACGAGTACTGATGTGAACCGTGGTTGCTATGTTTCCAAGATAAACTGGGATGACAATTTACTACTGGACAGTGCAAAGCGTTGGGAAGAAAAATGTCTTGACTCTAAAGTCCAAGGCTGTAGCGCCGACATATATATGTAGGCAAAACGGCTAAGACAAACAGGCAGTCAAACGCGCAGGTAGAACAGTCTCAAAGGAACGGCTGATAAAGTGGCAGTTAGGTCCTGGACATATGCTGTAATAATGACTGATGGCGCCGCTCTTCTATGGCTGTGATGCTGGAGACGGTCAGAGGACGCGGTGGTTTTCATTTTCTGTTGCCATTGTCCTTAGAAAAACATCTTATAGCAGGTAACTGCTCCATCAGACAACAGAAAATTTTCTCTGAGTTGTAAAGAATTATCTAAAAAGAGAGATATTACCACTAAAGAGGCTACTAACGCATAAAAGTCATGTTTTAATTGCTCAGTTAACACGATAATATTAGCTGACCGAACGTTGCTCGGGAATTATTTTTCTGTTAGATAGTGGTACATAATGCTACTCACGGCGTTTTCGAGATTAACATAACTTCTATGATCCGAGAAACACGAAATAAATTTTTATATATATATACTTCTGAAAAATCGCGGTTTTACGAAAAACACAACTAAATAGGTGAAGTTCAAAAGAAAAACTCAGTGTAAATACAAAATTTCATCGAGATCGTTAGAGCCGTTTCCGAGACAGCTACGCTAAAGAGAAGGTCTAAATGGGGCGTGAAAAATTAATTTTCAGAGAGTAGAAATCACGCAACATCTGAGGTGGAGGATCAGTTGAATAATGTACGAGGTCTGTTCAAGAAATTCCGGAAGATTCGTTCTAATGAAGAGTGTTGGTGCGAAATGCAGTCTGATTACAGCACACGCCTGTTTCGAATTGGACCAAACTGCTACAGTCACGTCCCTAGACCCACAAACTACTTTAACTTACAGTAAGGACAACATGCCCACCCATGCCCGAGGGAGAACTCGAACCAAGGACGGGAACGGCCCCAGTTCGTAGCCATTCCGCGCGGCGCTAGAAGTTTCATTGTTCTGTTTGTTAGTTATTGTTCAGTGTTCTATACAGTACAGCTTTTTGTCACACAGTTTGCGAATTTCCAGATACCAGAGAAGCAACGAGTCTGCATTAAATATTACTGAACTCTAGAAAAACGTTACAAATTCACACCAAATGATGCAGGAAGCCTTTGGTGATGAGTGCTTCAGCGGTACTGGCTATTACAAATTGTTCACGCGGTTTGAAAATGTTCGAACGGAAGTTAAAGATGGCCCTCGTTCATGACTCCCTCATGCCCTGTACATACGGAGACACTTCTTGCGCCACAAATTGTGTAATGAGATGGTATAACGCCTTTCTCCGAGAGATGACATACCATCTGGCACCTGTGCTTGAACACACAATGACAGCAGATGAGGCAACATTATTTTAGAAACTTGCTGACGACGAACTAAGAGTGGCAACTTCTGTTTATGCAGTCATCGATGCGGTTATATCTCGGCAACGCCGACGAAGAAACTTATGTAGGCAAATTAGAGGGTAGTGGACTAGACCTTGGATTTTAAGACGTGATGACGGTGGTCGGGAATTACACAGTCTATTTCATTATGACTTCAGATCAGAAGACAAGGAATCCTATAAACGTTTGCTGAGTAAGGGCGAGACAGAATTCATGACATTTCTTCGTCTAGTAGGACAAGAATAACAAAGAGAAAACACTGTTATGTTGTATGAATGGATACTTATGGATAAATACAAGATAGTGCACGGCCTCCCCAAGTCCACGTGACATTTTATTAATAATAAAAAAAGAGTATATAGTCACCTGCTGGATATGAACTCATATTCTTACAAATGAAAACTAGACGCACCAAACAAATGAACTATCAGGAGACAGTATGTAAACAACAAAGTAGCGTGTCTTGTGAATTGTGTCATGACGAACCCAAGGTACTATCTATCCACTAAATAAAAGTATTGCTATGACGTCCGTGCTCTTACTACACCTCGCTTTCCCGTGAAACGTCTGCGCTGAAAGTTTATTTTGTTGTCAGAACGTGATCTCGCAAAGACAGGAATTTCTCAAAGTACCACACTGCAGGTTGATACACGAATGCAGACCCCATACCACTCTTTGTCTAAGATTTAATTTTGTTAAGTTTAGTTGTCCGTTCCTGTAGTCATGTCCTTGTTCATGAACCACGGGCAACGTATTAGTGGCCAAGAAAGTGGTCCTGACAGTTAGGATACCAGTTACTTTGAAATAAGTTTGGGCATCTTGGACATATTCTGAGTTGTGGCCACCTTTGTGCTCAGACGGCAAAGACTACCAAATCCACCGGTTAGTCCCTCAACCGTTAGAGGTAAAATACATTGGGGCCCTGGGCAAGTAAGGCTAGAAACCTGCTTCAATATGATACTAGCAACAATCAGAGCAAAATGCCTCGGACCTTTGGAGTTGAAGGAGTTCTACCACTAACCGACAGCCCAGGGACTCCTTGGATACGACTTGACAAACTATCTGGAATGAGATGGGGAGCCATTAACATCAATGGAGATTACACTGGGAAGAAGGGGGAGGTGGCAGAGGCTTCAAGTAAGATGAGGTTGGATGTCTTAGCTGTTAGGGTAAGGGGAGAGAAAGAGGATGAAGTCGGAGAATACAAGGACTACCTGTCAGGAGTCAAAAATAGGAAGAGCACAGTGGGGTGTAGGGTTTTACATCAGGAAAACAATCGAACCCAACATAATTGCTATAACGTATGTAATTGAACGACTGATGTGGATATATTTGGCCATCTCCAGTAAGAAAGTTAGGACTGTGTCAGTTTATTCGCCCTGTGAAGGCGCAGATCAAGATGAGACAGATTTTACAATGCACTCACTGATGTAGTTGTTAGAGTTAAATACAAGGACAGTGTTTTGCTCATGGATGACTTTAATACCTGGATAAGAAATTGAACAAAAGGATATGAAAAGTTTATGGGTAAGTTTGGAGAGGATATGGATGCCAACAGAAACGGTGAACAGCTCTTGGATTTCTGTGCCATTATGAGCTTAGTTATCACAAACTCCTTTTTTAAGCACAAGGATATTCACCACGATACTTGGGAAGGAAGGGGAACCAGATTTGTCATTGACTATATAATAACTGATCAGGAATTCAGGAAGGCAGTCAAGAACACGCGTGTTTTCAGAGGGTTCTTTGATGATATTTATCATTATTTAATCTGCAGTAAAATTGGTTTTCTGAGGCCAAAAGTGCAGAAAGTCATGTCCATATGTAGAAGGATGTGTAGAAGCTCCAGGACTAGGAAATTAGGCACAAATACATAGCAATGATTTCAAAAAGGTATCAGTTAGTTGAATGTAGTCATTTACAGTCATTGGTAGAGAAATGGACAAGATACAGGGACAAACTACTACTAGTGGCTAGAAAATGTCTTGGAACAGTAGTGTGTAAAGGCAGGAAGAAGCAGACAGCTTGGTGGAATGACATAGTCAAGGCAGCATGTAAAAAGAAAAAGAAGGCATTTTGAAAGTAGCCTGTTATTAAAATAAGCAAGATCTCGGGCAGTTGAGATCTGAAAATGTAAGTTACAATGCTTACTGCTGCTCTAAATTACTTTGTGAGTGCCCACAGTACATGTGCAATGGAAATTGATTTAACTCCTCACTCCTTAAGGGAGCAGCCAACGTTTTAACAAACACAAAATCAACGTTAACGAATAAATGAATAGATTATTAAACATGGGATGGGGAGCATGTAATCATAAAGCAGAGGTTTGATACTTTAAAATCATAATTTATTCAGTAAAATAACAAGCAAACAAATCTGGGGAGACCAAATTAAGCATACACCTTGTGCAAAAATATATTAAATCATATAATTACTGCACATATTAAAATTGCTTCTGCCCTTTATGAATATTGAGGCAAAGTGGGAGAAAATGTTCAAATACACAATGGGTAACTGAAAGCACATTCATTTGTTCAGAGACATGCAGATAATGCTTGGCAGTATATTACAATCCTGGAACGCATGAAAGCAGCAGCAAAACGAAGCGTTGGTGCTGTCTTGACAAGATGGTGGGTGTCTTGGTCACAAATTTTAAATTATACTGTGTACTAACGAACTCATGCATGGGAAGGCAATGACATACGATTCTTAAGTACTATGTGGTGTGCGACCATGGTGAATTACATAGAATTTACAAAGGAAATTAATTCAGAATAACCAAATAGAGTACACGAGAGAATTCGTATAGAAGAAAGTTAATATTAATAAAACCATGGCTGAAGGCCAAAGTAACGACCTTTATGAAAGCATGTGGTGCAATCGGTCATACAAGACAGGAAAGACAGAATCAAATAAGAAAATCTGCGAAATATTTAGCATACTTGCAGATACAGAAAAGATGCCAAAACGTTAAAAGTCGACCACTGTATGTAACAAGTGCCTTGCTTTAACACTAAAATTAACAAATATGGTCCTTGTGAACTACTGGTTACTCCCTGCTATAAACCTTGTTCCCTGACCCAAACTGAGAACTGACTCGTTTCAAATTACTTCAATAACAAGAAGTTAATACTACAGTGGTCAATATAAGTAGCAGCTCACACGTTAATACACACAGTCATTAATAAGCAAGCCACCACAATTAAAGTTATCTTAGAAAGGTGGCTAAGAAAACATTTATGGCGCAATGGAATTAAGATCTTAATTAAAATTGCATCTGAACTTGTTCTCAGCACTTGTGCAGAACAATATTAAATAAAAGAGGGAAGTTGCTTTAAAACTACAATTTACAGGCAACTTACGGATTACGCTGAACGTAAACTTGTTTATTCAGATAGAAAACAAGCAAAATGGGGAACCAATTCTGCTAATACAATAAAATGCATCTCTTACATGGATTAAGGCGGGCGGTGCCCATCCTAAATTATACATGATTTAACGCCACGGGGGGGGAACGATTCACAAACAACACTCAGTCTCTCTCACACACACAATGCCACAGCGAAACTCACCAAAATCAGTGTGCTGAGACGAGGCGGAAGCAGGCGCCGCTATCGTAGGTGAAATTCAGCAAGTCGGAGGTAACACAAAACACAATATACAAAATTAAGATGGCTCTGGTCTGTCGTGCCTTTTTTGAGATGTTGCGCGTGTATAGCAAGTTAAATTACATCTGAACAGAAAACGCGAGCAAACACGCTAACGGCGACACACGGCTACGTTACATGAACGCACTTCACTGACGGTTAAGTGGTCGAAAATCGGATTCATTATACTAAATCACGGTGGATTCTTAAATTGCAGTCTGTTAGAAATTGATCTAGGTACTGGTTTTATATGAGAAGTGGCGTGAACTCAGGCGACTAGTTGCAAACATCGGAAGTCGGAACTCGGACCCACATGGTTCCGAAAACCATTGAAGTTGAATAAATTCAGATTCAGAAAAATAAAGAAAATTAACTACAGAATACAACCTATAAAAATGCTTAGAATTATATAAGGAAGCGAATGAAATACAGCTACACGCGATAGGGGGCGATTACAGAGACGGAAGAAGTCCACACTCAGAAAAACCACAAAAGTGACATAATAACAAAGTCGAAAAAATAAAATTAAGAATTACAGCATGAAACCCATAGAAATGTTTAGAATTACACGAAGAAGCGAAAGAAATGCAGCTACACACGATACGGAGCAATTACAGAGACGGATGAAGTCCAGTCTCAAAAAACTCGTAAAAGTGGAATAATTACCAGCATGCAACCCATAGAAATGTTTAGAATTACATAAGGATGCTATTGAAGGAGTTGTACAAGGCTCTGAATTACTGACACAGAAAAAGTGCGTACTACCATACGGAGAAAATACAGCGAAATTAAAATAGGCGGTGAGAGAAGATCGCGAAATATTAGTGGAAATCAGAAGCCGGCCGAGGGGACTGAGGCGCTCCAGTCACGGTCTGCACGGCCACTACGGTCGGGGGTCCGAATCCCCCCTCGGGCATGGATATTTGTGCCGTTCTTAGGATTAGCTAGTTCATAAGTAGTTTGTAAGTATATTAGCAATACTAATATTTTAACACATGAAATAAAGATGCTATTCCTCAAGCCTTGAAAAGAGTGGGGTTGAAGTTTTAACATTTTAACATTATAACTTTACAGAAATATACAAAAAGTATATGAAGACGACAGACGGTTGTCTTTCAACGTTAGTTAAAACACGAAGGAAATTCAAATGTACTAGGTTTACACAAAGGCTGAAGGCCACACACGTGTATACTAACTTGAGCAAAACCGGATGTTGTTTGATATTTTGAGGGAACTAAACTGCTGGGTTATCAGTCTCCTGGTCCCAGCTAAGAGTTCACAACCAAAATTAATAATTTATAACTTAGTGCTCCATACCCAGTATACGTTCGGTACCAAGAGTCAATTAATGGTGAAATGATAACATATAAGAGAAAACAGTAGGAGAGCAAACCCGGACACACAATCATCACTGCAATGAAAATGCAAATAATAAATCTACACTGAATGTACTCGAGTTCTGTAATTTAAGAAACACTTCGCCTCCCATAGCGAAAGAAACACCAAGACTGCCTGATCACAAATAAATCGTAGTCCTAACAGCATGCCTTTCCCTCAGCATAATTCGGAGGAGTACTTACTTCCTCAGTCGACAGAACCAGACTGGAGAGAGAAGCTCTAAGGCCTCGGAAAAACCTCTCCCCGCCATACACCGGATGTAGAGCGTGCTAAAAGCGACGCAGAGTGCGTTCAGAGACTAGAGTTTACCAACCCTTGCTACCTGGCCAAGAAACTCCCTCTTCAAACGCTCTCAGAGAGGTCACCTCTTTCTTCCAAGATTAGGTTGTACTACACTAAGAACACGGTCACCTCGCCACATTGCCAAGTAAGCTTGTCTCTGGCCAACCAGCAGACGCCAGCGCAGACGACAAACGAAGCCATGCTTTCCCTTGAAATGGGTATCAAACGGCCAAGGCTCTCCTATATTGCAATAGCACCCCAGCAAAGAACGCGAATGGGAACAATCCCGCCTTGTTCCTCAGGCCGAGGAGATATAAATATCAACAATACTAGATTTTCTTGAGACAATATTGTCTCGTTATACCAAAGGTATTAAAAATAAGGAGAGGCATTCAATTAAAATTTGTGCTGTGGCTGGGATTCGAACCCGGGACCTCCTACTTACGCATTTCACAGGGAACATGAGACAGAATTAAAGTATGTGCTGTGGAGGGAGACGTGCATTAAGACAGTCCGTGTAGTTGCTTTGGATGCAACGCTGTGTTAGTTTAGTAGTCTAAAGCGCCTACCTAGTAAGAAGGAGGTCCTGGGTTTGAAACCCAGCCACAGCACAAATTTTAATTCAATGCCTCTACTTATGTTTAATACCTTTGGTATAACGAGACAATATTGTCTCAAGAAAATCTATTATTGTTGATATTTAAAACAGAAGTGATATCTGGCGTTCCCCAGAAAGCGTTGTAAGTCCCTACTCTTCCTTGTGTTTACAAACGATTTAGCAGACAATCTGAATAGCTCCCTTAGACTGTTGACAGATGACGCTGTGGTTTATCGGTTAGTGAAGTCAACAGAGGATCAAGAGCACTGCAAAGCGATTTAGACAAAATTTCTACATGGTGCGAAAATTGGCAATTGACACTAAATAAAGAAATCCGCTGAACTTCAATTACGCAATAAATCAGTCAAACTTTAAGGTTGTAAATTCCACCAAATACCTAGGAGATACAATTACGAACAACTTAGACTGGAGAGAATATATAGAAAATATTGTGGGGAAGTGGAGCCAAAGGTTACGTTTCATTGGCAGAAGTATTCGAAGACGCACCAGCTCCACCAAATAGACTCGCTACATCACACTTGTGCGTCCTCTCCTGGAGTACTGTTGCCCCTTCTGGGACCCTCACCAGGTGGGACTGACGGAAGACATTGAGAAGGTTCAGAGAAGGGCAGCTCGTTTTGTTTTATCGCGTTACAGGTAGGAAAGCGTCACGGAAATGTTGCACGAATTGGGGTGGAAATCATTAAAATAAAGACGTCATTCGTTGCGGCGAGATCAATTTACGAAATTTTAATCGCCGATTTTTACTTCTGAACGTGAAAATATTTTGCTAACACCCACCTACATAGGAAGACATGACCATCCCAATAAAATAAATCAGATCGAAAACAGAACGATTTAGGTGTTCTTTCTTCCCTCGTGCTATTAGAGAATGGAACAGTAGAGAAACGTTATGAAAGTTGTTAATGAACCCTCTGCCATATACTTAAATGTGATTTGTAGTGTATCTACGTAGATGTAAGTGTAGTGTACGCTGATATGAAATTTACTGGCAGATTAAAATTGTGTGCCGTTACTGGGATTTGAATCTGGAACCTTTGCCTTTCATTCTGGAAACATCCATTAGGTTGTAGCTAAGCCATGTCTCCACCAAAACCTTTCTTTCAGGAGTGCTAGTCCTGCATGTTTCGCAGGAGAACGTCTGTGAAGTTTGGTAAGTAGGAGGCGAGGCAGTGGCAGAAGTTGTGAGAACGGACCTTGAAGCGTGCCGGGATAGCATAGACTGTAGACAGCTTGCCCACGGAAAACAAAGCTCCCACATTAGAATCCCGGTTCCGGTACACAATTTTAATCTGCCAGGAAGTTTCAATCCTCAGATCGTTGACTGCTTTACCTTTCTATTAGTAATTAATTCCTAAATTTAGTGCGTTTTCTTCTAAGCTAGTGTAAACTCGGGCATTCAGTAGAGTTATAGTATGCGATTTATTTATTTGCACAGTAAAAGGCCATCACTTTAGAATTTTAGATAGCCAAGCAGTCACTGTAGTGGAAGCAGTCGTCTTTCACTCCAGACCGCCAAGTTACATAGTTTCTCTTTTTTTTATTACTAGTTAATTATTAAATAACACGTGTGATTTAAGCATTTAAGCGCTTCATTCTCGCGTCTTTGTAACACAGTGTAAATTTAGGCAGTTTGCAGAATTGTAAAGGAAGAAGGAGATAAGATGACGGATAACGTTCCGTCGACATCGTGGTCATTACAGTCTGAGCACAGTCAGTGACCTTATTGGTGCTATTTACAAACTTGATTTCACCCAAATTATTTTAGATTTCGGATCAATACTAGTGTCAGTCATTAATATTGTCTTTTTTGTCACTATGAACATGCCGCCACCTGTTCTGGAATTTTGCCATAGACACTCTTGTGGTTACTTACATTAACTGCATTTCTCTGTTGTGTTGAATGCCACTCTGTCTAGAATCAAGATGCATATTTTCGGGCATGTAGAAGGATTTCTGTGTCACAAATAACCCACTCCAGCCCTTCACAAGAACCACGCTCTAGCTTCGTAGCCGGAACCACGCTCTAGCTCCGTAGCCGCTTTCTGCGTGTAGTGCACGCGTCACCTACACTGGTCAAAACAATTAGGAGATAAGTTGAGATATCTAGCTTCTGAAGTATTGTCATCGGCAGAATGGACTAAAATGGTTCGACGTCTTTCTGTCGGTTCTACGGAGTGCAGATAACAGTACGGCAACAGAGATAGTGACAATAACAGAAAGTTGCTGCAGAGGAATTTGATGTTGTGTTTACTCGGTTGATGTCGATTTGCTTTTACTGTATCAAACGAATTAAACAAGCTATTGGGTTAAGATAGTTTAGTGAGCAGGTGGTGTAATGCTGTGGCACGGAGAGCCATAGGAAGGTTTGAAGCGGGAGACACAGAGGGAGGTCGTTGCAGCTGTTGGAGATTCCGTCTCCAGGACGCATTGCAGCCAGACCAGTATCTCTTACAACGGTTGCCGATCTGGATATTGCTCTCGTGGTAGAATGGCCAAATATCCCTTAAGCGCTGATGGATAACCTCATACTGTCCATGCCACTCAGGTTGTGTAACTGTACTGCCAGTCAAGGTGATCGTACACTATATTAGAGGGCAACGAGAATGACTTTTTCACTATAATGGTAGCCACATCGCCATGTAATCCTCTAGTAAAGAGTTTAGACAGCAAAGTATCCTACTGTATCACAAAGAAATTGCAATTGTAAGCAATATCTGAGTAAAATACCGTGTGTATGTTGTCTATGATATTGCACCTGATGCGCTAATTGTTTTGAGCCGTGTACTATGTTCACGAGTCCCTAGGCTTACAAACCACTTGAAATTGATACTTCCTGGCAGATTAAAATTGTGTGCCGGAAGCGGGACTCGAACCTGGGACCTTTGCCTTTCGCGGGCAAGCGCTCTACCGATTCAGCTATCCCGACACGACTCACGATGACGCCTCACAACTTTACTTCCGCCAGTACCTCGCCTCCTACTTTACAAACTTTCGTACACTAACGCAGACACACATGCGCGAGAGAGAACTCGAACCTCCGGCGGGAACGACCGCACAGTCCGTAGCATGACGCTTAGTCTACGCCGCATTCTGTCCGGCTGGCCTCAATAACACCGTAAACAAGATTTATCGAACATCATGGATAACCAGTTCATAGTAAGGCAAGAATCCGAGCTGCTTCGCCTAACAGTTTGAAGGGAAATGCTTCTTCTGTCTCCGCGGCACTGAAATAATAATGATGGTGCAGCTAAGCCTCCGAAGGTGTCGAGAAGAGATACACCTTTATTAAATAGGCAAAGTTTATGAAACTAATAACAGACGAATAACCATGTACAGAGTGTGTTTGTAGTAATCGACTTATAGCTCGTGTAAAAATTAATGATTTTAAAAGACGTCTTTCATGAACGGCTTTCACAATGTAAGGAGACCAACAGTTCCTCATCTTTTAAATTTCCTTCACAGTATACTATACACCGTGGAGACACATTAATGTAAATAGCCAGAATAACCACTTTTTGCAGAGCGGATTGCCTTTGAATTTGGAGAGTTTGCTGTCCAAATCGCTGTACTGAACTCCTTCTGGTGCTCTTCGAACCACATGGCCAATTGCACAACTAGCAGTGTAACACGTTGCCGTTATGCTGCAGACGAACTGACTGCATCTATGGGTCTGCAACGGTCCCCGTACTTGAACTGATCCATTGTGCTTTCGACGGTGACGACTTCTTTCAGGGAACGCCACATTCTTCATACTATAGCGATTCATCCTCCTCTTGGGCGCTTCCGAAGATTGTTGCCGGATGTTCGCCTTTAGTCAACTGTCGTCTGTCCGTTGCGTATAAAACATGAGTCATATGAAAGGTCTGCTGTCGCCCCTCGGTGGACGTCCGCTTGCGGTACTCGTGTGGAAATTCCGTCCTTCGTCGGCGATGGACGGAAGTCGGCATGGTTGTATGAACCAGGCGGCTTCTGTGAAGGTCTATACGCCGCAACGTTCGCTAAACGGTACATGAAGAGTTACAGTTAGTAGCCCTTGGTTCATCTCGGCCGTCAGTTACCCAACAGTTGCGCTTTCATTCGCTGTACAGCCGTCTTTCACCCACAGCAGCTCTTCTTGAAACGCAGGTGCCTCGCTGCCGATTTGGATAGCTCCATTTTGCCATTCATGGTATACTTTTACCAATATGACATTTATAAACTTATCCATTACTTTCTTGGTCCAAAAACCGATGTTCATGCTTATTTGTCGTCAGATAAATCACTTCGTTCCCGGAATATGAGCACTGCTGCTTTGTCTCCACCTCTCCCCCCCCCCCTTTTCCCGGCCAACTCTTTCCACACCCACTACTGCTGGTGCCAGTTGCCACCAGCCGGTTTTGAAATCGTCTACGTCTTCCATACTGACTAAAAGTAAATACGATAGTACACGTTGGAGGCCCGTGAACGCATAACCTATTTTAACTTTCAGTGTAATCATGTATTAGCAGTGGACAACGTACAGATTTTATCAGTCATTTGCTTCATGCAGTCTATTGTTACGGTTGGAATAAGGCCTATGGTTTGAAAATGGACAAACAAGTCCGAAACTAGTTACCAACTTCTAAATAGTGCAACTGTGACGAAAAAATATAAAATAAATGGTTTTCATTACATATGCAGTAGCTGATTCTGCCCCACCTTCACGATGAATTTTCATAAATATGAATTTGTGTGCGATTGCCGGCCGCATCACAAATTTTAATTCATTGCTTCACCTCATCATTTATTCTTTCTTAACCCAGATAGAACGAAATTATTTTTTGTTTAAATTTTTTTCAGAAGCTATCAATTCACTTAACATGAGTACACGAGATCATTATAAGTTACTTTTTCATAATCACGCCATTATTTTTGCCATACTGCCCTTCTTTCTTGACACTGGACTCGCATTCTGAAGGATGGTGATTCAACTCCACCTCCGGCCATTCAGATTTAGGTTTTCCGTGATTCCCCTAAATCACTCCAGGCAAATTCCGGGATGGTTCCTTTCAAAGGGCACGGCCGATTTCCTCCCACATCCTTCCCCTAAAATCCGAGCATAAGCTCCGTCTCTAATGACCACGCTGTCGACGGGACGTAACACCACAAGCTTCTTTCCTTCCTTTTTTCTTGAAGGATGTCAAAATGAATGTTTTAGAATTTTAATCTGGTGAATCATTATTATTAAAATATATTTTAAATTGAAATATATACATATAAATATCGCAAAAATTAAACAATGTTGAGGAAATACAAACACAACTACGAGGTAGTCTTCAGTATCTTCTGTATGAACCTCAACTTCGAAGCCGTATCCATCCACGTTGCAATCAATAGTACCAGCTAATATTGATCTGCAATGATAGCAGGCTGCCGGCCGAGGGGTCTAAAGCGCTCCAGTCACGGTCTGCATGGCCACTTCGGTCGGGGGTTCGAATGCCCCCTCGGGCATGGATATTTGTGCCGTCCTAGTTCATAAATAGTTTGTAAGTTTAGGGACTGATGACCCCGTAGTTAAGTCCCATAAGCTATACAAACATTTTTTTGATAGCAGGCTGCTCAAAGAAATAAATTACGACACTGCGCACGAATTCTTAAATACAAGAATGAAAAAGTATGTTGCCGTCTCGTCCTTCTGGAAGGACGTCAGCTCTATCTGGGTTAACTCAGTTTCTCCCTTTGTAAAAATTTCAACTGAACTTATCTCCGGCTGTATCCAGCTATAATGATTTGTGTTTCAGTATTTTCTATTAGCGTTGGAGCTCTGGTACTTTCCCCACACATCTACGATAATTTTACGACTGTTAGACCAAGGGTTCTTAGATCTATGTTTGTTCTACCTGCGGCTTGTACCCTCTGAGTCTAAAATACCTTTTGGGTGTTCCAGACTTCCTCTAACCTAAGAAATTGCACAGTCCTCGCCACACAGCTGTGATGGCGTTTCCTGCGTGTAGTGGACGCCTGACCTTCTCAGCGGAACCCGGAACCTCACTACCCGATGGCGCAATTCAAGCAGACTGTATCCTACATTGTCACAGAACCGTCTGAGCCTGTGGTTCAGACCCTCTACTCGGCTCTGTACCGGAGGTCCGCATTCGGTCCGTGTTAACTATGCTGTAGATGGTGAGCTCTTGCAAGTAAGATTGACTGTACTGTTTCAAATATCCGCTCAAAACCGGAGAAAATCTTTTCCGATCGTAAGCGACACACATAGTTGGTATCAACATGAGCAACTACCTGCAGCTGGCTACCTTCATGGCATCCAGAAGGATCCGTTCCACATCTGGTGCGGCTCCGCCCTGTATTCACACTGGCCTTCTTACTAGCAGCCATATCCATTACCTACCTAACTTTGGAGCTCCCAGTTACAAGCAATCCCGCACTATTACATGCTGAGAGAAACCCACAGGACACGCGACTCAATCCGGCTCAGGAAAGTTTTCGGCTCAGATAGCGCCTGGAATCTGTTGCCAAGACGAACCGGAAAGACCTCTCGATCAGTTCCCCGGGAAGTATTTCGCTGCCTGTCAGGCACTGGGTCGATCTCCCACGCTACCACGGGCGGGGTGTCCGCCTCATTGCGAGGAGTAACAGCGCGGGAAAAGCCGACCGGTTCTAGGCGCCCTGACAGGGATTGCGTAGTTATCCCGCCGGAGGTTCGAGTCCGGCATATATATAATGGAACGTCCAGGTTGGAATCAATAATATAGTGAGGACAGTTTACAACTCACCGCAAAGACGTGGCGACGAGCTGCGACAGGCACATACAAAAGACACACACCTACAACACATTCAGAAAATAGAACACTCACGCAATCACACAGGCACACAACACAGTCATACAACCATCACCTCTGACTGCCGCACTTCGAAAGTGGTGATGGTTGTATGACTGTGTTGTGTGCCTGTGTGATTGCGTGAGTGTTCTATTTTCTGAAGAAGGCCATGGCTGATAGCTGAATGTGTTGTATGTGTGTGTCTTTTGTATGTGCCTGTCGCAGCTCGTCGCCACGTCTTTGCGGAGAGTTGTAAACTGTCCGTGTGTGTTTTATCCTTAGGTTAGTTTAAGTTTGCTTATGTAGTTAGTAAGCCTAGCGATTGATGACCACAGGTTTGGTCCCATAGATTTACAAACATTTGAACAGTTCAGTTTCTTTAAGAGCTGCATCAGATCTGCCCGCAGCCGCGGGTCGATCGGTGTCCCCCTGGACACCACCTGAAGCTGTGAACTAAGTGTTACCAACCCAGCTCGCATGCGCTCACAGCAGCCAGAGAAAGTAACGACTATAAAGACGCATTATATAATTCTACAGTAGGTATGTGACATGTAACTCGCATCCTTGTATTCTGGAAGAACTGCTCTATAGTTTCGCTTACTGTTATTTGCAGCAGCTGATTATGAAGACAATATACTGACAATAAACAATATTCGTAATTCTGCTACCTGTGACTTTATTTGTTAGTGCTGAATCTAACATATCACAACGCGTTTCGAGCTTGTTTTGCTCATCAGGCGCTTTTTATACATCTATAATTCATTTGTTATTATCGGTGGTTGGGGTAGTTGGAGGGGGGGGGGGGGAGGATAGCCATCAACTAAGAAGTAGTGCAGTCTCCTGCTGGTCTTCCTGTATGGTGCGATTTCTTTCACCACCCGTGTAGGTGTTGTCATGGAATGGTCGTGTGGTTCACTTATGTTGATAGTCAGTTTACACTTAAGATTTACGTATTCCAAGGTCTCTTCTTCATCTCTGGTGCACTGGTGGAGCTGTTCCATATTGATAATGACAGTTTACAAAAACGCGTTTTAGTTATTAAAGTTAGAAGAACACATAAAGGGAATGAAATGTTAAGAATACGTCAAATTTCTGCTGCGACGAACCTACACTCTTTCTGAGTTTTGTAACAACAGATAATTTCAGTTAAGAGGCAATATGGCTAGCTCACGCGTCGTGTATAGATTGCGACTGATCGTCCGTGTTGTTTGGTTACGAACAAAAGGTTGCAGTGTTTGAAATTAACCCGTTTTTAATTTTCACTACTTATTTCTATAATAATAAATACGCTTAACTATACGTTTTATTTTTTCGCCAAGAGTTTAAAGTACCGAAGTTTCATTTCTCTACTACTTGCATAGATATTTTTGTTTATGTTCAGAGCTGTAGCATTTACATGAAATACGTAGGTAATGGAGAGCAGAAAGCAACGTTGGCACGAAAAGTACAAACCATTTCTGCTGACTGACGTCGAACAACAATCCACTGACTAACAACGGACGGGTCTTTTCCTCTCATGACAAAAATGTTGTTTGTAAAGCTATTGGACGAAACTCTTACGTTTATTAGGTGCTAGACTTACAAGCTACTGAAACTAACTTACACTAAGGACAACACACATACACACACACACACACACACACACACACACACACACACACACACACACACTCACACATGGCCGAGGGACGACTCGAAACACCGGAGGGAGCGGCCACACAGTCCGTAGCATGGCGACTTAGGCCCGATTCACACGGTCGGCAACGTCGCGTCAATTCGGGTCACGTGATGTCTAAAATATTCTGTCATGTTTTCAAGCGCCGTCCTTTACACGGTGTGCATCGTGACGTCAACATGACACTGCCTGTCGGTCAGTATGCTTCGAGACAATAGTTTGACGTTGACGGCGAAGGTCACGTGGTCGATCAACTCTTTTACGACTGCCGATATGAAATGGAACGAACATGTAAGGACAGTTGTGAGTAAGGCGGACAGCCGACTTCGGTTTATTGGGAGAATTTTGGGACGATGTACTTCATCTGTAAAGGAGACCGCGTATAAATCGCTTGTACGACCAAGTTTTGAGTACTGCTCAAGTGTTTGGGACCCGCAGCAGATCAGTTTAAAGGAAGACATAGAAGCAGTCAAAGGCGAACAGTTAGGTTTGTTACTGGTAGGTTCGACTAATGCGCGAGTGTCACGGTAATGCTCCGACAACTTAATTGGGGATCGCTGGAGGAAAGACGACGTTCTTTTCGCGAATTTCTGTTGAGGAAATTTAGAGGGCCGGAATTTGAAGCTGAGTGTAGTACGATCTTGCTGCCGCCTACTTATATTTCGCGTAGTTATCACAAATACAAGATAAGAGAAATTAGGGCTCGTACGGAGGGATATAGGCATTCTTTTTTTTCCCTCGTTCTATATGGGAGTGGAATAGGAATGGAAATGCCTAGTACTGGTATAGTGTACCCTCCGCCACGCACATTACGGTGGTTTGCGGCGTATGTATGTAGATGTAGATGAGCTAGCCACAATGGAATGGCCGAGCGCTCCAAAGCACCTTGCTGCGGAGCTCACGGCTGCTCCCCGTCGGAGGTTCGAGTCCTCCCTATGGCATAGGTTTCTGTGTTGTCCTTACGTTAGTTTAAGGGAGGGACGTTGATGATATTGAGCAAAAATGTCAATAACTCATGGACACACCTGCTTTTCATTCACAGTTTGGTTCTTCGCAAAGAAAATGTATTTCGTTACTGAACTTTGGGCTGTATCTGTATTAGCAAATGAACAACGAAATATTAATTGAGCATGTTGCTTGATCGCCACCATGTGGTATTCTATGATATGAGCAGCAAAAATATTCCAGACTGCATTATTGTACTAGAAACCATAATATGCAAGACAAATGTAGCAGATATAGGAATACCCACCCCATGAACCACAGACATTGCTGAGGTGGGGTGGCTTGCGTGCCTCTAAGATACAGATAGCCCTACCGTAGGTGAAACCTCAGCGGAGGGCTATCTGTGGAGAGGCCAGACAAACGTGTGGTTCCTGAAGAGGGGCAGCAGCCTTTTCAGTAGTTACAGAGGCAACAGTCTGGATGATTGACTAACCCGGCCTTGTAACATTAGCTAACATCGTTTTGCCATTCAGTTACTGCGAACGGCTGAAAGCAAGGGGAAACTACAGTCGTTACTTTTCCCGAGGACATGCAGCTCTACTGTATGACTATACGTTGATGGCGTCTTCTTGGGTAAAATATTCCGGAGGTAAAATAGTCCCCCATTCGGATCTCCGGGCGGGAACTACTCAGGGGGATGCACTCATCAAGAAAAACAAGTCAGGCATTCTACGCATCGGAGCGTGGAATGTTCTAACCCTTAATCGCGTAGGTAAATTAGAAAATAGGATAGGTTAAAGTTAGATAAGGTAGGGATTAGTGAAGTTCGGTGGCAGGATGAACAGGATTTCTGGTCAGGTGAGTACAGGGTTATAAATACAAAATCAATTGGTGATAATGCAGGGGTAGGTCTAATAATGAATAAGGAAATATGAATGCGGGTAAGTTACTATGAACAGCGTAGTGAACGCATTATCATACTAAAGATAGACACAAAACCAACACCGACTACAGTAGTACAAGTGTATATGCCAACTAGCTCTGCCGATGATGATGATATCGAACAAATGTACGAGGAGATAAAAGAAATTATTCAGAAAATTAAGGAAGATGAAAACTTGATTGTGATGGGAGACTGGAACTCGGTCGTAGGAAAGGGAAGGAAATGTAGTAGGTCAATACGGATGGGAAAAAGGAATGAAAGAGGAAATCTCTTGGTAGAATTCTGTGCAGAGCACAATTTAATGATCACCAACACTTGGTTTAAACATCATGAAAGATGGCTGTGTACGTGGAAGAGACCAGGAGACACTGGACGGTACCAGATTAACTTTATAATAGTAAGGAATAGATTTAGGAACGAGGTTTTAAATTGTAAGGCACATCCAGGGGCAGATATAGACTCTGACCATAACTTATTGATTATCAACTGCAGGTTAAAACTCAAGAGAATGCAGAAAGGTAGAAAAGTTAGGAGATGGAAGCTTGACAAATTGAAGGAAACAGAGGTGGTGGAGGGTTTTAGAGGGAGCATTAGGCAAGGATTAGCTGATACGGGGGAAAGTAATGCAGTAGAAGAAGAATGGGTAGCTCTGAGAGATAGGGTAGTGAAGGCTGCAGAGGATCATATAGGCAGACGGACGAGGCCTAATAAAAAAAATCCCTGGATAACACAGGATATACTGAACTTAATTGATGAGAGGAGAAAATATAAAAATTCAGCAAATGAAGAAGGCAAAAGGGATTACAGACGTCTGAAAAATGAGGTTGAAAGGAAGTGCAAACTGGCTAAGCAGGACTGGCTTGAGGAGAAACGCAAGGCCGTAGAAGAATGTATAAATAGGGGAAAGATAGATACCGCCTACAGGAAAATAAAAGAGACGTTTGGAGACAAGAAAAGTAGCGGTATGAATATAAAGAACTCGGATGGAAAACCAGTACTAAGCAAAGATGGGAAAGCTGAAAGGTGGAAGGAATATAGTCTGTACAAAGGAAATAAACTTGAAGGCAGTATTCTAGAAATGGAAAGTGATGTAGAGGAGGTTGAGAGAGGAGATACTATACTGCGAAAAGAATCTGACAGAGCACTAAAAGATATGAGTAGAAAAAAGGTCCCTGGAATAGATGACATCCCGTCTGAACTGCTGATATCGTTAGGAGAGCCAGTCATGAATAAATTGTTCCACCTAGTACACAAGGTATATGAGACAGGGGAAGTACCCTCTCACTTCAAGAAGAATATAGTAATTCCAATTCCAAAGAAAGCAAGTGCAGACAAGCGTGAAAATTATAGAACTATCAGTTTAATAAATCATGGTTGCAAAATACTGACTCGAATAATTTACAGAACGAATGGAAAAACTTGTGGAATCCGAACTTGGGGAAGATCAGTTTGGATGTAGGAGAAATGTTGGAACACGGGAGGCAATAAATTATGACTTATCTTAGAAGATAGGCTAAGGAAAGGTAAACGTACGATTTTAGCGTTTGAAGATTTGGAGAAAGCTTTTGACAATGTCGAATGGAATACACTGTTTCAAATCCTGAAGGTAGCAGGGATAAAATATAAGGAGCGAAGAGTTATACTCAACTTATAAAAAAACCAAATAGCGGTTATTAGAGTCGAAGGGCATGAAAGGGACGCAGAGGTTGGGAAGGGAGTAAGACAGGGTTGTGGCCTTTCGCCATTGTTGTTCAATCTGTACACTGAGCAACCAGTGAAGGAATGCAAGGAGAAATTTGGAGAGGGAATAAAAGTTCAGGGAGAAAAAAATAAAATCTTTACGGTTTGCCGATGACATAGTAAACTTTCAGAGACCGGAAAGGATCTGGAAGAGCAATTTAATGGAATGGACAATGTTTGAAAAAGAGGTTATAAGATTAACATCAACAAGAGTAAAACAAGGATAATGGAATGTAGCGTCAGAAAATCAGGCGATGCTGAAGGAATTAAATTAGGTAATGAGGCAATAAAAGTGGTAGACGAGTTTTGTTACTTGGGTAGCAAGATAACTTCTGATGGCCGAAGTGAAGAAGATATAAAAAGCAGAATGGCTATGGGAAGAGAAGCGTTTCTGAAGAAGCGAAACATTTTGACGTTCAATATTAGTTTAAATGTTAGGAAGTCTTTTCTGAAGGCATTTGTCTGGAGTGTAGCATTGTATGGAAGTGAAGCGTAGACAATAACGAGTTCAAACAAAAATATGATAGAAGCTTTTGAAATGTGGTGCTACCGACGAATGATGAAAATTAGATGGGCACATCACGTAACTAATGAGAAGGTGCTCAACAGAATTGGGGAGAAAAGGAATTTCTGGCGTATTATGACTAAGAGAAGGGATAGGTTGATGGGACACGTCCTGAGACATCAAAGAATCGTCTACTTAGTATAAGGAGGAAGTGTGTGGGGTAAAAATCGTAGAGGGAGACCGAGGGACGAATACAGTAAGCAGATTCAAAGAGATGTAGGTTGCCGAAAGTATTCTCAAATGAAGAGACTTGCACAGGACAGGTTAGCGTGGAGAGCTGTATCAAACCAGTCTGCGGACTGGAGACCACAACAACAACATGGGATTACATGTTATCACTACTTACTGTTGTCTTACATCACTGTTTACTGTATGTTAAACAAGATTAATAGCTGAAACTTCCTGGCAGATTAAAATTGTGTGCGACTTTTGCCTTTTGCGGGAAAGCACTCTACCACTTAGCTATCCTGACACGACTCATGGTCCGTCCTCACAACTTCAATTCTGCCAGTACCTCGCCTCCTACTTTCCGAACTTCACAGAAGCTCTTCTGCGAACCTTGAAACACTAGCACGCCTGGAAGAAAGGATATGTTGGACACATGGCTTAGTCACAGCCTAAGGGATGTTTCTGGTATGAATCTGTCATTCTGCAGCGGAGTGCGCTCGAAAGGCACAGATCCGAGGTTCTAGTCCCGGTTCCGGCACACAATTTTAATCTGCCAGGAAGTTTAATATCAGCGCACACTCCGCTGCAGAGTGAAATTGTCATTATTAATATAAATAGCTTTTTATTAAACGAACCCTAGTCAGGGCAATAAACTTAGAACTGACTAACCGCCAATGTTAGTGTACAGTTTATTTTTTATTTTTTTTAAATATTTTTTCTTATGGTGTGGACTATTAAAAAGATATGACGTTATATAAAATACGTTAGGATAGGAAGAGAAAAACGGTACCGTACTTTGTAAAGCTGAAACACGGCCTAAACACATTATTACTTTTGTCTACTTGCTTGATCCTCTCGCTTTTCAGACACAGTTAATTGAGAAATTGTCTCACCATTCGAAGGTCTTTTGTGAAATGTAAAGTTCTCTTCAAAAGCATTTGAACCTCTATTCGTTTTGCTCCCCCTACGCGAATTTCTACTCTCTTTTCTCGTCATATGCGGTATAATTAACACTTAAACACTAAATTTAATGTTTATCGTTCTCTTTTGTGAACCAATAACACTGCTATTGCGTGTTTCGTACTACTACGCGAAAATGGTGCTTTATTTTTGACGTCTATTGAAGTTCCGTTCCTTGAGAATGCACATGGACTTTTAACGGTGTGTGACATCACTGACGTTGAGGTGACGTTGCCCAGGGTGTGAATCCAGCCTTAGACCACGCGACTACTCGCCGCGAGGCCCGCTCATGAAATTCTACGAACTTGAATGTGACACGGCTCAGACGGTAAGTGTTGGGTGATGGTTTAGCACTTTGTGGTGGTCGCTACGGCTGCAGGTGCCGTGGGATTTGCGGACTGCAGTCCGTGCCTCTCACGCGGACTACCCCTCTATCACTTTATCGTACCGGTCAATTATAAAGTAATTTTGAACAGCCTGTAGACACACTCACTGTGGGGTTGGCCGCTGGCAGGCACAAAAGGTGCACGTACGTTCAGTAGTCGATTTTCACCAGAGAGTCGCTCGTGGAAAACGGGCTTTAATCTGACTCATCCGACCCCAGATTGCCCACCGCAAATTGCTCAGTCGAGCATCCCTCTACGCCCTGTTAAATTTTTGCACCCTGTTACAGTATCCACAGGACAAGTTTGTTTAAGGCTTTGATCGAATTTGGTGTGTCCAAGAAGCTGGCGAGATTTGTATCGCTATGTCTGGATGACACAAGAGCAAAGATGAAACTGGGGAATAGAACCACGGGTAGTTTTCGGGTAACCACAGGACTAAGGCAAGGGGATAGTCTCCCCAAAATTATTCAATCTAGTGCTTGAGAAGATCTTTAGAGAAATGGAGAGTTTCAACAATCAGGGTATCCAGGACTAAGGCAAGGGGATAGTCTCTCCCCAATATTATTCAATCTAGTGCTTGAGAAGATCATTAGAGAAATGGATAGTTTCAACCATCAGGGTATCCAGGTAGCAAATAGGAACATCACCCATCTAGCATAGGCAGATGATATAGACTTAAGACACATACAAAAGAAAATTTGAAGATACTAATAATGACCATGGAAAGCACAGCAAGGAAATTTGGACCGAAAGTGAACCCCACCAAAACCAAATGCATGGTAGTTGGAAAAACCCCACACTCATAAATCCAGGAATTACCTGTGGAGAATAACAGGTACAAAAGAGTAAAGGATTTTAAATATCTTGGAAGCATAATTTCAGAAAATTCATAGTCTCTAAGCGAAATAAAGGCTAGGATGCTTGTACTGGGAGCATATCACAAGCCCTCAAACAAAGATTGTATAAAACATTAATTCTTCCTGTCATTTTATACGGGTGTCAATGCTGCAACACTAGAAAACAGGAATCAAACAGGCTCGCAGTTTTCGAAAAGAGATGCTTGAGAAAAATATTTGGACCGGTTCAAGACAACATAACAGGATACTGGAGGAGAAGCACAATATAGAATTAGAACAACTCTGTAGTGAACCGGAAATTGTGGGCTTCATGAGAAGTAGAATATTAGAATGGGCAGGGCATGTTGTAGGTATGAAAGAGAAGCGATTACCTAAGATGGCCATGGAGATGATACCAACAAGCAAAAGACCACTGGAACGACCAAGGAAGAGATGGATGGACGCGATAAGAGAGGACCTGCAAAAATTTGAGACCTGGAAGAACTGGAAGCAGACAGCGAAGAATCGCAATGAATGGAGAGCCTTGATTATATCATCGCGCGGTCCATTGGGCCTGATCGCTTTAAGTAAAGTAGTAGTAGTAGTAAGTGGTGGTTACAGAACCACCTTTCGTTGATCAGTAGTAAGCTTCTACATAATTCCTCGTCGTCTTGATATAAAATTTTCTCGGGTTTCCAGCCGCGTCATGTGGTTTACTATCCACGACGTTTCGGCCGAGATCTCCTCGGTCATTGTCAAGTGGTTGACTGTCGATGATTGTTGTTGTCGTGCTTATATAGCTGTACTACTGGCTGTGACGTCACTGCTGTTCCGCGACACGGCCATAAAAGGCAATGTTTTGATCGTGTGCCTGCCGCGCCCGATTCAGCCTTATGATCGCCGGGTTCCAAGCTGTGCTCAGTCGCATGCCGCTGTCTCTGTTAAGAGTGTTGTCAGCTATTTTGATGTCACTCTTTTATTCCACTATCCCAGAAACCGCCCGTTGCCGCGGTGGAGTAGCCGAGCGGTCTAAGGCGCCTCGCTGTGGAGCTCGCGGTTGCTCGCCGTCGGAGGATCGAGTCCTCCCTGGGGCATGGGGGTGTGTGTGTTGTCCGTAGGTTACTTTACCTTCCTCAAGTGCACGCTCCTCAATTGCCGACTTTTCGGGAAACGTAAACGATAACATCTTTAGTGTTGCACATAGCGCTGTTCAATAGTGCGCACTGTTTGACCAGCAGTGCGGGTATACAAGGACGACAGCAGCAATCATTCGACAGTCAACCACTTGACAATGACCGAGGAGATCTCGGCCGAAACGTATTGGACAGTAAATCACATGACGCAGCTGGAAACCAGAGAAAATTTTATCAACATAACTAATATAACCTTAGGGCATAAGATGTATAGAAAAGAAAGACACACAGATCGTTACCTCCATTAGGAATCGAATCATTATCCTAGACAGAAGATAGGTGTCAGGAAAATATCGGTGGATAGAAGCAATGATATCTGTGAGCCAATTTATCTGGAAGATGAATTAAACCATTTGCGAACGACTTTCAAGAAAAATGGATATGCCGATAAAGGGATAGATCGAGCACTCCATCCTAGAAGAAAAGTGTCCGAAAAATGCAACAACAACAACTTTTGGCTGGGAAAGTTTTCTACCGTTCACTCACAACATGACGGATCGTACTGGGAAAGTTTTGGGCAAGTTTCAAGTGGAAACAATCTTTAGACTGACCAAGAAGATTAGTGAATGTTTAAAATCGGTGAAAGAAGCGCGACATCCTCTAGCAACGCCTGGGGTGTGATCTACATAGGAACAACGAAAAGGAGTGTGAACACCCGCTTAAGGATACAGGGTACTTTTCCGGCTCAATATTATGTAAAAATCAACACCTATTTCTTTCAGGCACTGTTCATAATATTTGTGATTTACAGATTTTTTTGTTGATAGCAGGTAATGCAACACACGTTTTAAACAAATAAGAAGTGTTTTCAATATTTTTGAGCCGGCTTAGGTTTATTAAAAAATTTCAAAGAAACTGATGCAATTTCTTTCCAAAATGCTTCCTCAAATTGAGGCACGATTTAATCCTATGTTATACATTTGAAGGAGACATGATGGCTCATCTACTACATCCATTTAATTCCACCTCATTTGCTACACCTATTTTATTCCACCTATTATGTATATTATAAGGGTAAAAATATCCTTACATTTTAATTTTTATATTTATCTCCGACTAAAAATGTTATTTTTTCTATAATTTAGTTGATTCTGCAATAAAGCTTAGGTATACTACATAAGTAAGGACTATTTCAAGTTACAGAAAAAATTAGGGCAATGCTTGGAAACTTTAGGAAATATTTGCACCTGAATGCTGAAAATTACAAATTGCGGGCAATTGCGAATGAAGATATGAATCCAATTAATCTGTGTCTCAGAACATTCCTGAAACATCCTGCAGCATTTCATCGTCTCTAAGCTTCCTCTTGGCATTCCTTTTAGCAATTCTTGCTTCTTTGGTAACTTGAAGAGCTTCATAAACCTGTTGTTTGTCACTGGCAAGCAATTGATCATCCATATTGGAGCCACATTTTATGCCTAAATTTCTCAGGACTTTCATGCTTCCTATCACTCCATCATTGAAACATAATCATGTACATAATGTACATCGCGTACACCAAATTTCAGTGTATTTAGTACGACAAAAACATTCTTCGGTAATCTTTCCCATGCACATATGGTTGAAACTTCCATTTGTATTCTGAGTGCCCCCATGAAGACATTTACTAAGCAAAACAGGGTCACTCAGGTGTCTGGAAATTGGTTTTATTTCATTCCTAACAGGCTTAGTAAGAGAACGCTATATTAGACCACTTTCTTTTGCTTTATGGTACCCACATGCACCGCGGTACACATGACCGTAACTTTAAAATTTGGTATATATAGGACATTTTTCAATTGAAACCCTATGTGTATATATCAATTTAATCAGAAAAGACTGCAGAATTTAATAGTCATTAAAATTTCGATTTTTGCACCATTTATAAGTACTCTGTATCCTTAATGGAACAAAGAAGGAACATGTCTTTACAAACGGGGATCATGAAATAAAATTCAGTGATACTAGCGTACTAGCGAAGACCTCACATTATTATACACGCATGTATATAGAAGCCATAGAAATCCAGAAGCACCACAATAATTTCAATAGAAAAGAAGAAGGTTTGACATTAGATAAGATATGGCGCTCAACTTTGCACCAACGATGACAGTCGATCACTTGTAATCGGGCCACGGTGGAGTAGCCGAGCGGTCTAACGTGCCTCCCTGCGGAGCGCGCGGTTGCTCGCCGTGGAGGTTCGAGACCTCCCGAGGGGCATAGGTGTGTGTGTTGTCCTTAGGTTAGTTTACCTTAGTTTAAGTAGTTTGTACGCTATGCACTATAGATTTACAAACATTTGAACATTTTGAACCTGTAATCGAGAGAGATGACACTGGTCAGAGATAATTTCATAGTGTTTAGCATGTGACAAGTGGTGGCGCCCTCTATGCGCTCTATATAAAGCCAGTACACGACACAACTACCGCACACAAGTCCACACCAGCACCCCAAGCGTATAAGTCTGGAACCACCAAGGTTTTCTTTTATTTATTTATTGGTTTTTTCTGTTCCATAGGAGTCACTTGAGGAGTAAGACTCCATGGTCATGGAACAAGTCAATACATTGTTACACAAGAATGGTAATAGAAAATTTTAAATAGTCCTTTGCACACGACAATCTTAAGACAAATTGAAAAGAATCAATAAAGAAAAAATGAATTAGCTTAATTGTTTAACTTTTCTAGGAGTTCCGTCGTATTAAACGGCAGACCTAACGTGTACAAGTCCGGACGAGCGCCTCAAGGGTACACGTGTAAAAGTGCGGGCTTGTTTGCACGTTTATTCGTTGCGATGGATAGTTTGTCTCTTTGTCAACCTTTTATTTGCTCATATTAATCTTCTGAGAACTATAAGTTCGTGTTTCTTAAGCGTTTATTGTTCTCTTGTCTATGTAGCATGAAATTACGTTGCCGTTAGAGGGAACTGTGAACCAAACTGTTCGTTGATGTCTTACTGATACAAACAAATATTTATGTTTACCTTTCTCTTGTGCACCTGTATTGGAATTTCGTTATGATTATGTAGAGCAATGAACTACATAGTTCATTTCAGCCGGCCGCGGTGGCCGAGGAGACTAAGGCGCTCCAGCCACGGTCTGCACGGCCACTACGGTCGGAGGGTTCGAATCCCCCCTCGGGCATGGATATTTGTGCCGTCCTAGTTCATAAGCAGTTTTTAACTTTAGGGACTGATGACCCCGTAGTTAAGTCCCATAGACCATACAAACATTTGAACATTTTAGTTCATTTCACATCAAGCTGGTTCAAGCAAAAGAGTTACTTTACGTCAATTAGCATTTAGTTCCTGAGACAGTTTTTAGTCTCATATTGTATTCTAGCATTGGCATAAATTTTAATTCAAATGTTCGCCCTATACTCAATATTTATTGTGCAGCTAGCTTGAAAATTCGTTAATATACAGACTAAGGAACCAAATAGTTTTATATCACGCCGCGGTGGATTAGCCGTGCGTACTGGGGCGCCGTGTTGCGGTGCGCTCGGAGATTCGAGTCCACCCCCCCTCCCGCCCCCTCGGGCATGGGTGTTTATGTTGTCCTTAGGTTAGTTTGTAAGCTAAGGACTAATGACCATGCAGTTGAGTCCGATAGATTTACAAACATTTGAACATTTTTTTATATCAAGCTGGTACAAATTATTATTACTATTAATATGTTGCACTTGTGCGCCAAGTATGAAATACGATATGATTAGCCTTATACAGAATTATAGACTAAACTGTATTTTATGCTGTGCTGGTACACGCATATTATTGATCTATATTTACGGTTCACAGTATTTTAGATGTGGAGGACGTAGTTATTTCTGAAGCATTTGCCGTGACAGTGGCCGCCTCAACGAAAACTGTTCAATAGCTCATATCCGAAGGCTAGTAGAACACAATTGTCGTCTGCACTGAGGCTTTTTGCGGATGATGCTGTAGTATATAGTTGTAACAATGGAAAGTTGTATTGAAATGCAGGAGGATCTGTATCTAATTGACGCATGGTGCAGGGAATGGCAATTGAATCTCAAAGTAGACAAGTGTAATGTGCTGCGAATACATAGAAAGAAAGATCCTGTATCATTTAGCAACACTGTAGTAGGTCAGCAACTGAAAGCAGTTAATTCCATAAATTATGTGGCAAAAGGCATTAGGAGTGATTTAAAATAGAACGACCATATAAAATCAATCGTCGGTAAAGCAGATGCCAGACTTAGATTCATTGAAAAAATCCTAAGGAAATGCAGTCCGAAAACAAAGGAAGTAGGTTACAGTACACTTGTTCGCCCACAGCTTGAATACTGCTCACCAGAGTGGGATCGCTATCAGTTGGGGTTGATAGAGGAAGTAGAAAAGATCCAACGAAGAGCAGCGCGCTTCGTTACAGAATCATTTGGTAATCGTGAAAGCGTTACGGAGATGATCGATAGCCGCGGTGGAGTAGCCGAGCGGTCTAAAGCGTCTCGCTGCGGAGGTTCGAGTCCTCCCTGGGGCATGGGTGTGTGTGTTGTCCTTAGGTTAGTTTACCTAGGTTTAAGTAGTTTGTAAGCTACGGACTGATGACCACGCAGTTTGGTCCGATAGATCTACAAACATTTGAACATTTTTTTGATGATCGATAAACTCCAAAGGAAGACGCTGCAGGAGAGACGCTCTGTCGCTCGGTACGGGCTTTTGTCGAAGTTTCGAGAACATACCTTTACCGAGGAGTCTAGCAGTATATTGCTCCCTCCTACGTATACCTCGCGAAGAGTTCATGAAGATAAAATCAGGGAGACTAGAGACCACATAGAGGCTTACCGACAATCTTTCTTTCCACGAACAATACGTGACTGGAATAGGAAGGAGAACCGATAGTGGTACTCAGGGTACCCTCCGTCACATACCGTCGGGAGGCTTGCGGAGTATGGATGTAGATGTAGATGCACTCTGCTTAAGAAAGTAGCAGAAAGCCCGGTGGAAAGAGCTTCTGCGTATGCACGTCGTCTACTGCGCATGCGCGCATCCACGGTAGAATAGAACCGTTCCTACTCCCCCACGGCGGATAAACCGTCTGATAAAAGCGTAGCATCAACCGTTTCTGCTGGTAGGTGGCAGGCCGTACAGACCGGACTCGCGTACGTTAGGTGTGTCGTGTAATATCTGGTTAAGCAGGACCTCCAGGACTAGCAGCCAGTTGTCGGCTCACCCCTGAAGATGTTGGCCGCAGTAGGCAACGAAACGTCGGGAGAAGAAAGGTTTACAGATGGACCACGGCATCTTAACCCGGAAGTTTTAATTAGTAAAGACGCCGACCGTGAAAGAGTAGGTGTTATGATCATATCAACATTACAGCTAGTCGGCTTGTTTGGTGTGGGTAGTCCCCAATAAGATGTGCGTAATCTGGTACGAGTACACGAGTGTCGAGTGTTTGGGTGCCCTGACAAAAGCACCCAGTGACAAATGCACCCAGTGATATTAGCACCCAGTACTGGTCGAGGGGCGGTACGCTAATCTCCCCGTCCGGTCTCTGCCCGGCAGGTAGAAGAACCGAGGGCTGTGAGGCCGCATTGACACGGGCCGTAATTTACGGCAATGCATGGCCGCTATAGCATTGCTGCGATTTATAATGGAAGCGAGACAAAAGAAGAGCCAAGACATATTCATAACATTTGTGAGCTGGAAAAAGCCTTCGATAATGTAAGGTGCTGCATGATGTTCGTAATTCTGAGAAAAATAGTAGTTTGTATAAGAACCAAGTGGATACAATAAGCGTCGAAAGTCAAGAAAGAAGTTCTAATATTAAAAAGTGTGTAAAAAAACGTTGTGGACTGTCGCCATTACTGTTTAACTTGCGCAATGAAGACGTAATGTCGGAAATAAATAAGAGGTTCAAGGCTGTGATAAAAGTTCTGAGTAAAAGGATATCAATGATAAGTTTTGCTGATGAATTCCAAATCCTTATCTGCAACAAAATTGTTAAAGCTTTTATGGATACTATTTGACTTACTGCCTGCTGGCGTCTGTCTCCTTTTTTTTATGTCGACGTTCGATAATTAGACGTTTCGCCCACACGGGCGGCTGGCATTGCCGAAATTTCATCTTCCAACAGCAGTGGAATCGAAACTTCAACAGTGTTACCACAATTAGACTCTGATGTCGTGTTGTCGAAAACTCATTTAAAACATGAAACAAACATCGGCGGAAAAATTCGAGACAGAAGACAAGAAATTTTAAGTACCTTTAACACACAGATATCCATTTCTGCTACGTACATGTTTTGGAAACGTCATAGATGAATAGTGCTATTCGTTTTAAAAATACACACATGATTAAATAATAAATAATAGAAACATAATGTTTGTTTAATTCTTCTCCACATCGACGGCTAAGAAAACATGCGATAGGTAAGCAAAACACAAGTTATTTCACACGTAATCCCAACTCAATCAGCACAATACATTGCGAAACGTCATTCCCAAATTCGCTTTCATTCAAATCTGCCATTTCGCAGTGTATTCGTAGCCTAGACAAAGAACATATTGAGGCACATATGTCACGTTTTATAATCAAATTACAAACACCCCGCCGCTAACGTCATGTGTAAGCCGGGTTGTTTAAAAAAACAGGTAATTATTTCCATTTCGTTTGTGTTTCAAAATGTCTCTTACTTTCAGTTATTATGATACCGAAAAATAAAATCATTTCAGTGCGCTTACCATAATATTTCTGAAAAGTATGAAAACATCGATATTTTCAAACATCGATGTTTTCACAGCGTTGTTACTTAACACCGATGTGTTTGTCCGTTTGAACATCGATGTATTTGAGAAAGATGTTGCATTCTTACTGATGACTCAAAAAAAAAAAAAAAAAAAGTTTTCGTAGATGAGTGGATTGTCCTGAAACTCATCACAAATAAAAATTTGTGACTGCATCAGAGAGACCATGTGCTGTATACCGACTATTCGTAATAAACCTACTCCCATCACACTTTTATCCAGGCTTTTGACTGGCTAAAAGGCAGAGGTAAATTGTCATTTAGATGTGTTTAAAATCAGTTATTTTATTTTATTTTTTTATACGTTTTTATTTTATTTTTATTCTTTTTCTTTATAATTTTATATTCATTAACCTTTTTCCATGTTCTCTAGTCTAACAATACACCTGTGAAGTTACTTCATAGTGGCCACATGGCATTCCCATGTTGTTCGTTGATATCTACATATCGAACCTATAAGCTCATAAACACACAAGCTGCACCAACTGAACACTACGATATTCATAATCGTACTGATAGTTAGCAGTCATCCGCTGAGGAGGACAAGGACCTTGGGACTGCAGGCAGACGGTGTCGATAGAGCGTTTCCGGTGAGCGAGGACTCCCTGGTGTGAGCGTGGCACGGACACAGGAACGGCTTAGCTGCAGGTAGGTCGTGACGTAGTAAACAGGTAGTTTCCAGTCAGACTGGGTGCAAATGTCACAGATTTTTGGTTGGGTGCAAATGTCACTGGATGCAATTGTCACATATCCGAGTGTTTGATAGCGGGATTGAAGGTGTAGAGCCGCGGCGGATTAGCCACGCGTGCTGGAGCGTCATGTTGCAGTGCGCGTGGCAGTCCGTCGTCGGGGGTTCGAATCCCCTCCCCCCTCGGGCATGTATGTTTGTGTCGTCATTAGTATAAGGTTGTTCATAAGTAGTTTGTAAGTTTAAGGACATGACCCCGCAGGTAAGTCCCTTAAGCCTTAAATACCATATCTGGAGGTGTAGAAAGGCACATTTTTGCCAAAAGTGAGCCCCTCCAGAGGGTGGGGTGACAGGCTGGACGGCGGCTGCCGCCGTCACCGGCGCACTGAGAGGCGCCATTCACCATTCACGGCGGCGGCGGCTTCCTCGTTAGCGTGGCCTTGTCTCGCGGTATCGCCGCCGCGTCGCTTTTTTCCATGCGCGCGGCCTCCCATTCCGGCCGGGTATTAGCAGCCATTCATGCTCGCCGCGTGACGTACTGGCCGCCATGTCGCAACTCCGCAATCAGCGTCCGGGAGCCGGCGGCGCGGCGCGGCGACGTCACTGCCGAGGGGTCCTCAGAGGTCCCGCAGAGGTGTCTGTGTCGCAGGTAGCTGGCGCGGGCGCGGGCGCTGGTGCTGGAGGCTGGCTTCTGCGCGCGCGCCATAGTTTTCGGCTCCACTCGGCTCAGTTCGCCACTGTCAGTGAGGAATGCTTTTGGGTACATTCGGCGGTGTTTTATGTCACTCCCCAATGGCTAGGGTGGTGGTTGTTTCCAAAGTAGGTGTTGCGGGAGTGACAGCGGAAGGAGAGTCCCAAACCATAAAAGAAAAACAGAGCTCGGCGATCCTGGGGACTCTCAGTTAAAGGTGAAATTTTTTATGTTGCCGTCCCCAGAGAGGGAGGAGCCGTTAAAGAAATTAACCTAGAGGCCCCGAATTCATTGCGGACGCCCTGTTTCAATCAATAAGATGAATCATGTCGCAATGCTTGACATTTTCCACAGTAAGGGTCGATCTAAACTGTTTATTATTGAGAAATATATACTCCAAAATAGGTTCACAGATTTGTGACTGGCTGGAAGACTTCCTAAGTAATAGAACGCAGTACGTTGTTCTCGACGGCGAGTGTTCATCACAGACGAGTGTATCGTCAGGCGTGCCCCAAGGGAGTGTGATAGGACGGCTATTATTTTATATCTATATAAATGATCTGATGGCCAGAGTAAGTTGCAATTTGCGGCTGTTTGCTGATGATGTGGTGGTGTATGGGAGGGTGTCGTCTGTAACTGACTGTAATAGCATACAGGTTGACTCAGACAAAATTTCTAGTTTGTGCGAAGAATGGCAGCTAGCTCTCAATGTAGAAAAATGTAAGGTGATGCGCATGAGTAGAAAAAACAATCCTATAATGTTCGAATACAGCATTAGTAGTGAGCTTCTTGATGCTGTCGCGTCGTTCAAATATCTAGGCGTAACATTGCAGAGCGATATGAAATGGAACGAGCATGCAACGACAGTTGTGAGTAAGGCGGACAGCCGACTTCGGTTTATTGGGAGAATTTTGGGAAGATGTACTACACCTGTAAAGGAGACCGCGTATAACACGCTTGTACGACCACGTTTTGAGTATTGCTCAAGTATTTGGAACCCGCAGCAGATCGGTTTGAAGGAAGACATAGAGGCGGTTCAGAGGCGAGCAGCTAGATTTGTTACCGGTAGGTTCGACCAATGCGCGAATGTCACGGAAATGCTCCGGCAACTCAATTGGGGATCGCTGGAAGAAAGACGACGTTCTTTTCGTGAATTTCTGTTAAGTAAATTTAGAGGGCCGGAATTTGAAGATGAGTGTAGTACGATCTTGCTGCCGCCTACTTACATATCGCGTAAAGATCACAGACAAGATAAGAGAAATTAGGGCACGTACGGAGGCATATAGGCATTCTTTTTTTCCTCGTTCAATTTGGGAGTGGAATAGGAAAGGAAATGCCTAGTAGTGCTTCAGTGTACCCTCCGCCACGCACCTTATGGTGAATTGTGGAGTGTGTATGTAGATGTAGACGTAGAAAATAACTTATTCAGATTTTTTTATTTCAGATAACCGTTTTCGACAAACTTAGCTGTAATTTCTAGATCTCTGTATCGCTTACATAGATCTGTAGAGGACAACTAAGTCTATCGAAACCGGTTATCTGAAATAAAATACTGAACTAGCCATCTAAAAATTGTTTTGAAAAAAAAAGGCAAATGTTTGCAAAACTATGGGACCTAACTACTCTAGTCATCAATCCCTACTTAAACTAACTTATGCTAAGGACAACAAATACACCCCATGCCCGAGGGAGTACTCGAACCTCCGACGGCGAGCAGCGGCGCGCTACGCAGCTGGGCGTGTTGTTTTCAAGTGGCGATCTACAGCCGAAATGTATCTGAAAAAAAAAATCGTCTTGTGCCAAGAGGTGACAATATTTTTATTCTGTATACTCGACCGGTTTCGGCAGTTGCTGCCATCAACAGGAGATTAACAAAATATTGTACATTAGTAACAACAACGAAACATTTGTACTCATAGATAACACTTTTTGACGACAATATCTTAAGCATTATTTGAACGTACCACCTTAGTCTGTATACTGCAGAACTTTTGTTCTTGAGACAACTTGAAAATTACGACCTATGAATTCATAACGCCCTCTCTCTTCCAGTGTTACTCCTCCTGCACGTCACAACATGTCCGTTTCTCTTGTATGGAGATTCTGTTTTTGTTTTAACGATGCCCAGAAAAATAAAGTCATATAGTAGCGCTAGTCGTGCAATCGTTTTTTAAGTTTGGCTATTCGCTTTTATGGATACTTTCGCATCACGCAGAACTTACGAAAACATACACTTATAGCAACCTATTTTCTTGTGTTACGTGAGATTCAGTTCATTCGTCTTATCATATTTCTGATCGCAGATACATATTTTTTTTTATTCATTGAAACGGTCATGTTTTATGTAATTACTTTCTTTTAAGTGCTTTATTCAAATCGTCAAGTTTCTCATGAAGAACTAGGATGTTAACAGATATAATGTCTACAACATCAATTTAGAAAATGTTTGGCGTTGGTGGTTTCTGTATCATTGTAAGAAGGTAATACGTTATCACTTTAAAGAAAGAAAGGTACGTAGGACACTTACCTATTCGTAACTACATTAACGTGAAATCTCTTTGATATTCCTGCAGAAATCAAGTGACTGGGTGCCCAACAAGAGTTTGTTGTATTACTGTTCTTGCTTCTCATCCAAAATGCTCCAGAGTTGTAACGAAGGTTAAAGATTCTGCTTGCCCTCAAGAAGGTGTTTCTTTTTCCATAGCGATTTGGGGCAGTGGACTTAGCATTCAGGAGGGTCAGCGTTTCAAATCTACCCCTAGGTATGCAGATTTGCGTTTTTTTTATTTCTCTAAATACGAGTAGCTCCAGCATATGAGATGACATTTGAAAGGACTCTTTCCTGCCCCATCCTAGAGAAGAACAATGGTCGTTGTCCACGGAAAGTTCATCGCTAACCTTCCTTCCTTTCTTCGAGATTTTTCCATCTCGAATCTTTCTGCACGATTAACAGCGGTGACTCTTTTCCCCATTGCAAATACAAACTGATTTTCCGCTAAAGATGTCAGTCGACATAGACGGTTTTCATGGGGACTTTATCAGATATTATAGGTGTGTATGTGTGTGATGTTTTATGCCTGTAAAAGTTATACAGTCACGAACGTCTCCTTTTTTTCAGCAGTAATAAATTAAAACACTGATTCTCCGTGCATTCAGCATGTCCACACTTTTTAGAATGTTTTTACGTCCCTGCAAGGATATGCAAGCAATAATTTTTTTCCGTAAGAATTCACAATGTAACATAGAAGGGAACTAGGCCTGGAGAAACAAACTGTGATATTTATGTTCTTAAGTTTCTCCTAATATGTATACTAGAGAAAAAATGGTGACAGAATTTGGTTTGGTCAAACAAAGATATTCTTCAAAATTCGAACTAAGGGAAGAGAGCTTCTAGAAGTACGGTCGAAGAATGATTTTACTAATTGAAGGAATGCTACAGTCCGAAGGAGTAAATGTATGGATGTCGTTCCATGAACTGTTAACATCCACGCATAACGTTTCTGCCGAATGTTGTTCTAAACTCTGGACTACAGGGAGAAGCCCGTATCGAATATTACTTCCCACGTTACGGAGCTCCAAAAAGTGTAGCGACTGCAAGGCCTGCGTCCACTCGCAACCTAGAGCTCTCGTCTCGTCCAGCGACGCTACCCTGGGAAGCCCCACAAGGGAAGGGGGGTTTGAAGGGATCGAGTTTCCAGTCCTGTATGCCTCCATGATTTATCACGGAAACTGCTGTTTCTGAATACCAACAGACACGATCCTAACGAAGAAGGTAGACGTATGCCAACGTTTTATGAATATTTCTTCATACCCTTGTTCTAATTTACCCTTCAATAACGAAATAAATTTTTTAGTGTTCTAGGTTTTTTTTTTTTTTTTTTTTCAATAGCTAAGTGTGGCATATGCTGCGAAACACCAGAATTGTAGGTCAGATTATAAATATGGGTAATAGAAAAGCGGAATATATGCATCGTGCACAAGTGAGTTTTTTTAGGATTACATCTCTTCTGAATCGATTCCACACACGGTAGCATTCGTCATAACAGATAGGAGAGACAGTGTTATTCAGCTGTGGGATATCTATGGCAAGGTACCGGCAAGTAGTCTTGTTTATAAATTGTAACAGTGCGCACTAAGGACAAAAGCTCTCTGTAAACGTTAAGAGCAATAAAATGCAAAGTCCAATTAGAATACATACGCCAAAGATAGGTTGGACAAACATGATGTCACGTATGCAAAGAACCGATCCACAACGAAGCATCAAAAAGGAAAAATAAATAAATAAAACGTCCTCGGTCCATATTTCGGGCTTACCCATTATTTAAATTTTGAATATAGTCATTGTTAATGGCGACCAAAGACTTCCGGAACTTTCTACCAACGGCATCTTAAAAGGAAGAGGCGAACAGGAAAGAGGTTTAGGGCACTCTCTTGGCTCTGCGGAGCAAAACATTAAAAAAAAAAAAAAAAAAAAAAAAAAAAAAGCGTAAGAATTAACAATGGTCAACGCCGTGAGAGTGCAGAAGGCAATAGAAACCACTACATAAAACACACGAAATGCGTATAAACAGTAAATGTGTAAATTATAAAAAGTGTCATGATGGTCTCTCCATTGGTGAAATATTGCGGAACAAGTCACCGAGAAGAGACTAAAAGGAGTACGTTATAATGCGAAAAAAAAAAAAAAATAGAATAAGCGACAAAATTTCAACTGCTAATAAAATCGCTGACTCATTCAGACCAGGTTCGCTGGTACAGAATTAAAAATCATGAACGCGAGCAGTTTTTCCCTACTCCTTTCTGATGCAGACTCAAATCTGGAAGAAAATCCAGCATTAGATACCATAATGAGCAGTATTAGGTAGTGTGTTAAACATTTTGATTAAAAGTCTTCCACATGAGTACGAAAAGAAATCTGTTAAACTTTGATTACAAGATAAATCAATCAAACGTGAAGCCCGTAAACTCCACAAAATATCTAGAAATTACTATTACTTCACACTTAAACTGGAAAGAACACGTCGTGGGAAAGGCGAACCAGAGACTGCGTTTTATTGGCAGAACCCTTAAAAGATGTAACAGAACTACTAAAGAGACTGCTTACACTACGCTTGTCCGTCCTTTTTTGGAGTTTTGCTGCCCAGTGTGGGATCCTTATCAGGTGGGTTTGACGGGGAACATCGAAAGAGTCCAAAGAAGGGCAGCTCGTTTTGTATTATCACGATACAGGGGAGGCAGCGTTACGGAAATGATACAGGATCTGGGATGGGACTCATTACAACAACGGCGCTTATCGCTGCGGCGAGGGCTACTTACGAAACTTCAATCGCCAACATTCTCCTCCGAATGCGAAAATATATTGTTGACTCCCACTTACATACGTAGAAATGATCATCACAATAAAATACGAGAAATCAGAGCTCGAACGGAGAGATTCAGGTGTTCTTATTTCCCGCGCCCTATTCGAGAATGGAATGAGAGATAAATAATAAAACGGTGGTTCGATGAACCCTCTGCCAGGCACTTATATGTGATTTGCAGAGTATCCCATGTAGATGTAAACCATTTGCAGTCACTGCATTAGTACATCTTTTTTTTATAGTCGGCAGCAGTATTGGTCGGAAAACGGACAACCTCATCTTACGAGTCACACGAATGACTGTTGGGTAACGTGCGATGACTAAATCTCTGCCGCTGAAACTCTAACGTGATGAATATCGGCGCGTGATTCGTGACGCCTCTGCGGTAGAGGTGGCGAGCCTGTCGTTAGTCACGCTGTTGCGAGGGTCTGAGACATGGGGCCTGCGAACATTCCGTGAGGCTGACCTCTTACCTCACATCCGCATATCTGAACGGGCAACTTATGCAGCCTCTCGGAAACCCGGCTTTAGGGAAAACCAGGTAACTCGTCACAGTAAATGATCTCAAAGTAAACCAGCTCTTTGTATCAATGCATGCAGATAACCGAAAAACAGCCCAGCAAAGTTCTAATTTACGATTAGTTGCTTGTAGGTTGCCTAGTGAAATTTTAAATGAAATTATCATTTCGGAGACTCACTCAGAAGTTGGTGCTTCAACCAGATGGAAAGCATCTTTGTCTTTGAAATTATCTGGTCGTCGTTGGCACACCGATTGCTCATTCCACGCACTGGTTGCTTTTATTACTATATTACTGTTTCTTCAACAGTTGGTCCAATTCATCGAAAGTTAGCCGAAGTGTACTCAGCATTGCTACGGGCTCCTTAGATATTACGTGTAGTTACGTACTGAATTTCATGAATTATACGAAACTACACCAACTAGCGATTTGCTCTCAACGCAGTATTTACTAAATCGCTTCATACTTGATCCAAGAAGAACCGTTTTGAGGGATGGCGTCAGTATTAACTTTGCAGGAATCTCATAGATTTTTAATAATACTGTAGTAAATAAATACTGCAAGCAGCCACAAAATTATTATAAATCAGTTTATTGCATCCTTACTAGTTTCGGGACTGAGCCCATCATCAGACGGTAGTGCTGGCATCAGGTTTACATTGTTGTCCTAAAATAACAAAGTTTTGTGAATCCATTAGGTTACAAGATTAAATGTATTTATCCTAAATATAACAAAGTTTTCTTTCTTCTATTATACACCTTGAATTAAGACTACGTCTATTGCTTATACACTGAACTTAGTAGTTCTTAGTAGTCTTAATTGAAGTGTGTATAATAGAAGAAAGAAAACTTTGTTATATTTAGGATAAAAATATTTAACCTTGTAACATAATGGATTCACATAACTTTGTTATTTTAGGACAACAATGTAAACCTGACACCAGCACTACCGTCTGATGATGGGTTCAGGCCCGAAACTAGTAATGGTGCAATAAATTGATGTATAAGAATCTTGTGGCTGGTTGCAGTATTTACTTACTACAATATTATTAGGAATACAGCTGCGGTGTTCTTTAACCAAAAATAATGGATATCTGTTTAATATAGTTTATTGCCAGACCTTCCAGATACCATAATGTACATCTCGAGAGTAATACTAATAATAAGAAGGAAAATCAGGGTCGGGTCCAGTCGACAATGTGGTCATTGGGGACGGAGCACATGCTCGGATAGTTGTTGTCAGGGATGAGGGAGGATATCGGTCGTGTCCTTTCCCTACATTTTCCTGGATTGATTTACGGAAATCACGGAAAGCCTAAATCAGGATGGCCGGGAGCGGATTTGAACCGCCATCTTCTTCAATACAAGCCTACTGCTCCTCCTCGTTAGGTTACAATATCAGCAGCTTTCTGAGAGTGAAGGCGTCAGTGGACTCTGTAAAACAATAGTAAATCACTAACCACACTGTAAACTGTCATTGTTCTTCACGATGTTTTTATATTAATACCAAGTAGTTAGCACCGGAACTGAGAAGGCACCGATTTCAGTACTGATTCATAGAGCTTTTGTCAGAATAACTCTAATCCTTTCACATATTGTATCAACCAGTGGCGGAGTCTCCAGGCAGCAGACCGACAGAAGACACCACGCCTCTATTCAAACAATTCTTACTCTTTTTACTGTCTGACGCGAACGGAACAGATGATACCTTGATGACAAACAAGGCTCGTTCAGACAAACTGATGTCTTAACCAAATTCTAATACTCCTCGCCCTTAATGCCCCACCCAATACATTCATATCCTCTGGTCCATAAGCTATCATGCGGTGTCTGATGTAGTAGCAAACTTGCTGCATGATTGCCATTTTCTTCTTTTCTCTTTCAGTGCCGAACACTACACGAATAGAGGGACTTTCGGTGAGCCTGCTTGTTACCTCCAATAAGTCTAGCTTCACATTTTCATCACAGAATGAAAGCACTCGAAGTCTGTAGAATAAATTACTACGTGAAGCACAACGACTTTCCTTTGTGTACAGCTAGAGTTAGTCCTTCTCCTTGACGGGTTCGTGACGGATCCGACTGCTATTCTTTGAATCTCTATTTTGTCTGCAGATACTACTCAGAACAATAGTCAGGTATTCATTGAACGAGATTTTTCATATCTAAGTCGCTATGTGAACCCTTTCTTCCAATGGATGTCTATCATCCACATTTACATCTACATATTTACTCTGCAAATCACAGTTAACTGCCTGACAGAGGGTTTAACGAACCGCTTTCATAATATTTCTATATAATTCCATTCTCTTATAGCGCGGGACAAAAATAAGCACCCAAATCTTTCAGTTTTTGATCTGTTTATTCTTTATTATTATGATGAACTTGTCTCCCCGATGGAAGTTGGTGCTAACAAAATACGATCGCATTCCGAAGAGAAAGTTGGTTAAAAAGTTTTGCAACGAATATCGCCTTTCTTTTAATGATTTCCAGTACAACTATTGCGTCTTATATTGCGATAATAAAGAACGAGCCGCACTTATCTGAACATTCTATAGCTTCTGTCAGCCCAGTGGCTGGAGATCCCACAATGCGCACCAGTACTCCAAAATAGGAAGGACAAGTGTAATGTCTGCAGTTTCTTTAGTAGAAATGTTGCATCACTTAGGGGTTCTGCCAATAAAACATAGCCTTCGGTTTGCCATCCTTACGAGATTTTCAAAGTGTTATTTCCAATTACAATTGTTCATAATTGCATGTGCGTTTCCTGTGACAGGTTTCATGTGGTCATTCTACTTCAAATAGCTGACCTAACGAACTTGTTACTACGACGAGCGCCACATCGTAGCTATGTATCTGGTAGGTGACCGAGCGAGGTGGCGCAGTGGTAATGCACCGGACTCACATTCGACTCGCATGTTGGTTCCAATCCACTCCGACCATCCAGATTTAGGTTTTTCCGTGATTTCCCTAAATCACTCCAGGCAAATGCCGGAATGGTTCCTTTAAAGGGCACGGCCCGATTTCCTTCCCCTTCCTTACCCAAACAACTCGAGCGTAAGCTTCGCCTCTAATGACAAACCTTAAGGTCGTAGATTGTACCAAATACCTAGGAGTTACAATTACGAACAACTTTGACTGGAGAGAACACATAGAAAACATTGTGGGAAAGGCGAACCATAGGTTACGTTTCATCGGCAGAACGCTTCGAAGATGCACCAGCTACACCAAAGAGACTGGCTACATCACACTTGTGCGTCCTCTCCTGGAGTACTGTTGCCCCTTGTGGGACCCTCACAAGGTGGGATTGACGGAAGACATTAAGAAGGTTCAGAGAAGGGCAGCTCGTTTTGTTTTATCACGTTACGGGGGGGGGGGGGGGGGGAAGCGTCACGGAAATGTTGCACGAATTGGGGTGGAAATCATTAAAAGAAAGACGTTGTTCATTGCGGCGTGATCTGTTTGCGAAGTTTTAATCACCGACTTTTAGTTCTGATAGCACCCACCTACTTAGGACGACATGACGATCCAAATAAAATAAGAGTATCTATGTAGATGTAGATGTAGATGTAATGACCACGCTGTCGACGGGGCGTTAAACTCTAATCTTCCTTCCTTCCCATCTGCTAGGTTATTTCTGTCATATCTCCGGGCTCAAGAGAACACAACTTCTAGGAAGTGGGACGTGCTAAGGATGTAGGAAAGAGCATACTGGGGAGACAGATAAAAAGCATGAATAGACACTTGTAAACAGTAAAAATAAAGGTTTACTTCACTGGAGGTGAAGACCTGACAATGAAAACTTCATATTAATACAAATAAAACTTATTCCTTACTATGGCTTGAAGCAGACGGCAAGAGGCAATATAGTGTGATAGCTGTTAGTTTGGCGGTTTGCTGATGGAGCCACGAATTAATCCAAGAGTTAGACGGCGGCGCCCTTTATCTAAGTATTACAGGGGATCTCTGGTGGTGTGTCGACCCTAGAGCAGCGGGAAGTCGCTCCTGCTGACGGACTGGCTGAGACCTTGGCGGAGCTCTTTGCAGACCTCTGCGCTGGTGGCGTTAGGGGAGCTGGCGAGCTTAAGGAATGCCAGTGCGGATGACATGTAAAGTGGTGACATCCAATTTGAATAACTTTGTCACATCGGTATCTTTACGAAGGTGTGTAAGCTCACTGGGGCAGTGACCATACCAAAGTCTGGGGGGGGGGGGGGGGGCTAGAGGGAGTTCGAGACAACAATCTGACTACAGAAACACAATCCTGCCACCAAATTACTTATTGCGTTACAACCACAAATATACGGGAGGGCTCATGCAGAGGCATACGAGCATTCGTTTTCCCCTGCTTCTATCTGAGAGTGGAAGAGCAAAGACCAGTAGCGGTACAGAACACCCTCCCCCACGCATCGTAAGGTGGGCTGCGGGCTATGTATGTAGATGCAGAGTTACCGGGCTATAAATAGGCCATCTGCACTATTGGTTTTAGAGAGGCTACACCATCACCTGAACTGTTGATATTAGAGTTGATTAATGACAAGTGCTTAGTTAGCCATGTCTACGCTTAGTGCCTATTCCTCGGGCTCGGGGAGGAGTTTGTACTGTCTTCGGCTAATTAAGGCGAACAGAGAAAGTTGTAGATCGTTGCTTACAGTGTCTGTACAGAAAATCCCGGGACTGTGTCCACATAATTTTTCTACGTTCACTTTTTACTTACTGTGCATGGTCTGCTCTCCTTGCGAGGGTGAAGGGTGAGAGTTTAAAATAAGGAAAGATTAATTTTTAAAACTCACAACCACCAACTGCGAACCAAATTCCCAAATTCCTAAACAAGCAAAAACACTGGAATTGTGATTGACACTGTTTGACTCGTTTTCTAGGGGATGATATCACACGTTCGCGGCTTTCCTTCCCTGCATATGATTAACAAAAAAAAAAAAAAAAAAAAAAAAAAAAAAAAAAAAAAAAAAAAAAAAAATGTACTAACTACTATTTTTGAAAACACGTGAAAGTTCACTTTATGTTGTTTATTACACCATATTAAAACCCTGTGGCTGATACATCTGCACATCGACACATTTATCAAATAGAGTTATAGCTCGTGAGCCCCCAGAAAAAATGAATATTTGTCGCAAATTGTTTTCACACCATGTGCCTGTCTCAAACACCGTTTATGTTCATGCCTATGCGACGACACGTGTTACATTAACAAAACACAGTCACTTTAATTCAGTGCGATGCACACCTTGTTCCACCGGCTAAATATTCACAACACACAGTAGCACTCGATTCAACTTGGTGCAGTCTACGACGAGCAACTACACCTGGCAATTGCCACACAAAAATCTATAGTCTCCACCTGGAGATCCATATGCCGACCGTGCAGAGCGACGCCGCCCGGCCAGCTACACGACTCGCTCGCGACTCGTCACTTTCTGGGTCCCGCGCGCGCGCGCGCGCGCGCCAAAACCCCAACTGCTGGGTTTTTTCCCTACGTCATCAACTTCCCCATGTGAGCTGTTCTAACCGACTTGCCAACGTACAGCGCTCAGCCAATACATTTCTAAAACTTTACTTAAAAACAAAATAATTACACTACATATTAATTAAATGTCTTCTTAGGTTTTTATATTGGTATAAACATCCTTTGTACTATTTATTATAATCGTGCAATTTCTTATATCACAGTTAAGTGATTTAACTGAATATTTCAAGATAAAATACACAAGATTAATTGAAAATCAAACGAGAAATAGTTAATATATTATTTTTATAAACAAACATTGCCATGCTAGTTGTGTAACTGTCTTGTATTCATTGGTAATTTATTACTTTTCATTGTCAATTAAACATATTACGCCAGATGTGACTATATCAGCTAATGTATTGTTTATTTGTCAACAGGCTATTTTGTAATGAGGTCCTTAAAGGTTCCTAACTGCATCGTATTACTTCAAATGTCAGTAGTATTAGAATATTTTATTTCACGCTGTGCACTGCACTGCGCTTGGCACTCGCCATTGTCCCTCTCTCCCCTCACCGGAAACGAACCTGGAAAATCCTAAGCTGGAACAAGCCACCAACATCGGCCTGCTCGCTGGCCTCCCGTCAGCTAGAAGCACACAGCAAATCTCAACGTGGATAATTTCTACCTATGGCCTAACTATAAATGTTGTCACCCAACTGCGTACATACATTGCTACCATAATTAATAAAATTAAAATTGTGTAACATTTAGTGCATTGACATGGTCAATGTTTGCAGTGAACTTCATACTGTTTAATTATCAAGTGCTATTAATTACCAAATTTCTATTGGGCGGTAATCTCACATCCTCCACAACTGGTACGCCGCTTGTAACGCCGTTCCCAATGCCGGAAGCAGTCTTGTCATGCCTCTTGCTACATCTCGTGAATCGTCGTCTGCAAATATTCTTACAACTCGTATGACGCAGCACATCTTCGCCCTTTCAATACGGTTTTCAAATAAAAAAGAAGTACGGAGGATGAGGCAGATCAGTGATTTCGTTTTTTGCGCAGTAATCGCGCGCCAACGGCGACGAATCTCCGCTTGCTTTATCGTGATGCATCACTTCCGGCCGTTTTCTTCTCGCATTTTCTCGCAGACGTCGCAACACGCCCCGATAGTAGCATCGATTAACAATTTTTCTCTGTCGCACAAACTTATTATGAACTAATCCTTCAAAGAAAATTATTAGCATGACTTTGACGTTTGACCTCACCCGACGACCTTTTTCTGGCCTTGAAGAACGTTTCTCGACACATAGTAACAAAGAATCTGTCTCAATATCAGAAACGTAGACCCACATCTCATCACCCGTTACGATTCTCTTACAGAACCTTTCGTACTCTTTTGCGCGATCCAAAAACTCTTCACGGCTTACGAGGCGTTGGTCCTGACTCATGAGTCGTGGCAGGAACTTGACAGTAACTTGATATATTCCCACGTGCAACTCAGAAGTTACATTTTTTTCCTGAAATATCTTGCACAATTTCGAAGAAGTTCTTGACATGAGCGTCATTGGTAGACGTCGGAGGGCGTCCTGAACGAGGATCATCTTTAACTCCCGTCCGGCCATTTCTAAGCCCTGTAAATCATTCGTAACGCACTCATTACTATAGCGTTCCTGCATCATTTAGTTTCTGTAAAGATGATTTTAAGTTTCATGCAACATATCATGCAGACGCGTTGCTATTCGAATTTTGCCATCTCGAAAGTCTCTAATTGTGCAACACAACGTTCTACTCAAGACTGAACAATGACTTGCTAACACACATGCAATAATGAAACTTCCGAGTGTTAAGTATTCAGCACAAGCGTGTGTAGTGATGCCACCTACATTTCGCTCCCACACCCTATTGGCACGAAATTACGAATGTTCCTGAAGTTTTTGAACAGACCTCGTATGTATACAACTGATGAGTGGAGAGCAGAGCCGTGCAGCGCGCCACTTTTACCCGCCCGAGCTCGCCTGCGTCCGGCCGCTGCGCTCTGCTGCCCGCACCGCGGGTAGTCGAGTCCCAATGCACCGCTGTACACAGCGAGCGAGCTGCGGTGCGCCGTCGAGTCCCGACACTTGCCGGGCGAGCGGGTACCCGCCGGGCCCGTGCAACAGCGCTACACAAGGCGCTGCGAGCGGGGGAATGCATACAGTTCTGAGCAAGGCGTTGTAATACTCACAGCGTAGGCTTCACGCACCTTTTATGTTACCTACATTGCCATTTATAAGTTATCGATCGTTATGTCTGAAATAAATAGCGAACAGGACAGATCGTACCAACGTGCAAGGAGTAGACGATCCGAGGAAGAGAAAAAAGACGTTTCCAGGAAACTCGCGGAGAGAATCTACAAGCGTTTAAAGATATCTGGAGACAGCATTGTATGGGAGCGTTTTATGCTGATTGTAGGTAATGAAAATAAACCTGTGGGATTTGCAGAGTGTAATGGCTGCCGTAAATTATTGGCGTTCTGTGATGGCAGTACCACTACGCTGTTATGGCACCTGAATAGCTGCAAAGCTTATCTTAATACTGATTTGAACCGTTGTAGCAATATTCCAGGGTCAGAAAAATCTTTTGTGCTGGAGAAATGTGTAAGAATGTGTGCGATAGATTTGCGGCCCTTCAGCACAGTTGCGGCAGAAGGATTTCGAGACCTCGCACAGACTTTGATGGAGATAGGAGCACAGTACCCCACTGCAAGTGCCAAAGACGTTCTTCCTCATCCTTCAACAGTTTCTAGAAACGTAAAAAGAATAACATACGAATACCTGTTCGCAAACAACTGGCTTTTTAAAGATTTCCTGCTTACCTTGGCAGAATTTTAGCTAGATAATTAGTTGGACAACCTTGAACAAAATTAAATATCACATCATCGTAGGGCATATAATTTTTTGTCACATACATGAAATACATAGATTTACTAGCAACAAGGAACTGAAGAGATTTAAGGAATAATCTTGTTCTTTATGTTAGAGCCATCACATAGTTTAATATGAAGTTAAAGTGAAACACTGTGTAAGTAAATACTGAGCAAAGTATAAAACTACCTACAAATTTGCTGGAGCCGGCTAACGCGAAGCCAACGACTTTCAACATGTTTAATTTCCGGCGCGAGCCGATTCGGCTACCGTTTTGCTTCTGCACCACAAAATTGCACGATCTGCTTTTACCAGGTGCATTACTGCACACGTCAATTTTTTTTTCCTCGCAACTGATACTACACTGACAATTCAGTCAGTGAGGAAAAATCACAAGTGTTTCAAGATACATGAAAGACTGTCCAGCGACTGCGACCTTGAATGTCACCTCTCGAATAGTGGTGACTCCCTCGGGGTTTCAGCTACCACCAGCCAAAGGGAAAAGGAGGAATATGAAATAATAGAAAACCACAACAATGGTCCACACGCCTGTATCGAGTAACAGTAATTAGTTTACTTCCCTTGGAGTGATTAAGCGTAAGCTGAACCTCCTAACATTCTACCAGTTAATCGTTTCTAATGACCTCGATTGCAACTGAACTTTTATTCTTATTTATATTTATTTACTTACTTTTTCTTAGCAGCAAGGAAACATCAAGCAATTTAGCGAAATGTCCACAGAAACGCTGTTCGAACACGTGCTGAATGCGTATACTTGCTATCGCAGCACTAATGCTGCTCATTAACTCGCAATTACTCACGATTTGAGACCGCTCTATTACACTCACGTTAATGAGTGTTCTAAAATGCATCGGTTAGTAAGCTTCCCGCTATCTAACTTTTTCAATACATGGTTTGTTAATGAAAAGTTGAATGCTTTGTTAGAAAGCTAAGTTGCTGTATTATCAGATGTCCAAAAATCAGATTTAACCTCATAGTTTCTTCATAATCGAGTGAAAAGCATTATGAAACTGAAAATTCACGGGGAATGAAAAGCAGACATGTTATTTTTTCCAAGGAAAGTAAAGATTTTAAGGTAAAACTAAGTTAATAAGCCGATGTGGGATGGTCGTTTGTAACGTGAACAGTTTTTACAGTGTGAAAATCGGAACAGTGTATTTCCCGCTAAGAATGCAGCGGCTGGTGGGCGCGTGTCCCGGCTAGCAGCAGAGCGCCACGGGCGGCCGGGCGGACCAGGGCTCGCGCGGGTAGTCCGGGTACCCGCGCTGCCCGCCGCCGTCCGGTGGGGCTCGAGCCGGCAGGCCGGGCAGCGCGTGGCCAGGCCCGCCCGGGAGGCGCGGCTACGGGCCCGGGCGGGTAGCGCAGACCCGCTGCACGCCTCTGGTGGAGAGTGATAGCGTCTTTGTGCTAGAGATCTACGGATACCAGGGACTTAGTGTTGGACCCATTTTCACGTCTTAAATAATTGAATTCATCGCGCTTTTACTTTGATCAGTGTTCCTGAAGACGACACAATGAAATGGCGAACTGGTAGACTAATAACTCGATTCAAAATATACTTCTGAAGGTACTTTATTCATATTGACTATCCTACACAAAGATAGTGTGATGGTACTGGCTTTTGCAGCCCCAAATGTTTGTGAATCTAAGCGACATAACTGTTGCGGTTAACAGTCCGTAGGATTACATACAACTTAAACTGACTTACGCACCGATGCCAGAGTAAGAGATGTGATCTAGTTGCTTGCCGCCATGATAGTGAATGATTGGAGGCACCAAACTTTCTATACTGTACTAATATTTTATAAATCGTAATTTATTTCCAGGTAGTTTTAGTATACAAAAAATCTCTCAACAACATCCTACCTTTTGACATTTTCGGAATTTTGTAAATTATTAGTTTTGTAATCAAAATGACTGAGCGCGTCTCGAGAACTTTCTTTCTCGCCCAAAGCGAGCACAGAAGACTCTCACTTTTGACGCACTTAGCTCATTCCTGTTTCGGCCACCGCTAAGGACAGATCGTGGCAAAGCATGGAATAACTTATACCCGTTTGGCCGCTCGATCAACCTTAAAAGTAGCGTGCCTTAATTACTCTATAAATTTTTAAGTAACTAAAGCTTTATTGTACCTTGTGTATATTTTTTTCTTGTGTACGTGTGCAGTCGTTTTTACTACGACAGAATTAAGTAGCTGGCATCCCTAAAAACTACATTGCGTGACACTGTATATAAAAGCCCACAGAATCTCACTTAAGATTAATTGTTACACTTCAGCTCAACAAGTCTGCAACCTGAGAGTCATCCATCTGCGCTGAGAGAATACCTGAGAAAGCACGAGGTTAGTGAAAACTTTATAAAGGAGTATATGTCTTATATTGCGACGCAATGGAACTACTCCCCTCACGTCTTCTGCATTGCTAGTAGAAACAATTGTTCAATCAATTGTTTGTATAGCTTATGGGACTCAGCTACGGGGTCATCAGTCCCTAAACTTACAAGCTACTTACGAACTAGCTAATACTAAGGACGGCACAAATATCCATGCCCGAGGGGGATTCGAATCCCCGACCGTAGTGGCCGTGCGGACCCTGACTGGAGCGTCTCAGTACCTTCGTCCACCGCGGCCGGCGCTAGTAGAAACACGATTGAGGAAAGGAAGATTTGTATAAGGTGGAAACTGGAAAATTTTAAAAGTGTCTACGTCACATAAAATCTCTTACGTACCAGTTGCTAAGAACTTCGTTCCACCATGTACCCCATTACTGATTCCTGTACCCCAGTAAAGTCGTAACAGACATACAGAAATTAAATGGTGATACGATGAAAATATTCAACGTCTGGTTATAAACTGAAAATTGAAACAGATAAACGATGCGAACGTAAACGGTCAATAACCAAGTGTAGATAGTATGCGACCAAGTGGCCAAGTTCTAGTGAGGTGGCAGGCAGGCGCTGGCGGTTCCTTCGCTAGGCAACGGGCTGTGGAGTCCGGCGTTAGACGTACTACAAGTACTCGTTCAGAGTCTGAATAATGGTGCGACACAAAGCAGCTCTACTCCGATTTAAATACAAGGAATACTTGAGGGTGTATTTGCAGTCCCGTGGCCCACGGAAGAAGACAGGTAATGGGGCAAGTGACCTTTGGCAGGGCTAGTCGTATCGTCTGATGGTATGGGTCGCATGCAAGAGTGGACAATCATGAAGTAACTCCTTGGGATTAGGCATCGTGGTACACCACTGCTGTCAGAAGGGATGCCGATATGTAGGTCGTACGATTGTAAAACTATGGTACAGTAAATAAATAAATAAATAAAATAAAAAATCTTTACTGTCCGCCAACTTTTCTGTCGAAAAGGGATGGGAAAATGGCGCGACAGGAATCCTTGCAGGAGGTATTGCTGGATGTCTCACGTGCATTCGACTCTTTCTGGCACGAGGGTCTCTCATCTGAACTACTCCTCTGCCAGTGCAGAGCAGGCCTTCCTCAGTGCGTTGGATTGTAACAGGAGTACCTAGTTCCGTACAGTCAGTACACATCAGCGGATTATCCATCTTGACCACTTCGTTCAGCTATCGCTGTATATTCAAGATATGGATGCTGCGGCGGAGTGGCCGAGCGCATTGAGGCGCTATGCTACGATGCGCGAGGCAGTTCCCCCGTCGGGCGTTCGAATCCCCCCCTCGGGCATGGATGTTTGTGCTGTCTTTAGTATATATTATATTTGTAAGTTTAGGGACTGATGACGCCGCAGTTGAAACCCTCAAGCTTAAAAAAACATCTGAACATTTTTGAAGTCATGGGATTTCAGCTTCTTCAAGTGCCTTTCACTCTCGACAGTAGCCTTAAAATGTGCCAACATGTTGAACTACAGGAATAAACCGGCTGTTTGCAGAAAAGCCATTTCTTCGTAAGACACTGCTTACATTTTTATCACTCAGTCTAACTTATCAGCGGCTGCCTGTTTTCCGAAGCTTCAAAGTTCTGTCAATCCCCTTTACAAGACTTTGGCTGTAGTTTCCCTTCACGTTGCCCTTGGCAACCCTTAAACTCCTCCTCCCTGGTGACGGCCAGTAGAGCAAATGCTGTGGCCATCTTTGTTCGTCCACCAGTTGGTCATGTCCATACTATCACAGTGTTAGAAAATCTTTCCTACCCCAGACTGGCTCCATCCTATCCTTCTCTATTCTTCAACTGCCATTCGCCAGTTGATCCAAGTGAATGGGTCTAATCCGTCCATTTCAACAGCGCAGCCTCTATTTTCCTGCTTCGTATCCAGATCCGTGACCAAGACTCAGACGGAAGAAGCCATACAAAAGACTCAGTCATATGTAGAATACTTTCACTTTGCTGCGGAGTGTGCGCTGATATTAAACTTCCTCACCAGTCGGTACAGTGCCCGCCCTCGAGAGGCCAAGGTCCTGGGTTCGACTCCCGGTCTGAAACACAGTTTTAATCTTCCAGGAAGTTTCACAACTTCGCACACTCAGCTGTAGAGCGAAAATTTCATTCTGGAAGCATCCCCTAGGCTGTGGTTAATCCATTTCACGACAATATTCTTTCCTGTAGGATCCCTAGTCCAGCAAGTTCCGCAGAAGAACTGTGAAGTTTAAAATAAAAGGTGGTAGGCGAGGTACTGGCGAAAGCGAAGCTGTGGGGACGGGCCGAGAAGCGTGCACAGGTTGCTTAGTCGACAGAGAGGTTACCTGCGAAAGGTAATCTTTCTCATTTCGAGTCCCGGTGTGGAGACAGCTTTGATCTGCCACGATGTTTCTCTCAGTCATATGTCAGAATGTTTTTCCACCACAACACAGAGCACTACTTTCTTTGTTCGTCTGGATACGTGCTGACTCAAAATACAATATTTAATGATGCAATTATTACATTTGCTTGACTTGTCCTACACTTCACACTGGTCAGTCTTCTTCATTAGTGAATCCATATACTTCAGCACCTCTATATTTCTGAAATACAAAATTTAAATCCTCACCTTGCCCACTGCCAACAACAAAATACTCTGAAACAAAAGTAGAGCACCCTCCGCTACAGCCTTTCGTTGTACTTTATTTTAGGCCACCAGTTTCGACGTTTTATTGTGCCATTTGCAGGCCCTCTGACCAACATAAAAAATGAATACAACTGAAGAAGTAATCCAGCACTAAATGACTCTCAGCGACACTACCGCATCACTCATAACTTCACAACTATTTAAAATGGCGCAAGTAGACGTTGAAACGGTTGGTCTCAAATAAATTGAGTGAGTAGAGGGCTGAAGTTATTTTATTCATTTCAGATTGAACAACCAAGGCACCACAACCATCTAGTTCTAATGGAACTTACAGATAAATTCTGTTTTATTAATATTTACTATATTTACTATACCGTCTTTGTTTACAAGGATTAATCATCTTTATTTGATACATGGTATCATCCTTATCGAAAGCTATGATTAATTTCTCGCCGCCAAGCAGTAATGGCTGTAAACGATGATGCTATACTGACACAAGCCGAAGTTTGTCTGTTCCCGTAACAGAGAATGACTTCCCAATACAGATTAGATTATCGCTATAGAACATCTTTGTATTAAAGTTTCCTTTATCCGACCAACAACTTACATAACTTCCTCGCATTGGTATTATACCCTTTTCACCAACTCTATTAAAGTATCATCCACTCCAACACTTTCCAGTTTTCCAATGCTGTGTTCAGAAGATCCCTTGGCACATAATCATAGAATTTTTCTAACACAACTAACACAAAATGTAGATCTTGCTTCTTTCAATCAGACTCTTGCGTCAAATGCTTCTACTACTTTATGTCCTTACTTTAATAATTCCATTACTATACTTCCATAACCTATTACCTCTCCATTTCTTGATGTTCAAAAATGCAGTGGTCATCATTCCCTAGACACAGGCTACTTAAACTAACTCACACTAAGGGCAACACACATACCCATGCCCGAAGGAGCAATGGAATCTCCGACGGGGAGCAGCAGCGCACTCCGTAGCAAGGAGCCTTAGAGCGCACGGCCATTCGCTCGCTGTTCTAGAATTTGAAGAGCCTTTTCAACCATCTCTTCAAAATGATAAATCCCCATTCTGCTCTCTTCGTTCCTCTTCCGTATCCTCTACCAGAATAACTTTAAAATGTACCATATCTTCCAATCAGAAATTACAGTTCCTCTAATTCGTCCTTGTTGCACAAATCGCCGAGATTCGGCGGCCTGTTTTATACAACAAAATTTACTACGTCGACATACTGATGTTTTTTTTTCAGACTTCCAGATAGAGACTGCAAATGACAATGAAAGAATAAAAGAAATGCAAATGGTTATCATTTGACTGCAGGAACGGCCCGCAGGATCTGGACAGAGAGTTACAGACACTCTATCCAGACCTCCAGAAACAGAAAAGAAAATGGCTAGCAGTGGCAGGAGGTACCCACCGCAGAGTACTTTGCGATAGATTGCGTAGAACATTCGCAGATGTAGATGCGTCTGCCTAGTGAGTAGGAGACTCGACTTCGAATCCCAGCGTTTGTACAAATTTTAATTTGTTGTTTCTGTTTGTGTATATCACAGATGTTTGAGACTTGAAGATTTAATTAGAACTATATAGCTTCATTTGGTTACTTAATGTATTGCAAAAATCAATGATAAGTTTATCCCTCACCGTCCCAGTAGCACAGAGTTTTGTGACATGCAACGTGGGCGTGAGCGAACGGCGTTGGAATGCGGTAAGGAGATCGGTGCGCAACCAATGGAAATTTCGCCAGTGATTAAAGGAATTCGGCTTCACAGATTCAGCCAATGACAGAATAAGGTTGTCCCAGCGCACAGCAGCCGGGTACCATGGCGACATCTAAGACGGATCGTTGACAGTGACGGAAGGGCAAAAGTGCAACAAATCACAAATGAATTGAACACAGGATGCGCTAAGCAACAAGGAAATACATAGGGACGTGGGATGTGGGAGCCAGAGCCGCACACGGGTATCAGAGTTAACACAACGCCACGGGAGAAAAAAGAAGGGAAGGCAGATTAGGGCTTAACGTCCCGTCGATATCGTGGTCATTATAGGCACGCTCGGATAGTTTTTATCAGTGATGGGGAAGGTAGTACACCGTGTCCTCCGAAAGGAACCACCCAGACATTTACCTGAAGTGGTTTAAGAGAACCACGAAAACCTAAATCAGGATGGCAGGAGGAGAGGGTTCATCCTCCGTCCTCCTGAATGTGAGTCCAGTGTTTACGACTGCGCGACCACGCTCGTTGACGTCATGTCGTACAAGGGCTTGGAACTGTCGCAAGTCACCGCGAACAGAAACAATGGATGTGCGTGATAAGGTCGGGGAGTCACGATGTCAACTGCACGACGCCGCTGCGAAGCACCGTGCTTGGCGATCAGCACAGAATCGAGGAATCCCGCTTTCCACGTAGATGGTGCTGCCTTTGTCATGTCGCGGGGATTATTTACAGGGCGTGGAATGGGCCCGCAAACTATTCTGGAAGCGACTTTCAGGGGTCCGTGATATGTTAATCCGCTCGGGAAGCATGGTCAACCATTTTTGACATTCGAACCTAATGGCTCAAGATGATAACGGGCTGACACAACGCTCTCACGCCGGCCGGTAATGGTTCCAGGAACATGGATGGTGGGTTCGGATTCGGAGTGCGAGGTGACTACCGTGGAGCCCCCAGAGAGCATATTTGTGATGGTATGGAGGCTAAGGCTCGTGTATTCTGGAGCCATGAATAGACCAGATTTAAACGCCTGGCGGACTGAAAGTAGATGCCGGATCGGGATTTGAACCTGGGACGTTTCTTTGCCAAGCGCTCCACTGTGGGTGCTGATATCAAACATCCTCAAAATGTTCGAATGTTTGTAAAGGTATGGTACCTAACTCCAGTGGTCATCTGTCAATAATCTTAAAAAGTACTTATACTAAGAACAACACAAACACACCCGTGCCCGAGAGAGGACTCGAACCTCTGAAGTCGAACTGCCCTGCGCACCGCAGCAAGGCGCCTTAGCGTGCACACAGCTATTCTGCCGCGGCGATTAAAAATGGCCGGCCGCGGTGGCCGAGGGGACTGAGGCGCTCCAGTCACGGTATGCACGGCCACTACGGTCGGGGGTTCGAATCCCCCCTCGGGCATGGATATTTGTGCCGTCCTTAGTGTTAGCTAGTTCGTAAGTAGTTTCTAAGCTTAGGGACTGATGACCCCGTAGTTAAGTCCCATAAGTTCTAGAAACATTTGAACATTTTTTTTAGGACAACGTACACAAACATCATTCTCCGAATTATTTTTGTCGAATTTAGGCCTACGTTTGATGGCAATTTGCTTCTCTAGGCTAGGAATGGCTTGTCACTGAGTGTGCTTTTTATATCTTCCTTTAGTAATTCGTCATATACTCCGCTTCTAAGTTGCAGAAAATCTTCCTCGTCGTTCCCTGCTTTGAGTTTCGTCGTTATTCTCACTTCGTCTACGTTTTCTTCGGTTTACTCCAAATCAGAGAGTGTGTTCACACGGGACCGTACGCACCGTTCAACAGATCTTTCAGTTGTCTCTCATTTTCACTGACGCCACCGATCTCGTCGGTATCCTTTCCTCACGCTATCCATGCTCCTTTTAAACCTTCTGAAACACTCCGTGTTTCAACCACTTACCTGAGCTATTTCTGAAGAGACGTCTGTGTCCCTTGGCAGCCCGAGCCTCACGAGGACGACGTTAGGTCTTCAACGGTCAGAACAGCACCAACAATGCTCATAATAACAATTGGTAAATTGGGGACTGATGACCCCATAGTTAAGTCCCATAAGTGCTACAAACATTTGATTTGATTAAAATTGTGCAGTGGCGGACGCAAGTGGGTGGGGAGCAGGGATAAAGGGGCATATCCCCTTCCAAAATTTGAAAAAGTTACGAATCCAAACTATTATTAATTTACAGAAACAGTAAGTAATTAAGGCCTTTTCATATAATGTCAAACTTTGTTGATCCTCGTCCCTCGTATAATTAATGGGTGAAAGTTCTGATTATTTCTCTAATTCCTGATATCCCGCTCACTCTGAAAAAAATCGTGCATCTGCCCCCGAAAAAAACTTCTCTTGCGAATCTTGTACCAGTAGCATTATGGAAAAAAAGGTTATTGTAATTAACTGTAGAAGAAAATACGCAACCCCACAATTTTCTTTAAAATGATTGTACTTGGTATAGTTTTCGATACCTCTAGGGGTGTCTTCATCAGAAAATAAAAATATAACTTGAGTCGTTTAAACTTAGTGGTTGATGTGCCTTTTGTCGTACTAAGTTACTTTATAAAAATACCAAAACCAGAGATTTGAAGTTATTAACTTGCTAGTATTTTTATAAACTGAATACGACACCGGCACATTTACCTCTAAGGGTAAATGTTTCAAGTTATATTATTATGTTCTGATGGAGATAGCCACAGAGGTGTCGAAAACAATATCAAGAAGAATTCCTTTAAAGAAACTTGTGGGGCTGCGTATTTTCATCTACAGTAAATTACGTTGATACAGTTGCTCCTTCAAAGAAGCTATGTTCAAAATCAAAAGTTTATTGCAAGGATGTGAAAAAAAGAAGGTAAAAAAAGAAACCTAACTTGCTGTGCTGTTATTTCAAGTGAAATTTGTTGAACTATTAAATACTGAATTTCGATATCATTTTTATTGTGAAAAATAATAAAATGAAAGGATTCATTAATCTCTGGCTAAGCTCTGTAATAATATCAAGCATAAGAATTGCCAGTTAGTATTGTAATTGTTGTTAACTAAAGATCTGTCCACGCCACAATACAGAAAAAAACACTTCTATGAATCCCTTCAGTTTGGTCCGTAGACCAACTTATATAAATTTCATTAAGACCTGAATCATTACAAGTTATTCCACCGCCGTCCAGGATCGTCGTCCAAGCTGAAAAATAATTCTTAAAAGTCCCATTTTACTTCAACACTCGTTCCTCAATCATTTAATAATTATTTACTAGAATTAACTAAGTAATGGCGCCCGGTGTTGAAGATGCTTGTAACCCGAGCTAAAATTCTGTAAATGCTTAAAATCATTGTATGATTGCTGTTAATATGAAGAATACGCGTACTGTTTAACATTTCTATTGAAGATCATATCTGACATTTTACAATCATTTAACAGACCTTGATTACTATTGTTGAGAAAAAACGATCTAACAGTCACTCTCACAAAATTATGATAAAATCCTTTCAGATCACGACATGACACGCAGAGAAACAAGACAAGCCGGATTACACATTGTACAATTGTTTCAATGGTACAAGAACCAAGAGCTGAGATAAAATTCGCGACGATATTAAAATTTCTCTGTTGTAAAATAACAGTTCATTGACGTCGTTGGTAACACTTTATTTCTGACATCACTGTACTTACTTTTTTTATTAGAATTCAGTTCGGCGTCATTTGTCACTTACTATTCATATCGTTTCTCCAGGGGACACTACATCATGGGGGCGATGTAGGACACGAGGTACTGGATATGAGGAAGGGTCGTGAAGCGTGCCCGGATAGTTCAGTCAGCAGAGCGTTTGCCGACGAAAGTAATGGTCTCACTTACGAATCCTGATCCTTCACACAGTTTGAACCAGCCTGGTATGACATTAATAAATTAAAAATAATATTTCTTTTAATTACTTACTTATAATTAATGTGGGTACTAATTTTATAAATTTGGCTTGGGGCTATCGTCTGAAATAGTGTTATGTATCTTCATTGATTTTTTGTAAGTTATTTTAACGTCACACAGATAAATTCCTGTAGTAGTTGGTGTTAGGGCTGCACCTTTTTTAGACTGAAGACAGCTGATAGGTATTCCTGCTTAAAGGAAGTCCCTCTAAGAAAGGAACCACCTTTGACAAAGTCTAAGAATATACAGGGTATCAGAGATAAAGTTAATGAACTGCTTATTGATACTGATTCTGACATTATTAGTATTCCAGAGCACTTTTTAAGTGGTATGACAATTCAGAGACTTCCTTTGCCAGGATACAGGTTAGCTGCCTTCTACTCTAGGAGTTCCTTGCAGTGTGGGGGAGTGGCCATGTATGTAAAAAACGATTTTTCATCGGGGTCAATCGATTTTTCTAAACACTGCACAGAACAGATATTTGAATGTTGTGCAGGAGTTGTTAATGTTAATGGAACTAAACTAGTAATAGTTGTTATTTATAGATCCCCTGACTCAGATTTTAAAATGTTTCTGCCCAAGCTGGAATTGGTTCTGGGTTCACTGTATAGGAAGTATAAAAATTTAATTGTGTGTGGAGATTTCAACATTAATTGTGTAAGTGATAGCTCAAGGAAAAGTCAGCTGTTAGATCTATTTAATTCCTATAACATGATGCAAACAGTATTTTTTCCAACTAGAGTGCAAGGAAATAGCAGTTCTACCATTGACAATATTTTTGTTCATTCTTCATTATTAGAGGGGCACTCTGTCAGCAGAGTAGTAAATGGCCTATCAGACCACGATGCCCAACTTTTAATTCTAAAAAAGTATTTGTTCTCAAACAAATGTTAAACATAAATATCAACTACTCATAAAAGTTAATCCAGTTGCAATTGACACCTTTTTAAGCTTAATTAAGGAACAAGAATGGCAGGATGTTTATAGTGCTGATAATGCAGATGATAAATATAATACTTTCCTTAACACATTTCTTACGCTGTTTGAAAGTTGCTTTCCGCTAGTACGCTCAAAACAGGGTACTTCCAGTAACAGACATCCAGGGTGGCTGACAAAGGGGATAAGAGTATCATGTAGAACCAAGCGGGAGTTGTATCAAAATGTTAGAAGCAGTCAGAATGAAGATGCAGTAGCTCATTACAAACAGTACTGCAAGGTTCTGAAAAATGTCATTAAGAATGCAAAAAGAATGTGGTACGCAAAAAGAATAGCAAACTCTCGGGATAAAATTAAAACTATCTGGTCAGTAGTGAAGGAAGTGTCTGGTCAGCAGCAGCAGGTAGAAGATATAACGTCAGTGTTTCGTAGGAATGTTTCTTTTACTGACAAGATAGATATATGTGCAATATTCAATAATCACTTTCTGAATATAGTAGGGGAACTAAACAAAACTCTAGTTTCTACAGGTAATCATATAACGTTTTTAGAAAATGCCTTTCCGAGGCTGTAACCTGAAATGGTCCTTCATGATACTTCCTTAGGTGAGATTGAGTCAATAATTAAATCACTAAAGACTAAGGACTCTTGTGGATATGATGGGGGTATCTAGCAGAATTCTAAAGTACTGTTCACCATATGTTAGCGCAGTACTAAGCCATATTTGTAATTTTTCCTTTCAGAATGGTGAGTTTCCTAACAAAGTAAAGTATTCAGTAGTGAAACCGCTTTATAAAAAAGGAGAAAAGGATAATGTAGACAACTATAGACCTATTTCTATGCCATCGGTTTTTTCTAAAGTTATTGAAAAGGCTGTATATTCAAGATTAATTGATCATTTCAGTTCACACAATTCATTGTCAAACGTACAGTTTGGTTTTAGAAGTGGTTTAACGACTGAAAACGCTATATTTTCGTTTCTCTCTGAGGCACTTGATGGGTTAAATAAGAGGCTACGGACATTAGGTGTCTTCTTTGATTTAACAAAAGCGTTTGATTGTGTTGATCACAAAATATTGTTGCAGAAGTTGGAACATTATGGAATACGGGGAGTAGCCCACAGCTGGTTCACCTCTTACTTTAATAATAGACAACAGAAGGTAATTCTCCGCAGTGTAGAAAATGGCTATGACGTGCAATCCCAATGGGGCACAAGGGGTCTGTTTTGGGACCACTGCTGTTTCTTATTTACATAAATGATATGCCTTCGAGTATAACAGGTGATTGTAAAATATTTTTGTTTGCTGATGATACCAGCTTGGTAGTGAAGGATGTTGCTCGTAATATTGACACAGTATCAAATAATGCAGTTCAAGAGGTAAGTTCGTGGCTAGTAGAAAACAAGTTGATGTTAAATCACAGTAAAACTCAGTTTTTACAGTTTCTAACACATAATTTGACGAAAGCTGACATTCGGATTACACATAATGGGCATGTGATAAGTGAGACTGTACAGTTCAAATTTCTAGGTGTTCATATAGACAGTTGGCTGTCATGGAGAGCCCATGTTCAGGATCTTGTTCCAAAACTAAATTCTGCTATATTTACCATTAGAACAATATCTGAGATAAGTGATTTTTCAACACGAAAAGTAGTCTACTACGCTTACTTTCACTCACTTATGACGTACGGCATTGTTTTTTGGGGAAACTCGCCTGATGCAAAAAGGATATTTCTGGTTCAAAAACGAGCGGTTCGAGCAATATCTGGTGTAAGTTCGCCAACGTCATGTCGACCCGTTTTCAGTAGTCTGGGAGTTTTGACTCTGGCGTCACAATACGTTTTTTCTTTGATGTCGTTTGTTGTTAATAATATCAGCTTATTCCCACGAGTTAGTAGCTTTCACTCATTGAATACTAGACAGAAGTCTAATCTACATTTGCATCACACCACCTTAACACTTGTGCAGAAAGGGGTACAGTATTCTGCGGCATCCATTTTCAATAAGCTGCCACAAGAACTAAAGAATCTTAGCACTAATCCATACGCTTTCAAATCTAAATAGAAGAGTTACCTCATGGCTCACTCCTTTTATTCTGTCGAGGAACTCCTAGAAAAGTTAAACAATTAAGCTAATTTATTTTTTCTTTATTGATTCTTTTCACTTTGTCTTAAGATTGTCGTGTGCGAAGGACAACTTAAAATTTTTCTAGTACCATTCTTGTGTAACAATTAATGTATTGACTTGTTCCATGACCATGGAGTCTCACTCCTCAATTGGGTCCTATGGAACAGAAAAAACAATAAAAAAATAAATAAAATAAAATTTTAAAATGCCACAAAAGAATCTTTTTTATAGATCACGGCAATCTCAGGCGGGTTCTTTATAGCTGTTACTACAATAGGCTGGTAATCATTATTAATTTTGAGAGAAAAAAACAACAACAACATCGCTACGTCTTGGCGTCATAGCCTACACAAATCTCTGAAATTGTCACGGTAATTTACGAAAATAATTTTTGGGGCAAGATGCTGCCAACAATTAACATAAAATGTTTATTAAAAATTGGCCATTCTAGGGCAACTGTGGGTCTAATGTTACATCAGATGACTACATATTAAAACAAAACATTTACTTTTATGCTGAAAGATCATGTATTATTAAAATTTAATATTTACATTACGCACCATACACATCAGTAATAACGGCCAGAGGACAAGAGGAAAAATGCCATCTGTAAAACATATGCCGACAATCACAAAACGACACGATCAGACAGTAAAAGAGACAATCGTAACAGAAGGTGTGCTCTTTTATAATTGGAGTATTTCTTTATGAACAATATAGCCATTAATAATTATTAATTCACTAGAGTATATGTGTACTTTGACACTGACTTAGACACGTCCCCAGGGGACGTCACACAGGGTATCAGCGCGCCCTGTGCTGCATATTGTACAGCACTTGATCTTTATGCCAAGGATGATACGAAAATTATACAACCCATCCCAGGGCTGCATAAATAAGACGGGTTGGAGGCGTTGTCAGGATGGAAGGCGAAGCGGTGAAGGATTGTGGGCGCCCTAGGAAAGGGTGGCTGATTGGGAAATAAAAGATAGGCTTCAAGTTAATATTGGGTATATTCTTGACATACGGAATACATGACGGGACTCACCTTGGGGTCGGATGCAATGAATGAGTGCCATATAAGTTATCGGATTAGTAAATGGAAAAGGTTACAGTAATGGTTCACACAATTGGTGGCTGAGATCGAACAGCCGCTAGGCGGGAGCGGACGGCATGCGACCGTTCGCCCCGCACCGAGGCTGGACCTCTCGAGTGCGTCTGTTCTGCACGAGAACTAAAACTGAAAAGCGCGAAGGAACTGATTCTCGCACCTCTGAGTCCTGCAGCAGTAGCACACGTGATCAAATGTGGGTGTCTGCTATTGGCTCCACGGTAGCATTTAAACGTCAGTAGTTTCAGCACGGACGCCAGAAGGGTGGCGTGATTTTAGAATCAGAATTCAATACTGGCTCTGTCCGGGTCTGTCCTGCAAGGTGGACAGCCTTGGTCAGGTTTCCAAGGCGTATGTTGCGGTGGAAGAACATTTGTAAAACTTAGGCGAAGTTTTGAAATAAAATTTTTGAATTATTTTCCTAAACTATTTTAGACTGGCTGGTCATCCTGTACATTCCCTGCCCCTTCCCTAGAAGTGGTGACTCACAAAGTTTACATGGACGCCAGACATTCCTGGGAAGAACGGGTTGCACGAAAGGGGACCTAGTAACTGAGAGAGGAATGTGGTACATTTCCAACTGATTTAGTGTGAATGTTAGGGGACTTACATGTAGTCACGTTTGATTTTCAGATAAACAACAAAATTTGGAAATGTCATAACTCTTCGGAAATCTATCGAACCATGAATTCAATAACGTGAAAATTCGAACCATTTAACTGTTGGAGACCGGAACCGGCTGCCTCTCTGCAGACGATTGCAGACTCCGTCCAGAGGGACCGCGAGCGCCGTTAGCTGCCCGTCCGAAGACATTCGCTAAGTCTGCATAGTCTTATGAAGGACGAATTATCAAGCGCTCCGCTTGAAGTACTGCGAAGGCGGTGTCGTCAGACCGCAGGCCGCCACTGGGACAGTTTTCGCGGAAGAGCGGAAAGGCGCCGGCCGCTATGCGGACGCCGCGGTGGCGGCGCTGCGTGGGCGGCGCGCGGTTCCAGGTAGCGCCCGCCGCACCTGCCGTGACGTCACAGCACAGCACAGGCCACCAGCTGGCAGGCGAGGCGGCCGCGGCCGGACGTGGGCCACGCCGCCGTCACCGCCTCCCGGAAACCGACGGCCGTGCCTTCCCGTCCTGCAGCCACCGTCACCAGGATATGGTCAGAAAACATTCCGCTATTGCGAAGAAGAAGGAACGAACATCATGCTTCAACGTCCCCTCACTAGGATGACCAACTTTTCTACATCTACATCCACATGGGATACTCTGCAAATCACATTTAAGGGCCTGGCAGAACCCTTAAAACATGCAACAGAACTACAAAAGAAACTGCATACACTACGCTTGTCCGTCCATTTTTGGAGTATTGCAGCCCAGTGCGGGGTCCGGAGGACATCGAAAGAGTTCAAAGAAGGGCAGCTCGTTTCGTATTGTCACGATACAGGGAAGACAGCGTTACGGAAATGATACAGGATCTGGGATGGCAATCATTACAACAACGGCGCTTATCGATGCGGCTTGGGCTACTTGCGAAACTGCGAATGCGAATGCGAAAATGTATTGTTGACTCCCACTTACATAGGTAGAAATGATCATCACAATAAAATACGAGAAATCAGAGCTCGAACAGTGAGATTCACGTGTTCATTCTTTCCACGCGCTATTCGAGAATGTAATGGGAGATAAATAGTATAATTGTGGTTCGATGAACCCTCTGCCAGCCACTTAAATGTGATTTGCAGAGTATCGCATGTAGTAGTAAGGTTCATCGAACCACCTTTATACTATTTTTTCTCCCATTCAATTCTCGAATAGCGCGCGGGAAGAATGGACACATGAATCTCTCCGTCCGAGCTCAGATTTCTCGTATTTTATTCTCATTATCATTTCTACCTATGTAAGTGGGAGTCAACAATATAACCGGCCGCGGTGGCCGAGGGGACTGAGGCGCTCCAGTCACGGTCTGCACGGCCACTACGGTCGGGGATTCGAATCCCCCCTCGGGCATGGATATTTGTACCGTCCTTAGTCTTAGCTAGTTCATAAGTAGTTTGTAAGATTAGGGACTGATGACCCCGTACTTAAGTCCCATAAGTCCTACAAACATTTGAACATTTCAACAATATATCTTCGCATTCGGAAGAAAGTTGGCAATTGGAGGAAGTAGCCCTCGCCGCAACGATAAGCCTCGTTGTTGTAATGATTCTAATTCCAGATCCTGTATCATTTCCGTAACGCTGTCTCCCCTGTATCACGACAATACGAAACGAGTTGGCCTTCTTTGGACTCTTTCGATGTCGTCCGTCAAACCCACCTGATAAGGATCCCACACTGGTCAGCAATACTCCAAAAATGGACGGACAAGCGTAGTGTATGCAGTTTCTTTACTAGTTCTTTTGCATCTTTTAAGGGTTCTGCACAATAAAACGCAGTCTCTGGTTCGCCTTTCCACGACATTATCCGTGTGTTGTTTCCAATTTAAGTCTGTAGTAATAGTAATTCCTAGGTATTTTGTGGAGTTTATGGCCTCCACTTTTTGACTGATTTATCTTGTAAACAAAGTTTAACGGATTTCTTTTCGTACTCATGTGGACGACGTCACAGTTCTCATTATTTACACTCAATTGCCAATTTTTACACTATAGTGACATCTTATTCAAATCGTACTGCAGTTGAGTTTGATCTTCAGATGATTTTACTAGACGGTAAATAACGACGTCATCTGAAAGCTACTTACATTTTCACCTAAATCGTTTATGTAAATGAGGAACAACAGAGGACCAATTACACTACCCTGTGGATCGCCCGATATCATGTCTGTTTTAGTTGATGCCTTATCATCGATTACTACGAACTGTGTCCTCTCTGACAGGAAATCCCGTATCCAGTCGTAAATTTGAGGAGATATACCATAACCACGCAATTGATCACAGGTTTAAGGAAGATGACCAAAATCTGAACATCGTTATCAGACAGACTAAGGAGACTTAGTCACAGTAAATTTTAGTTCTATATCAGAACGGGTGTGCGACAAGGTGATTTATTTCACCATTGCTGTTTCATCTGTTCCTAGAGAAAGTAATCCGAGAAATGAAAAGAGAAAACAAAGGGGCGGAGCTAAGTGGTAGGTAGATTTACTTGTTTATGCATACGACATCGCAGTTATAGTAGAATCAGAGGCAGCATTGGCAGGAACTGTAGAGGACCTAACGCAAAATGCAAATAAAATTGGGTTATGCTTCAATGCAGGAAAGACTGAAAGTGGCCTGTTATGTTTTCTACATGTAAGATCTCGGGCAGTTGACATCTACAAATGCAAATTAAAACGCTCACTGCTGCTCTAAATTACTTTGCGAGTGGCCACAGTATTTGCGTAATGGAAATTTATCTAACTGCTCACGTCTTAAGGGAGCAGCCAACGTTTTAACAAACACAAAAGCAATTTTTAAAATAAATGAATAGATAATTAAATATGGGAAGTTTGATGCTTTAAATCATCATCTATTCAATACAATGAACAAGGAAATAAATGTGGAAGACCAAATTAAGCACACACCTTGTACAATGGCGAATTAAATCATAAAGTTAGTGCCCATAGTAAAATTTTTTCTTACCTTTATGAACATGCACATAACGTCAGAGAAAAATTGCAAACACACAATGGATAAACGAAAGCACATTCATTCATTCATTCAAAGTGAGACACTCTCATAATGTTTGGTACTTTCTCATGGGATCACTTGATAGCAGTGTCAAACGAAGCGTCAGCAGCATTTTAATAAGATGGTGGGTGTCTTGAAGCACAAATTTAAAAATCACTATACACCAAACGAACTCATGTGTGGAAGGCAGTGGTATACTATCATTAAGTACTATGCGTTGTAGTGCTTTTTACAAAAGAAGTTAATGTAGTATAATCCAGTAAAGCACATCCAAGAATTCATATAGAAGAAAGCTAGTATTAATAAAAGCATGGCTGAAGTAATAACCATTACGAAAGCACGTGGTGCAATCGGTCATACGAGACAGGAAAGATAGAATCAAACTAGAAAATCTGAGAAATATTTAGCATACTCACGGATACAGATGCAATGCAAAAATGTCAGTTAAAAAACAACAAGAAAATTTAAACATGCTAAGTTTACACAAAGGCCTAGGGCCACACATGTGAATTCTAACTTGAGAAAACTGGACACAAAATCATCACTGGAATGAAAATGCCAATACTAAATTTACACTGAATTACTCGAGTACGGTAAGTCAATAAACACTTCGCCTCGCATAGTGAAAGAACTACTTAAGGAAACTATCACTGATAAACCAAGAGTGCCTGATCACGGAGAAGGCAGTTCTAACAGCATGGCTTCCCCTCAGCATGATTCGATGAAGTACTTACTTCCACTGTCGCAGCAAGAGTGAAGCCCTAAGGCCACGCCGAAACCTTCCCCACCACAAATCGGATGTAGAGTGCGCTAAAAAATCATACAGAGCGCGTTCAGAGCATAGTGTCTACCAACCCTCTCTACCTGAGGAAGATAATACCCTCTTCAACACCTCCCAGAGAGGTTTCCTGTCACCCCTTTCGTCCAAAATTAGGTTGGCACCACACTAAGAACACGGCCACCTCGCTATATTGCCAAGTAAACTTGTCTCTGACCACCCAGCAGACGCCAGCGCAGACGACAAACGAAGCCATGCATTCTTAATTTAAAGTAAACGAGGCCCTAAAGCGCAAGGTGGCGACTGTAAGCCATGGCACGCCAGTCAATATTAAAAACAACCTTCCACATTGACATGAACACACAAGTTCAATCACATGGGTGGAAACATATATAAACACTGGACATTGATCATTAATAAACAGAATAAAGAAATTAACACACTAAGAGACAATATTAATAGTGCAGAAACACTTTAGGGTAATGAATAACTCAAAAATGGAACACGACCATACATTCAGTGGACGTGTTTCAAGACTGAAGTAATGGAGGGATCCAGAGAACCCCCCAATGATATCCCATGACAGGTAGGGATAAGGAAATTTGGTAAAGTGGAAAATTTTAAATACCTTGGCACATGGTTCAACGGGCAAAATAATTTAAAGCAGGAAATTAACCAACATATTGTTAATGGGTCTAAAACTTACTTCAGTTTAAAGCAAATAATGTCATCCAAGAATCTGTCAATTAAGACCAAACTTAAAGCATATAATGCCGTGAGTGACCCAGTATTGTTGAATGGAACAGAAACCCTAAGCACAACAAAGACGGATGAAGAAAACTTGTTGGTCTTCCAAAGAAAGTTTATGAGAACGTTCCTTGCGCCTGTCCAGCAAGGGAACTCATACAGACGTAGAAAGAACCAAGAACTGTAGGAACTGATGAGGCAACCGAACATAGTTCAAAAACTGAAAGCGCGTATAATAAACTTGGCAGGTCACATTGCTTGCAGACCAGAAACCTCTCGAGCAAAAGCCGTACTTACGGGAAAACCTGATGGTACCCGTCCAGTCGGAAGACCCAGAAAGCGATGGGTTGCTGAGCTAAAGAAAGACCTTTGTGAGCTAGGAGTCCGTGACAACTGGATCCAAAGTACGCCAAATCGCCATCTATGGAGGAGCACTGTGAAGTCGGCGCATGATCTACAGGGTCGTCAAACGCCGATTTGATGATGATCACAAAATTTCAACAGCACAACAATACATATTTGCTTGGAATTGATAACAATGGAGACATAAACATTTACGTGGGTGGTTTGATAAGTCTGATAAATTTTTATGAAAGATAGGGTAAGTTTCGGAACCTACACTGTTGTTGGTAAGCCTGTTATTTCGAAGGATATTACTTCATATTTCGAACGGCAGCTGTTATTAGTTGATTGTTGGCTGCCAGCTGAAGTGTTAACTTCGTAGTTAGTTCCTTAGGACGGAGAGAAACCGAATTTCGTGCGGTCATTTAACATTTTCATTTGAAGGATTGGTCAGCTGTACACATTGAATCCCAGTTGGATGAGGTCCATGTGGGTTCTGCACCGACACTGAAGACCATTTAGTTTTAGATCATTGAGTTTCATCGCGGTCGGAGAAGCACGAAAGATGGAGCACGTTCTGGTCGGCCCGTTCAAGTCACCACACAGGAAACCATTGATAAGGTGCATGTTATGGTAATGGAAGGTCGAAGATTAAAAGTTCGCGAGATAGCTAACGTTATAGGCATCTCAGCTGAATGAGTGCATTGCATCCTTCATGATAAACTGGTCATGAAGAAGCTCTGGTGCGATGGGTGTCGCTCCTGCTCACTTTGGGCCAAAAACTGAAACGAAAGAACATTTCTGCTCAGAATGTAACACTGTTCAGGTGCAATCCACATGTCATTTTTGTGCAGATTCATAACTGTGGATGAAACTTGGATCCACCATCACACTCCAGAGACCAAGCAACAGTCTAAACAATGGACGAAGAGTGGGGAGACTGCACCAAAGAAGGTGAAGACTGTTTTGTAAGCTGGAAAGGTGATGGATACTGTCTTTTGGGATTCCCAGAGTATAATTCTGGTAGATTACTTGGAAAAAGGCAGATCTATAAGTTTGCCCTATTACACTGCTGTGCTGGATATTGCACTCATGGAAGAATGGTCAAATTTCCCTCATGAGCTGATTCATAACTTCAAACTGTATCTTCGGGATGTTGCTCTGCGTAGGGTAGATTTGGGAGGTGGGCCGTGGCAAGCTAGAATTGTGGACAAGGTCTGCAACTGAAACAAGTGATTAGTTCACATATACTTTTATTACAAAAGAAAGGAATGTGTGGTTGTTGAAGCAAGGTGCTATCTAATACATTACATCAGTAACTAGTAGTGTTCCGGGTTTAGCTAACATAAACGGCTGGCTCGCTGTAGATGGCTCTCTGCTATAGTGACGTACTCTTCCGTTGACTCGTCGACTGCTATACTAAAATAGTCCTCCGCTATACTGCAGTCTGGCTGTCGGTGCACCGGCATATCTTGGCGAGCCCTCTTCTTCTGATTGGCCGGCGTGCGGCGCAAGGCACAGAGATACGAGACTTGAGGCGCCCCCAGCGGTCGAGTACTGTGACGCGAGTTATCGCATCTTCACGAAATGGCGTAGACTGCCGCCGTCGTGGCGAATGGTGTCGTCACAACACTGTCCCTTCCGTGCAGAACTTTACTGGCCGTCCCAGGTGCTCAAACCATATCAGAGGGCAATGAGTATGACATTTTCACTGTTATGGTACCCCTATGGTTCCTCGCTCTAAGTAAACTCCATGTAAACCACAAGTAAATAGTTGAGACAGCCCAACATCGTACTGTATCGCGTCCAAATTACACTACTGGCTATCAAAATTGCTACACCAAGAAGAAATGCAGATGATAAACGGGTATTCATTGGAAAAATATAATATACTAGAACTGACATGTGATTACAATTTTCACGCAATTTGGGTGAATAGACCCTGAAAAATCAGTACCCAGAACAACCACCTCTGGCCGTAATAACGGCCTTGATACGCCTGGGCATTGAGTCAAACAGAGCTTGGATGGCGTTTACAGGTACAAATGCCCACACAGCTTAAGCGCGATACCACAGTTAATCAAGAATATTGACTGGCGTATTGTGACGAGCTAGTTGCTCGGCCACCATTGACCAGACGTTTTCAATTGGTGAGAGATCTGGGCAACAGCTGAACATTTTCCGAATCCAGAAAGGCCCGTACAGGACCTGCAACATGCCGTCGTGCATTATCCTGCTGAAATGTTGGGTTTCGCAGGGATCGAATGCAGGGTAGAGCCACGGGTCGTACAACATATGAAATGTAACGGCCACTGTTCAAAGTGCCGTCAATGCAAACAAAAGGTGACCGAGACGTGTAACCAATGGCACCCCATACTATCACTCCAGGTGATAAGCCAGTATGACGATGACGAATACACGCTTCCAATGTGCGTTCTCTGCGATGTCGCCAAATACGGATACGACCATCATGATGCCGTAAAGAGAACCTGGATTCATCCGAAAAAACGACGTTTTGCCATTCATGCACCCAAGTCGTCGTTGCGTACACCATCGCAGACGGTCCTGTCTGTGATGCAGCGTCAAGGGTAACCACAGCCATGGTCTCCGAGATGATAGTCCATGCTGCTGCAAACTGTTCGTGCAGATGGTTATTGTCTTGCAAACGTCCCCATCTGTTGACTCAGGGATCGAGACGTGGCTGCACGATTCGTTACAGCCATGCGGGTAGGATGCCTGTCATATCGACTGCTAGTGATACGAGGCCGTTGGGATCCAGCACGGCGTTCCGTGTTGCCCTCCTGAACCCACCGATTCCATGCAAAATTTAAAAAGACACAGAACCACAAGACTGGTAATCTTTTACTGAAACTCGCAACCTAGTGCGGACTTCAATGCGAGAAGCCTACAGTAGTTACCACAACGAAATCCTGTCCCGTAATCTTGCAGAAAATCCAAAGAAATTCTGGTCATCTGTGAAGTACACTAACGGCAAAACACAAAAAATACCTTCACTACACGATAGCAATGGTAATACTACCGATGACAGTACTGCTAAGGCAGAATTACTAAACACAGCTTTCCGAAATTCATTCACCAAAGAAGACGAAGTGAACACTCCAGTATTCAATCCAAGAACAGCTGCCAGCATGCGAAACTTAGAAGTAGATGTTCCTGGAGTAGTAAAACAACTTAAGTCACTAAACAAAAATAAATCTTCCGGGCCTGACTGTATACCAACTAGATTCCTCTCAGAGTATGCTGATGCAGTAGCTCCGTACTTAGCTATCATTTACAACCGAACACTCAGCGAATGATCAGTGCCCAAAGACAGGAAATTTGCCCAAGTTACTCCAATATTCAAGAAAGGCAATAGGAGTGATCCCCAAAATTACAGGCCTATCTCATTGACGTCGATTTGCAGTAGGATTTTGGAACATATACTTTGTTCGAATATTATGAACTATCTCGAAGAGAACGACCTATTAACCAGTAGACAACACGGATTCAGAAAGTATCACTCTTGCGAAACACAGCTTGCCCTTTATTCACATGAAGTGTTAAGTGCCATCAGCAAGGGATCTCAAATCGATTCCATATGTCTGGATTTCAGGAAGGCTTTTGACACTGTACCCCACAAGCGACTTCTTATGAAATTGTGTGCTTATGGAATATCTCCCCAATTGAGCGGTTAGATTCACGATTTCCTATCAGAAAGAACACAGTTCGTTGTAATTGACGGTAAGTCATCGAGTAAAATAGAAGTGATATCTGGAGCTCCACAGGGAAGCGTTTTAGGTCCCCTACTCTTCCTCGTGTTTATGAACGATTTAGGAGACAATCTGAATAGCTCCCTTAGATTGTTCGCGGATGATGCTGTCGTTTATCGGTTAGTGAAGTCCACAGAGGATCAAAAGCAACTGCAAAGCGATTTAGACAAAATTTCTGCATGGTGCGACAATTGGCAATTGACACTAAATAAAGAAAAGTGTGAAGTAATACACATGACCACTAAAAGAAATCCGCTGAACTTCAATTACGCGATAAATCAGTCAAACCTTAAGGTCGTAGATTCTACCAAATACCAAGGAGTTACAATTACGAACAACTTTGACTGGAGAGAACACACAGAAAATATTGTGGGGTAGGCGAACCAAAGGTTACGTTTCATCGGCAGAACGCTTCGAAGATGCACCAGCTCCACCAAAGAGACTGGCTACATCACACTTGTGCGTCCTCTCCTGGAGTACTGTTGCCCCTTGTGGGACCCTCACCAGGTGGGATTGACGGAAGACATTGAGAAGGTTCAGAGAAGGGCAGCTCGTTTTGTTCTATCACGTTACGGGGGGAAAGCGTCACGGAAATGTTGCACGAATTGGGGTGGAAATCATTAAAAGAAAGACGTTATTCATTGCGGCGTGATATGGTTGCTAAGTTTCAATCACCGACTTTTAGTTCTGAATGTGAAAATATCTTGCTAGCACCCACCTACTTAGGGAGACATGACCATCCCAATAAAATAAGAGTAATCAGATCGAAAACGGAACGATTTAGGTGTTCTTCTTCCCGCGCGCTATTAGAGAATGGAACGGTAGAGAAAAGTTATGAAAGTGGTTAATGAACCCTCTGCCAGGCACTTGAATGTCATTTGCAGAGTATCTATGTAGATGTAGATATTCTGCTAACACTCATGGGATCGCGACCAATGCGAGCAGCAATGTCGCGATACGATAAACCACAATCGCGATAGGCTACAATCCGACCCTTATCAAAGTCGAAAACGTGATGGTACGCATTTCTCCTCCTTACACGAGGCATCAGAACAACGTTTCACCAGGTAACGCCGGTCAACTGCTGTCTGTGTATGAGCACATGTCAGCACGTTGTAGGTGTCGCCAACGGCGCCAACTTTGTGAGAATGCTCCGAAAAGCTGTTCATTTGCATGTCACCATGTCACAGCATCTTCTTCCTGTCGGCTAAATTTCGCGTCTGTAGCATGTCATCTTCGTGGCGTAGCAATTTTAATGGCCAGGAGTGTACAATTGTAAACAATATCTGAATAAAATACATTACCATAAGTATATTGTTTAGGACATCTGACCTGATCCATTAATTGTTTTGAGCAGCGTATTAAACCGTACGTTTTATCTCACTCACCTTTGCATTTGATCATATAAATGGTTGGAAATCAACACAAGACGGAAAACCTCTTACAGTCAGTTTCAGTAACTGCTGCGGAGGATGGCCGTACAACCGAAGATAGAAACTGGTATTGTATACATAGGCTGAACGAGCTCTTCGGGTGTTTACAAAGTTGCTGTGCAAAGATATTCAGAATTACTTGTAACACTCAATGTGTCAATTGTGCTTATAATGCATGAATGGTAGGAAAAAGCGTACTAAATGCCTTCTCTACAACTCACAAATTTTATATGCAAGACGACTGATGGAGAATATAACTGTTGACGAGATTTCATTCTACTTACGTTAATGAACGCGAAACTACGTCATGTAATCGTGTCGTGGCGTGTTCTGCTCACGTCACAGATCTCCCAAGAGACATGATGCTGCATGCAAGTGCCCTGGGACCTGTTTCTGCATCACTTTGTTGCCTTCGTGCATCCAACATTGCAAGCGTCTAGTAAATGTTGTTCCGTACTATGTAATTTTTATCTAATGGCAAACAAACGAGGAATAAATAGCAGCTGAATCACACAAGTGAATTGGAGATGAGGATCCGAGTATGACAGTAATCAAGTTCTGCGCTGAAACAAGTTTGACTCAGTGTGTGACATACACAGCGTGCCAGAGGGAAATTTCTTATAGAAGGTATGCTTTAAAGTTACTAAAGCAAAGGGTTAATGCCTTTGAAGAGACTTTTGACACGCAGATGCAACTTTTCACTAAGAAGTCCGTCATTTGAGGACAAATGTTAAAAAGTTTCTAATACTTCCCAAATATCGAGCTTCCATCCGTTCTTATCTATGTGTGAATTTTCTAGGTTTTCAATACTATCGGGAAATGTCCTGAGATTAATAAACGGTCTATAAAAGAAGAAGTAACGGGACAGAACCATTTGTCCTCTGGAGTGTTCTTTACAACGGAGTGAAAAGGATCGTACTGTTTATCCATTGTAATAGGTACGACATGTAGCACAGGAAAGCATATAAACTCCAGAATTTAGCAAACCGTCAGTAATAGGCTTTAAATTACTGATAATTTTTTTTTCAAATTATTATTTGTGATAAAGGCGATATTGCATTTGTATATGTCCTGAAGCAATTTTTGAGTACGATATGACACAGGACCTATATCGAAATCGAAAAGAACAACTTTTAGATTTTTCTGGTGTACTCCGGTTGCTAATATTTTTTTGAGCTTCATAACCATTATTGTCAGCTATAGTTTTAATGAAATTAACTTCTCTTTTGAAGTTTTCTTTAGAAAGAGGAATAGGTAGTGCTCTGTGGATCGCTGAGAAAAAGAAAGCATTTTTGTGAGAAGTCGGATGCGTGGAGGAGGCGGGAATAATTTGATCTGTTTGAGTCACTTTACGCAAAATATTGAAATAAAGACTATCATCGCTTATAGACAGTGTAAGATCCTAAAAATTTAATTGACGATAGTCGGTTTTTCGTTCAAATGTGAATGTAACATTTTCATGGAGATCGTTAAATAGATTGTAAATAAGGCCAATTCCTTTAAGAGGACCATTATAGACGACGAATATATCGTCAAAATATCTTCAGCAGGACAAAATACCCAAATCAGTGGCTGAAAATGACTGAAACATTTTTACTTCTAGTGAATTAATGAAGATGGCAACCAGGATTCCGTCATTTTGTTGGAACAAATGGCCATCAAATTCGAAGCAGCTATATTTGACTACTACGGTGATCACATTCATAACGTCCGTAATTTCTTCATCAATAATGTCTTTTTTTTAAATTACGTAGATTTCCTTCTACAATTTTAAGGGTCTCTGGGTCAGGCACATTTGTATAAAGATATTTTATATCTAAAGAAAACAGTCTGGTAAGAGGTCCACACGTTGTATCTCCTATTTTGCGAACCACAGTAGCACTGTTTAACCTAGAACAGGAATGTGAGAAAACAAAACAGCTTTTAGATAATCATGTAGAAATTTGGCAATTTCGTGATAAGCGCTATTCTGGGTATTGGAAATCGGTGTGATTGGATGGTCAATTTTGTGTATATTAAACTGTGCTCTCAATTTTGGAGGTTGGGGTTTCATATTAATGAGACATTTTTTGTGAGAGGGTTTAAGCAAATGGTTGCTGTTGTTAACAGTTGCCCTAATTTATTTCTGAAGAGAGGGAGTATGATCAACTTGCAGTTCAGAAATAACATTTTCTTCGAATAGTAACAGAGTTTTCCAGGTATATTCCTCGTTATATACTATTACAACAGATGATCCCTTAACAGTTTTTTGTAATAAAAGCATCATTTTCTTTGTTAACATTTTTAATAGTCACTTTCTCATGGTATTTACTGACAATATTTGTTACATCATGTGCAATCCTTGTTTGCACATCATTATCTATTTTTACGTAATCTAAACCAGATTTTAAGTCAACAATGACATTCTGTATCACTTGCTTATTACCCAAATCTGGTTGTGCGTTATATTTGAGCCCTTTTTCTAACAAACTGACTTCGGCTTGCGTAAAGTTTATATCGGTCTTATTTAACACTTTATGAAAGAAAAAATGGCTACTTTTTTTTAAACGTATATTGGGCAAATCTCTCAGGTGTGAAAAGGCGGAAAAGTTTACTGATTTTCTTTTCATGCCTGTACAAAATCCCTTGTTTGCCATTTCCTAAATATTCAACAATTTGGGACCATGCAAAGTCAATATTCACATTAAAATCATCATGGCACAATTTCGTAATCTCTATAAATAACTCACAAGCATCTGTACTGAGAATATCTGTTTTAGTATAGAGCGTTTTTATGTCACCAGAGATTAACATTTTTACAATAGGTCCGAACCTCAATGAATCTTTTTTGCAGTTAGCGAAGTTAATAAAAGCTTTTAGATATGTGGGGACCAGTTCCCTCTGCTCACATTGCTTATTAAAATTAATAGACATGCTAGTATTTAACGATTTTTTCTTTATCTTTGTATTTGGATACAGACTTTGATAACTGGGCAGATAGAAATCGTAATACTTAATGCATAGCTGTTAATCAGCGACTATACTGTACTAGACTTTTTCGAAACAATACAGCTCTCACTAGAAAGTTACAGTTGAATGTTGTGCCTATTACATTGGACAAAAAGGACGATCTTTTTCAGTTAGTTGTAAAGAACTCTCCAGAGGAAGAATGGTTCCTGTCCACCTAATTCTTCTTTTGCTGACCATTTAATAATCTCGGAGCATTTTCCCGATAGGATTGAAAACCTACAAAATTTGCAATAGGGACGAAAGCTCAATATTTGGGAAGAATTAGAAATTTTTAAACATTTGCCCCTAAATGACGGATTTCTTCTTAATGAACAGTTGCATCTGCGTGGTAAAAGTTTATTCAAAGGCATTAAGCCATTGTTTTAGTATCTTTAAAGCATCCGGGATGGATTAATCCCAGTAAATTAATCCTTACAGATACATTCTCTTCCCTGATATTACATCTGTTTTGTCTGACGTAATACTAAGGTTATTTCATGGCCCTGCCCAAAAAGTTTATTTTTGTAATTTATGAATTCTATATGTCATGCCTTCACTACATGTCCAGCTTTATGTAAGATATTAGCTGGAGGCTTAAGACGCCTACCTTTCTGGTTTGTAAGTTAGCTGCTAGATTTTTATTAATTTGGGCACTTGATGGCGACAAGCGTGCATAGCCGCTTACTACACTCGTACATCCAGTTCCTTCTCAACCACCACAGCCCCTAGCAACTGTTTGCTGCTGTTTCTATTTTACCGTACGACTATCTGCCTACGGCAGATACGTTATTGTATTTTTAATTCCTTTGACTTGGCATGTAATATTTAGCCTTTTTACCTCCTATTGTCTGGATACACTGTTTGTAATTACTCGAAAACAATAATAAATACAATGAATTTTAAAGTCTTCATCAAAATTAAACTCAGGTACTCTGCATATTACCGTACGGGGCATGGCGACTGCAACCTTGTACGAGTACTCATTTCCTCTCCTGTTCCGCTCACAATGTTTATATGCATCCGCAAGAGCTCATGTTGCTCTTGATATTGTGGTACATATGCGAAATGTAATTTGGCGGCAGCGGAGTCTTACTGCAGTGACCTGGAAACGCCGGTTCTCTGAATTTCCCCAGTAGTGTTCCTCGAAAAGTACGTAGGCGTCCGCCGACGTTCTCCTATTTCAATATCCGTAGCATCTCCGCAATATTCGCTTGTTGATGAAACTTACCTGTAACAAACACTGCAGCCCACTTCTGACTTGTTTCTGTGTCCTGTTATAACCTGAATTCGTGCGATCGCAAACACTTGAATAATACTCAAAAGTGGGTCACACAATCGTTATTTACAGATGAACCATAGATTTCCAAATTTCTCCCAATAAACCTGAGTCCTATTAATGTTCGATGGAATTCGTCTCGAGAGATATGGGTTGTCAAATCATTTTATTGGACTGTCGAGAATGTTCTTTAACCAACAGAGAAACGTTCTTTTCAGACGATTGTCAGAAGTATGTACCGGTTAATACTTTATAAAATAAATTGCATACACACAGAGGTAATATAATCTCTAAACCTGATTTATTTTAAATACGAATTTCATTTGCAGATATGGCCAGTGTTGCAGCTTATTTTAATGTCTAAACTTCCCATTTAAGTATATAAAATCACATTGTTAAATAATAGTTTGTTGAGGCTGGGTATTATGTATCCCTTCAAGTTACGGATAGTAATTGGAGATGACAGAGTTTATTTTCAACTTTAATTTAAACTGATTAATTGTCCATTAATTTTAAGTATGAATATGTAACTAAGAGTATTTTAACTTGAAGTGTCAGAAGTCCTATTTCGATTTATATTTGCATTTCCTCCAGAAAATGGATTTTCTAAGTTTTTCACGAATTATAATTGTAGTGAAGATGTTAATTTTTTTGTTCCACAGTTTATCTTACAAAATATTTTGGTATGCTTCGCATGTATGTATAGTTTATTTTTACATATAGTGGCTATTTTCACGCCGGCCGCGGTGGCCGAGGGGACTGAGGCGCGCCAGTCCCGGGTTGCACGGCCACTACGGTCGGGTTTTGAATCCCCCTCGGGCATGGATATTTGTGCCGTCCTTAGTGTTAGCTAGTTGATAAGTAGTTTGTAAATTTAGGGACTGGTGACTCCGTAGTTAAGTCCCATAAGCTATACAAACATTTGAACGAACATTTGCTATTTTTACGACTAAACGTATGTGTTGATTTATTTGTGCAAGGTTTATGCCCTACACTGAAACAAACAGGAAAAATGCGGTCCTTGTGCTGTCAGTGTGTTTTACAGGACAAAGCGACATTCGCGCACTGTAATGATACTTTTTCTTTTTTAGCTGGTGTTGTCGTCAAGATTATAGTTAAGTACTGTTATTGAAATTCAACAAACTGTGAAATATTGCAATGAATATTAATTTTGAAAAGATAGATACACTGAGAAAAACATGAAAGATTCCGTCATCAGTATTTAGCGGCAGTAGTAGTTAGAATAAAGACAACACCAGAAAGCATCATTACAAAAGAAAGTAGCGGAATCCGTTTTCTATCTGGCATGAGAACACAGATTGGAGTCATCACACTGGAGTCGAATCTGTACGGAATACTTAATTTCTTCTGTACTGTAAACTGATGCTTGGTTGCATAAGCTTCGAATACTAAAGTTTCAGGGCCGTGTTTCATTCCAAATACGATTGATGTTTAAAGTTACAAAAGATCGGACTTCGTTTAAAGAAAAGAAGAATTACTGCAGGCTTTAAAAAAAATTCAACACAAAATGTGCGTAAGTGAAATTCGCTTCTGGAATGTTCTTCCGCGATCGCGAAGCAATTTACAACCATAACCAAGCATCATTTTACGAATTATGCTGGAAGCAAAGAATAAAATAAATAAATAAATAAATAAATAAAAAAAATGAGGGAAGTAATTTTTATACTAAATATTAATTTCAATTGAACAGTGGTATTTATTACAATTAACAAATGAAATGCTCACACTTACATAGTCAATATGGAGAGACCAAAAGAGAGATATCCTATCTATTCGACACCAAGAAGACGAAAGACGACAAGGGATTCTGTTTTCTCCCATGCTCGTTAAAAAAATTTGAAGGTCTCTTATGAAACAAAATAATCAGATTTATTGGCAGCGAGAACGGATGCTAGCGAGAAGCGCCGCAGATAAATTTTAATAATAACAATAATAATGTAATGCTACAGCACTCGGGCGTCGCAGCGCGCGTTTCCTCACACGTCTGATGTCAACAGCCACCGCTCAATCTCACTTCTAACAGCTTTATCGAAAACTTTCGAAAAACTTATGTGTTCTCGAGTAGCTTCACATATTAGTAAAAATAAAGTTCTAACAAATTATCAGTTAGGTTTTCAGAAAAGCATTTTCAACAGAAAATACTATATATAGCTTCACTGATGAAATTTTATATGCTCTGAATAACCCATCATCGCTCAATGGGATTTCTTGTGATCCCTCAAACGCTTTTGATTTTGTAAATCATGGATTTCATCTATATAAGCTGAAGTATTGCGGTATGAGTGGGACAGTGCACAAATCGTTTAAATCGCACTTAACTGGAAGACTCCAGGAAATTGAACTAAGCAGTTCACATAATATGCGAAAAACAGTTAATACTTCAAATTGGGGAGCTATAAAAGTGGGGTCCCACAAGTTCCAGTCTTGGGTCCTTTGCTGTTCTTAATATTATTAATGACTTGCCATTCTATATTCACGAAGATTATAAGCTAGTTCTTTTTGTTAACGATACAAGTATGGTCATCACGCATGACAAATAGGAATTAACGGATGAAATTTTACATGATGTCTTTCAGAAAATTATTAAGTGGTTCTCCACAAATGGACTCACATTAAACTTTGATAAAACTCAGTATATACAGTATCATACTGTAAACGGCATGACACCGTTAATAAAGGTAGACTTTCAACAGAAATCTGTACCTAAGTTAGAATATTCAAATTTTTTTAATGTTTGCATTGATGAGAGATTGAATTCGAAGAAACACATTGAAGATCTGCTGAAACGTTTCAGCTACTTACACTATCAGGTTCTTTGCAAAATTTGGTGATATACATCTCAGTAAATTATCTTACTACGCCTATTTTCATTCACTGTTTTCATACAGGATCATATTATGTGGTAATTCAACACTGAGTAAAAAAGTATTCACTGCACAAAAGCGTATAATCTGAATAATTACTGGCGCCCATCCAATATCATTCTGCAGACATCTATTTAAGGACCTACAGATCTTCACTGTAGTTTCATTATATATATATATATATATATATATATATATATATATATATATATATATATATATATATATATATACTTATGAAATTTGTTACTAACAATCCGACTCAATTCAAAAGTAACTGCAATGTGCATACCTACAAGGGTGATAGCCACTATTCATGGTTCAATCGAACTTTGGCACAGAAAGGGGTGAATTATGCTGCCACAAAAATCTTGAGTCACTTACCAAGTAGAATCAAAAGTTAGTATTCAAAAACAAATTAAAATAATTTCTAAGTGGCAGCTCCTTCTACATTCTAAATGAATTTTTGATAACACAAATTTCAATAAAGTAGCATTAATATATATATATGTCGTATTGATGATCTATGGAACAAGTATTAATCTAATCTGCCAGAAATAAGAAAAAAATGTTGTATAAGGAACACATTATTAGGGCGATCTAGAATTGTTTAAAAAAAGCGTTGCAGCCAATATCGCTTTTTTCTTTTAATTACATAACCGGTTTCGACGTGCTAGACGCCATATTCAGACCTGTAGTAACTTTTTACATGACTTCACTGCTATTACAACAATTTTTAACATAGCAAAATGGTGTACATCCACATTGATGTGTCTTCAAAATAAAATATACACGTCAATAATAAAACGTCTGAACCCATCTGAAAGTCAATATTGTGCTTGTCTTCAGTCAGTATTGAGCTGGGATTCTGAAATGCCCCTGACTTAGACCTCAAGAAAGATGGGTTCAGACGTTTTATTATTGACGTGTAAATTTTTTGATGACACATCATTGTGGATGTACACCATTTTGCTATGTTAAAAATTGTTGTAATAGCAGTCAAGTCATGTAAAAAATTACTACAGGTCTGAAGATGGCGTATAGCACGTCGAAACCGGTTATGTAATTAAAAGAAGAAAGCGATGTTGGCTTCAAATCTCTTATTACAAAAAATGTGGCACAAAATTTCTTCCTCCGCATATTTCTGGTAGTAAATGGACGTCGAAGACTGAGATGGGTGTGTGTTCCATACGTCAGTATGTTTAGGAATTACCCAGTTACACCAACAAACTTGTAGGGAACGTAGAGGAACAAAATGAGCGTAGAAACGCATGTCCGGAAACGCAATTCAACAATGATACGTACACTCCATGTTACAGGCACCGGCGCCTACCGCTGGACATCCCCTCCAGCAACTTCGATGCTCTGTAGCGTCGTTGGATGACGTTTCCAAAAATGGGTTTCGACGCTCATTTTGTTCCTCAACACGCCTTCTTCAAAATGTTCAAATGTTTGTAAAGCTTATGGGACTTAACTACGGGGTCACCAGTCCCTAAACTTACAAACTACTTATCAACTACCTTATACTAAAGACGGCACAAATATCCATGCCCGACGGGGGATTCGAACCCCCGACCGTAGTGGCCGTGCAGACCGTGACTGAAGCGCCTCAGTCTCCTCGGCCACCGCGGCCGGCACGCCTTCTACATTCCCTACAAGTTTATTGGTGTGATGGTGTAAGACTGAAACACATTTACGTATGGAACACCAATCTCACTTTTCGATATCCATCTACTGGCCGAAATGTGCACGGGACGAAATTTTGTGACAGACGTCTTTTTATTGCTGGCATGTGAGGAATCGCGTTGCGGAGCACGAATGGCAGAATTCCGCTTCACCTTGTACATACAAACGGAATTTTCGTTTGACAAGTAAACTGTTTCAACCAAAAATATTTTCCTTAGTAATGGTGTATGTTAAGTAATGCATTTATCTTTTTTAATTTTTTTAGGTGTGTTGCTACTCCTTTTTATGTGTGATGAAGCCACCATATTAAGTCCTCAACAGAAGCCGGTAGTGAGCAAACAATGAAGTGTGTTGAAGCAGTAAATATGCAATAAGTTTTCTAAGGCAATAAACAAACTTTGTGGTCCGATGAAATGGCGCATTTTCATCCATAATAATTCCATCGTTGTCTCAGAAGATGTAGTCCATAAAAAGCTGCAAATGGTTTCTCAGTAGCGGAACATAAACTTACCTATTCAATAAACGGTTTATTTGAACCTCATTCCACGTAAAAACAGTTCACATGATTACGGAGTAACAATCAGCACGCACAGTGCCTTGTCGACAGCTTTGATCCGTGGCTTCGCGGGGTCTGCGCCATACTCGACTCATACCATCGGCTCTTATTTATTTAGCGTACGCCAAGTTCAAATGTTCAAATGTTTGTAGAACTTAAGGGACTTAACTACGGGGTCATCAGTCCCTAAGCTTACAAACTACTTATGAACTAGCTAAGACTAAGGACGGCACAAATATCCATGCCCGAGGGGGGACTCGAACCTCCGACCGTAGTGGCCGTGCAGACCGTGACTGGAGTGCCTCAGTCCCCTCGGTCACCGCGGCCGGCCGTACGCCAAGTACAAATCACGTTAATGTAAAGTACAGTTACAATAACTTTGTATGATTGACAATGAAATACAAGACATAAATAATTGAATAAGATTATGTCATGAACATCGTACGTAGAATTACAATTAATATATTCAACTGCTCTTTGAGTCTCATCCAGGAAGTCCGTTGTTTGACCAGAGTTGGCTCTCAGAGGGCGCTCTGAGATCATGGAGGTAAGAATAAGTGGAGGCGCTCTGACGCCACAGCTGTGAAGCCAAGGGCAGCCATCTTGATCCGACCAAAACACTGCTGTATTTACCTTGTTTGCGTATGCTTGTTGATCTTTTTTGGAAGGATTTTGTACTGTTATAGTGACTTGTGTAATGTTTTTTTTGTACGAATCGTTCTGATTGTGACGCGAAATCGAAGGAAATACTATTTAGTGTCTAAATTGCCTCGCTAACATGTCATTTTACCACTTTTATTGTGATGTAGCGTATTTTTCTCTTATGATTTTCGATTTCCTAAAGTTATTTCCCCCACTTAACATACTATTTACGAATGAATAAGGAATAAAATATAAATGTGATTTTTATTAAGTCAGTGATATCGAAAGCAAAACCTAGTTTCAATATTAATGAAACTTACTAAACAAAGAAAATATATCATCACAGTGCTCGTAAATCTGTCGTTGGTTCACTCAATCGAATTGTTTGATCTTTCGATCGTAATATTAGCTCAGGAAAGAACTCGCGTTTCTGATTCGTAATATTGTAGCAACAACTATTTTTCAACAGAATAAGCGCGAAATTTTTCGTTTTTCGAGATTTTATTTTAAATAAAAACTTGAAAAAACCAGTTTGAGGACGTTACAGGCGTATATATGATGCAATTAGCGACTGTAAATACAGACACAGCTATAACAAACTGTCAGTGTTTTGGTCAGAGTGTCATAGCGGCCATGGCTTCAAGGCGAAGTACCGCTGGGATATGGGATACATAGTGCCATCTCCCTTTATTCTTACGTCCATGTCCGTGATGATGTGCCGGAACGTCTGCTTGTCACCGCCGCAGTCGCACTCTGGTGATGGCTCTCTTCCCCATTTGTTTTGAGGGTCCGCACATCGGCCGTAACCCGTCCTGTTTCTGTTGAGGGTGGGCAGGTTTTATGGGGTAAGTCGAAGCCGGAAGATCTGTTCTGAGGTTTCAGTCAGATGTTTACCTGTGGTGGTAAACTGTACTGTATCACACACAAATTACAAATGTAAAATATCTGAATAACAATATTCGTTATCATTTGTATATTGTGTACTAGCTGAACCTCCGCTTCGCATGCGTAGGCTGGTTGGTCTGCACCAGTTGTTTCTTTTTAATCCTGATGAAGAATGCATATCTTAAGTTTCATACTTATAGCTTGAAATTTGAGTTAACCGCAGCATATTTTTGAAAATCAATTTTTGCAACCTGTATTTCACCCCCTTATTAGTCTAATTTCCAAAAATACCGAAACACGTGTCTTAAATTCGAACCCCGAATCTAAATCCAAAAATTTGTAGTTCTAACTTCAAAATTGCCAAAATAGCAACAGATTTTCGAAAAACACCCCCTCTAGAATTTAACCCCCTTGATGGTTGAATTTCCAAAACTACCGAAACACGTACTTTTTAAAGCATTACGAACAATAAAAATACCAATTTTTGCAGCTATAGCTTCAAAATTGTCTTGACAACAAAGTGTTTTCGAAAAGAATTTTTGATCCCCTCTTTTACCCCTTTAGTTTTTGAATTTCCAAAAATACCGAAACTCGTGTCTTTTTAATCCTGATCAAGAGTCCATATCCTAAGTTTCGTACTTGTAGCTTGAAATTTGAGTTAACGGCAATATACTTTTGAAAATAAATTTTTTTGCGTCACCTATTTTACACCCTTATTTGTCGAATTTCAAAAAATGCAGAAACACGTGTCTTTTAAATTCGAACTCTGAATTAAAATCCGAAATTTTGTAGTTATAGCTTCAAAATTGCCTAAATAGCTACGTCTCATCCCCTATTTCACCTCGTTATGGACGGAATATCGAAAAATCGCTTCTTAAATGACAACTACAGAGTAAGATCAACACCTTCCACAAATTTCAAGTTTCTATCTTCAGTGGTTTGGGCTGGGCGATGATGAGTCAGTCAATCAGTCAGTCAGTCAATCGGGACACTTCCTTTTATATATAGAGATATATCCCACCTGATCCACGAATTGTTTCGAGCAGTGTAATTTGAAGTTAATAATAAACCGTTTATTTGTTTGAACCGGAAATACGGAATTGTTCTACCAATAAGTGACGGAAGAATCCACACAAAAAAAGGTAATTTCCATTAGTATGGTGGTAGAACGACGAAGCAGAGTCATTGTTCGTCCGTATTCTCCGCATCGTAAGCAGACATCTTAAACTTGATCAGACGACTGCAGGTACATTGTTTCGCGACCTTGACACTGTACATCTCTCTCTCTCTCTCTCTCTCTCTCTCTCTCTCTATGTCTCGATCTGCGGGATTCTCGATCTCCCACTCTGTCAACGTTGACGGGGAGCGGCCAACCTAACCTTGGTTCACCTTGCTGTCACTCGGAGCACCGGCTACCGGTTACCGGTTCTCTAAATTAAGGCTGTCTGCGGTTGTGCCCCCGGCGTCTCAGTTTCATCTAGCCGCGCGACCGGTTCCGCAGGCGGGGCGCGGGGTGCGGGTCCCCGTGACACGTCTAGCCGGCGCGGCGCGCTGTCGCCGATTGTCCTCAGCCAGCCCTGCCGCGTCCGCGTCTGTAGCGCACCGGCGCGCCGCTGCCGCGGACGCCGGGTAACCCAAGAGGCGTCCTTTTTCCCGCTGCCTCGCTCCCTGCCCCAAACCGCGGAGACCGCAAGGTTTCCCAACGCCGCCGCTGCCGCCGCCGCCGGCCAGCAGGCCGCTACAAATACGGCTTCGGAGTGTCGGCATCTCTCTGCCGGCCTCAAATATGGCGCCCTTCTTTTCCCTCGCGTTGGCGCTGACAAAAATTTATTCCGTGCTGTCTCCTCCTATTGAGAAGTTAATTACCATATGACGTTACCGAATTTCACAAAATCGTCTATAAAAAGGGCGATGGGCGAAGCTTTCCCGTGTAATACTCCTTCTGAAAAGGCTTAAAGGTACATTACCTGACAAATACCTTGTAACAGTGTATTATGCACTATTTTATAGCCATATTAACTATGGCCTACTGCTATCGGGACATGCTTCAGGTTGTAAAGATGTGTTAATATTCCAACGGTTAGGTATTATGACGATCTTCAGCCGGTATGCCTCATCAGCATAAAATAAAAACCAAGGGGAGTTCAGCATGAGGCAAGATATACATAAACATGACACCCATAACAAGAGGAGTATTGAAACACCAAGCTGTCGTCTGACTGGAACAAAGACAGTTTTCCAATGGTTGCACTGAAAATGTTTAACTCGCTTCCAAAAGAAGTCCAATCCCTGCCACCAGAACCATTCAAGAGGAAAATTGCACAGGACCTGAAAGAGCACCCACTATAATTTTTCAACAGTGATGACCAAATTGTAAACTTTTTTCTTTTATATATATGTACATAATCTTGACGCAGTCTGTCCAGTCATCACTGGTAAACGACACATACATTAACTGCCACTGTCAGACCTTAACAAAATATGAAGGTTAGAACCCGAAAAAAATTCTAGTCCTATGGGAAATGGGCATACGATTCAAAGGCTTCTGTCCAGTCACTCGTTGATCATTCTTGCTTGGTGACAGAAGACAGCGAAATCGAAGCCGACATTTTAAATTTAACAAGCGATCATTCACGCAAGAGAACCATGCGAACATAGGCTAAGGTGGTACAATTTCGATCATTTCCGAGAAATGTTGTTGTTACTGGAAATATGTTGAGGAAAGAAATAATTTTAACTATGGCACTTGTTCTTTGATGTTTATCGAATATGTAACATGAATATTAGACCATTAGAAAGGTTAGTGTAAACACAAAAAAAGGTTACAGAACTGTGAAAAATCGATCGAAAATGTACCACACTAGGTACAATTATGATCACTTCCTCGTAAAATTTTTATCACTGGCTTCTTCCACATAAAAAGCACTTGTTCCCTCGTGCACCAACGCATACTTCGTAGTACCAAACATTGCATTATCATAAAATTTGCAAGCACGTGGAAACTAGAAAATTTATAAGAGCGCGTTCGACGAAGTTGCTGCACGTGCCTCTTAACAGAAAAAAAATTATATCTCCGTAGCGCAAAGTGGTGTATTCTTGAAAAAGACAGGAGGAGCTGCAGAAACCTACTACACTACAACGCCACACAAAGGCAAGTGCTACCAACACTACGAGACTGACAAATTATGTTGATCGGAATTGTACCTATATCGAATTTGTACCACCTTACCCTACGTCTATTTATAATAAACAAAGTCTGCAAAAAGCTGCATAGGTCGCTGTATTGATAAAAGTCATAAAGTGGTTACAATATGACATTATTTGACGCGTTTCGGCCTGGACCATCATCAGAATCCTGTATACATTAATTACAAGTACGTCAGTACAAATGGATACATGCAGGATTCTGATGATGGCCCAGGCCGCAACACGTCAAATGATGTCATCTTGTAACCACTTTATGATTTTTATCAATACAGCGACCTATGCAGCTTATTACAGACTCTGTTTATTATTAATCATGGTCGCCTGCCTCCTCCGTGACTTTATGTCACAACTATATTCGTTTATTTATATGAAGCACTCTTACATGAGCCAAGATCGCTAATTTATTTTATTTGCTGATTTTTTACCGGTTTTAATGAGCTGTGTCATCATCTTCAGAAAACATTTTTACAGTGTTCTCCTATTTTCAATAAAATAGTTACTTGTGAAAATGTAATAAAAGAAAAAGAACATTGTCAAACGATTAAAATTTGCATCAGCAAAGTGGATCGTCATCTGCATTTCACACTTAAAAATTGTGTGTGTTCTTGCCAAAATCACTCCAGGCAAATGCTGGGATGACTCCTCTCAAAAGGGCACGGCCGATTTCCTTCCACATCCTTAACTAAAAACTCCGAGCGTTAGCTTCGTCTCTAATGACCAAGCTGTCGATGGGACGTTAAACCCTAAGCTTCCTTCCTTTCTAAAAAGACAAAGAGGAAGTAATCTTCAAAAGTGAATCGCCAAGATCGCAAAATATTTATTAAATGATGACCGGTTTCAGTGGGCTATGCCACCATCATCTGGTCATATCAGATTATACAAGTTAGTCATCTTATTTTAAAAAAAATGGATATTAAATAGTACGTGAAACATAGCACTTAGTCTAAATATAAAAATAACAAAGTTAAAACATCACAGCTTGAGTATCTTACAAGCTGTGATGTTTCAACTTTTGCATTTTTATTTGTAGACTAAGTGCTATGTTACACGTGTTATTTAATCTCAATTTTTAAATATGATGATCAACTTGTATAATCTGATATGAACAGATGATGGCGGCATAGCCCCTTGAAATCGGTCCTCATTAAGTAAAAAAGTATTTTGCAATCTTGGCGTTTCACTTTTGAAGATTATTAATCTATGAGATCGCTTCCACAGACTGCGGTGAAATGTAATGTCAACAAAGATAGAGATGGTATAGAGATGATGAAAGTGTGGGGAAGAGAGTGTAAGGTTCGCTATTGTGTTCAGTTAGACGTATGGGAGGGAGCGTACTTCAAATTGTCCTGATAACTTCTTCATCTCAGTGTAGCACTTTCAACCTAGGACATCACTCACTTTTTAGTTACATTTCAGAGTTCGTCTATAGTTCGCACTCTCTTCAGCTCTCTCTAGCAACACGGTAGTTATTCCACGATGTCTTAACGCACCTGCGATTATCCTGTTATTGATTTCACAGTATTACCATCGCCAGCTCTGAGGACAACGTACACAAACATCATTATCCGAATTATTTTTGTCGAATTAAGGCCTACGTTTGATGGCAATTTGCTTCTCTAGGCTAGGAATGGCTTGTCACTGAGTGTGCTTTTTATATCTTCCTTTAGTAATTCGTCATATATTACTTCGCTTCTAAGTAGCAGATAATCTTCCTCGTCGTTCCCTGCTTTGAGTTTCGTCGTTATTCTCACTTTTTACGTTTTCTTCGGTTTACTCCAAATCAGAGAGTGTGTTCACACGGGACCGTACGTACCGTTCAGCAAATCTTTAAGTTGTCTCTCATTTTCACTGACGCCACCGATCTCGTCGGTATCCTTTCGTCACGCTATCCAGGCTCCTTTTAAACCTTCTGAAACACTCCGTTTTTCAACCACTTACCTGAGATATTTCTCAAGAGACGTCTGTGTCCCTTGGCAGCCTGAGCCTCACGAGGACGACGTTAGGTCTTTAACGGTCAGAACAGCACCAACCATGCTCATAATAACAATTGCTAAATAAATACAATAAACAAATAAAAATAAAATGTTACAGTCTACCATAAGTGATGTTTTAAGAGAGACAAACAAAGTAAGAAAACAATAATGCCACACCAGGGAAATTATGGTTAATACAATGACGTAGCCGCGGTGGAGTAGCCGAGCGGTCTAAAGCACCTCGCTGCGGAGCGCGCTTTTGCTCGCCGTGGAGGTTCGAGTCCTCCCTGTGGCATGGGTGTGTGTGTTTGTCCCTAGGTTTGTTTACCTAGGTTTAAGTAGTTTGTAAGCTACGGACTGATGACCACGTAGTTTGGTCCGATAGATTTACAGACATTTGAACAATGACGTAAGTGTATGTTGGACTTTCATTCCACAGTACCAAAAACAGTCTCTTCAAAAAGTAATTGTAACAGTACCAAAAGCACATACCGCACACTCATACCTAGTGGTGCTTATATCATTCCCAAATTTTAAATTCGCGATTTCGATGAAACGAATAAAACAAAGTGGGAAGAGGTAAGTGGTCTTTATTCCGACATGAAATCCTGTGATATACAATTAATTTTCTGCACCAAAGTATAGCTCTACGATGCAGTATGCTTGGCGAAGGACACGTTATGACACAGACGTATCAATATCGTCGTTTCAAAATGTAATGAGTTGGCTTTTGATACTGGACTACTTGAATACGGAAGTTATTCTGAATGTAAAAATATGTTTCTAGTTACGTGTTCTGTTCCACTATGTTTTAACCACTGCATCGAAATCCTGTATCTGCACTTTGGGGACTTATATAAGCACTATCAGCTATGTGTATGTGTAGGTTATGTGTGTTCTGCGCTATTACAATTACTGTATGCAAACACTTTTTGGCAATGTTATTGTTGTTCTTGTGGTCTTCAGTCCGCAGACTGGTTTGATGCAGCTCTCCACGTTGCCCTGTCCTGTGCAAGCCACTTCATATGAGAATACGTTCGGTCACCCACATCCTTTTGAATCCGCTTACTGTATTCGTCCCTCGGCCTCCCTCTACGATTTTTACCCTCACACACTTCCTTCTAATGCTAAGTTGACAATTACTCGACGTCTTAGAATATGTCCTATCAATCTATCCCTTCTCTTAGTCACGATATGCCAGAAACTCCTTTACTTCCCAATTTGTTTAAGCACCTCATCATCAGTTACGGCCGGCCGCAGTGGCCGAGGGGACTGAGGCGCTCCAGTTACGGTCTGCACGGCCACTACGGTCGGGAGTTCGAATCCCCCCTCGGGCATGGATATTTGTGCCGTCGTAGTTCGTAAGTAGTTCATAAGTAGTTTGTAAGTTTAGGGACTGATGACCCCGTAGTTAAGTCCCATAGACTATACAAACATTTGAACATTCGTTATGTGATCTACCGATCTAATTTTCATCATTCGTCTACAGCACCACATTTGGAAAGCTTCTATTATCTTTTTGTCTGAACTCCTTATCGTCTACGTTTCACCCCCATACAATGCTACACTCCAGACAAATGCTTTCAGAAAGAACTTCCTAACATTTAAATTAATATTGGATGTCAACAAGTTTCCCTTCTTTAGAGACGCTATAATTCCCATAGCCATTAGTTGACGTCAGCGATCGTCATTGGCGACTATGGCGCCATCTTTAAAGGTTCATACATTAAAAGTTGTATTTGTAGTATGTTTATTTCAGTAATGGTTATATTTTATTATAACTAGAGGACCCGTAGGAACACTTCGCGCCGTTAGTGGAATGACAAAAAAGTTGGGAAAAAATGGAAGTAAAGTTGAATGTTCACACAGAGCTTTCTTCAAAATCAGTCAATGCAAGTATTTAAAAGCGGAAATGAAAGAGCTTGATCCGCTGATTGTTAGGTCAAAAAGAACTGCGTACCTTAATTTGAACCGAATATACCGCGTTTGAATAACATTAAAGAATGGAGAGACTTAAGTTGTGTTTGATACTTGATGACAAATCTGCGAATGAATACCTTTCGTTCAAAGCAAAAATGAAGGAAATCTGTCAGATAGAACGGCCTGACAGACTGACTTTAGTTTACAGCAAGGGCACATCATTTATACAGGATTGGTGGTAATAACGAATACAAGATGGTGTCTTAAACCGTTGTTGCTAACGATGTATATACAGTAACCGTGGAAAAACTTTATTTATTTATTTTTTAATTTGATGACCTGTTAATAATCTATTTCGCAGTCTACATCATAAAATCAAATAGTGTTGCTGAATTTCGTATAATTTCCCTAATGACTGATGCTCTCTCACATTTTTGTCTCTATTAAAATGATGATGATAAAATGCCTCTTGTGGTAGAATGTAACGTTTTGCATGGAATTTATAGACACTATAGCTTTCTTATTATCTAGTCTGCAAGCATGGTTTGTGCGGTTCTGAGTCTGGCCCCTGTGAGTATGAAGGGACGTATGAGACGACCTTATCACCCAGTGTATGAGATCTTGAATAATGAATATTGGTTGATCCATGACTAACATGTGGGACTGCAATTGAAAGAAAGATTAGAAGAAATGTTGGTGTCTTAGCAGTAGCAAAATCACTGTCAATTATCACCACACTAGCTGAATTCCACTTATGTCTCTAAAAGTTATGTAATAACGTAAGTGTTTCTATTTAGTAAGTTTAAAAGCTTCTCGTTAGTTCTTTGTGCTCTCTGGTCTTTTACTGGTGTTAAGTGTGTTTTTAATGTCCTTCTTCCGTCATATATTCGCTTGCTACCAATGTAGCAGAAAACTTTCCTTCCTCATGGTCACCCATCCGTGCGTTTCAGAAATACCGATTAAAAATGTTCAAATGTTTGTTAAGCTTAAGGGATTTAACTGCGGGGTCATCAGTCCCTAAACTTACAGAGTACTTATGAACTACCGTATACTAAAGACGACACAAACATCCATCCTCAAGGGAGGATTCGAAACCCCGACCGTAGCGGCCGCGCAGACTGTGACTGGCGTGCCGCAGACCGCTCGGCCACTGCGGCTGGCAATACCCATTAGTTCGTTGCTGTGAGCTAGGGTTATGCACCCTAAGAGAAAGATGGAATTGCTACGAACATATGGAATAGATTCACAGATCTGTGACAGGCTGGAAGAGTTCCCAATTAATAGAACGCAGTACGTTGTTCTCGACGGCGAGTGTTGATCAGAGACGAGTGCATAGTCAGGCGTGCCCCAGAGGAGTGTGACAGAAGCGATATTATTTTCTGTCTATATACATGATCTGATTGACAGAGTAACTTGTAATTTGCGGCTGTTTGTTGATGATGCTGTGGTTGTATGGGAGGGTGTCGTCTTTAATTGACTGTAATATCATACAGGATGACTTAGACAAAATTTGTAGTTCGTGTGAAGAATGTCAACTAGCTCTAAAGGTAGAAAAACGTAAGGTGATGCGCATGAGTAGGAAAAACAATCCCATAATATTCGAATACAGCATTAGTAGTGAGGTTTTCGATGCAGTCGCGTCGTTCAAATATCTAGGCTTAACATTGCAGAGCGGTATGAAATGGAACGAACATTAAGAACAGTTGCGAGTAAGGCGGACAGCGAACTTCAGTTTAGTGGAAGAATTTTGGGATGATGTACTTCATCTGCAAAGGTGACCGCGTATAAAACACTTGTACGACCACGTCTTGAGTATTGCTCAAATGTTTGGGACGCGCAGCAGACCATTTTAAAGGAAAACGTGTAAGCAGTTCAGAGGCGAGCAGCTAGGTTCGTTACTGGTAGGGTACATCAAGAACATGTCAACCATAGAGAGTTACAGTGTTAATTAGTTTCCCGCTAATTCCGAGTGCACTGTTACACGAGGATAACTGATTTATTGACCGCATAAGGATACATCGAGACACTATCAACCATAGAGAAAGAACAGCAGTAATTATTTAGTTCGCAGTCAGCACGCAAAAGGAAGTCCGTCAGTCTGCATGATTCATATTTTCAAAGAGTAGTGCTATGTTGACAACGAATATCTAGCGCTTTGTTCATTATAACGTTGGCTGTCGCAAATGTTTTAGCGTTTTCTTGTCAGCAGCTTCTCATTTACAAGTACTAACTAGTATATCCTTATGACGTAAATAAATAACAGTCTAGTCAAGGTAATAAAACGTCTTTCGTTCATGGAAACAATAAATTTTCCTTGTGTTGACATGTTCTAACACTTATACACATTGAAACCATCATATTTCGCATCAATTTTAATGTGTTCGAAACTAAGTTTTCAAATTGATATTGTTTACTATGAACAGAAGACAACTATTCCGTCTAAAATATCATTGGCTGCTTCAAACTTAGCCACAATTGGTCGGCTTCATTCACGCGTACTCACAACTGTTCTGTTGCCAACATTACCCGCTAGGCATGTGACGGCGATTGTAAAATTTTTACCTAAGTACCTACGCGTTGCGGACATTTGGATGAAAATTCCCTACACGATTTTAATGCTTAAAAGTACCTACGTGTAGGGCAAATTCCCTACGTCTGGCAACACTGCTTCTTACATTTCGCTTAAAGATCACAAAGACAAGATAAGAGAAATTAGAGCTCTTTTTCCCTCGTTTGGGAGTAAAATACGAAAGGAGATGCCCAGTAGTGGTACAGCGCATACCCCGCCACGCGCCTTACGGTGGATTGCAGGGGATATAATATGTAGATGTAGGTTCCGAGAAAGCAGAGCGTTATCTTGAGGAGGGGCGTCCGTCTTGCGCGCGCGGCGGCGTCACACGGTGGACAGCGAAGGCAGCGCCGGCGGCGGCGGCGGCGGCGGCGGCGGCGACGGGCGGTTTCGCCACATCCTGCTTGCGGCACATCCTCCGGCGGGCTGCGCGGATGTTCCAATAGACCCACTCGTTCAATCAGACCGCCACGACGCGACGCCAGCGCCGCCGGCGGCCGCGCGCTGCAACTGCCCGCCCAGTCTCCTGGCGCTGGCGGGTCGTTCAACAGCTCCCGAAAGGGATTATAGCTGCCACGGCTCTCGTATTTCGCGGGATTTCACGTATTTCGACTTTACGTTTTCCAGTCTCCAGTCGTATGTTTCTAAGAACATTTCACTCGAATTTTAATTTAATATCGTGTTAGAATGTTGCCTGAAATTTCCGCTACCAATCACAAATATGATTTAGGTGTTGAAAAAATTTTATTTGCAACATGTTTCGATGCTATACATCATCTTCAGGCTTTAGGCATACAAAATCTAGTATTAGAGGTATACATTAATGAACACTGATACATTTTTTTCACAGGTTGATTGCGACGAACAGTAAGATTTTATCAATGTACATGAATGTATACCTGTAATACTAGATTTTGTATACCTAAAAACCCGATGAAAATTCTAAGCATCGAAACATGTTGAAAAAAAAAAGTAGAATAAAAAAAAATTAAAAAAAGTAAAATAAATTAACGCCTAAATCATATTTGTGACTGGCAGCGGAAATTTCATGCAACATTTTAATTATTTTGATACAGTGACGTCGACAAAGTCAGCGTGGCTTTAATTTCTTTAATATAGTGTTGTAAAATTGACGTGCGATATTTTATCGATTTTCAACGATTCAAATTCGATTACAGGAATTTCTGAGCGATAGATGTGAATGCATAATGGAGCCATAGCTTTGTTTCGCTATTACAAGGTGTTAACTGGTGAAATATTTCTGAAACTAGGGGGTGGGGAGCTGAGGAAGCATGTTCTACCTCTAGATAGACCATCACTGGGTGAGAAACTGTTTAATTGGGGGGGGGGGGGGAGGGGGAGGAGGGCAGAGGAGGACAACCCACACCAGCAATGTATGTCGACGTACGGAAATATGCTTACCTTAAGAATGTTGAAATTTTTGTATAGCTTATGGGACTTAACTACGGGGTCATCAGTCCCTAAACTTACCAACTACTTATGAACTAGCTAATACTAAGGACGGCACAAATATCCATGACCTAGGGGGGATTCGAACCCCCGACCGTAGTGGCCGTGCAGACCGTGACTGGAGCGCCTCAGTCCCCTCGGCCACCGCGGCCGGCCTTAGCTTACGGTGAATACTCTCCTATCCGAAGGAAGAATTCAGTGACGTCTATGAAGCTACGTAGAAAATCTTTCTCGGCGGAAAGATTAGCCGGTTTCGAAGGGGTAAGAGAGACTGTTTGCCGCATGCAGCTACACGTAATAATTTATTACATTGCTAGATTGGCAGAATGCTATAATTATATTAATATTTTAGTTGTATCCTAGACCATACAATATATTAATTAATAAAGTATTTAGATAGTGTGACAGTGGATCTGTTTAGGCTACTGTTTCCTAACTCTTCGGCATTTTGACTTCGAAAACCTTGCAATCCTAATATTGATGGAGGTTATTGTTCGAACAACCGTTTTTCGATTGTACCGGTTCCTTTTGTTTGCAATTTAAACTAGACGCTGAACCCAGCAGGAGACACTGGAAGGTACCAGATAGATTTTATAATGGTAAGACATAGATTTCGGAACCAGGTTTTAAACTGTAAGACATATCCTGTGGCAGATATAGACTCGGCCCTTACCTTATTGCTCATGAACTGTAGACTGAAACTGAAAAAAATTGCAGAAAGGTAGGAAAATAGGAGATGAGACATGGACAAATTGAAGGAACTTAAAGTTCTTGAGAATTTCACAGGAAACCTCAGGTAACAGTTTACAGAGACGGTGCGAAATAAAACAGTAGAAAAGGAATGGGTAGCTTTGAGAGATGAAATAGTGAGGGTAGCAGAAGACTAAATGGGTAGAAAGGCAAGACCTACAAAAACCCTTAGATATCACAAGAAATACTAACTTTAATTGCTGAAAGGAAAAAGGGTAAAATTTCAGTAAATGAAACTGGCAAAATGGAGTACAGAAAACTAAGAAAGGAAAATTGACAGAAAGTGCAAAATGGCTAAGCAGGAGTCGCTAGAAGACAAATTCAGGTCAGTAGAAGAATGTGGGAAAATAGATAGCGTCTACAGGAAAATAAAAGGGACTTTTGGCAAAAAGAAAACAGCCCTATGAATATCAAGAACTCAGATGGAAAAACAGTTCTCAGCAAAGATGGGAGAGATGAAAGGTGGAAAGAGTACATAGAGAGGCTCTACAAAGGAAATGAACATAGAGACAATATTGTAGGAATGGAAGAGGAAGTAGACGAAGATGAAATAAGAGATATTATACTGAGAGATTAATTTGACAGATCCCTGAAAGACGTAAGTGAGAACAAGACCCATGGAGTAGATGACATTCCCTCAAAACTACTAGTAGTCCATGAAAAATCTATTTCACCTACTGTGTAAGACGTATGAGATGTTCGGAAAACCTCAGACTTTAAGAAAAATGTAATACCAATTCCAAAGAAATAAGGCTCAGACAGGCATCAAAATTACAGAACCATCAGTGTGATGAGTCATGGTTGCAAAATTTTAACACTATTTATAGAAGGATGCAAAAGCTGATAGAAGCTGATCTCGGGGAAGATCAGTTTGGATTCAGGAGAAACGTAGGAACATGGGAGGTAATACCTTAAGACTTAGATTACGGAAAGACAAACCTACATTTCTAGCTTTTGTAGATTTGGAGAAATCTTTTGAAAATGTTGATTGGCATCACTCTTTCAAATTCTGTCAACAGGTTTAACATATAGGGAAGTTGTACAAAAGCAGAGTCGAACGTCATGAAAGGGAAGCAATGGTTGAGAAGGGAGTAAGACAGGGTTGTGGTCTTTCTCCAGTGTTATTCAATTGATGCATCGAGTAAGTTGTGAAGGAAAGCAAGGTAAAATTTAGCGAAGGGATTAAAGGGTGGAGAAATAAAAACATTGAGTTTTGCTGATGCCATTTTAATTTACAGCAAGGACCTGGCAGAGCAATTGAAAGGAATGGACAGTGTGTTGATGAACACTAACAAGTACAAAACAGAGCGTAATGGAATGCAGTCTAAGAAAATCAGGCGATGCAGAAGTAATTGGATTAGGTAACAAAATAATGAAAGTGGTAGATGAGTTTTGTTACGTGGGCAGTAAAATAACATACTATGGTTGTAGTACAGAGCATATAAAATGCAGAATGGCAATGGTAAAAAAAGTATTTTTGAAAAAGAGGAGTTTACTAACATTAAATATTAATTTAAGTGTAAGGAAGTCTTTTCTGAAGGCATCTGTGTGGAGTGTTGCCTTGTATGGGAGTAAAACATGGACTGTAAATATTTCAGACAGGAAGAGGATGCTTTTGAAATGTGGTGCTAGAGAAGAATGCTGAAGATTACGTGGATAGATCGCGTAACTAATGAGGAGGTACTGAACATAATTGGGGAGAAAAGGAATTTATGGCGTACCATGAGTAAAAGAAGGGCTAGATTGGTAAGACACATTCTTAGACATGAAGGAACCGTGAATTTAGCATTTGAGGGTATTGTTTGTGAGGGAGATCTAGAGACGAATACAATAAACATATTCAAATGGATGTGGGTTGCTATTTATATGAGAAGATGAAGAGGCTTGCTAAGGATAAAGTGGATAGGTGCATCAAACCAGTCTCCGGACTGAAGCCCATGACAACAACATATGTTTCTTGCTTTTATTTCGAGTTAAGAATGTACGCTCCGAATACGGATACAAAATTTCTTAGAAGCGGGAGATGTCTACCTGGACGCGATTTCAGACCACTGGAACCGTTAATAGAAGGCAAGACCAAGGTCGTCCACGGGTAACACCAGAAATTGACCGTTATCTCCGGTTAACAAGCTGTCATATAGGAGGCTGAATGCGACTGAGCGGCAGCGCACCCTCCAGACAGTAACACGAAGGCCAATATCAACACAAACAGTCCAAAATCGATATCCGGAATGTGACCTCTAAGCACGGAGACCTACGGTCTGTGTCCTATTAAAACCACGACATCGTTTAGCCCGCAGAAACTGGGCGTGGCAACATCAGGATTGGAGTCGTAACTGATTCTGTTAACGGGTGAGTCAAAATTTTGTATTCAGCCGGACAATCGTCGTTCTCTCTTCTGAAGAGAGCGCTGAATCGGAATAATCCTACTTACGTGAAGGAAACGTCACCATATCATGTTGGTGAACGAATGGTGTGGGCAGGAGTCAGTATTGGCGGACGTATGGACCTCTATGTCGTTTAGAATGGCGTTTTGGCGTTTTGACTACTCAGAGATATAGGGACGAAATGTTTCGACCTTTAGTTCTGCCCTACGCTGAAGCCATAGGTGATGGTTTCGTTCTGGTGGGCGATAACGCTTGTGCCCACAGAGAGCTGCACTGGTGGACAAAACGCCTCAAGCTGAGGCAACTGAACGGATGGAGTGGCCAGTTTCTTCACTGGACTTAAATTGGATTGAGTACGTCTGCGATGAACTTGGCGGATACATTGCAGCCCGCAATAGTTGCAGCGCTGGATATTGCTCTCATGCAAGAATGCCCAAATGTACCTCAAGAGCTGATTGATACTCTCATACTGTCCATGACACGCAGGTGTGCAAGTGTACTAGCGGTCCGAAGTGATGACATACCATATTAGGCGGCAACGAGAAAGTCTTTTTCAATATTATGGTAGTCCCATGGTGCCTCGCTCTAAGTAAACGCCATGTAAACGTGAAGTAAAGAGTTGAGGCCCAAAATATCGTTCTGTATCACACAAAAATTACAGTTGTAACCCATATCTGAATAATACGTTATCATATGTATACTCCGTATTATAATTCACCTGATCCCCTAATTGTTTTGAGCAGTGTATTTCGAACTGCTGTTATGAGTGTGCCTTGCCAAAATGACTGTGGAAGGAAATATCGTTAGAAGGAGGAGTTTAAGTGAAACTGTTTTGAGAAAGTGTATACATACCTAAAACTGATGTGGCATACTGAAAATGGAGTCGCATTATTCCGGGGCATGAATCTTAAGACGTCGGACGTACAGAAATTGTTTAGATAGTATGGACGAGTGCTCAAGAAAGAAGCGAAATGTGAGATAGGAGAAGAAGTGTAATTATATAATTAAAGTTCGCAAGAAAGATGAGCGAAAGAACTCAATACTTGAAGACGTCGAGGTCGAAGACATATGAGTAACTATTCGAATGCTTAATAAAGACATATGGATAGAAGGAGTGAGTGAACTGTTTAATAGCTGGGGATGTTTTTTTATTCGTCTGTGAAGATAAAGTCGAGCGTGAACTGTACCATACGAACGAACTGTTCATTTGTGCTAATGACTATTCTGCTGACTTGAATATACGATGACCAATTTGGAAGTGATTAATTATTAATGTACGCACAGTGCGTAATTTATAGAAAATGAAAGTTGTAAATAAGTCAACTTATGTGCAATACTTTGAATGTCATTCGCGACTGAACCCCATCCACAAAATTCACCTAAAATGATCACAATATTTCTGACTCTCTGTCTGTTTTTTTATTATTTTATTTATTTATTTATTTTTTTTTTTAATTTCGTTTTGGAGCCCATCTCGGTGGCGGAGCGGTTAGCGTTGCTGCGTTCATTGCGGAAGGACATGGGTCCTTCGAAGTTTTTCTGAACTGGAGGAGCCTCTAATCCAGTCCAGTCAGCCTCGTGAGTCCACACGAGGAGCAGCTTCAATAAAAACCGAGCGAGGTGGCGCACTGGACTCGCATTCGGAAGGAAGGTTTTTTGTGATTTCCCTAAATCACTACAGGCAAATGCCGGGATGGTTCCTTTGAAAGGGCACAGTCGATTTGCTTCTACATCCTTACCCAAATACTCCGAGCGTAAGCTCCGTTTCTAATGACCATGCTTACGCCGGGACGTTAAACTCCTTGCCGTCGGGGTTCGAATCCCCCCCCCCCCCCCTCTCGGGCATGGATGTTTGTGTTGTCCTTAGGTTAGTTTACCTTACTTATATTACGTCACATTAACTTTCTGTTCTTGAACATGGGTATGTCGAAATCTAAACATTTTTTGCGTCTATTATAAAACATGTTGCTTCCATTATCGCAAGTCCATAGCTCAGAACGTTCCACTGTTTAACGAGCCGAAGGATTCCCTGTTTCCAGAATTCTTGTGCCTGTGACAAGCGTCCGTCCTCTACTGTGTCTTACAGTTAGTCGTCCGATTTGAAACGTTTCCCTTTGAGATGTTTCTTTAGCGGACCCAAACAGCCGGCCGCGGTGGCCGAGGTGACTGAGGCGCTCCAGTCACGGTCAGCACGGCCACTACGGTCGGGGGTTCGAATCCCCCCTCGGGCATGGATATTTGTGCCGTCCTAGTTCGTAAGTAGTTCATAAGTAGTTTGTAAGTTTAGGGACTGATGACCCCGTAGTTAAGTCCCATAAGCTTAACAAACATTTGGACCCAAACAGATGGATATTACAGGGCGACATGTCCGGGCTGTAGGGCGGATGCTCAAGCTGCTCCCACTTGAACTTGGGCAGTTCACTCTGTGTGACCCTGGAGACGTGCGGACGCACTTTATCACGGAGCAGAATCGCTCCCTACATGAGCATCCCAGTCCATTTGCTGTTGATGGACTTTAGTGAGTTACGGAGTGTCTCACAGTACACGTCACTGTCCGTGTTTCAGGAAATCGACGAGTATCGGACGTCGGGCGTTGAAAAAGACGGCGAGAATCACTTTTCCTGCTGACGACACAACCTTGAATTTTAGAGCGAGGTGATGAGCGCATGCTTCGCGACCCTAGATGTCGCTCTACGTTATCCGAAAGCGGAATATTCGAATTGGTTTGGTTGATAAAACGTTTCGTACCTTTTCATTTGTACACCTCTCTTAGTTAATGTTTGTCTGTCGGACAGACTTTGAAGTGCGCAAGGTTACCGGCAGGCAGGGCCGAGGCGACACTACGTGGTCCGGACCCATAGAAGCTGTGTGGTGTGTTTCACTGCGCGGGGGGACACGCGGTCTCGCACGCGTTTAATGCAGCACGCTGCGGGAAATTCCCACACCTAGGAAAACGTAGCTTTCGACTGAACGATGACTGGTGGCGTTGTGGGAACCTGATGTAGTAACGGAAGTGTAAACGCTGAGCAGAAACGAATGGGGAAAAATGACAGTGACGTTACGGGCTGGAAATGCGGTAATCTACAGAGCTAATATACTTTCCGCAAAGGAATGTACAACAGAAGTTGCAAGTGGGAATTGAATCAGCAATGGGAAAGTCTGAAAATTTGTCCACAGACGGGAATTGATCCTGAGTCTCCTAGTTACGAAACTGTTGCACTGTCCGCTATGCCACCCGGACACAGTGCTTACCACGTCTGCACCACTGCCTGAGCACGCTTCCCTCCAGACACAAACTTTCACGGACTGCTGAAATGATTCACGTACCCAGTTGACGCATTATTCAGGGCATTTCGCCGATTTCCGTAACAGTTCGTGGTGTTACACGCACTGAAGAATGGAGCACTGGGCGTCTTCGTTTTGCGTGCAGGTAGCGATGAGGAGAGCGTAACTACTTCGTAAGCAGGAGACCCGAGTTGTAATCCCGGCCCGGTAGGTTTATTTAGCTATTCCTCTTAATTCAATGCTCAGTTGGAGGTAATGTCGTAAATTCCTTTGGGTATTGTTCATAATGGCTTCACGACATGCCTCAAAGAACAACACCACATGTATGTAGACTACAAAAGACTTACACAAAGAACAGAATGTTTATTTATTTGAAGGTAAGGAGAGGCGTTGAATTAAAGTTTGTGATATGAACGAGATTTGAATTCGGGATACCGTGCTTACTAGCCAAACGCTTTAAAGCGTTTAGCTATTTCAAGGTTACGGATAATTCGACTACGGTAATGTCTTACTTCACGTCTCCCTCCCTTACATTGAGGCAGGGAGGGAAACCTACTCTAAGACAGTCCGTGTAGCCGCCTTGTCCGTAACCTTGTAATATCTAAGCGCTTTAAATTAGATGGAGCCCAGTCCAACTTGAACCTCCCGTTAATATATCGACAATTCCTCCCACCTTTCTTTACATACATCAGCACTGCTTGGATTTCAGCTACGTTTATAAAGACTGTTCGTCCCATTCAAGAAGCACTAGGCTAACGAACAAGGCAGTCTATGAATTCTTAACAACTACGAACCGAAACCCTGTGGAACGGAAATGGCAGAACCACAGTTGGAACATTATCTGGAGAAATATTTTTAGTGACTTTCTCCCCAGCGCGATTCAATCAGCTTCTTATGTGGTCGCAAACGACAAGATATCAACAAACCACAAGCTACACAAAATACATCTCGAAAATCAGACGACCTGTGGTATATGTGGCTTTGTGGATCTTTAATTCACCTCCTCACCTGCGGGCCTGCGAAACAAGTCACCCAACTTCTATGCAGAAGATTGGCCATCATAGACCGTACCACTGCAGCGCACATTGACAAGGCGGAACTTCTGTCGCCGCAAAAGTTACGCTACCCCAGAAGCAAGAACAACGCAGCGACCTGGATGGTAGGCCATACCATTGGTTATCTAATTCAAAATCTTTGCGCTACTTATACCGACTACTGTGCCTATATTGAAATCGAAAATTTTAAAATTAAATCTGACTGGAATTACCATAAGAAGTATGGAAACATATTGGACATTGTGATATCCCGAATCTGACGGCTTGTCTAAGCATTGAAGGTATTCAGTAAGCTCCGAATGGACGGACACACAGAAGAATGATATCTTTTGTTAAAGCATTTTCTATTTTTACTTATTCAACAGTGTTGCTGCACCAGTCGCCACCACCACCATCATGAAATGCAATGAAATTATTTTTTTATTTATACTTTTTTGCTTTTCTCGGGAAAAGGATATGGAAGGCAGATGTTCATATTTACCCTCTTTCGTTCAGTTTGGTTTCACATTATATTTAAAACAGAAATTTGTTCAGAAGTATTATGATTTTCCAATTTGTCTAATGGCGATGAAGCCAGCCGAAGAACGCACTCGTGGAGATAGGAGGCCCAGAAAAAAAGAAAAAAGAAAGCGTCTGCCTAGTAAGCAAGGGTTCCCGAATTCAAATCCCGCCCATATCACAAATTTTAATTCAACGCCTGTCCTTATATTCAGTACCTATGGTGTAATGAAATTGAATTATTGTAGATTTTTTTTTTTTTAATTTTAAAGTACGTGTCATCGTCGGAGGTCCCAATTAACAAGCAAGGAGGCGGTATATGAAGTTGTAGAGCAAGGAGTCTGTATATGAACTTGTAGAACACGACTAACAACAGATAAAGCGTACAGGAAACATGTGAAGAAGATATGCTCTAAGTTGAAGAAAATTTATAACTAATAATCAACCATCTAACACAGGACCAGCTTTTTTTTTTTTTTTTTTTTTTTTTTTTTTTTTTTTTTTTTTTTTTTTTAAGAATTCCTCTAAAGATTAGAAAGAATGAACTATTAAGATGACTGCCGAGATTTTTTAATTCTTTTGACTACTTATTGAAAATGTATGCAGTAGATTACTGCACTCTTTTCCGAACAGGAGATGTTATTTAAATGCAGACTGGATTACTGCGTGGTATCAACTGGATGATATTGTTAACAACAAACTACATTGAAGGAAAAATGTATTGGGGGGCTACAGTATCCAGGTTACAGGGGTCGACAAGGGTTTCGAGAGCTCCACAGACGTTGTTGTCTCTTTCACAGAAATGAGCATCTTAAAGATGGGTCATACACTAAGGCATTCGTAATAGTGTCGATACTTAGTACTGCTACTATTACTACTGGGGAGGAGCTTTGTTTGGAGGAAGTGTCAGCCTCCCTTCAAGTACAACTGTTAAGAACTGCATCAACAGAGTCACGTATTCGTTAGCGATACTGGTGGATCAACCTTCGTCTCGTACCGGATAGTAACACAGACCTTCTGTGATGGTTGGGCCTTTGGGCTATTCCTTTAAGTATTGCGGTGCTTTTTCTGTTCGATGCTACGAATCGATGTTACTCGGCGAGCCTAGCAGAGTTGTGGCGCTCTAACCCTGGTACGACATTAAGGTGTGGCATTTCTTCAAGTTCTCGATCCCTTAGATGACACATGCAACTATTACCTATAACATGTCATAGACGAAAGGTATTCTGATTTCCTGGTGACGTTTTGCTGCTGTGGAATATAAAGGTAGGTGAAAATTCTTTTTGAAACTCGATTGTTCACTTGGATTAGTCATCTGTACTAATGATTATATTGCAGAAAGAGCCACGACAGCGTTTACATAATCAGCTTTAGTTATTAAATTAATTAAATACATTAGCTTCGTACATTTAAAGAAATGTACATGCACCGTTTCGAAAGGCGTTCAATATTTCAAATTCTTGTCGAAAAGTTCAGTAACTTTCCAACTGTACTACGTTGGAAGTGATAACTCTAGCTTGTTCTGTATAATAAAAGAAATCAGTTCGGAAACGGGAAGATTTTTTTTCCGCGCGTTATTAGAGAATGGAACTGTAGAGTTCGATAAACCCTCTGCCAGACACTTAAACACGATTTGCAGGGCAAATGTATTTATGCGGAGTCTCCTTTTCTTTAATGTCTCTAAGATATAGCATAGTGCTACATAAGTCTTACTCAGGTGTTACATTTCACTCAACACCAGGCATGGAGATTTTCATTTCCAGCGTTTGTTTGGTAACTTACATCAATTTCCCGACAACTTTAGTCGAATGAAGAGAAACTGCAAATAATTTTTGGTTATTCGGATCTATTCGTTCTATACACAAATAAGACTACAAGGGGCATGTAAGTGGATCTGTTACATAGGATAAAATGGACAGTTTATTTAAAGTCTTAACACATTTTAAAATGTTTGTATAGTCTATGGGACTTAACTACGGGGTCATCAGTCCCTAAACTTGCCCGAGGGGGGATTCGAACCCCCGACCGTAGTGGCCGTGCAGACCGTGACTGAAGCGCCTCAGTCCCCGCGGCCACCGCGGCCGGCTTTAAAGTCTTTTAAAGGCTATCCTGTCAGAAGGGGTGACGGTTGCAGAACTGCCGCTCGGGTATTTTCGCGTGATCTGAGGCACCATGTCACGTGTGTGTGTGTGTGTGTGTGTGTGTGTGTGTGTGTGTGTGTGGGTGTGTGGGTGCGCGCGCAGTTCGTAGACTTAGGAAATACTTAACTAATTTACAGTAAGGGTAACAGACGCACCCATTTCTGAAACATTATTTTCGCTTGTATTTATATGTTCTCTAAATCTAATTTTGAAAGGTCTGCCTGTCTGTCCAATGTAGGCCTTGTCACATTCACTGCATTCGATTTTGTAAACTCCAGATTGACTATAGCGATCAATTTTTTCTATTTTATGTATGATATTGGTTCCGAAAGTGTTGTTAGTGTAGAAGCCTATTTTAAGATTTGTTTTCTTCAGTGCATACTTTATTCTATCTGAAATTTGTCCTCAGTATGGCAGTATTACAAATTTCTCTTTCTTTCTTGTTTCAGTTTTTGTTAAAGTGATTTCATCTTTAATACTCTTCTGTTTTGAATTTAATTTCGATTTATACAGATTATTGACTAGTTCTGGGTTATATCTATTACTGATTGCTATATCTTTGAGTGTATTTAGCTCTGAATTTATATTTTTGTTATAGAGAGGATATTTGGTGATACGATCTATTGCTGATCTAAAATATGCTTCTTTATGGCTTTGTGGGTGACAGGAGCTATTATGAATTATTATGTCTGTAGTTGTGGGTTTTGTACTCAGTATGTACTGAGTTAGTCTTACTTATTGTTAAGTCGAGAAAGTTAATGCTGTTGTTAATTTCAAGTTCAATTGTGAAGGTTATCTTCTTGTGCATATTGTTAAACCTTTGATGGTAGGCTTCAATTTCTTCTATACATCCATTAAATGGAATTATAGTGTCATCTATATATCTGAAATAGTATACTACTTTTGTTTTCTATTGGTTTTGCTCTTCTTCTTTCGAGATCTCAGCTGTGCTCTCGAACATAATTGATTCGCAACACAGGCCAATTGCTTTTGCTGCCAATTTGTTGACAAATACGCAGTGTAATAACTCGGATATCGAAAAAGAGGCTCTTGAATGAAACTTTAACTCTGCAGCGGAGTGTGCGCTGATATGATACATCATGGTTGATTAAAACTATGTGCCGGCACCTGGATTTAAACCTGGGACTTTGCAAGAGCTCTACCGACTGAGCTATCCGGGCACGCTTCACGGTCCATTCTCACAACTCTACTTTTGTCGGTACCTCGCCTCCTACTTTCGGAGGAGAACTTCTGTGAAGTTTGGAAAGTATGAGGTGAGGTACTGGTAGAAGTTGAGTTATGAGGACCGTGAGGCGTGCCGGGGCAGCTCAGTAGGTTGAGTCCTTGTCCGCGAAATGCAAAGATAGCAGCTTCGAATCCCGATTTGGCACACAATTTTAAACTGACAGGAAGTCAGCCCTTGCTATTGCCTATGGGTAAGTTTCAGCAGTATCTGTGTGGGTGAGAGTTTTACTTGATGACGTACTATAAGGCGCTTCAGTTATTGTTTGATCCATCCAAACCAGATCCCCCGTTCACTGCTCAGATATTGCAACATTGGGCATTGGTCTTGTCCCGGTGTATATAGTACTAGCGCATGTCAAGTAATGGGAATGCTGACGCCTTTCTTGCGTTCGTTTCGGTACTGATTCAGAATTTTACGACACCGAAGCGACGTGTTTTGACGTTGATATGCAGGACAGTGAAATGTTACAGTATTTTCCAATCGACTTATCGGGAGATTTTTGCTCCACGGCGTAGCCTCTCTGTTCAGTGCGATGTGATTTCGTTGAAAAATGACAGTAGCCAGTGGTGTGTGCTTATTCCTAGAATGTTGTAAAAAACCTGTTGTGGTTGCCTCACCAAGGACACTGGGGAACAGTGTGCGTTATACAGTTAGCGCATCGACACGGCACTTGGCTGGACATGGACGCTCATACTGAACAGATGACGTGACAGTCAGAAGAACAACTTGCCATCACAAACATTTTCAGCTTGTTTAAAGTCTCAATCCCCATGAGAACGAGCATGTTAATTTCACAGGACCATTTTTGAACACTCAATTGGCAGACTTTTCCAGTAGCTATTTATTTGTGTTGCCCATGTCTTCGACTACACCACGTACCGTAGCATTATTGTCTTTGCGTCCATTTTTTGCTTAGGAGACTTGCCTGAAGTGTTGGTTTATGACATTTTACTGCTGGGGAGTTTGAACAGTTCTGAGCAACAAATGGTTTCACTCATCTCACTAGAGCGCTATTTTACCCGCAGTCCACGGAGAAGCTGAACGTTTTGTACGTACATTTAAGCGTTAGATGTCAAGCCTGCGTACCTCCCACACACGAGAGCAATCTCTGCTGCTGTACCACTCTCAGCAACCCCCATATGTTCCGCCTCCTGCAGAGCTTCTACATGGCCGACGCTATCGTACGCTTCTTCGGTTGTTTTATTTAAAAATAAATAAATAAAAAATTCTTTATTTACAATATCATACAAATATGACCCATTACCTAAGACAAAATGGGTCTTTCTATTATACAAAGTTGTTACAGGCTAGTGACTTAACTATTTATGTTAGCAAACCACTGTACAACCTACACTAGTGTCAGTTGATGTGTTGTCGTGTTTATTTTGTTTCCTAATATGCTACTGCTGTGGTGTTACAGGTGTCCCAGCGAGATAAACCTACTTGAAATGGCCAGCTCACCGAGCGAAACCCAGTGAGCGCTCCCCTGGCATTCTCTTTTGTCACTACAGCCCCCCCTCCCGCAAAAGTTATCCCCATTTTTGTCTTAACCTACAGAATACAATCTATACCTAACTTACGTCTAAGTCATGATCGGTGTTTGCCACATCTAACGGATGCTGTCATTTATGACGACCAGTCCACCACCACCACCCCCCCCCCCGGCGGCATGGCAGATGCGGATGTCTCAGTCGGGTGTTATGTCAGAGTCAGTTAGTTATACCGAACGAAGTCCTGAAGCACTTTGCTTGAGATATTATTAACAATTTCGTCAAGTGTGCGAAACGTGTCCTGGTTCCTGATAAGCTCATACGTGTTGTTGGGCAGAGCCCTTCTCAGGTCCACAGCCACGCCGTCAAATGCGGGACACTCGTAAATGATATGTTCTGGTGTTCCTACCTCGGCACCACAGGCACAAGCTGGTGTAGCCTGTTTCCTAAACCGGCATAGGTATGCCGGATAGGGTCCATGTCCCATAAGGAAGTGCAGCATTCCTCTCAAGGGCTTGAAATACTTCATCTTTAGTCATTCCTGGATATCTGGTAGGAGAGCGTGTGTTCTCCACCCAGATTCCTCCTCATCCCAAGATTGTTGCCAGAGTTCTTTCTGTCTGATTTCTGCCTTGCTGTTTAATGGTTCCCCAAGAATTTTGGAAACTTTTCCCCATCCCCTTTTTGCCCCAGTACCAAGTTCTCTGCTCCCTCACCTTGATGTCGAGGGGGGCATAGCCCCATCAACACCAAGAGAGCCTCGCCGGGAGTGGTCCTGTAGGCTCCAACCGAATGAAGAAGGATGTTCTGCTGCACTCTTCCACCCTCGTGAGCCTGTGGGCCCACACTGGAGACCCATGGCCCACGATAGACGTCAGTATGCTGTTATGATACTGTTGTATGAGATCAGGTGGGAGGTGAAACCTCCGATGCCCGATTCCAGCCAATCTGTGTAGCGCTATCAGTCATTTCTCAGCAACCGTGTCTCCAGCAGTCATCGATGATGATACCGAGGTATCTGGTTTCCTTCCGTCTGATCACAGGTGTTCCATTAATCCTCACTGTCGGATTTCTGGCCAGTTGGCCCTTTAATAGTAGGTACACCGACTTTTGCGGTGCTATCTATAATTTTGTTCTGTTGCACCATGCAGTGAGAACTTACAGAGATCTCTCGATCTTGGGCTCGATGTCTTCACGACTTCGGCCCCCGATCATGAGGAGGAGGTCGTCCGTGTAGGCTATCACCTCTAGCACATCAGGATGTTCTTGCGGCTCTCCAAGGAGAGGTTTCATGTTTAGATCCCAGACGAGTGCTCCTAAAACGAAGCCCTGGAGGCACCCCTTAGTGATGGTTTTGCTGACTCTCCCGCTAGGGGTGATAGCTAGACCTCCCATTCTGCGCAATAGCTCCTGAGACAACCATATAGCGACCCTGGACACTCTATCTCCCGAAGACAGGAGAAGAGCGAAGGCCACCACAGATTGTCAAAGGCGCCACTGATATGTCCACCATGATATGCACCACGTGGAGGAGGAGACCTCGGCCGCCAGGGTGATCGCGTCAGACGCAGACCTCCCCTGACGAAAACCGAACTGCCTGTTACTCACACCACACAGCATACGATGCGCGGACAGCCTGTCAGCTAGCAATCCTTCAAATAACTTGCCCATGATATCAAGGAGACGTGTGGGGCGATAAGACTTGGCCAAGGCCGGATCTTCATCAGCCCCCTTTTTAATCACGACTACACTGGCCTTTTTCAGGTCTTTGGATATCTGCCAGTGTGCAGATATTCAATGAAAGCCTAGTCATTTGAGAGACCAGCTGAGGCGCGAGAAATTGTAATATCTCGGCTGGCATTCCATCAAGCCCAGGGGCCTTCCCTCTCTTGAGGGCTTTTCTCTGATTTGCCACCTCCTCTTCCGACAAGGAGTAAACAGGAGTGTGGTTGATGTACTCCAGGGCGTCCCAATCTCTGATTTCTTTGTGCTCTTAAGAGTCAGTGTTGGCGTCGTCATCAGGGAGGAGGGTCTGGAGAAGGGCCTCATTAGTTTCCTGCCAAGACTCCGTCATCCGGTCCCCTTCCTTCATTGTCGACAACACCAACAGGGCACATATTTTTCTCGCGCTAATTGCCAACTGGTTTTTGACGAAGGTCTCCCAGCCGGGTATCCTTCAGCACCTAGGAGAAGTGTTCTTTCTCTTGCCTGTACTGGGCAAGCCAGTACTGGCGCTCTTGCCAAATCACAGCTCGCTGATAGTGCCTCCTCGTCCTTCTGACAGTTTTTGGAGCTCTTGGAACCATGGCGATGGGGAAGTCACGATGGCCCTCCTCCTCAGTGGTACAGTGACTTCGATCGCTCTGACCACCGCACCCACAAGATCCGGTGCTGCTTCATCAGTGTCAAAGACACCCTCCGGCAATGCAGGCATGATACACTCCACCGCCAGGCGTTCCCAGTCTGTTGAAGTTGCGCTGCCACTCCCATTCTGCATCCCAGCCGCACTCCGCTTGTTGGAGTTTGAAGGTGATCATGTTGTGATCACTTGATGTGACACGATCATGAACTCTCCAGTCAGTCATTGTGTGTGCCAAGTTTGGTATCATTAATGTCGCATCGACATTGGTTCCTTCGCCACCAGGGTGGAGCCCTGCGGTCACAATTTGCCATGTGATTCCCCCAAAAGGGAGTTTGCCATCCACGGTGTAGGTATCTTGCAGACAGAGGACATCTGGACTCATCTCGTCCACGATCTTTCTGAGCTCTTGTAGCACAAGTCTAGAATTGTGTGCATTCAGATGCGCGACTTTGTGTGTCTTCAGGGAAAGTAAGTATGTATGTTGCAGTCAGGCCAAGATTTAGTGTGGTCCAACGCAATCCTTCCTGAGGCCAGTATGGCCTGGTGGTATATTTTAGAGTTTGTGTCCATTCCAAGCGCTGGAAATGCAGTACTGTTTTTCGACATTTGGGTGCTTGTATGTTTCTTATTCAATGCCTACATCACACACCGTCAACAGCAAGCGCGCTTGTCGATTGTAAGATACTTCCACAGACGCTGTGTTGTCAGATTCCCATCGCACGGAACCCAGCAGCTCGTCTGGTCGCCGGCGTGTCCCATCTCGACACCACCTGTGAACCAATAGATGTATCGCCGCCGCCAACGCCACCGTCGCCGCCTCCGTTGCGAACACCCGCGGCACCGCAGCATCTCAACTACGCAGTGCTGGTACTGGCGCTGGTGCCCCGGGGGATTCCGCGCCGGCACCATCTTCGTTGACGTAGCCGACATCGCCATCCACAAAACCAACTCAGGAAGCGAGCGTGCGCCCTTCCTGCCACCGACGTTTCCCTTGGAGCACAGGACGGATGTCGGGGCGTAGCCGGGGGCTCAGATTAGTTCCCAGTTGCGGCTTCCGGTCCTCAAGGCGACCAGCTTCCTGCCTCCTCCCCATTGTAATACAGATGATACCTACACGACAACGGTGTGGCGTTTGAGGGGAACAGGGGAGCAGTTTGCAATTGTAACATATAGAGTGCACACCGACTAGCGCAGCAATACCAAAACGAGATTCAGAAGGCGCCACAACGTACGCCAATTGCAAGAAGATGCGTGGCTACGCTTAGGGCGAACAGCGCCCTCTGGAACACTGATTTAACCAGAGAGTCGGACACCATACTCAAGATCAGCAGCAAGAAAAATCTAGAAAAAAAGGGAAAAAATCAAATGTTTCTAAACTCCGTGACTCGCAATGCTTTGTTACAGAATATAGTTGCAACCCTAGGGTGGAGCCCTGGGGTCACAATCTGCCATGTGGTTCCCTCAAAAGGGTGTTTGCCATCCACGGTGTAGGTATCTTGCAGACAGAGGACATCTGGACTCATCTCGCCCACGACCTTTCTGAGCTCTTGTAGCACAAGTCTAGAATTGTGTGCATTCAGATGCGCAACTTTGAGTGTCTTCAGGGAAAGTAAGTATGTATGTTGCAGTCAGGCCAAGATTTAGTGTGGTCCAACGCAATCCTTCCTGAGGCCAGTATGGCCTGGTGGTATATTTTAGAGTTTGTGTCCATTCCAAGCGCTGGAAATGCAGTACTGTTTTTCGACATTTGGGTGCTTGTATGTTTCTTATTCAATGCCTACATCACACACCGTCAACAGCAAGCGCGCTTGTCGATTGTAAGATACTTCCACAGACGCTGTGTTGTCAGATTCCCATCGCACGGAACCCAGCAGCTCGTCTGGTCGCCGGCGTGTCCCATCTCGACACCACCTGTGAACCAATAGATGTATCGCCGCCGCCAACGCCACCGTCGCCGCCTCCCTTGCGAACACCCGCGGCACCGTAGCAGCTCAATTTCGCAGTGCTGGTACTGGCCCCCCGTGGGATTTCGCGCCGGCACCATCTTCGTTGACGTAGCCCACATCGCCGTCCACAAAGCCAACTCAGGAAGCGGGCGTGCGCCCTTCCTGCCACCGACGTTTACTTGGAGCGCAGGACGGATGTCGGGGCGTAGCCGGGGGCTCAGAGTAGATCCCAGTTGCGACTTCCGGTCCTCAAGGCGACCAGCTTCCTGCCTCCTCCCCATTGTAATACAGATGATACCTACACGACAACGGTGTGGCGTTTGAGGGGAACAGGGGAGCAGTTTGCAATTGTAACATATAGAGTGCACACCGACTAGCGCAGCAATACCAAAACGAGATTCAGAAGGCGCCACAACGTACGCCAATTGCAAGAAGATGCGTGGCTACGCTTAGGGCGAACAGCGCCCTCTGGAACACTGATTTAACCAGAGAGTCGGACACCATACTCAAGATCAGCAGGAAGAAAAATCTAGAAAAAAAGGAAAAAAAATCACATGTTTCTAAACTTAAGTCTCATTTTGATTAAGCGGCCGTTTGAGGCCGGGCCCGGCGTGTGTGGTGTCGCACAAGTCTGAAGTGCGCGCCACCTACTTTCGCCGCGCGCCGCCATGCACGCACGGCGCGGCGTTCTTACGACGTTGGCCACGAGCGCCCTCTGCTGCTACCCCGCTCGTGGCCACCACTGAACTGCATCGCTCATTTGGGATTAGGACAGGCACTAGGACTCTTCAGTAGGCAGGCCTCTACCTAGTTAACCTATGTCTCAGCAGTACACTTAGTTGGCAATCATGAACTTTGTAAAAGATAAGTATTATGATATTTCTACAAAATATACAACTTGTTCTAATCTAGCTTAGTGTTTCTAGTTTCTGCTGTCCCACTGGCTGGTCACCTCATACTCTGTACCCGTACACGCGTGCATCCTATCTCCCTTGGCCACCGACACCCAGGACAACCGGCGGAAACGAGACACAAAAGTGGCGACGATGATGGGATACAAAAGCGTGTGCATAGTAGTTATTATGCGTTTGTCTGTCGGTGGGAGCCATGCATGCCATGAGCTGAAGAGATTGGTTTGGAGAGGGCTTTCTGTCAAGCTATAACAGCACCTCGGCGCGGGCTGTTCACCTCGTCTCCCGGCTATGTGGTCGCGTTCCTAGCGACCGTGCGGCACCGCGTCCGTCCCTCGCCAAGCGTCGGAGCTGTCAACAACTGCTACAGTACTCCGCACTCAGCCTCGGTTGCGCCTCGCCTCGTTCCAGATGCTTTTCATCAGGGATGTATGAAACGTTTCCGGGCGATGGTTGACACTCCTCTCCTGCACCATCGCGAAGGTGCCTGCACTTGTCGTGGAGTAAGAAATAAATAAGTTAAGTGACTGATACAGCCCTGCTCCGCAAATTTGTGTGTGTGAATTAGTCAGGATCGGCTGTGGTTCCCAGGGGCCGTCGTTGCCTGTGTCTACGTCGTTAGTTGTTTATTCATGTGTTATGCTGCACTTCTCGTTCGGCTTAATTGAATTATTTTCTCTTTGCTCTGAGTAGAAAGTACTCTACATTCATTAAATTGGTTAACGTAACTGGGGAATTTATCTGGTTTGTGCCCCTCTGCTAGCTTGCATATGCACGGGCGGTAGTTGCATAGCTTTGTTTTTCTTCTTCTTCTTTATCTTCTCCTTGCAGAAATTTTCCCTCCGTGAGGAATCGTCACCTCGTGGTTGTAATTTGGCGTTCAATCCGTTTGTGTAAGCCTCTTCGTGTCAGAGCTGTAGTTCTTGTTGACCGTTGGGCACCTTATTCCTCTCCTTTCTGTTTTGAGTCAGCTCATATGTTTTACCGAGTAGCTAGCTAGCTTTTCCTGTAACCAAGCTGAACTGCTGTCATTTAAATTGCAGAGCTTATCTGTAAATTTTATTGTGTCTTGTTTAATTGCCCTTTTGCCTATTGATATCCTTGAGCGGGATTTCCTGCTACCAGCCTTCACTATTGAAGTAAGACTCAGACTTTACTTAAAATTTTGAGCTCGTCTTTAGTGTGTTTTCGTAATTGTATTTTTAAAGAGCTGTGTTCACTTAAATTATGGAGCCTCACTTTAGTGTGATTTTGATAATTAAGCTGAGCTGTTTTCATTTAAATTGCAGGGGTCATTTGTAAATTCTATTGTATTTACAAGGGTTGCTTTTCACTTAAAAATTTCCACTTTCGTTTAAATAGTTCGGCTCATTGTGTATTTTATTGTATTTTAAAGGGTTGCTTTTACTAAATTTCGAGCCTACCTCTATGATTTTTGGTATTATGAAAAATAGCTTCAGGCTCTCAGCCCGTTATTAACTTATCAAAAAATTGATTCTCTCAACTTGGCCTTCTGCCTTCCATCACTTATCTGAATTGTCTTGTTGGGCCTCCAGCCTCTGATTGTAATATCAAAGATATATATATATATATATATATATATATATATATATATATATATATATATATATATATACATATATATATATTAAAGCAAATGGAACCTGAACTAAGTATCCTTGCTTAACATCACCAACCAACTACCCACCGCTACCGCAAACCTATCCTCTCATTTTCTATGATCGATTTGTTGATTGAGTATTTGTTGTAGAATGTTGTGTGTAGGTACAAATACTTCAATTTCTTCCAAAACGTTCATAAGTGGTCCTTCGGTTGCTAAGTGTAGAATTTTGATCGCTTGTTCTAAATTGTTTGCTGTGTGTTGTTCAGTTTTTAAGTGGTGGAAAAAAATTGATGGTTTACTGTCACAGCTCCTAGTATGTTCTCGGTATCTAATGTTAAAGTTTCTACAAGTCTGCCCTTTGTGAAATTTATCACAGTTATGGCACCGAATTTTATAAACGCCCGTGTTCGCATAAGCTGGGGATTTTGTTTTAACTGATTCAATTTGAGATTTAAGATTGTGGTGTGTTTGGTAAGCGAATCTTAAGTTCGTATTTTTCAGTAGTGCATTTATTTGTTTCGATATTTTTCCTAGGTATGTTGTTGTAAAGTATGTTAATTTCTGTTTGCTTGGTATTTCTTTTGTATGAGTTATTTCTTTTCGTATAACGTCTTTTATTGATCTGGTCTTTTTGTCGTATTTATAGGTAAATCAATGTTCACTTCTGATGAAGACTTCCCTATCGTAGCCGAAACCATGTTCAAATGAGCAATTACTGGCTTTGCAACCGATCAGCTGTGTTTTATAAGTGTAAATCTTATACTCCTGGGATTGCTACGTAGCTAATCCTTCTCGCGAATGGCCCGCTCCTAAAGAGATCGACAAAAGTATTCCAACAATATTATATGAAGCATTGTATGTATGGAAACAACGTAATATTTATTTGGCAGCACCGAAAATTTAAACATATAAACATTAACCTCTTGCGTCACTAAAACTATACTGAGGCTACCATATTGCATGCATTTAACGCACAATCTGTACTTCAGTTACCCTACAGTCCCTTCTAATAGACGACATAAGTTTTCGAACGTACCCAGTCGCGTGAGGAAAAAACGGTGTTGAATGTACCCGAAAGATTCCAAGCACACAGCAGTCGTATCTCTGATGTGGCTAGAGACAGTACCGCGTAGTTGTCGAGTTCTCGTAATAATCGACATACATAATGGGACGTTAAGGGAGGGAGACAACGCTGGGAGAAAGAAATATTGTAATCATTATGTACAAACTAGGCAAATCTCTTACCGAAATTGCCAGCGCACTCAACAGATGTAAAACTACAGTGTTCTTCAAACAAATGAATAGTGTTGTAAACAGCTCTAGAACTGGCGCTCCTTCTAAACTCACTACCAGAGACTGGAGACAAATAAGAAAAATGGTGAAGCAGAATCCAATAATTATTGCATCTGAGATTAGAGGATGCATTCAACAATATTTTAGCACTGTGGTTCACACGAGAACTGTTGAACGGGTTTTAAATAGTGCTGGCTGCAGTGCGCGTGTTCCGAGAAAAAGTCATACGTCAATCTACTGAATAATAAAAAGCCTATAGAATTTGCTAATGAGTGTCTGATGAAACCGATAGAATTCTGGGACCACGTTCTCTGGTGGGACGAGAGCAAATTCTGCCTATACATGAGCGATGGACGCCTTAAAGTGTGGAGATATCTAAATACAGAGTGGGATCCTAAGAACATGGCAGCTACAGTAAAACATGGAAGCGGCAGTATGATGGTGTGGGCTGTATAGCTTCATCTGGCGTTGGAGAACAGGTTTTCATAGATGGAATTACGGGCAAGTCTGAATACAAGACGATTCTTGAAAACTTAAGAAGTGTGCAAAGTGGCTGGGATTAGGGTATGATTATTACTTCTAGCAGGACAATGATCCAAAACATACTGCTGGAATTGTAAGGCTTTGGATCGTGTACAACATTCTTCACATGCTAACGACACCGCCGCAGTCACCAGATTTAAGTCCCATTGAGAACATCTGGAACGAACTCGAGGAGCGTTTGAGGAGACATCACATCGGAAGTAAAAGATCATCTGGGAGAACTTCTTTAAACCAAGTGGAGAAATTTGATTTTATCCATTAGAAAATGGTTTTTCTTAAGCCTGCGACTGTGAGATAAATGGATTTGTTTATAAATAATACTGCTACCAGTCAAGATTACTTTTAATCATTTAACTATGGGTCATCAGTCCCTAAACTTACAAACTACTTATGAACTAGGTAATACTAAGGACGGCACAAATATCCATGCCCGAGGGGGGATTCGAACCCCCGATCGTAGTGGCCGTGCAGACCGTGACTGGCGCGCCGCAGTCCCCTCGGCTACTGTGGCCGGCTTTAATCATTTAGCACGACGCGTTTCGAGAAATAATTCCCATCTTCAAGTGCGTTTTTTGTGCTGTTTCATATTATTTATGATGTTTTGAGTGTGTGAGTTCCTGGTTCCTTGTGCTGTCGTTGAGTTTGTATGTATGTTTCTGACAACTGATGTACTTGTGTGCAAAAATATTATATGTGATGTTTGACATGTGTGAGAGCTGCCACAGATGGACCAGACGAAAACTCAACGACAGCAGAATGAAGCAGGCACTCACACACTCAGAACATCATAAATAATACGAAACAGCACAAAAAACCGCACTTGAAGATGGGAATTATTTCTCGAAACGCGTCGTGATAAATAAATTTAAAAAATCGTGACTGGTATTAGAATTGTTATTTATGGACAAAGTGGAGAGATATGGACTCTGCACTTACCAATGCCCAATGCCCAAACGACTCGAGACTGTAATTCAAAGAAAACGGATGATAACTAAATACTTGCTGTTTTCTGTTCGAATACTTATGTCCAGTTGTAAACTATTTACTTTCTTTCTTGTAGTGGAAATAAGTTTGTGTTGATTTTTATGAGTATATGTGATTAACAGAAGACTGAGGTTTATTTTATACCAGTTGTATTTATGTTTGCTTTCTTTGAATGGTGTAATTCAGAAATATGGTTATGTTCGAATACTTATGTCCGTATCTGTACATCGCGAAACATTGCCTGTTTCTTGGGCAATGCAACCGCCTACGTGACACGCGGACTGCTGTGTCCCTGCTGCGTAGGCGCTGATGAATGCGAGAGAGAGAGAGAGGAGAGAAAATAGGTCCCGGCACGGCGCCTTGCGGGACCCGCGACCGGGTGCGGCTGCTGGCGCCAGCGCTGCCCACGGCGCTACAATTACTGGCGCTACGCACTTATTTTGTTTCACGGTTTGGTGGCCCGGGGCGAGGCGGCGATGCTGGCGCGCGATAGCCGCCCCGGTGGCAGCGCCTAATAGCTTCCGCGTGTGTACAGCGAATAGCAATAAAGCCGCATCAATAATGCAGCGCGCAATTCGCGACGCCAGGCGACCGTCCAAGGGGCCTTTCCCACTCCGCGTGCGTGCGGCCGCACGTCCCGACTGCGATGTGCTTTCCTCGGCTGTCTCCGACACAGGAATCTGTCATGTATCGGCCGTTCCACTGTCTGCGAGCAGAGCGAGAATACGGAAAGACCGGTGGGAAAGCGACTGTAACTGCTGCAGATGAATGAGGCGCCAGTGATGGAACATTCCCAGAGGCGCAGCGCGGCATTCGGCTGAATCGGCGGAGTGGTAACGAATCGTGGTGCTCAAGAGGACTGGTGACGGAGGCGCTGGGCAATATTTCGATCTGCTAAAACTGCATACCACAATCTACTGCCGCATAAATTTGCTTTTTAGGTATGGGCCGCCTTGAGCAAACACAATTGAAGACTACACGGTAAGAAGGGGTTAAGTCCAAATTTCACGAAAATGAGTTACTGGTATCCTTATGAAGTTCATCAGATGTACTTTCAATTGGGTGAATTAAATGATTGTAATGGGTTTAGTCACTGAGTTATAGCGAGATCAAAATATGATATACACTCAGTGGCGTAGCTATGTCACCAAGGGCCCCGGGGCAAAAATGACATTGGGGCCCTCTAAACACTAATACTGTACAGATGCGAAACTACTTCATCATCAGCTCCTTACCGCCCACTGGAAGACATAATAAGGCAAACCTAAATACTACTAAGTAAATTATTATGTGTCACGCAGCAGATAATATTTAATCGTACTCTCTAATATAATTGTAAAAGTCTGTTTGTTTGTTATTATGTCATGCAACAATTACTAGGTGATTTGGATGAAATTTTGTAGAGGGGTAGAGATGGAGTTGGACCTGGGTAGTACATAAAGATGAAAATGCCCCGTGGGATATTTTTCGTCAGCGGTGACAGCAGGCGGACTTCTGTGAGTCGCCGTCCGCGGTGGCCGAGGAGACTAAGGCGCTCCAGTCACGGTCTGCACGGCCACTACGGTCGGGGGTTCGAATCCCCCCTCGGGCATGGATATTTGTGCCGTCCTAGTTCGTAAGTAGTTCATAAGTAGTTTGTAAGCTTAGGGACTGATGACCCCGTAGTTAAGTCCCATAAGATTTACAAACATTTGAACAATTTTTCTGTCAGTCCCGACAACTCACTCCCGCGCTGTTATCTCATTTCGTTGATAGCCCAGTCAAAGAAGGAAAATAGGGAAAATATTCATGTAGGATGGCTTCAGCATCCCAGTGGGAGGTTAAAAAATGTTAAAAAAATCGATGCTCTACTGTAACTTTTTTCCGTTCGTCGGTCACAAAGGCCGAGGGGCCCCTGGAGCTCGAGGGCCCCGGGGCACTGCCCCGCCTAGCCCTATGATAGCTACGCCACTGTATACACTGAGAAAACGGTCAAGTCCATCTGAAACACGGAAAGAAAGGGTGAAGTCCAGCCGGTGTCGATTTCTCAGCAGTCAGCTGTATTTTTTTTTCCCTGCTGTTACGGAAGTATCATTGTTGACAACGTTAAATGCAATGTCATTGTTGATTTTCATATGTATTGTCGAAGCAAACACGGAGCAGATTTCACATTAGATTCTTTGCTTTATGCTGTGGCAGAACCGAATATCGTGTTGTGATTTGTGCTAACACAGAGTAGCCTTGACATTCGCTTGAATTCTTTGTGGTGTAGGAGATTGAATTTCGTGTGATATCCAACTGTGGACGAGGTTTCAACTGGCGATGGAAGATCCAGATTCAAGCTGCAGTGGTAAGTCTTGAAAAAGACAGAGCTTTGGTAGAGAGTCTGAAGTATCTAAAAAGCTAAGAGTAATGTCACATGAAATAGGGGAGCGTTGTAACTGCAAGAAGAATTGTACTGATTTGCTAACTGATACACAGAAATCTACATCAATATCTAAATTCAATTTGCTGAAGGACTGGAATGAGAAAAGTTATCACCTGACAGGACTGATTTCTGTTGACAGTGTACAACGGAGTAGGCCTCGCAGAGATGACGACACTCAAATATAAATATAATTTTGTCAGGGGAATTGCAGGGAAGTTATAAAGTGAAATATCATCCCAATATCACATAACAATCTGACTTTGACAATCTTGTTTGTGCGTTACACTAAGAAATTAAAAAATAGATTTACAGATAAAATGACGTAAAGGGTCCAGGTTTTTTATAAATATTGTTTTATACTTTCAGGGAACACTAAAGAAAGGTCGTAGAATGTACTGTATAAATTACAGAAGCGTATGTCAATAATCAATGAAACTGTAACGTTTTAAACTTTGAAATTACTCTCCTGAAAAGTCTGTAAAATGGACTTAACCCCTTCTTTCCGTGTAGTCTTCAATTGTTTTTACTTTCACCCAAACATGTTTCGCTGGCGTTGCAGCATCATCAGTGGAATATTTATTTTATACCACCTTAATACCACATGTAGTTGTGTTTGTGGTTCTTTAACTAACAAAACATCACTGTATATTCTTGACAGTTCGTCATTTTGGTGAATTTGCGGTGTTTTCACGTTGTGGACAAGCACTGTGGCACTTTCCCTTTACTCAATGTTTATGTTATACCGCATGTAAGCAACGTGTCAACCGTATATTCGGACAAACAGTACAGCATTTTAAAAATTTCATTTCCTTTTGGTATAGAAAAGTTCATTTTTATGAGGACAAGTGTGTACATTACTGAATTTATTAAGGACAACAGCCAAGACCGCTTATAAAGGAATGAACTGAAAGATCCTAAGATGGCAGTTTCATCTGTCGAAACCGATAATCGAACAAAAATTATAAGCGATCTTGGCTGTTGTCCTTAACCAATTAATTGAAAGGACGGCCCCCAAAATATATCAAACTTTTATAGTTACTGAACTATCGGTTTAATACATCACGATTGCAAAATGCTTGGACGAGTTATTTAGATACGAAGAATAACCTGCTAAAAATCGGACCTCACGTAAGATCACTCTCGATTTAGAAAAATTGCAACATGTGACAAAATACACAACGACTATCTTAGTAGATAGATGAAGGAAATCCAGACATGTGCTTCTAGCTGTTGTAGATTTGGGTAAAGTTTACTTGAATAAGCTATTACAAATTCTGAAGATAGCAGGGCTAAAACATACGGAACGAAAAGGTATACTCAACTTGTACAAAACCACAAAACCAGACAGCAGTTATAAATAAATATTGAAGGGCATAAAAGAGACAATGATGTGGAAGTGAGGAAGACAGGTTTGTAGCCTTTCCCCAATGTCATTCAGTTTGAACATTGAACGAGCTTTGAAGGAAAGCAAGGACAAATATGAAGGAGCACTTAAAGTTCAGGGAGAAGAAATAAAAACTTTGCAGATTACCAATAAGATTGCATTTCTGTCGGGGAGAGAAAGAGACCTGTAAGCGAAATTAAACGGAATGGCAGTGTCTTGAAAGGTGTTTCAGTAATAAGAGCAAAACAAAGGCAATAGAAAGTATGCTCAAGGTGATGCTCAAGGAATTAGATTAAGCAAAGGGCAGTAAAAGTAGTGGAGCAGTATTGCTATTTAGGTAGCAAAAGAACCTCTGATGGCCGAATTAAAAAGATAGAAAATGCAGAATGGATATGGGAAGAAAGCATGTTACTGTGATCATCTTGTAGAGACCACATGGCCATAAGGCACCTAGAGAAATTCACAGGGGCATACGACGTGTGTATGAAGATGACTGTTTGGACCATGGAAATGTCTCCAGGTGGTGAGCTTGCAAGAGTACAGGTCGTGTTTGTATGCCTGCTCTAGGGACAAATGTTCAAATGTTTGTAGAGCTTATGGGACTTAACTACGGGGTCATCAATCCCTAAACTTACAAACTACTTATGAACTAGCTACAACTAAGGACGGCACAAATATCCATGCCCGAGGGGGGATTCGAACCCCCGACCGTAGTGGCCGTGCAGACCGTGACTGAAGCGCCTCAGTCACCGCGGCCGGCGCTCTAGGGACATTTTCGTTTTCTGTAAAGTTTCGTTGGCAGAAATAGATCACGTTTATCTTTAGAAACGGTGTTACTATATCGCTATATGCAGAAGTCGACTAGGCAGAAAGGTGTATCAGCGTTTCAGTGGGGAACAGTAGTCAGTAATGGTTACAAAGACGATATAGTGCGATTGCATCGTGTCGGTTTTTCTTTTATTGGGTCAACTGAAATAGAAATGTGATTGAGTTACTAAAAATGCAGTTTCCTTTTAGGAAGCGTGGTGAAATACTACTCATAATTTGCGTGTTTGGACACTTACTGAATTTTCCGGGTGGCACGTGGATATTGACTGTGCGGTCAGGGGTTTAATTCAAAAACTATTGTTAAACACTGACTCTGATTTCTCTATTCATCTCTAATAATAGTTCCTCTTTTGTTTGGTAAAATAAGGACAAATAATTATTTTTGTTTATTTATTTTTACTTTGAGTGCCGTTTTATTTTAGAGAATATTGACCTGACAATCTTATATCCTGCCCGTGTCAGTTTCAGATTAAAGAACAAAGAAAAGGGGAAGTTTCTGTAAATAACATTCACAGCTAAAATGAGGCAGTTTTTTGAGTAAAGTTGATTGTTGTTAGGAAAATATTTGAAAAGTTTGTAAGCCACTTCTGAAGCTTGTGTTTATGCAGCACAAGGTATTACTGCTACTTATTATTTATTTCTGGTAATTCTTTTTATCGAACTGATGGGCACGTATGCGGCAACGTCGGAGCAGATGCAAAGTTTTTAGTGGTTGAGAACAATTTGTCTTGCAACTCACTGTTTGCCAATTCTTATACTTCGTGATTTAGATTTCCTTGTGGTTCTGTTATACACGGGCAAGTTGTACATCTACTCTGTTGAGCAGGGCCAAACTTTGAAATAATTAATTAAAAAGAGAAGATGTCAATGATTTTTACTGCGACATTCGGCGTTTTAATTATGTGTGCGACGCAGATCCCATTTTTTTAAAAAAATGTAACCCTCATTCGCAGTGAATAACAATTCAGAACAAAGAGATCGCACCGAAACTGCAAATCGTAATTCCCAAATCCACCAAATATACGAAAAATATACCTACTCATAAACGCAGACAACAATTTGCCTAACGCTTTCCTAAGTGAGAATTTCCATTCTTTCCAAACTGACAATGTGAGTGTAGATTGGACGTAGTTTACATTCAAAGAAATAATATCGTCAACTATTAAGAGATTTATAGCGAGTAAATTAACAAACAGGTGGTTGACCCGCCGTGGTACACAAAACAGTTAAATCGCTATAACAAAAGCGAAGTAAAAGGCGCACCAAAGTTAGAAAATCACAAAACCCTTTAGACTGACAATCTTTTGCAGAAATTCGAAATATAGCTCGAATTTTAATGCTAGAGGCTTATGAAAGTTCCACATCGAAACCCTGTCTCGTAATTAGGTAGAAAAGCGAAATAAATACTGGTATTATATAAAGTATACTAGCGGTAAAACACTATCCATACGTTCACTACGCGACGGCAATGGCGAAGCTACTGTTGATAGTGCTGCAAAAGCAGCTTTGCTCAACACAGCTTTACGAAATTCTTTTACCAAAGAAGTGAAGCAAATACTCCATAATTAGAATCTAGAACAGCTGACATCATGAGTAATTTAGACATAGCAACGTAGCAACTTAAATCACTTTAATAAAGAGAAAGCCTCCGAGTTGAGATTGTGTACGAATTATGTTCCTTTCGGAGTATGCCGATGCAATAGCTCCATACCTAGCTATCATACACAACCGCTCGCTCAATGAAAGATCCGTACCGAAGGACGTGAATGTTGCACGGGTCCCTCCAATATTCAACAAAGACAACAGGACTGATCCGCAACATTACAGGCGTATATCATCGACGATGAATAGCATGATTTTAGAACACATATTTTTCTCAAACATTATGAACTACGTCGAAGAGAACGACCTGTTAACACATAGCATGGCTTCATAAGGTATCGTTCTTGTGAAGCACAGCTAACTCTTTACTAATATGAAGTGATGAGTGCTATCGCCAAGGAATCTCAAATCGATTCTATATTTCTAGATTTATGGAAGTTTTGACGTCGCACCTCACAAGCGTCTTCTAATCAAATTGTGTGCTTACGGAATATCGCCACAGTTGTGCGATTGGATACGCGATTTCCTGTCAGAAATTGACGGAAGTCGTTGAGTAATACGAAAGTGATATCTCGCGTTGATCTATATAAACGCTTTACAAGGCAACCTGAGCAGCATTCTTACCCCCATACCAACCCTTCAGATTCAGAGTCATGTAGGAAGGCGCTTCCGCCGGTCGCGGTGGCCGAGGGGACAGAGGCGCTCCAGTCACGGTCTGCAGGGCCACTACGGTCGGGAGTTCGAATCCCCCTCGGGCATCGATAATTGTGCCGTCCTTAGTGTAAGCTAGTTCATAAGTAGTTTGTAAGTTTAGGGACTGATGACCCCGTAGTTAAGTCCCGTAAGCTATACAAACATTTGAACATTTGAAAGAATTGATGTAAACATAACAAATAATAAATAAATGTCCAGAGACATATTTTTTCTTGATTATATCAAAGATATTACACTGAAGTAGAGGTATTAAATTAACAGTTGTCACATGGCCTGGATTCGAATCCAGGATCTTATGTTTACTAGGCAGGTACTATAACCACTAAGCCACCATAACTTAATGAATACAGTGACTGCACAGACTGTCTTAAGACACATCTCCCTCCACAACACAAACTTTAATTCTGGTTCAATTTCCCTTATATAAATACGTATCAACGTTGCTAAGGATATTCAATATCAGATCAGCACACAAGCAATGAACGTTAATGGAAACAATCCTGCTTTTTATCTCAGGCACAGATGATATAAATATTACCACTAAATCTCTCTCTCTCTCTCTCTCTCTCTCTCTCTCTCTCTCTCTCTCTCTCTCTCTCTCTCTCTCTCTGTGTGTGTGTGTGTGTGTGTGTGTGTGTGTGTGTGTGTGTGGAAGGGAGGAGGGGCGAGCGGCAGATTACCTTGTTACACTGTTCGCGGATGATGCTGTCGTTTATCGGTTAGTAAGGTCACCGAAGATGAAGAGTAGTTCCAAAACGATTTAGATATGTTATCCGCATAGTGCAAAAATTGTTGGTTGACCCTAAATAATGATAAGTTTGGTGTCATCCATACGAGCACTAAAAGAAATCCGCTAAACCTCGTTTCCAAAATAAATCACTCAAATCTACAGGCCGTAATTTGAACTGAATACCTGGCATAAATAACAATTACGAATGACTTTAACTGGAGAGTACACATACAAAATATAGTACGGGGAAGGCGAACCATAAGCTACGTTTCGTTGGCAGAACACTTAGAAGATGCAACAGTTCTACTAAAGAAACAGCCTACACGACACCTATGCGTCCTAATTTGGAGTACTGCTACGCAATATGGAATCCTCACGAAGTGGGACTGACAGAGGTTATAGAGAAAGTTCAGAGAAGGGCGACTCGTTTTGTATAATCGCGATATAGGAGAGAGTGTCACGGAAATGATGCGCGATATGGGTTGGGAAACATTAAAAGGCAGGCGTTATTCGCTGGCCGAGATTTATTTGCGAAATTTTTTTCACTAATTTTCTCTACCGAAAGGAGATATATTTTGTTACCAGCCACCTATATAAGGAGACATAACGATCATAATAAAATGAGAGAAAAAAGATCGAAAACGGAAGGATTATGTGTTCTTTTTCCTTGCGTGCCATTACAGAATGGCAGAGTAGAGAAATATCACACAGGGTGCGTCTGAAAAGTTCGCTGAACGGTCTCAGGAAATGTAGGAAGAAACAGTTACAAATAAAATACCTATGCTGGTGTTCAAATTAACGGCCATTGCCTACAGCACACTTCTGACATCGCTTCTTCAGCTGTTGGAAAGTGTGAGCAAACGCTTATTGTGGAATCCCTCGAAGCATTGAGGACACGCGCTGTTGGATCTCCGCAACCGTTGCTGATCTTCAACTGTCTGCTATCATTCTGAAAGACAGCCGGCGATCATCCGCAAGCATTCGTCGTAATCGTTCGATGTTTTGTCTGGGACTGTGATTGTGGACGGACAACTCCAATGTGGCTCATCCTTGACGCCTTCCTTTCCGTATCTGACGCGTTCAAACCACTGAGACACACATGTTTTACTCACTGCTTCAACACCATGCACTTGCACTAACATCGCATGTGTGTCCTTCGCCGTTTCGCCTAATTTGAAACAAAACTTGACGTTAACGCGTTGCTCCATTTTGCGCTCCATGTTGCAGTGACACGAGTTCTCAAACTGACCCTGTTAGCTGGGTCGCAGCGTGTGCCACCGCTTCACTGCTGCGCTTTTCCACGATAGGGGGCGCTTGTTGACACGTCCTTCGATGTGTATACGCGGGCGCCTCATCCTCGCCAGCGTGGTTCGTAAAATATGGGACCATACACCGAACTTTTCAAGCCCACCTTGTAAAAGTGGTTCGACGAGTCTTCTGCCATGCACTTAAATGTGATTTGTATAATAATTACTTAGTTGTAGATGATGTTTCGTCTCATAAAGGAATTTCTGCTCGTCAAAAGTATAACGGCAGATGCGGAACTGAAATCGGCAGTCAAAAACTAAAAATGCGAGTCTAGATCAGTTGTGGCTTACTTTCAAAGAGATAATATCAGTAGCAAACGAGATATTTAGACCAAATTAATAAAAGAGGGGGCTGACACTGTTGCAGAAGCAAAGAAAACGCATGCAAAATATCAAAAAGACACAGAATCCACACGACTGGCAATCTTTTACTGTAACTCGCCACCTAGCGCGACTTCAATGCGAGAAGCCTATAGTAGTTACCACAACGAAATCCTGTCTCGTAATCTTGCAGAAAATCCAAAGAAATTCTACTATGTGAAATACACTAGCGGCAAAACACAAACAATACCTTCACTACGCGATATCAATGGTAATACTACCGATGACAGTACTGCTAAGGTAGAATTACTAAACACAGCTTTTCCGAAATTCGTTCACCATAGAAGACGAAGTGAACACTCCAGAATTCGATCCAAGAACAGCTGCCAACATGCGAAACTTAGAAATAGATTTTCCTGGAGTAGTAAAACGACTTAAGTCACTAAAGAAAAACAAATCTTCCGGGCCAGATTGTATACCAACTAGAAGCCTTTCAGAGTTTACTGATGCAATAGCTCCGTACTTAGCTATCATTTACAACCGATCACTCAGCGAAAGATCAGTGCCCAAAGACTGGAAAGTTGCCCAAGTTACTCCAATATTCAAGAAAGGCAATAGGAGCGATCCTCAAAATTACAGACCAATCTCATTGACGTCGATTTCCAGTAGGATTTTGGAACATATACTTTGTTCGAACATTATGAACTACCTCGAAGAGAACGACCTATTAACCAATAGTCAACACGGAATCAGAAAGTATCGCTCTTGCGATACACAGCTTGCCCTTTATTCACATGAAGTGATAAGTGCCATCGACAAGGGATGTCAAATTGATTCCATATTTCTAGATTTCCGGAAGGCTTTTGACACTACCCCACAAGCGGCTTCTAATGAAATTGCGTGCTTATGGAATATCTCCCCAATTGTGCGATTGGATTCACAATTTCCAATGAGAAAAGACACAGTTCGTTGTAATTGACGGTAAGTCATCGAGTAAAACAGAAGTGATGTCTGGCGTTCCCCAGGAAAGCGTTACAGGTCTTCTACTCATCCTTGTGTTTATAAACGATTTAGGAGACAATCTGAGTAGCTCCCTTAGACTGTTCGTGGATGATGCTGTCGTTTATCGGTTAGTGAAGTCAACAGATGATCAAAAGCAACTGCAAAGCGATTTAGCCAAAATTTGTACATGGTCCGAAAATTGGCAATTGACACTAAATAATGAAAAGTGTGAAGTAATAGACATGTAGACATGACCACTAAAAGAATTCCGCTGAACTTCAATTACACGATAAATCAGTCAAACCTTAAGGTCGTAAATTCTACCAAATACCTAGGAGTTACAATAACGAACAACTTAGACTGGAGAGAACACATAGAAAATATTGTGGGGAAGGTGAACCAAAGATTACGTTTCATTGGCAGAACGCTTCGAAGATGCAGCAGCTCCATCAAAGAGACTGGCTACATCACACTTGTGCGTCCTCTCCTGGAGTACTATTGCCCACTGTGGGACCCTCACCAGGTGGGACTAAGATATTGAGAAGGTTCAGAGAAGGGCAGCTCGTTTTGTTTTATCACATTACCGGAGGGAAAGCGTCGCGGAAATGTTGCACGAATTGGGGTGTAAATCATTAAAAGAAAGACGTTATTCATTGCGGAATGATCTGTTTGCGAAGTTTCAATCACCGACTTTTACTTCTGAATGTGAAAATATATTGCTAGCGGCCACGTACTTAGGGAGACATGACCATCCCAATAAAATAAGAGAAATCAGATTGAAAACGGAACGATTTAGGTGTTCTTTCTTCCCGCGCGCTATTAGAGAATGGATCGGTAGAGAAAAGTTATGAAAGTGGTTAATGAACCCTCTGCCAGGCACTTAAATGTGATTTGCAGAGTATCTATGTAGATGTTGATGTAGAAATGTGTTAACAACCTTGGTGACTATGAAGTAAACTGCGTGAGAGATACGAGTTCGTTTGTGATTTATTTTTCGTTAGATATTAAAATCTTTCATAGTGCAATTATTGTGCAATAGTTTCTGACCTTTACTCGTACTTATAAATTCATTTCTCCTTTAGTATGCCTAATATTAACTTAATCGCTGACACGTCTTTGATTTATATGTAACCGATATAAGTGCTCTTGGAATGTCCCATAGTTTATACTACCGCATTTACACTAATCATCCAGAACGTTATATAAACCTGCTTTCAGGCGATTGCAGCATCACCCCGACGAGTACTGACTGCTAATCACTGTGTGCTGTGCATGCTGTATCAGTAATCACGATGTCCGTGTACTGAATACGAACGGTGCGCGATCTAGCTGACATGCCAATGGGAAAGTGCGAATCCATCGTCTGCCAGAGAACAGCCCGTTGACAGCTGAGCTGCTGGAAGGATACAAGGAGGCGGCATCCATGGGTGCATTTGAGCTCGTACAAGGCAGAATGTCTAATCACATCTGCATACATACCTCGCAATCCATCAAAGTAGCGTGGCGGAGGGTACTGAGTACCACTAATTGTTACTTGCTTTACTGTTCCACTCCCACATAGGAGGGCAAAACGAATGCTTGTATCCATCAGATCGAGCCCTAATCTCACTGATCTTATTTTTATGGTCTTTGCGCGAAATATAAGTCGGCGGCAGTAGAATCGTTCAGCAGTCCGCCTCAAATTCCGGTCCTCTAAATTTCTTCATCAGCTATTCGCGAAAAGAACGTCGTCTTCCCTCCAATGACTTTCATTTGAGATACCGGAGCATCTGATCGAATCTCTTAGTTACAAACCCCAGTTACAAACCTAGCCACCCGCCTCTGAACCGCCTCTATGTCCTCTTTTAAACCGATCTCGTGAGGATCCCAAACACTTGAGCGATACTCAAGATGGCGTCGTACAAGGTTGGAGGTGATGTGACATTAATATCGAGAGGTATGTTTAAGACAAAAAATACGTACAGTAATTCATCACAAAAAAGAATATAATTAATTTTTTAAAAAATTATACCGATACAATTGTCTGTTTTGCGCCCTCACTACAAATTTTTATGATCTGTGCAATCTTACAATAACATACCTTTGAAAGAACTGACATAATATCACAGGATTATATAAAATCAGATATGATAGCTTCACATGTCAAAACAAGGATATCAATACTTTGTCAACAAGTGCTTTTTGCCGGCATTGTAAGTGTATTGGAAGTTTGACGACTACTAGTGACACACAATGTAGAAGAATGGAACTAAAACACGTTTTGCACGTTACCACAGTCCATACACGATTGTGTGATGCAGGCCAGAACTTCCCAGCGTGAATCACAAAGAAATAAAGCGAGCAAGAACAGAAACGCACAACTGTGCGTGCAGGGCTTGAAAGGGGTATGCGGTCTCCTTTAGAAATGAATCACTCCTTCCTAAAATTCTCCCAATAAACGGGAGTCGACCATGCCCTTATATGCTCGTTCCATTTCATATCGCCGTGCAGCGTTACGTTTAGATATTTAAGTGACGCGACTCTGTCAAGCAGCACACTACTAATGCTGTATTCGGACATTATGGGATTGTTTCTCCTGCTCGTGTGCATCACTTATAGTTTTCTACTTTTAGCGCTAACTCACACCTCATAGAAATTTGATCGGAGTAATCTTGCATCCTCCTATAGTCATAAAATGACGACACTCCCCTGTATTCCATAATATCAGCAGTAAACAGCCGCAAATTGCAACTCACTCTGTTCGTCAGACCTTTTGTATAGATGTTCAAATGTTTGTAAACCTACTGGATCAGACAGCTATGGTCATCAGTCCCTACACTTACAAACTTCTTAAACTAACTTACACTAAGGACAACACGGGCAACTATACCCCTGGGAGGACTCGAACCTCTGGTGGGAACGACCGATCAGTTCGTAGCATGACGCCTTAGACCACGCTGCCATTCCGCACTCCACAGAAATTGTAATCTACGTTTGAAGGTGCTGACAACTGGTATCAGATACTACATTACAGGAATGATATAATTATAAGATGATGAACCGAGTAACTTGAAATTTGCACTGGTGTATGGGAGGGTGTCGTCTTTAATTCATTGTAATAGCATACAGGATGACTTAGACAAAATTTCTAGTTGGTGTGAGGAATGGCAACTAGCTCTAAATGTAGAAAAATGTAGGATGATGCACGTAAGTAGGAAAAAAAGTCCCATAATATTCGTATACAGCATTAGTAGTGAGCTTCTTGGTGCAGTCGCAACGTTCGAATATCTAGGTGTAACACTGCAGAGCAATAGGAAATGGAACGAAAATGTAAGGACAGTTGTAAGGCAGACAGTCCACTTCTGTTTAGTGGGAGAATTTGGGGAAGATGTACTTCATCTGTAAAGGAGACAGCGCATAAAACACTTGTACGACCACGTCTCGAGTATTGCTCAAGTGTTTGAGACCCGCACAGATCAGTTAAAAGGAAGACATGGGAGCAGTTCAGAGGCGAGCAGCTAGATTCGTCACTGGTATGTTCGACCAATGCGCTAGTGTCGCTGAAATGCCTCGGGAAATCAAATGGGGACCGATGCAGAAAAGACAATGTCCTTTTGGAGAAAATCTGTTGAGGAAATTTAGAGGGTCGGAATTTGATGTTGAGTGTAGAACTATTTTCCTGCCGCCTACTGATATTTCGCGTAATTATCACAAATCTCTATATATAAAAGGAAGTGTCCCGATTGACTGACTGACTGACTCATCATCGCCCAGCCCAAACCACTGAAGACAGAAACTTGGAATTTGTGGAGGGTGTTAATCTTACACTGTATGCGTCATTTAAGAAGCGATTTTTCGATATTCCGTCCGTAAGGGGGTGAAATAGGGGATGAAACATTTTTTGAAAATACGTAGCTATTTAGGCAATTTTGAAGCTAGAATTACAAAATTTCGAATTCAGGGTTAGAATTTAAAAGACAAGTGTTTCGGCATTTTTTGAAAATCGACAAATAAGGGGGTAAAATAGGTGACGCAAAAAATTGATTTTCAAAAATATGTTGCTGTTAGCTCAAATTTTAAGCTACAACTACGAAACTTCGGATATGGAATCTTGGCCAGGATTAAAAAGACACGAGTTTCGGTATTTTTCGAAATTCAAAAACTAAGGGGGTAAAAGAGGGGATCAAAAATTCTTTTCGAAAACACATTGTTGTCAAGACAATTTTGAAGCTATAGCTACAAAAATTGGTATTTGTAATGTTCGTTATGATTTTAAAAAAATACGTGTTTCGGTATTTTTGGAAATTCAACCATCAAGGGGGTTAAATTGGAGAGGGCATGTTTTTCGAAAATCTTTTGTTATTTAGGCAATTTTGAAGTTAGAACGCCGGCCGAGGTGGTCGAGGAGAGTGAGGCGCGCCAGTCACGGTCTGCACAGCCACTACGGTCGGGGGTTCGAATCCCCCCTCGGGCATGGATATTTGTGCCGTCCTTAGTATAAGGTAGTTGATAAGTAGTTTGTAAGTTTAGGGACTGATGACCCCGTAGTTAAGTCCCATAAGCTTAACAAACATTTTTTGAAGTTAGAACTACAAAGTTTTGGATTTGGATTCTGCGTTCGAATTTAAAAGACACGTGTTTCGGTATTTTTGAAATTAGACTAATAAGGAGGTGAGATACGGGATGCAAAAATTGATTTTCAAAAAATGTTGCTGTTAAGTCAAATTTCAAGCTATAACTACGAAACTTAAGATATGGATTCTTCATCAGATTAAAAAGAAACAACTGGTGCAGACCAACCAGCCTACGCATGGGAAGCTGCGGGGTTCAGCTAGTACAAGATAAGAGATATTGGGGCTCGTACGGAGGCATATAGGCATTTTTTCTCTTGTTCTGTTTGGGAGTGGAATAGGAAAGGAAATGCCTAGTAGTGGTACAGTGTACACTCCGCCACGCACTGTACGATGGAGGCGGTGTATATATGTAGATGTACCCGCCGCCTGACGAACGCTACGGCGCGGTCTGCCCGTGTCGCGACCAGGAGCCGCGGCGGCGCTGCAGCGAGGGTTACGTAAGTCAGCTGCACACGAATTGGCGACTCGCGCTCCGTAAACAGCGGCGCCGATTCCCGGTAGCATCCATCGCGGCGTTGGAATGCCGGGGCCGGCCTTATGAAACGCGTCTTCGTTCGCAGAATCCATCCCGCTGGTACAAGAACTTGGGAGCGCTATGTAACCCAAGCGGAATGCGATGACTGCACCAGGATACAACAAACGCTAAACATTAAGAGAGGATCCTTCGTACTCGGCGCGGCCCTTTTTACCTCATCGACCATTGCGGAACGTGAAACATCAGATGACGTATGAAGCGAAGGGTTTTCCCATCATAGTAATGACTCTGCGTGAAGCTTTCTGCTTTTTCCAGCCTAACAGTTAGTAACATTTATTACTCTGCGGCAGAGTAATGTTCCCCTGTCTGGCTAAAGAGCGATCACACCAAGATGGTGGATACAGCACTGAACCAAACTACGATTCCAGAATGAAACTTTCACTCTGCAGCGGAGTGTGCGCTGATATGAAACTTCCTGGCAGATTAAAATTGTGTGCCGGAACCGGGACTCGAAACTGGGACCTTTGCCTTTCGCGGGCAAGCACACTACCGACTGTGCAATCCCGACACGACTCACCATGCCGCCTCACAACTTTACTTCCGCCAGTACCTCGCCTCCTACTTTCCAAACTTCACAGAAGCTCTCCTGCGAACCATGCAAGACTAGCACTCCTGGAAGAAAGGATATGGTGGAGACATGGCTTAGCCACAGCCTAAGGGATGTTTCCGGAATGAAACTTTCACTCTGTAGCGGAGTGTGCGCTGATATGAAACTTCCTGGCAGATTACAATTGTGTGCCAGAACCGGGACTCGAACCTGGGACCTTTGCCTTTCGCGGGCAAGCGCACTACCGCATGGTGGGAGTTAAGTTGTGAGGCGGCATCGTGAGTCGTGTCGGGATAGTACAGTCGGTAGTGCGCTTGCCCGCGAAAGGCAAAGGTCCCAGCTCCGAGTCCCGGTTCCGGCACACAATTTTAATCTGCCAGGAAGTTTCAAACTACGATTATTTCTGGGACAATAAAATCAACCCCCATTCACTGGCTACCTATACTGAGCCTTATACCGCCACAAAAAAATGTTCAAATGTTTGTATAGCTTATGGGACTTAACTACGGGGTCATCAGTCCCTAAACTTACAAACTACTTATGAACTAACTAACACTAAGGACGGCACAAATATCCATGCCCGAGGGGGGATTCGATCCCCCGACCGTAGTGGCCTCGCAGACCGTGACTGGAGCGCCTCAGTCCCCTCGGCCACCGCGGCCGGCTATACCGCCACCTCACTTGCCAAGACAACGAGCGCTTCTCAGAGATTATAAAAAAATAGAAGACAACACGCAACTTCCGATTCGCGCTTTGAGCAATTGTGCTGGCAGAGATAGATTGCGCTCCAGACATCCATCTCTTCCAAGTGGCAAAGATGTGGCGGAAAACGGTCTTGCAGAACACTGGAAAGTGGAATGGGAAGAATCGGCACCACCACTGTTGAACACCGCACTGAAGTCGCCGAACAGGCCTCCAGGTTTCGACTTACGGGATCAGGACGGGCCACGGCCGATGTGCGGACTCTCTACACAAATGGGGAAGAGCACCAACCCAGAGAGCGACTGCGGCGCTGAGAAGCAGACGGCCCGGCACCAAAGACCTTCTAAAAATAACTAGAATCCCTAAGGGCGCTGCTGTCGCGGGATAATTTGAACCTTCGTCCGACCGCCATGATAGTGGCAGGCGTCAGATAAACAAGTGTTGTTACCAGGTAAACCGTTTATTAAATAGCTATTGCGGTATATATACACAACTAATAGTCACGTCTGCACTGTTTGACTATTGCAGTGTACATGAAGCACGATGGTGAAGAGCTGCTCAGCGTTTAAATTCAAAAATAAATTTAAGAAAGGAATAAAATTAACAGTTACTGTCTTCCTATTTATATTTCCCAGAATTACAAGTAGCCCTGCTACTTGTGTTCAGAGATAGTTACTTTTGCTTAACAGGTTGTTATTCAGGACAATATAGGATTGAATGAAATAAATAACAGGCTTTTACAACCCTGGCAGCTCTTAAAAGGGAGCTACTTTAGGCAGTACTGGTGGACAGGAAGTTCAAAAAGTTTCATTTTATGATCGTTTAAAATAACTGTTGCGGTTACGAGATTAGTTGCCTCACTGCAGTTCGAATTTTTGTTTATGAAATTAATATTAGCAACTTGTAACAGAGAATTTAAAGGAAATCTGCTTTACGTATAGGAATAACAACTGAAAGGCTTTGCAGAACTGTGTATAGTTCCATATATGAATGACACATAGCCACACTAAATGCACTTTGTGAAGTTGAGCCCTATGTCAATAGTAGTTGACTTTTGAGCAGTTCACGCTACTGTAAGGTATTTGGCTTACAGCATTGAAAATACTAATATTTTTGCTAGGTACTCTAATGCTAATGCATTAGTTAAGAAAAATTTACGGCATACTTCGTGTTCTTAAACGAATTTGGTAGTGGCTGGTTGATGTATTCACAAAGTAAAGACGCTATTTTTCAATTATGTATCTGATAGCATACTTCACTTTTAGAATCGATTTTTAACATTAGCTGTTTCAGGCAGCCCTGTTTCATTTTTTGATGCTATGAAATATCTAATTAGAGAATACAGCACTAAAGCAAAAACGTAATGTGTGAAACTCTTCCGAAATTAATGTTTGTACAAAGTTTCACAACCGTAGAATATGCTGGGAGAGTGCCAAAAAATCATATCTGACGAAAAATTCCGTTCATATGCTGCACTTACAACGCTAAAAAAAAAAAAGAAATTTTATAGTTCGGTTTCGTTAGGAAGAGTAAAAGAATATACGAATGTTTGTAAATCTATCGGACCAAACTGTGTTGTAATCAGTCCGTAGCTACTTAAACTAAGGTAAACGAACCTAAGGACAAATACACACACCCATGCCCCAGGGAGGACTCGAACCTCCGACGGCGAGCAATGCGCGCTCCTCAGCGAGTCGCCTTAGACAGCTCGACTACTCCAGCGCTGCAGTAAACGCTCTTGGCCAAATTTTCAAATTTTCAAATGTTTGTAAACGTATTGCACCAAACTGCTATGGTCATCAGTCGGTAGACTTACGAACTACTTAACCTAACTTACACTAAGGACAACAGACACACACCCATGCCCGCAGAGGAAGTGAACCTTCGGCGGAAACGGCTGCCCAGTGGGTAACATGAGAATGTGACAGTTGCGGGGAGTGACACTTGCGGGGAAAGGGAATGTGTAGACACTTGCGGGGAGACCCGGACGCTGCAGGTAGTGAACAGGGTGTTCCAGAAGTAGGGATACACCACTTCTACTCCACGCCCTTCAGCCGCTACCTGTGCCGTAATCAGGGTAAGGCCCACCGGACCGGCCGCGCAATTTGTGACACAAATTACATGTTTGATAATATCAATTTAATGCATAGAAGTATGAAATCACATCAAGACTACTTCCTGCAAACATTTCGACATAAAAAGTTGGCAGTGAGTTTAGAAAAACAAAATTCTGGTATATTGGATTTTAACATTTTATTAAAAAATGAATATTACTACAAGACATACAGCCATTCAAATTTACGGGCACCATAACGTTTTCCCTTCTTGAGTAAATGAGCTGCTTCTTGTAGTTTCTACATCACAGTAGCCTTTTTCTTGAATGTTCTGAATATAAATCTTCACACAGACTTCTTGATGAGGAGAGTGATACGGATATCTGATTGTAAACCACTGCCTATTATCTTAGACCTTTTTGACTGTACTGAACAGGAGTTCCGCGTATTCCATAATTTATATTTATACAGTTAACAGGCAATGCAATTTATAACCAACTATTGGCTGCCAATTTCGCTTCATTTTTCCTGGAAGTCTTGCAACTTGTTTCTCCCTGTTGGTTTATGCCAAGTTCGGAGTAAAAATGGTTGTATATGACGGTGATGGGAAATAGAATTTATCTTTAGCATGTTTCGGTGTGTGGCATTCCCTTACAGATTCCGTATTTCATACATTCATTAGATGTATTTGTAATTCGAATACAGCGAATCGTTTTGGGGTCACGAATAAACGCATCAAGTATGTAAAATACTCATTGACTTATTATTAACGTTTTTAATTGAATATTTAAGGTTGCGTCTCCTATTAAAAAGCACAGTAGCTATTTTTTAAAGAGATGGAAGTTGCGTGATAGTGGGGTTAACTACATAGCGGTGCAGGATGCCTAATATATTTATTGCTTGCGCAGGTGTCTTGATATGCTTAGTGTTCTGAATAATATGCTTTTAGGAGGTATGACTGTTGAAAGTCATTCTCTTGTAGTAGCAGAGAATGTCTTAATAACTCTCCAAACATTATCACTGTTAAAATACCGTTTTGTTTTCAGGAGGAACACTCAACTAATTAATATGTAGTTAGAACAAGTTTCGTGTTATGTTGACAGTGCTAGACTTCTTGGTGTGCATGTACCCAGGAAAAGCTATTAGCGGCTCCAAGGGCCCCGGGTTCCCCGCAAGTGTCACTCCCCGCAAGTGTTCCAACCCCGGGTAACATGACGCCTTAGACCACGCGACCATTCCGCTCGGCAGGAAATGTTCAAATGTTTGTACAACTTATGGGACTTAACTACGGGGTCATCAGTCCCTAAGCTTACAAACTACTTATGAACTAGCTAAGACTAAAGACGGCACAAATATCCATGCCCGAGGGGGATTCGAACCCCCGACCGTAGTGGTCGTGCTGACCGTGACTGGTGCGCCTCAGTCACCTCGGCCACCGCGGCCGGCGCTCGGCAGGACATCCTTTCCGTTGATCTCAGTTCTCTCCATTTTCCCCAACTATCCTCCCCCCCCCCCCTTTCTTCTTCCTTTAAGCATAATATAGTGTAACTAAAAATTTTTGGTAAAATCAACCACGTAAAAATGTAAATATTGAATAAAGTGGTTAACTAAACTATCCCAATCATCATCATAATAATTTTTAAACTCAACTGTCTATGTAAATTGACCAGTTTTATACCCAAAGTCAGCTGGCCCGAAGAAGGGAAATAAAATAAATCTTCGAGTCTCTCTCTTTCTGTCTCTCTCTTATGGCCGGACGGGCAGCACGCCTTACCAACAGACTGGGAAAACTTGCTAATTCTGAATGGATGGCTAAAAACATCCGGTGCTAAACAGGATGAGGCGGAAGAGAGAGAGAGAGAGGGGATAGAAAGTGAGGGGACAGGAGGAGAGAGGGAGGGGAGAGGAGTGGAGGGGAAGAGGGAAATTCGTGCACGTTAATCGACTTCGTGAGACACCCATAAACATGTCAGTAAAAAAAGGAGAAAAAAAAACTTTAAAAATCACATCCGGCCATCGTCGTCGCCTCGGACGTTCGGAAACAAACATGGAAGCTGGTCTGGGGCGGGAGACGCGCGGCCGACACGTCGCATCCTGGCGCTGTGTACTCGCGGAGTGCCAAGAGGCGCGCCCGCGACTCGCAGCTTCCGCCGCGCCGGGCCAGCACGCCTCTGCTGCCAGCTGCGCGCTAACCACGCAACAACTGGGCCTCCTCTATATTAGGGATGGCGGTTGTTGCTGAAACAACCGGATTTCGGTTATACCACAGTCTAAAGGCTAGTCTACACGACGACACTAGGTTGAGAAACTCGTTGCATGAAATGAATTGCGCGCAACTAGTTTTGTGTATGTCTGTAGACACGGCGCCAGTACTATACACTTCAGTTTCGTTGTTTTGTGAGTGCCGTTGTCGCCGTAAAAAGAAAGTTTTGGTAGCTGTACGAGTTGTGGCGAATCTATTGCTTGTCTGTGTGAAGTCGCTGTATAAGACTAAACATAAAAAGAATAAGAAACGTCTTTGAGTTCGTGACTGGATTAAAAAAAGACGTCATCTCTGTTGCTCAGCGACCTTGCTGAAAGAAATTGTGATTGAAGACCCTAGAAGTTATTTTAATCAACTTAGAATGTCACCAGAGCAGTTAAAGTTCCTTTTAAACAGAGTTAGTAATGCAATAAGGAAACAAGTTACCTTTATGTGTAAAGCATAGTTACCAGAACTGAAATTACAAATTCCATTACGTTTCTTGTCAAGTAGGTATTCGTCTCTGAGTACTTGAACCGTGTTCCGAAATCCACAATTGCCATACTTCGTTTGTATAAGTATTTCAAATTGGATGTATTTTAGTCTGCAATTCACTAATCGTCAACCCATCGGTATTTAATTTCACAAATAATTGCCAGAAGAGCACTAACACGCCATTAAAATCGCACAAACACCTACTCAACGCATATATGTTCAAAAACCGAATTATTTCTCCCGTTACGTATTGGTCATAACCTAACCTAAAAACACGCGCAATCAGTTTCGCCAAAGTTGGAACGTGCCGAAACTATTTAGTTTCGTCAACGAGTTGCGCGAAGGCCTGCGGCGCATGCGCATTGGCCAGTGGCGCAGTTTCATGAAACGTAGTGTCGTCGTGTAAACTAGCCTTAACATATACAGTCACGACACTCCCACAGATTTTTGTTATACGCTGCGATAGCAGCGCTCCAAGCGGCCGTAAAGCTACGTTTCTGAATACGATGGTTGATGAGTGCGAACACTATCGTTTAGACTTACTTCAGCATACTTTTTTACATTAGGGAACGTATGTAGTGCCTTATAAATAGGTAATAATTTAAAAATAGCTCCCCATTTGTCTTTATTAGTTTTTATAAAATTCCTGATAAGGTACGAAACGGTACATTACAAGACAGTTAATTTATAATCATCCTGTAACATACAGGATTTAAATGTCTAATTTCATTTTCTATTGAAAATAAAAATGCCTAGGAAACACTAGGAGACGTGCCCTTTAGCAGAGAGACGTCAGTTTCTACGCAGGAACGTTAAGTATTCTTCATTACAATTCCAGTAAAATCGGCGAGGGTGGAACATAGGAAACGTATATAGAATGCAATAAATACGGTATTTAACATACCAAATCAACCATCACAGCTGTATCTGTAACGATAAAAGCAACCAAACTGTTTTCCAACAAAGAAGAACCCAATTCCACAATTGTTGCTATATCTGAACCACAAACGGAAAGAATCATCAATACATTGGTTTTCTAAAGCTAAAGTAATTACACTTAAAAGATTATAAGAAAGACGAGTGACGTGTAAAAATGTGAAAATTGTGAGACTTCGTACCGAACTGATACACGTCAAAAACTGGCTGTCATAGTAAGAACAGACCATAATAGAAATTTGTTATACTATTATTTTAATATGCAACTTACTTTCAGCGGAATAAACTGCAAATATACACATATTCCTAAGTATTTGTTCATGACAGAGTTGTTCTTTATACCATTGAATCATTTAAATGAGGCTGTTTTATGTTAATTTCCGATTATGTTTGTCTCTCGATATTTTAATAATGCTCGTAACGCCAAAATTATAGTAAGTATTTCGTTAATTACGTACAAAAGCGATTATAAACAAACATCACAACTATCGTGGCTTCCCCACCGCTAGGAGCGCTAGTGTCGCAGCAGCTGTCAGTTGGTAACAACTTTCACAGCAGTCAGTGTCGCGACTGTATATGTTAGACTGTGGTTCTTTTCAGCTCCAGTTTAACCGCACTGTAAAAATTGCTCAAGATAACCGTTTTTTTAAATAACCGGTTTTCGGTTTTTTATTGCTATATTTCCAATAGAGTTCGACCGAAACATATTTTGCGGCCGAAACAAAAACCGTAATCGAATTTACGAAGTTTAGATAAAATTCAGGTAAATTTACAGACAGTGTACGACAAATCACTAGTCTTTCCATATTTTACAAGATCCCCCTCCCAATACTACGCCTTCTTGAGTGTGTGTGTAAGCCTAGCCAGGAGGCCGTAGAAGACGATATACGAAGCATACAGATTTACTGGCCTAGTATTTCCATCTGGCAGTTGCGAATATTGAGCCAACCACTCCGTAACTTCGACTTGTGAGCCAGCGCATACGAATACAGTAAATGAACTTCAATCAGTGCTGCAGAAGTATTTCGAGAATAAAGTCACAGTTCAGTTGTCAGTGTAAATTTACGCAAATTTAACTAGGAAAACTGTGTACCACATGATCAAAGAATGTTCAAATGGCTGTGAGTTCTTATGAGACCTAACTGCTTAGGTCATCGTTCCCTAGACTTAATCTAACTTAAACTAAGTTACGCTAAGGAGGGAGGACTCGAACCTCAGACTGGAGAAGCTACGCAGTCCGTAACATGGAGCCTCAGACCGCACGGCTACCTCGCGAGGCACTAAATGATCAATGTTACCTAAACCCATATTGATTATTAAAAAAGCCCCTCGCTTTCAAGGAATCACATTAATAAAACTTGTTAGCATAACAATGTGATAATACATTAAAAGTTATTATTCCAAGCTTACATAATAGGTATATGAATCGAATTTACCTTCTCTTCCAAGAAACATTTTGGATACTTTCTCCTCAAAATGACACAGTATGTTTGTAGTACCTCCACCAGTTTTCGGCTTTTTAAAGCAAATGGCACATTGTAGCTCACTGCTCCCGTACTTCGTGAAGTACTTCCACACTCGGGATGGTGCCATTTATGACGCAACAGATGTCTGGCGACGACAGCAAGGAACTGACGCATGACCAGACGGAGGCAAGTCTCGTACACTGCCGGTGCACGCGCGTCGTCTAATAGGCCACGCCACACGGCAACAGGTGCATCCATGCCTAAGTAGCTGCACCAGTTCTTAAGTTCTTATGCCACGCATTTGTTGTGCGTTTCTGACTGCCAGGATTGTTCTTATATTATCAGTGATCGCTTGTCTTAGTTACTGCGATGACCTAATATGTCACAGCAGTGCAAATTTTAGAAATAGCCCTAAATATTATGGTCTACTAGTTTTAATGTTTAAAATTATTTACAAAAAGCACATTTTGAACCACTACTATAGGGAGTAGTCGTACTGGTTTTTTACCCGGTTCTTGGCAATAACTAAAAAAACCGATTACAACCGACACTAAATAAATAGCGAAAAAACCGGTTATTCAAAACTAAAATACCGGTGTCGGTTTTAACCGGTCGGTTTTTCCCATTCCTACTCTATATTACGACAGGCGTCTCTAGTTAACAATGGTGCACACCTGTTGTCCCTGTACGTTTGGAGCGCCACAGTAAGATCCTCGGCACAGTCGTAGTTGTCGCCCGCTCATCATCATAGACGTGCAAGTGGCTTAATTGGTGGCAAAGAAATTATGCATCAGGCTAGCGTAAACACACTTGATCCCTTAACCCTAGAACGGTCGGGCTGGGTCTATGAGATCCACTAGTTTTTGTTTCACTGATTTTATATCCTCATAATTGCTGATTTGAATCGAGCGGTCCGCTAGCTTCCTAAAACACCCGAGAGAAAGCGTTGAGAGCTTCAATCAGGTTTTTCATTGTTTAGTCATTGTTTGGCAGTCTTTCAAAAAGCACGCTGGTCTGTCAGACCCAGCCCGACCGTCTGTTGTTGTTGTTGTTATGGTCTTCAGTCCGGAGACTGGTTTGATGCAGCTCTCCACCCTATTCTATCCTGAGCAAGCCTTTTCATCTCCTCATAAGAATGGCAACCCACATCCACTTGAATCTGCTTACTATACGCGTCTCTTGGTCTCCATCTGCGATTTTTACCCCACACACTTCCCTCTAATGCTAAATTTACGATTCCTCGATGTCTAAGAATGTGTCCTACTAAGCGATCCCTTCTTTTGGTCAGGGTATGCCAAAAATTGCTTTTCTCACCTGTTCAGTACCTCTTCATTAGTTATGCGAGCTACCCACCTAATCTTCAGCATTCTGCTGTAGCACCACATTTCAAAGGCCTCTATTCTCTTCCTGTCCGCACTGCTTATCGTCCATGTTTCACTCCCGTACAAGGCAACACTCCATACAAATGCCTTCAGAAAAGACTTCCTTACACTTAAATTAATATTCGATGTTAGCAAATTTCTCTTTTTCAAAAATGCTTTTCTTCCCATTGCCATTCTGCATTTTATATCCACTGCACAGCGACCGTCGCATGTTAGTTTACTAACCAAGTAACAAAACTCATCTACCACCTTCATTGTTTCATTACCTAATCTAATTCCTTCGGCATCGACTGATTTTCTAAGACTGCATTCCATTATCCTTGTTTTGCTCTTGTTGATGTTCATTTTATACGCTCTCTTCAACACACTGTCCATTCCGTTCAACTGCTCTTCCAGGTCCTTTGCTGTCTCTGACAGAATTACAATGTCATCAGCAAAACGCAATGTTTTTATTTCTTCACCCTGAATTTTAATCCCTATTCCAAATTTTTCCTTGCTTTCCTTCACCGCCTGGTCGATGTACAAATTGAATAACATCGGAGAAAGGCTACAACCCTGTCTTACTCCCTTCCCAACTGATGCTTCCCTTTCATGCCCTTCGAGTCTAATAACTGCGGTCTGGCATTTGTACAAGTTGTAAATAACTCTACGTAACTAATTTCTGCCAGTGCGATTCCGCTTATATTTTGTTGCATCGTCGAGTTACCAGTTACTTTGCGGACTATTTGTGATCTCCTAACATCAAGCTATCAGTCAATAGTTATAGTATAAAATGACACGATAAAGTATACGAGAAAGTATATGACTATGACAGTGAAGTAAATGATTCTGATGCGGACCCAGACTTTGAAATAAACAGTGACCATCAAAGCAATAGTGTGAAGCTAGTAGGGATTAAGAGGAAGATGTTCAGCCTTCTGCCAGCATTCATGCACCTACTGTTGCTGATTCAAGATATAGCTCACCTTTCTTACTCGGGTACGTCACCTATAAGCTTTTACAAAGGAAGGAAAGGAGCAACTAAATGGAGAAAAACGTGTTTCCCACAAAGCCAACGGAAATTTTCAGTTAGAAGAGAGTACCTGAGAACGCTAGGGAAGTCTCTCGTAACACCATATTTGAAAATGCGCGCAACCCAGGCGAACCTTCCGCGCCACATTCGCAGGCTTGCTTCTAACCTCTTCAGCACCCAAGAACAAGGCATAGCTGAAGATCCACAACCAGGGAGAAGGGGAAGATGCCACGAATGCAAAGACAGCAAAACAAAATACTTTTGCAAAGTTTGCAAGGTGTGGTTATGCTTGGCGCATGTAGAAATAGTTTGCGGTGAACGTTTTGAAAAGTAACGATTTTAGAGGCCTATACCTCTACCTATGTTGACAATTTCCATTTATGTAGTGGTAATTCAACATTTTTGCTTCTTAGTTATTGTACTTATTCTCATTTATGTTCACACTTCAATGAAATTTTCTTGTTTTTTCTGTTTACTAACATTTGGTACTACAAAATGGTATGTTTTTCAGTTTTATTTTATTATAATTATTGTACAATTCAGAGAGGTAAAATAATGTTACTGTATCATTTGGTACTATCTGAATAAAATAAAAAAAAATAGTAATTTTGTGAAAATATTCACTTCGTGCAGTGCAGTGTAAGAAAATCAGGTGATGCTAAAGGAATTAGATTGGGAAACGAAGCAATAATGGAGGTAGATGAGTTTTGTTATTTGGGCAGTAAAATAACAAATGATGGTCGTAGTACAGAGGATATAAAATGCAGAATAACAATGGGTAGAAAAGCGTTATTGAAAAAGAGAAATTTGTTAACATCTAATATTGATTTAAGCCTAAGGAAGTCCTTTCTGAAGGCATTTGTATGGAGTGTTGCCTTGTATGGGAGTGAGACATAGACGATAAACATTGCGGACAGGAAAAGGTTTGAAACTTTTGAAATATGGTGCTACAGAAGAATGCTGAAGATTAGGTGGGTGGATCGCGTAACTAATGAGGAGGTACTGAACAGAATTGGGGAGAATAGAAATTTCTGGCATACCTTGACTAAAAGAAGGGATAGATTGGTAGGACACATCCTTAGACATCAAGGAATTGTGAATTTAGCGTTGGAGGGAAGTGTGTGGGGTAAAAACCGCAGAGGAAGACCAAGAGATGGATACAGTAAGCAGATTCAGACAGATGTAGGTTGCCGTTCTTATATGGAGATGAAGAGGCTTGCTCAGGACAGGGTATTTTGGAGAGCTACATCAAACCAGTCTCCGGACTGAAGACCACAACAACAACATTCACTTCGTCAGTTGTTAATAGCGTTTTATATATTAGGTCTCTCAGACCCACCCCGACCGTTCATGAAACTTTGTTCGCCCGACCGTTCTAGGGTTAACTACAAACTAATCAAACTCCTGATTCGCAAGAAACTGAATTAGTAGGAATAGAAATGCTTCGTAGCCGATGATGATTCCGTGTGGCATTTATGACCGTTAGACCCGAACCGGGGTCGTGTTCGGCCTGCCTGGCGGAAGTCTAATTAGCTGACGCCACTTCGGCGACTTGTGTCTCAATGATGATGGAGTGATGATGAGGACGACACAACAACCAGTCTCCGAGCGGAGAAAATCTCCGACCCGACAGGGAATCGAACCCTGGCCCCCTGCGTGGCGATTTAGACAAAATTTCTACTTGGTGCGGAAATTGGCAATTGACACTAAATAAAGAAAAGTGTGAAGTAATACACATGACCACCAAAAGAAATCCGCTGAACTTCAATTACGCGATAAATCAGTCAAACCTTAAGGTCGTAAATTCTACCAAATACCTAGGAGTTACAATTACGAACAACTTTGACTGGAGAGAACACATAGAAAATATTGTGGGGAAGGCGAATCAAAGGTTACGTTTCATTGCCAGAACGCTTCGAAGATGCACCAGCTCCACCAAAGAGACTGCCTACATCACACTTGTGCGTCCTCTCCTGGAGTACTGTTGCCCCTTGCGGGACCCTCACCAGGTGGGACTGACGGAAGATATTGAGAAGGTTCAGGGAAGGGCAGCTCGTTTTGTTTTATCACGTTACGACGGGGAAAGCGGCACGGAAATGTTGCACGAATTGGGGTGTAAATCATTAAAAGAAAGACGTTATTCATTGCGGTGTGTTCTCTTTGCGAAGTTTCAATCACCGACTTTTACTTCTGAATGTGAAAATATTTTGCGAGCACCCACCTACTTAGGGAGACATGACCATTCCAATAAAATAAGAGAAATCAGATCGAAAACGGAACGATTTAGGTGTTCTTTCTTCCCGCACGCTATTAGAGAATGGAACGGTAGGGAAAAGTTATGAAAGTGGTTAATGACCCCTCTGCGAGGCACTTAAATGTGATTTTCAGAGTATCTATGTAGATTTAGATGTAGACCCACCATGCTGTCCACTCGACTATGGACTACGGACATAGTCTGATTTGTAATGGGTTAATTTTAATTAATTCACTTTTATGATGGTGGAACTGGGGTTGATATGAAGAACCGCATTAAAAAAGAAAATGCTGCCTTCATACAATTGTATCCAATAGTAGTTGACCCGGTGAACTTCGTATCACTTAACTCTTAATATAAACCATATTAATTTAAATCATATCTATTTTAGACCCAGTAGCTTTATAAAGGCATCATCAGATAGTCTAAGTATCGGCTCGATAGTGGGCGGAAAGAGTGGGCAAATCATGCACACATTTCCAGGATAATGTTCATCTCACATTCATGAAATTTCAGGGAAGGTTCAAAATGTTCAAATGTTTGTGTAGTTTATGGGACTTAACTATGGGGTCATCAGTCCCTAAACTTACAACCTACTTATGAACTAGCTAATCCTAAGGACGGCACAAATATCCATGCCCGAGGGGGGATTCGAACCCCCGACCGTAGTGGCCGTGCAGACCGTGACTGGAGCGCCTCAGTCCCCTCGGCCACCGCGGCCGGCCAGGGAAGGTTCAAACGAAGATAAAATATGGAAAAATTGCGAGAAAAATTTACATTTAAAACATGTGAAATAATGACATGGTTGTTGTGTTGGGTGCGTACAAAAATATAGTTTTTCCAGAGAAAAAAAATCTTGAATTACACACTTTTTAAAGTATCTTATCCGGTACATCAGCGCTCAATCTATCTCCACACCACATTCCATCACAATAGATTCAGTGGTTTGTGTAATGATATATAACCAAATCGGTTCAGCCGTTCTCGAGTTTTAGCGAACAGTAATTCATTTTTATGTTTGACAGTTAATATACAAGTTCAGATTGTGAAAATCGAACTTCACTCTTTCAAAGTGCAACGTGCCCATAAAAATATTTTTGTAAGAAAATGTCTAATATTGTGCCTCCTGTTTTGTGTCAAATAACTTTCTTGTGTGTATCGATAAGTGTACTTAAGTCTGTAAAGTTTCATCTTTGGCAAAGGTCATGTATTGCATAGCTTTGTAGCTCGCGCAGAGAGAGAGAGAATGGACTTGTGGTTTAGCTCGCTTAGAGAGCGGTTGAGTTGTGTGTATGGCTCCGATGAAGAGCAGAGGCTGCTGTGCCAGCAAGTTGATTTGATTGTATTTGGAGTATATATTGTATTTTTTATTACTATCACCGCTGGAATGAAGGTAACTGCATTTGATGTCATTAGGAAAAAGTTGTATTATGTAGGTAATGTATGGTGATTATTAATAATAAGTAACAAAGTTGACCTTTCTTTCCTGTTTCATTTACGTAGTTAGAAGATTAACCTACTTCCTTCATTTGATAATTAGTTATTTGTGGTTTTAAAGTGCAGTATTTATTTTGGTAATCTTGTCGAACAGATTTCGTTATTTGTGCCATAGTAAATGATTGTTATGCAACACTGCAGTTAATTGATTATGATACTGAATTTTGATCATCAGGTACTGATCTGCAAAAAATTATCGCAGTCAAACATTAAAAAAGTCGTTTGTGGTTTTTTAATATCTTTCTCGCAGTCAAATAGTTTGAGTATAGTCAGTGTCTGTTTCATGTGGTGACTTGCCACAGCTGTTTTGTTAAAAGATCCGTTGCGCACATAATCAGTTTAATGCACTGTTTCTTATTTAATAGTATACACATCAATATCAGGGCCATAATTAAACCAAATTGCTGTGTTAATGAACAATTTGTTGTCCGATTTAACGATAGGTTCAACATCATACAACCCACACACACCTGTTAAAAGTATATTTCTGAACGCACCCATCACAACAACGAAGTCATTATTTTACAGGTTTCAAATCTAAATTTTCCTCGCAATTTTTCCAGATTTTATCACCGTTTAAACCTTCTCTGACTTACACGAATATTTCAAGACTAAAATTAGCCAAATGGTTTCAGCCGTTCTTGAGTTTTAGCGAGACTAACGAACAGCAATTCATTTATATATATATATATATATATATATATATATATATATATATATATATATATATATATATATATATATATATAGGTAAGGCAAGAGCGCGCGCGCGCACAAACACAAGTATACACACACGGTAGCGAATATAGCATATATTTTCTGGAAGGGGGGAGGGCAGGTTAAGGTTGTTGTTATTGTTGTTGTTGTCTTCAGTCCGCAGACTGATTTGATGCAGCTCTCCATGCTACCCTGTCCTGTGCCAACCTCATCATCTGAGAATAAGTTCGGCAACTTACATCCCTTTGAATCTGCTTACTGTATTCGTCCCTCGGTCTCTCTCTACGATTTTTACCTCACACGCTTCCTTCTAATGCTAGTTGACAATTCCTTCATCTCTCAGAATGTCCAACCAATCTATCCCTTCTCTTAGTCAGGATATGCCAGAAACTCCTTTTCTCCCCGATTCGGTTAAGCATATCCTCATTAGTTACGTGGTCTACCCATCTAATCTTCATCATTCATCTTTAGCACCACATTTCGAAAGCTTCTTTCATCTTTTTATCTGAACTCCTTATCGTCCACGTTTCACTCCCATACAATGCTGCACTCCACAGAAATGCTTTCATAAAGGACTTCCTAACATTTAAATTAATATTGGATGTTAACAAGTTTCGCTTCTTTAGAAACGCTTTTCTTCCCATAGCCATTCTGCATTTTATGTCTTCTTTACTTCGGCCATCACAAGTTATCTTGCTACCCGAATAACAAAATTCATCTACTACTTTTATTGTCTCATTACCTAATCTAATTCCTTCAGCCGGCCGCGGTGGCCGAGGGGACTGAGGCGCTCCAGTCACGGTCTGCACGGCCACTACGGTCGGGGGTTCGAATCCCCCCTCGGGCATGGATATGTGTGCCGTCCTTAGTCTTTGTAAGCTTAGGGACTGATGACCCCGTAGTTAAGTCCCATAAGTGCTACAAACATCTGAACATTTTAATTCCTTCAGCATCGCCTGATTTTCTGACTTTGTAGTCTATTACCTTCGTTTTACTCTTGTTAATGTTCATCTTATATCTTCCTTTCAAGACACTGTCCATCCCACTCAATTGCTCTTCCAGATCTTTTGCGGTCTCTAACGGAATTACTATGTCATCGGCAAACCACAGTGTTTTTATTCCCTCTCCCTGCATTTTAATGCGCTCTCCAAATTTCCCCTTTCATTCCTTCACTGCCTGCTCAATGTACAGATTGGACAACATTGCAGAAATGCTACAACCCTGTCTTACTCCTTTCCCATCCTCTGTGTCCCTTTATTGTCCTTCGACTCTAATAACTGCTGTCAGGTTTTTGTATAGGTTGAATATAACTCTTTGGTCCCTATATTTTACCCCTGCTACCTTCAGAATTTGGAAGAGTGTATTCCAGTCGACATTGTCAAAAGCTTTCTCCAAATCTACAAACGCTAAAAACGTAGGTTTCCCTTTCCTTAGCCTATCTTCTAAGATACGTCGTAATGTGAGTATTGCCTCCCGTGTTCCTACATTTCTCCTAAATCCAAACAGAAACAGCATGTAACATCCAAGGAAAGGTATCTTGTTAGAGAGTGGCTGAAGTCAGCAACAGATAAAAATCTGAAAATGGAATCTCCGAAACGCGTAATTAAAAATGATTTCTATGGAAATGTTTTGCGACCTATTCAGCATACCCCCAGCACACCAATTGTTCTAAAGTACTCTCCGCCCTACATCGTACAAACTTTTATGTACGCAGTGATTTTCTACACACACACTCACTCTATGCTTTCTATATAAAGTGTGACTCAGTGGCTCGGTGGTATATTGCCGGACTATAAATCAAAAATTCGACGACATTCATCTGTTACTTAACTCTTCTTTCACCTCTAGCAACGTTGTTGATGTGAAAACTGTAGAGATGGACGTGGATACACCAGTTGGCAATCATTGTGTAGCGAGGTGTAGTTATGAAATTTTAGTCACCAGCAGTAACCTCCGAAGGTTTAAATATTTTATTTACTCCCCTCCTGTCCAGATAAAAATCATCAGAATAAAATGCGAGAAATCGTAACTCGAACGATAAGATTTAAGTGATTGTTCTTCTCGCACACTATTCGTAGTTGTGAAATGTACAATAGTCATTTACATGTAGGTGGCCGATGATGTCTCCCGGTTGATAATGAGAAGCAACATGGAACTATGTGGTATTCTATCGTACATAGAACACGAGAATGAACACTATTCAGAACTTCACGTTTATCTCATACATAGCAAAGTGTCAAGAAACTTTATAATTCAGTACATGAGTGCGCGGTACAACATATGTGTGTTTATTATACAAAAGAGGTTGCAAAAGAGAAAGCTACTGAAACTCCCTATTTATTTTAATTAATTTATTTTGTATTTGCGTAGCAAACACAGTATATTTTTGAAGTCCGTCAACTGATTATTTTTGTATCGATAAAAATAGGGGGAAAGAGTAATAGGAGGTTATAAATGAAAGTTAGGGGGTAATTTACGAAAATTTAGAAGCAACTGGTTGCTGCATTTTGTGGATTAATGATACTACAGTACCGTAGGTTATAACTAGTTTGTAGGTGAGGGTTTATATATATATAATGCGTCGTTACTTAGAAACGGTCGTGTTTTATTTCAAGTCCTATATTTATTTTCTTTATTTTGCCCACATATGGAGCTTAATGAAATTAAAACGTAGTGGCTTCTCTTCTCCTCCCAGAACTTCTTCATTTGTTCGCTTCTTTTTCTTCACTTCTCCTCAGACTTTTTCCGTTTGAACCTCATATTTGACGATTCCTCTTGACATGATTTGATACTATCAGCTCAGATACTGAACTGTCCTCTATTGTGGACCTGTGTTGTAATTCCAACTTTCCTGCATCCTTCTTCATTCACCCATTTAGACGTAGCCCTTAACCCCGCGATGTAACTGAAGATTCTTTCGGTCAGTCTGCTTCTATATATACCTTATAGGTATTCAAGGAGCCGGCCGCGGTGGCCGAAGGGACTGCGGCGCGCCAGTCACGGTCTGCACGGCCACTACGGTCGGGGTTCGAATCCCCCATCGAGCATGGATATTTGTGCCGTCTATATTGTTAGCTAGTTCATAAGTAGTTTGTAAGTTTAAGGACTGATGATCCCGTACTTAAGTCCCGTAAGCTATACAAACATTAGAACATTTTTTATTCATGGAACTTTAAGTTCCGCTTCGTTGCTGTGTCCGTATCTTTTCAGTGTGCTTGTAGATTTTTCGTTTTTCCTCTTCTTCCAAATCCCATCGGTAGCCTTCTTTGGTATTTTCCTCAGAATCTTCCTTGCCTTCTTTTCTAGTTCTTGAAGCTCCCCATTTTTATATTTAATATAAGACACACGGAAGCGTACAATGCTTAAAGCGGACCATATTGTCTGATTTTGGCATTATAAGATAACTACTGTTTGTTGTATCCGAGTTTTATAGGCGAGGTTAATTTTCTGGGTCTGACTTTCTTTGCCTCCTTATCCAGCCCGTTGGCTTGGATCTACTCTGCCAGGTATTTGAACTTCTCTGTCATCTTCCCACGATTTACTTCCAGAATCTCTCTCTTCCGTGCCTGTACTCCATATATTCCTTCTTTTCACAGGAGATTTGAAATCTCGTTTTTTCTGCGATTTCATAAAGACTGCCAATCATATTTCGGGCATCTTCCCTGTTGTTAGCTAAGAGTGCAGGCCGTTGTTAAAAGCTCGATTTCCAGGTTCTGTCTTTCCCTCCCAAGACATATTCCTCAAATTCCTTCCGAATTTACAGCCTTTTACCAAGTTTTCGTTACTTTCTCCGGAAGGACGTTACAGAAGATAGAGGATAATCCATCTCCTTGTCTGACACCTATGCTACTTCAAATGGGCCCGAAATTACTTGTTTATTTCATCTAATCAATTGGAAAAACTTTCTTTATGCAACTGTGCAAGAAACAGGGAACATAAGAAATAATAAAATCGGAGAACAGCCCATTAAAGTGAAAGAGCCATTATTATTTGGTTTACTTTTAACTATAACATGACTAAATATGACACACGCTGTTTTTAAACATTTTGTTACTTGCGTGATTTATTTTTAACACTGAAAAAAGACAATATCCTGAAATAAGAAAAGCAATGCCCAAATCACTTTTTATGGTTACATTGATATGCTTTAGAACTACTAACATAATAAATTATTTCTGACCTGTATGCGAACGTAGCTACTTAATACAGGTGAATTAATCAAGTTTAGATAGGAAATACTCACATTAAGTGTCACCTCACTGCACACTTTAACAGTCCAGTGGACAGCATGCTAGATTGAAACGCAAGGGGCCCGGGTTCGATGCCCAGTCGGGTTGGCGATTTTCTCCACTCGGGGACTGCGTTTTGTGTCGTCCTAATTATCATTGCATCATAGAAGCGCAAGTCGCCCATATGTCGTCACCTAAAGACTTGCAAGAGGCAGGTCGAACCCCATCCAAGCTGGGGTCTAACAGCCAAAAATTACACACGAAATCGTCATTTAACAAATATTGTTCGGGATCGCGAAATAGTTGGATAAGAACATGCCGTGATACAGATCGAACTATTGTCACGTACAATAACAACAATAGGGAGACGCACTGGAAGATCTGTCAACTGGTGGACGATGGAAGTAACAGACTTTGAACGCCGGGAGGTTGTGGGAGCAAGACATTCCACTTCGAACATCGTTAGGAAAGTCGCCACTTTCTGCTCCACAAAGAGCTGTTTTATTAGCCGTCTATCCTTCCAATCTAAAGTACATTGCTTAATTAAAGCAGTATGGTCAACGGGAACGAGAACAAACGGAAACCATCGAAACAAAACGTTAGGTTGTTTCTCGTACTTACTGTAGTTTTGCTCTGCACTATCCATATTAACATTTTGAAAAACTGTATCGAATATGTCTGTAAATCACATTGTAAATATTCCACTGTTTTATTTTTTATTTTATGTTTATTTTTATTCCAAGTCACATGATTACTGTTAGTATAGCAACATCCACCCCCATGAACCACAGACCTTGCCGAGGTGGGGTGGCTTGCGTGCCTCAACGATGTAGATAGCCGTACCGTAGGTGCAACCACAGCGGAGGGGTATCTGTGGAGAGGCCAGACAAACGTGTGGTTCCTGAAGAGGGGCAGCAGCCTTTTCAGTAGTTACAGGGGAAACAGTCTGGATGATTGACTGAGCTGGCCTTGTAACATCAGCTAATGTGCCTTTGCATACGTGGAAAAGACCAGGAGACACCGGAAGGTATCAGATAGATTTTATAATGGTAAGACATAGATTCCGGAATCAGATGATAAACTGTAAGACATACACAGGGGCAGATATAGACTCTGACCATAACTTGTTAGTCATGAACTGTAGGCTGAAACTGAAAAAACTGCAGAAAGGTAGGAAAATAAGGAGATGGAACTTAGATAAATTGAAGGAAAGTGAAGTTCTGGAGAATTTCAGAGGCAGCTTTAGGCAACAATTGACAGAAACAGGGGGAAATAAAACAGTAGAAGAGGAATTGGTAGCATTGAGAGATGAAATAGTGATGGCAGCAGAGGACAAAATATGTAGAAAGGCAAGACCTACAAAAAATCCTTGGTTATCACAGGAAATACTGAATTTAATTGATGAAAGGAGAAAATATAAAAAATCAGTAAATGAAACAGGCAAAATGGAGTACGACGACTAAAAAATGAGATTGACAGGAAGTGCAAAATGGCTAAGCAGGAGTGGCTAGAAGCCAAATGCAAATCTGTAGAAGAAGGTATAAGAAGGGGAAAAGTAGATACCGCCTACAGGAAAATAAAAGAGACATTTGGGGACAAGAAAAACAACTCTATGAATACCAAGAACTCAGATGGGAAACCAGTTCTCAGCAAAGAAGGGAAAGCTGAAAGGTGAAAAGAGTACATAGAGCAGCTCTACAAAGGAAATGGACTTAGAGACGATGTTGTAGGAAGGGAAGAGGAAGTAGATCAAGATGAAATAGGAGATACTATACTGAGAGATGAATTTGACAGAGCCCTGAAAGACCTAGGTCGGAACTAAGCCCCAGAAGTAGTTGACATACCCTCAGAGCTACTAAAGTCTCTGGGAGAGCTAGCCATGACAAGACTATTTGAACTGGTGTGTAGGATGTATGAGACAGGCGAAATACCCTCAGACTTTAAGAAAAATGTAATAATCCCCATTCCAAAGAGATCAGGCGCAGACAGGTGTGAAAATTACAGAACCATTAGTTTGATAAGTCATGGTTGCAAAATTTTCACACGAATTATCTACAGGAGAATGGAAAAGCTGGTAGAAGCTGACCTCGGGGAAGATCAGTTTGGATTCAGAGGAACATAGGAACCCGGGAGGCAATACTCACCTTACGTCTTATCTTGGAAGATGGATTAAGGAAAGGCAAACCTACATCTTTAGCTTTTGTAGATTTGGAGAAAGCATTTGACAATGTTGACTGGAATACACTCTTTCAAATTCTGAAGTCAGACTGCAGTTATTAGACTCGAAGGGCATGAAAGGGAAGCATCAGTTGGGAAGTGAGTAAGACAGGGTTGTAGCCTTTTCCGATGTTATTCAATTTGTACGTCGAGCAGGCGGTGAAGGAAAGCAAGGAAAAATTTGGAATAGGGATTAAAATTCAGGGGGAAGAAATAAAAACATTGCGTTTTGCTGATGACATTGTAATTCTATCAGAGACAGCACAGGACCTGGAAGAGCAGTTAAATGGAATTGATTGTGTGTTGAAGAGAGCGTATAAAATGAACATTAACAAGAGCACAACAAAAATAATGCAATGCGGTCTTAGAAAATCAGGCGATGCTGAAGGAATTAGATTAGGTAACGAAACAATGAAGGTGGCAGATAAGTTTTGTTACTTGGGTAGTAAAATAACATGCGATGGTCGCAGTACAGAGGATATAAAATGCAGAATGGCAATGGGAAGAAAAGCATTTTTGAAAAAGAGAAATTTGCTAACATCGAATATTAATTTAAGTATAAGGAAGTCTTTTCTGAAGGCATTTGTGTGGAGTGTTGCCTTGTACGGGAGTGAAACATGGACGATAAGCAGTGCGGACAGGAAGAGAATAGAGGCTTTTGAAATGTGGTGCTACAGAAGAATGCTGAAGATTAGGTGGGTAGATCGCATAACTAATGAAGAGGTACTGAACAGAATTGGTGAGAAAAGGAATTTTTGGCATACCCTGACTAAAAGAAGGGATCGCTTGGTAGGACACATTCTTAGACACCGGGGAATCGTAAATTTAGCATTGGAGGGAAGTGTGTGGGGTAAAAATCGCAGAGGGAGACCAAAAGACGCGTTTAGTAAGCAGATTCAAGTGGATGTGGGTTGCCGTTCTTATGAGGAGATGAAAAGGCTTGCTCGGGATAGAGTAGGGTGGAGAGCTGCATCAAACCAGTCTCTGGACTGAAGACCTTAACAACAACATAGCAACATATTAACAACTAGCGAAAACTGTTTCGAGTGGATGAGGATGAAACTGGAGAGTTTGCTAATGGAAGAGGTGTGAGCCAAGATTGTCGTATGTCACCAGCACTTTCCAGTATATGCGCACAGAAGCTAATCAATACGTCTAGGAAACTCAAAAGGACTTGAAGTGGGAGGAGAAAGAATAAAGATATCAAGTATGTGGATTATATGACTGCTGGGAGAAACGGAAGAAGCGCTCCAGGTAATGGCGAAGAATATTGTAAATATGGGTTAAGAGTTGAGAATGAAACGGAATAATGAAAAGTCTGAAGTGTGAAAATCGGAAGAGAAGACAACACAATCAATTTATCACTAGAAGGAAGAGTCCAGAGAAGGGCAGCTCGTTTCGTATTGTCACGATACAGGGGAGACAGCGTTACGGAAATGATACAGGATCTGGGATGGGAATCATTACAATAACGACGCTTATCGCTGCGGCGTGGGCTACTTACGAAACTCCAATCGCCAACATTCTCCTCCGAATGCGAAGATATATTGTTGACTCCCACTTATATAGGCAGAAATGATCATCAGAATAAAATACGAGAAATCAGAGCTCGAACGGAGAGATTCAGGTGTTCTTTTTTCCCGCGCGCTACTCGAGAATGGAATGGGAGACAATTAGTATAATAGTGGTTCGATGAACCCTCTGCCAGGCACTTAAATGTGATTTGCAGAGTATCCCATGTAGATGTAGAGCTAGTTCAATCATTCTAGTATTTTGGCAGCCTGACAACTTCTAATGGAAGTTGTACAGAAGAAGTGAGAAAGAAATCATTTGGTAGAGTTAAAGATTTGCTGACAGCCAGGAGCCTCCCCAGGAAGAGGTTTGCCAAGTGTGTCTGTGGAGCATGAAGTCCTATAGTTCTGATACGGGACAGTCAAACAGAAAGAACAAACATATTTGGTAAAACTGGTTCCGTTCCATGTTGGCGCCTGTCGCGGAAACCGGTTGCGGATTTGTTGAAAGAAAGCGGTTGCGCAAATGCTTTGCATTGTTTACTATGCGTTTCGTTGTTTCGGGGCATCATCAGACTATATAAACTAGATTTGTACCATGATAAACATGCGGAGCATGAACTAATGATGATTCATCACATTTGTTTTATACAGTCTATTGATGCCCCAAAGAGCGAAACTCGTAATAAATAATTTTAAAAAAGCACTTCGCAACCGAACTATTTCAACAAAAATATTTACAAGGTTTTGAAATGAGGCTGTGGAGAAGATGGAGAACGTGAAATAGACCGAAGGCATAATAAATGAGTGGTTTAGGAGGGTACGAGACGAAAGGAACTTTATGATAATGGTTAAAATTTTCAAATGTTTGTAAACTATTGTGCCAAACTGCTATGGTCATGAGTCTCTAGACTTACAAACTAGTTAAACCGACTTATACTAAGGACAACACACACACCCATGACCGAGGCAGGACTCGACCCTCAGGCGGGAACGGCCGCCCAGTTCTTAGCATGACGCCTTAGACGACGCGGCCATTCCACCAGAGAATAATGGAGGGAAAATAGAAGGAAAAAGAGGAAATGGAGAAATAAGGTTTACTAGGGATGCTAACAGGTGTGAAGAAAGGAAGAAACAGAGACATGGAGAAGGGTGTCCGGGCTAGTGAGGTATGGAGGACGTCCAGCTGATACCTTTCAAACTACTCAGTGCTAGTAAGGACGCTGTTAAAAATACGAGGTTGAAACTTAAATAGTAACAACTATTTATTCACAACTGATACAAAAACGTTACATGTTTGCACCTGTTATTGTCCTTCAAACTAGTCACCAGCGTTGTGTAGAACCTGTTGGCAGCTATGTGGGAGGCGTAATATACCGTTAGCACAATCTGTTCTACTGATGATGCGAAAGGAGCAGTCTACAGCCTGTCGAATCTCTGGAACAGTTCTGAAGCGAATGCCACGAATTGGTTCCTTCGTCTTCGGAATCAAATCAAAGTCACAAAGACTTACGTGTGAGGAGTATGGTGGACGGTACAGTACTTCCCAGTCCCATCGACCGAACAGAGCAGCCACAGCTTGCGCTGTATGCGCCCATACATTGTCGAGCAAAATGATGGGTGGGTTGCGCAGAAAGTGTTGCCGCTACTTTCGCAAAGCTGGTCGCAGGTCATGCTCCAAAAATGAAAAGTAATACTGTGCATTGACGGTCTGCCGCGGAGGAATGTAATGCGTTAGAATAACACCATGGTACTCTAGAATCACCATAACTTTCACCATACTGGGGCTCTTTTTGAAAAAGTTATGTATTCTCGAGTTGCTTCACATATTAGTAAAAATAAAGTTCTAACAAAATGTCAGTTTGGGTTTCAAAAAGGCTTTTCAACGGAAAATGCTATATATACCTTCACTGAAGAAATATTAAATGCCTTGAGTAACCGGACATCACCAGTTGGGATTTTTTTTTTGTGATCTATCAGTGGCGTTTGATTGTGTAAATCATGGGATTCTTCTAGATAAGCTTAAGTATTGTGGTATGGAAGGGACACTGCACAAATGGTTTAAATCATACATCACTGGCAGAATGCAGAAAGTTGAAATAAGCAGCTCACATGATATAGATGAAACAATGAATTCCTCTAACAGGGGAGTTATAAAAAATGGCGTCCCACAATGTTCGGTCTTGGGTCCTTTGCTGTTCTTAATATATATTAATGATTTGCCGTTCTACATTCACGAAGATGCTAAGCTAGTTCTTTTTGCTGATGATACAAATATAGCTATCACACCTGACAAACAGGAATTAACTGATGAAATTGTAAAAGTTATCTTCCAGAAAGTTATTAAGTAGTTCTCTACAAATGGACTCTCATTAAACTTTGATAAAACCCAGTATATACAGTTTCATTCAGTAAATGGCATGACACCATTAATAAATTTAGACGTTGAACATAAATCTGTAGCTAAGGTAGAATATAAACTTTTTTAGGTGTTTGCATTGACGAGGGATTGAATTGGAAGAAACACATTGAAGATCTCTTGAAACGTTTGAGTTCAGCTACGTATGCTATCAGGGTCATTGCAAAATTTGGTGATATACATCTCAGTAAATTAGCTTACTATGCCTATTTTTATTCATTGCTTACATATGGGATCCTATTTTAGGACAATTAAACATTGAGTAAAAAAATATTCAGTGCACAAAATCGTGTAATCAGAATAATTGCTGGAGCCCACCTAAGATCATCCTGCAGACACTTATTTAGGGATCTTAATCGTAGCTTCACAATATATATATATATATTCACTCATGAAATTTGTTATTAACAATCCGACTCAATTCAAAAGTAATAGCAGTGTGCATAGTTAGAACATTAGGAGAAATGGTGGTATTCAGTATTCAAGCTTAAATCTAACTTTGGCACAGAAAGGAGTGGATTATGCTGCCACAAAAGTCTTCGGCAATTTACCAAGTAGCATCAAAAGTCTGACAGATAGCCAACGAGTATTTAAAAAGAAATTAAAGGAATTTCTGAATGGCAACTCCTTCTACAATGTAGATGAATTTTTAAATAAAACTTTAAAACAAAATTTAAAAAAAATTAAAAATGTAAATAAAAAATCTTTAACATATTGATTGTCATGTGTAGACAATATTTACTAAACTAACACGTTCCACATCATTACGACATGTCGCATATATATGATCTATGGAACAAGTATTAATCTAATCTGAGCTGGAGAAAACTGTTGTGCTTTATGGCCTCTGGTTCATTCCATCTTGATTCAACTCTGTTGTTTCTGTTTCGAAAACATAGTGACACCGTTACGTTAGATAGCTCGCTCACTGTCTTTCCTTCGATTGTAGCACACCGGTGACGTGGGACGGGCGAGTCCATTTGCTCTGAGGTAAGGCAGGTATGTCAATAACGTGTACTATCAGCGACAATAGCAGATTACATTGCATAGTGTCTCCACAGCAGTTTTGCCGCTATTTCTCGTGCATATGCTACAGGTGAATCGGCTGTATGTTTACTGTTGCGTTTTTATGGTTCAGCAGGTCCTTGACGCTATTCGTTTAAGTACGATTTCTTACTTCAGGCCTGGATTCTGAAGATGATTAAAAAAAATCGAAACACGTCAATAAACAAAGCTATACCCGATTCACCACATGCGGCCTATACATTTTCAACAACGCCGTCCTAACCAGCACTGAGTAATATTTGAAATTCATAATCGGCGCATACTTCATGAAAATATGTCACGTCTTAAGTTCAGTTGATACCTGTTTGAGGACAGAATTACTGCCTAGTACGACTGTATTTGACGTATTGTTGTTCAGCAGAAGTTTTCACGCTATCCGTTTCATTAATTACGACAGAACGTTGTAATTTAGATCATGCCAATAATGTGAGAGGGTAAATTGTATTATAATGTGGTCACAGTGGGCTTCTACATTATGGAATATAGAGGAGCTACTTCGAAAGGTGAAAATTTTCGTCAGAATTTCAACGGTCTAACGGAACTAAAAGATAGTTTTAATATTGGAAACAGGCAAACAGGAAGCTGAATGTCACCTGGAATGGCAGCAAGCTTAAATATTCAGACAAACCAACATACCTGGGTGTCGTGCTGGATAGATCACTGACGTACAAATATCACTGTCAAAAGACCTGCCAAAAGGTAGCTGCCAAGAAAAATATCTTAAGGAAACTGACGAATAGGAAATTAGGAGCCAGACCGACTGTATTGCGAACAACTGAACAACTGTTCAAGCACCCTGCTTTTCCGCGGCAGAATATTAATTCCCTGTATGGTCCCGCTCCACACATGCCAAAAAAGTCACTACAGTCCTAAATGCAACATGCAGGCTGACAACAGGATACATGAAACCCGCGCCACTTGTTAAAATATATACAGCAGCTGGATTCTCATTTCCTGAATCCCGAAGAAATGCGCATTAACACACACAAAAATTCAAACAGACCTTCAACGAGCCCCACCCGCTGCGTGATTCTTCATGCGGACGTAGCAAATCCCGCAAGAGAATCCTCGCCAGTGAGCTGAATGAACCCCAAAGGACTAGCCTACTTCACGAGAAATGCCCAGCGGCGGTACAACAAGCTGGAAGGTCCGGAGAACACTGAATAGTATCAGAACAGGTTACAACGGGAAAATATCTTACAGGTGCTATGTTTACCGGTCCTATATCATTTTCTTTCCTCCTCCGTGTTGCCATGGATGAAGCACAACAGTTTGCGTTTGTACCGCAATGACAATGTACGCGAGGATTGTAGTAACTCCTCACTGCACTGTGTGAAGAGTAGAAACTCTAAAAGTTCACCAACCTGACGTCTTCTATAGCTGTCGTCCCCACGGAGATGATAGTAGGCAGGTCGGAATTCTTGATTGAGGCTGAAATTGTTAAACTATTGGCAGGAACTGATCTAATTACAGAATAAAACGGTGATAGTTCGGATGCCATCTGATTTATTTAAAGACTGCAGAAAACCAGCAAACTGCATAATAACATCCACTTGACACACATTGTCTTAACTGAAAGCAAATATAAAGTCATTTCGCCTTGATCTAAGATGATTAAACAATGTTTTATGACCGCCTACGTATGCATGTTACTCCGAGTGCGTGTTCTAGACTCACATGTTACTCCTCCGAGCGCGTGTACTAAACTCAAGTTACTCCTCCGACTGCCTGTTCTGAACTGTGGCGGCTCGATGCACGACTGCCTTCGCTCCACAATTTGGCGCACAAACATGGCTGCCGTGCATCGTCCGTCTTAAATTAATTGTTTTTTTTTAATGTTTTTAGCGATAGTTAATACGTTTTACCTACTCAGGGCATAGCTTAGCTTTGAGGGGTTTTCTATATTATTGAATGACATTGAATAAATAATTATTTTAATAAATATTAACAGAAATATGACAGCGTTTTGGCGCGTGACCGCCAGTACTACGGCCAATCGGCGTCCAGTGCCTGTCGCTCGGGGACTTCCCTAGAATTCGGGGAAATGTGCCAGTGATCTTTCCCATGAGAACCCGACCTATTGTACCACCTGTCGTGGTTCTCACCAGCTTTTGCCATCTGTCGCCTACTGGTCGTACCCGGCAGCACTGAAGCCATACTTCGATCTTAATATGATGGCTTTAAGCCAGAAATATTACAAGGTGCATCACCAGCAGGCCGCTGTGGCCGAGGGGACTGAGGCGCTCCAGTCACGGTCTGCACGGCCACTACGGTCGGGTGTTCGAATCCCCCCTCGGGCATGGATATTTTTGCCGTCCTTAGTGTTAGCTAGTTCATAAGTAGTTTGTAAGTTTAGGGAGTGATGACCCCGTAGTTAAGTCCCATAAGCTAAACAAACATTTGAACGTGATTCTTGAAGTTTTCCCGGCGGACATAATATTCCATCATCTTTCGGGAGTGCACCCGGGACAGCGACAATTCTTCGTCCGATATTTCGGCTGCAAACCTTACAGCCATTTTCAAGGCGAGTCCAAGACTGAGTTCTCAGCGTCTGCGCGTGCCTATTTATACGGTAAATCACGTGATGCAAAGCTACTGAGGATTAGACTGAGCATACTGGAAGATATCACATTCGTAACTGCTGCGCTAGTCATAGATAAATATATACTTCAAAGATAACCTGTGAGCAGTGAGTGCAAACATAAACAGAGCTGTTACGTATCCACAGTGCTTACAAATGAATAATTAATCATTAAAAGTGGTAACATCAATCGGAATAGAAGACGCAGACATCCTTTCAGAACGAAGGCGTAATATAAGTGGCTTCCATGCATTGTCAAAATGAAATCCGTCGTCACGATTTAGCAGGTGGTCCGCCAGTTGTATGTGCACAGCTTCCTGTACAGCTGAGTCCCAGAAAGTAGAAGCTGTGGTTAAAATCTTTACTCTTTTGTAATTCACGGAATGGCCAGTAGAAATACAATGTTCGGCTACTGCAGACTTGTTGGACTGAAGAAGGCGTGTATACCGTTGATGCTCAACGCATCGTTCCTGCACAGTGCGCGTGGTTTGACCTATGTAACGTTTTCCACGCTCACAAGGGATTTCATAAACCCCTGCTTTTCGCAATAACAGATCATCTGACAGATCCCGGACTCGCCTTGAAGATGGCTGTAAGGTTTGCAGCCGAAATATCGGACGAAGAATTGTCGCTGTCCCGGGTGCACTCCTGAAAGGTGATGGAATAAAACTTTGAACATTTGTGTATCACCAGTCAGAGGAAATCTAGTCAAATGGGGTTTCAAAGGAGGAGACAATAAATGCGACTGCGGTGAAGTTCACGATATGGAACGTCTTCTACACTGTTCCATGTACCCCACGAGGTGTAACCTCGATGAACTATAGCTTGAGAAGAGAGAAGCATTGGACTTGGATTGATGTTGTTGTTGTTATGGTCTTCAGTCCGGAGACTGGTTTGATGCAGCTCTCCACCCTACTCTATCCTGAGCAAGCCTTTTCATCTCCTCATAAGAACGGCAACCCACATCCACCTGAATCTGCTTACTTTACGCGTCTCTTGGTCTCCCTCTGCGATTTTTACTCCACACACTTACCTCCAATGCTAAATTTACGATTCCCCGATGTCTAAGAATATGTCCTACCAAGCGATCCCTTCTTTTAGCCAGGGTATGCCAAAAATTTCTTTTCTCGCCAATTATGTTCAGTACTTCTTCATTGGTTATGCGATCTACCCACGTAATCTTCAGCATTCTTCTGTAACACCATATTTCAAAAGCCGTCCATGTTTCACTCCCGTACAAGGCAACACTCCACACAAATGCCTTCAGAAAATACTTCCTTACACTTAAATTAGTATTCGATGTTAGCAAATTTCTCTTTTTCAAAAATGCTTTTCTTCCCATTGCCATTCTGCATTTTATATTCTCTGTACTGCGACCATCACATGTTATTTTACTACCCAAGTAACAAAACCCATCTACCACATTCATTGTTTCGTTACCTAATCTAATTCCTTCAGCATCGCCTGATTTTCTAAGACCGCATTCCATTATTTTTGTTTTCCTCTTGTTAATGTTCATTTTATACGCTCTCTTCAACACACCGTCCATTCCATTCAACTGCTCTTCCAGGTCCTTCGCTGTCTCTGACAGAATTACAATGTCATCAGCAAAACGCAATGTTTTTATTTCTTCCCCCTGTCTTGGATTGATATTGTGCTGAAAGACTTTGAAATAAATTTACGGACTCGAAAAAATAAGTAAGTAATATTGGAAGATGCAGATAAGGATAAGAGAAGCGCCACTGCGATGAGTGTGCGGATCATATTTCTTTCTTTTCGCGCAGGCCTCAGCTTATTGTCCCACTTCGCCGGGGCAGAGACTCTAACAAAAGCAGCGAGAAGCAGTCGCTATCGGATCGTGACAGGGCCGCAGAGGGTCAGACACTCGCGTCCAAACATTCCGGTCGAGCACGCTCGACTTGAGTGACGCGGCGGAGGCGTTCCGTTTAGCCGACGTCAAGTCCGACGCCACCGTTTAAATTGTTGTGGAAGAATAGCAGGCGTCACGTGATGTCGGGGTGACGGCCGGTGTGAATCGGCCTAAGTGGTTGGGCTACGAATGGGCCGGCGAGCGCTAACAAAAGGAGGAGGGACCATTGTCTGCGGCGGTCAGCGGCCGCGCCGCGCACCTGCGGCCACCGGGAGCACTGCGCCGTGACGTCACCGCGCCTCGTGACCTTGCAAAGGACACGCCGCGGAGTGGGGGCGCCCACCTGCCGCCATATTGCCAATGACGCGCGCGCCGCGCGTATTCACGATATGCCGCTTACTCACCGCCATTACGTGCCGAGATCTCGACCGTTTGGCCAGCCACGCGACATTGGCCAAGATGTCGACTAGTTGTCTCCAGTTTACATAGATTCTCGTCACACTGCGATAAGAATCTCGATGTGTCTTCCGAAATAAGAATGAAGTCCGGTGTGCCACAGGGGACTGTCGTGGGACCGTTGGTATTCACAATATACGAAGCGAGTTTTTTTAAGACAGTACCGTTTTGGAACAAAAAAAAAAAAAAAACAAAAAAAGACGTGCTAAGATATGTCAATAATTTTATGCTCAACCCCCCAATAATAATAATATAAAAATTAAATAAATAAATAAAAACATATCCATTAACCCTTAGCTACACGCTTAGCGGCACGCAGTGCCGCAAACTGCGTATTTCTGAGTTTTTGCAGCTATAATGGGAGGTTTGATGTTGAGCTTCCATGTATTCTCCCACCAGGTGTCTCCACGTGATTCCCGCATGACTCCGTGCCTCTGTGATCTACAGTCAGTTGGCTGCAAGCGCTGAAAGTGAGACACTGCGGCACTCCGAACCACTTGTGTGTATTTGTGTTTCTACTGTTTGCGGCACCCCGTACCGCTAGCGAGTGTTGGTGTTCAACAATTATATGTATAATATACGACAAATAAGAGGCAAAGGCGAGGAGAGTTTATTAAAAACTTGAGATTTAGCCTACTTGAAAGTTATCTGAAGGAAAGGGCTCACATACAATCACTGCCCCTAGATATAAAAGCATATTTGGCCAAATACAAGGAGCCTTCTGGTTTACCAGTAATCCCTCAAGCCTCAGGAGAGCGACCAAGATCTGGTCCATGCCGTAAGTGCGGTAAACATCGCAACAACAAAACTACAGTAACATGCTCAGAGTGTACACGATTTGTGTGCAAAAAGCATTCACCTCCAAAACTATTTGCAATGCCTGCAACATTACATTCGATGAAGCTTGACATCTTAGTATTTTTTTTTAAATATTTGTTCATCTCCTTTTTTTATGCAACCTTGTTCCTAGTTAGTCATAAGTAATGAGTTATATTTGAAATATTTAATTCGTTATTGAAAATACTTTTGTATAATTCAGGATGTCTTAGAGATGCATACTGTTTTTTACAACATACCTTATTCTATTTTCGATGTTCTGTTTTTGACACATTTCTAGTCAAATATTTACTAAAGTGTATTATGTTCGGCATCATGAGTCATTTGTAATTGTTGTATACTTAAATTTTATTGTTCAGTAAATATTTTACAAATACTACATGGTATGATTGCTGAAAAACGGAACTGCGGCACGGAGTGCCGAGCGCGTGTATTGGCGTAGTTTTCAGCGGCGCGTGTAGCTAAGGGTTAAATATGTATATGTATTATTTTTCCACTATTCCAGTCCGCTTACATCAAAACTAAATACACTAAAACATAATTTATTATCAAACATAGAAAAAGAACTACATTCGTGATGCTGGCAACACTCCAATAACTGTGCAGACTCAGTCAAACCAAAAACAAATACTTCTGATCTGTGAAAAACAATTATGGGCATTGCAAAAGTGACAGTGGAAGCAGTGGAAAAAACGACACAGCATGAAGAACCGGCGGTACTGCATGAAACAGACCGACATTCCATGATGTGAAGCGAAAACCAGACAAAATTTCCTTAAGTAACAAAACATTAGGCCTCCTTTTCATCTTCCGTTAACGAACTGTTTTCGATCTAAAAACAAAACATACTGCAGATTTCTATTATTACAGACCACTGAAGATGTTTTACTGTCATTAAAACGAAACGCGTCTGGTGAGAAAAAATAGAATTATTATTGTAGTTGCAAAGACGGACAAACACTGCTATTCATAATTATGAAAGCAACTACGGTCATTATGGCCACACAAACGAAGTATTTTACGCGCAGTGGCTACCTACATCTGTTGTCTCCGCACTGACGCCATTACAGTCTGATTCGTCCTTGTTTTCGTTGTGTACTGATTGTTTAAGATGCCTCCGATTATCGTGAGTCCCGCCGAATGTGAAGTACAGGCTGTTATAAGATTTCTTGGTGCTAAAGGCCTAAAAGCTTTCGATATTCGTCGTGAGATCTGTGCAGTTTACGGAGAAAAAATTATGGGTGATGGAATGGTAAGAAAGTGGGTGACAGCATTTAAAGATGGCCGCACAAATGTGCATGACGAACAACGGAGTTAATGAAAGTCTGGGGCAGGAAGTGCAGAATAAGGTGAGAGAAAACAGACGCTTTACGATTTCCTCCTTGCGGGATGACGTTCCTAATGATTCCCGTAATTTTTTGTATGGCATTGTGACCGAGAAAGACGATGTCGAAGTCAAAACTGTTGTGATGCAGTAGTTAACAAGTCAGGTGGTAGACTTCTATGAGGAGGTTATTCAAAACTGGTACAACGTTATGACAAGTGCCTCAATATTGACGGAAATCATGTAGAAAAGTAGATTAAGGTACAGGCTTTCATATAAAAATAAAATTATTGAGATATCTTAGCACGTCTTTTTTTTTCATAACGGTACTTACAAAAACACGCCTCTTATATAAACGACGTTCCGGATAATATCGTAAGTTCACTGAGGCTTTTTTCGGATGATGCTGTAGTATATAGACAGGTTGTAACAACGGAAAATTGTATTGAAATGCAGAGGATTTGCATCGAATAGACGCGTGGTGCAAGGAATAGCAATTGACCTCATTGTACACCAGTGTAATGTGCTACTAATAAATAGGAAGAAAGATCCTTTATCATTTAGTTACACCATAGCAGATCAGCAACTGGAAGCAGTTAATTCTCTGGGAGTACGCATCAGCAGTGATTTAAAATGAAACGACCATACAAAATTAATCGTCGGTAAAGCAGATGCCAGACTGAGATGCATTAGAAGAATCCTAAGGAAATGCAGTCAGAAAACAAAGGAAGTAGGTTACAATATACTTGTTCGCCCACTTCCTGAATACTGCTCACAGTGTGGAATCCATACCAGATGGGGATTGATAATGGAGGTAGAGAAGAGAGCAGTGAGCTTCGTTACAGGATCATTTAGTAGTCGTGAAAGCGTTACGGAAATAATCGATAAACTCCAGTGAAAGATTCTGCAAGAGAGAGACACTGTAGCTCGGTCCGGCTTTGGTCGAAGTTTCGAGAATATACCTTAACCGACGAGTCAAGCAGGGTATTGTTCACTCCTTCGTTTATCTCGCTGCACCATCGATTATAATACTTTATAAGTGGTTTCAAAATTTTTGGAGTGGCCATATGGGCACAAGTGACGCTGATTGTTCAGGACGCCCTGTGGAGTTTACGACTCCAGAAATCATTGATAAAATGCGTGATGTGGTGATGGATAACAGCAGAGTTAAGGTGCGTGAGATTGCTAGTGCTGTGAGCGTCTCGAATGAACGGGCACATAATATTTTGCATAAGCATTTGGACAAGAGTAAGCTATCCGCAAGTTGTTGTTGTGGTCTTCAGTCCGCAGACTGGTTTAATGCAGCTTTCTACGCTACCCTGTCCTGTGCAAGGATGTTCATCTTCTTCTAATGCTAATTTGACAATTCCTTCATGTCTCAGAATGTGTCCAACCAACCTATCTCTTATCTTGGTCAGGATATGCCAGAAACTCCTTCTCTCCCCGATTCGGTTAAATACCTCCTCATTAGTTACGTGATCTACCCATCTAATTTTCCTAATTCGTCTGTAGCACCACATTTCAAAAGTTTCTATCATCTTTTTATCTGAACTTATAGTCCACGTTCCACTCCCATACAACGCTACACTCAAGACAAATGCCTTTAGAAAGGACTTCCTAACATTTAAGTTAATATTGGATGTTTGCAAATTTCGCTTCTTTAGAAACGCTTTTCTTCCCGTAGCCATTCTGCATATTATATCTAATTTACTTCGGCCATCAGAAGTAATCTTGCTACCCAAATAACAAAACTCATCTACTACTTTTATTGTCTCATTACCTAATGTAATTCCTTCAGCCGGCCGCGGTGGCCGAGGGGACTGAGGCGCTCCAGTCACGGTCTTGAAGTCGGAGGGTATCTCCCCTGTCTCATACATCTTGCATACCAGGTTGAACGTTTTTTTTTTTTTTTTTTTTTTTTTTTTTTTTTTTTTTATTTATTTATTTATTATTTTTTTTTTTTTTATGTCTGGCTCTCCTAACGATATCTGCAGTTCAGACGGAATATCATCTACTACAGGGGCCTTGTTTCGACTTAAGTCCTTCAGCGCTCTGTCAAATTCTTCTCGCAGTCTCATCTTCCATTTCTAGAATACTGCCTTCAAGTTTATTTCCTTTGTATAGACCCTCTATATATTCTTTCTACAGTTCAGCTTTCCCCTCTTTGCTTAGTACCGGTTTTCTGTATGCTTTTCTTGACTTCAAATATCTCTTATATTTTCCTGTAGGCGGTATATATCTTACCCCTAGTTATGCATTCTTCTACGGTTCTGCATTTGTCCTCTAGCCACGCCTGCTTAGCCAGTCTGCACTTCCCGTCAATCTCATTTTTCAGACGTTTGTACTCCTTTTTTCCTGTTTCACTTGCTGAATTTTTATATTTTCTCCTCTCATCAATTAAGTTCAGTATATCCTGTGTTATCCAGGGATTTCGATTAGGCCTTGTTCTTCTCCCTATATGGTCCTCTGCTGCCTTCACTACCCTATTTCTCAGAGCTACCCATTCTTCTTCTACTGTATTACTTTCCCCCGATTCAGCCAATCCTTGCCTAAAGCTGCCTCTGAAACTGTCAGCCACCTCTGGTTCATCCCCAATGTCCAGGTTCCATCTCCTATCTTTTCTACCTTTCTGCAGTCTCTTAAGTTTTAATCTGCAGTTCATAACCAATAAGTTATGGTCAGAGTCTGTATCTGCCCCTGGATATGTCTTACAGTTTAGAACCTGGTTTCTAAATCTATTCCTTACCATTATGAAGTCAATCTGGTAGCTTCCAGTGTCTCCTAGTCTCTTCCACGTATACAGCCTTCTTTCATGATGATTAAACCAAGTGTTGGTGGTCATTAAATTGTGCTCTGCACGAAATGGTACCAAGCGATATCCACTTTCATTTCTTTTTCCCAGTCCTTAGTCACCTACTACATTTCCTTCTCTTCCCATTCCTACTACCGAGTTCCAGTTCCCCATCACACTTAAGTTTTCGTCTCCCTTAACTTTGTGAATGATTTCTTTTATCTCCTCATACGCAAGACCCGCAAGATGGGTGTCAATTGCTCACGCTGGACCAAAAGCGGAATCGTGTGAAGTGTTGCAAGGAAGGCTTGCAACTGTTCAGTAAGAATCCGCAGCGTCGTTTCGTCACTGTGGATGAAACATGGGTACATTACTGTACTCCTCAGACCAAAGAACAATCTAAACATTGGGTTACCAAGAGAGAATCTGCACCACAAAGGCGAAGAGAGGTCATCGGCTGAAAGGTTATCGCGACGGTCTTTTGGGATTCGCAAGGGATAATCCTCATCTACTATCTGGAACAGGTAAAAATATTACAGGTGCATATTATTTGTCGTTATTAAACTATTGAAAAGCGAGCTGCAATAAAAACGCCGACGATCGGCCCACAGAAAAGTTCTTTTCCATCACGACAATGTACCAGCAAGAAATGGATGACGTGTCGAAGATTTCAAACAAGGAGCTGATTGCAAAAATTAGTAGCTATTTTGCAGGCTTGGACAATTTATATTATTCGAAATGGATCATCAAATTAGAACAGCGATGGACGAAGTGTATAAGTCTAAATCATTTCACTTTAAACAAACTTCTTTCTTTAAGTCTCCAGCCTATAAAACACTAATCAGACCAGTGCTTTTTTATGCCTATGAAACCTGGGCTCTGACAGCAAAAGATGCTGAAACTTTATGATGCATTCCAAATAAAGATACTTAGCAGCATCAATGGCCAAATTTGAAAATGAGGTAAATGTAGGAGGATATACAACCACCATAAATCTGTCAGAGGAATTGTGAAGTCATCTTGACTGAAGTGAGACGGTCGCGTAGGGACAAAAGGGAAGCCAGGTGGATATGGACAGGGCCAGAAAACTACATGGGAAGACGCAGTCACTGAAGGCGTTTGGAAGATGGGCTACAGGAACTGGAAAATGTAACGAAGGATCCGGGGTAAACGGAAGAGTTGTAGAGCCGCAGAAGAAGAAGATATCTATACTAATAATAAATCTGTAAATGTAGGCCTGTCGCAGTTCACTTCAATCTTCAATCTTCAGGCGGTTTTCACAGGAACCATTAGAAGAGTTTGGGTCAACATATAGGCTTAATTTATTCAATATCAGATCACAGAAAAAAATGGCACTGAATCTCTCTCTCTTTTATTTTTTTATTTTTTATTATTTTTTTTAATGAGATATTGTAATAATTGTCATTACGGCGTTTGATTGTCACAAGTCTCCTACATTCGTACAATTATATCTGACGTATGATCATTCCCTGATTTTATATGGATTTATGTGGCTATGTTGTATTTTAGATTCAATCTGGTATAGTCGCCCTCACGCAGCCAAGACCGTTTCCGGTTTCCGAGCAGATTAGGAAAATCATAACTACCTGTATTCCATTCACTAGGTCCAAACTGTTAGCCGACCGGCTGGGGAAGCCAATAGCCTGACAAAACCCGCCTTTCACATGGAAACAATCAGCTTCTCTCTGTATCTGTAATGTTATACCCTCCTTTCAAAACATCGTCTATTCCGTTCAATTGCTCTTCCAGGTCCTTTGCTGTCTACAACAGAATTACAATGTTTTTGAAAATAATGTAAATGACCACACATAGCACTTTCTTCATGCCGTGCCAGTTTCGACTTTTGTCATTTTCGAAGACAAAGCTTTCTTAAAAAATTGCCCCTTAAAATATATATTATATATATAAATATATATAATGATGTATGTCTGTGACACAAGTTATTTTAAGGGGGGAATTTTTTAACAAAGCTTTGCCTTCGAAAATGACGAAAATCGAAACGCGTAAGGCATAAATAAAAGTTCTAAGTGTGGTCAAGACATTTATGTTATTTTCAAGTGCATCATAAAATCCATTAGGTCTCACCAGATTTTAATGCAGACAGCAACACGTATTTTCTGTTTCTTATCCCTGAACGTGAATCCCGTTTCCAAATTTCTCTTGCTTTCCATCACAGCAAGTACAGATTGAATAAAATCCAATGTTACAACCCTGTCTTACTTTCTTCCCAACCACTGCTTGTCATCCATTCTAATAATTGCTGTTTAGTTGCATATCACTTTTCAGTCCCCATATTTTACTTCAGCTACCTTTAGAATTTTAAAGAGCGTATTCCAGACATTTTAATGTAATGTAATCTATTCTAACTGGGCTGTCAATTTCGGAACTTCATTATGCCATATTTCGGTCCCCTTACCAAAGTGAAGCCGTTATACGTCCAATAACGTTGTGAAATCATGGTGAAGAGCAGCACTGCGTCAGTGACATTGGACTATTCCCCATCGCCGTGCGTGTAGGCCGCACAGTCTGAGGCACAATGTCACAGATGCTGTGGCCACTCCCATCGGAGGATCGAGTCCTCCCTCTTACATGTTTAACACAGCTTTCCGAAATTTCGTCACCACAGAAGACGAAGCAAATACTCCAGAATTCGTATCAAGAACAGATGCCAGTATGCGTAGTTTAGAAGTAGATACCCCTGCAGAATTAAAGCAACTTAAATCGCTTAACAAAAGTAAGTCTCCCTCTCCCGATTACATACAAGTTTGGTTCCTTTCAGATTATGCTGATATAATAGGCCCACTCCTAGTTATTATATACAACCGCTTGCTCAGTGAATGGCCAGTACCAGAAGACAGGAATGTTGCACAGACCACTCCAATATTCAAGAAAGGCAATAGTAGTGATCCGCAAAATTACAGGCCTATATCATATCATTGACTTCAGATTGAAGCAGGATTTTAGAACATATACGTCCCTCAAATATTATGAACTACCTCGAAAACACCGATACGGATTCATGTGAAACACAGCCAGCTCTTTACTCACATGATGTGATGAGTGCTACCGACAAGGGATGTCAAATAGAGTCCGTAGTTCTAGATTTCCGGAATGGGAATGGTATTGTAGTTTATCGTTTAATAAAGTCACCAGATGATCAAACTGCAACTGCAAAATGATATAGATACGATATGAGCATGGTGCAAAAATTGGCAATTGGCCCTTAAAAATGAGAAGTGTAGGTCATGGCCACTAAAAGAAATCCGTTAAACTTCATTTACATAATAAGTTAGTCAAATCTACAGGTCGTCAATTCTACTAAATACCTAAGAGCAACAATTACGACAACGTAAATTGAAAAAAAAAAAAAAAAAAAAAAAAAAAAAAAAAAAAAAAAACCACTTGTGGGTCTTATTTTGAATTATTGTTGCCCGTTGTGGAATCTCCTCCAAATGAGATCGACAGACGACTTAGAGAAAGTACAGAGAAGGGCAGCTCGTTTTGTATTATCACGATATAGGGGAGAGAGTGTCACGGAAATGATGCACTTAAAAGACAAGCGTTGTTCGTTGCGACGAAATCTTTTTTTTCTTTCACCAACTTCCTCTTCCGAATGAGAACGTATTTTGTTAGCAGCCACTTTTGTAGGAAGACATGATCATCAAACTATAATAACAGAAATCAGATCGAAAATGGAAATATTTAGGAGTTATTTTATCCCACGAGCCATTAGAGAATCGAAACGTATAGTAATATCATGAAATCCGTTCGGTAGACCCTCTGTCATGCACTTCAACCTGACTTGCAGAGTTTATGTAGATGCCGACGTTGTCCATAATTTATTTAGATTACTAAGAAATGAGACTGACGAACTGGAAAATAGCTAAGCAGGAGTGGATATAGGGAAAATACAAGTCTGTAGAATAATTTAGAAGCCAAAAGGAAAATAAAAGAGACATTTGGAGACAATAAATGTTGCCAAATGAATATCAAAAACTCAAATGGAAAACCTGTTCTGAGAAAAGAAGGGAAAGCTGAAAGGTGAAAAAAAGTATATAGAAGAGCTCTACAAAGGAGATGACCATAGAGATAATATTTTATTAAGATAAAAGGAAATAGATGAAAATGAAATAGGAGATGCGATAGTGAGAGACGAATTTGACAGATCACTTAAACGCCTAAGTAGAAACAAGGACCGATGAGCACTAAGGCGTGGTTCCTTAGATTTACAAACATTTGCTCATTTAATGAAATGCCGAATCTGGCGGCCTAATAAAATGAGTCAAAATAATCAACTAAAGTTTTTATTTCATTTGTTCAAATTGAACAGCCGAAGTAGTAACCATCCTACGTAATGCTAGACGTACTGTTATCAAAGCAGTTCCGCTGGATATCGGTTTGTATCAATTGAACTTAGTAGGAGTAATATTTTCATAGCAGTTATGGCAATACAAAGAGCATGCACCTGACGGAAAGAAAGGGAAGAAGAATTTGATCAAGTGAAGAGAGACGTTACTGGGAGCAATGCTTAAAGACCTAACCTACAACATGAACAGCTGAGTTGACGACATTCCCTCGTAGCTACGGATATCCTTGGAAGAGTCAACGTAACATAACTATTCCCCTGGTCTCAAAGTTGTATAAGACAGCGTAAATCAGACTTCAAGAAAAATGAATTAATGTCAATTCCAAAGAAAGCAGGTACAGACAGATGTGAATACTACAGGTTAATAAGTCGTTATGTACAGAATTGAGAAATTGGTAGAAGCTAATCTCGGAGGAGACATGTTTGGATTTGAGAGAAATGTACGAAGTCGCAAGGCAATACTGACCCTCTTACTTGCCTTACGACATACGTCAAAGAAAAGGCAGACAGACTTGTATAGGTTCTATACATTTGGAGAAAGATTTTGACACAATGTTGATTGGTAGGTCGGTGTTCAGCGCAGTACGTTCCTGAAAGAAAACTCCATTTACAGCCGTTATCAATACCCTATTTTTTTTATCCACGCACACCGGTTTTGTAGGCTGGTGGCTCATTACAAAAGCGTACCCGACTCACACGATAATAGTAGGCGGTGATTTTAATTATCCCTCAATTTGATGGCAAAATTATATTTTCAAATCAGGAGGTACGCACAAAACAACGTGTAAAATTGTACTCAACGTATTCTCTGAGAATTACATCGAACAATTAATTCATGAGTCAACTGGAATTGTACGTGGATGTGAAATCGCAGTTGAACTCTTAGCAACAAATAATCCTAAGCACATAATGAGCATCAAAACGAATACAGGTATTACTGAACACAAAGATGTCGTAGCGAGATTGAATATCAAAAGTCTTAAAGTTACCAAAAATAAACGAAAAGTATATTTTTTCAGAAAAGCAGATAGAAATAAAATACATTGCTACTTGAAAGACAGATTCCACTTGTTTCTAACACTAAACGTGCTTGTAGACCAGATGTGGTTCAAATTCAAAGAAATATCGACAGCAATTGGCAGTTTTATACCAAATAAATTAATAAGAAAAGGTGGTGATCCCCCTTGGTACACAAAACAGGTCAGGACACTGATGCAAAAGCAACGAAAAAGGAATGCTAAATTGAAACGATCCTACACAGAAGCTCGAAATTTAGCGAGGAGTTCAATGCGAGATGCCTACAATACTTATCAGAACGAAACTCTTTCTCGAAATTTGACTGAAAACCCAAAGAGATTTTGGTCATATGTTAAATATACTAGGGGCAAAACACAAACTTTACCCTCACTACTTGATAGTAATGGCGATCGTGCAAATGATAGTGCTATAAAAGCAGAGTTACTAAACATAGCTTTTAGAAACTCATTCACCAAAGAAGACAAAACCAATATTCCAGATTTCGAATTACGAACAGAGGCCGTAATGAGTAACGTAGAAGTAGATATTATCGGAGTATTGAAGCAACTAAAACCAGAACAAGGTTCTGAGCCGAACTGTATACCCATTAGGTTTCTGTTTGATTATGCTGAAGGGATAGCTCCTTACTTATCACCCATATACAACCGCTCTCTCAAAGAAGGATCTGTACCAAAAGATTGGAAAGTTGCACAGGTCACAACTATATTCAAGAAAGGCAGTAGGCGTAACCCACTAAACCACCGGCCTATTTCATTGACGTCAATTTGCAGCAGGGTTGTCGAACATATCCTATTTTCAAATATTAATTATCTCGAACAGAATAAGCTATTGACCCGAGGTCAACACGGATTTAGAAAATATCGTTCAAGCGAAACACAACTAGCTCTTTACTCACACGAAGTTATGGGTGCTATCGTCAAGGGTTCGCAAATCGATTACTTATTTATTGATTTCCAGAAGTCTTTTGACAGTATACCTCACAAACGGCTTTTAATAAAATTGCGTGGTTATGGCATATCGCCCCAAATTTGCGACTGAATGGGAGATTTCCTGTCAGAGAGGACACCAGCGATTGCGTTTTATTGGCAGAACCCTTAAAAGATGCAACAGAACTACTAAGGAAACTGCATACACTACGCTTGTCCGTCCTTTTATGGAGTATTGCTGCCCAGTGTGGGATCCTTATCAGGTGGGTTTGACAGAGGACATCGAAAGAGTCCAAAGAAGGGCAGCACGTTTCGTATTGTCACGATACAGGGGAGACAGCGTTACGGAAAATGATACAGGGTCTGGGATGGGAATCATTACAACAACGACGCTTATCGCTGCGGCGTGGGCTACTTTCGAAACTCCAAACGCCAACATTCTCCTCCGAATGCGAAAATATATTGTTAGCACCCACATAATAGTTAGAAATGATCATCAGAAAAAATATAAGAAATCAGAACTCGAACGGAGAGATTCAGGTGTTTTTTTTTTTTTCCGCGCGCTATTCGAGAATGGAATGGTAGGTACATAATTTAATGGTGGTCCGATGAATCGTCTGCGAGGCACTTAAATGTGATTTGCAGAGTATCCCATGCAGATGTAGATGTAGATCAGGTGTATGTAACAATATATGAGAGTCTTCATGAGACAGGACTTGTGCCCAACCGACGTTATTAAAGGTTAATGCAGATCCGTCTCACGGACGGATGATGTTGACTGTCGTGGACAAGATCTCAGTCATGGTGACTTACTTGTTTTAATTGTCGTATGCGCCCAACACCTAACCAAAAATAGGTGCTGGTCAGAGCTGTAATCCGAGTTTTCTTTCAAAAATGCTAACTAGAATACTTTTTTTTTTTTTTTTTTTTTTTTTTTTTTTTTTTTTTTAATTTAATTTAAAGGAAGCACGAATAAAATATAGGGCACCATAAGTTACATTCAATTTGTGTAGAAACCAGAGCGAAAGTAAACGAGTAAGACAGGGTTTTAGTCTTTCCCAGATGTCATTCAATCGCTAGAAGAGTAATAGAAGTCAGCGCAGTCAAGCAGAAAGAGTAGACCACCCATGTGTGCATGAGCTGCTGTCTTCATTTTTTGTCATTATTCATAAAACTGTTTAGATGTTATAAATATTTATAATGTCGCTTCGGTGTCTGCCATCTTCAGATCTGTAATTAAGACGAAAGGGACGTACAACTTTCAATAGCCTTCGCTGCAACGCGCAGAATAAAACAAAAAATAATTAATAAATAAAAAAGTAGATAGGACTTTCCATTGTGGCCGCAATAACTTAGGTTTTAATCATGGTGACGGCAATTTTTCAATAGGTTTTTGCTTTTCTGTTACTGCCACTGCTAACCGTGAAGAAATGTTGATAATCTATCAGAGGATTTGAGTGAAACTCGGCACAGCTGCCCTAATAAAACAAATTAGGGTCATCAGATACTTTGACATGGGAGACATGCTTAAAGTGTCACTAGATACCAACGTCAAATGCCCTGTATCAGTCTGAATGCACGCAGAAACGATAGAGAATTCCGCTGCTGGATATGACAAGGAACAGCGTGCACCCTTCAAACGCTTGTAACTAACGTAATCTAGATAAACGCGAAAAGTGATTCAAGTTGAAAGCTACGCGGGTCTCAACCCACGTCTAAGTGAATCCAGCCGAGCCCTTCTCTTCCATTAAACACGACCTCCAGTTAGCTAATGGCCCCACTTTAAGGAGCCTATATTATGAAACCTGCTCCGACCAATTACGTACATGCACACAATGTAGGAACACTCGCCCGTAAAATCGGAAATGACTCATCAAAATTCCACGCCCGCACAAGAGTACGCACTTTCATCTTTTTGTAATTTTCTTTGTTGGAAAAAGGGACATTGTCGATCTTCGTGAATCGCTAACTTCCAAAACGGGAAACCGACGGCGCTATCGAACAGCTACTCACTGCCGGAGGGCTTTCTGGCGTGAAGTCAGTATTCCCCATATGTTGCTGGTTCCCCTTCCTACTCATACAAAAAAACTACAACTTTCAGGTGCTGCCATTTATAATGACCTCCAGACGCCTATAATTGAATTATTATGATTATATTACACAATTTTTGAGGAGATATCGTGTGATTTGTTATACGGATTGACAAAATCGCTTATGTTGAAACTATTTTATCATCATCTTCAGAAAAACCAGCTGTCATCGCTAGATGCTCTCACTCCATAAACCAGACGTCGTCCTTGAAATGGGAAAGTGCCCAGTTTATAGAATGTGTTAACGTACTGCAGCTTCACAGTTATAAAATAATTGAAATAAAATGTTTTAATACGTCAGTGATAAAATCACGACCAAAAATTTTTCCATTCTTGTATATATTTTCTCAAATACGACTGGAGAAAAATTATTATTATTAATCCCAACCAGCTCGGATGTCCAGGTTATTTCCACGCCCAGAACCTTCTTGCGTCACTACTGAACGAAGTGATGGCGATAATTGACCTTCGAGAAAAATTTTACCAGCCTGATTTCTCTCCCATTTTTCTCCACTAGTCCACGTTGTCTTTTCTTTCTTTTTCCTTCTTTTTCTTCCTGCTGCTCAATTCCAGCCTTCAAACACAATTGCATTTTCTAGCTCCCCAATGTAACCCCCTTTTTTTCATTTCCTCATGCATTCACTGCAGCCGGCTGTGGTGGCCGAGGAGACTGAGGCGCTTCAGTCACGGTCTTCACGGCCACTACGGCCGGGGGTTCGAATCCCCCCTCGGGCATGGATATTTGTGCCGTCCTAGTTCGTAAGTAGTTCATAAGAAGTTTGTCAGTTTAGGGACTGATGACCCCGTAGTTAAGTCCCATAAGCTTTACAAACATTTGAACATTCACTGCATCTACAAATCCTCAGGACTACTGGACATGGTAAACTTTTGCTGTTGTAGTGTATGTGGGCTTTCTATGTATCTTGCCTACAATAAAGCTTTCATTATGCTGCTTATTATTATTTCTACTTTTGGAGTACCTATTTCAATTTTTAACGGTGTACTTACATGTCCAGCAATGCTGTTCGTCCGGAAACTTCCTTCAGCAACTGTCGCTATTTCTAACTTCTGTCTTTCCGTTTGTATTTCAAGATTTTCTAATCTCCCTGTTCGATTATGATAATTAACATTCCACGCTCCGTCCGGTAGAGTGCCAGATTTATAATTTTTGATAAGATCCTTCTGAGAAGTGCGTGGAGATCGTACTTGGAGACTATTTTATCTCCGGAATCCAAGGGAATACCAAGATCATGAAGCCACCCAGTAGTTCCACGTATGCTCGGGAACACATTCACGCTGTTGTGAGCCGTCCGCGGAACGAACAGCCATATACATTCCCTCGCTTAACGCGTATCTGTACCGAAAGACTGGAAAATTGCACAGGTCACACCAATATTCAAGAAAGGCAGTAGGAGTAACCCACTGAATTACAGGCCTATTTCATTGATGTCCATTTGCAGAAGGGCTTTGGAACATATCCAGTTTTAAAATATTATGAATTATCTAGAACAGAATGATCTATTGACGCAAGGTCAAAACATATTTAGAAAATATCGTTTAAGTGAAACACATGTAGTTCTTTACTCACACGAAGTGTTGAGTGTTATCGATAAGGGATCTCGAATTGATTCCCTATTTCTAGATTTCCAGATGGCTTTTGACACCGTACCTCACAAACGGCTTTTAATCAAATTGCGTGATTGTGGAATATCGCCCCAGATTTGTGATTGGACAGGGGATTTTCTGTCATAGAGGACAGAGTTTGTAGTAATAGATGGTCAGGCATCGACTAAAACAGAGGTGATATCCGGCGTTCCACAGGGTAGTGTTATTGGTCCTCTGCTGTTCCCTATCTACGTAAACGATTTGGGAGAAAATCTGAGCAGCTCTCAGGTTATTTGCAGATGACGCCTTCATTTATCGTCTAGTAAAGTGATCTGAAGATCAAAACTAACGGCAGAACGATCTAAATAAGATGTCAATATGGTGTAAAAATTGGCAATTGACTCTAAATAATGAGAAGTGTGAAGTCATCCTCATGAGTACGAAAAACAAATTCGTTAAACTTTGTTTACAAGATAAATCAATCAAATGTGAAGGCCGTAAACTCCATTAAATACCTAGAAATTACTATTACTTTAGACTTAAACAGGAAAGAACACGTAAATAATGTCGAAGGAAAGGCGAACTAGAGGCTGCGTTTTATTGGTAGAACCCTTAAAAGATGCAATAGAAGTAATAAAGAGACTGCATACACTACGCTTGTCCGTCCTTTTTTGGAGTATTGCTGCCTACTGTGGGATCCTTATCAGGTGGGTTTGATGGATGACATTGAAAGAGTCTAAAGAAGGGCAGCTCGTTTTGTATTGTCAAGATACAGGGGTGACAGCGTCACGGAATTGATACAGGGTCTGGGATGGGAATCATTACAACAACGGGGTTTATCGCTGCGGCGTGGTCTACTTAGGAAACTCCAATCGCCAACATTCTCCTCCGAATGCGAAAATATATTGTTGACTCCCACCTACATAGGTAGAAATGATCATCAAGGTAAAATACGAGAAATCAGAGCTCGAACGGAGAGATTCAGATGTTCTTTCTTCCCGTGCGCTATTTGAGAATGGAATAGTAGATGAATAGTATAAAGATGGTTCGAAGAACTCTATGCCAAGTACTTAAATGTGATTTGCAGAGTATTCTTTGTTGATGTAGAAGTACTCCTGTTGGCTAACGTTACAGATGTGTACCAGTCACTGGAACTGTTGCCCCTGTAATTACATAAAACAGCGCTACCCCTCAATAAAGCCCATGGGTTACTCATACATATCCTCAGTAACCATTCCGTTGCGATTGTCCAAAGCTAACTGCTATAGAGAAAGCAAATATTTAGTCTTCATATAAGAAGGCATTAACCAAAAAAAAAAAAAAAAAAAAAAAAAAAAAAAAAAAAAAAAAAAAAAAAAACGTAGAAAATGAAGCTCAGCACTTCACTCCTGCTCTCCTGAGATATTCTAATTGTATCAATTTTCTTTAAATGAATACAGTACAATGTGTAGCAGACTCCGAAGGTCATGAAATAATATCAATAACGTGAAATTTGGTACACGTACACAAAATTACATGGGGAAGGTTCTTAAACAGGTTTCGTTCCAATTTCTGGAAAACCAACGGGAAAATTTGAGAAAAAGTGAAAGTGCGTTTTCAATGTGTCCCTGTAAATCTATATTTTCGCACTGATGTTGATGAAATTTTGCACAATTGACCTTCAAAACAAGAGGAAGGGCACTGTCTACATAAAATTTCCTTCAGGGCATGGTGGAGGGTACTCATGGATTTTGCCAAAATCCACAGTTTCCTTCCGATCTTGATGAAATTTTGTACACTTGATCTTGAAAACAATATGAAGGTTACTGTCTACATGAAAATTCGTTCGGTGCATGGGGGAGAGTACTTTATTTACAGACTTCGATTGCAATCTGTATGCATATAAAACGCAGAAAACCTTATTTTAAACCCTGGCAAAGCCGGGTCTTGTAGCTAGTAGACAATAAAATAGTATTGGTATAAATGTGTGATACGCTACCATAGAAAATAAAAATCCTCCCACTGTATAGAAATGGTACAGCAACATAAGCGATATTTTTGTGAGAAACATAGTCTACCTTTCAAATGGCTGCAAGAATTTTGCTTATGGGTTTCGCCTTTTCGAGCAATCTTTAGGATTTATTCATGAACCGCGGCAAAGCTCGCGTTAGTAATGTTGTGGTCATCAGCCCAAAGACTGGTTTCATGCACCTCTCGACGCTACTCAATCTGTGCAGTCTTCTTCGCTTCTGAATGAGTACTGCAGTACATCTCAACCAGTTACTGTACTCGTATGTTGGGCCGCCTCTATAGTTTCTACCTACCCACCTCCCTCCCTCTCACATATCATACTAGCACTAAATTAGCGATTCAGCCGCGGTGAAGTGGCCGTGCGTTCTAAGACGCCTAGCTGCTCGCCGTCGGAGGTTCGAGCCCTCCCTCGGGCATGGATATATACGTTGTCCTTAGGACAAGTTAGTTGAAGTAGTTGGTCAGCCTAGGGACTGATGACCAGAGTAGTTAACTCTCACAGATTTAGAAACGTTTGAAAATTTGAACATTACCAGCATGACTTCCTGTCTACCGATCCCTTCTTTTCGTGAAGTTTTGCCTTAATTTTCTCTTCTCCATTATTCTATTCAGTACCACCCCAAAAGACAAACGATCAACCCACCTAATCTTCGCATTCTTCCATAGCACCGTATTTCAATCTTTGTCTGAACTGTCGCCTAAGTCGCACTTCCATACACAGCCAGGCGACATGCCAGACAAATGGCTTCAAAAATACTTCCTAACAAAAATTAATATTTCTCTTTTTCAGAAATGCTTTTCTTCCCATTGCCTTCACATTTTTTTCTACTACGGCTATCATCAGTTACTTTACTGACTAAATAACAAACAGTTGAATTACGTTTAGTGTTCTTAATTTTTTTTTTTTTTTTTTTTTTTTTTTTTTTTTTTTTTTTTTTTTTTACTTTGTAAAGTAAAGGTAACAGTTTTCCTGGATGAATTTGCGATCTTCATTTTTTGTCATTATTCATAAGGCATACTGTCCTACTGTCACTTATAGTGATATGTAAATTTTTACTACAATAACATAGTGCATCTATGCACTTTAAGTTATTTTATACAACAACTGTTGACATTACAAGATGACGACTGTCTAAAACATTTTTTGACCAGATGATGATGGCAGAGACCATCGAAACCGGTCGTCCAAATAAAACTATATAGCAGCGATCTTGGCTTTACCATTATTGGAACGTATCATAATATTGGATCGCCTCCTCACAATATACATAAAGTTAATAAAATTCTTTAGATGTGAGACTTCACTGTCAAAATTAAAATAAAATAAAAAGAAAGTCCTATGTTTCGGCCAATGTTGCAAGTTCTTTTACTTTGCGTGTATGACGTCATACGCCGGACAGTTTTTTGCAGACCGACAATCTCGTCTCACTTCCTGCAGAGTCTATTGACGAGGGCTGCGGAAGCCTACGCTTACATTGAACAGACGAGTTAAACACTTGACAATATAGAGCTCCAATAAAAGTGTCAAATTACAAATGAAAAAGATTTTTCACGAAGTATTTGGAAACGTTCATTCACCTAAAAAACTGCTTAACTTGCGGAGCAAAATTCAGTGTCAGCGATAAAAGCTGTACCATTTAAGGGCGTAAACTAAATTTTTGTGCAAAAATTATGTGTATGTATAAACTTTAGCTGACCGGTGATGGTAGTGTCGGGTATGCTTACCAATTTTTTATATCTATTATTCTCTTTTTTCTACCATTTGTATTTGAAAAAAGAACAAACACATTTAATTCAAAATTATACAGTGCCAATTATTTTTCAATTAGTATTACAATGATTAACATTACATGTTACATTCATTAACTTTTCAACGGGTGCGGCTATAAATAAATTGCATGAAAACAGCACCTGGCTCTTTCCGTATTAAATACTGTCTTTACAGAATCCATATAAAGAAGCAGTATTGGCTAGTTACGTACGTATGATAAAGAAAACCACAGCACTTTGTAAACTACACTTTTGTCAAAGAATGCTTTATAGCCGCGCAGGAGTAGCCTAGCGGTCTGGAGCACCACGTTGCTGAACGCGCGGCCTCCCGCGTCGGAGGTTCGAATCCTCCCTTTGGGCATGGATGTTTGGGTTGTCTTTAGTATGTTCAGATGTTTGTAAATCTATCGGACCAAACTGCGTGGTCATCAGTCCGTAGCTTACAGACAACTTAAACTAAGGTAAACTAACATAAGGACAAACACACACACTCATGCCCCAGGTAGGACTCGAACCTCCGACGGCGAGCAACTGCGCGTTCCGCAGCGAGGCGTCTTTAGTATAATTTAGTTTGTAAGTTTAGGGACTGATGACACCACAGTTGAACATTTTTGAATGCTTTATAATGTGGTATCCTGTAATAAATAATCAACAATATAAAATCATTCTATAATTAATTTCAAGTTTTTTGACAGACCGCTCCATCTTGCGAAGTACTCGGCAAGTTGCTTTCCGAAACAGGCCATTAGCCATCTCGTATCCTTCAGCATAGCCTAATTTTACCCGACAGTTTCCCGTTAACCTTGTTTTCCTCTTGCTAATGTTCATCTCCTACCCTGATTTCAAGACAATGTCAATCCCGTTCAGTCGCTCTTCCGGGCCCTTCGATATATCTTACAGAATTACAATGTCATGGAGAACCGCTAAGTTTCTAATTTTTCTTGTTGCTGAATTTTAATTCCCTCAAAAACAATTTTTTTTCTTTGTATCTGGCTCAATATACAGATTAGATAAACACAGGAGAAAAGCAATAATGTCTTACTCATTTCGCAATAATTGCGGCCCTTTTATACCATTCGACTCTTATAATAGGTGTCTGGTTTTTGTACAAGTTGAATATCACTCTTCGTTCCCTATAATTTCTTATCTGCCGACACAATTTGGAATGCATTCCACTGAATATTGTCAAAAACTTTTTTCTAAATCTATAAAAACTGATGTTTGCTTTCCCTAAACCTATCTTTTAAGATATTTTGTAAGGTCCGTACTGACCAGCGTGTTCCTGCATTGCTGCTAAATCCAAACTAGTCTTGCGCGAGGTCGCTTTCAAAATGTTCAAATGTTCGTAATCCTAAGGGACAAAAACTGCTACGGTCATCGGCCCTTAAACTACTTAAACTTACTTATCCTAAGTATAACACAAAAAGTCGTGCCCGACGGAGAACTGAACCTCCGAGGGGGCGGCCGCGCAATCCGTAACATGGCGTATAATAGTTTTTCAGGATTAACATCTGTTTGCACCTGACTTCTTTGGAACCGAAAGTGTTACATTATTCTTAGAGTGTGAAGGTATTTCCCTTTTTTCGTATATTGTGCACAGGATATGAAATAGTTTTGTCATGGCTGTATCCTCCAAAGACATCAGTTGCCCCAAGGAAATGTCATTTCCAGAGGCGTGGTTTGGACGTCTGAAGGCGGGAATATCGTCCGAAATCAGTTGTGGTTTTAAATGAAATATTTTAAAACTATTAGCGGTTTCATTCTCCAACATTCATAGACTTTTACATGTAAGTCGCAGGTACTTTGAGTACTGATCTGAATGAACTTATTGCACTTGTAGGTCTCTGAATAAGTAATATCCGTAAGTAAGTTCTGCATTTACTGAAGTGTTTACATTATGACAAAAACTTTTGCAAATTTACTTCTGCAAGTCGCTTGGCTAAGTTAATTGCAGGATTTTGCTGCAGCGTTTGCAGTAGAGTCGCTTCATGGGATAGGCAAGTGGATATTTACAGTGATGTCCTTAGAATCAGAGCAGCCACCAGCATTGTTTCATTGTCATTGGTGTACAAAAGTTGTGGCGAAAAATACAGAGAAAAAAGTAAGGTCTGGGTGAATAAATAACACTGGGACTCATTTGTGGTGTCGCACAAGTACAAAGTGCGCGCCACCTACTTTCGCCGCGCGCCGCCATGCACGCACGGCGCGGCGTTTTTACGACAGCCACGAGCGCCCTCTGCTACAACGCCGCTCGTGGCCACCACTGAACGACATCGTTCACTTGGAACTGAGATAGGAACCAGTTAAGACCTTCGGAATCAGATAGGCACCAGTGAAGACTTGGTTATCGGACAGGCACTAGGCAGGATTCTAGCTCAACTATGTATCAGCTTTCTGCAGTACTGATCTATTTAAAAGTTAAGTATTGTATCAATTCTGTGCAATATATATTTCATTCTAATTTACTCTAGTTTCTAGTTTCTGGCTGCTCCCCTCCGTACCTGCACCAGCGTGCTATCTTTATTCCTGTGTCGGTCTCATTCCACTCGGCCACCGACACCTACGACAGAAACGGGACACAAAAGTAGCGACGAGAAGTGATAGAACCTTGGATCAGCCCGCTTGCAGCAGCCAGACAGCAGTAGTCGGAGCACGCAGAAATTGCTCCCGCCCACCCACCCTTGTTATAAGAATTTTGGGGGAAGATATTTTGTTCCGTGTTTTGTGGACTTTTATGTTGCAGAGCGAGCCCTCATTTACATTGCATTTGTGTTTTGTTATAATTTACTTGTATGCGCGGCGCCTAATCGGTCAGCATGGCCGCTAACCCGAATCCAAACTTAATGGAAATTATTCAGTTACAGACGGCGCAAATAACGCAACTCCTGCAAGCAGTGGCCCAGCTCACAGCGCAAGCAGCTAACCAACAACAACAGCCGCCGCTTCAGCAGCCCACACCTGCCGCCGCAACGCTTCCTACGTTTCGCCAGTACAACGAACGTGAGGAAGAATGGAGCGACTATTTCGCACAGTTTCAAGAACTCGTCGCGGCTCATCAACTTAAGCATCTTTTATTGTCCGTGGTGGGCCCCAAAACTTTCGTGTTACTCCAGAAACCTTTCCCGCAAGCATCTCCTCGTGATGTAGACTTTGAACAAATAGTAGAGGCACCAAATGCTCATTATGAGAGACCCCAGAATTAGGGCAGCAATTCTAAAACAGTCAGACCCTTCATTAGACAGTGTACTGCAGCTTATAGAAGCGCATGATACTTTTGACTTAGCAGATGTAGAAATGCAAAGCCACAGTGTAAATTCAGTACGCCGCAACGGACGCTTTTCTAGCCGTAGTTCTCAGTGTAGCACTAGTGATTCTTTAAATTCTACCGGCCGTGCTGAACAGACAGTGAGCAGTAGCCAGTGTAAAAGTGCGACACAAAGGTCGCCCCGTCGTGTTAGAAACAGTGATTTGAATAACGGGCGCCAACGCTCATTTCAGAAAAATGTACGTAAATCTTGCCCCCAGTGTGTGTCTCGCCACAAGCGTGCGCAATGCCCTAGCCGCAATGCAACCTGTTATCAATGTGGCAAATCAGGACATGTACAGTCTGTATGAATGCAAATTAAAAACTCAAAGAACGGTACCATTAGAAACAGTGCTTCGCCGAGGGTACGAACAGTTCATGCTGTCAATGTCATAGACGCTGTGGAATTGAACAGTGCTTTACTTAGTTCTCAATTGCAAGAAAGTTCTTCTGAGCCTACTGCAAAACTATGTAGTGAGCCACGCCGCAAGCGCCGACGAGCGCGTAAAACAGTGCAACGGAATAGGGTTTGGGACAAGCAAGATGATAATTTACAGTGCAATCCTGTAGTGAACCTAGTGCCTTCTGCAACTTCTTATTGTAAAAGTGCCCAGTACTGTGTAGCTAGAGACAGTAAAGTAGCTACTCAAAAGTGTCGTGCAGTAGTTAGTAAAACTGGAGTAGATTCGCATGCTTGCGCGGACGCCGATCCGGCGGTAGTGCCATCTAGTGTCAGTGATATTAATCTATGTGCCGAGTACGCTCCGCTTCCTACCGTACGCAGCCCGCGCATGCGCAAGCGTAGTAAACAAGTTCAATCAGACGTTGCCCACATTCGCGCACCTGTCGAGCGCCACAAGCAAAAACTTTTTGTGAATCTCTCTCTAGAAAATAAGACTGTGCAATTTAAGCTCGACACTGGTTCGCAGTTACATTAATTAATATAGGCACTTATGAACTTCTGGGTTCGCCAAAATTGTCGCCGTGTCAACAAGTGCTAACAGCTTATACAGGAAAAAATATTCCCGTGCTAGGAACGTGTAGCCTGCCTGCCTCTTTTCAAGGTGTTACGAAAACAGTTGCTTTTGTTGTTCTTCAGGCCAAATCTACGCAGAATATTTTTGGACTAGATGCATTCGATTTATTTGGTTTATCGATTCAAAGAGATGTGCTTCAAATTTCGTCAGTAGTGCCTCAGGACAAAATTAATGCATTGTGTGAAAAATACAGTGACTTGTTTTCGCCGCAACTAGGTTGTGCAAAAGACTTCGTGGCACATGTAACTTTAAAAGAATCTGCAGTTCCCAAATTTCGTAAAGCTAGACCAGTGCCTATCGCAATGCGTGATACAGTTGCCGAAGAACTTAAACGTTGGCAAGATAGTGGGGTGATTTCTCCTGTTTCTGCGAGTCAGTGGGCCTCGCCTTTAGTAATTATACCCAAGCCGTCGGGAAAACTTCGTCTCTGTGCGGACTTCAAATCCACAGTGAACAGTCAAACAATTGTAGACACTTATCCCCTGCTCAGCCCTACGAACTAATGGACAAATTAGGACAGTCTCGCTTCTTTTCTAAGATTGATTTAGCAGAGGCATACTTACAAATTCCGCTTGATGACGAGTCAAAAAAGTTTTTCGTCATTAATACTCACATGGACCTTTTTCAATTTCAACGCCTACCCTTTGGCAGTTCTTCCGCCCCCGGTATTTTTCAGCGCTTTTTGGAACAGCTGACAGTTTCTGTACCGTGTTGCTCGAACTATTTAGATGATATTGTGGTATCCGGACGTACAGTTGAAAAACGTTTATCAAATCTGGAGTGCCTTTTCAAAGTGTTGACTGCAACAGGTCTACGTTGCAACAAAGCAAAGTGTTCGTTTTTCCAGACTGAAATAGAGTACCTAGGCCATGTGATTAATGCCCAAGGAATCCATCCCTTAGTCACATCTTAGAGCGATCAAAGACTTGCCTCCTCCTAAGAATGTGCAGGAATTGCAAGCAGTAATGGGAAAGCTTAACTATTATTTCAGATTTATTCCCAATGCCTCTCAGATTGCAGCTCCACTGCATCACTTACGTAGGAAGAATGTTCCTTTTGTATGGTTTAAAGATTGTCAGGTTGCCTTTGACAAACTAAAGTCTGCGCTCCTCAGTGATGCATGTTTGATTCCCTTTGACCCACAGAAGCCTGTAGTGTTAGCAGTCGATGCCTCGTCGTACGGTCTGGGTGCAATTTTGTCACATCGTATTGGTTCTCACGATCGTCCTATTGCATTTGCATCCAAGCTACTGACGCCAACGCAACAGAATTACAGTCAGATAGAAAAGAAGGCCTTAGCAATCATTTACGGCGTCACAAAGTTTCATCATTATCTATATGGCAGAAAATTCTATTTGTTGATAGACCACAAGCCTCTCACGTCGTTGTTCTCACCCACAAAGCTAATTCCGCCACGTACGGCACAAAAGCTTCAGAGATGGTCCTTGATACTGTCTAATTATCAGTATGAGATTTTGTACCGACCTACCACTAAACATGCCAACGCGGACACACTTTCCCGACTTCCGGTTGGCCAAGATGTGACGTTTGAGTCTTCAGAAATGGCATGTTGTCAGATAGACTCCAGAGATGCTTCCGCTGTCGCAGATTTCCCTTTGAACTCTCGTCGGGTTGCACAGGAAACAGCTGCGGATGCAGACCTAAGTGTGGTAGCACGTTTTGTTCGCTCTGTGTGGCCGGCCAGAGCCAAAGACATTGATCGGCCTCTTGTTCGACGTTATTTTGCACAACGTCATGCATTGTATTTAAGTCAGGGTGTTCTATTGTTACATACGGACAACGACCAAACAAGGGTTATTGTTCCTCGTTCCCTGCAACGAGAAGTGTTACGCCTCCTGCATCAAGGACATTGGGGTATTGTTAGGACAAAGCAATTGGCCAGACGTCATTGTACCTGGGTTGGTATGGACGCACAAATAGAGAACATGACGTCACAGTGTACGGTTTGTGCGGAGCATCAGGCGGCTCCTCCGCAACGTTTTTCAGACTGGCCACGCCCCAAGGGACCATGGCAACGTTTACACATTGACTTTGCCGGACTTTTCTGGAATACGCGCTGGTTAATTGTTGTAGACGCTTTCATCAAGTTTCCTTTCGTGATTGCCATGAACTCAACGACAGCGTCTAGTACAATCAGTGCCTTAACATCAGTGTTTTGCATCGAAGGTTTGCCTGAAACTATCGTCAGTGACAATGGACCTCAGTTTGTTAGTGCGGAATTTCAACAGTTTTGTCGTGTGAATGGCATTCAGCATATCACCACCGCACCGCACCCTCAGTCGAATGGTGAAGCAGAACGTTTCGTTCGAACATTCAAGTCTCACATGGAAAAGATGAAAGGTCAGCACTCCAGGCAGCAAGCTCTTCAAATTTTCCTGTCTACGTATCGGTGCATGCCACGTGACGGCCCGTCTCCTGCCGAGCTGCTACACGGCCGCCGTCACCGCACTCTCCTTCACCTGCTGCAGCCTCCCACGCACCGAGTCGGTTCGTATGGCGCTACGCGTTTTCAGGTTTCCACGCCGGTGCTGTACTGGGTGTTTGCTGGAAACAAGAAGAAACTATGGATGCCGGGCACCATTCAGCGCGTGCTCGGTCGCAATATGTATGTTGTACGTTCTTCCACAGGGTCGGAGCTGCGGCGCCACGCAAACCAATTGCGCTTGCACAGGCCGCGCGATCCTGTCTCCGGTTTCTTGATTCCAGACCCAGTTCACCGCCAGGGAGCACAGCCACATCGCTCGCCGCCGGGCCCAGCTTCCCCGGGCTACGAGATCCCTATGGACGTCGACGCACCTCCGACGCAGTCGTCGCCGCCGCAGGTGACAGCGTCACCGAGAGGGACTCCGGGACCGTGCGCCCCCCCCCCCCCCCCAGATTGGGCCCCGCACCTCAGAAGAAGACCTGCTCCCTCTGGGCAGGGTGTGCGCCCTTCCCCAGGTTTCGGTGGGTTTCCTGGAGGATCGCAAGGCGGATGCCGGGGCGCGGACGGCGTCTCGATCCCAGCCTCAGCAACGACGCCCGTCCCACCAGTAACGCCCCCGCCCAGGCCCTCCTCCCAGTGCCGTCGTCGTAGCCCTCAGCCCTACGCCACGACGGCGCGGCGGTTTGGGGGGGGGGGGGGGAGGGGTGTGGTGTCGCACAAGTACAAAGTGCGCGCCACCTACTTTCGCCGCGCGCCGCCATGCACGCACGGCGCGGCGTTCTTACGACAGCCACAAGCGCCCTCTGCTACAACGCCGCTCGTGGCCACCACTGAACGACATCGTTCACTTGGAACTGAGAAAGGAACCAGTTAAGACCTTCGGAATCAGATAGGCACCAGTGAAGACTTGGTTATCGGACAGGCACTAGGCAGGATTCTAGCTCAACTATGTATTAGCAGTCTGCAGTACTGATCTATTTAAAAGTTAAGTATTGTATCAATTCTGTGCAATATATATCTCATTCTAATTTACTCTAGTGTTTCTAGTTTCTGGCTGCTCCCCTCCGTACCTGCACCAGCGTGCTGTCTTTATTGCTGTGTCGGTCTCATTCCACTCGGCCACCGACACCTACGACGGACACGAGACACAAAAGCGGCGACAAGGCTGGGACACAAAATTATTAACCCAACAGGAGATGTAACTGAATAAAGTAAAATAAGAGAACTACGCTCAAATAAACAAAAGAAAAATCCCAGAATATAGGATACAAGTTTCAAAAATCTCTTGCCTAATGTAGACAGGACACAAAAATTCTTTCAAGGTGTTTCGCCTTTTATTCTTCTCCCAGAAAACTTCTTTATTGTTCTTTGATTTTTCAAAATATTTTCTGTTATTTTTGTTGTTACGGTCTTCAGTATGGAGACTAGTTTGATGCAGCTCTCCATTTCTAAACTTTTTTTTTATTATTTTTGTTGTTCTGGTCATCTGTATGGAGCCTAGTTTGATGCAGCTCTCCACCCTAATGTATCCTGAGCCAGCCTCTTCATCTCCCCATAAGAACAGCAACCTACATCCATTTAAATCTGTCTACTTTATTCATCCTCTTTGTCTCCCTCTTCGATATTTACCCCACACACTTCCTTCTAATACTAAATTTACGTTTCCTTGATATCTAAGAATGTGTCCTACCAATCGATCCCGTCATTTAGTCTTGGTGTGCCAGAAATTACTTTTCTCCCCTATTCTGTTTAGTACCTCCTCATTAGATACGCTCTTTACCCATCTAATCTTCAGATTTCTTCTGTAGCTCCACATTTCAAAAGCCTCAATTCTCTTCCTATCCGAGCTTTTAATCGTTCACGTTTCACTCCTGTACCAGGCAACATTCCGCACAAATGCCTCCAGAAAAGATTTCCTTCCGCTTAACTTAATATTCGATGGTAACTAATTTCTCTTTTTCAAAAACGCTTTTCTTCCCATTGTTATTCTGCATTTTATATCCTCTGTTCTGCTATCATCATATGTTATTTTACTACCCAAGTAACACAACTCATCAACCACCTTTATTGTTTCATTACCTAATCTAATTCCTTCAGCATCGCCTGATTTTCTTGGACTGCATTCCATTATCCTTATTTTGCTCTTGTTAATGTTAAAGTTATACGCTGCATTCAACACACTGCCCATTCCGTTCGATTGCTCTTCAAGATCCTTTGCTGTCTCTGGCAGAATAAAATCTCATCGGCATGACCAATGATATTATTTCTTCACCCTGAACCTTAATTCCTTCTCCAAATATACCCTTTCTTTCCTTTATAACTTGCTCAGTATACAAATTGAATAACATTGTAGAAAGTCTACAACCCACTCTTACTCCCTACCCAACCACTGCATACCACGTGTGCTAACATTTAAAGTCGTTTCTCATGGCATTCGACTTGAACTTCTGGCGAAATAAAGTAATCGATTTTGCACTTCCTTGGCGTAGGTGCCCTATTGAATAACTTTATGGGTTATAGAGCTACATCTATTTCGGCCGATCTACCTATTTTAAGCTGATAATTTCGTATCGGTATTAAACACATAAAAATTCTTACAGTTAATAAAAAATGCAGCAAGTTCGCCAAGTACTTGCAGCAATTTGCAAGAAACTTTTGACACTGTTTTGCGGAAGCTACGTCTTCAAGTGATCGAAACCTGCGGAAGTTGACTTTCTGAGGTACTTCCACGTCAAACAACATGTAGAAGTAGATTCTGGAAGTGACTTGCGGAAGGTTACTTGCTAGTGAACATGCGGCTTTGCAGCGTCAAAGTGCCACGGAGTAAAGGCCCCTCTGTGGACAGTTGTCATCAATGCAGAGGCGCAGAGCCTTGGTCTCTAGATGCAGATATGTTGAGAAAATTTCAAATGTTCAAATGTTTGTTAAGCTTATGGGACTTAACTACGGGGTCATCAGTCCCTAAACTTACAAACTACTTATGAACTACTTACTAACTAGGACGGCAAAAATATCCATGCCCGAGGGGGGATTTGAACCCCCGACCGTAGTGGCCGTGCTGACCGTGACTGGAGCGCCTCAGTCACCTCGGCCACCGCGGCCGGCTGAGAAAATTTAAACACTACCTCTGAAAGACTTCAGTGTGATTTTTATGCCATGAATTTCTCACTGCTAGTCATTACTTTGCCAGTCAAGGAGTCAGACGTCCTACTTCACCTCAGCTGTTACTCAGACCATTATGGTCTCTTAGCAAGCCCCGGGCCTGACTCACACACTGGTTCTTCCATGAGTAAGCAGGGAAGTCCAGCCTGTATTCGTCAACTGATAGCCTAACGGTTAAGGGAAGGACTCGAAAAAATCTCTTTCTGTTTTTACTGTGGCTGGAATTCTCATCAGTCACAAGAAAGAACCCCTAGTATTGTTATTTTATTGCCAGGAACAACAAGCAAACCTATGAGACTGTAATAAAAATAGAATAAATCAATCAATCAAAAGTCAGCAGCGTGCGTGAAAGATTCATGCTTAGAAACATAGGAAGTACTTAATAGAGCGATTCTAAAAAAAAAAAAAAAAAAAAAAAAAAAAAAAAAAAAAAAAAAAAAAAAAAAAAAAAAAAAAAAGACGAGAATTGTGTTCGAAGGGTATCGTTTTTTTGTCTAACACCATTCGATCGCATGTCGATAAGCTACGTTCATTTAGTCCGATGTTCTTTGTGTGTCCCATAGACAACATGGATTCAGAAAAAAATAGTTCATGTGAAACACAGCTAGCTATTTACTCACAGAATGTAATGAGTGCTATTGACAGTGGATGTGAAGTAGATTCCGTATTTATAGATTTCCGGAAGACTCTTGACACTCACGAGCGTCTTCTACTCAAATTGCGTGCTTATGGAATATCGCCACAGTTGTTTGATTGGATTCGTGATTTTCTGTCAGAAAGGACACAGTGCGTTGTGATTTAGGGTAAGTCATCGAGTAGAACAGAAGTGATATCTTGTGTTCCCCAGGGAAGTTTTACACGACTTCTACTGTTCCTTATTTTTATAAACAATTTAGGAGACGATCTGAGTAGCTCTCTTAGGCTGTTCGCGGATTATGCTGTCATTTATCGGTTAGTAAAATCACCAAGAAGATCAAAAGCAACTGCAGAATGATTTAAAAAAGTATCTCATGGTCAAAAAGTGGCAATTGACCCTTAATAATGATAAATGTGAGGTTATTCATATGATCACTAAAAAAAGAGTCCTTTAAACTTCAGTTACTCGATAAGTCAGTCAAACCCACAAGCCGTCAATTCTACCAAATACCTAGGATTAACGATGACTAACAACTTAAATTGGAAAGAACACACAGAAAGTACTGTAGGGAATGCGAACCAAAGACTTCGTTTAATTGGCAAAACACTTAAAAGATGCAACAGTTCTACTAAAGAAACTGCCTACACTACACTTGTGCGTCCTATTTTGGAGTATTGATGCGCATTGCGGGATCCATACCAGGTTGGACTTACCGACCATTTATAGAATGTTCAGAGAAGGGCAGCTCGTTTTGTATTATCACGATACGGAAATGATGCACGAGTGGAGGTGGAAACCATTAAAAGAAAGTCGAGATCTACTTCCGAAATATCTTTCACCAGCTTTCTCTTCCGAATGCGAACATATTTTGTTAGCACCCACCTACATAGGGAGAGACATGATCACCACAATAAAATAAGAGAAATCAGATCGAAAAGAGAATGATTTAGGTGTTTCATTTTCCCACGAACTATTAGAGAATGGGTCTATAGAGAAATATCGCAAAAGTGGTTCGATGAACCCTGTGCCATGCACTTTAGTGTGACTCGCAGAGTATCTATGTAGATGTAGATGTGTTTAGTTACCAGTGTATCGCTTCCAGAAGTAGTACAGATGAGCGTAGCATTCGTCTATAGTAGTATTTGTGAGCTTCTAACTAAAAGCGATCTACTCTCAAATCCAAACAATAAATAAATAAATAAAAAATAAACCTAATAAAGAAAAAAAAGAGAAAAAGAAAAAAAGAAAAAAGGAGACGTACCACTAAAAAGTTATACTTATTAGTTACAAATTGATATTCGAACAGAGATCAATTGAAAACGAAAACTTGAGGGATGAAATTGTGACGTTATAGCACAATATCATTGACAACGATAGTAAACATATAGAAACCAGGGCATAAAGTCTTTGCGAATTTCATGCTGCGTAACCAGTTAGACAGTAACTGTGCATCGAAGATTGGTGCGTGAAAATGTCAGTGATCAAGCAGGACACTCTCCGTTCAGGATGTCACTTACTGAAAGTCTTATAAAGACGATCCCAAACGACATCAATTTAAATTTAAGTAATTCAGTTTTTAAGCAAAACAGCAGATCTCGCATTTTTAAGAAACAACAAATCCTAGTAAGTTTTTTCACAAAAAGAGCTGACATAGATAATTCTAACGTGTTACGAAAACCGGTTTCAGCAAGTCGTAATGCCATTATCGGATCTATGTTCACTTTCACATATTAATCTCAGCGCGCTGAAAACTAACAGCCGAGTTTAGGATGTGAAGACAGGTCCGATGTTTATAATATGAGGATTGCCCCCGAGTCATGATATTCTATAAACTCTAGCAAAATCAAATATTTACAGTTTTAAGAAACACTGGTTTGAGAAACATAGCGGACGTTGCTCTTTTAAGAAACGACAAAGTATTGCTATACTACGTGCACCGGGGGGCGGAGGGGGGGGGGCAGACTGCCTGAGCGCGCAGATTGGTGAACATTTCGCAGCTCCGGGCTTGACGTCACCGTAGAAGCATGCAGTGTCGCGCGTCTACATTTACGTATGTAGGCGCGTAGCAGAGTTGTTTTGTTGTTGTTGGTTTGATTTTGTGGTGTCATTTGCGGTTTTCGACAGAATTTTTTTGTTAAAATGACCGGCTGTGCTGTAACAGGGTGCCTGTCTTACAGCAGGAAGACAAAGGAGCGGCTGTAACCTATCATTCTTTTGAGAAACACATTTAGCTTCAGAAAGTGTAGATTACGAAGTATTACAGGAAAGATCGCTTGTATGTTGCGACGTCAACAATTTGTTCGCTACAGTTCAAACACGATGATTTCCTCCGTGACTTGTGAGCAGAACTTCTCAATTTATCGCCGAGGGAAGTGCTGAAACCGGACGCAGTGCCGAGTGTAAACATTCCAGGAAGTGTTCCCAATGTTAGTGATTTGAGTGCAGAAGATACAGGTTCCACAAAGGGGAAGGTAGGTTGCAACCAAGGAAGACAATGAAGAGTGCACTTTAACATCTATCTAATGTGTCTACCAAAACACGAAAAATAGGCCTAATAACTGCGACAGACGAGTATGGCATTGATAGTGAACAGATTAGAGAACTTACCAAACGTGTGGAAGAATTAGAATGTAGGAACCTCAGGCTGACTGCTTTGCGTGCAAACCTTCGGTTTAGAGAAAAGACTGAAAGAAAATTTGAAAGTTTCTGCCCGCAAAATAAAACGCAAGGAAAAGTTTCATAAGAAAACTGTGGAGGAGAAAGTGACAGAAATATTAGGGAAACTGTTGTCGAGAACTCAAACTGCTTGTCGAGTGGTAAAAAACAAGCAAAGTGGCAAAGAGAGAACATCTGCAAAGCAATTACACCTTGTGCTGTTTCTAGGAAGTGTTATTTGTTTTCGAGAAATCAGGTTGATTTCCCACTTCCTGGACTGTCAACATTGAAAAGGTGGACGTCACGCTCGTTTGGATGCTTTCCTGGCTTGCAGTTTTTGCAGTTAATGAAAGCCCAGCCATCTGTACTGACGACATCTGAACGCGTATGTGTGCTCTCATTCAATAAAATTATCGTAGGCAACAGTGTTACGTATGATTCTATCGAAGATCGTGTTGTAGGGCCGCACACTAACGAGTTATTTGTTATGGTTCGCGGTTTGTTTTCTGGGTGAAAGCAACCGATTCACTATGATATTGTTGAACAGTATTATCTGCTCCATTAACCTGGCGTGAGTGAGGTCGGGTATGTGATACCCGAGGTGTTTCTAAGCGCTGATTAGTGGACGTCATTGTTGCCACACAGATCTTGCTGTCGCAGTAGCTGGAGGTAAGGGAGAGGGCAAGATGGAGTGTTGAGATTATTATTCCGCCAGTATCAGAGGGAGATACACGTGTGGAAATGTGGCTGCGGTACTTCATACCCGACCTCGTAGTTGGTGTCACATTTTTGGGCTGTCAGCAATTTTACGAGGTACATAGTTATTTATAGTATTCCTTGAATTATTTTAGAATTTAGGTTTCTCAAGATGTCTTACGAAGAACAGGAACGTCGGCCACAAGACCTACTAGAAGAAGTTTTAGAAAAATGTTCAAACGGTAGTTCTTGTGGCTCCGAGAGTGAAAAAGAAATTGACGACGTTTCTCAAAGACGTGAAGAAAGTGATTCGGAACAGGGGTATATTTTTGATCATTTGGAAGAGCCAAAATCTGTGCTGGCGGCTCTTAGCCAGTCATCTGAGGTACGTGGCACTTTTTATACTTCCGAAGATGGTACAAAATGAATAAAGGATACTCCTAGACAAAGTGTTCATATTCGTTCAGAGAATATTATTATCAATTCTCCAGGCGTAAAAGATGCTGCAAACAAAGCCAAAAGACAGACTGAATGTTGGAGTCTTTTTATAACAAACAGGATTTTGAATACTGTAATTCTACACACAAATAATCAAATAAGGAATATCAAGGGGAAATATCCATAAAATAAAGAACAGTACCTCGCAAACACAGTATTTTACTTATTCATCTTGTTTAATAGACTGCATTATTAATATCCCAAGTAGAAAAAATATTCAGTACAGGATTGTAGTATCAAAAATTCGTCATCAGAGTTTCTGGTATCTGATACCCACCTCATAGCTGGTGTAACAATTTCTCACCTCATTCACGCCGGGTTAAAAGATGTTGGGTACAGTGTTGTTGCGGTAGTGTATGATCTTGCCACAAAAAGGCATCAGTGTGGAAAGATCTGAATGTCACAGAAACAAATTCATGCTTTTCAAACCCGCAATATGTAAATAAAAGAATCTGGGTGTTTTCAGATGTTCAATATTTATTTAAGTTGATGAGAAACCACTTTCTGTAAGAAGAAATCAGGCTTCCGTGTGGAAAATTTGTTGTTAAATCCATTATTGAAAGACTACTCGCATTAGATAGCAGTGAGATGAAATTATGACCTAAATCGTCACAAATTCACCTCAGTGTCAAAGACAGAGAACGTCAAAGGGTCTATTTAGCTATGCAGCTTTTTCTCAAATGCAACAGGTAAAGCCATTAGGTACTTAATGCCCGAGGAAGCGGAAGCAGCAAACTATTATCAACTTGTAAATGGTGCAAAGAATATGGACAACACTCTGGGAAAGATCTTAGTTGGATTGAAGTTCTGTCTTGTGGTGGGCTTACAGTACCAGCTGGTGACTGGCTTCACAAAGTGTCTCAGTTTGAACTAACTTTAAATGAATTTAATGTTTTGGACACTATTTCTAAGGAAAATTATGTAAAAACAATCTGTGCCTTTATCAAAACTAAATATCCAGACATTTCCCTGGACATTGTAATATTTTATGTCAGAACTAGACTGTTCATTCGTATGAGGTTTCACATTACGAAATTAAAAATGCAAATAGCAGCAGCAGCACAAAAGCGGAAATCACGGCAGCGGCACTCTTAATCCGCTACAAACATCTAAACGGGTAAATCAATTATTTAAAATCATTTTATGATAACGTATAGCAGTGATAAGTAGTTATGTGTGTTTGCAAGTCGCTTACCGCTGCCGCAGCCGCTGCCTCGCTTTGCTTCTACGGTGACGTCACAGAGCCAGCAAGTAGCAGCACTCCTCGCTTCGGGGCCAGCCTTCCTTTTCATAACTTTGCTACAGGCACTTGTGCTGCCTCCTGAACCCTTTCATTCCCATTGTTCCTAGACAACACCGTATTCATGGCTCCTTCACCCAGCATTATGTGTATCAGTCCTTATAGTCGCATTGTTCAAGAATGTTCAAATGTTTGTACAGCTTATGGGACTTAACTACGGGGTCATCAGTCCCTAAACTTAAAAACTACTTATGAACTAGCTAATCCTAAGGACGGCACAAATGTCCATGCCCGAGGGGGGGGGGAATTCGAACCCCCGACCGTAGTGGCCATGCAGACCGTGACTGGAGCGCCTCAGTCCCCTCGGCCACCGCCGCCGGCGGTCGCATTGTTATTGGGGTAATACCTGCTTGTAAAACGACATTTTGTCGCTTGGTGTGGCGAAATTGTAAAATATTTGTAAACCTATTGAACCAAACTGCTATGGTCACCAGTCCCTAGACTTATAAATTACTTAAAATAACTTTCAGTACGGATAACACACACTAACTTACAATACGGACAATACACACATATATATCCTCGAGGGACAATCGAACCTACGGCGGGGACGTCCACCAATTCCGCAGCATATCGCCTTAGACCACGCAGCCATTCCACGGAGCACACAGGGTCGTTTCCTAGGCAGTTAACGAGGGAAGCAGAGAAGCCCTAAGGAAGACTTTTAAAGTAAACGTTATCTGTCTGTACTTCACATGTAGGCCGCTTTCCGATGGGCCGGTGGAACTACGTATGACCAAGGAATCCTTAGACGCAGGAGTAGGCAACAACAAACACTACGCGATCTACTATTTCATACCTTTGTATCAAAGTGATTTTTTTTTAAATACAGTAATTGATACATTATAATTTTTCTAATACTGTACAACAGCTATACGTAACAATTAAAGTTTTATATCTTCACTATTTGTTCAAAACATTAAAATATTATCTTACACTTAATGAGTAGATGTTCTACTAAATCTGAAGAAGGTACGACGTGGTTGGGGGGGAGGGTGTGTTATCTGTTGACCTTATTTACGTCTCTCTCCGACATCCGACTTGTCAGTCCAGGAGCACCTCTGAAGATGTTTGGCGCAACTCTGGAAGAAACTTCAGTAGCAGAAATATTTTATGGACCATGGCCATGTTCTTGTTGTGGTCTTCCATCCAAGGACTACTTTATACAGCTCTCCACGCTAGCCTGTACTGTGCCGTCTTCTTCACCTCCTAATAAGAACGGCAACCCAAACCTTTTTAAACCTGGTTACTGTATCCGTCTCTCAGACTATCTGCGATTTGTGCCCTACAAACTGCCCTGCATGGCTAAATTGACAGTACTTTGATGTTTGAGAAAGTGCCTTGCAATTTCTTTTATTCAAGAAATGCCAGATATTTATTTTCTCCCCAAATATGTTCAGTACCCCCTCATTAGTTATACGATTCATCCATCTAAACTTCAGCATTAGTCTGTAGGACCACATTTAAAAAGAACTTCCTAACAATTAAATTAATTTTGGATATCAACAAATTTCGCTTCTTCAAAATGCTTTTCTTCTCATAGCCATTTACATTTAATATCTTCTTTTCTTCGCCCACCAGAAGTTACTTTGAAACCCAAATGACGAAACTCGTTTACTACTTTTATAGTCTCGTTACGGAATCTAACTCTTCGTAATTGCTTGATTTTCTCATATATTTCTTCACTCTTGTCTTATTCCGGCCATACAACGTGGAAGATTAAAAAAATGTTTGTGAAGCTAAGAGACTTAATTGCACATCGGTCACTTGACTTACGAAATATTTTAACTTACGCAAATAAGAACATGCACCTCCATGTCCGCGGGAGGACTCGAACCTCCGGCGGGAAGCGAGCACGCAGTCCGCGGAGAAACGTCTTAAGCCGCACGGCTATTTAATTTTTTTTTTTTTTTTTTCATTGCCGACCGGTTTTGAAGTGCTATGTCATCGTCTTCTGATCGTATATATTTTATAATCTGGTCATGTTTGTAAAAAGATGGAGGTTAACCCTTTATTTGGCACGTACAGAAATCGTTTGAAGAAAATCCATTGAGTTAGTTAAATTAGACGTGTATGTTCATGTGAACAATTTTACATAACTTTTTTCAGAATATAATTTCTTGTCTATAAGTAACGTTATCCAAAAAAGACACATCCGCGCTACAATATAAATACTACGTCGTTGTTTCCATGACTGTAAAAACTGTTATATTTTACACTGTTTCAAATGAAATCTCTGAAAACAAGACCTTTTTTAAACAAATCTCAGAACAATCCCACTATTTCCACAGTTTAGCGTCACTTATCTGTGAAGAGAAAAATATGCATTTTCTTTTTCGGCCCACAATCTGGTAACTGTTCAAAACTGTCATCGTACAGCATTCATTGGCACATCAGATGTTGTTTTCTTCCTCTTAAGGACTGGATATTTATTCCATATTGGTGTACCAGGGCCATCCTACACAGTAAACATCAATCTATTTTCTGTGACCCAAATAAAAATTCACTAAACCTTTTGCATAATAACCTATCCTCAGAGCCTTCTCTTACCGTTTACACGCAGTTTTCCTTGTAAATCAATAACACCGCAAAATTAAAATAAACTAGACCACCACTAACGTATGCTTGTAGTGTCTGCTAAAAACGCATACTATTCTGAAACTTCTCGCAAAAGATAATGGAACATAAGTGTATATGGGAACTTAAACGTTTGTTGGAAGCACTATTGCCAATTCAAGGACAAAACTTGAAACATATTGGTGAAAATCGAGTGTAATTTTCTTGTTGCTTGAGAGTAACATTGCCAAATAAAGGGCTAAACAGAAAGTGTAACATTCCACTTAGTCAAATTATAAAATCCACGTGTTTATATTAAGAGAGATTCCACTGCTGCCAACTTACGTTTCACTTAAAGACTTCCAAGATAAGATAGGGAGATTACGGCTCTCACACATGCATACATCATTGTTTCTGTTTTTATTTTTATCTTTATTGTTGTTCAATTCACATACAGAGTACAGGTTGGCTAGCAGCAGGGCTAAATGCCGCTCTTCAGCCTAGAGACAATAAATTTTTAACAAGGTGAAGTGAGACATCTAAAAAAGTATACATAAATTGAAGAATTTCCACGAAAGAGCAATAAAGACAAAACTGATGACTTTATACACATACATGGAGAACGAAGCACTGTGACAGTTCAATTACAGAGGCATCGTCTGTGGGGTAGATGTTTGCAGTATTTGATAAGAGAACTCTGAATTAACATTGAACACCACTCGAAGTACTGAACACATACGCAACACAAACTGGCATTTCATGTAGTGCAACGGACACAGTTGAATGTGATGATGTAGGCCCTGTGGGAACATCGGAAGGCGGCCAGGGGATGGGGAGAATGTGGTGGGGGGTGGGGACTATGGACACACGGAGAATAGGTGGGAAGGCCAGAAAGACCAGCTGAGGAAGGGGGAAGGAAGGAGGAAGGCGGCAGGGTGAGAGTGCCCTTAGGGGAGGAGGAAGGGAGAGGGATCAAAGCTGATAGGAGGGGAGTTGCCACAGGAAGGAATACAGTGTACAGGTGAAGGGTAGGGGAGAATACAATGAGGGACATGCAGAAACAAACCAGGATATGTGAGGAAGGGATGGACAAGGGGGTTGGGTGGGTCTAATTTTCAGGAGAGATAGCAGAGATGGAGGTGTTCAATGAAGAGGACATGGTGGGGGAAGGGGATGACGTCATAAAGAATTCATGTGGGGGATGGGGTTATGACAGGCCAGGCAGTACCTCGAGCAATTTGTAGGATGGGGGATGGAGATCCTGGTGGGATGGGCTGGTTTTAGGAGAGGTTGATAGTAGCCACTTGTTACACCAAATGGCAAAGAGGTCAAGGTGTTGATGGAAGAGACCACTGGAATGGACGAGGTTGGGAGTTAAGGTGAGGAAGACATGTCGTCAGGTTATTGGAAGTGGTGAATGGCAGGGTCATTGCCTGGCATATCTAAGGTGTGCGCTTGTAACTGTATATTGTATGCTGTGCTTGGGGTATTAAGGTCAGAGGGGAGGGGATGTGGTCAAGGTACTGGAAGCCAGGAGCTTCTGAGACGTCTGAGAATAGGGAGTAATCAAAGTTAGGATTTTGAGGGGCGGAGAAGACATCAGAGAGGAAGGACATTGTTAGCCTGACTGGCATTATCACTCGGTCGAGGTGGAGCAGAGGGAACCGGTAAAGTGGTGGAAGGCGTTCGAATATTGGGACGAGTGGATGGGGAGGTGGGCATTGAGTCATGTAACTTTCTGACGCCAGTCATGTTTTTTGCAGTTTTGCGTTTTTTACACGTGTCGCTGGAGTTGTCAGTAGTGAAGGAGTGCATCCCGGTCAAGAAGAGTGGGGAGGAAGGTATGGTAGAGGCGGTGGGATTCCCGTAGGAGTAGGACAGCCTGTGGAGGGAGGGAGGAGCGGTGGGGCTGAATGGTTTTGGTGCGGATTTAGGCATGGACAGCATCAGACAAGGTCTGCTGGAGGAAGGCAGTAGCACGTTCAATATCGTCAGGAGAGTGGGGGGAGAAGGGGTGGCTTTTGATCTGCCGGTTGATGGAGATGCGAAAGGTATCCCAGACTGCTCGGGAGTAATCGTGGACGAGTTTGGGAGGCGTGAGCGGGCAGAGATTCTGAGGGATACGGTGAAGAGAATGGGGTCGTGATAATTGCCAACAAGGTCGGCGGGTATGCGGCTGATGAGATTCGGAGGACATCAGAGGCGTTGTTGCTAAGAGGGCGGTTGTGGTGGGGAAGAGGGACGACGTCGCCGCTAATGGTGGGAAGGTACTGATGCCACCGGCGGAGTTCGGCGGGAGTGCGGGAGTAGATTTTGAGGTCGGCGGCGATCACATAAGTCGAGAAGGTGCTATCGACATGGGCGAGGCACTAGTCTTTTTTTCTTCTTTATTGTTATTTTAAAGGCAACACACAAAAACATCGGTAGCCTGGCAGCAGCCTATTACGGCGTTCTTCAGCCGAATGGCTTGCAACATGAAGATTTACAAAAAAAGAAAAAAAAGCGATAACAAGACGATAGAACATAAAGTATTTAAAAACTTTGACTGAGAGAAGTTCGTTGGACAAGGGTGACATAGGACAAAAAAAAAAAAAAAAAAAACACACAGCAATGAGTCGAAGCACTAGTTACAACCGATGGTACTGAAGAACGCGCAGGGGAGGGGTGGGTGGGGGTTCAGAAGCGCGGGGGGGAGGGTAAGGAACGGTGGTAGGAGTGGGGAAGAAATATGGGGACTCAGAGGAGGGTTGAGGAAGGGGACAACGAAGCGGCGGGAGAGAAAGAGTGGGGAGGGGGAGAAAAGGCGTTGAATCCACAGGGAGAGGATCAGGGATGCGGGGACTGTGGAGGAGAAGGGAGGGAGGAATACAGTGGTTAAGGCGTGGCAGAGACTCGGGATGGGTAACGGTGGGGTAAACGAGGCGGTTACGGGAATCTGACTTGCGGGTAATGTACAGGGAGTCAGATATGTTCGAGAAACTGGAGGAAGGTAGGGGAACAGGATGTGGTCGTATGGGATCCGAATGGGGGAGGGGAGGCGGATGTGGTAGGCGAGGGGGGTAGAGGGCGTGGCGTTCAAGGATTTGAAGGGTTCTATATTAGGTAGGAGAAGTGGAGACCAAGCGGGATGGGAGGTGCTTGGTACGGGACGCCTGATGGATTCGTATGTATGTAAGATTGTGGATAGGTTGAGACCCTACGTCCGGCTGGCGAGGAGTCGGAGGAGGTTTAGATGGGACATTGCCTTCTGGCGAACTGTGCGGAGGAAGGCATTAGTTTTTCCCTCGTTTTATGTGAGAGTGGAACTGGAAGGCAAGTAACGAGTAGTGGTACTAGATACCCTCCTCCACGCACCTTTAGATGAATTGCGGAGTATGTATGTATGTACACGTAGATTTCCCATTTACAGGTCTCACAGAATGAATGTACGTGGTGTGGTGGCACGAAATATCAATAAAAACCAGCCCATTCCGCCTGGATCTCCATCCCCCATCATCCGCAAATCGCTCAAGGTACTGGAATGCACTGGCGTCTGCCTAGTCTGCCATGTCCACATTTAACCCCCATCCCCCACAGGAATCCTTTATGACCTCATCCCCTTCTACCACCTTGTCCTTATAACGTTGCCCATCCTCTTCATTGAACACCTCCGCCTCTGCTATCTCTCCTGAAAATTAGCCCCATCCAACCCCCTTGTCCATCCCTTCCTCACAGATCCTGCTTCGTTGCTGCACATCCCTCATTGTGTTCTCGGCTGTCTTTCACCTGTACACCGTACTCCCCTCTGCCCTGACATTTATCGTCCCTACCAGTTGTGATGCATTTCCTCCCTCTTCCTAACCCTCCCAAAGGGCCCTGCATCCCCCCTGCCTCACTGGTTTTCTCGTGCACAGTCCTTCCTTTGCCTGTCCCTCTGGCACCCCTTCTGGCTTGCTGGGAACATCTTATCTCACCCTCCTTTCTCCCAGCTATGCAGCCCCACCTCCTCCCCTTCTTTCCTCCTGTCCTCCCTCCTTCACCTCCTCCCTTCCCCCACCTCCTCCCCTAGCTCATATCCCAATCATTCATCGTTATCATCATCGTCTGCCTACGTTCTGGTGGTACATCAGTGTGTGTTTCCTTCTCAGTGTGGTTTTAAAATAAACAGCAAATGGCCAACCTGCAGCCGATGTCCTGCGTGTTTCTTAATTGTCTATGTTTTTCTGTGCCCCTATGTTAACAGCTGTGTATGTTCTTCGTAGCCACCGTTTTCTATGATGTGTACTCCGTCTTGCAATTTGTTTATGTCTTCCATTACAGTCGTCATGTCCTTTGTATTATTATCTACAGATTTTATCATCCTTACATGTTGTAGTTTTCTCCTATTTGAAGTTTATTAATTCTGTACGCTGAAGAGCGCCTGCTTGCCCTGCCAGCCCACCTTTTAATAGGGAATCGAAAAACTATAAAGGGGAAAAAACGAATGCCATCCTTCCCCGCATATAACGTGCCAACTCTCTCCTACTCCCTCCCTCCCTTGCCTCTCCCTTCCATTCCCGTCCCCCTGAAGTCCTTACTCTCACCTTCTCCCTTCTTCTCACTTCTTCTACTCTCCCCACCCCCCCATGCCTCCTTTCTCCTCCCTATACCCTCTGGAGATCAGCACTAGTGTTTGTGACTATACTCCAGTGCAAAGTTTTGTACTGTGTCACTCCATTTTTCAAAATAATTTAGCAAAACTGTCAGGATCAGTGTTGCCTTGTTTTCTTGCAGTGTGTTGCCTCCGTTCTTAGTGTCTGTATTAGTGTTTTTTTAGTCGCCATGGCAGTTTTAAATTCAAAATGTGTACATTTTCATTTAATATCAAGTACAAGGTCGGGTGCTTGGCGAGGTGCAGTTCGCGGCGTTGCAGCGGATGCAGCCTGGAAATCGCACACAGTAGCAGCATCAGAGGCGCACACGTGGCGCGCCTGCGGCCGCGGCCGCGCAGCCGGTGCTGTTTGCGGCGTGTTTATGTACACTCGAGATCGCGCGCAGACCTCTTGCGCAAATATCTCTTCCGCTGACAGAAATAACGCGGATAGGATCGTCGCGAGCTGCTGCCGACCTTGACTTCTTTCATCGGAGCGTCTTGTTTGTCGGAGGATTGTATTTCAGTTTATCGGGAGCCGTTTCCACCGGAAACGATACGAACAGCACTGCATTCTAGAAAAACAGGTAACGGTTTCATAGTTCCCCGGAGCAAATATTAATTTCTATGGCAAACTAAAATGTAAATAAGAAACTGCAGTATTCGTATTTATTCTTTACTTTAAAAAATGTAGAAGGATTACTTAATAACCTGCCAAAAAATTCGAGAGCACGGTTGAACGATGTTTTTCCTCTTATTACTTCCGAGTCAACGTTTATTTATACAAGTAAAGACTGGTTCTAGAACGAAACTAATAAATCCTCTGCTCTGATATTAATTTCAACCTTCCCGTTGATCCATAAGCACCCGTTCAGAAATATGCTTTAATGGAATGCAGTGCTATTTTACAACATGTACTTATTATTGTCGATTAGAAATGTACTTTCTCTTAAAGTGATCGTTGCCAAACTATTCCAACATTAATGACATTAACAGACATTATTGTAAAGTACCACACATCCCGTATCAGGCAAAAATTGAGTCTGTGTACCATCCAATCCCTCTTTACAAATTCATTCCCTGAAGTTGATTGCATAAATTTAACCTGGTAATTTTATGGATTTTATAATTTTACACAGTGTAAAAATGGGTTTCTTTAGTAGGTCCAAAATTGTAGAACATAGTTAACTGTTAGGGATTAAAATCATAGTTCAGTAGAATTTATAAGCTTTTGCCATAAACTGAAATTTTGTTGTTTTTAGGTGTCAATCTACAGTCGCGATGTACTTTGAAAAAACCATTCATATGCCAAGGCTGCAAAATATTATTGGGGCGATCTAGAATTATTTAATAAAAGGTTTTGAGCCAAGATCGTTTTCTCATGTTAATTACGAGTATATGACCGGTTTCGACGTGCTAGACGCCATCTTCAGACCTGTCGTAATTGTTTATTTGGATGACACATAAAAGTAAATGTATACCAATTTGCTATTTTAAAAATTGTTACAATAGCAGTGATGTAAAAAATTACGACACGTCTGAAGAGGGCGTCTAGCACGTCGAAACCGGTCATATAATTAAAAGAAAAAAGCGATCTTGGCTGAAAACCTCTTATTAAAATATTTTTATTTGTTACATTCTATCAGTTTCGGCAGTTACTGCCATCAACAGAAAATCAACAAGATATTTTTACATCAAAGCCAATAAGTAAAAATGTTACCTTATCGCCGGCCGCGGTGGCCGAGGTGACTGAGGCGCTCCAATCACGGTCAGCACGGCCACTACGGTCGGGGGTTCGAATCCCCCCTCGGGCATGGATATTTGTGCCGTCTTAGTTCGTAAGTAGTTCATAAGTAGTTTGTAAGTTTAGGGACTGATGACCCCGTAGTTAAGTCCCATAAGCTTTACAAACATTTGAACATTTTTTTTTTGTTACCTTATCGGCTTTCATGTAAAATATCTTGTTGATTTCCTGTTGATGGCAGCAACTGCCGAAACCTGTAGAATGTAGCAAACAAAAATATATTGTACCGTAAGAATGATTTTTTCAAAGTGAAATTTTATACTTTCGAACGATTCCATTTTCCAAGTTACTATTAATGAGTAATTCATTCTGATCTGAGTGTACATCTGCTCCTCGATACTGCTAACAATAAAATATCATATTTTGGACCATGAAGTAATCCAGCTGGAATATGTGTCTCTTTACCTAATGTTCCTTCTCTTGTGTTTGAAGACGGTATTCTCTATTACCAACTGACATTTACTGCACAACTCAGTCTTTCTCTTCTTTCACGACTATCACCAAGCTCACCGGCCGCGGTGGCCGAGGTGACTGAGGCACTCCAGTCACGGTCAGCACGGCCACTACGATCGGGGGTTCGAATCCCCCCTGTGGCATGGATATTTGTGCCGTCCTAGTTCGTAAGTAGTTCATAAGTAGTTTGTAAGTTTAGGGACTGATGACCCCGTAGTTAAGTCCCATAAGCTTAACAAACATTTGCATTTTATCACCAAGCTCGGAATTTCCGGCAGCGCTTCCTTCTATCATTTCGCATATAATCGCGTTTCAATCCCCCCGTGATTTTAAGATTTTAATCTCCCTTTATAATCTGAATTGCTGTTCTTATATCATAAATGGCTGTCTTCTTGTGACTTCGGCATATATACATGAACTGCTTTGTCGGCGTTGTTTTGTTGTCTAATATGCGAATTGGAATCTTGTCAATGAAATACAAGAAATGTATTCTTAATTGTGAATATGTATCAACATTAACTGTACCGTTAAGGTGACATAAAAATTTGTCAGGCCAGGGAGTCAAACCCAGGTTTCCCGCTTTTCGTGAGCAGTCACAGTAATTTTTAAGTTATCCTAGTAAGCATCGCACACAGGCCCACATCTTCATATGCCACAAATTGCGTACTGCCCCTGAATACTCATACATCTTACCATATAAGTCACGTACAGACACATATGTTACTTCAATTGTTGCAAGCCGAGTCATTTCATTATGATTTGCGATGTCCGTGTTTATTGCTGGAAACAATGTAAAGGAACTTCATACATGCATGCATGTTTCAATGAACGGACGTTAATGGGACTACGGGTGTTGAATGAAATACAAGAAATGTATTCGAGACTGTGAGTATGGCAGCTCTACAAATTAATGGTTAAAATATGTTCAATTGTTTGTAAATCTATGGGACTTAATTACTATGGTTATCACTGCCTAGGCTTCAAAAGAACGTGACCGAACCTAAGTACAAAACACACACACACTCTTGCCCGAGGGACGACTCGAACCTCCGACGGAGAGCAACCGTGCGATCCGCAGCAAAGGGCCTTAGAGCGCTCGGCTATTCCACCGCGGCAATTTAAGGGTGACATCTGAAAATCTGTGGGGGACCGGGACTGGAATTAGCATGTATTTCTGTAGGACATTCCCGTTGGCTCCAGCGTTAAACACAGACATTGCACGTCGTAATTAATCACTGAACTGTTCACATCACTCACTCTTTGTCGTACTTTCTTACTCGTAACTGATTATTTTCAAATGTTGAAATAAGTTACATGTATGTGTTGTCCGAAAGAACAGACGCCACTTTTGAGCCTGCAGTTATTATCTATTCAGATTCACGAAATGAATGACATTAACTGCGAAGTTGAGAATGCGTATCCAACTGGGATTCGAACCCGGGTCTCATGCTTTCTAGGTAGTTGCGCTGATTCATACACCAATGGAGACGCAGCGATCAGCACACCTGCACGGAATTACTCAAGTACACCTCCCGTCAGATACAAATTCTCAAATCAAATGTTCAAATGTTTGTTAAGCTTAAGGGACTTAACTACGGGGTCATCAGTCCCTAAACTTACAAACTACTTATGAACTACCTACAAGTAAGGACGGCACAGATATCCATGCCCGAGGGGGGGGATTCGAACCCCCGACCGTAGTGGCCGTGCAGACCGTGACTGAAGCGCCTCAGTCCCCTCGGCCACCGCGGCCGGCTACAAATTCTCAACTTTCCCTGGCCACCAGAAATAAAACTCGCAGTTTTTGTAAACTGATTCCCGTAAGAGTAACTGCCTAAGAGTGCCTCTGCACTGAAAAAAGAATCATTCTCCTTCATCGGTATATTGTGTAAGTTATATACGAGGGGGAGTTGGAAAATAAGTTTCCCCTATCGGCTGTGGGCAGTGTTGTATATGAAAGCAAAACTAGGATGCGACATTAAAGACAAGATATATCTTTATTTTTCTACATAATTTCCAAGTACATTGAGACATTTGTTAAACCGTTTTATAAGCTTCAAAAAGCCGTCCAGGGAAAAAATCATGGCGTTGCAAACGGAAGAAGCGTTGAACGGCTATGGGCGAAAGACGACACAGGAGGTTAACGCGCACGTGCAAAGCACCGATACATCATTGGGTAGAGGTCGGCCATGAATATGGCAATGACTTCCTGTTCCGGATTGTGACGTCCGCCATTGTGGATCCACCATTACAGGGGTAACTTATTTTTCAACTGCCCCTCGAATATGTGGTGTCGGACACAGATACCATATATATAACTTACACAAAATGCCATGACGGGCAATGATCCTTTCTTCAGTGCGGAAGCACTCCTAGGCACTTACTCTTACGGGAAACAGTTTACAAAAACTACGAGTTCTAGTGGGCAGGGAAAGTTAAAAAATGTTCAAATGTTTGTAGACTTATCGGACCAAACTACGTGGTCATCAGTCCGTAGCTTACAAACTACTTAAACCTATATAATTACGTAGGCTTCCGCGGCCAGAGTCAGATGACATAAAAGTTTTCTGTGTATTGTACCGCGTCATGATGTAAGGCTATTACTTAAATAACCGACGTTTCGGCCAACGTTACAGTGGCCTTCATCTGGGTATACTGATGTGAGCTGGTTGTTACTACACTTTATATTACTTTCATTTAGACATTACGTCATAATTTTTAAAAATAAGCGATGTTATTGGTGAAGTTTTTGGCGGAAGAATAGAACTTTATTTTGATAGGATGCTGATGTGGAAGGGGTGAGGGTTAGCCGTTGCTTCTTGCATAGCGAGACGTGATTGGTGTTCATCGACGAATGGGGTGAGAGCTTCCGTTTCTCTCCTGCTGGCCTTGGGCCGCGCGGCGGCAGTTGCTTACAAGTGACGCTAGTTACTAGTTACTTAAACCTAGGACAACACACACACCCATGCCCCAGGGAGGACTCGAACCTCCACGGCGAGCAACCGCGCGCTCCGCTCCGCAGCGAGACGCCTTAGACCGCTCAGCTACTCCACCGCGGTAGGGGAAAGTTAAGAATTGTAACCGACGGAAGGCGTACTTGAGCAATTCTGTGCAGGTGTGGTGATCGCTGTGTCCCCACTGGTGTAGGGATCAGCTAAACTGCGTAGAAAACAGTTCTCGGCTGGGTACACACTTTCAAATTCACTCATTCGCAGTTAATGAAATACATTCCTTGACTATGGAATATTCAGATGTTTGTAAAACTGCTAGACCAAACTACTAGTGTCATCAGTTCCTAGACTTACGAACTACTTAACCTAACTTGCACTAAGGACAACACATGCATCCATGCCCGAGGGAGGATTCGAATCTCCGTCGCGGGAGACCGCACGATCCGTAGCGTGACACTTCAGACCGCTCGGCTAATCATGCGCGGCCGAGAGAGGACTCGAACCTCCAAAGGGGAAGGGGGCACAATCCGTGGCATGGACAGTTAACCACGCTGCTATTCTCGTACGGGTCTAGAATGATACTTTTCATTGGTATTTCCAGATTTCCTTTCACACCATGTCCTATAAACCCTAACATTGTCCCCTTCAGTCACTGCCGGTGGTGAGGGTGCCAATCTCATTTCGGCTGCCGTTCGTTTGGAGAGGAAAATCGATCTGGGACAGCAAGTTTTAATTGGACCACTGCCCATTGTAATCGTAATTGCCTCATTGACTCGACACGAAACACGTACAGTCCGTCTGCTACGGAGCCGCATGCTCAAGAACATGCAGTGAAAGGTGTGTCCTGTGCGCTTGTGCTCGCAACATTCCGTCGTCTGATAAGTCACAGATCGTCATCAGCCCCGTTTGATGTAGCGAGCAAGCGCCTGACGTACACGTCATCTGATTTGGCATGGACATGCGAAACGCTGTCGTCTGCTCGTGGTTTTATTTCGATCCCTTTCTGACAAGCGCTGTGATACTAGCATGCTCCTGCCGATCTGATCCGGAATTTCGAAGATGCTTGTTAGCAGATACCAGACCATTACAGTCTGTGCTTTCTGAACGTCGCTTTTGTTAGCGGATTTTACGGATTGTCGCCCCGTATCGTCTCCTTATTCGTTACTGTTCCGCTTATACACTCTCCTCACGGCAACAAGTCCCCACATCGCTACCAGTCTTGCTGTGACACAGTAGTCTTAGCTTTGTGCCTCATACATGAATGAGGCTCATTTGCGCACAGAATGTGGATTATTACCTCTGCACCGAGTGTATTTTTCCAGTAGGTAAGCGTATCGGCAGGGGTCTCCCTGGCACAACGAGCTCCCGCTACCTGCTCCATTTTCTAGTCTGCGTCGAGGTAAGAGAGCGATGAAACAAAGCGTTGTGAGTCATTCGTTTCAAAACGTTCATTTAGTTTCTTAACAATGGAATGCCTGAACAGTAGATCGACGGTAACTAGTTTCCACGATAGCCTGATCTCGTGGCATTTTTCATTGTGTTTTTCTGTAAAAACAGCCTTGAGTTCCATCTCTTTCAACAACTTTGACTGAGCTAAGATGTGGATTAACAAAAGCACTGAAGACACTAAATGAAGATGCCCCCTCCTAAACTTGTCCGTGATTACTCCCGCGCCTTCCGGGATGCCTACAGTCACTCCATTGACACCTCGGTCGCAAGCCACCCCGTCCCCCTCCACACTCCCGCCTTCATTGACCACGCCTCTTCCTTTCTCCACCAGGCCGTTGCTGACGCGATCCACGCCCACATCCCCACCAAAGTTGTATACCCTCACTTCCTCCACACACTGTCCTCCTAAATGAATCCCGTCGCCTCTGCCGTTCCTTCCTCTGGACCCATGACCGGCATACACTCCAATGCCACCGGCAACTCCTACGACATATTAGATACCTCTCGTCCGTGAAAAAACACCGGGACTGGCGCCAGACATGCACCAGCCTTAATTCGATGCTCCCCATCAACTCCACCAAGTACTGGCATGCCTTCCGCCACCTTACTGGCAGTCACTCCTCGCCCCACTATCCGCTTCTCCATGATGACCATCCCTTTCCAACAATGCCAAATAGGTAGAACATGTCCGACGTCTTTTCAATTCCCGACAATTCTAATTTCGACTATTCTCTCTTCACTGATGTCTATGAGTACAATGACACCTCTTCCCCCCATTCGCCCCAGGCTTCAAGTACTTGGACCACATTCCTCCATCAGAACTGAACACACCTATCACCATCCATGACATTATTGACACTCTCCACACTAAACGCAACACCGCCCCCGACCACCACTGCTTGACGTAAAGGCACTTTCGAGGCTGCCCCCCCTCCTTCCCAGCAGTCCCTCCTTTACAACATCATCATCTTCACCAGCTCTTACCCAAATGTGTGGAAGACCTCCCGTATTCACATGTTCTCCAAAACTGACAAGCCCCACACCAGACCTCTTCCTGCCGTCCCATCAATCTCATCTACGTGTTCAGTAAGGTTTTGAAAACCATCCTCTCCCGACTTATCCATCAGCACCTCCACTGCCACCAGTTCCTCAACCGGTCCTAGTGTGGCTTTCGGCCCTCCTTCTCTTCCGATTACCATCTCCTTCACCTCATTCCTCTCAGTGCAGCCTAATTCTTGTCGCTCTGCTGTCTTTGTGTCCCTTGACATTGAAAAGGCCTGCGACCATGTATGGCATTCTGGTCTCCTTTTCAAGCTCCAGTTCTATGCCCTTCCTATTGATTATGTCTGCCTCATTGCATTCTTCCCCACCCACCGCCCCTCCTATGTCACTGTCTGCAACTCCGACTCCCACTTGTTCTACCCATCCACCAGAGTGCCTCAAGGCTCAATCCTCTTTCCTCTCCTACTCTCCAAATATGCCCCAACCCCAGCCTGCCGTCCATCTCCTACAATAAGCTGACGACACGCCTTCCACGCCATCACCCCCTCCCGTGCCCACTCGCAGTTTTTGGTCCAGTCCCACCTCAGTAATTTCGCCACACAGTGTAACTAGTGGCTCCTTTCCATCAATCTTGACAAGCACCAGGAAATCATTATAGGTTGACCCACCCCCTCTTTCCACCTCCCCGATTTCTACATCGCCCTCCATAATCGTCCCATCCGCCACAGCCCCACTCTCGAAACGTCGGCCTAACCCTCCTGGACCCCACACCTCCACACTGTACGCAAGAAAGCCCTCTCCTGTCTAAATCTCCTTAAACTCCTCACCGGCCAGACGTGGGACCTCAACCCATCCACCAAAATGTGCACCTACTGCTCCCTCATGTGTCTTGTCCTCTACAGGTTCCATCCTGCATGGATTTCCGCTCGCTCTTCCTATTACAAAACACTCGAAATCCTAGAACAACAGTGGTTCTTGTTAATGTGTTTGATGGTCAGGTCAAAAAAAATTAACCATTTTGTTTTTTTCATGTTCTACTATGAATTTTATTTTATGTTTGTCGTCTATAGAAGTGAGGTCACCTTCCATAAGGACGAGAGAATCATCGACAAATTTTTCTTCCAAATTGTTAAGGAATATGTCTGCTATGGTCGCAGCTATACTACACCCATAGCAACTCCACCAGTTTGTGTGTATATTTTACTGTTAAATCAAAGTAATTTTGGTAAAGTACTAATTTTATTAGTTCGAAAATGGATAATTAGATCAATAATTATTAGAGAAAACATATAAGAAATATATTTCTTTATATACCCAACATTAAACACAACCATTATCATAATATTCAAACCAATAAATTTATTCTCCTTCTCTATATTGGAAATTTTCTGTAATGTGGTAGGTTCTGTTCTATGATATTTATTGTTTCTTCAATGGGAATGATTATATATAAGTTTGTAATAACAAAAGAGAACAATTTTGCCTTTTTGGGGATTGTTATGGCTTTGATATTCTGTACTACTGTCCTACAAAATTTTATTGTATACTTTCTGCTATAGGTGTAGAATTTATTTAGGAGGTTCTTTAGTTTTTTGTTATGTAGTATGTATACTATGTAGTAGCATATTACAGGAAACCTGATGATGGCAATATAAAGCTGAAATGAGCTCGCGGGCCACATGGGTCGAGCGGTCTGCGGCGCGCCAGTCCCAGTCTGCACGGCCGCTACGGTCGGGGGTTCGAATCCCCCTCCTATTCCTAAAGCTTGTCTGGCAGTAGCAATTACTGAAGATAGCACACAGTCCTCACCACTTTCTCCTTTAGAGACAGATGTAGCTCATTGACAGGCATTCAATATCTCTATTAATAGCAAAAGCAGCAATGTAGCAGTGAAATCTAATGCTCTTTAGACCCAGAAAAGATTCTAACCTGTGATGGCGTAGACTTTCCCAGCGTAATAACTGATAATATTGATCTCAGGTTTGCAGCCAGATACCATTGTCAACTAAACACAATATTTTGCCAGACCAACTGGTTGTCATCTTCAAGTGAGTGCGCTGATTACACTTACTCACACCATAGTCAACTAAACAAAATATTTCGGCAGATCCACTGGCTGCCATCTTCAGGTGAGTGCAATGATTACACTTACTAATACCATCGTCAACTAAACACAATATTTCGGCAGACCAAGTGGCTGCCATCTTGAGGTGAGTGCACTGATTACACTTACTCATATCATCGTCAACTAAACTCAATATTTCGGCAGACCAACTGGCTGCCATCTTCAGGTGACTGCACTGATTACTCTTACTCATAACATCGTCAATTAAACACAATATTTCGTCAGACCAACTGGCTGTCATCTTAAGGTGAGTGCACTGATTACTCTTACTCATAACATCGTCAATTAAACACAATATTTCGGCAGACCAACTGGCTGCCAACTTCAGGTGAGTGCACTGATTACACTAAATTATACCATTGTCAACTAAACACAATATTTCGCCAGAGCAACTGACTGCCGTCTTCAAGTGAGTGCACTGAGTACTCTTACTCATACCATCGTCAACTAAACACAATATTTCGGCAGAGCAACTGGCTGCCATCTTCAGGTGAGTGCGCTGATTACACTTACCCAACCATTGTCAACTAAATACAATATTTCGGAGACCAACTGGCTGCTATCTTCACGTGAGTGTCCTGTATACTCTTACTCGCCGGAGTAAGTGTAATTAGTGCACTTATCTGAAGATGGCATCCAGTTGGTCTGCCGAAATATTGTGTCTAGTTGACGATGGTATGAGTAAGAGTAATCAGTGCACTCACCTGAAGATGGCAGCCAGTTGGTGTGCCTAAATATTGTGTTTAGTTGACTATGGTATCCGGCTGCAAACCCGAGATGAATATTATCAGATTCTAACCTAACCTAACCTTCTCCTTAACCCGACCAAACTATATGGGATTCAGTGTGACCACGCCGTCGGCCGATCATTTCAGTCAAATTCGGGCAACGGCGTCTGGCGACGGTTTGTCGGTGCCCCTGTGAACACAGCCTTACCTGTGCAGGCGTCTGCCGGCCAGGCAGCGTGCTCTACTTGACTGGAACGGCGCCGACCGGGGAAGGCCGCTCGGTCGACCAGACATACGGCCGCGTAAATTGCATCGGCAGCGGCGGCCTTGAGGCGCCGTCGTCCGAATGAACCGCGCCGCGCTATAAATAGAGCGCGCCCGCTCGCCGCTGCGGCCCGCTGCTCCATATTCATTCTGGACGGCGCGGCGGTGGCTGCGCGGCATTCCTCTAGCCGCGTCCTGCCGCCGCCGCCGCCGGCCGCCCGGCCTTGGCGCTCGGCTGCCTGCCACACACTCTGAAACAAAAACGGTCGCCAAACTCTGCGCGGCAAAAAATGTGCCGCCTTTCGACAGCTGAAGCGACGCCAGCGCACCGAGTTGTTACAAACAGATGAACGACCATTTATAGGCATTCTTCCGTCACGCATACACTACTGGCCATTAAAATTGCTACACCAAGAAGAAATACAGATGATAAACGGATATTCATTGGACAAATATATTATACTAGAACTGACATGTGATTACATTTTCACGCAATTTGGGTGCATGCATCCTGGGAAATCAATACCCAGAACAATCATCCCTGGCCTTAATAACGGCTTTGATACGCCTGGGCATTGAGTCAAAAAACAGAGCATGGACGGCGTGTACAAGTACAGATGCCCATGCAGCTTCAACACGATACCACAGTTCATCAAGAGTAGTGACTGACGTATAGTGACGAGCCAGTTGCTCGGCCACTATTGACCAGACGTTTCCAATTGGTGAGAGATCTGGAGAATGCGCTGGCCAGGGCAGCAGTCGAACATTTTCGGCATCCAGAAAGGCCCCTATAGGACCAGCAACATGCGGTCGTACATTATCTTGCTGAAATGTAGGGATTCGCAGGGATCGAATGAAGGAAGGGTAGAGTCGCGGGTCGTAACACATTTGAAATGTAACGGCCACTGTTGAAATTGCCGTCGATGCGTACAAGAGGTGACCGAGACGTGTAACCAACGGCACCCTATACCATCACGCCGAGAGATACGCCAGTATTGCGATGACGAATACACGCTTCCAATGTGCGTTCACCGCGATGTCGCCAAACACGGATGCGACCACCATGATGCTGTAAACAGAACATGGATTCATCCGAAAAAATGAAGTTTTGCCATTAGAGTACCCAGGTTCGTCGTTGCTTAAACAATCGCAGGCGCTCCTGTCTGTGATTCAGCGTCAAGGGTAACCATAGCCATGGTCTCCGAGCTGATAGTCCATGCTGCTGCAAACGTCGTCGAACTTGTTCGTGCAGACGGTTGTTGTCTTGGAAACGTCCCCGTCTGTTGACTCAGGGATCGAGACATGGCTACACGATCCGTTACAGCCATGCGGATAAGATGCCTGTCATCTCGACTCCTAGTGATACGAGGCCGTTGGGATGCAACACGGCGTTCCGTATAGCCATCCTGAACCCACCAATTCCATATTCTGCTAACACTCATTGGATCGCGACCAACGCGTGCAACAATGTCGCGATACGAATAACTGCAGTCGCGATAGGCTACAATCCGACGTTTATCAGTCGGAAACGTGTTGGTACGCATTTCTTCTCCTTATACGAGGCATCACAACAACGTTTCACCAACCAACGCCGGTCAACTCCTGTTTGTGTATGAGAAATCGGTTGAAAACTTTCCTCATGTCAGGCCGTTGTAGGTGTCGCCACTGGCGCCAACCTTGTGTGAATGCTCTGAATAGCTAATCATTTTCATATCACAGCATCTTCTTCCTGTCGGTTAAATTTCTCTTCTGTAGCACGTCAATTTCATGGTGTAGCAATTTTAATGGCCAGGAGTGTATAACCGACAAAGATAAAAAAATTGGAAGTAATAAAAACATCTAGTTAAAATAATAATAACAAATTTCCGTCTTGGTAGTGTGATATGAAACATTTATTTACAAAATCACGTATCGATTTCGCTCATATGATTGAAATTAGTGCAGATTTCGAGTCATGAGGATTCATGTACTTCGCATACAACATTTAACAGTCAGATCCATAAAACATATAAATAAACAGGTTTGTCCAGTGCATGTTACAGCTCTGACCTCACTTTGCCGCTGCTTTCCTCGTCCCGGCCTTGACTGACATTGTCCACTCCCTCATCCCCACCAAAGCCATCCAGCCTCATAGACCCATCCATGGGCGTAGCCACAGGGGTGGTTTCTGGGGTTCGAACCCCTCCTGAGATGTTTACGAAAGTAATAAAAAGTGGCATCATTCTGTTATCAGGATAGAGCCTGCCTATATTTGGCTAAGTCTGGGAAGCCGTTTCACATGCTGCACACAGTCCCGTTTTCTTCCCACACGATTCCCATAGTTTAGTGCCCTGAACAAACACACTCATTTACCATCGCTATGTTTCAGACAATTGTGCATGGACAATTAACCGTCTTGTCAGGCAACGGGTCAAATTTACCAACAATTATGGAAATTACCACTAAAATAATGAGTAGTTTACTTAATGTTTCCCAGGTAGCTTATAATTTGTCTGCTCCTTATAGAGGAGTGTGATTTGCCTGTGTTCCAATCCCTGGGAACAATTCCTTGCTCAAGGCCTCCACATTAAAGTTTGGTAAAGGGCAGAGATTTTATGCATTAACTGTCAATGATCTTGTCGGGCTCAGCAGCTTCATTGCCCTTTAGAGATCTGAGCTGTTTTTTAACACCATGATTAGTAATTACGATAGCAGTCAGTGATATTTATTGATGTTCCTGTGTGAACGAAGCAAGCTTCCTGTCTAGTCGAAGAGTATCAATACACTTAGTTTTTGTCACTGACAGCTTTCAAGTGTCACAAAAATTTTCGATAGGGACTACCTCTCTCATAATGCTTCAGAAGTTACTGAAAGCTTCATGCATTGCCTTTCTGATTACCATTCATGTTTCGAACCGTCTTTGCCTATCTTGATGGTATGATTTGCCTTTTTCCTATTTTGTAGAATACGTACATTTTTAAGACGTTAACTAATATGGTTTTGGTACCATGGTTACACTGTAGTTTACAGTCCTTCAGAATGAAATATATACAGTATTAGTGCCGTCTGCAGTGTTAAGAGTACACGTTACTACAATCTCCATTCATTGTAAACCCCTTCCGAAATCATATCCTGCCTACGCCAGTGGCCCCATCTCAACCCGTCCCCTTCCCTCCCACAGGCCGTGTCTAGGATACACTATAACAAATCCAATGCCATATCCGAAATCTTCTAACCCCGAAAAATCGCCGTGACTGGCGTCAGAGAGGCACCGTCTTAACGCCACGGTAGCCTTCAACTCCTGCAAGTACTGGAATGCTTTCCATCGCATCAGTGGTAGCCATTCCTCGCCCATGTACCTTCTCCTCCTTCCCCTGACAACGCCAGTAACACCAACCACTTTGCATCTTACCTCACTGACACCTTACTCATCCCCAGCAGTCCCCATTTTTAATTAATCTCTCTTTCCCGATGTTCATGAGCGAAAAGAATCATCTGCCCCACCGCTCGCCCCTAGCTTCCACTACTTGAACTTCGGACCTCAACATTTCCATTACCGCACTCAACGCCCATCACACACTTTGCACTAATTGCAACGCCGCTGCCAGTAACGATCACCTTGCCTGCAGACACCTTCGTGCCTGCCCCCTCATCTTCCACACCGATCTCGGTACCCTCGATAATGTTATCTCACACACCAGCTTTTTTCTCGACCTGTGGAAACCCTCCCATATCCTTATGTTCTCAAAACCTAACAAACCCTGCCCACCACCTCCTCCTGCCCGATCAGCCTTACATCAGTGTTCAGCAAGGTTCTGGAAACAATCTCGACACGTCCACCAATGTTTCTTTCAGCAGTAACTCCTGCCCCTCATCCAGTGTGGCTTCCGACCCTTCTCTGCCGCTCCTTCACCTGGCTGACCTCCACCCCCATCAGCTGAATTCCTGTCGCTCCGGTATCTTTGTATCCCATGACATTGAAAAGGACTATGACAGTGTAGGGCATCCCAGTCTCCTTTCGTGTCCAAACCTACACCCTTCTATTAATTATGTCCGTTTCATCGCCGCCTTTTTCTCCAACCGCCCCTCCTACGCCATAGTGGCCAGCTCTATCCTACCGCTCAACTGGGGTGGTTCAAGGCTCCATCCTCTCTTCTGTTTTACACCTCCTTCACACCCAACCACCGTCTCCCGTCCGCCTTTTTAATACGCTGATCATACCGCCTTCCTTGCCCTGGGCCCCACTCTTCAACGGTCCCAACCTTCTCAACAGCAGCTGTGCCACTTCCCTTCCTGGAGCGACCAGTGGCTCCTTACTACCAATCCAGATAAATTCCAGGCAATCCTCACATGTTGTATCACCCCTTCCTTCTGACTCCACGACTTCCATCTCACTTTATATGACCAGCCTATCCACCTCACCCCCACCCTCAAATACCTTGGCTTGCATTGGACCGCTTCCTCACCTGTACCACTCATCCCACTAAAAGGCTACATCTGCCCCTGTCTCCTTAAACTCAATTCCTGCCGAACATGAACTATCCTACATATCATTCTATCGAGCGGCCCGTCCTCTACAGCGTCAATCCCCACTTTTTATATAGGGTGAATCACGAGGTTTTCCTCCGGTTCTGGGAGGTTATTCTTTTGGTTATTTGGAACAAAGAATTTAAATAAAGTAATGGCATCAGATCCATAATTAAGGAGCTAAAGTAACGGAAAAACTCAGGAAAATGGCAGAAGAAACTTTTATTGCAGGATTTCATTATCAAAAACACACATAATAATTAATTTAAACAATTTTGTAGCAGTCTCTTGCGTTCAGAGTGGATTTAAAGCGAGTGTTCAAAATATCCTCCCTGAATTTGAAAGCAAATTTTCTCAATCTATATCTACATGGGATACTCTGCAAATCACATTTAATTGCCTGAAAGAGTGTTTGTTCATCGAACCACCATTATACTATTTATCTCCCATTCCATTCTCTAATAGCGCGCGAGAAGAAAGAACACCTGAGTCTCTCCGTTAGAGCACTGATTTCTCGTATTTTATTCTGATGGTCATTTCGACCTATGTAAGTGGGAGTCAACAATATATTTTCGCATTCGGAGCAGAATGTTGGCAACTTAGTTTCGTAAGTAGCCCACGCCGCAGCGATAAGTGCCGATGTTGTAATGATTCCCATCCCAGATGCTGTACCATCGTAACGCTGTCTCTCTTGTATCGTGACTCCAGTCAGTCGCCCAGCGGATGTCGTCCAGAGCACACCTCTCCAGTGGCGTAGCAGTAATTTATCAGTTGTAAGTGTAACCGGCTTCTCTCTAGAAGCTACATATTTTTTACTTTTCAGTGCGTTTTCCCTTGAGTGGATTAAATTTATTGTGTGCTCGCGTTTTTATTTGATTCATATTCACGTTAAATATCTGGTTAGTGTATTATTCCTCCGTGTGAATCGCGTCGCGATAGTCGTCTGTCTTTATTTTCTGATTAGAAGCGACATATAGTATTTTGATTTTCGTCTACACTTTCTCGTCTCAATTTGTGAAGTTATACTGAGCTGTCGTGCGTATTGGATTCACATCCGCGTTCTAACGAACAGTTTAGTTTTCCTTTGAACGCATTGCGACTGTAGTTTTTGTTGGCACTGTAATCATGAATAGGGACTGTGAGTGCTGTGTGCGGATGCAGTCTGAGCTGGTGACACTTCGCTCCCAGCTTCAAGATGTGTTAAACTTGGTTGCACAGTTGGAAGCTGCGATCGATGGGCGTCGTTGTTGTTGGCCGGCGGTGGGGACCGAACGGACTCCCGTCGTCTCCACCGATCGGCCTGCGGCAGCGACATGCCCTGAAACTGCTAGCAGTGAGGCAGACATCTCACCCGTGGTTGCGTGGGAGGTTGCTCCAGTGCGTGGCAGGAGGCGCAAGACATTCCGGGGGACCGATCGTGAGGCCTCCCCGGTTCGTCTTGCGAACAGGTTTGAGGCGCTGTCTGCTCAGGACGACGTTCCTGAGTCGGATGGTGTCTCTCACCCTGTCACCACCCAGCCTGCAATATCCGGGCTTTCACAGAGGGTGGGTTTACTTGTAGTTGGGAGCTTCAACGTTAGGCGAGTGATGGAGCCCCTTAGAGGGGAAGAAGGCCAACGTGCACTCCGTGTGCATACCGGGTGGAGTCATTCCAGATGTGGAACGGGTCCTCCCGGATGCCATGAAGGGTACGGGGTGCAGCAAACTGCAGGTGGTGGCTCACGTCGGTACCAATGATATGTGTCGTTTCGGATCTGAAGAGATCCTCTCAGGTTTCGAGCGGCTAACTGAAGTGGTAAAGACTGTCAGTCTTGCTTGCAAGATGAAAGCAGAGCTCACCATCTGCAGAATAGTTGACAGGACCGACTGTGGACCTCTGGTACAGAGCCGAGTGGAGGGTCTGAATCAGAGGCTCAGACGGTTCTGCGACCGTGTAGGCTGCAGATTCCTTGACTTGCGCCATCGGGTGGTGGGTTTCCGGGTTCCGCTGAATAGGTCAGGAGTCCACTACACGCAGGAAGCGGCTACACGGGTAGCGGGGGCTGTGTGGCGTGGACTGGGCGGTTTTTTAGGATAAAGAGCTTCGGGGAAATAGAAAATGGGCAATCTCAAAGGGTTCAGGTGGATCACAGGAGAAATGTAGATCCGGAAACTATCGGTATAACAGTTGTAAATTGTCGTAGCTGTGTCGGGAAAGTTCCAGAACTGCAAGCGTTAATAGAAAGCACCGAAACAGACATCATTATAGGCAGCGAAAGTTGGCTCAAGCCGGAAATAAGTTCAGAAGAAGTATTTTCAAAAGATCTATCGGTGTTCAGAAAGGATAGATTAAACAAAATAGGTGGGGGTGTGTTTGTCGCTGTCAAAAGTAGTATTTCATGTAGCGAAGTTGAAGCTGATAGTTCGTGCGAGCTATTATGGGTAGAGGTTGTACCCGAAAATCGTAAGAAGTTAATAATCGGTTCCTTTTACCGGCCTCCCGACTCTGACGATACAATAGCAGAAAGGTTCAAAGAAAACCTGAGTCTAATTACAAAAACGTACCCGACTCACACGATAATAGTAGGTGGTGATTTTAATTTACCCTCGATCTGTTGGCGAAATTATATATTCAAATCAGGAGGTACGCATAAAGCATCGTGTGAAATTGTACTCAACGCATTCTCTGAGAATTACTTCGAACAATTAGTTCATGAGCCAACTAGAATTGTAAATGGATGTGAAAACACACTTGATCTCTTAGCAACAAATAATCCTGAGCTCATAACGAGCATCACAACGGATACAGGTATTAGTGAACACAGAGCTGTAGTAGCGAAATTGAATATCGAAAGTCCCAAAGTTATCAAAAATAAACGCAAAGTATATTTGTTCAGGAAAGCAGATAGAAACAAAATACATTGCTTCTTGAAAGACAGCTTCCACTCGTTTCTAACACTAAACGTAGGTGTAGACCAGATGTGGCTCAAATTCAAAGAAGTGGTATCGACAGCAATTGAAAGTTTTATACCTAATAAATTAATAAAAGAAGAAGGCGATCCCCCTTGGTACACAAAACAGGTTAGGACGCTGTTGCAAAAGCAAAGGAAAAGGCATACTAAATTTAAACGAACACGAAATCCCCAGGATTTGCGATTGTACTCAGAAGCTCGAAATTTAGCGAGGATTTCAATGCGAGATGCCTACAACATTTATCACAACGAAACTCTTTCTCGTAATTTGACTGAAAACCCAAAGAGATTTTGGTCATATGTTAAATATACTCGGGGAAAGTCACAAACAATACCTTCACTACGTGATAGTAATGGCGATCCTGCCGATGACAGCGCTACTAAAGCAGAGTTACTAAACTTAGCTTTTATAAACTTATTCACCAAAGAAGACGAAACCAATATTCCAGATTTCGAATTACGAACAGATGCCGTAATGAGTAACAAAGAAGAAGATATCATCGGAGTAGTGCAGCAACTAAAATCACTTAATAAGAACAAGTCTTCTGGTCCGGATTGTATACCCATTAGATTTCTAGCTGATTATGCTGAAGCGATAGCTCCTTACTTAACAGTCATATACAACCGCTCTCTCATAGAAGGATCTGTACCAAAAGATTGGAAAGTTGCACAGGTCACACCTATATTCAAGAAAGGCAGTAGGAGTAACCCACTAAACTACAGGCCTATTTCATTGACGTCAATTTGCAGCAGGGTTATGGAACATATCCTCTATTAAAATATTATGAATTATCTCGAACAGAACGATCTATTGACCCAAGGTCAACACGGATTTAGAAAATATCGTTCATGCGAAACACAACTAGCTCTATATTCACACGAAGTGATGGGTGCTATCGACAAAGGTTCGCAAATCGATTCCGTATTTCTTGATTTCCAGAAAGCTTTTGACACCGTACCTCACAAACGGCTTTTAATCAAATTGCGTGGTTATGGTATATCGCCCCAAATTTGCAATTGGATAGGGGATTTCTTGTCAGAGAGGACACAGTTCGTAGTAATCGATGGTAAGGCATCGACTAAAACAGAGGTGATATCGGGCGTTCCACAGGGTAGTGTTATTGGTCCTCTGCTATTCCTTATTTACACAAACGATTTATGGGAAAATCTAAGTAGCTCTCTTAGGTTGTTTGCAGATGACGCCGTCATTTACCGTCTAGTAAAATCATCTGAAGATCAACTGCAGAACGATCTGAATATGATATCAGTATGGTGTAAAAATTGGCAATTGACTCTAAATAATGAGAAGTGTGAAGTCGTCCACATGAGTACGAAAAGAAATCCGTTAAACTTTGTTTACAACATAAATCAATCAAATGTGAAGGCCGCAAACTCCACAAAATACCTAGGAATCACTATTACTTCAGACTTAAACTGGAAAGAACACGTAGATAATATCGTGGGAAAGGCGAACCAGAGACTGCGTTTTATTGGGAGAACCCTTAAAAGATGCAACAGAACTACTAAAGAAACTGCATACACTGCGCTTGTCCGTCCATTTTTGGAGTATTGCAGCCCAGTGTGGGATCCTTATCAGGTGGGTTTGACGGAGGACATCGAAAGAGTCCAAAGAAGGGCAGCTTGTTTCGTATTGTCGCGATACAGCGGAGACAGCGTTACGGAAATGATACAGGATCTGGGATGGGAATCATTACAACAACGGCGCTTATCGCTGAGGCGTGGGTTACTTGTGAAACTCCAATCGCCAACATTCTCCTCCGAATGCAAAAATATATTGTTGACTCCCACTTACATAGGTAGAAATGATCATCAGAATAAAATAAGAGAAATCAGAGCTCGAACAGAGAGATTCAGGTGTTCTTTCTTCCCGCGCGCTATTCGAGAATGGAACGGGAGATAAATAGTATAATTGTGGTTCGATGAACCCTCTGCCAGGCACTTAAATGTGATTTGCAGAGTATCCCATGTAGATGTAGATGTAGAGCTGCCCTTCTCAATGGAGTGAACCGCGCAATTAGCATAGCATAATTTGAATTGCTCGTACTATATTCACGTTGCGGCATTGAAATTTTTCTACTGTTTCCGCCTTAACTTCGTTGACGATGTCTGTCGCCCATCCGCAGAGGCAGTAATCTTGAGGTGTTACATCTGGGGCTCTGGCAGGCCAGTTTATAGGGCCCCCACGACCTATCTATCAATGTGGGAATTGCTGATCAAGGTAAGCTGTTACCACATGGTGGTAATGTGCAGGGGTTCCGTCATATTCGACGTACATTTGGCATCTTGTTTCCAGAGGAATATCTTCAGGAAGCTGCGGCAAGTCTTCCCGGAAACGTTACCGCTCATCTGAACATTTAAATTCCCCGGGAGAATAAATGGTCCCAGTAACTGGTCACACACAACATCACACAAGAAATTCACACTGAATCTACATTGAAATTGAGATGCTACTGTGGCGTGGAGAGTTTCGTCTGCCGAGACATGCATGTTATACATGTTGTTGATGCCAATTCTAGATAAGGTTACCTCATCATTGAACATTATGAAGTGTGACAGCCCCGATTTCCATTTAACCAGTTAAAACAATGCAAATGGTTGGCAAAATCAAGTGCTTCTTCACATGAAAAGGATACAGTCCATTTTCATGCAGAATCATACATATGTAGTGAAACGTTCGGTCTGGTAGCTAAGCGTGTTGTACTTCAACAAGGACTGCACTTTACTGAATTAAGAATATTTTCCTTTGCTCGAACGTCACTAAGTCTTTCGGGGTGAATACAAATTATGGGAAGAGCAACAGTTTCTAGCAATGATCGACTTGTGTCAATAAATGTTAGGATACCGACGGTGATATTCGGCAACATCAGCTTTCGCATTACCATCACCGAAGCCCAAAATGTACACCATCTCTCCATACTCATGTGATGAAAACTTGTTAGCCATTACACAGGAGACAATAACAGTCAACAGTGACTGCAGTGTCAACAACGTGATTGTTATGCAAACGTACTACTTGCTTCACTTGTCTACCTAAGAGACAACTCTGTTGTGGCTCCTTAGTTACGGTTCTGACTCCGTAAGTGATTTACAGTTTTTGTTCCAAATTACGTAAGGAATAACCTCCAGCTACCAGGGAATAACTTCGTGAGTCATCGTCGAATGCCAAACCCAAATTTAGATCCACCGGTATACACACAAACCTGAGCCTCAGCCTCGCCTCCACCACTGTACCACTTCTCACACGCTTCACATTTTCACAGAGGGCAACTTCCGGCATCTTCCCCTCCCAGGTAATCCCCTCCGTCCCGAAATTTATTCCTCCTATCACCTGTTATTCCGTCCATTTCCCTCTCCCCATCCACGTAGATCAGCACCATCATCCTCCTACCCCCATTTCCCCTCCCTGGAGCCCTTGCCCTCCCACCCCCACTCTTTCCGCCTCCTCCCCTCCTTCCCGGATATGTGACAATCCCACCCAGTCACATTCGCACCCAACCACAAATTTGTGACATTTGTATCCAGTCCAACTAGCAACTCCTGCTCACTTTGTCACAGCCTACCTGCAGCCCATATCCTAGCTCACCCGCTCCTGTTCCCGCGTTAGAGGAATTTCTTCCTGAAATAAAGGCCGGTGTTTGACGCCAGCAGTCTTCTCTTGGCACACTTTGCCTGCGCTAGTCTGTATTTTATGTCTTTCTTGTTTCGTTCATCGTGAATTTTTTTGCTTCAAAAGTAACAGAATTTCTTGGCATCGTTTACATCTAATGCGGATATTTAGTTTCTCGCTAGTCTCATGTCTGCTACTTCTCATTACTTTAGTCTTTTTTTGGTTTACCCTCAACCCATATTCATAGCCTGTTCATTCCATTGTACAGATACTGTAATTCTCCTCAACTTCCACAGACGATGCAAATGTCATCAGATAATCTTATCATCGATAATATGAATTTTTATCCCATTCTTGAACCTTTATTTCTGACATGATCTATTCGATGTACGAATTGAACAGTGAGGGTGACAGTCCACATTCCTTTCTTGCCCCCTTTTTAATCAGAGCACTTCCTTCTTCACTTTTCACTCTTATGGTCCCCTCTTGGTTCTTGTATAATCCATGTATTACCCACCTTTCCCTATAGCTTTCTCCTATTTTTCTCAGAATTTCGAACATCTTGGACTATCTTACATAATGGAAAGCTTTTTGCAGATAAAAAAATCCTGTGTATATATCTTGGTTCTTTAGTCTCACTTCCATTATAAATAGCAATGTCAGTACTTCCTACCAACTGTCTTTGCCTTTCCTAAATCCAAACTCAATTCTCGATTTTCTTTTCCGTTCTTCGTCGTTGTCCATTGGTTGTCAAAAATCTGAGCATAACGTCACCGTGCTACTTTTCCGTAACATACAGTGAACACATAGACGACTTGCATATCGCAAGGGCATTGCAGCAGCAATATTCTGTCCACATAGTGCCGGAAAAGTACGGCCTTTGTAGATGTCACCTAACAGCCCTTTCCTGTTCTACCTGCCGGGCAGAGATCGGACGAGGAGATTAGTGGACCTTCCCTCGACCTTTCTGTGTGCAAACAACACTGCGTGCAAATGTCACTGGGTGTGGGGTGCGATTGTCACGACACCTCAGTCCACTGCGTCGTCTCCCCCTCCCCCCTTCCCCGCCCTTTACAATCACAGGTACGCCATGCTTCAGTACTAATGATTTCATCTTGTGCTTCTACAAGGTGATAGTGGTTCTCGTCAGTGTTACTCAATATATTTTAAAACGTTGGCCGTACAATCGTAGCGCCAGTGATTTTATCCTGTGTCCTACAGTGTGTTTTTTTTATTTTTTATTTTTTTTTCAGTGTATCCATCTAAGAAAGTCTGTATTCGCACTGTGGCTCTCATTTTTAATTCTTTATGGTGTTTTTAAAATGTGACATATTTGTTTTAACCACCCAAAAACTGCACCATTTAAATTGTGTATTACCTCATCATTTTATCTCCAGGTTCCATTTGCATGTCCATCTTGTTTATTATATTGTTTGTAGCCCACGGCTAAAGAGCAGCGTGCTAGGCTGCTACCAGCCTTTCCATAATGAGCGTAAATCTATATCTATAAATGTGAATGTCTGTTCGATGTACGTTTATCACGTCTGAAAGGTTCAAAGGTTCAAAGGTTTGTATAGCTTATGGGACTTGACTACGGGATCATCAGTCCCTAAACTAACAAACTACTTATGAACTAACTAATTCTAAGGACGGCACAAATATCCATGCCCGAGGGGGGATTCGAGCCCCCGACCGTAGTGGCCGTGCAGACCATGACTGGAGCGCCTCAGTCCCCTCGGCCACCGCGGCCGGCTATCTCGTCTGAACCATAAGACATAAAGAGCTAAAAAATATGTGCAGTTACTAATGTCTACCCGGGGAAGGCTTTAGGCAAGGTTTTATGGCGATCGGATAGCTATTTATCTATATATGTTAATGTGAATGTCTGTTCGGTGTACGCTTATAACGTCCGAACGACAAGACGCAGAGACTTAAATATTTGTACAGTTACTAATTTATACATGAGGAAGGTTTTAGGCACGGTTTTATAGCGATTTGATATATATTTAGTAATTTGAAGAATATAACGCGAAATGCGGAACAACAATTACTCTTTCAAAATTATATTTAATCTTCGAAAATGGTTTTATTGTTTGCATTATTGCTTGAGGGTTGATAATTATAAAAGGGTGGAATATATTGGGATGAAAAGTTATCGGAGTATATAAAATTCTACGTGCGTGTGTGTTAATATTTCGCTGTGCAGCAAAACCCACAGAACGCAAACGAATGGTCTGTGTGTAATTGTTGTCCGAAGTCTTCCGTTGTACACCATAGCAGTTCCATGTCAATAGCTATAAGGGGGTGGAAGGTATGGTGGTTAAAATCGTCAAATTATAAAAAAAAAAAAAAAAAAAAAAAAAAAAAAATCGAGCTGAAGGCCAGCGACTCTATTGCAAGGAGGTTACATACAGCGAAACGTGATGCCAGAGACCCTATCTTTGATCTATGCGTGTTACAATGTCTTCAGCTCTTTCTCTGTAAGGATAAGCATACGAATAATGGAATATAAGCATAAATAAATAAAGCAGTAAAAAAGAAATTTCTTTTAATACATACAAATTGCAACACAGGCTATAAGGAATGATGTATGAATTATAAATCATTAAGCACTTCACATAATTTTATTTTTTTATTTGAATGTTGCTTAAAATGTTTGTTTCTAAAGAAGGTACTTTATTTCATTTCATTCTTCAAAACCAGTCTCATAGCACACTACTGAAAGATAGATAAGCTATCATAATCAACCAACACGCGAGCGGAGCCGCGGGTTTAAGCTAATCTATATCTATAAATGTGAATGTCTGTTCGGTGTACGTTTATCACGTTTGAACCACAAGACGTGAAGCGCTAAAAATTTGTACAGTTACTAATGTCTACCCGGGGAAGGCTTTAGGCATGGTTTTATGGCGATCGGATAGCTATTTATCTATATATATTAATGTGAATGTCTGTTCGATGTACGCTTATCACGTCCGAGCGACAAGACGTAGAGACTGAAATATTTGTACAGTTACTAATTTATACATGAGGAAGGTTTTAGGCATGGTCTTATAGCGATATCACAGATATTTAGTAATTTGAAGAATATAACGCGAAATGCGGAACAATAGTAACTCTTTGAAAATTATAGTTACCCTTTGAAAATGATTTTATTGGTTGCATTGTTGCTTGAGGGTTGATAATGACAAATGGGTGGATTATATTGGGATGGAAAGTTATCGGTGTATATCAGATTTTACGTGTGTGTGTGTTAATATTTCGCTCTGCAGCGAAAACTACAGAACGCAAACGAATGGTCCGTGTGTAATTGTTGTCCGAAGTCTCCCGTTGTACACCATAGCAGTTCCATGCCGATAGCTATATGGGGGTGGAAAATATGGTGGCTGAAAGTCGTCTAATTATTAAAAAAAAATTCGGACTAAAGACCAGCGATGACGTTTGCGACTCTATAGCAAGAAGGTTACGTACTGCGAAACGTGATGCCACAGTTTATATCTTTGGTTTATGCAACCTCCTTGCGTGCTACAATGTCTTCAGCTCTCTCTCTGTAAGGAAAAACATACGAATAAGGAAATATAAGAATAAATAAATAAAGCAGTAAAAAAGAAATTTCTTCTAATACATCTCTTCAAAAAAAAATCGATTTGGCGTTTCGTGCATTATCTATCGTAATCAATCAATACGCGAGCGGAGCCGCGGGTTTAAGCTAGTATTACAATAAAGAAAAGAAAAAAAAAAGATTATGATTATATCGGCACAGTGATTTCAGTAAATATTTAAAATTAATTTAAAAAAATGTTTAGATCGCATATCGGCGTTTCCTGCTCTAGCGTGGTCTGTGAATGATTTTATAAAAGAGTGAAACTGGTCACCGGGAAATAAATATCTTATGCCTCTTGCTGATTCAACTAGAGGGTGAAGTTATACACGTCCAGAAACAATCCTCAAAGTTGCATGTGCCTCCCGGGTGGTTTTAAAGAGACAACATTCTCTGGTAGCTGGTCATATGTCAGCTACTATGAGACTGCCGAGTGACTCTTGTCAGAGCCAACAAAATTGTCAACAAAACTATCTGAGCAGAGCAGTAGGTCCACTGCCCAAGAGATTCATCTACAATTGTATTGTTCGCTTCTAACGTTTCGCAATACAGTTGTATGTTCCCATTATAACTGATAGTATTCCTATAGAACACACTGGAATTCAAACAAGGTCGTCATTTCTGTGACCAGGTCCTAGCAATGACATCTTTCATCGAGACGGGTTATGAAAAGAAATTTACCACTTCCGTTGCTTTTCTGGATTTCTCAGCAGCTTACGATATTGGAAGAAGTGCCTCCTCGTGAAGACTTACAATCTAATTTCTTGTCTATTTTAATACGACTTCTAACTCTATGTTAAGTGGCCGTCTGATCAAGATTACCTCGGTAACACGGAAGATGGTTTTAAATAGCTTCACGATGGCCTCCCCAAGTGTTCGGTTCTTGCTACCATTCTTTTTAATATTTACATTCCCGAAATTCCAGCTACGCAGTCTAGAAAGTTCATTTATGCCAGTGATATTGCCATTGTCTCACGACGCAGAGTCATCCATGTGACGAAAACTACCATCACATATGACTTAACTCTCCTCGGAATTACTTCTCAATGTGGAAACTAAATCCTAACCGAAATAAAACAGGAGTAGCTTGCTTCCACCACAATAATAGGATGGCTGGCTATAAACCCTTCATCTCGTTAGATGGTGTTCAACTCAAACACAGCGAATATTCACAGTACCTGGGAGTCATCTTGACTTGATCTCTCACTTTTAAGTATCGATTTCAAAAATAGCGGACAAAGTTAAAACTGGGAATAATATATTGTGGCACTTAGCAGGATCAAACTGGGGATCCGGTGCTAATGTTTCTCGTACAACACCTTTGTCTAGTTTATTTCACAGCTGAATACGGTGCTCCTGTCTGGTTCAACAGTCTACATGTGAGAAACGTTGACGTACAATGGTGTAGGTCAACGAGGTTGATCAATGCTACTCTGAAGGCTACACCCCTCTAATGGGCCCAAGTACAATACAACATCGCTCCTCCTGACACTAGACTCAAGGAAGTCTTAATGAGAGAGTCACTGCTAGATATTGTCCACAACTAAGCTCCCTATTCTGCATGACCTTCCGCCACTTGAAATCGTGTAAACCACCTCTTAAAACAACAGCCCAATTACATGAAAGTAGCTTCTCGCCTAAATCCAACTGGTCAAGAACTTGGGATTCGTTTAATGGACAAAACAACATTTGGATAGACGTTCCACATCATTACGAAATGTAGTATATATGATCTATGGAACAAGTATTAATCTAATCTAATCTAATCTGATACCTCGAAGGAGCATCCAGGAATGAATCTTCCAAGGAGGGGATCGTCTTTGACCAACCGCTTCCGTACCGGTATTGGTCGGTGCAACTACTGGAAATTCAACTGGGGACAGGCTGACGATTAATTGTGTGACTGTGGAGCAAACTTACAAAAATGGCCTACATACTATCTGTCCATTACGATGATTTTCAGGAGGGATGACCGAACTCTATCTAGCCAGTCAGGAAGCTGGACTTAGTTCTGATGGAGACATGATTATCTTATTAGTTAGATTCAATTACATAAACGTATGAGAATATTTTTTCCCTTTGTGACAGAAAGCGCTATAATATTGAAAAACTTGTTTCTCACAATGTCAGAAGAACAGTTGGTAACAATTTTTTAATTAAAGCACAAAAAGTAGTGAACTCATCTTAAATAAAGACAACGCATGCTGTTACTACGTGATAAACCTGAATTACCTTTCTTTCATCGTGTTTACTTGTTGCATGCGTCTTCAGGAATTAATTTTAATGTGTGCTTTTAATTCGTAACGGTGCTTGCAACAAACATTGGTCGAATAATAAATAAATACGATTGTAGATGGTTCTTTACATTAAAAGTTCAACGTTTGCGTAATTAAGGAACCAAACTGCTTGGTTCACTGGTCCATAGACTTACACGCTACTTTAAACTAACTTATACTAAGCAAAATACACATATTGATGCCCGAGGAAGGAATCGAAATTCCGAGTTGAGCGGCCGACAATCTGTAACAAGGGGCCCTTCCAAGACAGCGTGGTCATCCCCCGTGGAACTCTTAAATTAATTAAAATGTTGCATGAGGTTGTTGCCTAGCATTCTGGGCGGCAAGATCAATGTCCGCAAAGTTCTTCGAAACAATCGCAGACAGCTGTGGCGCAGTGGCATGACGCATCCTGTCACTGGTTTGTCCGCCTGGCGGCAGGTTTTGATTGCATGGCGCTCCATCCCTGTCTGTCTTCGGCTCTCCTCTTCAGTTTTTGTACTCTCCTTGTGGTCCGCTGACCTCATCGAACATCTGGTCTTTCATTCTGCCCTTCGCTCTTTTTCCCGGAACGAAACCTTCAGTTGTCTCTACTAGATCGCCAGTCTCTTCCTAATCCTTGAACAACATCGTTCATTTTTCTCCAACTATTCGGAGTACTTCATCGTTTCTGACTTTATCATTCCAGCTGATCTCCAGTCGACGCCATATCCACATGTTCCTCCTTTCTGAAAGTGAGTAGCCTATTATCAAAGACGGACATCTGTCGATGGCCTGAAACTGAGATAAACGTCATTTTTTTTATTGCGAAACGTAGAGCTAATATATTCATCAGCTAATTTGACCATTACCAACTTTAATACTCGAGGGTTTATACCTTGAAGGGGCTAATATCAATTTGATTACTCAAGCACCTTCAAATTGTGTTTTAAAATACAAATGTCCGTCTTTGAAACCAAAACGTGTCCGCTTTTGATGTGAACACGCTTTCAGATGTCCGTTTTTGTTAGTCAGAGATTCGCTTACTGCTGACTAGAATCTTTTACAGGTGTATAATCTGGGAAATTATAGGAATATCGACATAAAGTGGAAAATATTAAAATTTGAACTTTATTACTTATTGGAAAAATGAAGAACTACAATACTCATAATAATCTTTTAATTTTACATACAAAATGAAATGTTACGGCACTGAAAATCTAAAATTATTAGCATAAGGTCTGTTGAAACAGTCACTAGATTTTTCCGTAAATATCCTTACGTTATTTCTAACATCGAACTTCTTTCCAACAAGTGATAATTTCGTACAACATACCTTACAATAGAACAGTGTAGTTTACAAGCTAGTCTTACCTATGTTGTTTTTCAATGTTTATTTTCCAACCGCTTATATTCTCAACCGCTTTCTAGCTTTTCCTTCGGACGCTGATGATGTATTATGTTTCATTTCACTCACTTTAAGATGGTTATTAGTAATAATACTACAAAAAATAACTGAAAAACTTAAGTACGGGCTAATACGTCTTAGTACCTAGCACATACTGTCGCCATGTCTGATTTTCGAGGTCATTTGATCATATACTGTGTTTCCATTGGTGCATACTGCTTTATTCAACAAGTGTCCGAATTTGATATCAAGCTCATATTTAGGTGTCCGCTTTTGATGTGAAGAGTCAAATTTAAAGTGTGATGTATCACATTTACCTAAATTTACCTAAATTTTTGGAAGAAACGGATTTCGCCAATGAAAATAGCGGGAAAACGTCCTCTAGGATCGACTGCTAACTAAATTTCGACCAATAGGTCAGATGTCCAGGATTGATATTAGGCTACTCAAGTGCATGTTTCTACTCCGTACAAGGCCATGTTCATTATTACGCACTTTACAAGTAGCTTTCTCAATTCTTTGTTTAAACGACTAGTTAAGAGTCTTCTCCGTTTTTGAAACGCCTCTTTCGCCATAGCTATTCTGTTTGATATCTTGTTGGCAATCCACGTCTTCCTTAATCCAACTGCCAAAATATTTGTTTGATACCACCTGTCCTATGATTTTTGATACCAACTTCACTATTTTTTTCTTCAAAACTGTAACCATCCCTAGCGATTTCTTTTTATTAATTTGCATTCGATATGCTACACAGATTCATGCCCAGAGACTTGCTGGATATAAGTTATGTGTGCGTTTGAAGCCTGCAGGAGATATGTAACTACGGTGCAGATTCTTGGCAAAGTATAACGTAATATTAGTGGATACGTTATTGGTTCGCGTCTCACTCCACGAAAGTATTTCAGTACTCACTTTCAATATTTCTAATAGGTCCTGACTTTTAGTTAATGATTTGATGTATTTTAAATAATATGCGATGTCATGTAAATCAAAGTGTGCTTTCTCGGAGGAGCGAGTTCGATCATTTGGCTTTATATATTAAGACAGTTTGCACTTATTGCAGTAAGGGACCTTGAGCTTTCTTGTTTCAGCCGCGGCGGAGCGGCCGAGCGCATTGAGGCGCTATGCTACGATGCGCGAGAGCGTTCCCCGTCGGGGATTCGAATCCTTCCTCGGGCATGGATGTTTTTGCCATCTTTAGTATACGCTACTTCATAAGTAGTTTGTAAGTTTAGGGGCTGATGACCCCGCAGTTAAGTCCCATGAGCTTCACAAACATTTTAACTTTTTTTTCCGACTCTGGTTATCCTATCATAAACACTACCATATTCAAAATTGATACTGCGCCCGCACAAAGCGAATAAAGTTCAAGCGTGCTTTTTACAGCGTTACAAAATTAACAAACATCTCATATGGGAATCACAATCGCTAAGTCTCAACATAATTTAACTGTTGTGTGGTAGCTTTAGATGAGGACCATATTTACAGCACTAAGTAAATAAGTAAAAAAATAAACATTGCAATGCTTGTGAATGATTAGATTCAATATGTCAAGAATGGTTAACATTCAGTTGGAAACTATAAAAACGCTTTACGAATCTGTTGCTCAAAGAGGTGCAACTGTTCTCAAAGCCAATACTAATAAATACTCCTTACTAATAAATACATATTGTGTCCATGTTAGATGTTCATTTTTTTATGTCAACCTCAGGAATGTCCCACTCAATGAGAAATTCAATCCACGACACTGATGCAAAGTGGTGACAAGGAACTTACAAGGTGGAGGTTCTAAAATGTGGGTCACCGATTTCCATCGAATTTTTTATGGAAGCTCCAAATTGAATATAAAGATACACGCATTTCGGGGTTTTACTACGTAATCAGGTTTTCAAAAAAGTCAGGGTCAAAGTTAATGAAGTTAGATCACGTTTTCAATGCTATATATCTAAAGATTGTCTAAAAGTGAACATTTTTTACAAATATGTGTATATGTGGGATCAAAAGTTAATGTCGTTGGAAAAGAAAAACGTTTGTGTGTTTTCATACTGTAGCTTGGCTACTCGTAAACATATGCGACTTTCTGAGCGCCGTGGCCGGTGGAGCGGACCAGGGCGTGGACTGTCAAGCCATGGATCTAGGTTCAAACCTCCAGCATTGCAATATTTGTTAACCTTTTTTTTTATCGATTTCATAACATTCTCGTATTTGTAATACCTTTTCATCCCTTATTTTGAAGTTGAGAATCGGCATCGGGAAGTGTGATTAATATTCAATTAATTGTATCATCTGTTTACAGCTGTTTCATTTGTGATACACAGTGCAAAACCATCAAAAATAATAAATAAAATAAAAAAAAACTCTAAAGAATATTATTACGTATTTCAAATTACTGGCCATCTATTCGTCAGCGTCCGATTTTAGGATATCGCCTACTGGTGATACTTATCATAAAAAGAACCGAAACACCAATATTTCTCACACCATGCACAACACACGAGCGACTTATTGCCACATTCACATGTTGTGCTAGAAATCGTTCGTGGAACATGTCTATCATATTAATTTCGATGAGTACCAAGAACACAAAAGCATAACTGAAAGACAGGCGCGGACAACTCATTATGGATCAAGGCATGAATTTTAATAGCTTCTGCTGTATCATTAACTTTTATTGTTTTTAAAAACTACAGAGTGTCTAGCAAAAACACATGTCTCTTTATATAAAATATTTGATCGAAATCGTTGACCTACATATCAGACCCTCTCCTTCTTGCAACCTCCCGTTCCTCTCATTCACCAAAAAGGTAAACGAAAAGCTACCAGCAGCGTGCAGCCAAGCGGTTGGCCATTCAAGTACCGACCACGCCCGACTTCATTCACTTCGGCGATCTGACGAGAACCGGTGTATTCGACAAGGCAAGGCCATGGGCTGGCGACGTGGAACTGTGGGCGGAAAAATGGAGGTTGGCCTTCAATGAGCCAAAGTTCAAAACACCTCAATAGGCGCCCATTACCCGTGGACGTGAGAAGGTCAATCTGGACAGACATTGCAACGGGAAAGCACGGCCAAATACTGAGGAGTCACTTTCCTCAGATGATTAGCAAATACACTGCTCAAAACATACACAATATACGTATGGTAAGGTATTTTATTCAGATTTTAGTTACTACTACTTTAGTTATTTGTGTGATGCAGTACCATATTTTGCGGTCTCAGCTGTGTACTTGAAGTTTACATGGCGTTTTCCTAGAGTGAGGCACCATGGGGCTACCATAATAGTGAAAAAGTCATTTTCGTCGCCCCCTAATATGCTGTGTGATCACTCCGGACGGCCAGTGCAGTTGCACATCTGCGTGGCATGGTCAGAATGAGGTCGTCAATCAGCTCTTGAGGGACATTTGGCCGTTCTTCCATGAGTGCTCTGCAGCCGTTGTGGGAGGTGCTCGTCTGCCTGCAGTTTGTCTGCCAAGCGCATCGCAGACTCGCGCAATCGGGTTTAAGTTCGGTGAACAAGCGGGTCACTCCATTCGTTCATTTCCCTCAGCTTCATGCATGTTGCCCACCTGTGCAACTCTGAGGTGACGTGTGTTATCGTCCACCAGAAGAAATCCATATCCTACGTCACCAGTATAGGGACCAACAAAAGGTAGAAGGATCTTATCTCTATACCTCTGAGCCGCTAAGACGCAAGTCTGCAGTTTTCATCTGAGGAATAAGAAAGCTAAGACAAAGCTCCATGTACGCTGGAAAGGCCCAGAACTGGAGCACTCTTATGCTTCCAAATACCTAGGAGTGAAGCTGGATAGTGTCATTCAAACAATACTGTTTATACACTAAGGAAAAGGTCAACACTAGGCACAGCACCACTCGAAAACTGACGAACACAAACTGGGGTGCCGACCCACAAGTGCTTCGAACAACACCCATGGCACATAGTCTGTCGGCAGCTGAATATTCCGCGCCTGTGTGGAAGAATTCGGTCCATGTGAAACATATCGACGTGGCTGTAAATGATTCATCCCGCTTCATATCGGGGTGCTTGAGACCCACGCCGACAGAGAAGATCTACCCTCTCATAGGGATAGCTCCCCCTAGCATACGGCGGCAAGTAGCTGCCGAGGTGGAAAGGAAGGAACAATTGTCAGACACTACATAGGCGCCAACAACACCCTAGGCGGCTTCGCTCAAGAAGGAGTTTCCTTTGGACGTCAGAGCTAATTGACGTCACTGTCTAAGAGAGGAGGCTTCAGATATGGAAGGAGACAACACCTAGCCCTATCTTGGCCCTGAAACAACAACTTGCAGCTGGAGGTGACAAACCCTTTACAACCTGGAAGGCTCTCAACAGGCTTAGGACTGGCGTCTCAAATTGCAAGCTCAACCTTTACAGATGGGGCTACCTCTGTGCGACTGTGGGAATGTCCAGACGGAAGACCACTTACTGACGTGCCCAAATCTCAGCACATGCTGTACCCCCGTGGATTTACAGCTAACTGAAGATAAAGCCATCTGTGTGGCTAATTATTGGGCAAGAAATATTTAAAATTTATAACATGGACTCACACTAGAGTGTAATGGATGATGTTCTGGACAGGAAACACAAAATAAATAAATAAACCGCTGAGTAGTGAAAGCACCATTGTGAACGACATAGAGGTCCCTAAATCCGCCATTACTGACTTTTGCTCACACCATTCGCCCACCACGATGATGTGATGATGTTTCCTGCACAGAAGCAGGATTATTCCGAGTTCCACGTTCTCTCCAGATGAGGGAACGACGTTTGTTGGGCTGAATACAAACTCTTGCCTCATCTGTGAATAGAGCCCTGCGCCATGCGTTACAACTGCAATCCTGATGTTTCTCCGCCCAGATCATGCGAGCTAAACGGTGTTGTGGTTTTAATGGGACACACGCCGTAGGCCTCCATGCGAAGGATAACACTTTAATAAAGCATGTTTACACTGACAATTTTATACATTTTTATATGCTTGTTTCATATAAACAACGTAACAGAAATTGTTAGGAAATATAAAAAAGAAATGAAATTTCTACCTGCAACAGAAATTGTTAGGACATATAAAAAAGAAATAAAATTTCGACCTGCAACTGTTCTTTTTTGGTAAAAATGAATAAACAAATAATTTTTAAAAAATCTGTTCTAGCTTTAAACACAAGGGCAAGGGATAAATTGAATTGCATCATATTCTTGGCTACTCAACATACTCAGTACTTCAAATAATTACAATATACTGGTTTTGTTAAACACACGAATAAAATCTAGTGGTTTCTGGTAGTTTTTAATAAGGTATAGGCGGGACAGACGCCACACATTTTTTTCAAATTAATTTTTATCAATATATAAATACTTAAATCGCAATAAAATTAGGCAAGATTGATGGTCTGAACATTGTATTTTATTATAGATACCATTAAAAACAACTTTATAACAAAGGAACATTCTTATGATGTACAATGGCTTGCAAATTTCAGTTAATTAGCAAGTGGTGGGCAAGATGCCGCAGAAGGGAGGGACAGATGGCCAACGGCAAAATACATTGAAAATGACATTCACTTTGATTTTTTGTTTTTCAAGATTATTTTTAAGTCGTCCACACAAACAACACATGTTCTCATAGAGAGTGCATGGTTCATGAAGCCACCTAGAACATCGTACACATTGAATCCAGTCAGACGATGTTTCTTGATAAAGTTCAAGGCATTCTACACATTCGTTTTCTTCGAAATTTAATTCATCGGAGGAGCTACCGTGTAGGGAAATATCACCATATCTTCTTCTGAAACTGAGTCTTCAAACAGACGCTTCTTTGGCGGGTTTTTCCCTCTGGTTTTGGGGATTTGATTTCTTTTAGCAGCTACATTTTTGTGAGCAAGAGCTTTACCTTTCTTGTTTCTTTCAGTGATTTTCTTTCTTTTCGTTGCTATAATGTCGTCGGATGTTATATTTGTTGCTGATTGCTTTCTTTTGGATTGATTTCTCTGAGGCAGTGTAGGAACAGCTGATATCTGTTCCAGCAATTTTGATGGAGTCTCTCCATGAAATGTCACTGAGTTGTCATTTCCACAGCAGCTGCCTTGATCAGATGGTCGATGAGTAGCCAAATTTGTGCAAGGTTTGCAGGTAGAAGGGTGTTCTCTTAACACATTTGTTTCAGACCTTGATGTTGATCGCTCATCTGGAGTCAGAACATTAGAGACATCTGCAGTAGTTTGGAGTTCAGTATTATTAATGTCTGAAACAAAGGCATGGTTTGGAATTACTGCTCTGTCAAGTGGGATAATTCCAGTAGCTCTAAATCCGGATGCACCAATCTGGACAGTGGCAGCACGAGTCCATGCTTTGAAGAGCAACTCTCTGAACTGCTGCCTTGTAATTCTTGTGTTTTTGCTTGCATTACCTACAATCCATGAATGACAAGCCTCTTTAAAGTAGGATTTAAGCGGTTTGAAAAAATGATCGGTCTAGTGGCTGTAAAAAGTGTGTCGTGTGGCTAGGCAAGCAAATTGTCGTCACTTCATTTTCAACAGCTATATCCAAATAGGTGACACAATTCATAGGCATGACCATCTAACAGAAGCAGAGCAGGGGCCAGGCGCCTTTCTAAGAAGGAAATGGTTTTTGAACCAATCCATGAATATATCACTGTTGACATAAGCGGACTCTCTCCGCATAACAACAATGGATCCTGGAGGCATGTTGTCTTCAGCGTCTTGTTTTTTATTCACTCCTTTGCAAATGCAGGAAGGTGGTAAGAAATTTCCCTCGCCATTACAGCATGCAATAACTGTTATTGTCTCTGCTCTTTCAGCAGATGTAATAACATGGACATCTCTGCTTCCTTTTGCCGCAACAACCTTCCCATGCTCATTGTTTAACTGTAGTCCAGTTTCGTCTACGTTGTAGATACTACCTGGTTTATCCAAAAGCCCATTTTCGGTCAACGTTTGTGTTAACAGATCAAAGTAAGAATTGACTTTCATACCAATCGATCTGGCTACAGAAATCCCTTGCGCTTTTCTGATGCTTAAGTCTGCACTGTGTTATAAAAATGAGAGAAACCAATCTTTCCCTGCGAGTTTCTTTTCCTTGTTGAATTTGTTTTTCAGTCCCATCTAATTAGCTAAATTGAAATCTATTTGCCTGATGACTGACGGCTTGGAAGCAAAGCCATATGATTGCAATTTCTTTATATGGGCAACTAATTTCCTTTCTGCATCTTCACCCAAGTATGATGATAGTCCACACCCTGCTTTCTTGAAATTCTGCGTAGCAAGTCTTCTCCATAATGTTCGTTCTGGTATATTTTTCATTCGAGCTGCTTTCCTTTTAGCATAACCTTCCTCTTCGACTAGTCTCACTGCCTATAATAGATCTTTTGCAGTCCATTTTCCCCTGGATGATGTCCTAATGCGTTTTCTCGGCATTTTTCTATAAAACAAAAACGTATGGACTTCTGTTAGCATTGCAAGCACTGCGGCATCTGTCTCACAGTAATGGTGCGTCGTGGGAACAGATGCCGCACCCCCATTTTCAGCAAAGATGTTATCGAAAGAAGCCAGTACTCGACCAACATAACCTACAATGTTTCTACTGCACAATCTAGATACAAGTTATAAGCTACTAGGCGCGTATATACTAGTGCATACTATTAAAAAAGGATCGTGAAGCAGGCCACGGTGGCCGAGCGTACTGCGGCGCGCCACTACGGTCGGGGGTTCGAATCCTCCCTCGGGCATGGGTATTTTTGCCGTCATTAGTATTAGTTAGTTCATAATAAGTTTCTAAGTTTAGGGACTGATGCCCCCGTAGTTAAGTCCCATAAGCTTTACAAACATGTGAACAGTTTTTTGGAATAGTGAAAAATTTCCTTGACTTATCTTGGTCTCGAAGTTCGATTTTCTTAAATTTCTCCTCTATTTTCCGCACCTGAACTACAAAAACGTGGGAGTAAACTGATCTCACCAGCCGTTACAACAACAATGAGCGTCGCACGCACAACAATGTGTGCTGACGAATTTCTTGGAAGTGCGGCGTCTGACGCTCTGCATCTTCTGTCCCGCTTTTACCTTGAGCTTTTTAGTGGGAAAGCCCACTTCACTGTTGACAACATTGTTGACGATACAGAACGTCTCTCTCTTGCCGAGTCTGCCACAGAAGTTTCCTAATCGTCTCTGCGACGCTTTCCCACTTATTAAATGAGCCAGTAACGGAACGTGATGCTCTCCTTTATCCCGCCTCTGTCTTCTGTTAACCCTGCCTGGACGAAGCCCCTTTTTTTGTCAAAATATTACTATTTACTATCTAGTAAAATCATCAGAAGATCAAAACCGTATTCAATATGATTAGACACGATTATACGTATAGTCGAAAGTATGGAAATTGGATCGAAACATAAGTAATGATGGTCAAGACTTCCCAATGATAAAAAATCGCGCTGTCTGTGTCGACAGCAACTATCGGTGTTGTATAATCACTGCTGGTCGCTGCAGTGCCACAGAGTAAAAATTTGAGCGTGCTCGCAAGCCTTTAGCAAAGACATTTAAACAAACAATTTAAAATTTTAAAGTAGTTCATACGTTCATGTATAAAATTTTGTGGGGATTCTACCTGCATCCATGAAAGTAGCAATAAATGCTATAGTATAAACTACCAATTGCATGCATTTTGCCTCTGTCAATTCCTCTTATACCTTTAAGACCTTGCACACACAACTGTGCGGTTCCGGTTTTGCTCGCTTTATGTCTTTGAGATTCACGCTAGGAACTTCGGGCCTGCATCACACAGTCGTGTGAATGGACTGTGGTAACGTGCGCAATGTGTTTTAGTTCCGTGAATCTACACTGGGTGACACCAGCAGTCGTTAAACATCCAGTACACTTACAATGACGGCAAAAAGACTTGTTAACATGGTGTTGATGTCATTGTTATGTGAAGTTATCATATCTCCAGCCAGGTGATTTTATATGCTCTTGTGATGCTATTACGTTGTTTCTTTCAAAGGCATGTTACTGTAAGATGGTGCAGGTCATAAAAATTTATAGTGAAGGCCTAAAACAGAAAATCGTATGGGTACAAAAGTTTTGAAAATCAATTTATTTTCTTTTTTGTAATGAATTACTGTATGTATTTTGTATCTCAAACGTCCCTCTCTGTATTAATGTCACATCACCTACAACATTGGGTCTGAAAGGGATATATAAAGCTAAAGTGCCAGTTTTTACAAACGCAGTAATTGTCTTTCATTATGAAGCGGAAGTTTCAAATTAAGCTCAAAGGTGCCCTCATACCTTTCTGTATTTTGACGCAAATCAGTGACTTAATGCGACGTCACCTTTGGTTGATACAATGTGTCGACGCTTTATGACTTTTATAGGGGCCCTTTCCGATGGGTTACTTTTCATAACGCTTTCAAGTATAATATTTCGACGTTATATTCATCATGGCAGACTTGGTTCACTTTGATAAACGACCTCTTACAATCGATTATGATGTCAATAACTGTTTTCTAACAGTGCTTACCCATTTAAGTAACGTATTGCATTTATTTTCATTTCGTTCTCTCTCCCCCCTCAAACAATCAACTCGTTAAATGAAAATACGGACATGGTCTTTCTCTAAATATTCCCTTGTTTTATAGTTTCTGATCAAATATGGTGGAACATGAATTGTTTTGGTTCTATAGTTGCAGTGTTCCCATTGTCAGCACAATCAAATGATGGGACTACGTATTTTTGTAATGACAGATTATCTATGTACAGTACTTTATATGAGACTTCTGTAACCAATGTGAAATTTCCCTTACAATAGTTATTAACTTAATGTTTAACATTCCTTACGTCAACATAAAAGTGTTACTACACAGGAAGTATTTGCCATAATTACACAAGTGCTCCTATATTTTGTTCGTGTTGTCGTATCCTAATGTTGTCTTGGTGTTATGTTTTTAGTATAGCCGACTTATAAACAACATTAGTAATATTTGTTTTGTGATGTTTGAACATGAAAATGGTTTCGGTGTGAAGTCGAAACTGATAGCTAATTCATTTTTTATAGAAATTTACGGCTATTAATTCAATTTAATTCAACATGTCTTGACAAGCAGCAGCCCACGTACTGCATCAATTATGGATCGAATAAAATTTTATGTAAGGTTTAACATAGGTTGATTCTTCCCAACGTATCTGTGGTCATTCCACGCGTTAGTAAGGTCGTCAAACCTTCTCTTGCCCTCAGTTCATCCCTTCTTCTGACAAATCTGCGAAGGAAGTGAGAAACTTTTCACCCAGTCTTAAAACCATTCACATTTCTTATGGTTGCTTAAGGAAACCATTCCAGAAAAAACCGTCGCCCTTAGGACATCTGGCATCGATACGTTTTTGCAGTCTAAAACGACAGTTTTACACAGGAGGACATTCTTGGCGACATTTGACACTATGGCGACCAAACGGACTAATCGACCTTATATTTGGAAATCATTGGGTCGTACACCTATTGAACACTGTCCGAATTCTTTGGAGTATGACGCTTACACTCGGTTTACACTCATTCAAAAGTATTCGACGAAACCGGAACGTGATTCGAAGCAAGAAAGGGTGTGGTACATTTTTTCAGTCTACCAGTTTCGCTCTCACCCGTGGGGTAACGACGAACGTTCGGACGTTGATGAGTGGGGATGAGAGGGAGGTGAGGGGGGAACAACATTAATACATGAAAAAGTCCCTGTAAGAACTTCAGTTCGGCAACGCAATAAGTGTTGAACTGTTGAGCTGTTTACAAAAGTAATCATTCAGTTGCACTTCCGCACTAGCGCCTGAGGGTAGGCAACCTCATTGACACGCGTTACAGTTGGGTTGCCTGCAACTAGGCGCTAATGAAATCGCAGAATGCCACACTGGTGAATGGAATCTATAGCAACAAATGTGTGTAGGTGGCATCGAAGATGTTGTTGAATTGCAGCAATCTTTGGAACTCTTTGCTGTCTTATTTCGTGTTGCAACATCCCTACTCTCCTGAAAGCACCCCAAAAACAGGGGGGTATGAAACGGGAGGTTTGGAAAAGTATGTTTTCTAGGGACCCTGCCATGCAGGGCACAGAAAAAATTGCGTTCCCGCTGTACTCCAAAGTAGTCAATTCTTTCTAGAAAGACTGCAGTTCTACAGGCTCAGAAGAGTGGGTGTCTGCAGTTTCAAAGGTTGTCAACAACGTCGTCCTGTCGCTCTTCGCACAGTTTTCTCTATCGGTTTCGAGTGTGAAAAGTATCGATCCTCGAGCAGGCAGTGGAATCAATGTCACTCTTTTAAGGCATACCGTGAAGACTTTTCGTATCTCTTCTATCTGTGCGTCTGAAATGTTTTCCTCTGCCACTCATATGGAAAGCATGTGGTTTTAAGAACGGACGTCCTTCTTCTTATCTCCAACGCAGAATCGTCAAACAAAGGTATGACACGCCGGCAGGGCGACGGGAAGAATTGTGGTGAAATTTGGCGATAATTGGTCGCACCACTAATCCATTTTAAACTTCACACGAAATTTCGAGCTCTTTTCTTTTATCTTAGCAAGCCTGAATACCTCTTTCTCTATTTTATATGGCGTCAGAGGGAGCTACGCTTATTGTACAGTTACGGATGAAGGTTGTAGCCTCTTTTGGGACAAATTCCGATCTTATGCGTCACAGTGGAAGAATATTACCAGGTTCTCAAGTGATCCTTTTGATGCACAGTGTAAGTCATTTCAATGTGTGGCAACCATAATAACCCAATACTCACACAATTTCGTACCTCCAGGAGTTGTTTTCTTCGGAACTATTTCATTCTGAGTCTGAGGGTATTCCGCCTTTCTCACTTGTCTTGCAGACGAAGAGAAATAATTTTGTGATCGTTGATTCTTCCGCTCTTCCCCAACCCCTCTTTATGCAGTGTAGTTGCAACAGCCACCACATATTTGACACCATCGATTTATATATTTCCATGGTTTATCTTTATCTTGCCTTTCTCTAGTATCCTGCTTTATCGCCTCTAACATGGTAACCTTCGACTTCTTCTTCCGTGAGAATTCTATATCCATAACCTCCATGACCTTCTCTATCTGTAATTCAAACTGTATGTCAGTACCAGCGCCGGCCGCGGTGGCCGAGGGGACTGAGGCGCTCCATTCACGGTCTGCACGGCTACTACGGTCGGGGGTTCGAATCCCCCCTCGGGCATGGATATTTGTGCAGTCCTTAGTTGTTAAGTAGTTCATAAGTAGTTTGTAAGTTTAGGGACTGATGACCCCGTAGTTAAGTCCCATAGACTCTACAAACATTTGAACATTTTTTTCAGTACCAGCTGAGTCACCGTTCTTCTATCTGCGATGCTTTCTGCGTCATTTCTCTAATAAAATTTCTTACGATGACTTATCCATATATTTCTAACTGTCTTTTGAGGGAATCAATTATTGCAACTCTCCATTTTCTTCTCCTTTAAGTTCCCAGCAGTCGCATACGAAAGTCATTTCAGGCTTTACAATACTTCTATAAAGTAACTTATACACTTTCCCTCGTAACTCAGAAACACATAACTGGTCAACAGCAATCTTCTTGAATAATTAAAATTAAAGCCAGTCCAGTATAGATGGCTCTTTTTTATTGTTTCGCTTTCGACCGTTTTTACAGGATAATCTTTTACTTTAAGCGTCGCCCTCTACAGCATGATCTCAGGACCTTGTCGGAACCAGTTACCTAACATGAAATAAACCTGAAAATTTCTGGCAGATTAAAATTGTGTGCCGGAACCGGGACTCGAACCTGGGATGTTTGCCGGTAGTGCGCTTGCCCGCGTTAGGCAAAGGTCCCAGGTTCGAGTCCCGGTTCCGGCACACAATTTTAATCTGCCAGGAAGTTTCATATCAGCGCACACTCCGCTGCAGAGTGAAAGTTTCATTCTGGAAACATCCCTTAGGCTGTGGCTAAGCCATGTCTCCACCATATCCTTTCTTCCAGGAGTGCTAGTCTTGCAGGGTTCGCAGGAGAGCTTCTGTGAAGTTTGGAAAGTAGGAGGCGAGGTACTGGCGAAAGTAAAGTTGTGAGGCGGCATCGTGAGTCGTGTCGGGATAGCACAGTCGGTAGTGGGCTTGCCCGCGAAAGGCAAATGTTCGAGGTTCGAATCCCGGTTCCGGCACACAATTTTAATCTGCCAGGAAGTTTCATATCAGCGCACACTCCGCTGCAGAGTGAAAGTTTCATTCTATGAAATAAACCTAACTAGAGTTTCATGGCCCGCTACCGGGCTAGAACCCAGTTCCCTTCGAGCAGCCGTAGCGTGCGGATCTCCGTGCCGGCGCGTTTCCAGGAGCTCAGTCCGTCAGTTCACCTGATGATGGCGACATGTATGATCGCCGAAATATTGTGCCCGTTGGACACTATAGACCGGCAGTCCACCCGTGGATATTTTGATCAACTAACTAGAGTGGTTTCCCATAGCCTGCATTTCCCAACTTTCTGTTCTGTCCTCGGGAAGAATGATACCCAAAAGTTTTATAAGCCTTGATGTGCATAGGTACTGAATTCTTTGAAAATCTACTTTCAATACCAACTTTTCATTTTATTCTCCCAAGGATATCAATAAATTTGAAGTAATATCTTCTGAAAGTCCTTATATTTTATCTTACTTTGTAGCCTGTCGATTTCTGCTTCGTACTGCCTTGCCAACAGATTCATGTATCTCTCATTTCGAAAGTTCTATTTGCATTTCTCCTTTTAGACCTTTTTCAGTTACAACTGTCGTATATCCACATTCTTCTTTTGCCAGATGGGCATTGAGACAATGACTCTATTATTATCAATCCTCTTATTTTGAATCTCCTGACAGTATCATCTTAGATGTCAGTATTTCCTCTCCTCTACATCTACATCTACATACATACTCCGCAAATCACCGTAATTCACCTTAAGGTGCGTGGCGGAGGGTACACTGTAACACTACTAGGCAATTAATTTTCTGCAATATTTTAGAGTGCTATTGTCAGTTAAATTCAGTATGTCATTTCTTACCCAAGATTATTACTGTTTCATCTTTCAACGTTAACCTTTCGTCTACTATTGGATTGATTTTGGCAGTTGTACTCTTTAAAACTCGACAACTACAGGTTCCTTCAATTTACACAACTCCATCTTCTCAATGACTTGCTTTACTCCACTGTCTTTGGTTTTAACGTGTAGGTGATGACGACCATTTGAACAGATCTGAAACGACCCCCTGGATATGTAAGACACTTCTAAATCTGACACCTAAATTTCGAGTCTGACATCAGTTTGAAATTTCGGAGGGACATCAGTTGTTATGGTACCAGCTATTTAAGGTTATTAGGAGAAGTAACGGCAAAAATATTGTCCCGTTGAGCAAGATACGACTAGTTACTAGGAAAGTGGGATCTAAGTGTAAAGAAAACCACTTTTTCCCCCCTTTCATGATCGAGATGAGAATTTCGTTGTACACCTGCACGCTGCCCGTTACAACCGGGTCAAAGTTGACTTTTGAATACGTACAGAAAATGTCACAATACTCCGACGTCAACAACTCTCATTTCTTGTGAAGAGGCATCGATGTTCGTACCATTTTCTGCTTTTTTATCAGCTGCAGTCCTTCAGTTCGAGGCCTTTCCTCGATAAGTGGAACTACGCGGTGCTTCGGTGGATGCATCTCCAGGGCCGTCCAAACAGAGAGGTCGATTGTATTAAACCGTAACTCGAGATTTTTCGTATATATATATGCGAATAATGGAGGACTGTTTTAACAGATATACAGTCCTTGTAACGATAGTCGACTATCATATTGACCGAAGTTGTATAACATCGTAAATGGAATGCGGCTTGTTGCATGCTCAGAATGTCATTTATAGCTTGGATCACTGGTCCACGGATTTTATTGTTCTTGAAGCAAATTATCTCCTATAAAACAGATAAAATTTGAACTTTATGGAGGAAACGTTTTGAATTCTAAATTGAAAAAGTAAAACTAAAGAGAAAGGTTAATATAAACATAGGTCCGCAAATGTTTAGTTACGCAGTTATGGCCAATAAAAGATTTTGTTTGAAATTTGGCAACCTCGCTAAGATGAAGCGATCGCAAAATTGTAAGAGGTCAAAGTAAAGCATGATTTCCATTTATTTTGTTGCTTTTGATCTGGTGAATATAATCAAATTTGTCCCAGACGTGTATCTGCTGTAGTTTAAAGAAATTCCAGAGATTATACAAATAAATTCCAGAAAATACGGAAGTAAATTTGTTTACTTTCCATTAAGAATGTTGGCAACAATGAATTACTTCTTTTTTGTATTCTTCACTGAAAGAACATAATAAGAACAGTGTATGAAGTGAAACTACATAGTAACTGTTGTAGTTTGTACGAGTAGATTACTTATGAAATAGGAAGACAGAGGAACACGCCGGTATTTATTTATGGGAAATGTGACGATAATGCTACGGTTGCAGTTGACGAATATTGCGTACGTTATCCAGTTCGGAGGTTTCCGAATCCACGAACTATTAGCGGAGTATTTCACATGTTACGGGAGACAGGTTCACTACGTAGCGTTGGTAATCAGTACGAGCGATCGATACGATGATGAGGATATTATGGAAGGTGTTCAACGTGGCCCGCGTATCTCTCAACGATCAGGCTTTTACAATTTAAGGCATTGCGTACACTGAAGTTGTAAGGGGACAGTTTCGTGGGGACACTTTAAGTCTGCAATTATGTGGTAAACCGCGCACATGCGCAGGAATCGTGATGTTTTGACAGCTACTGAGTCGTCGTAGTTCAGGGATTAGTCATTAGATAGCAGCACCTTTCATCTGTCAAACGAGTGTCTGGTACCTGGAAATCCAGGCCGTTATGTACTCGGCGGGAGAAGCCTTTTCTCGCCTTGGAGAAATATGCAATAAACCATTTAAAAATTAATAACTATTGATCCATACATTATACCAAGAAGCGCGAAGATAAAGACTAGACGAATGCGCTGCTATAAACGCGCCTCCTGTCACTTTAATAGGTTTTCGAGTTATAGTAAATCAAAAATCATTATAAAATAACAATATTGTGAACGACATATCTTGAAAACGGCTTAACCAAACATTACGTACAAGGTTTCAAATGATAGATCTAAGTGAGTACTATTAAGATGTATATTTTTTGTGCAAAGTCAGTAAATTTGAATTAGGAACCAGTTACATGGTTTCTAGGTATAAAAGCTGGATTTTTAATAAATAAACAATAACAACAGTAGTATTAGACTTAGTTAACGAAACCACAGGATCAATAGTACAGTGAATAATCTATGTTTAATTACAGAAAAGCAAATACAGAAAAGTTTAATTTTTTGATAATGAAAAACTAGAATATATACAATGTTTTTCATGCCATATTCTGTTTCAGCGGAACATTTCCGTTAAATACGATTATCACATGTATTTATTTCATTTTTATTTTCTGTAAAAGAGGTAATTTTGTGAAAAGAAGATACTGATTTGACTTTAGAGTAAGCCAGCGAGGTGTTGGTGTCTGTTTGACAGACAAGTCGTGTCGTTATGCTGGGTGACTGTGGAGTCACTTGAGGATTTGTAAAATTTCAGCGAAGTGTTCTAGTGTGGAACTGAGAAATATTTGTTCAATGGTGCTTCGTGCACTCTAACTATATTCTGTGACAATGGAACTTAAGAGTTTCTCAGGATTGTTGCTAGACTTTATTTTGCGACTTTGCGACTTAGAAACTATTCAGGCAAGTTGTAATTGTTTGGTGTGGCAGCCTTAAGGAACTTGGCATTGCTCTGAAGTCAGGTATAACAAATATTCACTGACAGATATTAGGTGGATTAAACATAAATTTAGTTAAAAGTGAATGTGTCGTTTCTGCATTTTTTGTTCCTACCAGCATTTATTTGAAGCGAAACATTTTGGGGGCTTTGCAGCAGGTGTGGCTGGCCCTTAGACACGACGCAGCCAGTTTGTACAATAAAATAGGGTCTACAGCCGCACTTCACGGAGCCCCAAGCAAACACAGGCTGTGAATGGGTGACTGATTTGTGTTGTTTTATTTATTTATTTATCGTACTGTAGCACTGGGGGCTTGAGCCAACTGAAGGAAATAACTGATAAAATTGTGTCACCTTGCACAGAATAGTGTTTTTTTCCTAGTTTGTGTTTGCAAAATTCGTGTGTAAGCTCGCAAAGTACAATAAACTCTGTCCTTACCACAAACAAAAAGTGCATTATTTACATCTGCGAGATCCTGCCCTTCGCATGGAGTTTTACAACTGGTTTAATACTATTCAGCAGTTACACACACACACACACACACACACACACACACACACATATATATATATATATATATATATATATATATATATATATATATATATATATATATATAATTTGCTGATGAGAAACAGTTTTCTCGAGATGGTATAAGCAATATGCATAACGAGATCGTATGGTCTGAAGGAAACCAATTGCACGAAATTTCCAACAGCGATTTAGCGTAGATGTGTGGTATGGTATAATCAACACACACTTTATTGAACCGTTCATTTTCCAAGGACGTCTAACTGGCGAGACGTACTTTCAGTTCCTTCAAGAATAAATGCACCACTTGCTAGAAGATATGTATTTTCAAAAATAGGGATGGCAGTTGTAACAGTCCATATGTGATGTAAAGAATGACTTACATTTTTAATATTTTACCTGTGAAAATTACAGGCAACATTCAATAACACTTATCCTGTCTCTTTCCATGTGTTTGACTTGCAACGACTTAAGAATAAAAATTATTATTCGTTGCGAAGAAATACCAAAATATTCTATTAGCAGGTAAAATGAAGCAGATCGTTAAGTCTGATTCAGTATTACTTCCACAGCGATAGCGTGCATTAGAGAGAAATGAATTCAGTTCTGCTTCTACTATCGTTATCGCTGTCCAGTTATCGGTTTTCTGCCGACAGCCAGAACACTCCATACAAATTTCGGGGTAAATTTATCACAGATTTCTGTACGTACTACTAATGTTTTTAAAAATTATCAAACTACCTTTATTATCCAGAATAGCCACACGTCTATTTTATTATTTAAGCGAAGAAACTTCTCTTGCAGGAAACAGGAGATCTAAGAGAGGACTATCACGAAAGATGTCTGTTGTGGCCGAAACGGCTGACTATTAGGGCAAACGGTGACGAAGAAAACGACGATGATGAAATGCAATGCAAATTTTACAGCTTTCTTATATAGATCCGCTCTCTCAGGTATCTGTGTAATGTCATTTATAAATCGAATGTGTAAAAGCAAATCCTGAGTAAATTAATTTGTGGAACGAGTAGCATGTTACAGTTGCTCTTGATGACAAATTCTCGCTTAGTCTGTTGAATAACTTATACATTTGATACCAAAGAGGGTCACTTGTTTTCTTCTGCATTATAGCGAAGCAATCGCATTTCAGAATCTACATCTACGTAACTTCTCTCCGGATCACATTCAGGTGCTTATCAGAGGGTTCATCTAAAGTTTTTTTTTTTTTTTTTCTTTTTCTTTTTTTTTTTTTTTTTTTTTTTTTTGATATATCTGTACCCTTCCATTCTCTAATAGCACACGGGAAAATTTTAAGATCTAAATCTTTCCGTTTCAGATCTGATTTCTCTTATTATGACGATCATGCCAACCTTTGTAGGTGAGAGCAAATAAAATATGTTCGCATTTGGAAAAGAAAGTTGGTGAAAGGAATTTCGCTAATCATTCTCGCCGCAACGAAAACGCCTTTCTTTCAATGATTTCCAACCTAATTCGCGTGTTATTTCCAGGACAATCTGTCCCGTTTATCGCAATAACACAAAACGAGCTGTCCTCTGTACTTTCTCTATATCCTTGTTCAGCCTCACATGGTGGTGATTCCACAATACGCCGCAGTATCCCAAATTAGGACGCACAATTGTAGTGTAGAGAATTTCTTTAGTATAACTGTGCGTCTTCTAAATGTTCCGCCAATGAAATGAAGCCAAAAAATGTTCATATGTTTGTAAATCTATCGGACCAAAGTGCGTGGTCATCAGTCCGTAGCTTACAAACTACTTAAACTAAGGTAAACTAACCTAAGGACAACACACACACACCCATGCCCCAGGGAGGTCTCGAACCTCCACGGCGAACAACCGCGCGCTCCGCAGCGAGGCGCTTTAGACCGCTCGGCTACTTACCACGGTGAAATGTAGCCCTCGGGTCGCATTCCTTATGATAATTTCTGTGTGTCCTCCCCAATTAAAGTTAACTCAAATGTTCAAATGTTTGTTAAGCTTATGGGACTTAACTACGGGGTCATCAGTCCCTAAACTTACAAACTACTTATGAACTACTTACGAATTAGGACGGCACAAATATCCATGCCCGAGGGGGGATTCGAACCCCCGCCCGTAGTGGCCGTGCAGACCGTGACTGGAGCGCCTCAGTCCCCTCGGCTACCGCGGCCGGCTAAAGTTAACTGTAAGAGGTTTGCCGTCTTGTGCTGACTGCAGTTAAAACATTTATTTCACACTAGATGCGTTTTGAATTTTATTTTAAAAGCATCTTCTTATGCAATATATATATATATATATATATATATATATATATATATATATATATATATATATATATATATATATATCGAGGCGTGTTTTAAGTAATGTTCGTTTGAACATAAGTGCACAACAAAACGTTATGCCAAAAAAGTAAATTTATTTTCAGGAAGTACACAATTTACTCTATTTTTCGACATAGTTGCCACGTTTGTTTAATCACGTATCATATCTCTCAACCAATTTTAAAATAGCGTCTTCATAAAAACTTGCCGCCTGCTCCAATAACCAAGAGTTGATTGCCGTTTTCACGTCGTCGTCATCGTTGTAACGGTTGACACTGAGGTGTTTGAGGTGGAGGTGAAGAGCCTTTTCTAACGAATCCTAGCTTCAACTAGGTTGGTAGCCCTGCACAAGGACAAACGTGCGGTGTCAGTGCGATCGGAAAAGATAAGTAATTTAAGTAGAAATAAAGCGTAGTTTAACACTATAAGTAGCTAAAAACATTTATTACAGTGCTCTTAAAGCTTACCATTAAAGGTTTTTCTTTTACTCACGTATTTATCCAGTAATCACTAAAAGTACGGTTTGTTTACATACGTCCTTGTTAGGCCTAAATTCCGAGTGTGCATATTTAGCGTTTATCCGTAATTTTAAGTGCATTTAACACAGTTAACTAACTAAATACGTTTATTAGTGTCGTCTTCAAGCTCACCATTAAAGGTTCTTTTCTTTTTTCGCGCATTGTCTCATTAATCGCGAAAAGTTGTTTTGTGTACATTCATAGGCCAAATTCGCGAGTGTGAAGATTTAGTGTTATACCGCAATTTTAAGTGCATTTACTAACAGCTTACACGTATTTTAGTGTCCTAAGCAAATCTAGTAACCCTTGTATCTTTAGTTAATATATATTGTCAATATCACGTAGTAACAATCATGAATGCAATGTGTTTGAGCTGCAGTAGGTTTGTTCGTTTTGGGTTTCAATGCAGCTGTTGTAACAAGTGGTTTCATTGGGGGGGGGGGGATGTAGCGGTGTGGGAAAGAGGGAAGCAAACGAGTCTCTTCCTTTGTTTTGCAAAGTGTGTTCAAGGGACAGAAAAATAGCTGAACAGGAAGGGAAGATTAGGGCCCTTCAGGCTGAACTGGATAGTGCTAGGGAGGAACTTACGAGGTTAAGGGGGGAGAAGGGTGAGCATGGGTGGGAAGTGGTAGCAGGGAACAGGGGCCACAGAGAGAGTATAGTTCCTGACAGCTTCACAATTGGCACAACAAATAGATTTGCCTTGCTACCACAGTCAAGTGAGGAAGAGGCTCCTTTAGAAGTAGGTGCAGTTAGGAAGCAACAGACTTTCACAAGGAAACCAACGGTTTCAAAAAAAGTAGATAGTAGGAGGAAAGTTCTGTTGTTAGGAAGTAGTCATGGAAGAGGTGTGGGCCAGATTTTACAGGAAAAACTAGGTGACAGGTACCAGGTCACAAACATTTTCAAGCCCAGTGCAGGTCTAAGCCAGGTGGTAGAGGATATAGGTTCCTTGTGTAAGAGTTTCACAAAACAGGATCATGTTGTTATAGTGGGTGGGGTGGGAAACAGCATTGATAGGGATCAGGGCTACAATATTGAGTGTGACCTGGTTAAAATAGCTTCTGCAACGACCCAGACAAATGTTGGACTGTTGCCTGCTTTCATGCGGTACGATCAACCCCAATTGAACCGCTCCGTCAGGAGAGTCAATATGGAGATTGATCAACTGCTTAGGGCGGACACTCTGTCGGACATCGGTTTGGTTCCTGTGGATGCTATTGATAGGTGGGATTTCACTAGACATGGCCTACATCTCAATAGGAAAGGGAAGGGGAAACTAGCTGGGTTGATAGCAAAGTCCTTAAGGGGGGACACTGCAATTCATGAAGGTACTTCTTTTTTAGGCTAAGATCAGTGTCCAGTGATTAGCTCAGGCAGGCAGGTGCTAAAAATGTTGAAAAATCAAATATTTCTCAGAGAAGTAAAGTAAAAAATAATGTTAGCATTTTTCACCAGAATATTGGGGGACTAAAGAATAAAATAGATGACCTTTTAGTTTGTTTAGATGCTATAGAAACTGATAATGTAATAGATATACTATGCCTGTCTGAGCATCACATTGTCACCGTTATGGAAAATGTGAATGTCAGTGGATATAAATTAGTCTCAAATGTAAGTAGAGATAATAAGATAAGAGGAGGAGTTGCCATATATGCCAAAAGCTATCACAGTGTAAAAAAATTTAGAAACAAAAAAGTTTTGTGTAGAGCAGCATATTGAAGCATGTGCCTGCCAGCTTAAACTTAATGATGATTATCTTATAATTGTAACAGTATATAGGTCCCCTTCAGGGAACTTTCAGTTATTTCTGGAAAACTTGGATGCCTTGTTGTGCTATCTGTCAGATAGGGGGAAGCAAATTATTATTTGTGGTGATTTCAATGTAGATTCACTGAAAGAGTGTAATAGGAAGAAAGACCTGGAAATCTTACTTGGCTCATTCAATCTGACATCCGTTATTGATTTTCCTACTCGGGTAGTAAAGGACAGCAGTACATTGATAGATAACTTTTTTATAGACCAAGATAAGTTTAACAACATAAATGCTTGTCCCATTGAGAATGGTCTTTCGGATCATGGTGCACAGCTAGTAACAGTATATGAAATAGCTCCGTTCAGTAATTCTAAACTGTCCACCAGAATAGCGCGCTCGATTAATGATTTAACAACTAACAATTTCAAAGAAAGTCTACAGCAGTTAGACTGGGATGAGGTTTACAAGGAACCTGATGTTAATTTAAAATATAATTTATTTCACGATACACTTGTAAGGGTATTTGATAACTGTTTCCCCAAGAAATTAGTAAAATTTAATTCTAAGAAACCATGCAAAAAACCATGGCTTACTAAAGGTATAAAAATATCGTGTAACCGAAAAAGGGAACTATATCTGTCCGCAAGAAAGAGTAATAACCCAGAAACAATAAAATATTATAAAAGCTACTGTGCTACATTAAGAAAAGTTATTAAAAAATCAAGAAGCATGTGCATCATGTCTGAGATTAGCTCCTCTGATAATAAAATTAAAACAATTTGGAATATTATTAAAAGGGAGACAGGGCAACCAAGAGCAGAGGAAGAGGGTATTACCATCAAAGCAAATGAAAACTTTATCAACAAAAAGTCAGAAGTTGAAAACATTTTTAATGATTACTTTTTAAATGTTGTGGAGAAAATAGGATCTAAATGTTCATTAGAAGGAGCAAGGCAATTAATGGAAGAGGCCATACCCACACAATTTGATACAATTGAAATTCCACCCACCCCACCTTCAGAAATTAGGAAAATAATAAACTCTCTCAAGAGTAAACGGTCATATGGAATTGATGGCATTTCCAGCAGGGTATTAAAAACTTGTTCCCAGGAGATAAGTAGGATTCTCAGTCATATTTGTAATAGCTCATTAAAGCAGGGTATTTTCCCAGATAGACTGAAATATGCTATCGTTAAACCTTTGCATAAAAAAGGGGATACATACGATGTCAACAACTACCGGCCCATCTCACTTCTGACAGCTTTATCAAAGATTTTTGAAAAAGTTATGTATTCTAGAGTTGCTTCACATATTAGTATAAATAAAGTTCTAACAAAATGTCAGTTTGGTTTTCAAAAAAGCTTTTCAACTGAAAATGCTATATACACCTTCACTGATGATATATTAAATGCTTTGAATAACCGGACATCACCAGTAGGGATTTTTTGTGATCTCTCAAAGGCTTTTGATTGTGTAAATCATGGGATTCTTTTCTAGATAAGCCTAAGTATTGTGGTATGAGTGGGACAGTGCACAAATGGTTTAAATCATACTTAACTGGAAGAGTGCAGAAAGTTGAAATAAGCAGTTCACATGATGTAGATGAGACAATTAATTCTTCTAACTGGGGAGTTATTAAAAATGGGGTCCCACAAGGTTCGGTCTTGGGTCCTTTGCTGTTCTTAATATATATTAATGATTTGCCATTCTACATACATGAAGATGCTAAGCTAGTACTTTTTGCTGATGATACAAGTATAGCTATCACACCTGACAAACAGGAATTAACTGATGAAATTGTAAATGATATCTTCCAGAAAGTCATTAAGTGGTTCTCTACAAATGGACTCTCATTAAACTTTGATAAAACCCAGTATATACAGTTTCATACAGTAAATGGCATGACACCATTAATAAATTTAGACTTTGAACATAAATCTGTAGCTAAGGTAGAATATTCAAAATTTTTAGGTGTTTGCATTGACAAGGGACTGAATTGGAAGAAACATATTGAAGATCTGAAACGTCTGAGTTCAGCTACTTATGCTATCAGAGTCATTGCAAAATTTGGTGATATAAATCTCAGTAAATTAGCTTACTACGCCTATTTTCATTCACTGCTTTCATATGGGATCATATTCTGGGGCAATTCAACATTGAGTAAAAAAGTATTCATTGCACAAAAGCGTGTAATCAGAATAATTGCTGGAGCCCACCCAAGAGCATCCTGCAGACATTTATTTAGGGATCTAGGGATACTCACTGTAGCTTCACAATATATATATTCACTCATGAAATTTGTTATTAACAATCCGACCCAATTCAAAAGTAATAGCAGTGTGCATAGCTACGACACTAGGAGAAAGGATGATATTCACTATTCAAGGTTAAATCTAACTTTGGCTCAAAAAGGGGTGAATTATGCTGCCACAAAAGTCTTTGGTCACTTACCAAGTAGTATCAAAAGCCTGACAGATAGCCAACTAGTATTTAAAAAGAAATTAAAGGAATTGCTGAATGGCAACTCCTTCTACAATGTAGACGAATTTTTAGATAAAACATAAAAAATATATAAAAAAAAAATAAAAAAAATTTACAAAAAAATTCTTAAAATATAGATTGTCAAGTATAGACAAAATTTACTAAACTGACACGTTCCACATCATTACGAAATGTCGTATACATGATCTAAGGAACAAGTATTAATCTAATCTAATCTAATCTAATCTAATCTAATCAACTGAAGCCACCAAATCGTCTGTAATCGACCGGAGCGGTCCTCATCTTGGAAGTTGTCACGGTCATCTTTAAATTCTCGTACCCGCTTACCCACTTTACTTTCACTCATAACAGTACCACCGTAAACTTCGCAAATCTGTCGATGAATTTCTGCAGTAGAGTGGTTCCTTGCTGTCAAAAACCGCATCACTCAGAGAAACTCACACGCGGCGGGCGAGTTGATAGTCTTAAACATTTTGAAAGGAAAGAACAGAACAGTACAGGTTAGCTACAGAGCTGAAACTGAGGCATGCCGAACACGACGCAAGCGCTTGTTGCGGTATGCGAGCGAACTACTAGTGTCTACAACAAAACGGTTCATACTTAAAAAAACATGCTTCGTAGCTTAAAAACAGACTTACATATTTTACTTTTTGTGCACGTCAGACCTATGTGCTTTTAAATTGATGTACACTCTACTCACGGTGTTATTGTCTCTTCCTTACATCCCACTACAGTTTTTCGGAATTGTTGGTTGGTTTGTGACATGCGTTTTTTAGTCGTATACGGCACTTTTTGCCAACGGTTCGCCACATACGCGACGTATAGAGTGTCTCCACGTCGCCGTTTTCACGGCAACCATTGGCGTCGCTACACTTAATCTTTCATTTGGACCCTGATCTCTATTCAAATGTTACTGTGATCAACAGATGTCAGGTACTTCTTACGCATCCTATTTCTTTTTACTCTTAAATACTTGTAATTTCTCTTTGCTAATGGCAGTAGTAGCCAAGTTTTATAGACAAAAAAATGCCATTTTATATCCATAATGGGATACTTATATTTTTACATTATCTTTAGAATATGCGTCATGGTTCCCGAGTGCTGATGCCGCAGGCGATGGGCGGGTCTCATCCGTCATAACTCGGAGCGTCTCTCCCTGTTTAGCAGTCGCCGCACGCTTATCGCCTCGGCACCAACTTGAAGGATGCTGTTTTATTTAAGGCTGTTATTCATTTATGTAAAATGCAAGTTAAACTCCGTTATACCTGTTTACCTCCAAGGCATATTGTCTCTTATTTTATAGACAAATCGATATGAGAATGAATTTATTGTAAGATCGAAACCGGTTACCTTTTTATAAAATAAAGTGTATAATTTACGAACTAGACACTTTTTTTTAAAAAATTAAACCTTTTTTAAAACGTCTAAATATTATCTGTAATAATGTGAAAACTTTGTGCATTTAAACTTAAACGTGGCGCTTGCGTATCTGCAGAGAGTGACTTCTTTAATATCCAGTCTTAATGACTCACTCAGTCAAGGTCAGGTTTTCTTGGATCTCTGCATCTGCTTTTCCCCTTTGGCAGCGTTCCACTTCTCGGACTACTTCTTGGTAAAAGTCTGAGTATTTTCGTAAGTTTTATGTCAGCACTCACTTCAAAATGAAAAGCAACCATCTGGGCTTTCCGAGAGCTGTTTGAATTGCTAAATTGAACGTTGCCGCCACCCCTACCCAAATAAGTATCTTTCTGAATATGCATGTACGTAACAAATAGTTAAAAGTCCAAAATATTTTTCATTATTGTGGAGCGGGTTCTACTGCAAGATTGTCGAACCAAGGTATATAACATACACTCAGAATAAAGGACTTGTTTATGTTACAGCGTGAAATGGTCCCAGCAGAGAATATTGCACTTTTCGGATAATATTTCACAAATTTTTAATGTTCATATGATACTACAATCAACAGAATCGACACGGAAAACTATGTTGTTTAAAACAATTTGCACTCATTGTCAGCCTCAGTTACATACATTTTTGTTAGATACAAACACGTCTGCGGTAACCCAACCAGTACTACAGAAATCTGTTATGGTTTAACGAAGACGAGTCGGGTTGCGGATTGATTGTAACATGTTATCTAACATAAAACTGTTTTAGGTATAATACTCTATGTAGGAAATATTTTGGGATTGTCAGCAACACATAAATGTATTAGTTCTTCCTCGCCCTTGATAATGTCAACATTGATGTTTCAGTGATGTAAATTATACACTATCCGATCACAGGTGTCCTGGTAGAGGCCGTTCCCCGTCGGGGGTTAGAATCTCCTCTCGAGCATGGATATTTGTGCCGTCTTTAGCATAAGGTACTTCATAAGTAGTTTGTAAGTTTATGCACTGATGACCCCGCACTTAAGTCCCTAAAGCTTAACAAACGTTTGAACATTTGACAGAAAGGAATAAAAGGGCACAACGGGATGGATTGACATGTTTTTGCACTCTACACTACTGCAAAGTATTGTACGGACATGTAGTTTTTTATGTGATTGGAAGGGGAGGTGGGCAGCCATTTTGACTTAGTCTGGGGTGCGACGTGCAAGCGAATTGTTTTCCTTCACGCTTCCGGTTGCATTTTTATATCGGTTGGATAGATTTCAATACAAAACTAGCTATTTATTGTCAATTGAAGGCTCTTAAATAACTAATTTCCTTGAACTGCTTGTCATTTCTTATATGTTAGTTATTTAATGAGTTTAAATACGTCATTTTGTACGCCCCATAAAAGTTGTTGACCTCTAATTTGCTATAGGAGAGAAACGGGACGGAGCAGAATGCAATAGCCGACTAGAAGAAGAAAACGAAAAATCTATCGTATTGAGGGAGTCTCGTTATATGAATGAACTACAGGATGCTGTAAAAAGTAAATGAAAGAAAGGAAGACGAGACATAGGGATCGAAAGTATCAAAACAGAAGAATCGGCTGAAAAAAAAACCTTTGAGAAAATTAAAGCTAGAATGTTAAATTATACACAAGAGAGGTGATCGAATAAGTTACTGGAGGAGAGAGACTCAGATGAGCAGGAAGCTGAATGTCACTAATATGGAGCCTTTTACTCCATTTTGAATTAGAGCTGGGTCGCTTACCAGAATTGTTTCAAGTGGGCACACAATTCATATCATGACATAGATAGTGATGACCAATAACAAATTCTGATTTATTAATATTGTCAAACAGACTAGAAGTTTGTAGAGCTAAGAATTTTCACAGACCAGCACAAAGGTGTCATGAACCACATGGCCAGCCTTCAGGACAAAGAGAGTGAGCATAAATAAAATAATTCTTAAATTTCTGATGTTCAAATTCAAACGTTTGTATAGCTTATGGGACTTAACTACGGGGTCATCAGTCCCTAAACTTACAAACTACTCATGAACTAGCTAAGACTAAGGACGGCACAAATATCCATGCCCGAGGGGGGATTCGAACCCCCGACCGTAGTGGCCGTGCAGACCGTGACTGGAGCGCCTCAGTCCCCTCGGCCACCCCGGCTGGCTAAATTTCTGACTACGGATTCCAATCTAATGAAAAATGACGACTCGTTTGAAGTATTGAAGTTTGAAGTTAGGTCCGATTAATGTTCAAGAAGTTGGTGAAATTAATCGTCAATAAAATAAGATAAAATTAATTTTCCCCGACAATCTAAAATTACCGTTTACTTGCCTGACCAGAGGATCATCGTCTCATGGGGATGAAATAATTTTCCGTGTCCTGTATTAATTAATATATTAAATTGGCAAGATGGCGATCAGCCACAAAGGCTTCTGGAGCCGTTCAGTTCAAACCCGGAAAGCCAACGTCTTCGCGGAAGGACACTTCTGTTCCTTCCGACAGAAGTTGCTGTCAAGACAGGCCGCCACCCTAGAAGTCCCGAAACCGAGCCTTGCGGGCCAGAACGAACCCTAACTGTACTCTGAGTCAGGTTGGTAACACGTCACTAGTTTTGCCGACAGAAGAATCAGCGGTGCGAAACTCGAGTTAACAAAACCGGCGTGAGCGACGTGGCCGCTCTCAGTTCGGCAGTTGCTACAGATGCTTGCATTTCTTAGGAGGACAAGTCCGCGTTCGCCTATTGTGCACAAGCCGCCATGCTTAGTCTTGGTGGTATTTCGTTGACTGACAGGAACTTGACAGTTCCACCGAGCAGATATTCGCGATTAAAGAGAAGTAATTGCATTCGGTCGCGAGTTTAATAAATATGCAACGGTCTGCATATCGGACGATAGTCGTGATGATTACTAAGATGCTTTTCCTTTAGTTTTTTGCCGCCCCTGTTTTGGGCTCAGTCTACTGCTTTCATGACCAACGGAAATTTTCATGAAACTCAGTACGCTCTCTTCCTTTCTCGCTAAGTGCTGGTCGAACTATTTTAATGTGCTTTATTTTCGATGTTTGTTCTCTATTGTAAGTCTTGTCCTGCAGCAAGAATCAGTAACCGTTTAATAAGATTCCATATGCTACTTTCAGAATACCAAGATTATTTCAATGAACTGTCCGACTTCTTGTCTGTAGCCTTCCCATGTTGCTAGCATTTTTATTCATTTACAAAATAGTAGAAACGCCTGAAAGAAGAGAGGAGGTCCGATACTGGCAACGGTCACAGCAACAGAAGATTAACAGGTAAGTTATCTGTTAATTGGGGAGCGGAAGTCAAGCAGATTGATTTAAGCCCTAATCTCGTTTCTTTCTTCCCACAACCAACCACAGGAAGAGACAGGAGCTACAAGTTGTTAGTTTGCTGGTTATTAAGCACTAAAAATAAGTGCCAATTTTTCAGAATTGCATTAAAATATTTTATCTTCCTAAAAACGGCCTTCTTTCCACATTCATTAGTGCAACTTATCTTTTAAGGAACATTATGTATTAGTTTTAATACGATATTCCGAAGAAATCCAACATTCATGCAATAATTTTACATTATCCTGTTCTCCGTCGTGGGTTGGTCGGAATGGGAAATACGCTAGCATTAATAAAAAAAATATATGGACTACAAGCAAAAAGTATGGTGATTTCCATTAAGCTACGTTAGAACACATTTCAAGTTACATTTCTGTACCTTTTAAAAATGTTTTCGCGTGTGACTGAAAAAAATAAATAAATAAACAATAGGCATCCTGTTCCGGCCTGGGCTCTGCTCCTGTGTAATACAAAATTTATCGCGGAAAGGGCAGTATTGTCAGCAGAGAGGGAGTAGGAGCAAAATGGTTGAATGAGGAGCGATCACTTAAAACTAGACCGGCAGTTTCCAACACTGACGTGAAGGGTCCATCGAAACACCACATCTCAGAAGCTTCGATTTTCTTCTTTTCCGGTTTTCCAACTGTCCATATTTCACTTCGATATAAAGTTGAGCTCCAAGCGTAACTTTTTAGAAGTTTCTTCGTCACATTACATCCAGTGTTGGATGCAGTAGACACTTCTTGGCCACGAATGCCGTGTTTGCCTGTTTTTCTATGTCCTCTTCGATTCATTCACTGTAAGTAGTTTCCAAGGCAGCATAATTACTTAATTTCATCTACGTCGTCATCTCCAATTTTTCAGATACGTTGCTAGCTAGTTTCATTTCTACTACTGCATATTACTTTCATCTTTTTGCTGTTTATCTTTGATTCTTATTTTGTACTCATTAGATTATTAATCCAATCATCAGATCCTGTCGTTCACACGTGATTATCGTTGATACTCTTATCACCCTGACGTTTCACCCCACTCTTCAACCTCTCTATAATCGTTCTCATTCCTTGTTTGTTGAATGTATTGAACAGAAGATGCAAAGACTGCGTTCATTTCTTACGCACTCCTTAATCTGACCATTTCATTCTTGCAGACTTTAACTCCCTCTTGAGTCATGCACATCCATACAACCTGTAATTTTCACAACAAAACCGCTGAACCGATTTTGGTGAATTTTGATATGGAGATAGCTTACATGCTGTGGGAGGACTTAGTACTGGTACAGGATATTATTTGATTTGAATATTACATGAAATATGAAACAATTGAAACCCATAGAAAATGCTATTAACTCTTTCACGATTGCAATTTATCATATTAATTTGTTAAATTACATTTATTGATAGCATGTTCTACGTAGTCGGATATGACATAATTAATTTTCCGCGATGGAGTATTTGACCGCTCTAAGCGGCCTTGCTGCGGAGCGCGCGGTTGCTCGCCGCCGGAGCTTCTAGCCCTCCCTCGGGCGTGGGTGTGTACGTTATTCCTAGGTTAGTTTAAGCAGATTTTAAGACTAGGGACTCATTAACATAGCCGTTTGTTCCAATACATTTTAAATAATTAATTTAATGCTGAGACCATCTTCTGAGTGTTTTCGTATTGATATTACATTTTAACAAATACGATAACGACGTTCATTGCTGTGAACATTGTTTCCGTTTGACCCTTGGGTCATCACCTGGGGACAGAAAGCAAATGCACATGGACGCAATGCCTGCCCGAACGGAAAGCCGTGTAGGGTTAGCTGACATAGTAGTACGTACAATCAGTTACTCATAAGAAGATAGCTACTGATTGGCGAATGCAAGCACGAGCTACAATATGTCATGTCCTATATTTTACTCGTAATTTCCTAAAAACAAGAAACATACGAGGGTTGGAACTTAAATAGTGGCAACTATTTATTCACAACCGAAACAAAAGCGTTAGACGTTTTCACGTTTCTGTCCTTCAAAGTAGTCACCAGCGTTACGTAGAACCCTATGCCAGAGATGTGGAAGGTGTAATATACCGTTAGCAGAGCGTGTTCTGTTGATGGTGCGAATGGAGCACTCGACTGCCTGTCGAATCGCTGGAACAGTTGTGAAGCGAATGCCACGAAGTGGTTACTTCATCTTCGGAATCAAATCAAAGTCAAGAACGTAAATCCGCCGGGCGCTTTCGAACTGGGGCCGGTACATCTCCCCGTGTCGCAATGCGGTGCTTTAGAACGCGTGGCTAACCAAGCGGGTGTGTATTTTAAATTTGTATATATAATTACACATTACTTTAAGGAGGAATTTCTTAACAAAGCTTTGCCTGCGAAACTGACGAAAAATCGAAACGTGTAAAGCATAAATAAAGTGCTAAGTGTGATCAAGACATTTATGTTCTTTTCGTAGATTGGGGGCAAGTACCGAGGAGGAAGGAGACAGAGTGGAATAAATAGGTCGAGAGAGAGAGGGAGGTAGAGATCAACAGATACGGAAGAGATGGGTAGAGATAGAAGGGAGGTAAGTGGACATCTAGAGTATGGAATCAACAATCACCCAGGCAACGCCGGGTTTCAACTAGTCGCTACATAACATGCTGAGTCTGGCGGCGATAAGAATGAATAAAATGGTCCTTGGCTTCCGTCCGCGTCGAGTGGTTAAAACTCTACGATCCTTCGACAAAGTAACCCTTGGTCATTGCGAAATTGCGTGAGTGCCCGGTGGGTGCTAGTACGCCCTTATATACGCTAGCAGTCGGCTGAGACGTCGCTGGAAACGAAATCGCCTCATATGGGCATACTTTGACTCTGCGTTGCAGATCCCGATTCAACCTAGTGATCATTCATCCCACGCCGCTGTCTCTATTGAGGGCGTTTGCAACCTTAATCTTGCCACACGATAGCTACTTATTACGTGGTTTGTTTTTGTCATCAGTTAGTGATATGTAAACTTTCCGTATGTAATTGTACCAATTTTAGTATCTTGATACTATATAACGCGATATCGCTCTCAGCTATGACACTGCCTGTGAATTTCGTGGTGATACTTGAAAGACCACCGTTAATTGTAAAATTAACTCTAGCTGAAGGGAGCCAGTTAAAAGCTTACTTTAAACATATAAATGTGGCCATAAAACCAGCTAAAGGATTCGCGTGAACTACTGACTACTTCCTGCAACAGAATCTTGTTCCCTGGCCCAGAATTTAGAACAGACTCAAACTTTACTTTAGCAGCAGGAAGACAAAGAGACGGTGGCCAGCATACGTCGTAGCTCACGTGATTTACACACAATCACTAATATTCAAGCCACCGCGAACTAAACAATTTCATGGAGGTGGCTGAGAGAACATTTATGGCGCAACGGAATTAAAAATATGACAATATGCATCTGAATTTGTTCTCAGCACTGGTGAAAAACAACATTAAATAAAAAGGGAGGGTATTCCTAAACTAATATTTATAAGAAGGATAAAATTTCACTGACAAATTATTTATTCTCTTCAAACATGAGCAAATAGGAGAACCAATTTTGTTAAACAATAAAAAATGCATCCCATTTAAAAATAAAGTAACCTAACTGAACATCGTCGGAGGAGGGATTTACAATCAACAAGCATTCAGCCACTCACACGCGCGAAGCAAAGCGAAGCTCACCCAACTCAGCGTGCTGATACGAAGCAGAAGCAGGCGCCGCAGTCGTTGGCGAAATTCAGCGAACCAGCATCTACCAGACAACACAAGAAAAAAATAACCTTCGTAAATCGCTCTGGTCTGTCCTTCTTTACTTGAGATGGTACGCGATAATAGCGAGATTAAATTTCATTCATTCAAACCGTGAGCATGCAGAATTATTGAGACACACGGCACGTTTCTGCTACATTATATAATCGCACCCTACTGAAGGCGAAGTGCTTAAAGATCGCATTCATTTCAACAAAAACAAACGGAATCACAGATTACGAAGCAAGAACACACAATAGTACGGCACTGGTATGTGAGCAGTGACGAGAACTCAAGTGACTAGCTATAAACCCTTGAAGTCGGAGTTCGCAGCCGCGTGGTTCTGAAAACCAGTAAAATTATAACAATTCAATTTCTGAAAAATAAAGAAAAATAGCTACAGCATGCAACCCTTAGAAATGCGTAGGATATCATAAGGAAACTAAAGAAGGACAGTTAGATGTGATTGGGAAGGTCTTGCACGTATGGACGAAGTCCAGTCTTCAAAAGTGGAAAAAATTCAGAGTCGGAGTAAATCAACTAAGAAATACGGCATGCAGCCCCTAGAAATACGTAGCATTTTATCAACAAGCTAATAAATGGGTTTGTACAAGGCTAGAAGAGAATTTATTGGGGGAGTCTGAATGTAAAGTACAAATTTGGAAATTTAACAACAATTTAAAAAATAGACAGAGAGGAGATCATGAGGTACTAATGGAAATCAGAAAGATACATGCATAATTTCTTGTCTGAAGGGCATAGACACAGGGGTAGCTGAAGGCTTTGTTCTAAGAACACACCACGTGGAGTACATGTCACTCATGGAAGAGGAAAAACGGAAAATAATATTTCACATGCACTATACAGAATCAAAATATTCCCGCATATTAATCGTGTTCGACAAAGGTAGAAAGAAATTAAATAAAGTTCATAGACAGCCAGATAGTCTCACACAGGTTACCGATTTCCAGTCGTTATCAAACCTAATTAGTTGCATATTCACTTCGTTTACCTATGCAAAATCACCGAAATGGAATTGAAGACATTTCCGTACATGATCGGAGAAACTTATCCCGAAAATTTAACCTAAGATCTGAAGTCTAACAAACCATACAACGAATCGCTAATGTCAAGGGAGGAAAGAAAATCCAGAACATCTTACCAGGTCGAAGCGCAGCCACAGAATGTTCAGATCGGCCACCCAGTCCCTACCACCACCGGAAATCGGCAAAACCCACGCAAAACGAGGTGGTGGGGGAGAGCTGAAACTCGCACATCTTGCCGAAGCTCACTAACTGGGCATTGCCAACCCAACTTGAAACCAATGGGTGGAGGAACCTCTTTGGTAGCATCAAAAGCAGAGGTTGGTAACGACTACCTATCGATACGAAGCCAGATAAACACAAGTACCGAGCAGCCAGCAGCCGATGACGTAAATTCTCATACATACACACAGACTCTCTTACTAGAATATTCTCATGACTGGACATACAGAATAAAGCACGTACACATTCTCACAGGGATTGGGCATTGCCAACCCAACTTGAAACCAATGGGTGGAGGAACCTCTTTGGTAGCATCAAAAGCAGAGGTTGGTAACGACTACCTATCGATACAAAGCCAGATAAACACAAGTACTGAGCAGCCAGCAGCCGATGACGTAAATTCTCATACATACACACAGACTCTCTTACTAGAATATTCTCATGACTGGACATACAGAATAAAGCACGTACACATTCTCACAGGGATAGTGGCGTCACGGAGAAACCGTTCATATTGCCACATTCATTGACACAATGAAATTATTAGCATAATAAAATCCCAGCAATATTACAGAAACTAACATTTAAAACATGAACACAATGACAAATTATTAGCATAATAAATTCCAGCAATATTACAGAAACTAACATTTAAAAATATGAAATGAAACGCTATTCCTCAAGCCTCCGAACGAGAGGGGTTCTCATTTAGCAAAAAAGGCCGTCTAGTGAGCTTAGATAATTTACAAAGTTAAAAAACTTGGGAAGACGGCAGACAGCCGTCTTTCATACTTGCTTCTAAACGACGCGCGGGAATGGTCGTAAGGTCAGGGGCGCTACGCCGCCGCTCGCGTCGGAGGTTCGAGCCTTCTCTTGGACATAAGTGTGTGTGTGTCCTTAGCGTAAGTTAGTTTATGTACAAGGGGTGTTCATATGAAAACGAAAGGACGTCTTATCAACCATACTTGAAATTTGAATATGCCGCTTTAGGATAACTTAGTGCGACGTCTAGGAACGTGAAGAGTGCATCGTCACCTCCCACTAAAAAATTAAAGGTTGTGTCCTCAGAATCAAGGTTCTGCGCACCGTCTTTTTTTTATGCCCGAGGTCCGATACTCATTGAATTCCTCGAGCATGGGAAAACCATTAACAGTGACGTGTACTGTGAGGCACTCTGTAACCTACGCAAGTCCATCAAAAGCAAACGGCCTGGGCTGCTCACGGAGGGCGTGATCCTACTCCATGAGAAAGCGCATTCACACATGTCCAAAGTCACACAAAGACAATGGCCAAGTTCAAGTGGGAGCAGCTTGAGCATCCTCCCTAAAGCCCAGACATGTCGCCCTGCAACTTTCAATTGTCCGGTCCAGTAAAATAATAATAATAATAATAATAATAAACTTGGGCAAGCGCTTCTATTCGGACGACGAACTGAAGGACACAATACAGGACTGGTTCTTGACACAGCCTCAGGAATTCTGGGTACAGGGAATTCTTCGGCTCGTTAAACAGTGGGATAGTCGTGCTGAGGCTTCTGGTGATTACTTTCGAATAAATACATCAATTATACTCACAGTGTAGTTTCGTACCTTTTTATAAGAACATAGCTTGTAAGTCAAGGGAGCAATGACCTCCGGACTTTGGCCCCTTAGATTTACACACATTTGATGTTTGAAACCCATATACCCGCTAAAAAAAGTAATCAATGGACAGAAGCACACGGTGGAAAGAGTATATAGAGGGACTCAACAAATAAAATAACTTCGAGACGATGTTGTAGGCAGGGAAGACGAAGTAGATGAAGATGAAATAGTATACACTATACTGAGAGGAGAATTTGACAGAACACTGAAAGACCTAAGTCGAAACAAGGCCCCTGGAGTGGACGACATTCCCTCAGAACTACTGAAGTATCTTGGAGAGCCAGCCATTACAAGATTATTTCACCTAGTGCGTAAGATGTATGGGACAGGAGAAATACCATCAGACCCCATTCAAAAGAAATCAGGTGCAGACAGCTGTGAAAATTACAGAACCACCAGTTTAATAAGTCATGGTTGCAAAATTCTGATACGAATTATTTACAGAATGATGGAAAAACTAGTAGAAGCCGACCTCGGGAAAGATCAGTTTGGATTCAGGAGAAATGTAGGAACACGGGTCGCAATCCTCACTTTACAGCTCATCTTAGAGGACAGATTAAGGAAAGGCAAACATACATTTATAGCTTTTGTAGATTTGGAAAAAGCTTTTGACAATGTTTATTGGAAGAGACTCTTTAAAGGTAAAGAAGTCAACAATCCGAACATTGGTTTGAACACCACAGTGCTTTACTAGGCATGGACCTGTTCGGAGGTGGTATGCCGTTGCCTTCCTCCGACCTATCGAACTGACTTACCCAGCTAGTTCTAGTGGGACCTACAGTTTAACGGGTTCCAAACCACGGTGCTACTCGATATTTTTCACATTAGTAACACTTCCAGAGGTGAAAGACGTGGAAAGTGACAGATAAAAATCCTAGGACTTAGCGGGGATCGAACCCGCGACCTTTGTATTTGCACTCTGCCACTCTACCACTGTGCTACCTTTTTTTTTTTTTTTTTTTTTTCTTTTTCTGCTAGATCTACGTTTCGCGGCCGTTCGTTGAGTTCTTCCTTGTTGTTTCGTTGACTATTTGACTCAGCTTTTTAATTACAGAGGACGTTTCGCTCCCTGACCGATGCGCTGAGCCACAGCGCCCGGCTGCTATCCAGCGCACTCTTTCAAATTCTGAAATCAGCAGGAGTAAAATATAAGGAACGGATGGTTATTTACAACTTGTACAAAAACCAGACAGCAATTGTCAGAGTTGAAGGACATGAAAGGGATGTTGTGGTTGGGAAGGGAGTAAGACAGGGTTGTAGCCTTTGTAAAGTATTTAATTTCTACAATGATCAAGCTATAGGGGAAAGCAAGGAGAAATTTGGATTAGGCATTAAAGTTCAGGGCGAATAAATAAAAACATTGCGTTTTTCCTAGGACTCTGTAATTCTATCAGAGTCAGCAAAAGACGTGCAAGAGCAGCTGAACTGAATGGACAGTGTGGTGAAAGGTGCGAATAAGACGAACATTAACAAAAGCAAAAGAAGGGTAACAAGATGCAGTCGAAGAAAATCAGGCGGTGCTGAAGTAATTAGATTAGGTAACGAAACAATGTAGGTGGTAGATGAGGTTTGTTACTTGGGCAGTAAAGTAACACATGATGGTCGCAGAACAGAGTATGTAGAATGCAGAAAGACAATGAGAACAAAAGCGTTTTTTAAAAAGATAAATTGTTAACATCGAATATTAGTTAAAGCCTAATGATGTCCTTTCTGAAGGCATTTGTGCGGAATGTTGCCTTGTATGGGAGTAAAACATGGACGATAAGCAGTGCGAACAGGAATAGGATAGGAGTTTTTGAAATGTGGTGCTACAGAAGAATGGTGAAGATTAGGTGGGTCGATTGCGTAATCAATGAGGAGGTACTGAAAAGAATTGAAGAGAAAAGGAATTTTCGGCATATCTTTTCTAGAAAAAGGGATCGATTTGTAGGGCACAGTCTTAGACATCAAGGAATCGTAAATTTAGTTGAATGGGGTAAAAATCGCAGAGGATGACCGAGAGATGAATACAGTAAGCAGGTTCAAATGGGTGTATGTTTGGATTCTTCTGAAAAGATGAAGAGGCTTGTTCAGGATAGAGTAGGGTGGAGAACTGCATCTAGCCAGTCTCCGTACTGAGGACCACAACAAAACAGCAACAACATTTATGGACTTCACAAACTTTCCAGTTTCCTTCCAGTCTAGCCCAGACGTCTCGAGATCACCACAGCCATCTACATATACATCTACGAGGGATACTCTGCAAATCACATTTAAGTGCCTGGCAGAGGGTTCATCGAACTGCCGTTATACTATTTATCTTCCATTCCATTATCAAATAGCGTGCGGGAAGAAAGAACACCTGAATCTCTCCGTTCGAGCTCTGATTTCTCGTATTTTATTCTGATTATCATTTCTACCTATATAAGTGCGAGTCAACAATATATTTCCGCATTCGGAGGAGAATGTTGGCGATTGGAGTTTCGTAAGTTGCCCACGCCGAAGCGATAAGCGCCGTTGTAATGATTACCATCCCAGACCCTGTATCATTACCGTAACGGCGTCTTCCCTGTATCGTGACAATACGAAACGACCTGCCCTTCTTTGGACTCTTTCGATGTTCTCCGTCAAACCCACCTGATAAGGCTCCCGCAGTGGGCAGCAATACTCCAAAAATGGTCGGACCAGCCTAGTATGCAGTTTTTTTGTAGTTCTGTTGCATCTTTTAAGGGTTCTGTCGATAAAACGCAGTCTCTGGTTCGCCTTTCTCACCACATTATCTACGAGTTCTTTCCAGTTTAAGTCTGAAGTAATAGTAATTTCTAGGTATTTTGTGGAGTTTACGGACTTCACATTTGATTGATTTATCTTGTAAACAAAGTTTAACGGATTTCTTTTCGTACTCACGTGGACGACTTCACACTTATTATTTAGAGTCAATTGCCAATTCTTACACCATACTGATATCTTATTCAGATCGTTATGTAGATGGTTTTGATCTTCAGATGATGTTACTAGACGGTAAATGACGGCGTCATCTGCAAACAACCTAAGAGAGCTACTTAGATTTTCCCCTAAATCGTTTATGTAAATAAGGAACAGCAAATGACTAATAACATTACCCTGTGGAACCCTCAATATGACCTCTGTTTTAGTCGATGCCTTACCATCGATTACTGCGAACTGTGTCGTCTTTGACAGGAAATCCCCTATCCAATCGCAAATTTGGGGCGATATACCATAACCACGCAATTTGATTAAAAGTCGTTTGTGAGGTATCGAGAAATACGGAATCTATTTGCCACCCCTTGTCGATAGCAGCCATCACTTCGTGTGAGTAAAGAGCTAGTTGTGTTTCGCATGAACGATGTTTTCTAAATCCGCGTTGACCGTGCGCGAGTAGATCGTAATGTTCGAGAAAATTAATAATATTTGAATACAGGATATGTTCGAAAACCCTGCTGCAAATTGACGTCAATGAAATAGGCCGGTAGTTTAGTGGGTTACTCCTACTGCCTTTCTTGAATATAGGTGTGACCTGTGCAACTTTCTAATCTGTTGGTACAGATCGATCTTTGAGAGAGCGGTTGTATATGGCTGCCCTGGGGAGTCGTTCCTCATTTGCAGTGACTCCCTGAGCGGCCTACAGGCACTCGATCAGTGCTTCCCTCGCCATACTTTGCTTCAGGCCATCCAAGAGTCGCTGCATGCCATCGACCGACGTGGGCGGTCAGTGGTCTTTATCTGGACTCCAGGACATGTTGGGATCGACAGGAACGAGCTAGCTGACAGGGTAGCCAAGGAGGCTCTCCATAAAACTACCTTGGCTATAGGTATCACGGTTCATGACCTCCGTTCACAGTTGCACAGCCGAGTTCTTGGACTGTGGAACGCAAAATGGCGCTCCCTCCAAACACCCAACAACTTGCGGGCGATTAAGGAGACCACGCACGTATGGAGGTCCTCTCTACGGACCCCCCGCAGGGACTCTGTTGTTCTCTGCCGGCTGCGTATCGGCCATACTTGGCTTACGCACGGCCACCTTCTCCGTCGCGAGGATCCTCCCGAGTGTCGATGTGGTGCGCGTCTGACGGTCGCCCACATCGTCTTGGAATGCCCGGACTTAGCAGCGCAAAGAAGGAATTTTAATCTCCTTGACGATTTGAAACTTGTTTTAGCTGACAATGCGTCTATGGCTGACGCAGTTTTAAATTTTATTCGTTTGAGTGGCTTGTACCTATCCATTTGATTTTTAGTACTCTCTTCATTAAATATTTGTTCTCCGCTGACCTACCGTTTTAGGCAGGTGGTTTTAATGTGCAAAAGCGGCCAGATGCCCTACTGCCTTGTCTGTGGTCACCTGGTATCGTCTTTCCATCTTTCTCTTCTTTTATCCGTTTTTACTTTCGTTCTTTTACTTCTTGACGTATTACACCTTTTGTTTGGTGAGTTTTAACACATCGTTCTCTACTACATTGTAGTGCTTTTTATTATATTATCTACGGTTGGAACAAGAGACTGATAACCGTAGCCGTTTAGTCCCTTTAAAAATCAAACCAACCAAGCTATCGTTTAAGCATAACCGAAAGGTTGTTGTCGGCCCACGAGCGAGTGACGGATATCCGCCGCTATGGCTGAGGCTGGAGCCGGGCCGGAAGCGCCATGTGGCGGTGGGCTGGTGGGTCGGGTTCTATTTGCGGTGCGCTCTTGCAGGCGGTGGCCGCTGGCAGGCACCCCGGCTGCCGCGGCGCGGCGTCCACCCGTCTGGCCCGGCCGCCGGGGTTGGCAGCGCTTTTGCCGCCGCTGACTCAGTGGCGGGCCTGGGCCTTCGGGGAAGGCGCTGTGACTCAGGGGCCGCGGGCTCTCCGATTTATACGCCGGTATTCGCGGCCGTGACGACCGCCGCTGGCAGGCCACACGGCGGCGGGGCCCGCGGCCGCCAGCTACAAAACACCATCCACCTAACCCTTTCGCTCACGAATTATTTTTTTCCTAAAAATAATCATGACTTTGCCAATCAGTTCATCGAATTAAATTATAATTTTTCTGATGTATAAAGTACGAGTTGTGTCCACAAAGTATGTTCAAATGTTTGTATAGTCTATGGGACTTAACTACGGGGTCATCAGTCCCTAAACTTACAAACTACTTATGAACTAGGACGGCACAAATATCCATGCCCAAGGGGGGATTCGAACCCCCGACCGTAGTGGTCGTGAGACCGTGACTGGAGCGCCTTAGTCCTCTCGGCCACCGCGGCCGGCTCCACAAAGTATGTCCCGTTTTGTTATACGAGGGTAAGTCAATTATTATCCGCAAAGTGGTTGTAAAATTTTATTGTAATAAAATACAAGAACTTGATTTTTCGACATAGTCTCCTTGCTTTTCAATGCACTTCGTCTATCGCTCTACAAGCTTCCTTATGGCCTCATAAAAGAAAGTTTTCGGTTGAGTTGCGAGCCAGGAGTGCACCGCTTCCTTCACTGCTTCGTCCGAGTCAAATGGACGGCCTCTTAATGCTTGTTTGAGGGGACCAAACAAGTGATAGTCAGAAGGAGCAAGATCGGGACTACATGGAGGATGATCCAGTACTTCGAATTTGAGTTTTGGAGCGTTTCAGCAGCAGTATGCGGACGGGCATTGTCGTACAACAACACGTTCTGACAGCAATCCTCGGCGTTCGCTTCGAATTGCATGCTTTAGCCTGTCAGTAAGCATCTCACTGTAACGAACACTTTATTGTTGTGCCCCTTTCACCATAATGTTCCAGTACAGAACGTTGTGCATCCCAAAAACAGTAAGCATCAGTTTTCCTGCGGACGGTTGGATCTTGAACTTTTTCTTGCACGGCGAATTTGGATGTTTCCATTCCATACTCTGCCGTTTACTCTCCGGCTCGTAATGATGGATCCGTGTTTCGTCACCAGTAATGATTCTGTCTAAGAAGTTGTCCCCTTCGTTACACTTGTCATTGTAGGCACTTGTCATAGCGTGGCATATAACGTTTCATGGGCCGCCTGGACTTTATTTCAATATTTATTTATTTATTCTACATAATTAATCTCTTGTATTTGTTACGATTACTCTGTGTTTATTTCATGCAAATTATTACATATCGATAATAGAGCTATCTTATGCAAAGGAAGTATAACGTTAACAAGCACATTATTATTTGTACATTTACGCCGGCCGCGGTGGCCGAGGGGACTGAGGCGCTCCAGTCACGGTCTGCACGGCCACTACGGTCGGGGGTTCGAATCCCCCCTCGAGCATGGATATTTGTGCCGTCCTAGTTCGTAAGTAGTTCATAAGCAGTTTGTAAGTTTAGGGACTGATGACCCCGTAGTTAAGTCCCATAAGCTTAACAAACATTTGATTTTTGTACATTTACGCTTATCATATGTTTTACTTTATAAGAAAGAGCAGCAGTCTCAATTCTTCCCTCTTCTTGGTCTAGCATTCATAGGTTTCGGACGCAATAGCGCTTTGCTCATTGTTTAATTTGTCTGAATTTTAATTTCCTTTCGAGCACAGGCTGGATGTAATGTAGGAAATCACTGTAAGTGTGTATTCAGTACTTTCAGAATATATGCCAACTAATTTAGTTTAATGAAAATTTGCATTCCCCAATATTTTTATTTGAAGGCCACCTCTTTATTCCTTACTGTACAATATATTAATAGTGTGTGAGATTTTTTTACAGATTACCACAGTGTACAGAATTAAATATTGGAACGATGCACACTACTCCATAATTATATTAGAATCTTTTGTTCCGCACAAAACGTCCGTGAGATGTACGCCACCAGTTTATCGAAATTTTTTTATTTTTTATTTTTTTTTTTTAATTTTTTTATTTTATTATTATTATTTTTTTTTTTTAGCTAGCCGTAGACATGTGATAAATTGGTGTTTTACGAGAGCGTACCAACAGTTAGTTTCTGTGCAATGTATACGTGGCGAGCTGCTCTTCTACGTAATTTATAATAACTGATTTGCAACCCGGCCACTAATTTGAGATATTTCTCATGCAGTAATTTTAGCGCCTTAATTTTTCATTTCAAAAATTACGATCAATTTCAAACCTTATTTGCTTTCTGTGTAAACTTTTTTTCGCGGAACATTATTTTCTCAGGCGCTACCTTTTCTTAATTTATATCATTACATCAAACCATAACTTTGATTTTATCATTTTAAATAATAAAAATTATCTATTTATTAATATTTTTAAACCAATCAATTAGAGAGAAATATTTCAGGCACAAGTGTTTGTATGCGTTCTTCATAGAAGGTTGCCCCCCCTGTGTGCTAACGTGTTCTTTCAGATCGTTCTCATCTTTCAAGTGTTGGTTACCAAGGACAGGTTTTAGGAGTAAGAAGAGATGAAAGTCGCTAGGAGCGAGGTCCGGGCTGTACGGAGGATGATCCAACACGTCCCAGTGAAATTTCTGTAAGAGTTGTTTGGTCACATTCGCCGTGTGAGATGGGGCATTATCGTGGAAAAAAATAACACATAGTGACAGTAACCCTGCGTTTGTTCTGCATAGCGCGGCGCAATTTAATTGTCTCTCATTTACCATGTGCATTGATTATTTTTCCTGGTGGTAAGAAGTCAATCACAAAAATGGCCTTTCTGTACTAAAAAACTTCTTACATGATTTTTCGGGGTGTCAAGATTTGCTTAGGCTTAACCTTCGTTGGGAATGAAATGTGCCTCTATTCCATTGATTAGCGTTTTTGTTCCAGGGGTGTCCTACGACACCCAAGTTTCAGCCCCGTAAGTACCCGAGAAAGAAAACCATTGCCTTCTTCATTGTAGCATGTCAAAATACGAAGTGCACCAGCTAGCTTATCTATTTTTGTCAATACTCTGCTCACACATGCCCTAAAGTGAAGCAAATCAAGGGTCTTATTTCTAGGAACTCCTAAATCTGTTGCGTTTTTCTTATACTCAAACCATGCAATTAAGAGAGTAATATCAATTACAAGAGCAAACATGTGGAGCGTCCACTTTCGCAATCCGATGAATATGCGATAAATTGCTATCAGAAAATGCATCTTGTCCCATACTTCTGACTGGTCAGTTTCAACATATTTCTTTTCAGTTTTATCCCACATCTTTGTTTCAGGCCTTCGTCCATCTTGGACTCGGGGTATTTAGAAATCCCCGAAAGGTGAGTACAAAGACTCCGAAATAATTTCCTAAATTTCTATGCTATTACAATCTTCCGGTCACAATGTCCTCGTTTGGAGACACGTATAAGGATTTAAATTTTCACTTACCTTTCGTTCTGAAAGACACGTTTACTTTTCACCGACAAGAATGCACCTTTATATTTAATCTAAACCCAAAGGATATTAACCGGATGATGGGAAGTACAGAGGTTACTGGGAAACGTCCACGAGACTGCGCAGGTTCAGTTGTATTTTGTGGTGCCAGAGAATAAAAACTCTTGTAACAATACGAGGACAACACAAATGAATCGGTCATTTTAAAAAGGTCATTAGTCATGAATGTAAAATTTTACAGGAGAAGGAAAAAAAAAACGATCTACAGCATAAACCATTTATTTCTTTATTGTTATTTTAATATCAATATTTAGTGAGGTTCCAAGCACTGTGTTGCACTGTTTATTTTTGTTTTGTAATTTATAGTTTAACCACAATATTAATTTAAAAATTGCCGACTTATGACCTTTTTGCAATGAACGACCGTATGTTGCAATAAATGAAAGAATTACTTGCAAATAATTGCCTGTTTTATTGAAAAATCAGTTAATATTTTACACAGTAAAATGAAATGTGAATATTATTATCTGAAGTAACATTTTTCGCAACATTTGCGTTTGTTGTAACAACATGAAAATAGAGTACAATAAACCAAGTCAATCTTCTTGATCATCATCATCATTATTTGTTCCCTCTTCCGTTGGCCATTCTTGCAGTTGGTAATAAAATTCCACATATTCAGCTGGAATATACCTCTACTTTCAATAAATCTTGTTTTTTTTTTTTTTTTTTTTTTGACATTTAGCGGTACTTGCTTTCCAGGATACGCCAACTCGATGGGAAGTACAGGATGCTTATTGTAGCTATGGAGGAGCTGAAATGTCTCTCTGATGATACCATCGATGAACTGCTCCGTTTTTACTAGCCCAGGATAATGAGCATCATACTGAAAAGTCATCTATTTTGAAGGAGAAAAAGAAACTTTTAATTCTTTGGGAATTTTTCCCACGCTTGATTCGGAGAGGCAAGTATTTTTAAAATAGGCAGGCCACCAGTTTTTAAAGGTTAATACTACTCAATCTGTACACCAGTGGGATTAAGTTTGTTTATGTAATCTTCAATCTTAGTGTAATGTAGTTCTTTACGAGATATATCACCATTTGACACTTGCTAACTCGACATATTGATATGGATGGCTTTTAAAGTTGCAAGCAGTGAGAGAGTTTATTAATTGTACTACCTTTTAATTGTTGTTGTAACTTTTTGATATACACCAGTTGCTTCGATACTTGCTGATGACTTCACTTTGTAACTTTGTTTACTTACTCTGTAAGCAAAGATGTTCAGGCAAAGATACAGATCACATTTGGAATACCTCTGAAATTGTACTATCAAATCTCGATAGCATCGGTTACAGTAGTCTTTGACACATGACTCATTATTGCCGGCCGCGGTGGCCGAGGGGACTGAGGCGCTTCAGTCACGGTCTGCACGGCAACTACGGTCGGGGGTTTGAATCCCCCCTCGGGCATGGATATTTGTGCCGTCCTAGTTCGTAAGTAGTTCATAAGTAGTTTGTAAGTTTCGGGATTGATGACCCCGTAGTTAAGTCCCATAAGACTTACAAACATTTGAAACATTTGACTCATTATTTACATTTCTTTCTCCTCTTTCCTGTATGCTTCGCCGGTGAAATAGTCAAAAATGACTATTTTTAGTGAAATTGACTTCTGATGTAATCAGCCAGTTTTATTTTATCTAATGCATTTTTCTAATCTGTTTAATACCTTGTAAGTATTTATAACGTTATTTTAACTAGTCATGATACTTTCACTTTTTCGTCCTATTGTGTACAATTTTGTTTCTTATTGCGTACATTAATTAGTTTTATTCTGTACTTTTGTGTAGTTTATCTATGAGGATAGTCTACGACCGAAACTAGTCGATTTTTAAGAAACAGCTGCCTAAAGGTCGTGCCGCAGTGGATACACCGGTTCCTGGTACATCATCGAAGATGAGCACTTTTGGGCTTGGCTAGTACCTGTTTGGGTAACCATCCCAGTCTGTTGGTATTCGGGGTGCACTCAGCCCTTGTGAGGCCAATTGAGGAGCTACTTGACGGAAAAGTAGCGGCTCCGGTCAGGAAAACTGACAGAACGGCCAGGAGTGCGGGGAGCTGACCACATCCCCCTCCATACCGCACGTGGCCCATGAGAAAGAAAGGCCCCCAGCCAATACCAACTAGAGAGAATGCCGCGGCGCTCTCGTGTGACGTCAGGCAGAGTAGGTTGCACGCACATAGCTGACTGGGTAGCCGCTGGGGCACGGCCCACTATGCCGAAGCAGCGATCCAGCCAGCTATGCGCGCACAACCTACTCTACCTGACGTCACACGAGGGCGCCGCGGCCTTCTCTCTAGGTTGTGTTGCTCCAGCGCAGTCATGCCATGTAAGCAAGGTAGTTCCGAGCCGGCGCGATCGCTAGCTCAGTGGCTGCCTGCTATGACGCAGTGGGCTGTGCTTCAGCGGCCGGCCAATCGGCTAGCGATCGCACCAGCTCGGAACTACTTTGCTTACGTGGCATGACGACTGCGCTGGGGCCTGTCTTTCTCGTAGACCTGGATACCGCATCTGGTGACGCATTCGGGCGGCGGATGACACGGCGGACAGCCGGTACCTGTTGGGCCCTTGATGCCTGTGTGGGGCGGAGTTTGGTTCTAATAAACATATGATGGTTTAAGATGAATTTTATAAACCAGTACACGTTAGGAATTAGGCTCCAAAACGTGCCATTGAAAATACAGTAACTTTAGTTACGAAATTGTTTAGAATAAATGGAATTTAATAATAAGACAATATGTATAATTACGTCATTAACATCTACTTCAAACAACTCCACTGGATAGATCTTAAATGGTAAATATGGGAAGTAACTTTAAAAACCAGCTATTCAACATTTTACAAGCCAGAAAGAGACACTTCTTCGAGCCAACTGAATGTACAGCCAACTAGCAGCTTACCGCAATGAGGAGGAATTTAATTGCTAGTATTTGCAGGTAATTGTCACTTCAATAGCACTAAAATTTTGGAGGGTCTAAAACTGTTTTAAACAGCAAAGAATTCAGATTCACTTAAAAAGATAAAAGATAAGATTTTAAGTTTAATAACAGTCATCGTAGGCATTAAAACCAAGTACTGAAGGTGATTTACTACACAGAGTATGAGTAATTTTAACAGCATCAAATATAATAAATGTTATTGTTTGCTACAGCAAGAGATGACCAAATAGACCTAGAAAATATAACAAAACTACCACAGCATTTCAGTCATTACAAATGTGGCGTAATAATTGACAATACAGCAAGTTCTAAGTTGCTCGTAAAACGTCAAACCGCCACAATAACATGTGAAATAAGCAGTACCATCAAGCAATTAAAACTCAGAAAGGGTACAGCTTGTAGCTGAGTTGAAATACAATCAGCTGATCATTGACTACCATAAAGCGAGAGCCACACAGGCGGGCATATGACAGCGTCAGCGATACCAACCGTCTATACAGAGTGTTCTAGTAACGCCGTAATCACATAACTGTGCAAGTCTAAAGAAAAAAAAAAGTACAAATGTTTGTAGAGCTTATGAAACTTAACTGCGGGGTCATCAGTCCCTAAGCTTACAAACTACTTATGAACTACCTTATACTAAAGACTACACAAACATCCATGCCCCAGGGGGGATTCGAAACCTCGACGGGGAGCGGCCTCGCGCATCGGAGCGTAGCGCCTCAATGCGCTCGGTCGCTCCGCCGCGGCAGCAACTCTCGACACCCATATGCGCACATTACGGACATTCAGCTGAAGGCACAGAAGGAATTGTTGGAAGTGTTTAAGGCAGTGTCTGGCAGCATTCTTCTAGCAAATCAGCTTGGGAACCAACAAAGCCTGCCTAGGGTGGCCGTAAAAATTGATGTTTCAATTTTGCAGCCGTGAACCTCGCAAAGTGACCATCCTTTCCAGATTTTAAGGTAGTGAAAGTCTGACCACGACTGGAGAACGTTAACCCGTGCCGCTGGGCGCTCAAAGTTACAAAAAATGAGAGTGGGCCGACTAGCGATACTTGTCATCTAAACGTACACGGTGTTACAGAAAGGTACGGCCAAACTTTCAGGAAACGTTCCTCACACACAAAGAAAGAAAATATGTTATGTGGACATGTGTCCGGAAACGCTTAATTTCCATGTTAGAGCTCAATTTAATATTACGGATGAGGCTTCATTTCAACGTGATCAAATTGTATATTTTCACAATCAACTTGTATGGGATGACGAGAATCTGCACGCAATTGTGCAATCACGTCATCAACACAGATTTTCTGTGAACTTTTGGGCAGAAATTGTTGGTGATGTCTGGATTGGGCATCATGCTCTTCCACTTACGCTCAATGGAGCACGTTATCGTGAATTCATACGGAATACTCTACCTGTGCAACTAGAACATGCACATTTCAGTCGACGTGTTCGTACGCTTCTCAACAACAGATTCGGTAACCGATGGATTGGTAGAGGCGGACCAATTCCATGGCCTCCACGCTCTCCTGACCTCAACCCTCCTGACTTTCATTTATGGGGGCATTTGAAAGCTCTTGTCTATGCAACCCCGGTACCAAATGTAGAGACTCTTCGTGCTCGTATTGTGAACGGCTGTTATACAATACGCCATTCTCCGGGGGCTGCATCAGGGATTCCCTGCGATGGAGAGTGGGTGCATGTATCCTCGCTAACGGAGGATATTTTGAACATTTCCTGTAACGAAGTGTCTGAAGTCACGCTGGTACGTTCTGTTGTTGTGTGTTTCCATTCCATGATTAATGTGATTTGAAGGGAAGTAATAAAATGAGATGTAACATGGAAATTAAGCGTTTCCGGACACATGTCCACATAACATATTTTCTTTCTTTGTGTGTGAGGAATGTTTCCTGAAAGTTTGGCCGTACCTTTTTGTAACACCCTGTAGAGTTAAGGAGGCAGATAATTTTTTTCCCAGTATTATTTTACATCTAAATTCTGAGACCAATATTATGTAGTAATGTATATTAATGTATAGATTAAGAGAAAATAGTACAACAATGGCTTTAACCTCCGCCATAGATAACATTTTCATTGTAGGCTACCAGGCTCACCAGATAACAGGTTGTAAATTGCACTCTAATCGTCAAGTTTTGGCCACTTTGCTCTACAATTTGCGTACTGTGAAACAATCTAATGGAATCAGCAAGAGATACCATACAAGAATTACTACTCTTTTCTGGGGAAAAGCTCTGATTCCTACATGAGAAAAATGTTATTACTAGAGAAACTTCACGCAGAGTGGAGAAAAGCTCAAAAGGACGAGAATAAAAAATAATAAAGAAAAAAAATCAAAGGCCGCAAAGAATAAAATCAAAGAGTTCGCCTCAAAGGTAGACGATCTCTTTGATATGGCCCATCAAGATGCGTTGGCCGTGATGAAATCAGAAGAAGACGAGATGTTTCTTTTGAAACAAAGGGAGGAGGGTCGGCCAGGCTCTGTGCTTGGAGTAGATCTGAAGAAAGAAAACTGCAAAAGAAACTTGCGAATTTAAACGATCAAATTATATGATCCCTCAATTTCAGACGAAGAAAAATTGGAAATAGCGAACAGAGTCCAAACTCAGATCGATTCCGAGACAGAAAATTCAAGAATTGTAAATCACAATTTCGAATACACCAATTGGAAGACCTACGTACTTGAGGATTATCTGGTTTAATTACTGAGGGAACAATGCATTTCTTTGAGCGTTTCCACATGAACGCAGAATTTCTGAGAGAATCCTTAAACATTTTAAGGAAGGATTAAGGATTATGAAGTCACTAAAGGTCGTTAATGATGTAGCAGAAAGAGGGGTGAAATTAATTATAGACTTTAATTTACCTTCCCACCAGAAATGAGGAACAGACAATACGTTTTACAAGTAGTACACAAACCCCTAAAGCTGTATCCTCATCTTTCAAAAAGCACTTTGAGCAAACCTATAGAATACATTTGTCATTGTATCCTTATTAAAGAAGGCAAACGATAAAATGTCAATCTCTATTCTAATTAAAATAAATAGATAAATATAAAAATCAACTACTCAGTCATTTTATTCCGTCACAATTTATTTCACAGTTTCAAAATTGTTAAATAATTCTCATACCGTAATTTCGTTAATAGGGGTTCCTAGTCATGTATTTGGTGGCAAAGGCTGTTATAGCTCAGTTGGACTATAAGTAGCAACAAACATGTATATAGCATAAATTACTTAGAACAGTACTGCCCTTCATTCGAGTCAAAATCATGAGAAAATAATGGGAAGTTCCGAATATTCTACGCGCAAATGCGGTAGTCGGCCCTCACGCGTTTTTTGTAACTTTGACCACCAGCGGCACGGGTTAACATTCTCCATTCGTGCTCAAACTTTCACTACCTTCAAATCTGCAAAGAGTGATCGTATTTTGGGGTTCCCGTTGATTAAAATTCCGAAAAATTCCCCATATTACTGAGGTGGCTAGTGGCAGCTCTAGCGCATAGCTGAAATCTAGAATAGGGGAGGGTGGGGCTACAGTGGACATGGGGTAAAAGTGGACATACATTTATTTCAGTGATATTATCGTTGGAATTTTTTAATTTTCATGTAGGTAGTACCACAGAATGTTCTAAACACCTGAACAAAATTTGGCGCCAATATGATAATTACTGCAGGCAATAGACGTTGAAATATTGTATTCAGTGCTTTTGTATTCGATTTTTGTGATACCCAAAATTTCAGATAAGTTCAAAAGTTTAGTTCTGAAAATATTAAAAGTTGTGGTTTATGAATCTATAAAAAGTGTCCTATCTTTTTCTCGTCCAACACTCCATCTAAATAAAATATATTCATTAGTGTTTGGTTTCATATCCAAAATGGCCCCTTGGGGTACGTATGGACAGATGAAGTGGGGTCAGTGAGGACAATGTCCACTCTCACCCTACTTCTGACTGGGACCAGAGGTCCACTTTCAGTCTTATATTTTTACTGTTAAAATTATTTTAAGTGAATTATCTATACTGTAGAATTCCAAAGAAATCAGGTGCAGACAGGTGTGAAAATTACAGAACCATCAGTTTGATAAGTCATGGTTGCAAAATTTTAACACGAATTATCTACAGGAGAATGGAAAAGCTGGTAGAAGCTGACCTCGGGGAAGATCAGTTTGGATTCAGGAGGAACGTAGGAACCCGGGAGGCAATACTTACCTTACGTCTTATCTTAGAAGATAGATTAAGGAAAGGCAAAACTACATTTTTAGCCTTTGTAGATTTGGAGAAAGCGTTTGACAATGTTGACTGGACTACACTCTTTCAAATTCTGAAGTCAGCAGGGGTAAAATACAGGGAAAGGAGAGTTATCTACAACTTGTACAAAAGCCAGACCGCAGTTATTAGACTCGAAGGGCATGAAAGTGAAGCATCAGTTGGGAAGGGAGTAAGACAGGGTTGTAGCCTTTCTCCGATGTTATTCAATTTGTACATTGTACATTGAGCAGGCGGTGAAGGAAAGCAAGGAAAATTTTGGAATAGGGATTACAGTTCAGGGGGAAGAAATAAAAACATTGGATTTTGCTGATGACATTGTAATTCTGTCAGAGACAGCGAACGACCTGGAAGAGCAGTTGAATGGAATGGACAGTGTGTTGAAGAGAGCGTATAAAATGAACATTAACAAGAGCAAAACAAAAATAATGGAATGCGGTCTTAGAAAATCCGGTGATGCTGAAGGAATTAGATTAGGTAACGAAACAATGAAGGTGGTAGATGAGTTTTGTTACTGGGGTAGTAAAATAACATGCGATGGTCGCAGTACAGAGGATATAACATTCAGAATGGCAATGGAAAGAAAAGCATTTTTGAAAAAGAGAAATTTGCTAACATCGAATATTAATTTAAGGGTAAGGAAGTCTTTTCTGAAGGCATTTGTGTGGAGTGTTGCCTTGTACGGGAGTGAAACATGGACGATAAGCAGTGCGGACAGGAAGAGAATAGAGGCTTTTGAAATGTGGTGTTACAGAAGAATGCTGAAGATTAGGTGGGTAGATCGTATAACCAATGAAGAAGTACTGAACAGAATTGGTGAGAAAAGGAATTTTTGGCATACCCTGACTAAAAGAAGGGATCGCTTGGTAGGACCCATTCTTAGACATCGAGGAATCGTAAATTTAGCATTGGCGGGAAGTGTGTGGGTTAAAAATCGCAGAGGGAGGCCAAGAGACGCGTATAGTAAGCAGATTCAAGTGGATGTGAGTTGCCGTTCTTATGAGGAGATGAAAAGGCTTGCTCAGGATAGAGTAGGGTGGAGAGCTGCATCAAACCAGTCTCCGGACTGAAGACCATAACAACAACAACAACAACAACAGATGGTGAGGACATACATCCACAGAATTGTGAGAGCTAATGGTGTTGAAGGAAAAGTTAAGAGAGCTGTAAAAGAATTTCTGTTAAAAGAATGGAGTTTTCAACAAACTGCAGAGAAATATTGATTAAAGACGTCTATGCTGCAGAAAAGCATTACCACAGCTAAGAAATATAGAGCCGAAAGCCTTCAGTTCTGTCAACTTAAGTTTGTTGTTGTTGTTGTTGTTGGTTGTTTTAAGGGGACTAAACACAACTTAAGTTTCCAAACACCTATGTTAACTGTTTTTCAGAAAATATTTGCTTAGCCAAATAAAAGTTATAGTGAAATGGTTTAAAAAATTCCTTTCAATTTGTCATTGTTCCTGACTACAGCGCCCAGTTACTTTTTTCTCAGATCCATGTGATGGAAGTTATTCTGGAAAAGCGAACCATAAGAAATCCAAAAACTGAATGTAATGAAATACAAAGTTCAGGAGGTCTTTACAGATCCTGAAGAGCAATTATTAGCGAAATACTTCATAAAGGCCTCCAGTTTACATTATGCACTCACGTGAACTGGCCTACATGTATGCTAAAAAACTAAACACAAAGAATTACCCAAGAATGACATTCATTGAAGAAGATTTTAGGGCATCAGAAGTAACTGAGCAGCCAACAGCCTCTACAGCAAGTTGTGATACACCTTCACCTGGAGAACCTGCAACTGTATGTGTTGCTTCACCTTCCACTTCAGGTGTGACTAACTGAAATACCAACTCCTGAAGAGTGTACACCTTTTCCAAAACCTGCAAGGCGAGAAGCAAACTCAAGGCAAAACAAATCTGCAGATTACACTAGCATTATAATCAAAAATGAACTAGAAGCCTCAGCAATGGCTAAAATGAGACCAGCTTAAAAGAGAACATTGCTCCAGGCCAAGACGGAATAGAAGACATCTGCAAAAAAATAAAATCTGTGATACAGAAACCTTTCCACAAAGTGTGCTGGAATCTGAGAATGAAGGATGCTGTAAAACAGATGATGATGAAGCCAAAATCTAACAAAAGTTGACAGATGATGAGGAAGTGAGGTTTGGTGATTTGGTTTGTTTCACCATAGAGAAGACTTATTCATCTTAGCCTACCTAAGTTAATTTGGAAAGAAGAAGTGTTTGTTTCCTGCTTGCGGATAAAAGGCTCTAGATTTGTATTCCCTGTTGCCCCAGAGGAATCAGTATTAGAGAGGTCAGACACTATTTGTCTCTTGCCTTCTAAAAAAACACCTGGGGCACAAACACAACAGAGGATGTTCCAGTTAATATTTATTAACGTATAAATTAAACATTTTGCGGAAATTTGGCCATATTTATACAAAAAAACACACTGTCCACTTTAACCCCATGGAATTTCACCCAATGGTCACACTTACCCCACCATGGGGTACATGTGGACAGATTGCAGACATTTGGTTTTTTTGATTTGATGGTCAAAATATTCAAGGTATAAGGAATTACTTCTATGCTTCTTATAGGGTGGAAACTGCTTAATGCTCAGATAGTAAATTCCAAAAATCAGCATCAATTTGGGTTAATATAAAATATGAAACATAAAAAGTGTCCACACAAGCCCCACTCTCGCTTAGCTATTTTCTTACATGACAGACATCACTATTTAATTTGATTCTAATTTGCAGATGTAGCTGATGATAGGACATAGGTATCGAAACTCGTGTGGTGAATACAAAAACAAAGTAATTTAACGACAGTTGCGTATCCCATTATTGGAGACATTATTTATGACTGGAAAATAGCTTAAGCTATTAAGGTAGGTGATTTTGTGTTCCCTTAAGCTATCTTTGAGCTATTAATTATGTATTACTCACGAAAATGACGCCATAGTACATCGAAACATGTCATGTCGAAGATAAAATTAAATTAAAAATGTTACTTGGAGCGACCTTGGCCTTTACCTCAGTGTGACGTTTTGGTTTTTCCATGCAATGTTTACCTTAGAAACAGAGCTGATAAATGCCGTGGGGAATTCTCACAATTCATGTCTCACTACCTGAACACTGTCTCACAGGCCGTTTGTGCCGGCTGTTTAACTGCATAATTTTTAGGACATTATGAATAACAACGATCTTACAAGTTATCATTAATACATGCAACAAAACAGTCTAGATCGCAATTTCTTTTATATTATTATTACATGACTATCTTCGAAGCACAACTGTAATTATATATAATATAATATTATAGGGATAAATTATTTATAAACTGAGTATTTAAAATTAAGAATAAAATGTACCTGTAACATTGGCCACCAGTTTTCAGCTGGAGCTGCTTAATGGTTTAATGTGACTGCTGTACAAGTGCAGTCATCTTTTAAATACTGGAAGATCTAACCTCTAATTCAAATGTAGGCCAATCTGGTATAGGTTCTAACGGAAGTTATAGAACAATGCGCACATTTAGGATCAGACTGACGTAACTACATTTTCGCCATTTTTGAGTTGTTAGTACCATAAGGTACACGGAATAAAGACCTGCGTTATGATCTAACAAGCGTAACTATCTTATGCGGTTTTCGATTTAGTTGTCAACGTATCTACATTTTATGATAAATAGTAATGATCAGATCGACGCAAGAGCTGATCCGTTTGTAGACCACAGGACTTACAGATAATTTGTGAGACGGAACAGCTCTTACGTTCCTTTCATCCTAACAGAACTGTTAAAAGTTGCTTCTCCCGCTACTTCTCTTTAGACGCATTGTCGCCGTCGCACTATGACAACAATGAAACGCGACTTTCTGGAAAGGAAAATAAATATTGTTTCACTTGTGAACAGTATTGCCAGATGGCAGAGAGAAAAAATACCTACAGTCTCACAAAAGTGTCCCTACGTCTTCCCTACTTTCTCCCTACCACCTCATTAATGCCCCTACACCAGGGTCGTAGCCAGGATTTGGCTCCGGGAGGGGGCTGATTCCTGGTGTCCGGCCAGCAAAGGTTAACCAGTTGATTAATGTGACATTTTACAATTTTGAAAAACTTTAAAATAAATATTTGGCATCGTGCTTCACTTGCTAGATATATTTTTCCAGTGACTGATCGTTACTGATTGATGGAGTCAAGTGTAGATTATGCCGCGAATTCCTAGTTCTCTGTTACAAGAGGATTACTGATTTATCGATCGGAGAAGGGTACATCAAGAACCTGTCAACCATGGAGAGGAACAGCATGAATTAGTTTCCCCAAATATGCCGCTAATTCCGAGTGCACTGTTACACGAGGATAACTGATTTATTGACCGCACAAGGATACATCGAGACACTATCAACCATAGAGTAGGGACAGCAGTAATTTAGTTCACAGTCAGCACAAAAAAGGAAGTCCGTCACGCTACATGATTCGATTTTCAAAGAGTAATGCTATGTTGACAACAAATTGTTCATTATAACGTAGGCTGTCGCAAATGTTTTAGCGTTTTCTTGTGGGCATCTTTTCATTTACAAGTACTAACTAGTATATCGTCCTGACGTAAATAAATAGGTCGAGTCAAGGTAATAAAACGTCTTTCGTTCAAGTAAACAATGAATTTTTCTTTTGCTCACATTTTCTAACACTATTTCGAAACCTACTCTCCATTCCACTGATATACATTGAAATCGTCATATTTCGCATAAATTTTAATGTGTCTGAAACAAAATTTTTCAAATTAATATTGTTTACTATGAACAGAAAACAATTATGCCGTCTAAAATATCATTGGCTACTTAAACTTTGTCACAATTGGTCGGCTTCATTCCTGCGTGCTGACAACTGTTCTGTTGCCAACATTACCCCTAGGTCTGTGTCGGCGATTGTAAAATTTTACCAAAGTACCTACACGTTGGGGACTTTTGGATGAAAATTCCCTACATGCTTTTAATGCTTAAAAGTACCTACGTGTAGGGAAAATTCCCTACGTCTGGAAACACTGCTTGTGAATGCGTTTCACAAGCTACTAGGAGCGCTGTGTGGTCCAGGAGAATTTAACGGAATCTTGTAAGTATTAGTACCTGTTGCTTAGAAAAGAAAAGAGCTGGCCTACGAAATTCTTCTAATTCAGGACCTGAAGACAGTACTTTGTGTCCAGCACATGACAGTCCTCTCTGCATAAGAAAAGAGATCTTATAGACTTATGTAATAAGGGTAGTGTACCTTTCAGGTATCACACATTATACCGAGGACTCAATGCTTCTAATAATTTAGAAACTGAGGAAAACGTGAAAGAATCACAGTAATAGACTACATGTTTAGTATCTGTTTTTGTCTCGTTTATTACTGTTGCTAGTTCATTACCTTAGCTCTTTCATGTAAACCACTAATTTTGGCTTGTTTAAATGTCTTAAAAGTCGATCACTGTACGTAACAAGAGCCTTGCTTTGTCACTAAAATTAGTAAATAAGGTCTCTGAACTACTGGTTACTCCCTGCTACAAAGCCTTGTTCCCTGGCTCAACCTCAGAACTGACCCGTTTCAAATTACTTCAATAACAGGAAGTTAATACTACAGTGGTCAATATACATAGCAGCTCACACGTTATTATACACAGACATTAATAAGCACGCCACCACAATTAAAGTTATCTTAGAGAAAGCTCTATGCAACGCTACGCAAACGAACTACTTCATAACTATCTAGTACCCGGGTGCAACCTAATTAACTAGCTACAACGCGAAGGGGGGAGGGAATTTTCTTGAGCCCGTCGGTCTGGTTCCAACGCCGCTAATTCGTGGTTAGGGCCTGGAAACAGTCTTACACAAATCGCTCACGCAGAGGCGAGACAAAGCCATGACATATATTAACAAAAAATAATAAATTTTGCAAAAAAAAAAAAAAACCCTGATCAAGTGTGCAAGCACATCAAATAAACACTACAAATTTACACATGTCAAGCAATCCTAGACAAAAAGAAACAGATGATCAAATATACAAACACATAAAATAAACATCAGAAATCCAAACAAGTTAAACAATCCTAAGTTATAAAATAATCTAAAGTAAAATTGACTTACAATGTAACGTATCCTTACCATCAGTTGTGCTGCAAAACAAAAAATGGAGATTAGTGGTTTACCGATTCAGGTGTCCTCATGGTACATGTAGTGCGGATGTTCCTCGACGCGGAGCTTGCCTTTTTTCCACCTCCTTTATTTTTGCTTGTATTTCCTCACATCTGTGATTCTGCCCTCTTCTGAATGTTAGTCTGGCCTTTTCTACAGATCACGCTCCATCCTTTAATTTACAAAATTACCCTGCAAAACTTTTCTGAAAAATGTAAGTTGGTTCTATTAATAAGCCAGGGTGTATATTGTCAATGAAATTTTGATGAACCCCTTCGTTAGTGCTCTGCCGTCTTCCAGTCGAATCGCACACCTCCTGTTATTCAAATGGACAATCCCTAGACAAAATTATTTAGACCTCTGAGCATCACCACCACAGTGCATCTATGTGCAACTAATAATCCCATGAATTACAGCGTTGGCGCCTACCACGGCGTCTTATAAACATGCTACCTAATGGGGAGACTGCCGATATAAAATTTACAGTAAAGGTGGCAACTAAGGAGCTTGCTAAACAAGGCTAGTTTCACACACAGTGAAGAAGAGCACACACACGTTAAACGATATACAGGGACACAAATTACCATAAACAAGACATATACAAAATAAAATACTTAACATGGCCTAAAGAACTCAGATTAGATACCATCAATCCTCACGATGGAAACAAAAGGATAAAAGCATGGACAAAGAAAGGGACTATGTGAGGCAGGCAGCCTTATAGCTAACAGAGACACTTGAACATGTCACACTAATAATTTTTTTTATGTACAAAATGGAGCGTCAAGGTAACGTACATCGAACAGCCGACCACATGGAACTGGCAAGTTGCTGTTATCCACCCCAATAGCAGCGTGTACCTTATAGTACACAAAACATGCATACAACATGAAGATGCGTTGTGCTGAAATGAAATCGCACAACAAACACATAAGTATACAAAGGACACATATAAAAAATACACTTTTAAAACAATCCACTTAAGGCGAACACTACAAAAGACATACAAAAACAGCATAAATCTACAAATACAAATGACATGGGTGGTAAGAATATCACTTAAATTTACCTTAGCAAAAAGAAAATTACACAAAACATATGACACAATTAATCCGTATATGCTCCTTCCCGAGCAGGTTGGTCGAGTGAAGATCAACTGCAGCAAATTATTATTGGCTTGTGCTAGGACCGGGATCCTTCGGTTTGTTATGGCACAGATCAGTGGACCTGATTTCCACTTTTTTTTTTTTTTTTTTTTTTTCGTGGCTTTAGGGCGCACAACTGCTAAGGTCATTAGCGCCCAGACAAGAACAGAGATTCGCTAGATCTCAAAAAAATGGTAACTGCCAGTTAGAATATCAAGAGAAGGCTAAAAACGAAAGATAAAAAAAAACAAAAGGGTTAAATATCCTTTGATAAATTGGCCAAGTTGATAAAACGCAAAACTCGAGCAGCTGCCCGTGTGTCATCAGGTAAAATTTCCTCCAGAGTAGACGGAAAGTGAAGGGCTACACGGAGACGATTAAAATTAACACAAGACAGTAAAACATGTCGCGCCGTCAGCAATTCACCGCAGGAGCACAGCGGTGCGGGATCGGCGGTTAGCAAATGACGGTGGCTGAAACGGCAGTGACCGATCCGCAACCGGGTCAGGATGACCTCCTCACGCCGAGAGGGGCGGTCGGGATCGGTTTTACAGTTCTCAATTTATTGTCGTGGAGTGAGAACCACACACTGTACCAGGACGATACAATACTCCGGCGAAGAGCCCGTTGAACATCGTCTGATGGGACGCAAAAAGTATCCAAGCGAAGTAAAAGAGCTGCTGCCTTAGCTGCTATGTCGGCGGTCTCATTCCCGGGCACACCCACGTGGCCAGGACCCACAGGACCCACAGCAGCTGTCATCTGCTAGCAACTGGAGGGAGCGTTGGATCCGATACACGAGAGGATGGGTCGAGAAAGGGTCCTTAAGACTCTGCAGGGCACTAAGGGAGTCCGAACAGATGGCATAGAAAGGTTGGCGGTGGCGGTGGCGGCAGGTATACAAAACGGCCTGGTGGAGGGCAAAAAGCTCAGCCGTGAAATTCGAGCACCGGTCAGGGAGCTTGTATTGGAAACGGTTGTCCCCGACGACGTAGGCAGATCAGTGCTCTTGGAACCATCAGTGTAAATAAATATGGCATTATCGAGCCGCGAACGGAGTTAGACAAGCCTCGAGCGGTATACCAAATCCGGAGAGCTCTCCTTGGGGAGCGAACTAAGTTCAAGGTGAGTGTGAACCTGGGCCTGATGCCACGGTGGCAATGGGCTTTCGCTCAACCGAAAGGTGGAAGGAAAGGTAAAATCGAGCCGCTGAAGCAGGCGGCGAAACCGAACTCCAGGTGGAAGCAAGGCTATCGCAGACAACTGATATTGGCGATCGAGTGAGTCTTCAAAAAATAATCGGTAAGATGGATTGTTGGGCATCGACCGCAAGCGGCATGCGTACCGACGCAATAGTATGTCACGCCGAGTGGTCAAGGGTAATACAGCAGCCTCGGCATACAGACTTTCAACAGGGCTGGTATAAAATGCACCGGTCGCCAGACGTAATCCCCGATGGTGAATAGAGTTGAGACGGCGGAGAATCGACGGCCGTGCAGAAAAGTATACGAGGCTTCCGTAGTCGAGCTTCGACTGAATAATGGCCTGGTAAAGGTGAAGCAGGACGGTACGATCCGCTCCCCATGACGTGCCACTGAGAACACGAAGAACATTAAGGGATCGGGCACAACGGGCAGCCAGGTAGGACACGTGTGTGGACCAGCAAAGTTTCCGATCCATCATGAGCCCCAAGAATTTTGTTGTCTCCACGAAAGGGAGAGCAACGGGGCCGAGACGTAGGGATGGTGGAAGAAATTCCTTGTATCTCCAGAAGTTTATACACACCGTTTTCTCAGTGGAGAATCGGAAGCCGTTCGCGATGCTCCAGGAATATAGGCGGTCAAGACAGCGTTGAAGACAACGCTCCATGAGACACGTCCGCTGGGTGCTGCAATAAATTGCGAAATCGTATACAAAAAGGGATCCGGAAACGTCGGCTGAAAGGCAATCTACGATCGGATTGATTGCAATGGCAAAGAGAGCCACACTCAAGACGGAGCCCTGCGGTACCCCATTCTCCTGGCGAAAGGTATCTTACAAAACAGAGCTCACCCGTACCCAGAACTTGCGATCCGCCAACAACGCTTGAATAAAAAGAGGGAGGCGGCCCCGAAGGCCCCATGTGTGCAATGTGCGGAGAATGCCCGCTCTCCAACAGGTATCGCATGCCTTCTCTAAGTCGAAGAACACTGCTACTGTTAGACGCTTCTGTAGAAAGTTATTCATAATGAAGGTCGACAACGTAACGAGGTGATCAGCAGCAGAGCGGTGTCGACGAAAACTGCATTGGACATTTGTTAGGAGGCGGCGAGATTCGAGGAGCCAGACCAACCGAGCGTTAACCATGCGTTCCAGCACCTTACAGACACAGCTCGTCAGAGAAATGGGGCGATAACTAAAAGAATATGTTTGTCCTTCCCTAATTTGGGGATGGGGACAACAATGGCTTCACACCAACTTGTGGGAACATGACCTTCAGTCCATATGCGATTGTAGGTACTAAGAAGGAAACACTTGCCCGCAGGAGAGAGGTTCTTCAGCATCTCAATATGGATGGAATCGGGGCCGGGAGCAGAAGATCGGGACAGGGCGAGAGCACGGTCTAGCTCCTGCTTGGTGAAGAAAACATTATAATTTTCACGATTAAAAGCGTGGAAAGAAGGCGGCCGGGCCTCCTCTGCCTGTTTGCGAGGGAGGAAGGCAGGGTGGTAATGGGCAGAGCTCGAAACCTCTGCAAAGGAACGGCCCAGTGCGTTGGAAACATCAACGGGGTCCAGAAGGACTGCGTTCTCGACGGTCAGGCCAGAGTGGACCTTGATGCCGGATAAACGGCGTAGGCCACCCGAAACAGCCATGGAGGGAGTAAAACGGTAAAAGAACTAGTAAAAGCAGTCCAGCTAGCTTTTTTTGCTGTCGATAACACGACGACATTGCGCTCGCAGTCGTTTATAATTGATACAATTCTCCAAAGTTGGGTTGCGTTGGAAGGTGCGTAAAGCACGTCGCCGGGCTCTAAGAGCCCCGCGGCAGGCTGCAGTCCACCAAGGGACCGGGACACGACATGGAGAAGAGGATGTACGAGGTGTGGAATGTTTGGCAGCTGTGAGAATAACCTCTGTGAGGTATTCGACCTGAATGTTACAGCTGGGAAAATTCTGATCGTGAAAAACAGCCATGGAAGAATAAAGCCCTCAGTCTGCTTTAGAAATGTTCCAACTGGTGGGACGAGGAGATGGGGAATGATGCAGGAAGTGGATGACACAAGGGAAATGCTCACTCGAGTACGTGTCAGAAAGTGCATACCACTCAAACCGACCGGCAAGCTGAGGAGTGGATATCGCGAGGTCTATATGGGAATAAGTATGTGTTGTGTCTGAATGGAAGGTCGGTGCACCGGTGTTGAGGCAGACAAGATTGAGGTGTTGGAGAAGGTCCACCAAAAGGGAGCCTCTCGGACAAGGTGCCAGAGAGCCCCATAGGGGGTGGTGGGCATTAAAGTCGCCTACCAACACGAAAGGTGAAGGGAGCTGGTCAACGAGGTGTAGCACATCTGTCCTAGTAAGGGCGGATGACGATGGCGAATAGATATTACAGAGGGTAAGGAAAAGGTGGATAGAGTGATGCGGACGGCAACTGCCTGTAGGTTAGTATGCAACGAAATGGGATGGTGATAGACGTCGTCCCGAATGAGCATCAGAACCCCTCCATGGGCTGGGGTACCTTCCACAGATGGCAGGTCGAAACGCACAGAGGTGTAGTGTGGGAAGTCTGCAGGATCACTTGGACGTAACTTAGTTTCTTGGAGACAAACTAGAAGCGGGCAGTGCAATCGAAGTAGTTTTAATTCCTCCAGATTGGAACGAAAGCCGCGAGTATTCCATTGAAGGAGCGCCATGATAAAATATAAGAAGGGAAGATAAAAAGGAACAAGCAGGTGGGGTCACTTCGACGGCCGCTGAGGACCGGACTTCGAGGGAGCACTAATGTCGCCATCTAGAGGCAGAGAGTCATTTTCCATAGGTTCAAATGATTCGGTTCAAATGATTCATCTGCCACCTTCCCGACTTTATCAGGAGGGGCAGCTTCCGCCGTCGGTAAAATGCCTGTTGCCCGGCTAACAGTAGTGCGTCCCGGCGAGACAGAAGATGATCGGGCCCGACTACTATTGGACGGCGTGACGGATAGGTCACGCCTCGGCTGGGAAGGAGAGGAACCCTTTTTCTTGTTGGCTCTTCTGGAAGAGTGACGGTGAGAAGAGGCAGTTGACGGTTGGGAAGCCTGAGAACGCAGAAAATCTTCACCGGCGGGTTCCTTTTTCAAAGTCCTGGCATCTTGTTTAGGTGCCCGCGGTTTATTAGACGTTGACGAAGACTGAACTTTAGAAGCAGCAGGAGGAAGTGGGGACGTGGAACGGGCGATCTTCGGGCTGCCGGATCGCACAACTGTGTCAGCGAAAGTGAAGTCACAGGTCTGGGTACCTGAATCTTTAGTAGGTCGAGTGTAGGTGAGCACCTTACTGTATGTGCCCGCTGGGAGGACAGTGGGCTTTCGACTCGCCAACAACTTTCGAGCGGCAGATGTTGATACCTTTTCCTTAACCCGAATTTGCTGGATGACCTTTTCATCCTTATATACAGGGCAGTCCCGAGAGGACACCGTTGCAGTTAAGGCAGTGAGGGGACGGAGGTGGGCAATCCCCCTCATGTTGGTCCCTACCACAAGTGACACATTTTGCTGCATTTGGGCAAGATTGACGGGTATGGTTGTATCTGTGGCATTGGAAACAGCGCGTTGTGTTTGGTATATAAGGGCGGACGGAGATAACTTCGTACCCTGCTTTGACCTTCGATGGGAGTTCAACTCTGTCGAACGTCAAGAACACAGTACGAGTTGGTGCCAGCTGGTTATCTACCTTTTTCAATACCCTATGCAAGGCTGTTACACCCTGATCGGACATATAAGTTTGTATATATTTTTCAGACAACCAGTCAAGGGATCTCGTGAAGACTACCCCCTGTGACGAGTTGAGCGTGCGATGCGCTCAACATAGTCCCTATAAGTTTTTGGGCCTGGAAGGCACTGTCCGCTGCCAGCAACAATGTCCCATTGCGCTGACGCGAACAGGTGTTAACAGAGCCAGCAATTGCATCAACACCTTTCTGAATGACGAAAGGATTTACAGAAGTGAAATCTTTACCGTCGGTTCGAGAGACAACAAGGAATTTCAGAAGATTAGGCAAAGTTTTCTTTTGCTGAGGCGAAACTATCTTTCGTTTCTGGGTCAAAGTCACAGAAGAAGAGAAGGAAGTCATTGCGGAAGTGTCCCCCGTGATTACTGGCGTCTCCGATGGCGCGCTCCTTCCCAGTGGGGGCCCTCTCTGAGGGCTTACCCGCCTTAGGTGATTGTTCACACCTCAGGTCACACCTCCCGAGAACTGACGGAGGGACCAATCGGCACGTTCGGAAGGTACCAGCTCGGGTAATCACCCCTCCCTGGGCCTGGCCTTTACCAGGGGGTACGTACGTGCCCTACTTGTCGACCCAGGGCGGGGAATTACGCGTTACCCCGTCACCTACTACGCATGATAATGTGTGGGTCGGCCTTCAGACACACACAGGGAGGAGAGAAGAAGAGAGGAAGTGAAGAAAAAGAAGTGTCTCAAACGCTGAAGCGGAGACTAATGAGGAGGAGAGGAAGGCTAGGAGAGGACAGCAAGGAGAGAGAGACAGAAGCAAAGGTGAGGAAAGGAAGAAACCAAGGAATAAGAGAAACTACGTCAAGAAACCACCTGAACTCGCAAAAGACGCCCGTCTCCGGGGGAAAGGCATAAACCGGGAGGGAAAGTAAAGCAGCCTGGGGCAGAAGAAAGGCTGCTTCGGCTCGGGGCCCCATGCGCGCCACACACGTACCCACAAAAGAGCTGTGGGTTCCCTGGGGGGGGGGGGATTTCCACATGTTCTGTTGGTGGGTCACGTGGTTTTCACGGGCCTTTATCGGGTCTGTAGCCCTTATTAACGTTCGCAAACTTTAGGCGCTTGTCTTCATGCTTATCATGCCAATAACCGTGCCCGTTCCTGCGCAGCAGCTGATTTTCCGCATTGGAAGGATCGAACACTGTGCTGCTATTGCTTTCCGTGTGGTAGTGTCTAGCGCTATTGTTGCTCCGATTACTTCTAGAAGAGCAGTTGCCATTTCTTCTAGGTCCGTCATCATCGTCATATTCTAAGTCCTCCAGGTAAGCATGGAAGGACTCAATGTCCTCCTTGCAACTTCCCGCAAGGACGGCATTGCACACATTTCGTGGGAGCTTCGATGCGCAAATTCTTATCAATTCACGAGGAGGGTATGGGCAATCGAGGAATTGATTTCTCTGCATCATTCCTCGAAAGAATTCTCCGAGACTCCTAAAATTCCTGTTAGCAAAGTGGGGCATCACTAGAATGCTACTTTTCACTCGTTCCTGTTGCCTCTCCGACCAGTAAGCAGACAGGAAATGTTCCCTATAATCATCATAGTAGCGGCAATATCTTAAGAGAGGTCGCATCCGCGTGGCGGGCTCCCCCTCGAGATATCCGCACACATACTTGATTTTCTGTCCTTCTGGCCAGTTCGGAGGCAGAGAGTAATCGAATTGCTCTAGCCACGCACGCAGGTGTATACCACTTGCAGAGTTTCGGAACACCTAGTACTTTTCTACAGTGAGAAAGTGGTTATAATCAAATGCCTGCACTGTCTCTCAAACTGGCACTCGACTCGTTCTTTCTCTTATGGGAGGATGGACACACAGAGTTTTGACCTCCTCCTCGAAAGCCGAATCAACTACGCGGTCGGAACGACAGGGCCGACCTCCATACAAACTGTGGCAGGCGTTTTCTACTCGCGGGCGTTTGAGGCCTGGAACGAAGACTTGCGCCTTAGACGCGACGCATTCCTCTAACTCTGCCGCTACATCGCAACACCTACGGTTAATTTCCCACTGTTGTTCCTTGAATCAGAGTAAGTTGCGAACTTCTTCCGATTCATTTACAGCCGCGGTGGAGTAGCCGAGTGGTCTAAAGCGTCTCGCTGCGGAGCGCACGGTTGCTTGCCGTGGAGGTTTGAGTCCTCTCTGGGGCATGGGTGTGTGTGTGTGTGTGTGTGTGTGTGTGTGTGTGTGTGTGTTGTCCTTAGGTTAGTTTACCTAGGTTTCAAAATGTTCAAATGTTTGTTAAGCTTATGGGACTTAACTACGGGGTCATCAGTCCCTAAACTTACAAACTACTTATCAACTACCTTATACTAAGGACGGCACAAATATCCATGTCCGAGGGGGGGATTCGAACCCCCTACCGTAGTGGCCGTGCAGACCGTGACTGGAGCGCTTCAGTCTACTCGGCCACCGCGGACGGCTACCTAGGTTTAAGTAGTTTGTAAGCTACGGACTGATGACCATGCAGTTTGGTCCGATAGATTTCCAAACATTTGAACATTTTGAATTCATTTACAACAGCGGGAGCTGCCTTGTCTGCCGCTGCCTCTCCGGTCTGTAGAAGCTGTGCCACCGAATGGCCAGTTCTTCAAAGCACGCGCCTAGTTCAGCTATGCGTGCACCTAGTTCATCGGTGTGCGTTTTCGATCGACCGTCTACCAAGTCGACTCTCTCGTTAAGAGAGTGGACCTCGGTCTTAACTAATTCGACTCTCTCCTCAAGAGATTGGATTTTAGTATCTACACGATCGGAGAGGGCAGATACAGCTTCTGGATTGCCTGAAATTTTGGTCGCGTTTTCTGAGATACCCTTCATTGCTACTTCATGCCGTTCCTGAACTAGCCGCACTATATCGGTGCACAACCCATCCAGATTAATGTTAATAACCTGAACGGTGTTAGTTTGCACCTCCTGGCATTGTGCAGAAACCTTAACAAGTTCGGCCTGGACTGAAGCATGTTGTGCTTCCATCCCTGCTTTTAACTCCAGAACAGACGCATTCTGCGCTTCCTTTATGGAACCTACCTCTGCTTTCAGTTCTGCATTATGCGCTTCCATTCCTGCTTTTATTTCTCTCATGAGGGCCATGAGGTCGCTTAGTGTCTTATCAGAAACGCATACAGGCATAGTAACACTGGTTGAACTAGTTTGCGCAGTATCAGAAACTGCCATATTGGTATGCGGTTCGCTTTGTTCGTCCCTGCCCTCACTCCCGGACACGTCCACGTTTAAACAAGTCGCGATTTCAACGGGAACACGGCCGTCTGTAGTCGCTACTTTTTCCCTTTCGGTGGAAAGATCTGAGCTAGACGACTTTCCACGGTCCTGACTTTGGTTTAAATGCCAAGAGAGAGTGAAACGGACTAGGTAGAATTATTCTCCATCGTCACAAGTACTTTTGACCAGAAGTAAGTAACAAAAGATTAGCCTAACGAAAAAAGAAGAAAAAACACTAACTAAGCCTTCACACACAATACACTGTGGCTGTGCTCTTTTTACAAAAACAATTAAATAAAACAACCCTTCGAAAAATACGCAAAAAATACACAGATGTGTGCTGAAAACATAAAATGTAATAGATTAATGCGCGCTGCTAATCTCACACATTCATCCACTGGGAGGGGAAAGAAAATTTTTTTAAAGAATATTCCCGCGCGCATTTAAAGCAAAAACTATTTCATAAACAGATCACCCACGAGAAGAGCGATCCCTGGCAGCGGTAAGCCAGATAAAAGTCGACCACTGTACGTAACAAAAGCCTTGCTTTGTCACTAAAAGGTCCGTGTGAATTACTCGTTACTCGCTGCAACAAAGCCTTGTTCCCTGGCCCAAACTGAGAACTGACTCGTTTCAAATTGCTTCAATAACTGGAAGTTAATACTACAGTGGTCAATATACATAGCAGCTCACACGTTATTATACACAGATATTAATAAGCAAGCCACCACAATTAAAGTTATCTTAGAAAGGTGGCTAAGAAAACATTTACGGCGCAACGGAATTTAGTCGTAAGAAACATTGCATCTGAGCATGTTCCAGAACTTGTGAAACAATATCAAATAAAAGAGGGAAGGTGCTCTAAAACTACAATTTACAGGCAACTTACGGAATATGCTGAACGTAAACTTGTTTTTTCAAATGGAAAACAAGCAAAATGGGGAACCAATTTTGTTAATACAATAAAATGCATCTCTTACATGGATTAATGCGGACGGTGCTCAGCCTAAATTATACATGATTTAACGCTACTAGGGGGAAGGATTCACAAACACGCATTCTCTCACACACACGCAATGCCACAGCGAAACTCACCAGCCGGCCGCGGTGGCCGAGGAGACTGCGGCGCCCCAGTCACGGTCGGCACGGCCACTACGGTCGGGGGTTCTAATTCCCTCTCGGGCGTGGATATTTGTGCCGTCCTTAGTGTTAGCTAGTTCATAAGTAGTTTGTAAGTTAAGTCCCATAAGCTATACAAACATTTGAACATTATTTGAAACTCATCAAAAACAGCGTGCTGAGGGGAGGAGGAAGCATGCGCCGCTATCGTAGGCGAAATTCATCAAGTCGGAGGTAGCACAAAACACAATATACAAACACTTTGAAGCTGGCTCTGATCTGTCGTGCCTGTTTTGATATGGTGCGTGTGTATAGCAAGTTAAATTACATCTGAATTAGACCGGCGCTAACGGCGAACACGGCTACGTTACATGAACGCACTCCACTGAAAGTGAAGTGGTTGAAAGTCGGATTCATTACACAAAATCACGGTTGATTCTTAAGATGTAGTCTGTTACAAATCGAGCTAGGTACTGGTTTTATAAGAGAAATGAAGTGAACTCAGGCGACTAGCTGCATAGGCGGAAGTCGGAACTCGGACCCATGTGGTTCCGAAAACTGATAAAATTGAATAAATTCAAATTCCGAAAAATAAAGAAAATTAGCTACTGCATGTAACCCATAGAAATGCTTAGAAATGTATAAGGAAGTGAATAAAAAACGGCTACACGCGATAGGGGGCGATTACATAGACGGATTAAGTCCAGTCACAGAAAAACCACAAAAATGAAGTAATTACAAATAAGAATAAGAACTACGGCATGCAACCCATAGAAATGTTTAGAATTACATAAGAAAGCTATTGGAGGAGTTATACAAGGCTGAGAGAGAAGTACAGTCACAGACAGATTTGGCACTACAAGTCGGAGAAGAACCAGCAACATTAAAATAGGCGGGGAGAGAAGATCGCGAAATATTAGCGGAATTCAGAAGGATACCCGCATAGTTACTTGCCTGATAAGCATGGAAGAAACAAGAGTGGAAGCTGAAGGCTTTGCTCTATGAACCAACCACGTGGAACACGTATCACTCACGGAAGGAAACGATGAGAATAGTTTTACGTGCACTGTATTACCTATTAGAAATCGGGCCCAACATAGCTATAAAGTATTTACACAGAGTTCATTCACCGCCACATGATCACAAAATGTTTTAACACCCCAAGCCGTAATCAAACTACAACTAGAATCACACACACCACGTTTATCTATTGGAAATCACTGAATTGAAAAACGAGAACACATTTCCACACACGATCGGAGAAAACATTCAAAAAATGTTTCTAAGTTCATGAATCTAAGTTAAACGTGATAGTCAATGAAATGCTACTATCTCGCGGATACTAGAGAAGAACCAACCTTACCTCCCCAGACTCCCAGCATAGAATGATGAGCCGCAGGGCTACTGGGATGCGGGTAGACACCGGAAGCTGGAAAATCCACGAAAACAGCCGTGGTGGGGGACCGAGAGATTCGTCAACCAGCTCATAACCAAAGGGTGTGGAAACCTCTTTGGTAGTATCAGCAGCTATCGATATTGAGCCAGAGAGAACGATGCAAAGCGAGCTGTCACTCCCCACATTCAATCAGCCATAGATTCACGCACGCACTTAAAGGTAAAACAACTGCACATTCTCACAGGGACAGTGGCGTAGCGAAGAAGCCGTACTTATGCCACAATAATTAATATAACAATAAATTATTAACATAAAATAAGAAAACCCTACCAATATTAACTAATATTTTAACACACGAAATAAAAATGCTATTCCTCCAGGCTTGAAAAGAGTGGGGTCAAGCTTTAACAAAATGATAATCTAACGACATTAAATAAATTATAACTTTACAGAAACTGTACAAAAATATATGGAAGACGACAGATAGTCGTTTTTCAGTCTGTATTGTATTACTTTTGAAACTGTAAATCACAAATAGAAAAATCAGTGTGGGTGAGCACTGTGTTTCGTTAAAATTATTTTATCTACGTTTGTTAAGTGAAGATTAAAAAACGTATATTTTTTCGTTACGTGTAAATTATTTATTGTAGGTTCTGGGATATTGCAGACCAATAATGTCAAGTCAAAATAATAACGATTTTATGTGTTTCCATCATATACTACTAATAAACTTCCTGAGAACTAGTTCTCCAGCAGATAGTTATTTAATAGCTCTGACACACATTCCCATACCATGTAATCTGTGTTTATGAAAACATTATTAATACAACTGTAGTAATCTTTCATATGATAACATTGCTTAAAGTTGCATATTATATGTTTACCATTCATATGTTCAAAAGCAGCAGTCATTAAGTTAAGGATCAGATGAACGTAACTACGTGCATAATTTCATAAAATATTTCATTAGTGTCCACCGAGTGACTAGAATATGTAACACCTAGTAGAAAACAAGTCAATGAATTATACTTTTCAAATACGATAGAAAGGTTTGTGAAAAACTATCAGAAAGTAATCAGTTTTTTTGACAAAACCTTTAAATCGAATTACCTCAAAACGCTGTTTCAGTAGTTACGTTTCTTTGATCCTAAATGGACGAATGGATTTCAATATGCAAGAAACGAAATCATTGTGTAGAATGGTTAATCCGGTCGAAAAATCTCAAAGGATTTAAAAATATATTATACCTTGTTTGTTGTGGTCTTCAGTCCCGAGTCTGGTTTGATGCAGCTCTCCACTCTACACTATCCTGAGCAAGCCTCTTCATCTCCTCATAAGAACGGCAACCTACAGACATTTGAATTTGCTTACTATATTCATCTCTTGGTCTCCCTCTGCAATATTTACCCCACACACTTCCCTCCAACGCTAAATTCACAATTGCTTGATATCTAAGAATGTATCGTACCAAACAATCCCTTCTTTTAGTCTAAGTATGACAGACATTCCTTTTCTTTCCAATTCTGTTCAATACCTCATTAGTTACGCGATCCACCCACCTAATCTTCAGCATTCTTCTGTAACACCACATTTCAAAAGCCTCTATTCTCTTCCTGTCCGCACTGTTTATCGTCCATGTTTCACTCCCATATGAAGCAACACTCAAGACAAATGCCTCCAGAAAGGACTTCCTTATGCTTAAATTAATATTCGATGTTAACAAATTTCTCTTTTTAAAAACCGCTTTTCTTCCCATTGCCATTCTGCATTTTATATATATCCTTTGTACTGCGACCATCGTATGTTATTTTACCGCCCAAGAAACAAAACTCATTTCCCACTTTTATTGATTCGTTACCTAATCTAATTCCTAATTATATATGGTTATGTAAAATTCATATGTAATATATGTAAGGTAAAGCAGTCAACAATCCGAAGATTGGTTTGAACACCACAGTGCTTTACTAGGCATGGTCCTGTTTGGAGGTGGTATGCATTTGCCTTACTCCGACTTTCGAACTGAGTTACCCAGCCAGTTATAGAGGGACCTACAGTTTAACGTGGATTCCGAACCACAGTGCTACTCGGTATTTTTCAGAGGAGCAATACTGCCATAGATGAAAGAAGTGGAAAGTGACAGATAAAAATCCTAGGACCTGGCGGGGATCGAACCCTCGACATTTTGAATTGTAGTTTGGCACTCTACCACTGTGCAACCGAGGCGCACAGTGTAATGTATGTAAATATAGAAAATCATAAGAAAACCAGTCTTAATTAAATACTCACTTCAGAAATAATTTATCCCTCTAATATATCATTACAGTTGTGGTCTCATGATGGTCATGTAAGTGACCAAAACCGGTTACCAGGAAATAAAAGAAATTGCGATCGAGACTGCCTTGTTACATTAATTAATATCTAACTACAGTTTAGGTCTAGCTGAGGAGGTTTGAGACACATGGCAGAGTTCGTATTGGACGGCCTCTGAAGGGAATGTACGTAGTGCTAGTGCCAACTGTGAGCGTTACCGTGGCTGGAAGCGTCGGTATCGATAGTGGTCTGTGTTGGCAGCACTGTCTGCGATAAAGCACTAGATATACCGAGCTGAATAATCCGCCATTTTGAATCCCAATATGACGACAGTGTTGTATGCTTTGTGTGGTGTAGCGAAGTGAATCAGCAAGTATTTTGTGATTTTATTGTTCCACAGTGGTTGGTTGTGCTGCTCCAAACTGCTCAAATTTTAGCAGACGAGGTCGCTATAAGTTTTATCGGTTTCCTTCAAACATAGATCGGCGTAAAAGGTGGCTTGTAAATTCCAGACTCCAAGTATGGAAGCCAAAATTGAGCAACTACGTGTTTAACGTTAAGTACACAATCTTTTTTTAAAATTTGTATTAAAAATTGTTATGCTCATAGAGAAATAGTAATGAAAATATAGGCCTTTACATGGAAGCTATGGTTTAATTTTGCAACACTTTGTTAAATAATACGGCATACAGTGGGTTTGAAGTAAGCTACTTTTCTTGATTTCATTTAGACCAACTAAGGAATCATTCTAAGGGCAGTATTAAATGCTGCATGAGTACAGCTGACTTTACCCTGCTAGTGATATTTAAATTATATTAGTTCGCATAATTCAGTGTTTGATTTAAATGTGAATCTAAACAAGGGAATAAACCAAGCTGTGAACAGAAAAAAAAAAATTGAATGCAAACAGGAAAGAAGTCTTACATGAAAAGCATTAAATTCAAATCTTATGATGCAACATTTACTTTATTTCAAAGTGCATGGTACCAGAGAGCTTTATATAGTCCTCATCTAACGAAACCAGACGTTCCAAGTTGTTAAACACATTTTTGACGTAAGATCGTCTCTGAAATATGTGTAAAATATGCGAGACATTAGAGGGGGTAATACGGGAAATACTGTACCGCAATTTAACATTATTCCGTAACTGTTTTCGAATGCAACTCTTAGTTACCGTAAACGTATATGGACGTACCATATATAAACCAGAAAATACAGTAATTGTAACGTATTTTAACTGTATGTGGTAAATATTTAGAAGGGCAACATGTGTCTTAATTTGGAATGTAAATATCTATCTCATCACTAACTTCAATTGCTTGCCTCTTGTAGTCAAATGTAAATCAATAAATTTACTATGCTGTAATATTTTCTGCGTTAGGAACGTGTATTTAATGGCCTTAAGCGCATATTAAACGCGTGTGTTCCGTACTCTTTAATTGCGCGCTTTCAACGTGGGATTCAAAATGGAGGACTGTTCTGCTTGTACTATACAGTGCCCTGCGATACTACGCAGCCATCGACGCTCCGGCATCGCCGAGCTCGTCCGTCGCCAGCCGCCGTTCCCCGATCGGCGGAAGGCCGATGCAGGTATAAATGTTTCGGTGCGCGCCGTTTGTGTACGTAATTGGGGCGTCCGGTGGTTAGCACGTCGGCGCGGTAAACACTTGTCGCGGCTGGCGGACGATGACGGACGGCGCCTGCGCAGCGTCTGCCGCGACCTGTTTGAAGCGTCATACACAGCCGGCGGCGTCCACAAGTTATCGCTTCCGGTGCCTCAGAAATAGCCGCCGGCCGCCGCCGCAGACGAAAATACGGCCCGTTTCCCCGGTAATGTGCAACGAGCTCCAGCCTGACGTACTCCTGCCCGAAGTACCCACCGCGCCGTCGGATGTTCCCGTGTGCGCCCCTGCCGCCATCCTGCTGCTGCTGTTCTGCTCACTGCCTGTTACGGTGGGACGGGTACGGGCGATGATAAAATTGTCATTCATGGCTGGACATCGCGATGTACAGCCAAAGCCATTCGACGCAACTCTCAAGAATGCTCGAGAAAATGAAATTTAAAATTTTGCAAGTACATGTAAGTAGCAATAAAAATGTTCAAATGTCTGTAAATCTATCGGACCAAACTGCGTGGTCACGTGTCCGTAGCTTACAAACTACTTAAACCTAGGTAAACTAACCTAAGAACAATGACACACACACATGCCCCAGGGAGGACTCGAACCTCCACGGCGAGCAACCGCGCGCTCCACAGCGAAGCGCTTTAGACCGCTCGGCCACTCCACCGCGGCAAGTAGCAATAAAATGTTCAAATGTTTGTTAAGCTTAAGGGATTTAACTACGGGGTCATCTGTCCCTAAACTTACAAACTACTTATGAACTACTTAACACTAAGGACGGCACAAATATCCATGCCCGAGGGGCGATTCGAACCCCCGACCGTAGTGGCCGTGCAGACCGTGACTGGAGCGCCTCAGTCCCCTCGGCCACCGCGGCCGGCCAAGTAGCATTAGCACAGTCCCGGCATCCAACGGTGTACCTCAGGCTCCACTCTAAGACATATGACGGACTCACCATTATGCCCCCTGTGCCGAGTCCTGGACGACGACGACGACGACGACGACGACGAACACCGGTAATATGTGGCCCAGCAGCAGAAGTCTGGCGCATAGGGCAACAGGTAATAGCTTTCTTTCTTCGAGTGCGACAGCAAGACATTAGATCACGTTCCGTGTTATTCCCTGACAGTACGTACTATCCACGAGCTGAAACGAATGCAGTAACATGGATTCGAGCACAACTTTATTTATTCAGAGATACTTTTGGATCTACTTAGAAGAACGGCATAGAAAGATTGTACATAACCCTAAATATAGGTAGTATTTCACTAATATTTTATGTAGTCCGTTTCAGGACCCGCCGTACAGCTGGAACGTCTCGGGTAGGAGAAGATGAAACATTAACGAAAGATATGAAAACGGTAACTAATCCTAATGTACGAGAAGACGTACCCGGGCGCTGGAGCGGCGACGGAATTGGAATAACACTTACACCGTAATGCGTGGATGTTCATTGATGATATGCGAGAAGGCAGTTACGTTTCTGTATGGGTTGTGCGCACGGTGAACAGATTTACTAAAAAAGGAAAAAAAAACTCTATAAGAAAATTTTGTTGTCTACACTGAATAAAAGACAAACCTGCTTGATATACTAGCCCTAGCCTCTCCCAATAAATTTACACCTGTTTCCTTTCATTTCTTTTTATTTTTTGTTCAGTAATAAAAATAAAAAAGTAAAGTAGTCGCTTGCCACAGAGGTGACTTTGGTCAATCATAACAAAAAAGTGGTAGAGTGAAAAAAAATCAAAAAAGAAAAAAACGAAAAGAAAAGGCGATAGCGCTCTAGACTTACAACCGTAGAGTCTGTGGTTCGAATCCCGCAGTGATAGTTTTTCCATTTTCAAGTTCAGTTATATAAAACATTTTGGGATCTCTAATTCCACGTGTTGTGTCAGTTTTTGTGAATGTGCATATAGTCGAGATGAACACTTGTCATCCCATAAAACGATGGTTGTGTAGATTAGCTGCCTCGAAAGCCACTAGAAGCTATGGATATGACTTTCCAAAAAAAATAGCGTTATAGCTCTTCACAAACTGAACAATCAAAGACTACCATCATCAAATAATAGTGGGGCCACGGTAAACAATGCAACATGTTTTTTGATCGAAACCATCATTATTAACGACCTTTTATAAAATACAGAAATTTACTAATTAAAAAAAAAGTGCATATTGTGTAACTATTCAAACACAACGGAAAAAGATTTTTTTTTAAATCTTTAACTGCCGGATTCGAGTCCTCGACACTATACTTACGGCTCTCAAACGCTAGCACTTTTTTTTTGTGTGTGTACATTTTGTACATGAGCTACAGCGTCGGACGCGGTAACTATTTCAGTTATTGATACTTACGTGTACTTGCAAAATTTCAAAGTCGATTTTCTCGAGAAGTTTTGAGAATTGCGTCTATTTACTTTGGCCTATAGTTCTTCAAGAACTCAACTCCACATACCATAAATATCAAAAAAATTCTAAAAATCAGGTAGCTGTTGACTCGAAGTTTTTTGTTACCTAGCAACATTAACTGTCAATTTTAATCGTGAAAATTATCAACTTCGATCCGAAGTTCCCGCACAACCAGCACGATAAAAAAATTAGTATTCTCTTTAGTTAAATAAAATAAGAGGTCCTTGTACAAGCGGGGTAGGATAATTATATTTAACTGTTACTGTAATGTTCACCTACACAATAAATCACAGGCACCGCAAATTGCTATCGAACTTTTTAAACTCATACATAGAAGATCACTGCTTGCTAAACTTGAAGTTTCGTATTAATAGTTAAGTACTTTATCTTGCCACAACTGAAGATAAGTCAATGTTAAATTTCAGTGAGTCATTTAATTGTCTTCTTTGCTGAATTAAATACTTTCAATAAATCAGACTCATCGTCTTACAATGACAATATACACACTAAGTAGAACTTCATAATAAACTCAGAATGACTTTCAATATACCATATCGACATTTATTGACGTCTGATGCAACACATGTCGAGCTAAAGGCAATGATCTTGTGAACGTCAACTCAGAACAACAGGCAAAAATGATGTAACAACATTTTATTTTTCTTATTCACAGAATATATAACACCAACTGCGAATTGGAAAAGCTGAAAATGTGTACCTAGCCGGAATTTGAACCCGAATCTCCCAGCTTTACACTGCGCACAGTACACAAACTTGTAGTTTCACAAATTAATACCGAAAAAGCTGGGTATTTATATCTGACGGGAGGCGTGCTTAGGTAGTTCTTGCAAGTGCAGTGATCACGGCGTCCCAAGTGGTGTAGTAGTAAACGGAACTGCCTAGAAAGCGGGAGACCCGGGTTCACATCCCGGCTGGGTACGCATTTTCAGCTTTGCCCATTCGCAGCTGATGTTATATATTCTGTGAATATTAAATAATAACAACTGCAGGATCAGAAGTGACGTCTGTTCTTTTGGAACAGACGCCTTACTTATACACACACACACACACACACACACACACACACATATATATATATATATATATATATATATATATATATATATATATATATATATATATATATATATATATAGCTTGTTTGGTTTACTAGCAACAGAGGTCTGCAAGTGCAAGTTAAGTCACTCACTGCTGCTCTAAATTTCTTTGTTGTTTGTAAATCCATCGGACCAAACTGCGTGGTCATCAGTCCGAAGCTTACAAACTACTTAAACCTAGGTAAACTAACCTAAGGACAACACACACATCCATACCCCAGGGAGGTCTCGAACCTCCATGGCGAGCAACCGCGCGCTCCGCAGCGAGCGCTTTAGACCGCTCGGCTACTCCACCGCGGCCCTAAATTTCTTTACAAGTGGTCACAGTACTTGCGCAACAGAAATTTATCTAACTGCTCACTCATTGAGGGACCAACAAACGTTTTAACAAACACAAAATTAATGTTAAAAAAGGAACCGATAATTAAACATGGGACGGGTAGTATGAAATTATAAAGCAGAGGTTTGATACTTTAAATCATTATCTATTCACCAAAACGAACATGCAAGTAAAGGTGGGGCGACCATATTAAGCACAATAAAACATTCACCTCGTACAAAAGTGAATTAAATCAAACTTACTGTCCATAATAACATTGTTTCTACCCTTTATGAATATGGAGGTAACGTGGGAGGAAATTTCCAAATACTCAGTGGATAAAATGTTTCAAATGTTTGTATAGCTTATGGGACTCAACTACGGGGTCATCAGTCCCTAAACTTACAAACTACCTATGAACTAGCTACCACTAAGGACGGCACAAACATCCATGCCCGAGGGGGGATACGAACCCCCGAACGTAGTGGCCGTGCAGACCATGACTGGCGCGCAGCAGTCTCCTCGGCCACCGCGGCCGGCTCAGTGGATAAAGAGAGGCATTCACTCACAGACACACGCATAATGCTTGCGACACATTACGCATGCGGCAACGCTTGATAGCAGCGGCGAAACGAAGCACTAAATTAAAATTAACACTATGCACCATACGAACTCATCTGCAGGGAGGCAGCAGCATACTATTCGTAAGTACCACATGGTGTGCGACCATGGTGAATTACATAGAATTTACAATAAGAAATTAGCTTACAATAAGCGAATAGAGCACGCACGAGAATTCCTATAGAAGAAAGCTACTATTTTACTAAAGCATGCCCGAAGTACAGACCGTTATGAAAGCACGTGGTGCAGTCGGTCATACTAAGACAGGAAAGACGGAATCAAACCAGAAAATCTGAGTAATATTTAGCACACTCGTGGATACAGATGCGTCGCGAAAACGTTAGCTGAAAAACAGCAAGGAAATTCAAACATAGTAAGTTTACACAAAGGCTGAAGGCCGCACACGTGTATTCCAATTTGAGAAAAAACCGGGCATGAACTCATCACTGGAATGAGAATGCAAATACTAAATTTAATTTGAATTACACGAGTCCTGTAAAAGAAGAAACACTTCGCCTCACATAGCGAAAGAATTACTTAAGAAAACTATCACTGATAAACGAAGACTGCCTGATCACAAAGAAAGTAAAGCTCTAACAGCATGCCATCTCCTCAGCATGATTCCACGCTATACTCACTTTGGTGTTCGTAGAAAGAGTGAAACCTAAGGCCACGCCAGAAGCTTTCCACACCACATACCGGATGTAGAGTGCGTTCATGCATACTGTCTACCAACCCCTTGCTACATGAAGAACACAATAGCTGCTTCTAGAGCTCCAGAGAGGTCTCTTTAGTCATCCCTTTTGACCATGCTTATGTTGGTACTACCTTAAGGGCAGGCCACCTCGCCATCTTGCCAAGTAAGCTTGTCTCTGGCCACCCAGCAGACGTCAATGCAGGCGACATGTGAAGCCATGCGTTCTTAACTAAAGTAAACGAGGCTTAAAGCGCGAAGCGGCGACTGTAAGCCATTGCGCGGCAGCCAGCCAATATTAAAAGGAATCTTCCACATTCACATGAACACTCAATTTTAATCACATGGGTGGAAATATATATAAACATGGGGCATCGATCATTAATAAAAAGAATAAAATAATTGACATAAAAATAGACAATATTAATGGCGGAGAAACAAGAGTAATGAATAACTCAAAATACAACACGACCACATATTCATTGGACGTGTTGCTTTATATTATTTTTGTCTTTGCAAACTATCGACGCGCAGCCGTATTCGTAGCCCAGTAGCCTTAGGTTGTTTGTCGATGGTGAACAGATACATCAGTGTTGCCTATGGCGTCGACGTACATGAAACAGAAAGAAAACAAACAAAAACTTCACATCATGATATTTATACACAAATAAATACCGTATACATACAACAATTAAACTTTTATTCATATTCTTCAAAACAGAGCTGATTTAGGAAAGCGGGACTCGTCTATGTTTATCCCACTACACTGTTCAGGCTGCTCTGTTTTCCGCTGCCATTTACCTAGCCGTCGACGTCATTTGGCTGATATCTTCTGCTATCTCCCGTGATCTTTCCTGTCACCGTTACTTCTGGTGCATCTTGAAAGTGTGTAAATAAAAAGTACCGAGACCGCCAGAAAAATGCATACACCCTTTGTCAGGCTCTATCGAGATATTGATATTGTCGTTTGATTAGAGTTACGAATGCCTTGTAGTATGGTCTTTGGCTCAATAGATATTAGTACTTCCATCTCGGTATTGAGAAAACACTTTTTACGAAAATTCAACAGTAAGAATAAAACTACAAAATTATCTCTCGCCTGGACTTAAAGTAACAAAATGATTACGCCAGGGATGCTGTCTGTCACCAACACTTTATAAAGTATATACGGAAAACGCACTGGAAAATTGGAAAAGAAAATGCAAAACATGGGGATCCCAGTAAATGATAATACCATATACTCCTGACAACTTGCTGATGACCAGATAATTTTGACACAGAATAAAGAAGACATAGGGGAAGTAATAGAGGAATATAAAAAAGGGGACTTCAGGTCAAGAAGAATAAAACAAAACATATGGTAATAGGAGACATAAAGAAAGATTTAACTCTGAAATAAGGAATGAGCACTATTAAGCACACTGAAGAATATAAATACCTAGGAGTGACTATCACACAAGATGGCAAACAAGACAAGGATATGAATACAAGAATAAATGCGGAGAAGTATACTATTTAGACATTAAATGGTATCTTATGGGATAAACAGATCAGAAAGGAAACAAAAACAAAAATCTTCAATACAATCATCAGAAGCATCCTAACGTATGGATCAGAAGTATGGGCACTTAAATCGCAAATAGAAAAGAGGTTGATGGCAACGGAGATGGACTTTTGGAAACGATCTGCAGCAATTTCTAGGCGGGGAAATAGTTAGAAATAAAGTCATCAGGAAGGAAATGGAAGTTAAAAATTCAACTCTTATGATATGGGCATACAAAATGGATGTCTAAGGAAAGACTACCACAGAGAATTATGGAATGGGAGCCACCAGGAAGAAAAAAGACAGGGAGGCTTTTTTTGGGCATAATCTTGCAGAAGAAGAGCCCATCTTGCAAGGCGATTGTGTATTAGTCGACAAAATATTACAAATCTAAGTTGTTGAACATCGCCAAATACTTTGATGTGTTTTTCTAAAATGTAATGATGAAACTTTTTAAATGGCCAAATGATTGCCAATGTTTGCAACTCAATGGTGGAATATCACCTTTCACATCCTGTAAGAGTGTGACTTGCAAAACTTACGACCTTTATGAGTGAGGATCAATATTACCAGAAATTTGGAAAATAATCGATCCTAAACCAAAATTTGATGTGTCCATAGTAACTCAAAAATCCTGAGTCATTTCAAGATGACTCAAAATAGGAGAATTTACAAGAGCATTTTTGATATCAGTGAATGGCTTATCCAGACCCAAGATAGAGAAAGTTATATACATATGTATGTAGTGTCTGTTCTTGTGGGCAAGTCCAAAAGTACAGGTACCATATAAACTTATACAATTTGCGGATGACGAGCAATGATCCTTTCTTCAGTGCAGAGGCACTACTAGGCCCTTACTCTTACGGGGACTAGTACAAAGAACTACGAGTTTGAATTCTAGTGGGGAGGGTAAAGTTGAGAATTTGTATCTGACGTGAGGCGTGCTTGAATAATTCCGTGCAGATGTGATGATCGCTGTGTCCCCAGAGGTGTACGGATCAGCGCAACTACCTAGAAAGCAGGAGACTCGGGTTCGAATCCTGGCTGGGTTCACATTTTCAACTTTACCCATTCGCAGTTAATGTCATACATTCCGTGAATATGAATAGATAGTAATTGCTGAAACAAAAGTCCGAAAGGACAGACACCACATATATACATACATATAACTTAAATCTTAATGTGATGTTATCTTATTGCAGTTTTAACTGTAGTTTTTCAACATTATTGATATGAAATTTAGGCACTGTGGACAAAGAAGACATCTTCAAATACGGAAATGCCCGACTGGAACTTGCCAACTGCTACAAATATCCGACTGTAACTTCACAAGTGACAGGGAAGTCCTTCACCAAGCATATCCAGGTGCAGAAATGAAGGCCCGATATTATTACTGTCCAGTGAAATGATTGTTTGTCGTGTTGGTTAATATAATATAGATACAGTATTCGTTAGTGTACTCTAGGTACAATGTTTCGTTTGTTGCAGTTTGTGTGAAAAACCTTTGTGTTTTCATCACTTTTTTGAAAGTGATTATCACATTCACAAGAAACCTAAATCGGACAAGGTAGAATCTCTTTACCCGTTCACCAAGTGTACAAGTCAGGTGGAACGACCTAACAAGAGATTCCTGCCATATGACGCACATACCGTCACCAACGTCGTATAGACTACATTAGACGCTTTTTGCTGTGGAGGAATCGGTTGACCTATCACCTTGCGATCAAATGTTTTAGGTTCCCATTGGAGAGGCACTTCCTTTTGTCTGCTAATCGCACTGTTTTGCGGTGCGGTCGCAAAACACCGACACTAAACTGATTACAGCGAACAGAGACGTCAATGAATGAACGGACAGATCATAATTTTGCGAAAATAAAAAAAAATTAAAAATTTTCTTCGAGGGAAGGTTTGAACCATGGGCTTTCCGCTCTGCAGCACCTCACGCTAGCCACCGGACCATGGACTATCTACGGTCACTGCACCAACTTATAACTAAATCTGAGGGGGAGGGGGGGGGTGAGATGCGGATGTTCCCTTGTTAGAAAAAACTTTGCAGTTAAAATTCAAACAGAACAAACTAAATTTCGGAACACGTAATGAAGTGGACATAAAAAGTTTGGAATAGGACGTAAGTTTATTGCTTGATATCCAAGTGGTATGAGGAGTTCACAAATACTTTAGTAAATTACAAAGATCCAATATTTGGGACATGTTGAATCGATTGATATAAGGCACACCGAAAATCGCTTGACCAGACGAAAATGTTCAAATATTTGTAGAACTTATGGGACTTAACTACGGGTCATCAGTCCCTAAGCATACAAACTACTTGTGAACTAGCTAAGACTAAGGACGGCACAAATATCCATGCCCGAGGAGAGGTTCGAACTCCCGACCGTAGTGGCCGTGCAGACCGTGACTGGAGCGCCTCAGTCCCCTCGGCCACCACGTCCGGCTGACCAGAGGAGATCAAGTAGATTATTTACTTCTGCCCTACCTGTAATAATTACTGCCCTATGTTAAATTCAACTCTAGCTACAGCTCTGGTTTCTTCCACAAAATATGACCAGTCTAAGTCACCCACTGAATCAGAGCGTAATAGCGACATTTACACGGCATTACCGTAGGCAAATTATAAGATGCATCCTCCAAGAAAAGTGTCATACAAAACTAAAACGAGACTCCAAACACAGTTTACGACATTGGGAACCAGTGGATATTGAAATAATAGTAAAAATTCGAAAATTGTGCCCAACTGGCATTCGAACTCGGATCGCTTACTATGCATTTGTGCTGACCATTACGCCATAGGGGACACAGTAATCACAACGATCAAGGGGACAACTCTAGGACGCCTTCCATCAGACGCAAATTCTCCCTTAATCACACACTGGTGACTCTGAGCCACTGCCGATTATTACTCAATACTTGCGGCATGTCACCGTTTCCCAAGTGTTAGGGAGTGAAGTGAATCGTCACTAAAGTACTTTAGGACGTTACGAGTTTCCTTGCTTAGCATACATCCCTACACGCAACGAAATGTCAAAAATGCGTGAAAATGTCGACCAGTGAACAGGTGGTACAACTTCTGCGGCTATATTTGGCTCTAAATAAAGCTGTTTACAGCGCCAGCCACTTGTCCCCACTACTCGTTTCCATGCTAGACTCAGGTGGAGAACGCGGAGTCGGTTCATTACCGGTGTCAGTGGAGAGCAGAGACGCTTTTCCACCGCGGCAGGCAGCGTTTAATTCCTGAATACCCATTGCTCTGACTAGCTTACAGATAAATATTTTGTCCACAAACGACGGCATCACATGGGTTGCGCCGTTTATAAGTAAAAATAAAACGGATGTGAGCTATCAAAACAGGTAGATGGAGATTAACCGTTACGCGGTAAACTGCTGTCTTTCTATTTATCAACAGTCATAACCTTAATCATGTCGTCCTTTTTTGGACAAGTATCATTTGTATGCAGTGCGAGGGAATGAAAAATATTAAGGATATCCTGTGGTTTTGCTCTGAAAAAGCGTCTGTGTTCTATACTAAAACCAGGAATGTAACAACACAGTTCTCGACGTTACGGTGTTCATTTGAAAAAGCGAAACGCTTAGTGGGGAACAAAACAAGAAACTGACGCAGTAAACTATTTTATTTATATTTCATAGCAGTCGACGCCCTCATGGTGCCGTCCGTTACGGACGAAATATTAATATCCTTGCGTTGGTATGCAGCGAGGTGAGAGTAACATGTCGCGGTTTTCGTACGAGCTGCAGCCAATGCGGGCCTTGTGCGGGATGGGTTTCAAACTTGAGAGCACCAGGTTTCGTTTGAGCACTTCTGATGGATTTTGAAGTTGAGCGATTGTTATCGATGGCTGTTTGTTTTAGAATATCAAAGTAAGTCAAGTCGCACTGTTTTAGCATAAATCACGACAGATGAAAGATAATACCACAGTTACAAAAAGGAGCTATGCAAAAATCTGTTTTCAGATAAGATGAACAGATTGTTTAAATATTCCAATCTAGCCATAGCATTTAGAACCAGTAAACAACTTCTGACTAAACTTAAAAATACAATTGGTGAATCCGATAGGTACCTAAAATCCGGTGTTCACAAGATAAAACATGAAGACTGTGATAAAAATAAAATAAAAAGAAAATATATGCCAAACTGGCCGTAGCTTTCTAACACGGTTTAAAGCACATACCACTGGTACTGCACGCAAACAATCGATTTTTGGTCAACATCTCGATGAGTGCAATCATTTAGAAGGGTCTATTTCTGATAACATGAAAATCTTACTCAGTACATACAATGCACTAGAACAAATAGAAATCTACACACATAAGAATAAATCATTAGATTGCATAAATAAGCAGCTAGATTTTAGACATAGATATTTTTGAAGTGCTTTATGCTCTCCTGTAGAATGGTTACTCTTTTGTCCCCTCTCCGAATTTTGATATTTCAAGACACAAATTCATTTTCGTTGATGACTTTGGCTCTCATGGCCATGTATTTTAACTAAATAAGTTTGTATTACAGATGCTGTAGGATCACAGCTAGTACCTTTTGACATTCGCATATTATCTAGCTCATATTTTCAAGCTAAGGGCCCTGATACCCACAAAGGATTTTGTGTGTTTTGTCCATTATTATTGTGTCTGAGTTCCATGACTATTCCTTGAGAATAAAATCTGCTACCAGTCTCATTAAAGATCGCATTATTTATTTATGACACGACCGGTTTCGGGCTTGTGCCATCTTCATGTGCTTAAAACATTCAGAATTTTACATGTGTAGCATGGCGGAGTTCTATTTAATATTGTATTCAAATCGCGATTGTCCATGTGAGGCACTTTTTACACACTTTTGCGAACACACGCCTTTGATAACTTCCTTAATCTTAATCCTATTCTGCTGGCCATTTTTTGAGTACAATTTAGGATGATCACTGCACTGAAATGTGAACTCACACCGTACACTTTGTGTATATCTGGATACAGAGTTTATGGTTTTTATTACGAACGTAATACATTCATAACTGGCAGCAAGCAGTGTGCTTGTTTATCTCAATTCTGACTTAATGACGAGAATATTTTATTTTATACCCTAACAATGGTAATGTAGTATCTCCGACTTCTGTTTTCATATTATAACAGAAGCCATTGTACCGCTCTCTATATTTCTATATACTGTATTGTACAAGTCTTTTTTTATATGTCCATACATAAGATACTTTTAAATCTCTTTTACATTTTATCTGTCTGATTACTATTGGTCTCTCAACTTTGTAATTATTGTCCATTGGATGTTTTAATGTAATGATGTCTGCCACGTCTACTCTTCCGCTATGTCTCCAATTGCAGCCGGCCAAAGCTCGCGACCTCCTCATTTTTGGAATGTCTGCTATTATCAAAGGAAACCAGCCTCAGCTAGCATTCTGATGTATCTTTGGAGTTTCTCTTGCTGCACATGTTGATATTCTTTTGATCTCTTTGGAATCACTGCAACACATAGGGCAGGATATATAGTGTAATCAAAGTATATTAAAATATATAAACCAACAGCCGTAATGATTTTATTATCTGGAAACCATTTTCAGCACGTCATTAGTATCATCTTGAGGCCCTCAAGACATCCGGTATGAAAATGTGCTCTGTATGGCTGAAGTAAACTGGATTCACAGCTTCCATGTGAATGCGTGTGCACCATCCACATAGAAGACAACTCTTAGTGATTAGCGATGTTTTATATTCTCTTAGAAGATTTTTTTAAAATTTTCGTTTTAGAGTAATTACATATACTACTTGTTATTATTTGAATCATTCTACGTAATAATTTGGTTTTTGTGCATACTGAAATGCATTTTTAAATTTTTTTCCGTTATGACTTATACACGACTGGAGAACGTTTGCGTTAGAGGGTGGACCTTCTAGTATTTTAAGGATGAATGCACTAACATCTACAGCAGGCAATATCTACCATTCAAGCAGTTTTAGCTCAGCACAACCAGTGGCCAATACTATGTGTATATTTTATTTCTTATATTTAAATACTAGGTTCAGATGTACTATATTATATTATATTAATACCGGAATTAATTAGTGGTTTGAGGAGGGCCTCTTGAAAAATCATGAATTTTGAATTCAGTTGATATTGCTGCTACTCCACCACGTTTTCAAATACGAGGGTTGGAACTTAAACAGTCCCAATTATTTATTCACAGCCAATACAAAAGCGTTACATGTTTGCATCGGTTACTGTCCTTCAAAGTAGTACTATCGTTGAGTAGAATCAGTTGCCAGCGATGTGTAAGGCGTAGTACACCATTAGCAGAGCCTGTTCTGTTGATGGTGTGAATGGAGTGGTTTACTGCCTGTCGAATCTCTAGAACAGTTCCGAAGCGAATGCCAAGATGTGGTTTCCTCATCTTCGGAAACAAATAAAAGTCACAAGGAATTATTTCGGGGACTATGGTTCCAAGTACTTCCCAGTACTTCCCAGTCCCGTCGACCGAAAAGAGGAGCCTGCGCTGTATGTGCCCGCGCATTGTCGTGCTAAATGATGTGTAGGTGGCGCAGAAAGTGTTGCTGCTTCTGTCGTAGAGCTGGTCGCAGGTGATATTTTTCATCAGAGACGCTAGGATGACCCGCCCAATGCATGTACGCCACAGTTTGCTGACCTTCGTTGAAGGCTTTTAGCCAACGTGCCACTGTTCCGTACGGCAATGCCGATTCCCCACACGCCTCTTGACGACCTAGACGACACTGTCGTGCTGTATAACATACGACCTCTGGCACATTCAATCTTGATCCAACTCCATTTTTCCTGTTTCGAAACATAGTGACATTGTTGCGTTGGACCGCTCGCTCACAAGTGATCTGTGTTTTCGTAGACTGTGCGCAGGCCAATGACGTGGAACGGGCGAGTCCATTTGCTCGAAGTAGACTTCTGCATAATAGTTCGCGATCGGGAGCGCTCACTTTAGTTCGCGGCTCTGCCGCGAACTAGTTCGTTCTTTTACTTCGTCCGCTCCCAGTGACGGCTGAGCGGCGTGGTCTACGCATGCAGGTGGAGGGAGAAGTTCCCCCGCCTAGCTGCTTCATGCGCTTGCTGCTTGAGCCGCTAACGATATCACGCAAACCGAAAGAAACAGTTCGTGAATAATTTCTCGCGTTTAAGTTTAGAGTTATCTCTATATCTTGGCATTATGGAATTTTATTAGTCAGATATTGCAGAGTGCAGAATACTTCAAAACAGAAATTTTGTAGCACTGAACTATGTAATCTAGCAGGCAGACGCTAACCTCGAAATGGCTCTCATCAGCAGAAGACAAACATGTGATTTTTAATTCTGTTCGCGACCTAACGCGCATATTTTAGTTCGCGACCGGTAGCTCTCGTTTTAGTTCGCAGCTCGGCCGCGAAGTGGGTCGCTCATTTTAGTTCGTCCGCTCGTTTTGGCTTTTGCTACCGCTACTAAAACTACAGCTGAGCTGCATCTCAGTTCGAAATGACGGCAACTGGCCGTAGGGAATCAAGCGATTCCGCGCGCTCTCGCGTCGTCTCGCTGTTACCCGTCAGTCTTCGGAAAAGGAGCAGGCGAACTAAGAGGCGAGGGATCTGCGAACTAGTTCGCGTAGTTCGCCTGTGGGAGCGGTCTCCCGAACTAGTTCGTTCGTGAATTACACAAGACTAGCTCGAAGGTAAAGTAGGTATTTCACCAACGTGAACTGTCAGCGACAATAGTAGATTCCATTGCACAGTGTCTTCACAGCAGTGTTTCCTCTATTTAAGTTCCAACCCTCGTATATTGACTTAGTTAGTATCTCGGGGCACTGGGGCAAAGACGGAGCAGGTGTGTCTTTTGTGCTCCGCACTCCCCTTGTGCCACCTGCTGTTGAATAGGACACATTTTGAGGCCTAACGTAACGTTTCACTGTGTTTTTGAAACAGGAACACTGGAATTGTATGTAGATTGAATGTATCTGGGCATGCGTCAAATTGCATCACGGTGGGTTCCGCCTAAATTGACGTAAATGCAGAAAATGGATGCGTTACGACACTGCTGAGACGCACTTGGAGCGCTATGACCGCGAAGGAGAGGCTTTCTTGCGCCGTATCATAACACTGGATGAGACATGGACCACATCGTACGAGCCAAAACTGAAACACCAATCCAACGAATAGCGGCATTATAAGTCGCAGCGAAGGTCGAATGTTATGGTGATTATCGTGTACGACTCTGATGGTGTTATCCTTGCGCATTACGTTCCTCCACGGCAGACCGTAAATGTACAGTATCACTGTTCGTTTTTGGAGCATCATCTGCGACCAACTCTGCGAAAGAACCGGAACACTTTCTGCACAACCCACCCACCATTTTGCACGACAGTGCTAGGGCACATACAGTGCAAGCTGTGGCTGCTCTGTTCAGTCAATGGGACTGGAAAGTACTGTGTTGTGACCTCGTTGCCATTTGTTGTACAATACTCGCCCCGGTCTAGTTGTCAGGAAAGATACTGATGCAGGAATCGATGTTCAGCTAAAATATTTTATAGAGATTAGTATTACAAGTTTTATTGACTGAAAAGTACACTGATACTCAACTTTAGAACATGTTTCGATTTCTTCTTGCTTCTCGCGGTGTCTTCTGTATGATGCTAGCTGCGCTGAGACCTAGTGACTGCTTGGTTCGTAGCCGAGTTCTGACGTAGTAACTGCCTGAGTTCTCACTAGTAACTGACGGCCGTTCAGACGTATGACGGCCCAGTTATAGCCGCTTGTAGAGGGCGCGCATCTTCGGTTACTCTCTCCAGGATGCATGGTGCCTGATTGCGATTGCCTTTCGGTCGTTCGATGCCTTCTCCACGATCGTTCTCTTACGTCTGGCATGTGGCGCTGACTTTACGCCACAACATACTTTACCATCCACCATACTGCCCAGACCTAATCCCTTGTGACTGATTTGATTCCGAAGATGAAGGAACAATTTCGTGGCATTCGCTTGAAAACTGTTAAAGAGATTCGACAGGCAGTAGACCGCTAAATTCGCACCATCAACAGAATAGGCTCTGCTAACGGTACACTACGACTTCTGCATCGCTGGCAACAGTTTCTACACAACGCTGCTGACTAGTTTGAAGGACAGTAACAGGTGCAAACATGTAACGCTTTTGTATCGATTGTGAATAAATAGTTGCCACTATTTAAGTTCCAACTTTGGTAACAAGCCACATCTGATATAGTTCATGAACTATCTGTTGAAAATGATTTTTGGAGAATTCGTTCATCATAACTTCGGACGATGTTTTATTCGAGCTTCCAAATTTGACCCTGTCTTTTTGAATTGTTGAAATCACTGTTATATGAAACTCATGACGCGGAGGACATGTCTCCCAGTCGAAAATCCGTAGGAGCACGGGGTTCATGTGATGTACGGTTCGGCAGCCACGTGTGCGACCACGGTTGGTAGAACTGTTAAGATGTCGTCATCGGACAACGGCTTACATTTGTCGCCAGTGTTCAGGGATCGTCACTGGAACACTGGCTGAAGGCTATGTGGTCAGACGAATCAAGATTTGAACTGTAACCTGCCGCAGATCACTCATTGGCTCCTGTTTGCCAAGTTGGTGGTGACCGTGTAATGGCATTGATTTCATTTCGCTGGTATTGGATTGAGGGCCTCCCTCTCCCTAGTTGTTCTGGAAGAGAATTGTAATGGATTACTGTATGCTGCTCGCGTATTATACAAAAAACACTATAGGCTAGATAAAAAAAAATGTCTGAAAGGCCCCACGTAGCTCAGATTTGATCCCCATGGAGCGTATCTGCGAATGTTCCGTACCAAAAGATTGGAAAGTTTCACAGGTCACTCCCATATTCAAAAAAGGTAATAGGAGTGATCCGCAAAATTACAGGCCTATATAATTGACGTCGGTTTTCAACAGGATCCTAGAACGTATACTTTCCTCAAATACTATTAACTCCCTCGAAGATAACGACTTATTGACCCATAGTCAACACGGATTCAGAAAGTATCGTTCTTGTGAAACACAGTTAGCTCTGTAGTCACATGTTGTGATGAATGCTATAGACAAGGGATGTCAAACAGATTCCATACTTCTAGTTCACTGGAAGGTTTTGACACTGCACCTTAAAAGTCGACCACTGTAGGTAACAAGAGCTTTGTTTCATCACTAAAACTAGTAAATGAGTTCCGTGTGAACTAGCGGTTACTCCCTGCTATAAAACCTTTTTCCCTGGCCCAAACTGAGAACTCACTCGTTTCAAATTACTTCGATAACAGGAAGTTAATACTACAGTGGTCAATATACATAGCAGCTCACACGTTATTACACACAGACATTAATAAGCAAGCCACAATTGAAGTTATCTTAGAAAGGTGGCTAAGAAAACATTTATGGCGCAACGGAATTTAGACATAATTTGCATCTGATCTCGTTCTTAGCTCTTGCGAAGAAAATATTACATAAAAGAGGGAAGGTATCTACGACTACGATTTAAAGGCAACCTAAGGACTATGCTGAACATAAACTTGTTTATTCAGTTAGAAAACAAGCAAAATAGGGAACCAATTTTGTTAAAACAATAAAAATGAATCTCTTACATGGATTAATGCGGACGGTGCCCAGCCTAAATTATACATGATTTAACGCTACCGGGGGGAAGGATTCACAAACAACACTCATTCTCTCTCACACACGCAATGCCACAGCGAAACTCGCCAAAATTGGCGTGCTGGGACGAGGTGAAAGCGGGCGACGCTATCGTCGGAGGTAGCACAAAACACAATATACAAAAACACACTGAGGCTGGCTCTGGTCCGTCGTGCCTGTTTTGAGATGGTACATGAACGCACTCTACTGAAGGTGAAGTGGTTGGAAATCGGATTCATTACACTAAATCATGGTGGATTCTTAAATTGCAGTCTGTCAGCATTCGATCTAGGTATTTGTTTTATATGAGAAGTGGCGTGAACTCAGGCGACTAGCTGCAAACCCCGAAAGTCGGAACTCGGACCCACGTGGTTCCGAAAACTGATAAAATTGAATAAATTCAGATTCCGAAAATTAAAGAAAATTAACTGCAGCATGCAACCCATAGAAATGCTTACAATTATATAAGGAAGCGAATGAAATACAGCTACACGCGATAGGGGGTGATTACAGAGACGGATGAGGTCCTGTCTCAGGAATACCACAAAAGTGCAATAATTACAAAGTAGGAAAAATAAAAATAAGAATTACGGCACGTAACCCATAGAAATGTTTAGAATTACATGAAGAAGCGAAAGAAATGCAGCTACACGCGATAGGGAGCGCCTACAAAGACGGATGAAGTCCAGTCTCAAAAAACTCCCAAAAGTGAAATAATCACAAAGTCGTAAAAATAAAATTAATAATTACAACATGGGACCCATAGAAATGCTTAGAATTACATAAGGGATATATTGAAGGAGGTTTTACAAGGCTCAGAGAGAATTACTGACAAAGACAGAGTTCGTACTACCAGTCGGAGAAGAAACAGCAACATTAAAATAGGCGGGGACAGAAGATCGCGTAATATTAATGGAAATCAGAATGATACCTACGTAGTTACTTGCCTGATGGGCATGTAACAAACAAGAGTGGAAGCTGTAGGCTTTGTTCTATGAACCAACCATGAACAAAAATGAACATATCACCTATTAGAAATCGGGCCCCACAAAGCTAGAAAGTATTTACACAGAGTTCATACACCGCCAGATGATCACAAAAGGCTTTAACATACCAGGCCGTTAACAAACTGCAACTAGAATCACACACACCGCGTTTATCTATTGGAAATCACTGAATTGAAAAACGAGAACACATTTCCACACACGATCTGAGAAAATATTCCAAGAAAATAATTCTAAGTTCACGAATCTCAGTTAAACGTGCTAGTCAATGAAACGCTACCATCTCCAGAAACAAAAGCAGAACCTACCTTACCTCAACAGACAACCAGCCCAGAATGATCAGACCGAGTGGCCACCGGACGCGGGAAACGACCGGAAGCCGGAAAATCCAAGAAACAGCGGTGGTGGGGACGGTCAGTGTGACTCGCACTAAAGAAGGCTCGCTGACTGGGCTGTAACCAAAGGGTGTAGAAACCTCTTTTGTGGCCTCAGCAGCTATCGACTCTGAGCCAGAGAGAACGTTGCAAAGCGAGCTATCACTCCCCACATTCAGACAGCTGTAGATTCTCGCACATCCACTTAAAAGTAAGACAATACACATTCCCACAGGGACAGTGGCATAGCGCAGAAGCCACGTTTATGCCACATTAATTAATATAATAATAAATTATTAACATAACAAAATAAGAAAAACCTAGCAATATTAACTAATATTGTAACACATGAAATAAAGATGGTATTCCTCATGCCTTGAAAAGATTGGGGTTCAAGTTTTCACAAAATGATAATCTAGCTACATTAAATAAATTATAACTTTACAGAAACATACTAAAAAAATATATGGAAAGCGACAGACGGTCGTCTGTCAACCTCACACGCATCTTGTAATCAAATTATGTGCCTATGGAATATCGCCAAGGTTGTGCGATTGGATTCATGATATCCTGTGAGAAAGGGCACAGGAAGTTGTAATTGACGGTAATTCGTCGATTAGAACAGGAGTTGTAGCTGGCTTTCCACAGGGGAGTGTTATAGGGTCCCTAATGTTCCTTATTTTTATAACCGATTTGGGGGACACTGTGAGTAGATCTCTTAGACTGTTTGCAAATGATGCTGTCATTCATCGGTTAGAAAAGTCTCCAGAAGATCAAAAGCAACTGCTTAATGATTTAGATGAGAAATCTGTAAAATTCAAAAATTTGCAATTGACGCTTAATAATAAGTGTGAAGGCATCCATATGACCACTAAAGGAAATCCATTAAAGTTCGTTAACACGGTAACTCAGTTAAATCTACAGGCCTTCAAATCAACTAAATAACTAGAATTAACACTTAAAAACAACTTACATTGGAAAAAAGACATAGCGAATACTGTAGAGAAGGCATACGAAAGACTATATTTCATTGGCAGAATACTTAAAAGATGAAATTTCTGCTAAAGAAACTGCCTACACTACACTTGTGCGTCATATTTTGGAGTATAGGTAAGCAACGTGGGATCCACACCAGGTGGGACTGACAGACACTTCATATAAAGTTCAGAGAAGGGCAGATCGTTTTGTATTATCACGATATAGGGGAGAGAGTGTCACCGAAATGATGCACGAGTTGGAGTGGAAATCATTAAAAGAAATGCGTTATTCGTTGCGACGAGATCTATCTTCGAAATTTCTTCATCTTTATATATACTCCGCAATCCAGCGTAAGGTGTAAGGCGGAGGGTACACTGTACCACTATTAGGCATTTCCTTTCCTATACTACTTCCAAATAGAACAGGGAAAAGAAGAATGTATGTATGCCTCGTTACGAGCCATAATTTCTTTTATCTTGTCTTTATGATCTTTACGCGAAATGTAAGTAGGCGGCAGGAAGATCGCTCCACACTCAGTTTCAAATTCCGGCCCTCTAAATTTCCCCAACAGAATTTCTCGAAAAGAACGTCGTTTTTCTCCAGCGTTCCCCATTTGAGTTCCCTGACTATTTCCGTGACACTCGCGCTTTGGTCGAACCTACATGTAACGAACCTAGCTGCTCGCCACTGAACTGCTTCCATGTGGTCCTCTAAACTGACATGCTGCGGATCCCAAACACTTGAGCAATACTCTAGACGTGGTCGAACAAGTGTTTTATACGTGGTCTCGAAGTTTCTCTTCCGAATGCGAACATATATTAGCACCCACCTATGTAGGGAGACATGATCATCGTAATAAAATGAGAGAAATCAGATCGAAAACAGAAAGATTTAGGTGTTCCTTTTTCCCGCGTGCTATTAGAGAATGGAACTGTAGAGAAATATCTTATGAACCCCCTGCTATGCACTCCAATGTGACTTGCAGGGTATTTATGCAGACTAGTATTGCCTGCGGTCGAAAATCGACCAATTGTTTTTACAATGGTCACTGGTGGTAAAATTTTACGTATCATGTCGGCGGCCTCGCGTGATTATGTTGGCAACATTAAAAACACAATAGAAAATCTTTGCCCATTTGTTCGAACCTCATAGAATGACTCGATTAGTGTATCGTACAGACCATGAAGTAAACAAATTATGGTGTTACTGCTTTATGGTTGACAGGTTCTTGTATGTATCCTCGTCCGCTCAGTAAAAATAATTGCCCTCGTAAAGCGAAGATTCCATGAGAAAACATCAGCGTTGTCAAGCGATTGGCTAAAATGATGACTCACAGGATTGTCACTATTAAGCATCTGTTGCCAACGTTATCATAGGAGGCCGCTGGGATATTTGGTAAAATTTAACCGGCACTAGAAGGTATGAAATGGTATCTATTACGTGTTAAGGAAAATGCCTGACACAATAAGAACAAATAAAAACGGAAATATATACTTCTCAAGCCATTTTCGAATTATTTAACTTTCATTAGCATAATATTTGAAATGGAACTACAATTTCGGTGTTCGTATATTTATACAACGCCGATATTCAGAATTCCAGAGCTGACTACATGTCGACTTCGTAGTTCCACCCGTGCACCGCTACATGCCTCTCCCGACGCATCATCATTTATATCGGCATTCTCGACTTCGTAGTTCCACCCGAGCACCGCTAGATGCCTCTCCCTGCGCATCATCCTTTATATCGGCATTCATATGAAAACATCCATTTCCTTTAAACACTCTCAATCACTGCGAAAATGAAGCATTTTGAACGGCACAAGAAAGTGAGTTGGGAGCACTCCAGGTTTCGATATTCACTTATTTTTATACGTTATTTTAATACTGCAGATGCACTGCATTACAGCGTCTTTGGTCGAGGCGAATAGCCAATCAGTGAGCTGATTGTTGGAGAATGTAGAACTGGATCCAAGCTGTAGATAGGAAAATTTCTACTTCCTTTTACCACTTTTAATGACTTTTTTTATACTAGGATGGGGCTTTGGAAATGCCCACACCAACAAAGTGACCATCACAAAAGTTCTACTGTCACCTCTGTGATTTGGTTTGTTTACTAAGGTGGATCACGGGATGTGGGAACCGCGATGTTATCCTTACGTGTGGGCGCGATCATCCATTAATACGGTGCATCTGGAGATAGAATTGGTCGAAAGGTGTACGAAGGGTAAAGGTACGTAAGGGCAGAGGAAAAAAAGTGCCAAGGCAAGAACCAAGGGGAAAAAAACCTCTGCGACAGTGGGGTACGTTTTAAGGGCAGTAGCGGTATGCTATCTGCGACAGATCATGCAAGGTTTGGTAATGTTAGTAAAGGGTATATTTCAGTACCGTTAACTTTGCTAGGTTCGTCATAAAGAATCAGTCCGGTTGATGCGAGGTTCTGCTGCAGCTGAGCTCCTGGGAAGTCTCCTGAGTCGGCTGCGGCAGAATACCTGTGAACGTAGCCAAGGTTGTCATGATAAATAGACAGTTCGGTCATAGAACTGGCTAAGTGTGTGGGACTGTATAGGTTTGTTTGTGTTTAGTGCGCTCAATATGTTTTCCCTGTCTCGCCTGTTGGTCGGCTGTGAGCTCAGCTGGCATTGCCAGTCAGTTAAATGCACACATTAATATTTATATTCGTGAAATCTGTGACAAACAATCTTTCGAATTATGTAACTTTCATTGGCCTTCTTGTACGAATAAATTAGTAGTCTGTACCACAATTTTCGTGTTAGTGTATTTACGTAATGATGTACATCTACATCTACATACATACTCCGCAATTCACCGCAATTCACTACTATGCATTTCCTTTCCTATTCCACTCCCAAATAGAAAGAGCTTCCGTACGAGCCCTAATTTCTCTTATTTTGTCTTTGTGATCTTTACGCGAAATATAAGTAGGCGGCAGCAAGATCGTACTACACTCAGCTTTAAATTCCGGCCCTCTACATTTACTTAACAGAAATTCACGAAAAGAACGTCGTCTATCTTCCAGCGATCTCCAGTTGAGTTGCCGGATCATTTCCGTGACACTCGCGCATTGGTCGAACCTACCGGTAACAAATCTAGCTGCTCGCCTCTGAACCGCATCTATGTCTTCCTTCAAAGCGCTGCGGGTCCCAAACACTTGAGTAATACTCAAGACGTGGTCGTACAAGCGTTTTATACGCGGTCTCCTCTACAGGTGAAGTACATCTTCCCAAAATTCTCCCAATAAACCGAAGTCGGCTGTCCGCCTTACTCACAACTGTCCTTACATGTTCGTTCCATTTCATATCGCTCTGCAATGTTACGCCTAGCTATTTGAACGACGCGACAGCATCAAGAAGCTCACTACTAATGCTGTATTCGAACATTATAGGATTGTTTCTTCTACTCATGCGCATCACCTTACATTTTTCTACATTGAGTGCTAGCTGCCATTCTTCGCACCAACTAGAAATTTGGTCTAAGTCATCCTGTATGCTATTACAGTCAGTTACAGACACCCTCCCAAACACCACAGCATCATCAGCAAACAGCTGCAGTTTCATTGTGACTGCTCAAACACCGGAAATACTTATTGTTATGTCCCCCATTTCGGAATTAGTACGTTGATCAAATAATGGTATATTTGTGCGGTCCTCCTGCGTGAAAGATATCTTAAAGGTTAAATTTAGAACTTCAGCTTTCCGTTTGCTTTCTTCTATTACTGCCCCGGAATGATCAGCGAGTGACTGAACAGTGGGCTTTGACCCACTTATCGATTTCACATAGGACCAGAATGTTTTCGGTTAGAAGCGGGTGTCTGGCGACCGTATCGGCGGCAGAGGTGTTGGCGAGCACAATGGCGTGATCTGTAGGAGAGCGGCGGCGGCGGCAGTGGCGGCGGCGGCGGCGACAAGTCGGCGTGACGCAAGGCGGCCCTTTTTGCGCCTGCGCGCCGCGCTGCGGCTGTGGCGAGGCTTTTTGCGCGCGCCGGTTTCCGGCCAAGTGTCCGCGGCTTCCGCCCGCTGACCCGGCCCCAGGCAATCACTGCAGCCACCAGCCACCAGCACCAGCGGCCAGCGCCCAGCAACGCCGTTTTGGGGCCGCGCGCTTCCGCGTCTCTCCAGGTCGTTGTCCCCGCGTTACACGTGCCTACCCTGCCCCTCTGCCGCCACGGTGGCGTGGCGTTTGCTATCGTGGTGTTTCCTACTAGTCCGAGCCAGCATAACAAATTCAAACTCCCCATGCCGCCCCATTCACTCCCCCCTCCTCCTATACGATCTATTTTCATGTGTTTTCTTTTGTTCAAGGTTAAGACATTGCGGTTTTTTATTTATTTTTTTTTTTTTTTGTTCGCTCTGTGTCCAATTTCCTCCAGCAACAGGGTACTACTGCCATTTGCGTTTTTTAGATTCTGGTGTTTTTACGGTGTAAACCATCGTCTTAAAATATCTGGCGTAATTCTGATCAAATGTTTGTAAATCTTATGGGACTTAACTACGGGGTCATCAGTCCCGAAACTTACAAACTACTTATGAACTACTTACGAACTAGGACGGCACAAATATCCATGCCCGAGGGGGGATTCGAACCCCCGACCGTAGTGACCGTGCAGACCGTGACTGAAGCGCCTCAGTCCCCTCGGCCACCAAATGTTCAAATGTTTGTTAAGCTTATGGGACTTAACTAAGGGGTCATCAGTCCCTGAACTTACAAACTACTTATGACCTACCTTATAGTAAAGACGGCACAAATATCCATGCCCGAGGGGGGATTCGAACCCCAGACCGTAGTGGCCGTGCAGACCGTGACTGAAGCGCCTCAGTCTCCGCGGCCACCGCGCCTCGGCCACCACAGCCGGCGTAATTCAGTCATACAGTAGATAGGCAAAAATTACAGTTGTAATCCATCATTCGTTCCCGAATGACATTCAACTGCAGAAAGTCTGGATTGCGAAGTACCAACATAACGTCCGTTTCAATGTTTCAGCAATATTTCCCAATATTTCATTACAAGTTGCAGTTTTATTATTCCGTGACTAATTCAAGCGTTGCAGTTTTTGTCGGTAGCACCGACTGTGTATTATGTTAAAATTTCCTGTCACAAGCCTCCCCTTTCCGCAACGGCAGTCAAGTTATTCCATTTACTCCTACGCGAAACCGTCTTTTTTGTGCCCATCACTTATATTTGCTCATCGAAAGTCAAAGTTGTGCCAAAAGCTCCAAGAGGCATATTTGTAAACAATATCGGTGCCTACATTTTTACAGGTATATTGAATGTTGCTTCAGTAATTTTCGAAACTGACGGATGGTGTGTGAGCACTTGTGGAATCAAACTGGCCGCGGTGAAGTAGCCGAGCGGTCTAAAGCACCTCGCTGCGGAGCGCGCGGTTGCTCGCCGTGGAGGTTCGAGTCCTCCCTGGGGCATGGGTGTGTGTGTGTGTGTGTGTGTGTGTCCGTAGGTTAGTTTACCTAGGTTTATGTAGTTTGTAAGCTACGGACTGATGACCACGCAGTTTGGTCCGATAGATTTACAAACATTTGAACATTTTGAATCAAACTGCTAAGGTCATCAGTGTCTACTCTGACACACCACTTAAACTAGTTTACACTAACTTATTCTAAAGACGACACAAACACCATGTCCGAGAGAGGACTCGAACATCCGGCGGGAGCCGCCGTGCCCTCCACGACGACATGGCGCCTTAGACCAACACCACCTAGAAGACATGGCCTCAACTGGCCGTGCCTACGTCACACCTGAAGGCCACATGGCCAGCGGGAAATACAGGCCCCAGCGCAGACGTCATGCCACATAAGGAGTTATCCGAAAGTTTCAAAAGCAAGACGGAAGGAAGTCCCACATTGGTTATCATCTTCATTTTCTGTCGTGACAAGTCACAAGGTACAACGTATTTTTACGGCGATAACATTGAGATTGACAGCTCTCGTAAACTCGTCGCTATTCTTTAATAGCTGTGTTGCCCATCATACGACAGCAATTATTATATGATATCTGTTATTCGAATCTATTATACAGGGTGTTTCACTAAGTGTGTTTGTCTCTATAACTTATAAAATAATAGGTGACGAGAAATTTTAACGCGGTAGGTCAACACAAGAAATGTTACACTTTCTGCGGAGCTATGAACATAGTTTATTGTATCATTTTCCAAAGAGTTACACCACAAAGATATAATTTTTTAAAGGGAATAATAGTTTTTTTCTATCGTGTATTCGATTCGTTTAAACCAGCTGCATCTAAATCAATTTAAACTACATTTCTATCACTGTTAAATTGGGAGCTACAACACTTTAAATTTCCGGGGGCGGAGGCTGCGATAGCGTAGCTCACTGGCCGAGTAGCAATCCCCTGGGGCATGGCCCACTGTCTCATGACCTCCAGCCAGTGAGCTACGCTGTCGTAGCCTCCACCCCCTAAACTTTGAAGGGTTGTAGCTCCCAAACTAACAGTGATAGGAATGTAATTTAAATTGATTTGGACACAGCTGGTTTCAACGAATCCAATGGACGATAGAAAAAACTATTGTTCCATTTAAAAAATTATATCTTTGTGTTGTAACTCTTTGGAAAATGATACAATAAACTATGGTCATAGCTCCGCAGAAAGTGTAACATTTCTTGTGTTGACCTACCGCATTAAAATTTCCCGTCGCCTATTATTTTATAAATAACAGAGGCAAACACAGTGAAACAGCCTGTATATGTTTCGCAACTAACAAGAGAAAATCATCAATTCGATATCACAAGAAAATTTGGCCTATCATTCTGATACTACGCAGGTACGGCTCCTCAAAGTACCGCTATTAAAATTCGTCACTGCGGCCCGATTCACTGTGGTCGCTTTATGCCCGAACGTCTGGTACTGTGAGCAGAGTAGTAAGAGGTTTGCGTTCGCAATGTCAGTTAACCCACAGGCCGCCGTGCGACAACTCCAGGAGAGGTATGGAATGATGACTAATATGCGGCGATTAAATGTCAAAGAATTAGAGCTCTGTGAAGTCGTCACCGGTAAGCATAATCATTTGCAGTTATTAGACGTACTATACACAGTAAAAGAAAATACATGGCGCTATGTTTATGCTTTTCCTTATATATTTCAAATGCTTTGCCGATATCATAGACAATTGCACTGATGAAGACGTGATGTATATAGAAGAAAATAGCGGGTTGACGTTCGGTGCAGATTTACAAGAGGATGACGTCGACGATGACAACGTTGCCATTTCACCATCTTCAGATTCGACGAGCACTTTCATTGCTGCAACGGATCTTGGGCGTGGAATTGAGGTCGTCAGTGATGGTGAAAGCTGCTTTGATGATTTTAAATCGTCGAATACCACTTTGCGCCTCTCCGTAACAGAAGAATATATGCAAACGAGCCGTCACAACTGCAAGGTAGTTACGAGGCGGAGCGATCGCTAGTTCAGTGGCTGCCCGCTATGAGGCAGTGGGGTGTGCCCCAGCGGCCGGCCAATCGGCCAGCGATCACGCCGGCTCGGAAGGGCAGCGTTCTTTTCACACTGGCAATTGTAATCTTGACGTCATTGTGACGTAAGGGGACTGTTAATGGTGGGCTTTCGACTATCGACTTTTGTTAGCGCGTTTGAGTGACTCAGTGTGGACCAAACGAATTCGGTTATTCTTTTTCTTTGTCGTGTGTGCTATTGTGCGATCATGTGTGCTGAGCGGGAAGTAGATGCTTATAAAAAACTATTTCAGGCAACTTTACAGGAATACTGACAGAATCTAGCTCTGTAAGTCAGAGAAAAGGCGTACATAGTTATGGCACTAGATATAAAAATACGTTTATGCTCACAGGTTTAAGGTGAAGAAAATCAAAGTGAGAGAGCGATAGGTGGTAACCTTCGCAGATAAAAAAAAAAAAAAAAAAAAAAAAAAAAAAAAAAAAAAAAAAAACAGAGAATAGAGAATATACAGCATGCACTAACAGAAAAATGTGTACAGAATATGCCTTTAATTTATGGGCACCGTCACGTCAAGTTGTATTCACACTGTCCGTCACATCAAATCTCCTATCCCAATACGCGATAGTGAAAGTGAAGTTAGAGTTGCGATTTCTTATGTAGAAATCTATTTTCAAGCGAAGAAATAAACATGCCAAATAATATAATATTTGTAAGAGCATAAATAGAGCATGTTTACTTTATCCATTACGATTTGCCCACTGACATTGTTAATACCGTCGCAAACACCTTGATTTTTGTCTTTCATTACAAATGACTTTTTCATATAAAATGTTAAATAATAACAAATAGTCTTAAAATTACAATGTTATTCAAATAAACAGTTTGCTTCAGTCTTTTCTGTTACAATATTACGAAACGTAAACCATTTTTCGGTTTCAGATATCCGACCTTGTTTTTAGGAGGTCACTCAATTGAGTAAAAATATTTAAGTCGTTATGAAACATTTGGAATTTAGCGTTAAAACAAAGTAAACAATGAAATAAACATTAATAAGACACATTTGCATATAAACCCTGTAATCATTGACTGCAGAAGGGACTGATGATCCCGTAGTTAAGTCCCTTAAGCTTAACAAACATTTGAACATTTATCGACTGCAGCATGAAAATAGCGAGACGAAATTAGGTTAACTTCCGAATTTTTCAGACGACTGTCCCGACAAAACATTCTTATCGAGACAGCTTGACGTCACGTGATGCTCCGGTGACGGACAGTGTGAATGCCGCCATTAGAAATACATTGTGGAATGTACTGACGGACTGTGAATTGCCTTATAAAGTTCTCGTTACGACTTCCCGTATACTCATAAACAGTCTACATCTCGATTCTATAGCGATCGACAGATCGACAGCCTTCTTTCTAGTCGCCTTCACAGCACTGCTACGCCACGATTACAAATGCCAGTGTGAAACGAACGTTACCCGGCTCGGAACTATGTTGCTTACGTGGCATGATGTGTGCGCTGAGGCGTCTTTCTCGCCGGCCACGTAAACGCCGCGAACGCTAGCTGACTGTTCGGCCACTAAGCGGCGGTGGGCGTGCCCCAGCGGCCAGCCAGTGAACTGGCGGCTGCAGCCTTTGCGAGGCCAACGTTGAAAGTAGCCCGTTAAATTATTTAAGCAAGATTTCGAGCAGCTGAGATCGGCAAATGCAAGTTAAAACGCTCACTGCTGCTCTAAATTACTTTACGAGTGGTCACAGATGTACAGATTATTAAACATGGGACAGGAAGCATGAAATTATAAAGCAGAGGTTTGATACTTTATATCATCATCTATTCAATGAGACAACAAGCAAATAAATGTGGGAAGATCAAATTAAGCACACGCCTTGTACAATAGTGAATTAAATCATAAAGTTACTGTCCATAATAAAATTGTTTCTGCCCTTTATAAATATGGAGGTAACGTGGGAAGAAAATTGTAAACACACAATGGATAAATGAAAGCACATTAATTCACTCACAGACAGACACGCGCATAATGCTTGCGGTACATCACCTATGCGGGAACACTTGATAGCAGCGGCAAACAAAACAGCGGCGGCGTTTTTGACGAGATGGCGGGTGTCTTGAAGCAAAAATTTAGAATCACTATGCACTACACCAACTCATGTTCTGGGAGGCAATTGCATACTATTCTTAAGTACCATGTGTTGTGTGACCATGGTGAATAGAATTTACAAAATAATTAATTTAGAATAAGCAAGTAAAGCACACGCAAGAATTCATATAGAAGGAAACTAGTATTAATAAAAGCATGCCTGAAGGCCAAAGTAATGACCGTTACGAAAGCATGTGGTGCAATCGGCCATACAAAACAGAAAACACGGAATCAAACTAGAAAATTTGAGAGATATTTAGCATACTCGTGGATACAGATACAAAGCGAAAATGTTAATTAAAAACAAACAAGGAAATTTGAACATATTAAGTTTACACAAAGGCTGAAGACCACACATGAGTATTCTAACTTGAGAAAAACTGGACACAAAATTATCACCAGAATGAAAATGCAAATACGAAATTTACACCGAATTACTTGAGTTCCGTAAATTAAGAAATACTTCGCCTTGCATAACAAAAGAATTACTCAAGCAAACTATGACTGATAAACCAAGACAGCCTGATCGCAAACAAGTAAATTCTAACAGCATGCCATCCCCTCAGCATGATTCGATGAAGTACCTACTTCCACGGTCACAGCAAGTGTGAAGCTCTAAGGCCATGCCAACACATTCTCCACCACACACCGGATTTAGAGCGCGCTAAAAACCCATACAGAGCACAGTGTCTACCAACCCTCTCTACCTGAGGATGATAATACCCTATTCCACAGCTCGCAGAGAGGTATCTTGTCACCTCGTTCATCAAAGACTTAGTTGGGACCATACTAAGAACATGACCACCTCGCCATCTTGCCAAGTAAGCTTGTCTCTGGCCACCCAGCAGACGCCAGCGCAGACGACAAACGAAGCCATGCATTCTTAATTAAAGCAAACGAGGTCGTAAAGTGCGAGGCGGTGACTGTAAGCCATTGCACAACAGTCAGTCAATATTAAAAACAATCTTCCACATTCTCATGAACACACAAGTTCAGTCACACAGATGAAAACATGTATGAATACGGGGCATTGATCATTAATAAACAGAGTAAAAATAAGTAACATACTAATAGACAATATTAATGGTGCAGAAACACTTTAGGTTAATGAATAACTCAAAAATGGAACACGACCACACATTCAAAGGACGTGTTTCAACGTCATATCATGTAAGCATGGTAGTCCTGAGTCGGTGAGATCGCTAGCTGATTGGCCGGCCGCTGGGGCACAGCCAGCACCTCAGGGGGTGCTGGCACAGCCCACTGCCTCACAGTGGCCAGCCACTCAGCTAGCGATCGCTCCAGCGCAGGACTACCTTGCTTAGTGACATGACGTGCGCGCTGCGGCCTGTCTTTATCGATGGCCTCGGGCCTTTACATATGACGTAAACATGGACAGTTATGAGGCCTTGTCTACCAGGTGGTGTTGCTTAGACTACGCTGCCATCCACGCCTGGCGCCCCCTACGTATCGGCGCTGGGGTGCCCCGCACCCCTTGCACTCCTTGCCCTGGTCCCTCCTAAGGAACGAGGCGGAGCAATAATCTGGAATCAGCAATCTGATGTAACACCTTTCCAAGTAGTGTTGCACATAAAGAACCGCGCATAAAATGTGAAAATTGATACTACTTTCGAAAAATAGGTGACTGGACAAGGGAGGAAAAACCGAAGACCCGAGTATATCCTTACCTTTCACAGAGGCGAAACTTGGGGTATTAATCAAATCCCTCAAATACAGAAAAGCCGGACTGGATGGTATATTTTCCGAGTCCATTAAACAACTAGGAAGGGAAACGCGATTAAGGCTACTAAAATTTTACAATGATATACTGGACAGAGGAAAAATTCATAATCAGTTTAAAAATTTTAAAAACTATTGCTATACTCAAGCCAGGAAAACCTATAAAAGATCCAGCAAGTTATCGTCCGTTTGCGCTACTCAGCATTTGCTACAAGATGCTGTAAAGACTTCTGTATAACCGAATATATCTCATAATCGATGCCACAATCCCATCAAACCAAGCACGATTTCGTGCAAATCGAAGCTGCTGCGTGCAATTTCTCACTCTGGAATCATTTATAGCAGCAGGCTTCCGAAAGGAAAAGAAAACCTTAAAAGTAGCTTGGTATGTTTTCTAAGCGAGATCTCGGGCAGTTGATATCTGCAAATGTAAGTTAAAACGCTCACTGCTGCTCTAAATTACTTTACGAGTGGCCGCAGTACTTGCGCAACGGAAATTTATCTAACTGCTCACTCGTTAAGGGAGCAGCCAATGTTTTAACAAACACAAAATTAATGTTAGCAAATAAATAGATGATTAAACATGAGACGGGGAGCATGAAATCATTAAGCAAAGGTTTGATGCTTTAAAATCGTAATCTAATCAGCAAAATGAACAAGCAAATAAATGTGGGGAGACCAAATTACGCTCACACCTTGTACAAAAGTGAATTAAATCATAAATGTACTGCGCGTAATAAAAATGGGCCCGTTTGGAGTTTGCTGGTATTCCATCGGGTGCCTCCCCAGGTGCCAGATAGGGGAATGTTCACCAGATATGGTGGGTACCGGGGAAATAAAATACCCAGAGTTGAACCAAAACCAACAGCTGCTGCCTTGTAGTACGATATTGGCTTATCAACAGCTAATGGAAGAAAACCTTGAATACGAATCACCTGGTCCTCCAGGTTAGGGGTGGTGCAGTGGGTCAGCTCCTCACTCGCATAAAAATATAAAATGATAAAAAACCTAGTAATATGCGTCGGAAAAATTGGAACTGTGAACAACGAACTGGCGATGAAAAACGGAAAATGATTTTTGGATGCTGTAATGTGCAAGGTATTTCCACTAAAATAAATATACTACCCGCAGAACTTGACATATTCAATATGGAAGTTGTCGTACTCTCTGTAACAAAGAGGAAAGGCAAAGAAGAAGAAGAACTTGACAATTATATACATATCTGCAGTGGTGTATCAAAAGCTGTAAGAGCCAAACCAGGAGTCTCCATTATGATAAAGAAAGTACGGAAAAAAAGAATCACAAATTTGACATTTATCAATGAACGTATTATTACTGTTGAAATGACAAGTTGTGATTGTTAGAGTATATGCACCCACGAACGATACAGAAGATAAGGAGAAAGATGCATTCTGGGACACCCTCAGAGAGACTATTGAAAAAATCTCAAGGAGAAAAGAACTGATTATCATGAGAGACATGAACGGAAGAGTAGGAATTAGAGAATCGTGTAGAATAGTAGGAAAACACGGAGAGGCAAAACATAATGATAATGGAGACCGACTGTTTGATATCTGTGCACAATTTGGTCTAAAAATTACCAACACTTTTTCCAAGCACAAGGATATTCATAAATATACTTGGCAAATGAAATCATTCTGGCCATGGAAGAATGCAAGGAATGACACAAGTGACATAAATGAAATGAATTGTAGTGAGAAAGATCAAAATTTACCTTTTAATATCGACATCCTACAAGACGAAAGTATAAGAACATTCTTTAAGGCCAGGATGGAAAGGACACTGGATGAATCATTTGAAGGAAGCACAGAAGAAATATATGAATACATAAAAACTAATGTGAAAAACGTAGCATCAGAAGTGCTGGGCACAAATCAACTAAATGCATTAATTCAGTGGTTGGATGATAAATCTGTAGGAACAAGATCAAAATGAAGTGGAAACGAAAATAAGGTTAGCAGAGAATGAAGCATGGGGACGAACTCGTGCCGATGTAAATAGCAAACTAGGATTTGGGAAAGCGAAAGAAGCATGATCGATATTAAAAGGGCTTCGACAAGACCCAAAAGGCAAATCCAATCTTCAACTGGTAACACAAAAGGAGTGGGAAGAATATTTCTAAAAATTATTGAATGAGGCCAGAGGAGAATATCTAGAGGAAGGAACAGTGGAAGAAAAAGGACATCATGATGATGAGATCCAAATTTCAGAAAGTGAAGTACTTCAGGTATTAAATACTGGGAAGAATGGTAAATTACCTGGACCAGGCAATAGCAATATGGTGTTTCTGAAGTATGGTGGTGACAAAATTGTGAAACTGATTACTTGGTTGTTCAATAAAATGTTACATGGAGATTCTATACCCAAGGAGATGAAACTAGATTATATTAGTACCATGTTTAAGAAAGGAGATCGCAAAATATCCACAAACTATCCAGGAATTTGTGTTACAAACACATTAATGAGAATTTTTGGGAAGATAATTAAAAAGAAACAGGGAAAAAATTTAGAACCCAAGAAGAACAATGCGGTTTGACAGCTGGTAGATCATGTGTAGACCATATTTTCACATTACGACAGATTTTAGAGAAACGTCGGGAAAAATCGAAAAACGTCGAGTTTATTTTTATAGATCTAGGAAAATCGTATGATACTGTTCCAAGGAAACTACTCTGGAGAGCACTACATATGGCAAACATAAGTAATTCCTTAATTAAAATAATACAACATATGTATAAAGATAATATTTGCACAAGTGAAAATCGGTAATTCACTTTCACAGAAATTTAAAAGAAGCAAAGGTCTTTTGCAAGGCTGCCCCATGTCACCAACATTATTCACAATCTATATTGATATTTGCCTTAGAACGTTGTCACAGAAATGTAATAGTATTGGGTTAGAAAATAGAGATGGAGTGTATCTACATCATTTATTATTTGCTGATGATCAAGTTGTCATAGTACAAGACAGGGAGGATGCAAACTACATGTGTAATCAATTAGCAATAGCATACAAAAATTGGGGTCTGAAGATTAATTATCAAATGACAGAATACTTGACTAATGATCCAGATGAACCATACACAGAGGGAAAGAAAATTTTTAAAAATTAACACTTTCTGTTATTTGGAATCCATTTTAGAAATAGTGGGAAAATCCGACCCAAAAATTAATAAAAGAATTAGCAGTGGACGAAAGGTCATTGGGATGCTCAACTGAGTCCTATGGAGCAGAAATGTAATAAGCAGAAAAAAAAAATCATATATAAATCTATATTTGAGAGTGTAGTTCTGCACAGGGCGGAAACCCAGGCCAATTACCTGAAGCATACACACAAACTACAAGCCTTAGAGATGGATTTCTGGAGAAGATTGGGCAGAATTTCTAGAAAAGAAAAAAGAAGAAACGCCAAAGTAATAAAGAGGATGGAAATAAAAGAAAGAATAGATGAAGAGATTAATAGAACGAAATTACGGTGGCATGGGCATGCACAAAGAATGGAGGACACCAGAGTACTGAAACTGGTTCTGGAGTGGAAACCTGAGGGGAGAAGAAGAAGAGGGCAACCTGTGACTAGCTGTATCCAATATGTACAGCACACAATGAGAAGACTGGGCGCAGAAGAAGACACGTAAGATAGAGACACCTGGAGGAATGTAGTGAATAATTAGTGTAAAACCCTATGTACAACGTGTACTCTTTTCTGGGCGAATTATTATGTTGGAGGTAAACCTATGTAATGAGGAAAACCTCAATATAAAAAATAAATAAATAAGAATGGTTTCTGCTCTTTCTGAATATGGAAGTGGTGTGGGAGGAAATTTGCACAGACATAATGGGTAGTTAAAAGCACATTCATTCATTCACAGACACATGCATAATGCTTGCGTACATTACATTATGGCCACACTTGAGAGCAGAGGCGAAACGAAGCGTTGGCGGCGTTTTCACGAGATGGCGGGTGTCTTGATCGCAAATTTAAGAACACTATACGAACTCATCTTCAGAGAGGCAGTGGCTCACTATTCTTCAGTACCACGTGGTGTGCGACCACGCCGAATTTCATAGCATTTACAAACAGAAATTAATTTAGAATTCTTATAGAAGATAGATGAAGAAGTTAGAGCGAGCAGACTGAGATGGTGGGGTCATGTTACACGCATGGGAGAAGCAAGGTTACCTATGAGACTCATGAGCTCGGCAGCGGAGGGTAAGAGGAGTCGAGGTAGACCAAGAAGAAAGTACTTCGATTCGGTGCAGAATGATTTTGAAGTAAAAGGCATAACATCAGACGAGGCATCAATGTTAGCATTGAATAGGGGATCATGGAGGAATTTTATTAGAGGTACTATGCTCCAGACTGAACGCTGAAAGGCATAATCGGTCTCTATTGATGATGATGATGATTCTTATAGAAGAAAGCTAGTATTAATAAAAGCATGGCTGAAGGCCGAAGTAACGACTGTTACAAAAGCATGTGGTGCAATCGGTCATACAAGACAGGAAAGACGGAATCAAACCAGAAAATCTGAGAAATATTTAGCATACTCACAGATACAGGCGTGACATGAAAAGTTGGTTAAAAACAGCAAGGAAATTCAAACATACTAAATTTACACAAAGGCTGAAGGCCACACACGTGTATTCTAACTTGAGAAAAACCGAACACAAAATCATCACCTCAATGAAAATGAAAATACTAAATTCACAATGTATTACTCCAGTTCTGTAAATGAAGAAACACTTCGCCTCGAATAGCGAAAGAATTTCTCAAGAAAACTATCACTGAAAAACCAAGACTGGCTGATCACAAAGAAAGCAAAGTTCTAACAGCACGCCTTCCCCTCAGCATGATTCGGCTAAGTACTTACTTCCACGAACGCAGCAAGAGTGTAGCTCTAAGGCCACGCCAAAACCTTCCCCACCACACACCGGATGTAGAGCACGCTAAAAACCCATACAGAGCGGGTTCAGAGCATAGTGTCTACCAATCCTTGCTACATGGCGAAGACAATTTCCTCTACATCCGCTCCCAGAGAGGTCTCCTGTCACCTCTTTCGTCCAAGATTAGGTTGTTACGAAACTAAGAACACGACGACCTCGCCATCTTGCCAAGTAAGCTTCTCTCTGGCCAGCCAGCAGACACCAACGCAGACGACAAACGAAGCCATGCGTTCTTAACTGCAGCAAAACGAGACCTAGAGCGCGAGGCGGTGACTGTAAGCCATTGTGCGGCAGTCAGTGAATATTAAAAGCAACCTTCCACAATCATACGAACACACAATTTCATTCACATCGATGGAAACATATATAAACATGGGGCATTCATCAATAATAAAAAGAATAAAATAATTAACACACAAATAGATAACATTAATGATGCAGAAACACTTTAGGTTAATTAATAAATCAAAATAGAACTCGACCACACATTCAGTGGATGTGATTCAATCTCAGTAGCATTTATTGACCTCACAGCAGCTTATGACATCAACTGGCTGGATGGATTACTGTACAAGTTAAATCAAACTGTTCCAAGCTGAAAGATCACTGCACTTTGGAAAATATGCTTAAATACGCTCTTTTAAACATAGGAGATAACTCAAGTAACCCTCTACTATAAAGAAATGGGCTTCCACAGGGCTCGGTTATGGCCCCGCTTTATTCAACCTGTACATCAGCAACATAGTTACAACTGACTCTGTAAAGTTTAGTTACGCTGACTACCTAGTGATTGCAACTCAAAGCAACACATTCGAAGAAGGTGTGGCAACACTAACCTACGACCTAGGAAAACTTTATCAGTATTACAAAAAGTGGAGACTTTGCCTGAACAATAATAAAACAGAAGTCAGTTCATTCCACCTATCCAACAGAACGTCAATTTGAGAATTAAATGTAATCTTCTGCAACAAAAAGTTACGACATTCTCGACACCCTAAATATTTGGGTGTGACTCTCAACAGATCCCTGACATTTAGGAAACACCTAGAACTAACAGGATAGGAGCTAAAGTCAAGAAATAATATACATAGGAAACTGGCTGGTGTTAGCTGGAGATCTAACACAAACAGCTTAAGAGCCACAACACATGCACTTGTGTATCCTGTCGCCGAATACTGTTCTCCCGTTTGGATCAGAAGTAGCCATGTCAGCATTATAGATGTCCATCTAAATGATACTATGAGGATCATGACAGGAACTCTTAAATCCATACCAACACCTTGGCTTTCAGTACTTGCCCATATTACTCCTGCAAATCTACAAAGACGTCAAGCAGTAACACATGAATGAATGAAACTCAAACATGGAACAACTTATCACACCTCCGACTAAACTCTAGAGAACTGGCAACTCAGACTGCTACAATCTAAAAGACGAATGGAGAAACCATTTGACGTCCTTCCACAGCCACAAGAATTTAGGCAATATAGATCCGAACATCCAACTTCCGGGTGCAAGCCTAGCAAGAAAAATATGGAGCCCCCTTAACCGGAGCAGAAATGGCCACGCCATGACCAAAACAACGCTACACAAGTAGAGAATTACCGACAATGACCAATGTGACTGCGGAACATCGGCACAAACGCTGGAGCACATTCTACATGACTGCCCAAAAAGAACAGTCGTAGCTACCTTAAAAGACTTTGTAGATGCAACACCTGCAGCAATTAACTGGTTAGAGCCTCTCGATATCCAACTGTGAAGAGATAAGGAGCTTCATCTGCTGCTGCTCTACAGCTCTATTTATTTATTTTACATACTTGTGATCTCACACATATCTGTTTGTAATTACACATATCATGTTTATATACACTATTGTATGTACTCAATATACATTCCTCTAAGCAATACGCTAAATAAATAAATTTGTTGAGTGGTGAAGACAATTAAGTGATCACTTGAGATATCTAGGTTCCGAAGTAGTCACTGATAAAATGAACTGGAATAGTTCGACGGCCTTCTGTCAATTCTACGGAGTGCAGACAACAACATTACGGCAACCGAGATCAGAGCCACCCCTAGCTTGTGTGGCGCCCTGTGCAAAAGTTCCTCGCGGAGCTCCGCTGCACCCTCCGCTCCCCCCCCCCCCCCCCCCCACACACACCAGCAGAGGTTATACACCTTCGTCACTTGAAAAGAATTCTAAGTTTCGTTATTGACTTACTACTAGTATATCAAAATACTACAGCTGACCCACCATTATGATGGGAAACTAATTAACCAGAGAAGAAATCTTAACAATTATTACAATTAGAAAAGTGTTAATAATAAAAAATAATCTACGTTATCGGAATCCATTCAATTTAATGAAATTAAATATCTAAAAAAGTTCAAAAGTGTTGAAATGTTGAGAAACGTGTTTACTGCTGGATGTGTAACTCGCTGTCTTCTTCAGGTGCTACCTGAGTCTGCCTTTTTGGAGGATTGTATCCAGTATTCATGCCCAGAAGGCGCTGGAAGATTTGTTTGCCGACCGCGCCCACCAGCCGCTGCTGGTAAGCTGTTGTCTCTTCCTTCGTGCTCTGTCGGATGTCCGCGCCCGTCTCGGCCGCCATCCGTGGCCGTGGCAGCTCTCTCAGGCCTGTCCCGCATTGGCCACTCTGATCGTGGTCCACGCCCACCTGGCGCTGCTCCTGAGGTTACTAACAGAAACAGATATCGTTCGTCCAAAAGTGAGCCATGAAATTTTACTTTATGTGTCTGTACTGATATTGGTTCTAATCCAGAGTAGATCCGCCCAAATTAAGTTCTCTCTAACAACAACGCACTGATGATATAGCCCTGTGGTCGCCCCACACCTGAGAAACGATATGTATAATCTTTCCCCTCGACGATAGGTATTGTTTCTACAATAAACAACACATCTGACATTACTGTGTTTTCATAAGATCCATGGTTCTGCTGCCTTACTCACACCTAGTGCCGATAAGTATCGTCAGTATTTAGTTTGCAGCAACACAAGCAATAACCTCCAGGATTACCAACCTCTTCCAGTTTATACACCTCGTCCAGTTTCCGTTCATGGTCCGCGCCTGCCTGGCGCACCTCGTGAGTTGTTGACACTTTCCTGGTGCTCCGTCCGACGTCCGCGTTCCTGAGGTGTCTTTGCTTCTTGAGGAGTTTCTTGGCTTCTTTCGTTGGGCACTGATAATCTCCAGAGCCGGAGTCCAGGCCGAGCTGAGCTGGTAACCGCTGTCTCGGTTTATTAGATTGTCTGTGACCATGATCTCGATGGTCTCCTTTATGACACTGTCCCATAGTCTTGGCGTCTGTGTCACAATTTTGGTGTTGCTGTAGTCCATCGAGTGACCAAGCTCCAGAGAGTGGTCTGCTGTGACTGATTTGGATACTTGTCTTTGTGGTGTGCCTCCGGTGTTCTTCGCACTTTATGTCCACTGTCCTGGTAGTCTGGACGATGTATGACATAGCACACTGGCACGGTATGTTGTAAATGCCTGGTTTAGGTAGCCCCAGGTCATCTTTCACACTCCACAGCATAGTCCTTATCTTGGAGGGTGGGCAGAATATGCTCTTTATATCGTATTTTAACAGAATTCTTCTGATCTTTGCTGATATAGATCCAGCATATGGCAGGTATGCCACCTTCTTTGCCTCCTCTTCTGTACCCTGTGGCTTGCTGGTAGCACGTAGTGATCTCTCTGGATGTCTGTGCAGGAGTATCGATTTCTGCTGAACACCAGCTGCAGATGTTCTAGCCCTGTATCTAGACTTTCTGGATCTGACCAAGCCCGAGCCCTGTGCACTAATGTTTTCATGACTCCATTCTTGAAGATACTGGTCAGTGTGGTTGGGTTTGCGATACACATTGTGCCTCAGAGTGCCATCTGCCTTCCTCTTGACCAGGACATCCAGGAATGGGAGCGGTCCATCCTTCTCTAGCTCCATTGTGAATACTCGGGTGGCGTGAGTTTAGATGTTCCAGAAAGTCATCTAGTTTCTCCCTACCATGGGGACAAATGACAAATGTGTCACCGACATACCTAAAAAAGCACTCAGGCTAGTAAGTGGCTGATGCAAGTGCCTCCTCTTCAAACCTTTCCATGAAAAGGTTGGCTACCACAGGTCTGCCCACTGCCACTCCTTCCGTTTGCTCATAAAACTGACCCCCCTAAAGAAAGTCAAGCAGGGCAGCATATAACTTCTCTCCAAAGAGATCGAGTAAATCATTGAGTGAGAAATGGTCGTTCCATTTGAAATCACTCATGTGAAGAGCGACACCACATAGAAACTGACCATGATGTCAGAGTCCATGGTATGAAGCTGCCTTAGTCGTAGTAGGAAGTCCTCCGAGTTCCGAATGTGGTGTGCGCATTTACCCATATGGTGACTGTATCTTCTTCAGGTATTGTGGGATGGGGTATGTCACTGCGCCAATGTTGCTGACAATAGGTCGAAGAGGGTCCCCTCCTTGTGGACCTTGGGAAGTCCAGAGAGTCTGAGTGGTACAGATGCTTTGGAATGAAGCTGCTTGATGACCTATTTGGGTAAACCTGTCTCATTTAGCATTGTCTATCTGTGGGGTCGGCATCTAGTGATTTGCAAGCAGTGTCCTCCAGGAGTTGTTGCACATCCCTATTATACTCCAACTTGTTTAAGATGACTGTGGAGTTACCCTTATCAGCCGGCAGGACTACTATGCTGTCATCCTCCCGTAGCTGCCTCAGTGCCACCCGCTCCTTGCTCAATATGTTGAACTTGGGTGGCTTCATCCTGGTGAGTACCCTGTAGGTATCCCAGCAGATCTCTTCAGACACACTGGATGGCAGCGTGTTGGCTACTTGGTCCACTGCACTGATAAAGGCTGAAACCGGTATGCTTCTAGGAGTTACTGCAAAATTGAGGCCCCTGCTGAGTACTTTTGCAGTGACCTCATCGAGCTGCTTGTCACTCAGGTTGACGACCCTCCATGTGTCCCCATCATGTTGTTGAGGTGTTCAAACTTGGCCTGTTGAGATGCTGTTGATTTCTTCATGGTGCATTCAGCACAAGACCAGGAGGCACCATCAACCTTGTCCCAATCTTCTCTGGTCAGGGCAGCTGCTATGGAAAGGTGAAACTGCAGCAAAGCCCTGGACGTGACATCTAGGCGATGGTGCATGTCATGCACTCTTTCTCTTACCAGCACAAGGCTGGCTCGTTGTTTGTTCCTGTTCGTCGCTCTTGCGTTGACATGATGTTTGAACCTGGCGAAAACTGGAACTACATACCCCTCTCGGCATCTCAGTAGGAAACTGAGGGAACTCAGCATCCTCCCCTTCCTTTGCTGAAGATTATCCAGCTTCTTGATGTTCAGGTACATCTCCTCTCATAGAGTCTTTTGATGTATCCCTTGAGGTTTCCCTGGCTAAAACTTGAAATGTTGGGAAACGAGTTTACTGCTGGATGCTTGTGTCGCTCTAGCACAATTTTTTGTCCGCATAACTCGCTGCCTTCTTCAGGTGCAGACTGCCTTTTTGGAGAATCATGTCCAGTATTTATGCTCAGAAGGCGCTGGGCGCTTTGTTTGCGGTCTGTGCCCACCTGTCGTTGCTAGTAAGCTGTTGTCTCTTCCATGGTGCTCTGTCGGACGTCCGCGCCCATATCGGCCACCATCTGTGGTCTTGGCAGTTATCTAAGACCTGTCCTGCGTGGAACGAGCAAAAGGAAGGAGTGGGAATGGGCAGCCTTTTGCCACATGTGGTAGCCAACCTTTCCATGGAAAGGTTCAAGGAGGAGCCACTTGCTTCAGCCGATTTTTTAGGTAGGTCGATGACACATTTGGCATTTGGCCCCAGGACAGCAGTGGACATAAGGTGCAAATAACACCAGAGGGACACCAGACTTAGACAGGTAACCAAATCAGTCATAGTGGAGCACTGTCTGGAGATCAGTTACTCGATGGACTACAACAACACAAAATTGTGACACAGACACCAAGACTATGGGACACTGTCATAAAGGAGGCCATCGAGACCAAGGTCACGGGAAATCTCAGCTCGGCGTGTAGTCTGGCTCTGGAGATTATCAGGACCCAACGAAAGAAGCCAAGAAACTCCTCAAGAAGCGAAGACACCTCAGGAGCAGCACCAGACTAGCACGGACCGCGAGCGGAACGCCCGACGTAGGACGGGTCTCAGACAGCTGTCACAACCACAAGTGGTGAACGAGCCAGGTGCGGGCGTCTGTCGGAACACGAGGGAAGTGTCAACACCTGAGGAGCAGTGCCAGGCGGACGCGAACTGCAGACGGATCGACCGATGCGGGACAGGCTCTAGACAGCTGCCACGACTACAGATGGTGAACGAGCTGGGCGCGGAAGTCCGTTGGAACACATGGGAGAGCTGCCACAGCCACAGATGCTGGTCGAGACTGACGTGGACGTCCGACAGAGCACCAAGGAGGAGCCAACAGCTTACTAGCAGGGGCAGGTGGGCGCGGACTGCTAACACAGCGCCCAGCGCCTTCTGGGCATCAATACTGGACACGATACTCCAAAAAGGCAATCTAAGGTAGCATCTGAAGAAGGCAGCGAGTTATGCGGACAAAAGATTGTGCCAGAGTGACACAAACATTCGGCAGTAAACCCGTTTCTCAACATGTCAAGTTTTCGCTGGGAAAGCCTCAAGGAATACTTCAAAAGTGTCGTTCAGGGCATACATGTTTTCAGCGCTTGTTCAAATGTTCAAATGTTTGTTAAGCTTAAGGGACTTAACTATGGGGTCATCAGACCCTAAACTTACAAACTACTTATGAACTACCTACAACTAAGGTCGGCACAAATATCCATGCCCGAGGGGGGATTCGAACCCCCAACCGTAGTGGCCGTGCAGACCGTGACTGAAGCGCCTCAGTCCCCTCGGCCACTGAGGCCGGCTTTCAGCGCTTGTAAGAAACTAAATTAGCTGTAGGTTATATGCACAAGGATTTTTGCTTTACAAACTTGACACAAAACTTCTTTCCTTGCTTTTTTGACGAGAAAATTCATTAGATATGCAGTTTGGTATTTCTGAAATAATAATAAGAAAATAAATTTCAGGAGGCCAACAAATATATGTAATTAATTTTCCATACCTCTCTGTCCACCTTCGTAGCTGACTGCCAATGCAAGAGGCCCAGCAGGGGCCCGAATGCTGTGTGTTTCTCCTCATCATGTTTCATCATCATTGACACGTAAGTCATCGAAGTGGAATCAATCAAAACACTTGCAGTAGGTCGCCATACCCCGATAGGTATATCCTGGCCAATAACAGCCATACGATCATTTCATTTCTTACTTTCCTGAAGTAGCATATCGCTACGTCAGAGCAGTCAGGGTAAAAAGCTTACCATGCCTTGTTCGAAGTCGTCGCAGTTGCATTTGACCATACAGAGCGCTGCACAGAATGGCTGAAAGTGGAACATCTTATCTTGTGGGAATTCTGCTAAGGACGAATGTAATGCTTGATTATTAGTCTCAACGACGAGTGGAAAGGGCGCTGAGAGGCGCTGAGAAAAAATTAGTCTCACACTTCTTCACCCAAGCATGTGTATCAGTCGTGTTGACACTGGATATTAGTATACCGTATCAGAATCATATTCCTTTGTTCCTTCAACTCCGATACAGGACTAATTTTTAAATCTGAATCGTACCCCAGTAGCACAATCGTGTCACAATGCGTATATACTTGAATTACAGGATAGTACATTAGAAGTAATTTTAACAACAAAATTACCGATGATATTTCTAATGTTTTGCGCGGGGCACAATGGTATTGCATCGTTTTTACCTGCCTAAAGCCGGTCCTGACCGAGAGAGTGTTAATAACAGCAAGTTACTGCATAGGGGGTTGGTGTTGATTTGAGTTTACCAAACGAATTACACAAGCAGTTGTGTTTAGATATTATAGTGAGGACATAGTGCAATACAACAACAACGTGACTTACCCAAAGCTACGACATGGAGAGCTATAGGAAGGTTGCAAGCGGGAGGGGCACAGAGGAAGCTGACTGCAGCTATTGAAGTGTCCCAAAGTGTAATTTCGACGACCTGGACGCGATTTCAAAAAATGTTCAAATGTTTGTAAAGCTTATGGGACTCAACAACGGGGTCATCAGTCCCTAAACTTACAAACTACTTATGAACTACTTACGAACTAGGACGGCACAAATATCCATGCCCGAGGGGGGATTCGAACCCCCGACCGTAGTGGCCGTTCTGACCGTGACTGGAGCGCCTCAGTCACCTCGGCCACCGCGGCCGGCGACGCGATTTCAGACAACAGGAATCGTTAAATGAAAGTAAGGCCAAGGTGAGGGAATTCAACGAAAGGAGTGGCCAGTTTGCTCACCGAACTTAAACCCGATTGCGTATGTCCAGGATGCTCTCGTCAGACGCAGCCAGCACCTCTCGCGACGGTTGCAGAGCTGGATACTGCACTCACGGAATAATGTCCAAATATCACTCAAGAACTGATTGATAACCTCATACTGTCCATGCCTTCTGGATGTGCAACTCGACTCACCGACCGAGGTGATCACACACCACATTATAGGGCAACGAAAATGACTTTTTCAGTATTATGGTAGCCCCTTCGTTCTTCGAACTAAGTCAGGGCCGGCACACTGTGCAGAGTTACAGAAGTGCTGCACAGTTGCGCACATGCGAGACATCTACAACTACATCCATACTCCGGAAGCCACCCGACGGTGTGTCGCGGAGGGTACTTTGAGTACCCATATCGGTTCTCCCTCCTATTCTAGTCTCGTTTTGTTCGCGGAAAGAAAGATTTTCGGTCAGCCTCTGTGTGGGCTCTAATCTCTCTCATTTTATCCTCATGATCTCTTTGCGAGATATACGTAGGAGGGAGCAATATACTCCTAGACTCTTCGGTAAAGGTATGTTCTAGAAGCTTCGACAAAAGTCCTTACCGAGCGACAGAGCGTCTCTGCTGCAGTCTTCCACTGGCGTTTATCGATCATCTCCGTAATGTTTTCACGATTATTAACTGATCCTATAACGAAGCGCGTTGCTCTCCGTTTGATCTTCTCTACTTCCTCTATCAACCCTACCTGGTACAGATCCCACACCGGTGAGCAGTACTCAAGCGGTGGGCGAACAAGTGTACTGTAACCTACTTCCTTCGTTTAGGAACTGCATTTCTTTAGGATTCTTCCATTGAATCTCAGTCTGGCGTCTGCTTTACCGACGATAAATTTTATATGGTTGTTCCATTTTAAATCACTCCTAATGTATACTCCCAGATAATTTATGGAATTAACTGCTTCTAGTTGCTGACCTGCTATAGTGTAGCTAAATGATAAAGGATCTTTCTTTCTATGTATTCGTAGCACATTACACTTTTCTACATTGAGAATCAATTGCCATTCGCTGTAGATTCCGTCAATTCGCTGTTTTCATTTCAATACAATTTTTCATTGTTATAACCTCTCTACATACTACAGTATCATCCGGAAAAAAACCTCAGTGAACTTCCGATGTTATCCACAAGGTCATTTATATATATTGTGAATAGCAACGGTCGCACGACACTCCCCTGTGGCACACCTGTCATTACTCTTATCTCGGAAGACTTCTTTCCATTGATAATGACATGCTGCATTCTGTTATGTAGGAACTCCTTAATTCAACCACACAACTGATTTGATAGACAATATGCTCTTACTTTGTTCATTAAACGACTGTGAGGAACTGAAACAAACGCATTGCGGAAGTTAAGAAACACGGCATCCACCTGAGAACCCGTGTCCTGTTTAGACAGCGAGGAACATCAACATCGGTTATTAGACTTGTGTATATAAAATGAACGGCAATGGCTCCATTTCCTAGTTTATGCAGTACAGGCAAGAATCTCGTTTATGAACATGCACTTCACGAGCGGGACGGCTGCGGATTGCAAGCGATGACCCTGGCCCTGCTCTGAGTAAACACCACGTAAACCTCAATGAAAGAGTTGAGACAGCATAATATCGTACTGCACCACACAAGAATTACAGTTGATTACAGTTGTAACCGTAATCCGAATGTAATACGTTACTATATTTATGGTGTTCGTGATATCTCACCTGCTCCACTAATTGTTTAAGCAGTGTGTTTCCTCTTTCCGTCCATTTCCTTCTCCCCTCACCCTGATAAAACCGCGGAATGTATATTTATTCACGGCATCATTTCCTACAATACACAGTCAGAGTCAGGAGGAAAGGTTCATGCTTTGAGGAGTGACACTCCTAGTGAATCTGAACAAAAAAACGTTTAACAAAGATAGGCCCTTTTCTTAATTGTTCCAGGTAAACCAATAAAAACAACAACAACTACAAGCGGACAAACTACAGATGATGGTAAATTAAAGTACTTTTGATGTTCTGGTTTGCTTAATTGTGTTAGTTCCCTCACAGAAGATGTTGAAGTAGTCTACCGTCAACGTCAATGCATTTTGCTGTTCTTTTATATAGATGTTGTCAATCGGAGTTGAGTTCTTCATTCCTTTACCTGAGCACAAGTATGTCAAATACTAGCGATAAGTTCCTCTCTTGTGTCCACTCTGCGCTTGTACACTTTGCTCTTCGGCCAATTCGACAACAGTAATCTAATGGGGTGAAGATCACATGACCTCGGGGGCAAGCGATGATTGCACGGCGACCGATCCCATGACCAGGATACGTTGTGCAGAGATATTACTTTAATACTATTTCTGTGTCGTTTACCAGTCATGACTGGACAGACTGCGTCAAGATTATATACATACATACATACATACATATAAAAGAAAAAAGTTTACAATTTGGACATTGACAACATAAACATTATCATTTTGTCCAGTCACTTTCATCACTGTTGAAAAATTCACCAATTGAATATAGTGGGTGCCCTTTCAGGTCCTGTGCAATTTTCCTTTTGAATGGTTCTGGTGGCAGGGATTGCACTTATTTTGGCAGCGAGTTAAACATTTTCAGTGCAATCATTGGAAAACTGTCTTGTGTTCCAGTCAGACGACAGCTTGGTGTTTCAATGCTCGTCTTGTTACGGGTGTCAGGGTTATGTATATCTTGCCTCATGCTGAACTCCCCTTGCTTTTCTTTTATGCTGATGAGGCATAAGAACACATACTGGCTGAAGATTGTCATAATACCTAACCGTTTGAATATTGGCTTGCAGTGGTCCAATCTTTTGCTTGATGTAATTATTCTGACAGCCCTTTTTTTGTAGCATTAACACATCATTACAACCTGCAGCATGTCCCCATAGCAGTAGGCCATAATTAACATGGCTATGAAATAGTGCATAATACACTGTTACGAGGTATTGGTTAGTTAATGTACCTTTAAGCCTTCTCAGAAGGAATATTACACCGGAAATCTTGGAGCATACATACACTATATGTTCGTTCATTGTAAGTTTGCAGTCAATCATGAAGCCTAAAAGTCTAACAGCCTCCATATTCTCGTGACAGCCAATGTTGCTAAGGCTGCATATAAGATGTTGTGTTTTTCCATCATTCAATTTCATTTTATTTTTGATGAACCATTCTTTTGTGTTTTCGAAGAGGTCGCCTGTTGCTTGAAGAGCTTGTGCTGCAGTTTTTCCTTTGGCAAAAAGAGTGGTGTCATCAGCAAACTGTAACATGTGGTTGTTACAGCCCATATCGTTAACATATATTAGGAACAGGAGAGGACCTATGACGGACCCTTGGGGTACGCCATGTTCCAACTTTTGTTCTTGTGATAAGGCTCCGTGTACTGTGTCAGTGGCCGTACGGGAATGTGTACGAACCCGCGATGCTGAAAATACATACGAGCTGGTGTTGGCAAAGGGATAACCACCTATTCTGGTAACACATTTTGAAGAAAATCGAGATACAATGTTTCAGTAAGACTAAGGAATGACAGAGTATTCAGTTGCGACCAGTTTTGTCTAAAATATTGTTTTCGGGCACAGTTTTGGTTTCGGCCAGAACTCAGACGAATATTCCATTTGGGCGAAACTAGCTTTCGTGAACTTACGAATGAAATCCGGTCACGTTTGGGAAGGACTCAGTCAACAATAATGCTCTATCTCAGTTGACAGCACGTTGTTTGACTAATGGGCCTCTTTTCGCCCGCGAAAAAAATTGTATTTTCTTGTTAACCCAGATACAGCGGAATTCTTTTTGGTATATATGTTGAGAAGCTATTAATTACCTTCATATGACTGCTCAAGATCGTTATAAATGATTTTTTTCCACGATCACGCCATCAGTTTTGCAATACTGCCCTTCTTTCTGGAAGACCGTGAAATTGAATGTTTTACGATTTTAATCTGATGAATCGTTACTATTAAAAGATCATTTAAGATAAAATATATAAATGTCGCAAAAATTAAAGAATTATAAAGAAATACAAATACGACTAAGAAGAAACCTTTAATATCATCAGTGTGAACCTCATTTGGGAAAGGAATAATTGCAAGTATGAAGGTTACCTGAGTAGGAAGGGGTGTAGGAGGGCGGGGGGTGTGGGGATGTGGGGGCTGTAAACTTAGGTCAAACATCCACCAAGCTGAAACTTCTTATTTTATTGTCAATTTCTGTTTCCATAAGCAATAAGGAGAACTAAAATTAAGTTTTTGTATATCTCTATTTTTACATGAAGTGTCAGAAACACCTAGAATCCTGATAGTGCAACACTGTTCTAAATGTGTGTATATGTTTCATTAAGTACGCGTAAGGTGCCTTTGAAAACCCTAAGTAAATATGTAACTACACTGCTGTAGTTTGAATTATACGTGGAATACATTGCGGAACAATTCCACAGTGCCACCAGTCACCCTCCCCAGGTGCAATCCGACCACATCTTTTGCGCCATCTACACTTGCTTCATACAGTCCAAGAGAAAGACTCAACGTGATGAAAACTCAAAAATTAGCAAGAGTCCCTTACACACTAAACGTAAAATAATGTTTTACTACAATTTCAGGGGAAAAATTACAAATATTTGCTGAAAATTTAATATAATGAAATAAAAAAAACTGCCCTCCATACTGGCTTCTTGATATGGATGCGACTGGGGAAAATATCTTCGATATATATCGATATCTTGTTTAGAAATACACATATTTTATTAAAAAAAGCTTGGTCGGATACCCGTGTCACTAAAGCGTGAAACTAGGATACAGAAATTACTCCTCAGAGTACGAAACACCACAGTCTATTCAACGCTATGTTGATCATGGGCTAGTGACTACGTAAAGTGATTTCTTGACTCTCAGAGTATGGGTGTTGTATCTTTTTGTTACATGTCAGTAGTATATTCCGTTGTGTCCTTTTTTCCCCTTCTGCAAGCGAGATACAAATTATTGGGAAACACTGGAAAACTTTAATAACTTGTAGAAGAGTACTGTGATTACGTATCTGAATTTATTTATGTACTAGCTGGTACCCGACGCCTTGCTGCCACAGAGGAAATAATTGTTCATCTCCTTTAACCTCTCTGTCAGCATCTCCCGGCCCTCATTCTCCTCCTTTCCTCTCTCTGTCCTTCTTTTCCTCTTACCTCTTTCTGTCCGTCTTCTGCCTCCCCTTTCTGTCCGTCTCCTCCTCCACCTACTCCTCTACCTCCTCTATATGAAAACGTACATATATGCGCCAGGTTTCTACATCTACAACTACATACATACTCCGCAATTCACCGTAAGGTGCGTGGTGGAGGGTATACTGTACCACTACTAGGCATTTCCTTTCCTATTCCACTCCCAAATTGAACGAGGAAAAAAAGAATGCCTATATGCCTCCGTACGAGCCCTAATTTCTCTTATCTTGTCTTTGTGATCTTTACGCGAAATGTAAGTAGGCGGCAGCAAGATCGTACTACACTTAGCTTCAAATTCCGGCCCTCTAAATTTACTTAACAGAAATTAACGAAAAGAACATCGTCTTTCTTCCAGCGATCCCCAATTGAGTTACCGGAGCATTTCCGTGACACTCGCGCATTGGTCGAACCTACCGGTAACAAATCTAGCTGCTCGCCTCTGAACCGCCTCTATGTCTTCCTTCAAACCGATCTGCTGCGGGTCCCAAATACTTGAGCAATACTCAAGACGTGGTCGTACAAGCGTTTTATACGCGGTCTCCTTTACAGGTGAAGTACATCTTCCCAAAATTCTTCCAATTAACCGAAGTCTGCTGTCCGCCTTACTCACAACTGTCCTTACATGCTCGTTCCATTTCATATCGCTCTGCAGTGTTACGCCTAGATATTTGAACGACGCGACAGCATCAAGAAGCTCACTACTAATGCTGTATTCGAACATTATAGGATTGTTTTTTTTTTTTTTTTTCTACTCTTGCGCATCACCTTACATTTTTTTTACATTGAGAGCTAGCTGCCATTCTTCGCACCAACTAGAAATTTTGTCTAGGTCATCCTGTATGCTATTACAGTCAGTTACAGACGACACCCTCCCATACACCACATCAGCAAACAGCTTCAGTTTCATTGTGACTGCTCAAACGGTGTAGAAGTCGCACGGTAATCTCCGCCATGCTAAATTCACTGTCTTACAGATTTAAATCTCCTTCACGAAAAAATACATTTATGTGATGACTTTCTTGCTGACCAGTGAAACTATTTGGATGTCTGTTGTAACGTACCCTCCGCTATCACCTTCGGAGGCTTGCAAGAGGTAGCCCAAGTATTAATTCGGGGTATAAGCTATCTTCATTCCACATTTCATTCTATTCCGTCCAGCCCATGTATTAATTCAGGGTATAAGGTATCTTCATTCCACATTTCATACTATTCCGTCCAGCCCATGTATTAATTCAGGGTATAAGGTATCTTCATTCCACATTTCATACTATTTCGTCCAGCCATTTCAGCGTGAAGAGTAACAAACCTTTTAACCCACTGTAAGGTACTCTCTGCTATACACAGTACGGTAGCTTCCTATAGGTAGCTCATGCGTTAATTCAAGGTATAAGCTACCTGCATTCCAAATTTTATTCAAATCCGTCTTGCTACTTTAGCGTGAAGAGAAACAAACGTATGAATCCATTGTAAGGGACCCACCGCCACGCACCGTACGGTGGCTTGCGAAAGATAGCCCACGTACTAATACAGGGTAAAAACTACTTCCATTCTAAATTTCATTCGAATTCGCTCCATCCCTTTCAGCATGGAGGAGTAGCGAATATATTAAACCATTGTAAGGTACCCTCCGCCACGCACCATCCGGTGGCTTACGAAAGGTAGTCCATTTATTAATCAGGGTAACCTCTGTTCCAAATTTCATTTATATCCGTCCAGTAATTTCAGCGTGAAGATTTTAAGAAAGGAGTTACCTGATTGTAAAGCACCCTCCGCCATGAGATGTTAAATTTAGTACGCCTATAATCTTCGCGCATGTGCAAGCAATGAGTTGCCAAAGTTTTATCGCAATCGGAAATGCGGTATGGCTGTGCATCAAGTACGAACAAAAAGACAAACAGACATTGATTTTTATATATTAGATTACAAATAATCTAATGTTACAAACAGACCATTTGGCCAAGTTTTGCGAGATCCGAAGATGACCGAAAATAAAGTTAAATAAAAAAGAAGTTTCGAGGACACTATTTTGACAGCCGTCTCGGCCCATCTGCTCACACAGAATAACATTATTTTGCTGAGAAGGAGAACCAGCTGCGTTGATGTGGGTCAGGTACAGTCGCAGACCGCAGTCTCGACATTTGCGTGGCAGCTGCTGCTGTGCCGTAAGCTGATACTAGAAGGCTTTGGTGGCAGTTTGGAAACGTACGAGACGTTCTCTGTGGGCCACTACGAGGTCAGGAAAAACTAGCCAAGTCAGAAAAAAGATTGCTTATGTCGATCGCTGACATACATTCAGCATGCACGGTTTACTTTTATATTTATTTTAAGCAAGCTAATTTGTATTGAACACATTTAACATGATTTACAACCAATTTTTTACAATTTTTATAAACGTGTAAGAGTAATGACAGGATGGATGTAATATGATGATCGGTTTATTAATTTTTTACTACGTTATTTAATGTAGTAGTTAGTTTTATGACAAGAGAAAAAGTTTTATTAATGAAGAAAAAAATATTTGTAAAGAATTATTGTGACACATACAGTTCATTTGTCAGCAACAATAATCTTGTAAAATAAAGCACGTTAACCATTACAATTTCTTATGTTCAACACTCTTATGAAGAAGTACAATTATTATTAAATCCGATGTTCAAACTGTGTTGCGTTGATCATTTATGTCTAACAGAACGTCATTTTTTTTCTTTTTTTTTCGCAGTTTCGTCAGTAATTTTGGGAATCGTGTCATATATGCAGTTTTCTTGCGCACAGATAGGCCAGAAATCTATGTCATTTGTCAAATGAGCTACGGCAGGAACGGTTGTTAATTTGTGAGCAGACTTGCAACCAGTTGCTTTCACAAAATTCAATTTTAATTGTTCTGCCAATTTCAGTCATCAATGCTAGCTTTGTTTCGATCAGATATTAAACTGTTTGCCCTTGCTGAATAAAGTGTCGGCTTCAGAATATTTATTGTAAACCTGATTGTGCTCAACGTCACGTAATGTCACTATGATAAAGTTTTCATAGTAACATTAGGGTAGATTTCAATTAAAGTGCAGAGTCAGTGACAATCACAACGACACGATTCTTGAAGCATCATCAATTTATTTCAATCAGCTTTTTATATTAATTTTATAAAAAGAACTTTCACTGTTTATGAGGTATGTTTATGTTAATATTTTTCCAAGAAAATATCGATATATATCGGAGATAATTTTCCCCGGCGCTTCCAAATCAAAGCGCCAATCTCGAATGCTGGTCGGTGGCACAAAAGAAGAAGTTCGATTCACTGGAAGACGGAGGGGCGTGACATTGTTGAATTGTTCCATAATATATTCTACGTATCAATTAAATTTCACCAGTGTAGTTGCAAATTTGCTTTTGTGCTTTGCTTCATGATAACAAGTTATCTATAAATGAAGAGGGTTATTTTAACACTATGAAATAAATTTACAATTTGACACACAAAGAATAAAAAAAGTATAGAATGATATATTTACCACTTGATAATTGTATTTTTTAAACCTAGCATCTCTATGACGAAAAGACAAACTTACATGCCGATAACAGACATAAAGATACCAGAAAGTTTCTTATTGCGATGATTGTACTACGTAAAATATTTTGAATTTTCCTATATGAGAATTTAAAAAAAAGGTTTACTTTGACTAGTAGCCAATAACGAATTCAAAAAACTTATGAGAGGTTAATTGGAATGAAGTATTGCATGACACAATTGTTAATTAATAACACAACAGACGACGAAAAAAGTATTATTATAAATTTATTCGCTTATTCTGTGATGACAATCTTATTGATGGACGCAAATTATAGCTTATTTAAATGAAATATTTAAACTCCTTCAGTAAAAATCTGTCTTGATTGCAAATTGTTTTATTCCTTATTTAATGACGCGTTTCGCCCTTTAGCAGGGCATCTTCAGACTATCTGCGCGACAGAAATTACACAAAATGAGGCGGAATTACAAAACAGGGATAATGGGACATGGGCTTATTTTGTGGTAAGAAGACAGTAAATGGTAAACATAGCTTACTCTGCGTTCTCCGTGGTGCGACACGGTGTTTCTATGTTTTTGTTTTGAAACACCGAAAAACAGCTTATGGTGTCACACCACGTAGAGCGCATTGTAATATTTGTTTACCATTTATTCTGTCTTATTAACTCAAAACAAGCCCATGTCCCATTATCCCCGTTTTTGTAATTCCGCCTTACTATTTCGTGTAAATTCTGTCTCGCCGATAATCTGAAGATGCCCTGCTAAAGGTCGTAACGCATCATTAAATAAGGAATAAAACAATTTGCAATCAAGAAGGTTTTTGCTGAAGGAATATTTATTCTCACTGTTTGCTGTACACCATGGACTGGAAATCATTATAGGTTTACATTCCTTCTTTTCTAAAGATGATCGACTTCAGCTGTGTGTCGTCTCCCATCCAATACCCCTCCTTTCTTTTAAAAAGCCATCAGCGCTGCAACTTGTAGGCCTACTGGTTTTCACCATCCATCTTATTATACCATTACATCCTTTCAGCGAATTGTGAACTTAATTCGGAAACTGTACTCCTAGATAAGGTACTAGCTTTTATGCCCGTGTTTCGTGACGGTTGTTGAAGGATGGCCTGTGTGTATCATGGCTTTTTAGGATTCCGGGCCTTAGTCAGAAAAAATAGAATCCTTGTTGGATCGCTCTGTCAATAAACTCAGTTGTCTTAGCCAATATGTCAAATGTAAGTGAAAGTATCAAAAAGGAACACTTTCCTGATGGTCTGCAAAACTTACTTATTCGTCACCAATCGGCTTTTGGCTTATTAGGCCATCATCAGGTGACAACTGACTGTAGTGAACATGTTTTCAAAGATGATACAAACATGTTACGATTTACAAAGATGTTATCATAGAAAATCGATACTTCACAGGAAAGTTCATTACAGGTACATATTTATGAAAGTTATTAATATTTATATAAAAATATAAAAGTATGTGTAAAGCAACAAAACGACTTGATTATTTTTGTTGAAAAGGAAATTTGGAAAATAAAACTCATTTCAACGGAGGTGTAAAAGCGAACTGGATCTGATCGTTTAATACTAAACTGGCATCCTTAGCCAAATGTTTATTCATTTCCAATATTTCCAGTAGTGTCATATTTCTGCTTTCCTTCAAGGATGTAGAATTTCACAGTGTACATCGTAATCGTGGTTTTTTCTGAGCAGATATTCAGCAAAGGTTGAATCTATCTTTTTTAACCTCCACCTTCTCTCATGTTCTGACACTCTAATAGCTACAGCCCTGCCAGACTGACCAACATTTTCCGAAACGATGTATCTTCATAAATATGTCAAATGTGACAGTCATTGTCCAAAAGGATATATCTTCATAAAGTTTTTGATACAAAAAGTGAAACGTGCCAAAATAAGCAAAGAAATGTCGTTAAGTATTTCATACACAAAGCGAAATCAGTACCACTATGTTCAATGTTTGTTGGTATTCGTAGACATAAGATTGCTTAATTCTGTCACAGACGTTCGCTTCCTTGTTGTACTACCCCATACTTATTATGCAGCAGCGGTGTTTATTAGTTCTTTGGTGCACTACAGCGCCTCTATTGCTTGTTTGCTGTAGTACGCAATCCATACTTCAAACATAAGCTACATCTAAAAAATTTTCCCTAATTCCATTTTTATGAAACGAAGTTGCTCTGTGAAAATCCGTGAAGTAGTTGAGGAGATTGCTTATTTCTAATAGGTGAACAGACAGTTACTGAAAACACTTGCGATGTATCTTTATCCAGTGATCTGATTTCGATTAAATTAGGCCTATATGTTGCCCCAATCTTAGCTCAAACGTCCTGTGAAAACCGCATGAAAATATATCAGTAGTTTTTTTTAATTTTAATTTTTATTTTGTATTTTTTTATACATTCACGAAACATGTTATAAATAGGCATATCTTCATGAATATGATGTAGCTTGCATTATACATCAGTTATATTAGCCATTTAAAACATTTATTTTATGATCATTCATATCTCTGGACAGTGGGCTGAGGCATGGAAAGCTGAAATATAATAAGTAATAAGTATTTCCTTAATAAAGTAGAAATATCATTGAAAATCATTATTATTCTTACAGTTGGCTCTCTTTCCGTCAGATGCACTATTGTCGCTCCAAGCGTGAGACTTAAACTTCCATAGCAGTTGTAAATATACGTTATTCTGTGATATCAGTATGTAAATATATGGATTAAACACGGCGAAGATTATATCAGTTTTATATTCATTGCGTTGAATTATGTTTCGTAGAACATAGCAAGCATGGAAACGATTTTCAGACATATGGTAAATTTGAAAAGTCAAAGAGTAAGTAGTATTTGCAATAATCTGATCGCTGCCCCGAACTTCGCACGAACACCCCCAGCGCTATCCATTATTTCAAAAAAAATGTTCAAATGTTTGTATAGTCTATGGGACTTAACTACGGGGTCATCAGTCCCTAAACTTACAAACTACTTCTGAACTACTTACGAACTAGGACGGCACAAATATCCATGCCCGAGGGGGGATTCGAACCCCCGACCGTAGTGGCCGTGCAGACCGTGACTGGAGCGCCTTAGTCGCCTCGGCCACCGCTGCCGGCTATCCATTATTTCTTTGCTGCATTACGCCGTTATTTCCAAGCGTTGAATACACCTGAAACTTCAAATTACGATATCTTTTACTTTCCTGATCTGATTTTCTGATTTTGATGAAATGAAGCCTGTATGTTGCCCCAGATTATTCTCTATTTATCTGTGATACCCCCATCAATGTTCATTTAGTACTTTTGGAGATTAGTCTCTACAAATAGTCACATGCGATTGCTTTCAGAGAAATGTTAAATTGTGATGTGTTACTTTTTCTGATCCGTTTTTGTGAAATGAAGCGTTTCTGTAACCGCAATATACCCTCAAGATTCCTGAAAATTCATCTATTAGTTTTGGAGATGAAAGAGAAAGACAGACATGACGGTTGTCGATGAAAAACGTAAAATTGTGATGTTCTTCTTTCCGTGATCCGATTTTTATGAAACTAAGTCTATATGTTATCCCAAGGTACGCTGAAGTTACCTGTGAAAACCACATGCGAATTCGTGAACTAGTTTTGGAGAAGAGGTTTCTAATAGATGAACAGACAGGCACGACGGTCTATGAAAACACTTCGTGATTCTATTTTGATGAAATCATGCTTAGATCCTGAACCAATCTTTGCTCATGTTTCCTGTAAAAACAGCATGAAAATTCGTCCAGTAGTTTTGAAGATTGAAGCGAACAACGACAGGCCTACATTTACATATTTATTATTCGTACAGATGTTTGTACAATTGTAAAATTTTTCAGGAGTATATTGATTTGTATAAGTGATGTATGTCGGTAAAATCTGTTGCGAATATGCTTAGTAGTAAAGAAGTAATAGATTAAAACGTGATGCTTGATGGGGCGGTTTTCCATGAACGTTACTCTTACGTTCTCATATCTCATGAACTACGTGCCGTACTGTGGTACAATTTCTAAAGTACGTTCAGCTTTAAGTGTATATTCTGTCTGCAAAATTTTATGCGAGTACAATTGGTAGTGTAGAAATTATAAATTATAACGTTGTACCGAATGCCATAGTTTTCCTCCATGAACAGCAGAAAAGTAGTGAGCCAGAAACATCTTTCCTTTCATTATTTTGATGTGGTTGTCTGCGAGAAAAAGTATAATAAAGGTTTGAAAGTATGTTTAAAGTTTGTTGCAAGTTGCCACGTACAGTCATTCTCATATAGTGTATTTATAAAGCCGGCCGCGGTGGCCGAGGGGACTGCGGCGCACCAGTTACGGTCTGCACGGCCAGTACGGTCGGGGGTTCGAATCCCCCCTAGGGCATGGATATTTGTGCCGTCCTTAGTCTTAGCTAATCCATAAGTAGTTTGAAAGTTTAGGGACTGATGACCCCGTAGTTAAGTCCCATAAGCGACACATTATGTAGCAGTTTTTTGTTGCGATTCCTATTGTTCATGACATATCTCCTGAACTATGTGTAGTATGTGGTTTGTAGTCTTACAGCAATTGTTATCTCACATAAGGAATACGCGTGCCAAATTTGGTTGAAATCGCTCCATTAGTTTAGGAGCAGATGTAGAATATTATAGTATGATGCGACCGTTTTTCACGACTGTCATTGTTTATGACGTCATATCGCCTTACGTATGTGTTGTAGGTGGTTCTTACCCCGACAGCGATTGTTGCCTGATAGTAAAGATCATGTGTAGCAAGTTTGGTTGAAATCGGTCCAGTAGTTTAGTGGGAGCTGTGGAACATACATACAGACATACACACATAAGCCTATTTTATAAGTAGAAAGATACCACATGTATATAAAAATAAGAAAATGTACTGTGTAATCGTAATTTTACCCATACATCGAATATGGATTTCATGTTTAACTAAAATTATGTGACAATTTGTTTTTAATGCAATAACCGATAATATTTTAATATTTTGCCTCACTTTTTGTAAGTTTCATTATGAAACTAAAAATTGTTTGCCAGTATCCACTTCATAACGTATTTTTATGTAATAAATAACTTATGTGAAACTAGCTTACAAACAGTATGGTGTTTCCATCACGCGCCAGTATCTAGACAAGAATCCTCAAAGCTGTTAGTATTTTGTAAGATGTCATATTTTAACTAGTGTATTTTTTATGGTCACTAAGTGCTATGGTGCAAATCTTATTTTATATCAATTTTTAAAAATAGGTAGGGTTAGTGCCTCTTGATACCAAGTGTATGTTTTTATTTATGTTGTTATGTTACTTCTTGCACGTTTTTTATAATTTTGACAGATAACCAGGTAATAAAATATATATGAGCAGATGATGGTGACACAGTTCACCAAAACCGTGTCATCATTAAATAAATTATTAATTATATATATATATATATATACATGTGGCGTCTGTTCCGAAAGAACAGACGTTACTTCTGATCCTGCAGTTGTTATTCTGTGAATATTAAATTATTAATTCGCAATCTTGGCATTTCATTTTGAAGAATATAAGACGAAAAAAGTATTGTGATGCACACAGTTCTATTATTAACGTACAAATTTTCACATTAAGTATTTTTCTTTCAATTCTGAATATAAAGAAGGGTAGGATGGCTGCTAGATTGTTGATGAGCAGCATGCTACTCGGGATCCTTCCGAAGAGATTAGTCTTCAACAACGGAATAATCTTCTTGAGCTGCAGTCGCTCACATTCAATCAATTGTATACTCCGCGTTTCTATAATTCTCATCGTCACAGATGGATACTGGCTAAACTCGATGAATCCAGATCCTTTAAAATGTCGACACAGCTCTGTTTCCAACACAAGCTTCCATTCTGCAATACACATGTTAGGTGCTCAAATTCATCAAATGTATTTTGCGCACGAATCTGATTTGCTCCACACATTTCTTTCTCCACACCCACAATTGTGCAACCTTCGTTCCTGACACTGTGCGTCTGGTGGTGTTTGTGTTCATGCCTAAAAAATGTTTGTTAAGCTTAAGGGACTTAAGTACGGGGTCATCAGTTCCTAAACTTACAAACTACTTATGAACTACCTACAACTAAGGACGGCACAAATATCCATGCCCGAGGGGGGATTCGAAGCCCCGACCGTAGTGGCCGTGCAGACTGTGACTGAAGCGCCTCAGTCCCCTCGGCCACCGCGGCCGGCTTCATGCCTGAAATTTATGTACTTACTATAATTAATTTCGTTATTATTACTATTATTAGTGTAATTAAGCTTATTATTTTATTATTAGTATTATTATTGTTGTTTCTATTATTACTATAAACACTGTTGCACGTGTGATGCAGATGTTTCTTTATTCTTATTTTCTGATTGTTTTTGTTTATTCGTTGAAACTACAAATAAGCCATACAGGTTTGCTACTTTCAAATAAACGAAGCAAAAGCACACTGCTATAAAAGTCAAGAACATGTTACCCCATATAGTAATTGCTAACATACAACAGTAAAACTACATACCAGAGTGGTTTGATAACTCTGCTAAATTTATATGAAAGAGCGGGAAATTTTCCTAACCTGCACTGTTTTTGGTAAGCCTGAATTTCCACGGATAGTACAGCAAGTTTAGAACGGCAGCTGTTATTAGTTGATTGTTGGCTGCCAGATGAAGTGGTAACTGCGTTGTTAGTGCGTTTGGATGAAGAGAAATGAATATCGTGCAGTCATTAAACATTTTCATTTGAAGTGTGGATGAGACCCAGGTGGGTTCTGCACAGACAGCTCGGATCAATGAGTTTCAAAGGTGGTCGTAGAAGCTTGGTACATGAAGCACGCTCCGATTGGCTCGTTTACGAGACCATACCTGAAACCATCGATAAGGTGCCTGATATGGTAATGGAAGATCAAAGATTAAAAGTTCGTGAGATAGCTCACATTGTAGACATCTCAACTGAACGAGAGCATTACATCCACATGAAAAACTGGCCATGAAGGAACTCTGTGCGCGATGGTTCCGCGCCTGCGCCAAACACGAAAAGGAATGAACATTTCCGCTCAGAATTTCACACTGTTCAGGCGCAATTCAGAAGACTTTTTGCGCAGATTCATAACTGTTGATAAAACCTAGATCCACCATTACACTACCGACCGCGGTGGCCGAGGGGACTGAGGCACTCCAGTCACGGTATGCACGGCCACTAAGGTCGGGGGTTCGAATTCCCCATCGGGAATGGATATTTGTGCCGTCCTAGTTCGTAAGTAGTTCATAAGTAGTTTGTACGTTTAGGGACTGATGACCCCGTAGTTAAGTCCCATAAGCTATACAAACATTTAACTTTTGAACAATTACACTTCAGAGATCAACCAAAAAGTCCAAACAATGGACGAAGATTGGAGAGAGTGCACCAAAAAAGGCGAAGACTGTTTTGTGAGCTGGAAAGGTGATGAACAGTCTTTTGAGATTCCAGAGCTGTGATCATCCTGATAGATTATTTGGAAAAAGGGAGATCCGTAACTGGACCTATTTTCTGCTCTTTTGGATTGTTTGAAACAGGAACTAATTGAAAAACGTTCCAAGAGTGGCACGGAAGAAAGTGCTGTTTCAGCAGGACAGTGCTCCAGCCCACACAGCAGCTATCGCAATGGCAAATGTGCACGACTTGCGATTCGAACTGGTTCCTCACACACTCTATTTACCAGACTTAACTCCGATCGACTTCTTCTTATTCCCAAACATATTGAAAATTTCAGTTATATATTTTTGATGACATTACAGCACTCAATGAATGAAACCAATCGCAATTTGCGATCAGTTATGGCTTCACTGTACTAGGTTTAGATGGAATACCAAAGTGCGGCAAATGAAATTTTGTGCCCGGCCGCGATTCAAACCAGGGATCTCCTGCTTACTAGGCAGACGCGTTGACTACTCTGCCACCGAGGACAAAAAATGTTCAAATGTTTGTAAATCTATCGGACCAAACTGCGTGGTCATCAGTCCGCAGCTTACAAACTACTTAAACCTAGGTAAACTAACATACACCCATGCCCCAGGGAGGACTCGAACCTCCACGGCGAGCAACCGCGCGCTCCGCAGCGAGACGCTTTAGACCGCTCGGCTACTCCACCGCGGCTCAGGGAGAACAGACCATGAGGTATCGAGACCCAATTAATTGTCGTCAGGAGCCCAGTCTCGGCGTGTATACAATTATATATTTTTGACGACATTACAGCGCTCATCACTGTGTCCTCGGTGGCGCAGTGGTCAACGCGTGTGCCTAGTAAACGGGAGGTCCCGGGTTCGAATCCCGGCCAGGCACAATTTGTCATTCGCCGCACTTTGGTATTCCATCTAAACCTAGTACAGTGAAGTCATAACTGATCGCAAATTGCGGTTTGTTTCATTATTCAAAATGTGGCTTGGTGGGAAGAAATTTTCATCGAATGATTAAGTGTCCGCCACTGTGACAGAATATTTTGCAGAGTGTGACAAAGCCTACTTTGGTGGTGGGTTGAAAAACTGGAAATTCGCCTGACCATGCGTACAGCCTTCCAAGGAGACTATGTCGAGAAATATTTATTCTATTTTGACACAGAACTCCCCGTTTAACAAATTAACGCTCTATCAACTTGTTCCAATGACCACAGGAGCTCGACATGTCGCTTTTAGACTTAGAGTTAAAATTTATGCACCATCCCGTGGACGACAGCACATAGCAGGAATTATAAGGAAGTTTTAGTTGCTACTCTAATGTTATATAATGCTTGGTACCGATCTGGCAGTCAGACATGTGGAGGTCCGGATGCGAGTGAACGGCGAACTGCCGTTCCTCGTACGAAGTTCCCCAGTCCGTCAGTTCACTTCTGGAAAGCGTTCCTTTGTTACCGTTGGTCGGAGACGGACGCGCCTCTAGCCGGGAGGCGTCGGGACGGTGTGTGTGTGGGGCTCGCAGGTGTCGTCCATACGTCACGCCGCAGGTGCGAGGTGTGGGGGACGGCGCCAGCAGCGCGGCGCGGCGCGGCGCGCCTCAGACGTCCTTGCCTCGGCATTACGAGGTAAAAATAAAAGCACGACGGCCGGCCCCCACCCAGCGCCTCAAACAAAACACACGCGCCGGCTGCCCGCGCGCCTGCATTCCCCATTCAAAGCGTGCCCCGGCCGCCGCCGCCGCCGCCGCCACTCTGCCAACAGCGGCCGAGGCGCGCGCTGCCAACCCACGGCCCGCTGAGTGACGCCTCTTCCGTGGAACTCGGCGCGACCGCCAAACGCGCCAGCAATCGATACACACGCGCGTGACGAGACATCGATACGAATGTCGTCGTGCTTCGTTGTAATCGTGTTGTAGCTGCCGTGTTATGACAGTACCAGCGGCACCTACAGTGGAACAAGCTCTTCGTAAAAATTCGTTTACGAAATTGAAAAAAAGCTTTGATTTCTTTATGCGTAAATTTGCTGGAAATAAAAAAAAAAAAAAAACTTTCTAGGAAATCATTGTATAAATACGTGAACAAGTAAGATTGAGGTACCGAATTTTATTATCATTACCACGTTCAGGCCTTTTACCAGACCACCATGACTGCTTGTTCTTCCAGTATTCCTTCATTCACATCTACATGAGATACTCTGCAAAGCACATTTAAGTGCCTGGCAGAGGGTTAATCGAACCACCGTTATACTATTTATCTGCCATTCCATTTTCGAATAGCGGGCGGTAAGAAAGAACACCTGAATTTCTGCGTTCCAGCTCTGATTTCTCGTATTTCATTCTGATGATCTTTTCTATCCGTGTAAGTGGGACTCAACAATATATTTTCGCATTTCAAGGAAAATGTTGGCGATTGGAGTTTCGCAAGTAACACACGCCGCAGCGATAAGCGTCGTTGTTGTAATGATTCCCATCCCAGATCCTGTATCATTTCCGTAACGCTGTCTCCCCTGTATCGTGACAATACGAAACGAGCTGCCTTTCTTTGGACTCTTACGATGTCCCCCGCTAAACCCACCTGATAAGGATCCCACACTGGGCTGCAATACTCCAAAAATGGACGGACAAGCGAAGTGTATGCAGTTTCTTTTGTAGTTCTGTTGCATGTTTTAAGGGTTCTGCCAATAAAACGCAGTCTCTGGTTCGTCTTTCCCACGATTTTATCTACGTGTTCTATCCAATTTAAGATTACGGCCTTCACTTTTGATTGATTTAACTTGTAAACAAAGTTTAACGGATTTCTTTTCGTACTCATGTGGACGACTTCATACTTCTCATTATTTAGAGTCATTTGCCAATTTTTACAGCATACTGATATCTTATTCAGATTGTTCTGCAGTTGGTTTTGATCTTCAGATGATTTTACCAGACGGTAAATGACGGCGTATCTGCAAACAACCTAAGAGAGCTACTTAGATTTTCCCCTAAATCGTTTATGTAAATAAGGAACAGCAGAGGACCAATAATACTACCCTGTGGAACGCCGGATATCACCTCTGTTTTAGTCGATGCCTTACCATTGATTACTACGAACTGTGTCCTCTCTAACAAGAAATCCTCTATCCAATCGCAAATTTGGGGCGATATACCATAACCACGCAATTTGATTAAAAGCCGTTTGTGAGGTACGGTGTCAAAAGCTTCTTGAAATCAATGACAGTACCTGCAGCACCTACAGTGGAACACGCTCTTGTAACATTTCGTTTACGAATTTCAAAAAAAGCTTTGATTTTTATGCGTATTTTTAAAAAATGATCTAGAAAATCAGTATACAAATAAATACGTGAACAACTAAGATTGAGGTACCGAATTTTATTATTATTACACACGTTACAGGCCTTTTACCAGACCACGCGAAACATTCATGACTGCTTGTTCTTCCACTATTCCTTCATTCTTTCACTAAAGGCTCTTTTCCTTTCTTCAGTCCACTGTGGTCTTTGGGCTTTAGGTGCTGTTTTCTCTAACATCTCTGGCGTGGATCCAGGACGGCCTGCTGGGAGGGGGGGGGGGGGGGAGGAGGCAGTGAAATAAATCTCATCGTCAGCTAAACTCAACTCTGGGTCAGTAGAGGGACCCTAGTACCGGCAACCCCCTTTTTACCCCACGCCCAATCAAACAAAAGTCTCACAGTTTTTAAGACTGAGTGCAGTGATGACTCGCTAGCTTCACATTCTAGGGAAAAAAAAATGGCTGTAGGGGGGAGGGTCGTCCCCCCCCCCTCCCCTTGAATCCGCCTATGACTTGTATACCTTGTGTCCAAAGACGTTTGTCTATGAAGTCTGCTGAATCTGTATGTGCCCTTTCCAGATCAGTTTCGTCTTGTATCATTCAGGGATGAACCTGAGGATTCTGTTGATGAGTCTGGTCTGTGGAAGTCTGCAGATGTCTCCATAAAATTTTAGTCGACTCTTTCTAATGCCCGCTGCAATGTTGGAGAACTTCTTTGTGGTATCCCTGGAGTAAAACGTCTATAGTCTTCGTCTGTATGTATTGGTCCAATAATTTTCCTAATGATTTTTCTTTCATGTGTGAGGATGTTCTCAAGTTCGATTTTTGTGTGTAACATCAGTGTCTCACTGGTGTATACAACATCCAGTTTTATTGCGGTATTGTAATGACGAATTTTGGTGAAAATCGAAAGACATTTCTTATTGTAGATATCCTGTGTTTGTATAAAGCTCTCTTCAATACTCTAGTGTTCTGTCCGATTCTCTTCTTTCCTGTCGGTTCGATCACTTTTCCTAGGTACTTGAAGCGTGCAACCATGTTGACCTTGCCGCAGAAGAGCAGAAGATCTCAGGTGTTTTTTTTTTTTTTTTTTTTTTAGTAGATCTGTAGCCCTACCTTTTCTGTACGCTCTTTGAGTACTTCTGTCTATTTTATTATTATATATTCAAATATGCGAATCAAACGTACAGTAAAGAGACTAAGAAACTGATACACCTGCCTAACATCCGTTGGGATTCCGCGAGGACGCAAATATGTCACACTGTGTAACATATACACTCACGACACTCCCAGAGATACTTGTTGTACACTGCGACAGCAGCGCTCCAAGTGGCCGGAAAGATACGTATCTGAACACGATGTTGGATGAGTGCGAACAGTATCGTTTATATTGATTTTAACATACGTTTTACATTACGAAACGTATGTAGTGCAATAGAAATAGGCAAAAATTTAAAAATAGCTCCGCATTTGTCTTTCTTAGGTTTCCTAATGTCCCTGTCAAGGTACGAAACGGTACCTCACATCATAGTTTATTTACAATTATCTTGTATCATAAGGACTTTAACTCAATAATTTCATTTTCTGTTAAAAATAAAAAATAGCTAGGAAACACGAGAACACCTACACTTTGGCAGAGAGAGGTCGGTTGGGTTGGGTTGTTTGGTTGGCTTAGGGGGACTAAACTACTGAGGTTATCAGTCCCCCGGTGGGGAGGGGAAAGAGTGAGGATAGGAAAGGAGGAGAGGTGGAAAGGAAACGCACTCGAAGAAGTAAGAAGTAAGGAAGAAAGACTGCATTAGCTCGGGGCCCCGTGCTCGCCGCGGACGTAAGGCAGAACCGTGAGCCCCATGGGGGGAGACAGACGTCGCTTTTCTACTCAAGAACGTTAGGGTTTCTTCACTACAATTTCAGTTCAGTCGGTGAGAGTGGAGTGTAGGAAACGTATATAGAATGCAACAACTACAGTATGTAACGTACCAAATCAGCCACCACACCTGTAGCTGAAGGAAAAAGTCACATCCGAGGGAATAAAACGACAAAAGTAATCTAACTGGTTTCTAACAAAGAATAACGCGATTCCACAATTGTTGGTACAACTGAACCACAAAGGGCTCGAATCATCAGAACATTGGCTTTTTAAGTTAAAGTAATTACACTCAAAAGAATCTGCGCATATAAGAAAGACTAGTGAGTTGTAACAACTTTCGAATCATTAGACTCCCTGTCGAACTGATACGATTCAAAAAAACTGCTTGTCATAATAACAATAGACCATAATAGAAATTTATGATTTTCTTATGTTTATATTCTACTTACTTTCAGCGGAATAAGCTGCAAAAACACACATATTCGTAAGTAGTTCATCACGAAGTTCTCTTTATACGACTGAAATAGTTAAATTCGGCTATTTTCAAATTAATTTCTTTATTATGTATGTCTCTTGATATTTTACTAATGCTTGTAATGCATAAATTATGCTTTTTTGTTAATTACGTACAAATATAATTGTAAACAAACATCTCTCCTTCGGCGGCTTGCCCACCGCTAGGAGCGCTAGTGTCGTTGCAACTGTCAGTTGGTAACAACTTTCACAGCAGTGAGTGTCGCGACTGTCAATGTTAGACTTCGTTGGCATGGATGGGCTAATGTCACAAGTGGTTGTGGAGCGAACGGACACCTGCATACTGCAGGCCTGTCCATGAGTCCGTAAGAGTTCCAAGGACTGGAGATCACTTCTGATCAGCACGTTGCAAGGTATCCCAGATATGCGATTCCTCAATTTCTCCAGGCGTATGGCGTATCCAAAAAAGTTATGGGTTTGTAACCAGAAATTCGGCGTCGGCGGATATATCGGCAGGGCCACACCCTGCCATTCTCAAGGCAATACTGAAGAGAGGGAAAACTGTGCAACGACATTTAAACCTCGGTTTTCAAAGACAACGCACTCCGAGAAAGCATCACACGACCAAAGATGAAAACCAACAACAATATCGATAAAATGTTCAAATGTTTGGGAAGTTATGGGACGTAAATGCAATGGTCATTGGTCCCTAAATTTACAAACTACTCAAACCGCACCACTGGCTATTAATATTGTTACACCAAGAAGAAGTGCAGATGATAAACGGGTATTCATTGGACAAATATACTAGAACTCACATGTGATGACATTTTCATGCAATTTGGGTGCATAGATTCTGAGAAATCAGTACCCAGAACAACCGCCTCTGGCCGTAATAATGGCCTTGATACGCCTGGGAATTGAGTCAAAAAGAACTTGGATGGCGTGTACAGGTACAGATGTCCAAGCAGCTTCAACACGATACCACAGTTCATCAAGAGTAGTGACTGGCGTATCGTGGCAGCCAGTTGTTCGGCCACCATTGACCAGACGTTTTCAATTAGTGAGAGATCTGGAGGATGTGTTGGCCAGGGCAGCAGTCGAACATTTTCCGTATCCAGAAAGGCCCATATAGGACTTGCAACTTGTGATCGTGCATTATCAGGCTGAAATGTAGGGTTTCGCAGGGATCGAATGAAGGGTAGAGCCACAGATCGTAACACATCTGAAATGTAACAGCACTGTTCAAAGGGCCGTCGGTGCGAACAAGAAGTGACCGGGACGTGTAACCAATGGCACCCCGTACCATCACGCCGGGTGATACGCCAGTATAGCGATGAGGAATATACGCATCCTGTGTGCGTTCACCGCGATGTCGCCAAACACGGATGCGACCATCATGATGCTGTAAACAGAACCTGGATTCATCCGAAAAATGACGTTTTGCCACTCGTGCACCCAGGTTCATCGTTGCGTACACCATCGCAGACGCTCCTGTCTGTGACACAGCTTCGAGGCTAGCCGCAGCCATGGTCTTCGAGCTGATAGTCCATGCTGCTGCAAAAGGCGTCAAACTGTTCGTGCAGTTGGTTGTTGTCTTACAAACGTCGCCATCTGTTGTCTGGTGACTCAGGGATCGAGACGTGACTATACGATCCGTTACAGCCATGCGGATAAGATGCCTGCCATCTCCACTGTTAGTGATACGAGGCCGTTGGGATCCAGCACGGCGTTCTGTATTGCCCTCCTGAACCCACCGATTCCATATTCTGCTAACAGTCATTGGATCGCGACCAACGCGAGCAGCAATCTTCGATACGATGAAACGCAATCGCGACAGGCTACAATCCCACTTTTATCAAAGTCGTAAACGTGATCGTACGCATTTCTCTTCCTTACACGGGGCATAACAACAACGTTTCACCAGCAAAGCCAATCAACTGCTGTTTGTGTATGAGAAATCGTTTGGAAACTTTCCTCATGTCAGCACCGGCGCCAACCTTGTGTGAATGCTCTGAAAAGCTAATCATTGGCAAAAAACAAAAAAACAAAACAAAAAAACTAAACCAAAAAAAAAAACAAGAAAAAAACACACACACACACCTATGCCCGAGGGAGGACTGGAACCTCCGACGTGGAACGGCCACGCAACGTAGCAAGGCTCCTTAGTACGCACGGCTATTCCGCCGCGGCTACCTATAAAAAAAAAACATCAGTTTTCATCGGATAAGGTGGCATTAATTTTGTTCCTCTGTTTTTGGACAAGTGAGAGAGCGGGAGACCATGCAGAATTCAAACAAAAACCAACATCCTATTCAAAAGGTTATCCGCTACTTTTATATGAATCGCTTCCTTGATAACACAATCCCAGTAGCTGGAAGTGCATGACAAAATTTCCGTTTTGTTGTATTCCATTGGGTGACCTGTGTCCAAGCAGTGCTCGACAACAGCAGATTTTTTTGGCTTGTTGCAAAGCGTGTGACTTTCATGCTCAATACATCGATCCTCGTTTAACCAATATATGACGTACCGCAGCTGCATGGGATACAGTAGACATCGCCCTAGCGCAAACCCAAATCATCCTTAACGGACCCTAACAGCGCCTTAATTTGAGTAGGTGTTCGAAATATACATTTCACGTCATATTTACATAAAAATGGGCCGATGTGCTTACAAATGTTGCCAACATATGGCAGAAAGGCCATTGTGCTGGGTGTCAACTCTGTGCCTTCATCACTAGCCCGGTGCACATTTGGTTAACAGCGCTATGCTCTTTTGACATGTCCTTGACTATGACCATTCTGGCGAAGACACCTCCAGATGGAACAACGAGGTAGACAAATTATTGGCTGTATTAAACGATTTTCGTGGCGGCAGTATTTCAACGAAACCAGCAGTGAACTGCATAATTTACACGTTGTATAACGTATAGCTTCTTCAGTCAGCGGTTTATTCACGACGTTACAAACATAATTACTTTCAGTATTTAATAAGATCTTTATTTTTATCTCGATAAGGAAGGACAGAAAATTTCCCGTCATTCTATGCAAAGCTTATATTTAAAGCGGAAAATTTGAAACTTTTCTTTTATCCCGATGATCGTGATAGTAACATAAGAACGAAGATGCGAAATTATTGCAATTTCGATTGTCGTTGACATGTAAGCAAGGTCAACAAGGCGAGCGAAACCCGGGCTAACGCTGTACTTCTTTATTTATTAAACAGTGTGTCCGTGTCCGTGTGTGTGTGTGTGTGTACGAATTGTATACAAATCTACAGTTTTGTTCAAATCTTTGCGAAATTTCTCACACTTGACCTTCATACCAATAGGACGGTCGCCATAAGTGTAAGGATCACGTACAACACATTGTTCAGGAGATATTACGTCATAAACAATGAGATGCACGCGATGATGTTGTACATATTCTCCTAAACCACTTGAGCTATTTCAACCATATTTGGTATCATATTACTTATCGGAGGATAAATATTGCTGTAGGGATAAGAATCACATACAACATGTGGTTCAGGAGAAATAACGGCAGAAACAAAAAAAGTTGCAAAAAAAAAGTCACACAATACAGCGAGACTTTATTCATATAGTGTATGAGAATGACAGTACTCAACGCGCTGACAATCACAGCAAAAATGATAAAAGGGAAAAACCTTTCTTGTTTACTATTTTTCTGCTGTTCATGGAATGAACCTTCGAAATTCGGTACGATGTTTCAATTTGTAATCTCTACAAATTTTACTCGTAGACGGTATGCATAGAGCTGAATGAACCTTAGAAATTGTATCACAGTACGTCATTTAGTTCATGAGATATGAGGATATAAACAGTGACATCCATGGAAAACTGCCCCCATCAAGCATAAGTACTTCTTTACTTAACTGTATTCGCAACACACAGACATACAAAACTTATACAAATGAATATATACATGCAAAACTATACATTATACAACATATAACTCAAATATGAGATCATGTATACTGCGATGGATAAAAAACATTCACTTCATGCACCACGTTTCAATCCAATTCTTATTTACTACTGACACACTCATGTATTCCAGTCAGTTTAAGGAAATTTTCTGATACCTGACAGTCACGTTGACAACTTTTAACTGAGATGCACATACAGCTACAGGCGATAGCAATGGACTTCTATAGAGCTACATGGAAAGGAAGAGAATGAAACAATGTACAATCTAACGAACACCCATTATTTCCGACAGATCTGCCTTTCAACTTCAGAAGACTGCAGTTTCTAGTGAAACTTGCATTTTCTAATGCGATGAATAAATCACAGGGCAATCTGTTAAATACTGCGGAGTGGATTTGACACCTCCATGATCCTCACATGGACAACTCTATGTCGCTTGTTCAGGGGTGAGCTCACACCCTTGACAAGTAAATATTTATATTCCCCTTCAAAAGAGTAATTTGAGTTGTTAAAATGCTGTTATTCAATAACTCAAATAAATTCAGATTATACTTCAAAAGAAATTCAAAGGTATAACAATACAATGTAACAATATGAAAATATGAAATAAGCTGTCATATAACTTTTAAAAAATGAATGACACATTATTATATAAAATGAAATAAATGACTGGTTATATTTTCGGGGATCCTACAATAAAAAAAAGTGATCAAGAAATGTGTCATTCATTTTTTAAAAGTTATATGACAGCTTATTTCATATTTTCATATTGTTGCATTGTATTGTTATACCTTTGAATTTCTTTTGAAGTATAATCTGAATTTATTTGAGTTATTGAATACCAGCATTTTAACAACTCAAATTACTCTTTTGAAGGGGAATATAAATGTTTACTTATAATATCAAAAGGGAGAAAACAAAATACTGTTATAGAAGTAGGACGAATAGAGCGACTAATCGAGCCTCGATCCTAGTATGGCGTATGCGACTGGTGAGATAAATCAACCCTAACTTTTCTATGTTTAGGAAAACATAGTGACGATTAATCATATAATTTGTATAAAAAAGACATGAAATTGTTTTTTCATACTAAATTGTCAGATTAAATAAATCATGACGGAAGGAGGTTGCCTGGAGCCATGTGGTAACGACACAAATTACCAAGACATGATACATCCTTTCGCAGGAGAGAAAAGGGAAATTATCAGGACGGCTCAAGAGATATTGGGAATGGAAGAGAGCATCGAAGAAGAACCAGTCATAAGCGCACCATAATAGGCTTAAATCAATAATAATGAGCTATCCAATGCGCCATCCTGCCTAAGGCGGGGTGCGATGGGTAGTTTCCTATGTTAGGGGCCTAACATATCTATAGTGGATCCACAGTTTAACGTATAAGTTTAGAGAAAAGGAGATGGACAGAAATAGAGAGAAGGAATAGAATTACATACTTAAGGCTTGAATGAATAGATAAATACCTGGGCTAGGCTGGGTTTTCTATATTATTATTTAATGCGCCGGTTTTCAGGTGTTACTGGTTCGATCAACAATAATTATTGCAGAATATCACACAATTTCTTTGTGTGTTTCATTCATAAATAATGTAAATGGCGAGAAATACGTTATAACTGGGATTATGAAAACCGGTCTTATTGCAATTAAACTGGTACTATTTTACAAGTGCGCCATCATATGTATAGTATTATTTAGGTTCTTCTATTTATCTGGCGCCCGTTACATACAGGAGTCTGCCAATTACAAATCTAAGGACGTGATGTGTGTATTGCCTTCCTCAGGATCCAAATGAAAACTACAACAGCTACATATGGGGGCGAATACCCAAAACTCAAATCAAATGTTTGTAAAGCTTATGGGACTTAACTACGGGGTCATCAGTCCCTAAACTTACAAACTACTTATGAACTAGCTAATCCTAAGGACGGCACAAATATCGATGCCCGAGGGGGGATTCGAACCCCCGACCGTAGTTGCCGTGCAGACCGTGACTGGAGCGCCTCAGTCCCCTCGGCCACCGCGGCCGGCCCAAAACTCAATTTGTTGATGATAATGGTAGGCTGAAGCTTAAAATTATTACCCGAGCCAGGATTCCAACCCTACTCACTAGGCAGATGAGCTTACTGACTGTGGCTAATCAGCAAACAAAACTACACGGAACACCCATATACGTCTCCTTCCCAATACTAATTCCACCTCAGCCTTGAGGTCCCCGCACCACTTTTATTATTAGTATCGTAATTGCGAACACTCTCCATATTGGAACAGCACTCCAGGATTGAACAAAATGGGAACTATCCCATCATTATCTTGGGCAAATGTCATATTTTTATAATGAATAATTATGTATTCCTTGAAACAGATCTAAGAGAAACTAAGAGGCCACCATCTTGAATCCAGAGAAATTACACACATCAGGATCCCCATGTTGGTATAGCACTCCTGCATTGAACTAAATTGAAACTATCTCACCATTATCTTAGGCAGTTATGATTTTTTATCGCATAATTATGTATTCCTTAAGACAGATCTAAGAGAAACTAAGAGGCCGCCATCTTGAATCCAGAGAGATTATACACATCAGTGTTGCCTACTTAACTGTATTGCTGACAGATTCCCAGAGGTTCCTCTCACAGAGAGCTTCTCAGGGTGCCCCATAGAGTTACAAGGAAGATAAGGGATACGGTTCAAGGAAAGATCTTTATTTAATTATCATAATAATATGTAACATGTCCAACAACTTTAATCTCATAACGTTTATCAGAACCTTTGAACCAAATACAAATACCTTCACTGTCAGAAATTTTCCTATGATTTCTAGTTCTAACAACAAAAGGCATATTACATGCATGAGCGGTAAATGACGATAATTGATAAACTTGAGACTAGATTTCTCTGAAGGAATATATAATTTTCTATCTAAAAGTATCACATATCCCTAAGATAATGCGCAAATAATTCCTATTGTGTTCATTACTGCAGTCCTGTTTAAATACGAGAAGCTTTGTCCTATAGCATTTAGGAATGTGGGAAGGGGGGGGGGATCTCACCCGCCGTATGGATGTTAAGATTGGACTACAGGAACAATTTTATTTAGGTTTGGGCCCACAATAACAGTTTCTTATATGTTGTTGTTGTGGTCTTCAGTTCGGAACTGGTTTGATGCAGCTCTCCACCCTACGCTATACTGAGCAAGCCTCATCATCTCCTCATAAGAACGGCAACCTACATCCATTTGAATTTGCATAATTTATTCATCTCTTGGTCTCCCTCTGCGTTTTTTACTCCCACACTTCCCTCCAACGCTAAATTCACAAATACTTCATGTCTAAGACTGTGTTCTACCAATCGATCGCTACTCTTACTCAATGTATGCCAAAAATACATTTTCTCCCCAAATCCGATCAGTACCTCCTCATTAGTTACGCGATCCACCCACCTAATCTTCAGCATTCTTCTGTAGCACCACATTTCAAAAGCCTCTATCCTCTTCCTGTCCGCACTGTTTATCGTCCATGTTTCACTCCCGTACAAGGCAAAAGGTGGTTCGGAACCCACGTTAAACTGTATGTCCCCCTATAACTGGCTGGGTAAGTCAGTTCGAAGGTGGGACGAAGGCAACGGCATACCACTTCCAAACAGGACCATGCCTAGTAAAGCACTGTGGTGTTCAAACCAATCTTCGGATTGTTGACTGCTTTACCTTTTACAAGGCACACTCCGCACATATGCCTTCAGAAAGGAGTTCCTTATACTTAAATTAATATTTGAGATTAATAAATTTCTCATTTTCAGAAACACTTTTCTTCCCATTGCCATTCTGCATTTTATATCCTCTGTATTGCTACCATCATATGTTATTTTACTGCCCAAGTAACAAAACTAATTTACAACCTTTACTGATTCGTTACCTAATTTACTTCCTTCAGCATCGCCAGATTTTCTAAGACTGCATTCCATTACCCATGTTTTGCTCTTGTTCATGTGCATCTTATATACTCTTTTCAACACACTGTCCATTCCGTTCAATTGCTTCTCAGGTCCTTTGCTGTCTCTGAGAGAAGTACAATGTCATCAACAAAATGCAAGGTTTTTATTTCTTCACCCTGAACTTTATTTCCTTCTACAAATTTCTCCTTGTTTTCCTTTATAGCCTGCTCAATGTACAAACTGAATAACATTGCAGAAAGGCTACAACCCTTTTCTACACCCTTCCCAAACTCTGCATCCCTTTCATGCCCTTCAACTTTGATAACTGCTGTCTGGTTTTTGTACAAGTTGTAAATAACATTCCATTCCCAATATCGTACTCCTGCTGGTTTCAGAATTTGACAGAGTGTATTCCAATCAACATTGTCAAAGGCTTTCTCCAAATCTACAAAAGCTAGAAATGCAGGTTTGCCTTTCCTTAATCTATCTTCTAAGATAAACCATAAAGTGAGTATTGCCTCCCGTATTCCTACATTTCTCCTGAATCCAAACTGGTCTTCTGCAAGATCGGCTTCTACCAGCTTTTCCATCTTTCTGTAAATAATTGGTGTTAAAACTTTGCAACCGTGACTTAAACTAATGGTTCTGTAATTTTCACATCTGACTGCACCTGCTTTCGTTGGAGTGGGGATTATTACATTTTTCTTAAAGTCTGAGGGTATTTTCCCTTTCTCATACATCTTACGCACCAGGAGAAATAGTTTTGACATGGCTGGCTCTCCCAGAGACGTCACTAGTTCTGAGGGAATGCCGTCCATTCCAGGGGCCTTGTTTCGACTTAGGTCTTTCAGTGCTGTGTCAAATTCTTCTCTCAGTATAGTATCTCCTATTTCATCTTCATCTACATCCTCTTCCCTTCCTAAAATATTGTCTCTAAGTTCATTTCCTTTGTAGAGCCCCTCAATATACTCTTTCCATCTTTTAGCTTTCCCTTCTTTGCTAAGAACTGGTTTTCCACCTGTTCTTTATATTTACACAGCTGGGTTTCTTGTTTACTAATGTTTCTTTTATTTTGCTGTTGGCGGTATCTATTTCTCCCCTATTTATACATTCTTCTACAGACTTGCATTTGCCTTCTAGCCACTCCTGCTTAACTACTTTACACTTCATGTGAGTCTCATTTCGTAGTCGTCTGTACTCCAATTTGCCTGTTTCATTTACTAAATTTTTATATTTTATCCTTTCATCAATTACATTTAGTATTTCCTGTGATGTCCAAGGATGTTTGTAGGTTTTGCCTTTCTGCCTATTTTGTCCTGTGTTGCCTTCACTAGTTCATCTCCCAATGCTACCTATTCTTCTTCTACTGTTGTATTTCCACCCGTTTCTGTCAATTGTTGCCTAAAGCTCCCTCTGAAATCCTCAAGAACTTCAGGTTCCTTTTATGCAGGTCCCATCTCTTTATTTGGGCCGTTTTTTCAATTTCAGTATACAGAGTTATGGTCAGAGTCTATATCTGCCCCTGGGTATGTCTTACAGTTTAAAACCTGGTACCTTCCAGTATCTCCTGGTCTCTTCCAAGTATACAACCTTCTTTCATGATTTTTAATCCAAGTGTTTGATATGATTAAATTATGTGCCGTGTAAAATTCTACCAGGCGATTTCCTCTTTCATTCCGTTTGCTCAATCTATATTCACCTACTGTTTTTCCTTCCCTTCCTTTTCCTACCACGTAATTCCAGTCTCCCATCACAATTAAGCTTTCCTCGCCCGTAATTGTCTGAATAATTTCCTTTAACTCCTCATTCATTTCTTCAATCTGCTTATGATCGGCAGAGCTAGTTGGCATATAAACCTCTACTACTGTTGTCGGTGTTGGCTTCGTATCTGTCTTGAGAATGATAATACGATCTCTGCGCTGCTCACAGTAGTTGACCCACATTCTTATTCATTATCAGTCCTAGTCCTGTAATACCCCCAACTGATTTTGTATTTGTAATCCTGTACTCTCCTGACCAGGAAACCTTTTCCTCTTTCCACCGAACTTCACTAATCCCCACTTGAAAGACGACCGGCTGTCGTCTTCCATATAATTTTGTATAGTTCTGTAAAGTTATAATTTATTTAATGCCGTTACATTATCATTTTGTTAATACTTGAACCCCACTCTTTTCAAGGGTTGAGGAATAGCATTTTTATTTCATGTGCTAAATATTAGTTAATATTGCTACATTTTTCTTATTTTGTTATGTTAATAATTTATTATTATATCAATTAATGTGGCATAAGTACGGCTTCCCCGCTACGCCACTGTCCCTGTGAGAATGTGCAGTTGTTTTACTTTTGAGTGGATGTGCGAGAATCTATGGCTGTCTGAATGTGGGTAGTGATAGCTCGCTTTGCATCGTTCTCTCTAGCTCAGAGTCGATAGCTGCTGATACTACCAAAGAGGTTTCCACACCCTTTGATTGCGAGCTAGTTAGCGAGCCTTCCCTCAGCATAAGTCTACTCGCTCTCCGTCCAACCACCGCTGTATCTTGGTTTTTCCGGCTTCTGGTGGCTTCCCACGTCCGGTGGCCATTCGGTCTGTTTCATTCTGGGGTGGTCGTCTGCTCTTGTTTTTGGAGATGGTAGCGTTTCATTGACTAGCATGTTTAAATTAGATTCGTGAAATTAGAAAATTTTTTTTGAATATTTTCTCTGATCGTGTGCGGAAATGTGTTCTTGTTTTTCAATTCAGTGATTTCCAATAGATAAACGCGGTGTGTGTGATTCTAGTTGCTTGGTATGTTAAAACCTTTTGTAATCATGTGGCGGTGTATGAACTCTGTGTGAATACTTTCAAGCTTTGTGGGGCCCGATTTCTAATAGGTGATATGTTCATTTTATACAGTGCATGTAAAAATCTTCTCATCGTTTCCTTCCGTGAGTGAGATATTATGTTCCACGTGGTTGGTTCATAGAACAAAGCCTTGAGCTTTCACTCTTGTTTGTTCCATGCCCATCAGACAAGTAACCACGCAGGTATCCTACTGATTTCCACTAATATTTTGATCTTCTCTCCCCGCCTATTTTAATTTTTCTGTTTCTTCTCCGTCTTGTAGTACGTACTCCGACTTTGTCTGTAATTCTCTCTGAGCCTTGTACAACATCCTTCAATAACCTCCTCATGTAATTCTAAACATTTCTATGGGTTGCATGCCGTAATTCTTATTTTTATTTTCTACTTTGTAATTATTTCATTTTTGTGGTTTTTCTTAGACAGGACCTCATCCGTCTCTGTAACCGCCCCCTATCGCGTGTAACTGCAATCCATTCGCTTCCTTATATAATTCTAGGCATTTCTATGGGTTGCATGCTGTAGTTAATTTTCCTTATTTTTGGAAACTGAATTTATTCAATTTTACCGGTTTTCGGAACCACGTGGGTCCGAGCTTCGACTTCTGGGGTTTGCAGCTAGTCGCCTGAGTTCACGCCACTTCTCATATAAAACCAGTATCTAGATGGATTTCTAACGTGCTGCAACTTAAGAATCCACCGTGATTTTGTATAATGAATCCGATTTTCAACCACTTCACCTTCAGTGGAGTGCGTTCCTGTAACGTAGCCGTGTGTCGCCGTTAGCGTGTTTGCTCGCCGTCCAATTCAGGTGTAATTTAACTTGCTATACACACGCACCATGTCAAAACAGGCACGACAGATCAGAGCCAGCTTCAAAGTGTTTTTGTATATTGTGTTTTGTGCTACCTCCGAATTGCTGAATTTCGCCTACGATAGCGGCGCCTGCTTCCGCCTCGTCTCAGCACGCTGATTTTGGTGAGTTTCGCTGCGGCATTGCGTGTGTGTGAGAAAATGAGTGTTGTTTGTGAATCCTTCCCCCCAGTAGCGTTAAATCATGTATAATTTAGGCTGGGCACCGTCCGCATTAATCCATGTAAGAAATGCACACTCAGATGCAATTTATTTACGACTATATTCCATTGCGCCATAAATGTTTTCTTAGACACCTATTGGCTTGCTTATTAATGTCTGTCTATGATAACGAGTGAGCTGCTATGTATATTGATCACTGTAGTATTAACTTTCTGTTATTGAAGTAATTTGAAACGACCCAGTTCTCAGTTTGGGCCAGGGAACAAGGCTTTGTAGCAGGGAGTAACCAATAGTTCAAACGGATCTCATTTACTAATTTTAGTGATAAAACAAGGCTCTTGTTGCTTACAGTGGTTGACTTTTACACTACATCTAACTTCAGTCTATCCGTTTTCTCTTTTTAAATTTTCTAAATTCCCTATCCGATTAAGGGATCTAACATTCCACGCTCCGATCCGTAGAATGCCAGTGTTGTCTTTCCTGATGATCACATCCTCCTGAGTAGTCCCCACTCGGAGATCCGAATGGGGGACTATTTTACCTCCGGAATATTTTACTCGAGAGGATGCCATCATCATATATTCATACAGAAGAGCTGCATGTCCTCAGGAAAAGTAACAGCTGTAGTTTGCCCTTGCTTTCAGCCGTTCGCAGTAACTGTGTGGCAAAGCCACATTAGCTGAAGTTACAAGGCCAGCTCAGTCAATCATCCTGTAACTACTGGAAAGTCTGCTGCCGCTCTCCAGAAACCACACGTTTGTCTGCCGTCTCCACAGATACCCATCCACTGTGGTTGTACCTACGGTACTGCTATTTGTATCGTTGAGTCACGCAAGCCAACCTACCTCAGGAATGTCTGTGGTTCTATCAACTGGCAATGAGGTAAAAACTAACCACCTGAGGATCTGCATTTAACACTGCGAATTCGGTGATAGATCCAAATAATGAATATCAATAAAACAGCTAATGCGGTACGTACAATTTTTCCAATGTTTCATGAAAAGATATTTTGAGGGACTTTTTTTTTTAATTACCACAAAACATTTGTGGAAAATTCCTCTAAGACAAAGTACTTTTTAAGCTGTCGTTGCCCTGGTAACAAAGTAGTGTGTAAAATGTATTTCTTGGGCTCATGGTCCTGAATATGGGTGTAATGGGTGCTGTAATAACATTAAATGGTGGCGAAACTTCTAGGATTCTTGTTTTGAAAACAAAATAGATACGCGGATTACAAATAATATGGTTTCAGGTCTAACTGATAATGGTAGGCAGCAATTAACCGAATGTGTACATGCTGCTAACAAAGAGATCAGAAAAAATTAAGTATAGAGAGAGAGAGTATGGAGGATAAGGATACACGGGACTAAATGAAACACGCAGGTGGAATGTTCTAAACATGCACAGTGACCAGTTAATAAGTATAATTTTCTCGTAATTGCCTGAAGCTTCTCATCAAAATCGACGTACAAAATTAGAGTGACCTTTCTTGCTGACTATTTCCGTAAAACGTTCTAACATAATGTTAATAACAGTGACATTCCAGCTGAGTTCAGGCTCTAACAGTCAGCTTTCATGGCGTCCAGTATAATCACAACTGGAAGCTGAAGAAACTGCCATGTTTGTCCAAATCCCTGGGTCTGGACCCATAGATTAGTTTCGATGTCAAACTTGTATCTGTCTCCCGTCAATAAGGGATTTCATATTCTGTCATTCTCATTGTTATCCTTATTTTCCTGTCTTCTCGAAATGTTGAGCTAATCGATCAGACAATAAAAAAAATTAAATGTTAACGTCCACAACGACTTAAGACGGATGTGCCACACACGTAGCAGTTGTCGGGAAACGGTCAGCAGGCTATAAAGTTCTTTGGGTGACTTCTCAGGAAACGTAGCGTATCTACAAAGAAGGCTACTTAAAAAACTTATGTCCGGCGCTGTGGAGGTTTATTATTCCTTTGCCAAGGTCCCTTGGTGAACGTGATTAGCAATTAGAAGAGATACAGATGACTCAAAGAACCGAGCAATTCGTCACGGATTTCTTTAGACACAGCGAAAGTGCTATAAATTGTTCAATAACACTCCAGTTCTGAGGCAAAGGCATTATACAACACAAAGGGGAACTTCCTTCAACTTCAAAGAAGCTTTACAGTATGCATTAATGTCACGAATACACCTTTCGTGTATAGACAAGGACAGTAAAATTAGATAAAATGTGGCGTACGTCGATCCGTAAGACAGGTAATTCTTCTCATGAGCGGAATAGGAGGACACAGTGACAGTAAAAGGCTGTCGCGTCTACTTGTCACAGTAACCGACATGAAGCCAATGCATACCTGTCTCTACTGCTGCACTTAACTCAGCTGGTTCAAATTGAGCCTGTGTAAGAAATTTTTACAGCCAGTGTTTTGAGTGCAAGGAGAGATGGAGTGATGCTGTTCGGATTCTGATCACCAAACTTTGCACCAAATTCCTTGATTGAATTTCAATGCCACTTCCAATTAATCGCAAGTTTTATATTTCATAGAAGCTTGGTCATATTAGGGGAGCTTTGATCTATAGAATCAATACATAAAGCAACACCCAAGATAGCAAATTCTTTTTATTTATTGTTCTATAGATTACTGGTTTCAAAGGGTTATAACGCCTTCACAGGATCTGTCTTCAACATACAATTCCCATCACTAAGGAAACTTAATAAAAATGAAATTTTGGGACATCATAATAAAAATAAAATGTTTCCACTATATTGTGGGGCTTCAGTCACGTCAAAACTGATGTTTCATATGTTGTCACTACTGCCATGATCCACGGATATTGCCGAGGTGGGGTTGCTTCCGTGCCTCAACGATACAGGTAGCAGTAGCGTAGGTGCAACAACAGCGGAGGGGTATCTGTGGAGAGGCCAGAAAAACATGTGGTTCCTGAAGAGGGGCAGCAGTCTTTTCAGTAGTTACAGGGTGAGCTGGCCTTGTAACTTCAGCTAGTGTTGCTTCGCCATACAGCTACTGCGAACGGCTGAAAGTAAGGCAAACCTACAGCTGTTACTTTTCTCGAGGACATGCAGCTCTATTGTTTGAATATGTGATGATGGCGTCTTCTTGGGTAACATATTCGGGAGGTAAAATAGTTCTCCATTCAGATCTTCGGGCAATGACATCGAGGCAATGACATCGGGCAATGACATCGAGAGAAGCAAAACAGGCATTCAACCAATCGGAGCGGGGAACATTTTATCCCTTAATCTGTTAGGTAAGTTAGAAAATTTATAAAGAGAAATGGATAGGTTGAAATTAGGTATAGAAGATGTTAGTGAAGTTCTGGGGCAGGATAAACAGGTTTCCTGGTCAAGTGAGTACAATAAGAATGTGGGCAAGTTACTATGAACAGCACACCGAACGCATTATCGTAGCAAACATAGACGTTAAGCCAGCACCAACCTCGTATTATCAATTTATATGCAAACTAGATGTCATATGCGATGATGATGAGAATGTAAAAATGAATGGTGGGATAAAAGAAATTATTCAGACAATTGAGGGAGAGAAAAACTTAATTATGATAGGGGACTGGAACTCAGTAGTGGGGAAAGGAAAGAGGGGAAATATAGTAGATGAATATAGACGGGGGGAAATGAATGAAAGAGGAGGTCGCCTAGTAGGAATTTGGGCGGAGCACAATTTAACCGCGGTGGAGTGGCCGAGCGTCCCAAGGCGCCTAGCTGCGGAGCACGCTGGTGCTCGCCTTCTGAGGTTCGAGTCCTCCCTCGGGCATGGGTGTATTTGTTGTCCTTGGCATTAGTTAGTTTAAGACTAGGGACTGATGACCCGCGTAGTTAAGCCCCATAGATTTACATTTTAGCACAATTTAATCATCATAAACATTTGGTTTAACTGTAGTGAAAGAAGGCTGAATACTTTGAAGAGTCCAGCAGACAGCGGAAGGTATCAAATAATTGTAAGACCAAGATTTCGACACTAGGTTTTCAACTGTAAGACACATCCACAGGCATATATAGACTCTGACCATAACTTATTGGCTATAAACTGTAAATTGAAACTTAAGAAACTTCAAAAACGTTGAAAGTATGGTGGGACCTGGATAAACTGAAGGGACCAGAAGTAGTCGAGTGTTACAGAGACAGCAGTAGATTAGGACTGACTGAAATGGGGAAAAGTTATACAGAAAAGAAGAATGGGTAGCTTTGGGAGGTAACGTAGTGAATCCCACAGAGGATAATTTAGGACAAGCCCTAAAACCAATCTTGGCCAATACAGCAGATACTGATTAATGAAATGAGACAATTTAAAACTCCAGTGAGTGAAGCAGGCAAAAGGTGATACATACAGCTAAAAATTAGACTGACAGGAAGTGAAAATTAGCTATGAAGGAATGCCTAGAGGACAAAAGCAAGTCGGTAGTAGAATCTATAGATAGGGGAAAGGTACCAAAATATTCAAATGTTTGTAAATCTATCGGACTGAACTGCGTGGTTATTAGTCCGTAGCTTACAAACTACTTAAACTCAGGTAAACTAAGCTAAGGAGAACACAAACACTTATGACCGAGGGTGGACTCAAAACCCCGACGGCGGATGGCCGCGTGAACCGCAGCACGGCGCCCCAATGCGCACGGCCAATCCGCCGTAGCGAAAAGACACCGTCTACAGAAAAGTAATAAGAGACGTTTCGAGATGAAAAAGAAAAAAGAAAAAAAAACGCCTAATGACTACTGCATTATGAATACTGAAAACCAGTTCTAAGCAAAGAAGGGAAATGTAAACGAAGGCTTCCGCGGCTGTTGTCATTGTTGATAAAACGTAACACCCAGAAGATGGCCGCTTGCAATAGTGACCGAAACGTTGGTGAAATATTTGATATATTGACGATGCGGTCCAATACCCAGAAGAGTTTTATCAACAAAGAAGGGAAAGTTTGGGCCTGTACATGGGAAATGATATAGAAGGCAGTGCTGTTGAAATGGAAGAGGAAGTAAATGAAGATGACGTAGCTGATACGATACCGCGAAAAGAATTTGACAGACCGTTGAAAGATGACATACGTGATACGTCCAAAATAGGCCCAAGGTCCAAAAAAGGCCTCTGTACCATATTGTGTACAAGATGTATGAGACAACCACAATACTTTCAGAATTGAAGAAGGACATCATAATTCCAATTCCAAAGAAAGCAAGTGCGGGCAAGTGTGAAAATTACAGAACTATCATTCAAAAATGAAAATGTTAGTCAAGTTCACAAAATCCTCTTACAATTTACTTTATAATAAGGAAAGCTGGTTTCGATCTACGCTGAGATCATCATCAGACCAGTTCGGCTCATCACCTTGTCACAAACGTTGAGACGAATCGGTCTGATGATGATCTCAGCGTAGATCGAAACCAGCTTTCCTTATTATAAAGTAAATTGTAAGACGATTTTGTGAACTTGACTGACATTTTCATTTTTGAATGATAGTTCTGTCGAGATCATCATCAGACCAGTTCGGCTCATCACCTTGTCACGAACGTTGAGACGAATCGGTCTGATGATGATCTCAGCGAGATCGGGACCAGTTTACCTTACGATAAATTGTAAAAAAGTTTTTGCGCACTGACATTTTCATGTTTGAATCATATATCAGTTCGCTGCCTTCCTAATAGGAAACAATGTTTTCCAAACTCATTAAGAGAACTATCAATTCATAGCCGCAGTGGAGTAGCCAAGCGCTCTAAAGCGCCTTGCTGTGGAGAGTAGGGTTGCTCACTGTAGGAGCGCCGTCATATTTACTGACAATATTTGATAGATCTTTTGCAATTTAAATACGAATTTTCTGAAATGGGTTATTAAATTTGCTTGGCTACAGCTGAATAGAATTAGAAGTCTTTCGTAGGCCTATATTATTTGCTGTAACACAATCAAGGTTTGGTTTCTCAATGTTCATTACAGAATTTTGAAGTTTGGCCTCTTCTTAACGTGTTTAGTTTTATTTTTAATATACAATACATTTTCTTCGAAATCTTGCTTTAGAATAAGAGAATTCATCTTTATGCGCCATTATTGTTTCCTGATTGTCGTAATAACGGATCCGTGTTGTTGGGATGGCGTCAACATGACGTCACGGACTCAGCATAACGTCAGGAGCCTGGATCAGCTGCCACGTGATCTTGTAGGCGATGTGTCACTCCGCCACGTTCCTTACGCAGAACAGCAAGCAGCTCATCGAATTACGAACATGGTGATGCGCACAGCAGTAGCAGTCATCCTAAGTTTGATCTTCCTTTACGTTTCACAATAGGTTAATACTTCCAAAAATACAGCCGGCAGCAGTGGCCGAGCGGTCTGTGGCGCACCAGTCTGTCTGCACGGCCGATGCGGTCGGAGGTTCGAATCCTCCCTCTAGCATGGGTGTTTGTGTTGTCCTTAGCGTAAGTTAGTTAAGTAATTAGTGTGTACGTCTAGCGACTGATGACCACGCAGTTTATTCGCATAAGACCTCACACACATTTGAACTTCTTTTTTTTTTTTTTTCAAAAATACAATAGGGTACATTCTGGTTGTGAAATTTGTTCAAATTCGTGTATTTTGTGTGTATGTGGAGGGGGATTATTTATCGCACATCAGTTTCCGGTGCTGCGTAAGAATAACGCATTTCAAAAATATTAGACATACACAATCTTAACTGTTTTCTGTTTATAATGTTCAATCTGTATGTTCGCTTCCATTTTACATTCTGCAACGCTACTCACAGTGCTACATAGGACGGGTTATTTGTTTAACTTTTTGTCGCAACAGCAGCTCTAATTTTAAACGTTGAAGCAGCTTGACGTTTCAGTCTGAAAAATTTGGATACTGTCCTGAATGAGCTTGAGAACTGCCCACCCCCCCCCCCCCTTCCCCAGAATATAGCTGCCCCCTTCCACGCTGGTCCTCCCCCAGAAGAATAAATTTCCTACTGTCCTGTCTTCAATGATCCGTTGCTTTGAAATTCCGAAATTTTCATAATGCGAAAATTATTTAAGAACCACTTCCAGAATTTTTATTACAACACATAGTAGCTATAACGACGGGATTACGGGAGACCCTTAGTTTGTTCAATCGGTTTTGAAATGGTATACGTTCATAAGACCTAATTATAAATATGAAACCCACCAAATACGATCATCTGCCGACAGCCAAAAGCACCTCTCTCGGTTACGTGGGGCTTTCCTACTGTGGGGCGTCCTACAAGGGTGCCTCGCAGCAAGTAGCTTAGCTATCCCGACCAACCGTTCCCTGAACAAGGTGTTTGCGGACAGAGCCTCCCCCATTGCCTGTCTCCCTCAGTCGTTCACCATGAATGCAGCTGTTTTCACCGTTTCTCAGTTTCGTCGCCGATCGCTTTCGCTCCATGCATTTTCGTACGCGATTTCTGTTCTGTGCGTTGTGCACGATGGAAGTGATAACAACAACGAAAGCGACGCCGTGTCTTGTAAAGAATGGTCATCGCTACCGTATTTACAAGAAACCTGAACGCAGGACGCAGTATGAAGATCGTGGACCCATACCAAAATATAAACATATCTACCTAAGTCCGTATTATCACGTCATGACGTGATGATGCGTTAAGAGTATTTAGAATGTTTGTAAAACTTTGGGTGAAAGTGAAGAATAATTACCAGTTTTCTACTAGACTCAAGTATTCTACGTGAAACGTTTTTGATACCTGTGCTACCTACACAATGTAAGAACAGTATAAAAATAATCACATATGTACAATGAAGTAGTTGCCAGTGATTTGGTTTTTCAGCTAAAGTATTATATTCCAAAAATTACTTATTCATAATAGTTGTATAGTCCATTTTATAAACATGAAATTCCAACTTGATGAACTTGGACGGACTCATCTATATTAAGCAACGAATTATATCATCTGTAGACATCAAGAAGAACACACTAGTCGCGCGGGAGTAGCCGAGTGGTCTGAAGCGCAACGTTACGGATCGCGAGGCCTTCCGCGTCGAAGGTACGAATCCTCCCTCGGGCATGAATGTTTGTATTGTCTTTAGTATAAGTTAGTTCTTAAGTAGTTTGTAAGTTTAGGGACTGATGACCCCGCATGTAAGTCCCATAAGATTAACAAACATTTGAACATTTTGAACACACTAGTTCTCTAAACTTCATACGGTGTATCTAACCGTAGCAAAACATTCTGTAATTTATTTCAGATGGACGCGTCCATTATTGCGTAAATCGTTTTATTATGGTCAGCGCCTTAAACGGGTGCACCCCGCTCCCTCCATGGCGACTTAATTGCGAAACATATGTATTAGATCGAACAACAGAAATCATGTAATAATTGCTGTCGTATAAGGGGCAACATACCTATTAAAGAATACCGACGAGATTATGAGAGCAGTCAATTTCATTGTTATCGCCGTAAAACTACGTTATACCATGTAACTTGTCACAACAGAAAATGAAGATGATAACCAATGTGGGACTTTCTTTCGTGGAGGGAGGAAGAAGGGGAGGGAGCTTCAAGGTGAGCCTGAATTTGTTATTTCAGCCCGGCCTTGTAGGAAACCCCACGATAGGATGCCCCACGACACCCCTCTCTCTGCCTGAATTCGACATCGGCGGTTTTTTCGCATCTCGTGGAGAACGTTCAAACGCACTTTCAGAATATCTGACAAACTTACTATTGCCCTACACGTTCGGAATGATTGCCAGAACCGTCGACACACGCATCCTGGTTTTGAACGTGCACAGTCAACGTGCCGAATTTCTGATCCCACAACGTGCAAATTACACGTTGGGAAAACATTCCGAACGTGTAGAGCAATATCAAAATTGTCAGATATTCTTCTTCTTAAGATGGGAGAACGCCACCTATGTCACTGCTAGAATATCCAGAGACAAGGGATACAAATACGAAGACGCCATTTTGCATGTTAGTAGAAGGACATATTAGATAGGTTTTATAGAGATAAGTTAGGTCATAGTAATATAGGCCCTATGCCATTTCAAAGCAAGTGAGTGAGTAAACTGAGGATCTCTCTAATACCAGTCGGTACAGGCATTACTTGCTATAATAAAATGATTTGAAACATTTTATTGGTAGCTAAAGAACTTTGCATTATGAAAATTTTCCGTTTCAAGACAATGCTCCACTGAAGAAGCTTCAGAACACATTGTTCTTTATAGAATTTTTTGTAATTACAGTTAAACAACATATATAGCATATTCATCACACAATAACTCGTAAGATGGAAGCCAATTTGCTAGGTCATTGCCCTATCATAGCGAGTAGCGTAGCAAACGACAAAACTGCTACAGGCTTGACGGGGCTGGTTCGCGGTGTACACGAATTCCCCTCCCCTCCCCCTCCCTACCCTATATTCGCATTTTCTGATAGGTTCAAACATTTCATTGGTAATTTGACAGAAGTATCTATGTCTTTTAAAATAGATGTGTGTAGGTATGTATGTTCCCTATAGACCCCAGAACGGCTGGAGCAATTTTGTTGAAATCTTCAGGAGGTATTCAGGATGACCCAGTGAGTGATTCTGTGAAGTTTGGTAGCGGTTGTATCAAGATATTTATTGATTTCAATAATATAACGTCAAATAGGAACAATAATTACTCTTTGGGAAAGCTATTTACTCTTTTAAATTTCAATTTTACAATTTAGAAAACTCTTTTATTGCTTGCTATGTTCAATGTAATACGATTCAAAACAATGATTACTATCATTACTCAGCGTGTTTCATCCGTATTTACATATTAATATCGCTAACATATACGCAAAAGTATACGCCACAGTTTGCCCACGGAAGATTTTGTAGGTATATTCACAAGACAGTTCAACAGTTATGTGCTTTCATGTTGTGAGTAATATTACTCACTTGCTTTTTGTGTTTCTTTCAAATTTCAACCCTAAATTTTCTTTAATTATTGGTACTTCAATGTGACGATAAAATAATGATAGTTTTAATGCGTAGAGGTATGCAAACATATCAAGACTACTTTCTGCCAAAATTTCATTCAGATTGGTTAATACTGATGATAAGAAATTGGCACTGAATTATTGCAAATGCATACACACATTTACCTACGCAATAAGGTTTTCCTTACTTGCTTGTATGAGGCTTCTTGTAATTTCAACACCAGGGTAGCCTTTTATGAATAAAAATACAATCACACACTTCTAGAGGAGGAGCAGTGGTACAGATATCTGAGTGAGAGCCGCTGCATATTTCTTTGGAGTTTTTTCATTGCACTGAACAAGAGTTCAGTGTACTCCCTGATATATATTTACAAAGTAAATAGGCAAAGTAATTGATATCCAACGATTGGCTGCCAATTGTTTCGTCAGTTTTGCTGGAAATCATGCTACTTGTGTCTCTCTGTTTGAGTTTATGCAAACTTCGGTGTAAAAACGGTTTCGTTTTATGGTGATAGAAATCAAGAAATATCATTGGCGTCCTTCGGTGTGCCACAGTACCTTAAATAGTCAATATTTCAAATATTTCTTAGACAAATTTGTAGCTAGCTGAAAACCCGGAGTTACCCGGATATTTATTTATTTATTCAAGCCTTAAGTTAGACTAATTGATTGATTTTTTTACATCAAATGTTTGTGAAGCTATGCGACCAAACTGCAGTAGTCATTCCCTGGACTGACAAACTACTTACGCTAACTCAAGCTAAGGGCAACAAGAAGCCGCGGCGGAGTGGCCGAGCGCATGGAGGCGCTATGCTCCGATGCGTGCGGCCGTTCCCTGTCGGAGGTTCGAATCCTCTGTCGAGCATGGATGTTTGTGTTGTCTTTAGTATAAGTTAGTTTATACGTAGTTTGTAAGTCCAGGGACTGATGACCCCGTAATTAAGTGACATAAGCTTAACAAACTTTTTATTTTTATTATTATTATTATTATTTCTTTTTTTACAAAACACACAGCACAGCCCGAGCCTTGAGTTAGTACTTTTATTATCCCTTCTCTCTTGTCCATCTCCCTTTATCTAAAAACATTTTATATTTATGATAGAATATATAAGAAATAAGGCTGTTCTGCATAAGTACAAAATTATGAGCAAAGAAAGGTTTGCCGAAAATATTGGCTACTCGTTGGATGCACACTATTCCATTCTCTTCCTTTCCTTGTAGCTCTATAGAAGTCGATTGCTCTCGCCTGTAGCCACCTCTGCTTGTCAACAGCACAGTCAGCTTTCAAACATTTTCTAAGTTTGACAGGAATACAGGAGTGTCTTAGTACTAAATAAGAAATGGATTAAAACCTGATGCATGATCAGACATTATGTGTTGTACAACTCTATGATTGGCCGGTAGATATTCATTTGTAAAACGCTGTACGTTCGTAAAATCTGTTAAGAGTATGGTTAGTTGTTAAGAAGTAATATATTGAAACCTGATGCGTGATACGGTGGTTTTCCATGAACGTTACTGTTTATGTCTTCATATCTCATGAAACATATGTCGAAACGTTTAAACGTTTGTGAAGCTTATGGGACTTAACTGCGGGATCATCATTCTCTAAACCTACAAACTACTTACGAACCACCTAATACTAAAGACAGCACAAAAATCCATTCTTGACTGGGGATTCAAACCCCCGACGGGGAACGCCTTGCGCATCGCAGCATAGCGCCTCAATGCGCTCGGCCGCTCCTCCGCGGCAACTATGTGCTGTACTGTGATACAATTTCGAAAGTAGAATCAATTGCATGTGTGTATAGTGTCTGTAAAATTTCAGCCAAGTACGATATGTATTTTAGAAATTATAAAAGGGAACGTCATAACGAATGCCGTAGTTTTACTCCATGAATAGCGGAAAAGTTTAATAATGTTTGAAATTATGTTTTAACTTTCTTGTAAGTCGCTAATACTCTCATTCTCATACAGTTTATGCATTATGTCGCAGTTTCTTGGAACTTCTATTGTTTATGTCGTTATATCTCCTCAATCCTGTGTCGTGTGTGATTCTTACCCACACAGCACTTCTTAACCTACGGTAAGGAATATGTGTACCAAATGTGGTTGAAATCGGTCTGATGGTTAGGAGGAAATGTGCAACATTGTCGCGTGTTGCAGTAGTTTTTCGCGGATGTCATTGTTTATGTCGGCACACCTGCTGAACTGTGTGTTGTAAGTGATTGTTACACTTACGGCGACCGTCCTCTGGGTCCAAAGGTCATGCGTGAAAAATTTCATTAAGATTGGAACAAAACTGTAGATTTGTATGCAGTACGTACACACAAACAAACACACGGACACACTGCTATATATATAAAGAAGAAGATTCGAATACAGACATCGTTTTGGGATCTGATATTAAACACTCAAAATATGTGAAACAGTCTATTATTTTTAACTGAAGCTTCAGTATGGAGTCTCTGGTTAAATGAAAAGTAGCTGTTTTAAAGAGATGAAAGTAGCGTGATGGTTGTGTAACTACAAAGTGTTCAGACGCGTTAACATTTCTGTTCCGTATATCTGATATATTTATTCTGTACAAAGGAATCTTGATATGCTTAGTGTTATAAATAAAATGCTTTTAAGAGTTATAACGGAAGAAAGCCACCATTATATGATAGCAGTGAAATAAACGTCTCAATAATTTTCCACACATTTTCACTGTGAAAGTACATTTTTGTTTTCAGGAGGAACGCTCATCGAACTATTCTGTAGTAAGATCATTTACTATATCGCTCTTCAGCTTGCAGAAAGTTGTGCCTTTTCGCTGATTTTTGCGTTATGTTCATAGTGTGGAAACTTGTTTACAACTAGAAGTTATACACCTACAGCGTGAAGTTGACGCAATTACTTTCACTGCAAAATGAATTTCTTAGACTGAAGTTTTACTATGTAAATTTGCAGCTACGATTATGTTGATGTTTAGATTTGCATGTACATGTTGCTTTTTTTACGCAAAGTACTGAATTCACATATAGAAGTTCACTGGCATATTGAACTTAAGAGCTTGTCTTCGAATTAACATTTCTGGAATAGTGGTATCAGACATTGATCCTTTTGTGGAAGGGAAAACAATGAATTCATATTCTGTTTAATATATTAATATTTAAATAAAATACAATGAAATACAAATTTGTCAGTTTAAATTTCGTATTAAAACGGCAATTTTTGTAAGCTGTAACAGTTGTAAGAAATACGATGTTACGTACTTGGTTGCTCCCCTGTCCGTGCGTGATCAAAATTACTACAACAGTCTTAACAATAAATTTGCCACGAAACGCGTTAGCGAGTCACCTCGGAGCGATATACGGTCGCTCAACTGGAGCGTGGAGCGGTGTGAGCGCCAGCCAGCCCACCGGAGCGGCTGTGCTGAACTGCTGGACTTCTTCAGTGCGCCTGCATCTGTGGAAAGCCGGTTAGCCCGACAGAAGCCCCGGTCCTTGGGCAAATGTCACTCTGGACAAGTATCACTCTGGGCAACTGTTCCAACCCCGTGCAAAGTTGGGGTGGGTCGCTAGTACTTTATAATATTCGATGTTAAGTAGATATCAAGTCACATGCTCTGAGGAGTGAGTTTCATCTTCAGTGTACCGTTGCCTCCAACAAATAGTACACGTAATCAGAATGAAACTTTCACTCTGCAGCGGAGTGTGCGCTGATATGAAACTTCCGGGCAGATTAAAATTGTGTGCCTGAACCGGGACTCGAACCTGGGACTTTTGCCTTTCGCCGGCAAGCGCACTACCGACTGTGCTATCGCGACACGACTCACGATGCCGCCTCACAACTTTACTTCCGCCAGTACCTCGCCTCCTACTTTCCAAACTTCACAGAAGCTCTCCTGCGAACCATGCAAGACTAGCACTCCTGGAAGAAAGGATATGTTGGAGACATGGCTTAGCCACAGCCTAAGGGCTGTTTCCAGAATGAAAATTCACTCTGCAGCGGAGTGGCGGCATAAAGTTGTGAGGCGGCATCGTGACTGGTGTCGGGATAGCACAGTCGGTAGTGCGCTTGCCCGCGAAAGGCAAAGGTCCCACGTTCGAGTCCCGGTTCCGGCACACAATTTTAATCTGCCAGGAAGTTTCATTTTAGTACGTGTAATGACCGGTTTTACAGAGATTCTCAATTTACTCAGTTACTTCATTACTTTCAGTTACTTTCATTAAATGATGTATATTCATAACACCTAAGTTATATATATATAGTAGCTCTTACTAATGGCCAATATGGCGTCTTCGCGTCTCTATCGAAAAGAGCTGCCCCCCCCCGCCCCTGGATACTCACGTGGTGTGACATCGGTGGCGTTATCCCATCTTATTGGTGATCGTTCACATGCACGTCGAGAATATCTGGCATGATTGATACTGCCCCACACGTTGGGAAAGCCTCGCCAACGTGCGTTGCGCCTCGGGACCACGGGGTACACCCGTTGTGACGTCAGAAACTCGGCTCGTTGCCCACACTCGTTCAGATACACGCTCCGCGTGCCGACGGCTTAAAGGAATATCGCGTCAGAAGTCCTGCTGTAAACTCACTCGTCTCGAGTGTATCGAGGCATGATAGTCGATCGTGTAAAAGGCGCTTAAGGACCGTTATGAGCAAGTTGCGGAGTGGCGTAGGTAAGAGGTGCGGTGCAGCGCTAGCGGAATGAGACGGCGGCTGGGCGGCGGCGCGCGCAGGTGTACCCCCGGCGGCGGAAGTGGCGTCCTTGTCAAGGTGAAGGGGTCGCAGCCGCAGCCAGGTGGGCGCGCAGCAGCAGCTCCTCATACTCCCCCCCCCCCCCCCCCAACACGCAGCCATTGTGGCTCACGCACTGCGCCTCTGCCAGCGCACGCCGCTGCGTGCCTCGTAGACGCGATCCTGAGTCCAGCGACTAAACAGGAAGCCGCACCGACACCACTGCGCCCCTACCGACTCCCACACATTCATCCACCACCACCGGACACGCGACGTCCGCCTTGCTTGGTATGTGTCCACTAAACGGACACAAAGACTTGCAATCTTTTACAGAGTCTGGAAACTTAGCTCGAACTTCAATGCGAGAAGCTTACAATAGTTACCTCAACGAAACCCTGTCACGTAAAACACAATCAAAACCTTCACTACGCGACAGAAATGGCGATGCTACCGGTGACAGTTCTGCTAAATCAGAATTCCTTAATTCTTTCAGTTCCACATTATGAAATCAGCTTTGGAAAAAATTAAAATTCTGCGCTTTTTGTATTACCTAAACACAAAAATAAGTTTTCAAATTTATAATTTTTGAATGTTAGGTGTGGGAATCGGGACAGGTTCCGTCAGACTGCACGTAAGCGGTAATTATGCCAATTTTCAAATATGGAAACAGAAAAGATGGCAACAACTATCGAGGAATCTCTTTAATTAGCGTTGTAGGCAAAATTTTACAGGTATTGTTGATAGGAGAGTGCGAATGTTAATTGAGGACAAGTTAGATGAAAATCAGATTGAGTGCCAAATAGGAGGAACAAAATTAGAACAGGCAGACAGTTTCAAGTAGCTGGGATGTATTTTCTCACGGGATGGCAACATTGCGAAAGAACTGGAATCGAGCTGCAGCAAAGATAATGCAGTGAGTGCTCAGCTAAGAGCTACTCTCTTCAGCAAGAAGGAAGTAAGTACCAAGACTACGTTAGCAGTGCACCGCCCTATCTTTCGACCAACTTTGTTGTATGGGAGTGAAAGTTGGGTGGATACAAGTTACCTTATTCATAAGATAGAGGTTACAGATATGAAAGTAGCAAGAATGATTGCAGGTACTGATAGATGGGAACAGTGGCAGGAGGGTGTCCATAATGAGGAAATCTAAGAAAAGCTGGGAATGAGCACCATAGATGCAGCAGTTAGACCGAACAGACTGAGATGGTGGGGTCATGTTACACGCATGGGAGAAGCAAGGTTACCTAAGAGACTCATGAACTCGTCAGTGGAGGGTAAGAGGAGTCGAGGTAGACCAAGAAGAAAGTACTTAGATTCGGTGCAGAATGATTTTGAAGTAAAAGGCATAACGTCAGACGAGGCATAAATGTTAGCATTGAATAGGGGATCATGGAGGAATTTTATCAGACTGAACGCTGAAAGGCGTATGTATTTCATGCACAACAAAAATTTCTTTACCCAGATATTTTATTACTTGGGACGTTATTTTGTTTATAGTAAACACTGTCAGATCAATAATGCTAGCATAATCTTTGACACAGAACCAAATACTGCTGAAATAAAATAATATGAACCAAACTCTCGCTCACACTCACAGCCACGTACAGACCGCAACTTAATACAACCTCCGAGATGGACAGATTAATGCCTCAGAAGTGGCTACAAGCAGTACCAAGAGGCAAACTGTCGTACTAGAAGCATGTTATCATGAACAACAAAGCGGCTTTAAGAATTTATAAACAAAATACGATTAAATCGAGAAACAACACTGAGAATGAAAGGGTTAACACAGCTTTAAGAAATCCATTCACCAAAGAAGACGAAGCAAATACTCCAGAATTCGTATCAAGAACAGCTTCGTAATTTACAAGTAGATACCCATGGACTATTAAAGAAACGTAAATCACTTCACAAAAGTAAGACTCCCGGTCCCGATTGTATACCAGTTAGGTTCCTTTCAAGAGTATGCTGATGCAATAATCCCATACCTAGTTATCATATAAAACCACTCACTCAGCGAAAGATCCGTACCCAAAGACTGGAAACTTGCACAGGTCACTTCAAGAAAGGCAATAGGAGTGATCCGCAGAATTACAGGCCTACATCATTGACGTCGATTTGCAGCAGGATTTTAGAACATATACATTCGTCAAATATTATGAATAACCTAGAAAAGAACGACCTATTGACCCGTAGTCAACACGGATTCAGAAAGTACCTTCTTTTGAAACACATGATGTGATCGATAAGGGATGTCAAATACATTTCGTATTTCTAGACGTCCGGAAGGCTTTTGACACTGTACCTGACAAGCTAATTGCGAGCTTATAGAAAAATCGACACAGTTGTGCGATTGGATTCGTGATTTCCTATCAGAAAGGAAGCACTACGTTGTAACTGGCGGCAAGTCATCAATCAAAACAGAAGTAATATCTGACGTTTCCCAAGGAAGTGTTATACGGCTCCTACTGTTTCTTATTTTTATAAACGATGTAGGAGACAATCGCCCGTAGACTGTTCGTGGATGATGCTGTAATTTGTCGGTTAATAAAGTCACCAGAAGATGAAAAGCAACTGCAAAAACAAATCCAATAAAATTCATTTACACGATAAATCAGCCAAATCTACAGGTGGCGAATTCTACTGAATACTTAGGACTAACAATTCCGAACAACTTAAATTGGAGAGAACACACAGAAAACATTGTACGAAAGGCAAACCAAAGGCTACGTTTCACTGACAGAACACTTATAAAATGCAACAGTTCTACTAAAGAAACTGCCTACACTATACCTGTGCGTACTGCTTTCAAATATTGGCGGGTGTTGAGCGATCCCCACCAAGTTAGACTGACTAACGATTTAGAGAAAGTTCAGAGAAGGGCAGCTCGTTTTGTATTATCCCGATACAAGAAAGAGAGTGTTACAGAAATGATGAATGAGTTGGGATTGAAAATATTAAAAGAAAGGCGTTATTCGTTGTGGATGGATTTATTTGGGAAATGTATTTCACAAACTTTCTCGTCCGAGTGCGAACATATATTTTTAGCACCCAATTACATACGGAGACATCACTATCATAATAAAATAAGAGAAATCATATCGAAAATAGAAGGATTTACGTGTTCTTTTTTCACCACGTGCTATTAGAGAATGGAAATGTAGAGAAATATCATAAAAACGGTTCGTCAACACTCCGCCATGCACTTAAATGAGATCAGCGGAGTATTTATGTATATGTAGATATGTATATGAAGATCTAAAAGAAAAAAAGGCTGTTTAGAATTACTTGATTACTTTGGGACTGACTGTCATACAGGAACACTTGGATGCGTGACGCATAGTTGTTTCGTTCTCCGCGGAACTCACACGACATTTAACATTCCATTCAGTTCTCCAAACACGCAAACTATGTGGTTGGAACTTGCGTTCATGTCTTATGGAAGAAATGTACTATACTTTCATGTGGTTTTACTTGCGGTGGCATATTAATAAGAAGATATGCCTATAGATTACAAAAAAAGGCATTTTGTGACGTTCACTACGTTTACATGTAACAGATCTGCCGATAGACGAAAACTGAATATCCTAAAACGCGTTTTCCTGTCGTGTTTAGATCTTAAAGCCTGAAGCGGATTTCCTAGCACTCTCAAATATGGTGCCTGACAAATAACAAATTTAGTCAGCAGAAGCGCTATTTATTTTCACTTGCATACATACATTGCTCAAAACAATTAAGGGATCATATGAGATATTATGCACAGTATACATATGGTAACATATTTTATTCAGATATTGGTCACAATTGTAATTTTTTGTGTATCTCAACTCATTAGTTGAGGCGTTTCCTAAGGGCGAGGCACCATGAGTTACCATAATACTGAGAAAGTCATTCTCGTTGTCCTCTAATATGGTCTGTGATCACCTTGAACGGCCAATACAGTTGCACAACTGCGTGGCATGAACAGTATAAGGTTATCGATCAGCTCTTGAGGGTTATTTGGCCATTCTTCCATCAGTGCAATGTCCAGCTCTGCAACCGAAGTGGCAGCTTCTGGTCAGGCTGCAGTGCATCTGCCGCTTGGATCCCAGACATGCACAATCTAAATCTACATCGATACTCTGCAAATCACATTCAAGTGCCTGGCAGAGGGTTCATTAACCACTTTCATAACTTTTCTCTATCGTTCCATTCTCTAATAGCGCGCGGGAAGAAAGAACACCTAAATCGTTCCGTTTTCGATCTGATTTCTCTTATTTTATTGGGATGGTCATGTCTCCCTAAGTAGTTGGGTGCTAGCAAAATATTTTCACATTCAGAACTAAATGTCGGTGATTGAAATTTCGGAAACAGATCACGCCGCAATGAATAACGTCTTTCTTTTAATGATTTCCACCCCAATTTGTGTAACATTTCCGTGACGCTTTCCCCCTCGTAACGTGATAAAACAAAACGAGCTGCCCTTCTCTGAACCTTCTCAATGTCTTCCGTCAGTCCCACCTGGTGAGGATCCCACAAGGGGCAACAGTACTCCAGGAGAGGACGCACAAGTGTGATGTAGGCAGTCTCTTTGGTGGAGCTGGTGCATCTTCGAAGCGTTCTGCCGATGAAACGTAACCTTTGGTTCGCCTTCCCCACGATATTTTCTATGTGTTCTCTCCAGCCAAAGTTATTCGTAATTGTAACTCCAAGGTATTTGGTAGAATCTAAGACCTACGACAGTCCGGTGAAGAAGCTGGCCACTCCATTCCTTCAATTCCCAAACCTTCAGACATGTTGTCCACCAGTGCAGCGCTGTAAGGACGAGCGTTCTCGTCTACAAGAAGGGACACACCTGCTATGGCACCTACGTAGGGCACCAAAAAAGGTCGAAGAATCTCGTCTCTTTACCTCCGAGAAGTCAAAGTGTCTTTCTGAATCACACAGAGGTCCATACGTGTGCCCGTACTGCACCTGCCCACACAATTCGTCAAGCACCATGATATGGCGAAGTTTCCTGCACACGTTTTCCACGTTCTTTCCAGACGAGAGAACGACGATTTTCTGGCTAAACACAAACCCTTGTCCACATACCTTAGGCCTCTGTGCGTATAGGCTTTTGTGTCCCAGCCTCGTCGCCGCTTTTGTGTCTCGTTTCCGTCTTAGGTGTCGGTGGCCGAGTAGAAATAGACCGACACAAGAATAAAGGTGTGCTTGTGCAGGTATGGAGGTGAGCAGCCAGTGGGACAGCAGAAACTAGAAACACTAGAGTAAATTAGAACGAGATATATATTGAACAGAATTTATACAATACTTAACTTTCACATAGTTCTGTACTGCAGAATGCTGATACATAGTTGAGTTAGAGGCCTGCCTAGTGCCTATCCGATAGCCAAGTCTTCACTGGTGCCTATCTGATTCCGAAGTGTTTACTGGTTCCTATCTCAGTTCCAAGTGAACGATGTCGTTCAGTGGTGGCCACGAGCGGGATAGCAGCAGAGGGCGCTCGTGGCTGACGTCGTAAGAACGCCGCGCCGTGCGTGCATGGCGGCGCGCGGCGAAAGTAGGTGGCGCGCACTTTAAACTTGTGCGACACCACATAGGCCACATACCCGACGGCCATTTCGGACATTTCGTGTTGATATTGCACGTCCGGTTGCTCAGGGAGGGTGTACTGCAGGCGAGCCTCCTACAGGAGGCATTCAACAGGAGATAACGGTCATCTCTTGCTGATACAACCCGTGGAAGACTTGGCCTTCACTTCTTTTGACCGTTCCTGATGTCTGAAATCGCGTGGCTCCCCATGCCGTAGCTTAGGTAAATTACGTCGCTGTTGCATTGTACTAGCTGCTCACTACACTATCTTAACTTATCTGCTTGTATAATTCGTTCTGTAGAGTTAACACAAATCAACACCAACCCCCTCTCCAGTAACTTCCTGTTGTTAGCACTAACCGACGTGCCTGAATATTGTTTTTTCCACTACGTAGAACGGACATAAAGGCGTCGAACCATTTTAGTTCATTCTGGCGATGACCTGAGAACCCAGATATCTCAATTGAAAACAGATACTCTGCCCATATTAACCAAAAATTCTTAACTAGGTGACGCAAGCTGACAAGCCAAGCACGACTGAAAATCGTTCCTCTTCACATAGACACGCAAATCGAGTGTAGTAGTGGAAAACGACTTTCTAAAAGCTAGATTTCCAGAATCGATTTTGAGCCAACCAAAAGCCGAATTGGGAAATCTGTCTACGAAATCCAGTTTTGGAACCCATGTAAAAGGGGTGGTTTATCGAGGTTTCAACTTTTCTGTTATTGAAGTTAGGTGAGGAGATTGAGCTACTGAAACGTTACGAATAAATCAAATCTTATTATACTCCAGCTTGGAATCCTGTCCGACTTTTGTAACATCAGATAGTTTCAGTTAAATATGGTGCACTACGGCCCGCTCACGCAAGAAGTATTGCATGACCAAGAGTGTGGTTTCTTTCAACTTTATAATTTGATTTTTTAACCCTGCTACGTATGTCTAGAGAGAATACTCACCTTAAATAGGCCACCCAGTAATGAAAGAGAGAATGAAAATTACTTAGTATTTATTACATAAGTTATATTGTGAAAAGTAGTGATCTACATCTACATAGATACTCTGAAAATCACATTTAAGAGCTTGGCAGATGGTTCATTAATCACTTTCATAATCTTACTCTGCCGTTCTCTTATTTTATTGGGATTGTGGTGTCGCACAAGTACAAAGTGCGCGCCAACTACTTTCGCCGCGCGCCGCCATGCATGCACGGCGCGGCGTTCTTCCGACGACAGCCACGAGCGCCCTCTGCTGGAACGCCGCTCGTGGCCACCACTGAAGGACTGGTCACTTCGGACTGAGATAGCAACGAGTTAGGACCTTCGTAAGCAGATAGGCACCAGTGGAGACTTTGCTATTTGTACAGGCACTAGGCAGGCCTCTAACAACTATGTATCAACATTCTGCAGTACTATGTAAAAGTTAAGTATTGTTACATTCTGTGCAATATATCTCTTTCTAATTTACTCGAGTGTTAATAGTTTCTGGCTGCTCCCCTCCGTACTTGCACCAGCGTGTCGGTCTCATTCCACTCGGCCACCGACACCTACGACGAGGCTGGGACACAAAAGCGGCGACGAAGTCGGGACACAAAAGTGGCGACGAGGAGTGATAGAACCTTGGACCAGCCCGCTAGCAGCAGCCAGACAGCAGCAGTCGGAGCACGCAAAAAATTGCTCCCGCCCACCCACCCTTATTATAAGATTTTTGGGGGAACATATTCTGTTACGTATTTTGTGGACTTTTTTTGTTGCAGAGCGTCCTCATTTATCTTGCATTTGTGTTTTGTTATAATTTACTTGTATGCGCGGCGCCTAATCGGTCAGCATGGCCACTACCCCGAACCCAAACTTAATGGAAATTATTCAGTTACAGACGGCGCAAATTACACAACTTCTCCAGGCGGTGGCGCACTTGACGACAACTCAACAACAGCCGTCGCATCAGCAGCCCACACCTGCCGCCGCACCGCTTCCGACGTTCCGCCAGTACAACGAACGTGAGGAAGAATGGAGTGACTATTTCGCGCAGTTTCAAGAACTCGTCGCGGCTCATCAAATTACAGGTCAGAGAGTGAAGAACCTTTTCTTATCGATTGTGGGCCCCCAGACTTTCGTACTATTGCAAAAACTTTTCCCTCTCGCATCTCCTCGTGATTTGGACTTTGAACAAATTGTAGATGCACTGAATGCTCATTATGAGAGAAAAGTTCTTGTAGCCGCAGCACGATACCGATTTTTCAGACTTAAAAAATTACCGCAGCAGTCACACCAAGAGTGGATTACGGAATTGAAGGGCTTAACCCGCCAATGTAAATTTACTTGCTCTTGTGGACTTTCGTATAGTGACGTGATGTTGAGGGATGCGATTACGCAGAATATTCAGGACCCCAGAATTAGAGCAGCAATTCTGAAACAGTCTGACCCCTCCTTAGACAGTGTACTGCAGCTTATAGAAGCGCATGATACTTTTGACTTAGCAGATGTAGAAATGCAAAGCCACAGTGTAAATTCAGTGCGCCGTAACGGACGCTTTCCTAGCCGTAGTTCTCAGTATAGCACTTGTGATTCTTTAAATTCTACAGGCCGTGCTGAACAGACAGTGAACAGTAGCCAGAGTAAAAGTGCGACGCAAAGGTCACCCCGTAGTGTTAGACACAGTAATTTGAATAACGGGCGCCAACGCTCATTTCAGAAAAATGTAAGTAAATCTTGCCCCCAGTGTGTGTCTCGCCACAAGCGTGCTCATTGCCCTAGTCGCAACGCAACCTGTTATCAATGTGGCAAATCGGGACATGTACAGTCTGTGTGTATGCAAATTAAAAACTCAAAGAACGGTGCCGTTAGAAACAGTGCTTCGCAGAGTGCGAGAACAGTCCATTCTGTAAATGTTATACGGGCTGTGGAATTGAACAGTGCTTTAGTTGGTTCTCAATTACAAGAAAGTACTTCTGCACCTATTGCAAAACTATATAGTGCACCACGTAGCAAGCGCCGACGAGCGCGTAAAACAGTGCAATGGAAAAGGGTTCGGGACAAGCAAAATGACTATTCACAGTGCATTCCTGTAGTGAAAATAGTGCCTTCTGCTACTGCTCCTTGTAATAGTGCCCAGTACTGTGTAGCTAGTGACAGTAGACATCAAGTAGCTACTCAAAAGTGTAGTGCAGTAGTTAGTGACTCTGTAGTAGCCTCGCATTGCGCGGACGCCGATCCGGCGGTAGAGCCATCTAGTGACAGTGTTGTTAATCCGCTGCGTGCCGAGTCTGCGCCGCTCACTTCACTACGCGGCCCGCGCATACGCAGCAAACAAACCGTAGCAGACGTTGCCCACATTCGCGCACCGGTCGTGCGCCAGAAGCACAAGCTGTTTGTGACTCTCTTCATAGAAAATAAGACGGTGCAATTTCAGCTCGATACTGGTTCTTCTGTTACCTTAATTAATAAAGATACTTATGAACTTCTGGGTTCGCCAAAATTGTCGCCGTCACAGCAAGTGTTAACAGCTTATACAGGTGAAAATATTCCCGTGCTAGGAACATGTAGCCTGCCTGCCTCTTTTCAAGGTGTTACGAAAACAGTTGCTTTTGTAGTTCTTCAGGCCAAATCTACGCAGAACATTTTTGGACTAGATGCATTCGACTTGTTTGGCTTATCGATTCAAAGAGATGTGCTTCAAATTTCGTCAGTAGTGCCTCAGGACAAAATAAATGCATTGTGTGAAAAATACAGTGACTTGTTTTCGCCGGAACTAGGTTGTGCAAAAGACTTCGTGGCACATGTAACTTTAAAAGAATCTGCAGTTCCAAAATTTCGTAAAGCTAGACCAGTGCCTATCGCCTTGCGTGATACAGTTGCCGAAGAACTTAAACGTTGGCAAGATAGTGGGGTGATTTCTCCTGTTTCTGCGAGTCAGTGGGCCTCGCCCATAGTAATTATACCCAAGCCGTCAGGAAAACTTCGTCTCTGTGCGGACTTCAAATCAACAGTGAACAGTCAAACAATTGTAGACACTTACCCTCTGCCCAGACCTGAGGAACTGATGGACAAATTAGGACAGTCTCGCTTCTTTTCCAAGATTGATTTAGCAGAGGCATACTTACAGATTCCACTTGATGACGAGTCAAAAAAGTTTTTCGTCATTAATACTCACATGGGCCTTTTTCAATTTCAACGCCTACCCTTTGGCAGTTCTTCCGCTCCCGCTATTTTTCAGCGCTTTTTGGAACAGCTGACAGTTTCTGTACCGTGTTGCTCGAACTATTTAGATGATATTGTGGTATCCGGACGTACAGTTGAAGAACATTTAGCAAACCTGGAGTGCCTTTTCAAAGTTTTGACTGCAGCAGGTCTACGTTGCAATAAAGCAAAGTGTTCGTTTTTTCAAACTGAAATAGAGTACCTAGGCCATGTGATTCATGCCCAAGGAATCCATCCCTTACAGTCACATCTTCGAGCAATCAAAGACTTGCCTCCTCCTAAGAATGTGCACGAATTGCAAGCAGTGATGGGAAAGCTGAACTATTATTTCAGGTTTATTCCCAATGCCTCTCAGATTGCAGCTCCACTGCATCGCTTACGTAGGAAGAATGTTCCTTTTGTTTGGTCCAAAGATTGTCAGGTTGCCTTTGACAAACTAAAGTCTGCACTACTCAGTGATGCCTGTTTGATTCCCTTTGACCCCCAGAAGCCTGTAGTGCTAGCAGTTGACGCCTCGTCGTACGGTGCGGGTGCAGTTCTGTCACATCGTATTGGATGTCATGATCGTCCTATTGCCTTTGCATCCAAGCTACTGACGCCAACGCAACAGAATTACAGTCAGATAGAAAAGGAGGCCTTAGCAATCATTTACGGCGTCACAAAGTTTCATCATTATCTCTATGGCAGAAAATTCTATTTGTTGACAGACCACAAGCCTCTCACGTCGTTGTTCTCACCCACAAAGCCAATTCCGCCACGAACGGCACAAAAGCTTCAGAGATGGTCCTTGATATTGTCAAATTATCAGTATGAGATTTTGTACCGACCTACCACTAAACATGCCAACGCGGACACACTTTCCCGACTTCCGGTTGGCCAGGATGTATCATTTGATTCTTCAGAAATGGCATGTTGTCAGATAGCACTCCAGGCAGCAAGCTCTTCAAATTTTCCTGTCTACGTATCGGTGCATGCCACGTGACGGCCCGTCTCCTGCCGAGCTGCTACACGGCCGCCGTCACCGCACTCTCCTTCACCTGCTGCAGCCTCCCACGCACCGAGTCGGTTCGTATGGCGCTACGCGTTTTCAGGTTTCTACGCCGGTGCTGTACAGGGTGTTTGCTGGAAACAAGAAGACATGGCTGCCGGGCACCATTCAACGCGTGCTTGGGCGCAATATGTTTGTTGTACGTTCTTCCACAGGGTCGGAGCTGCGGCGCCACGCAAACCAATTGCGCCTGCACAGACCGCGCGATCCTGTCTCCGGTTTCTTGATTCCAGACCCAGTTCACCGCCAGGGAGCACAACCACATCGTTCGTCCCCGGACTACGAGATCCCTATGGACGTCGACGTACATCCGACGCAGTCGTCGCCGCCGCTGTCGCCGCCGCAGATGACAGCGTCACCGAGAGGGACTCCGGGACCGTGCGGGCCCCCCCAGCTTGGGCCACGCACCTCAGAAGAAGATGACCTGCTCCCTCTGGGCGGGGGCGGGCGCCCTTCCCCAGGTTTCGGCGGGTTCCCTGGAGGATTGCAAGGCGGATGCCGGGGCGCGGACGGCGTCTCGATCCCGGCCTCCGCTACGACGCCCGTCCCACCAGTAACGCCCCCGCCCAGGCCCTCCTCCCAGTGCCGTCGCCGTGGCCCTCAGCCCTACGCCACGACGGCGCGGCGGTTTGGGGGGGAGGGGTGTGGTGTCGCACAAGTACAAAGTGCGCGCCAACTACTTTCGCCGCGCGCCGCCATGCATGCACGGCGCGGCGTTCTTCCGACGACAGCCACGAGCGCCCTCTGCTGGAACGCCGCTCGTGGCCACCACTGAAGGACTGGTCACTTCGGACTGAGATAGCAACGAGTTAGGACCTTCGTAAGCAGATAGGCACCAGTGGAGACTTTGCTATTTGTACAGGCACTAGGCAGGCCTCTAACAACTATGTATCAACATTCTGCAGTACTATGTAAAAGTTAAGTATTGTTACATTCTGTGCAATATATCTCTTTCTAATTTACTCGAGTGTTAATAGTTTCTGGCTGCTCCCCTCCGTACTTGCACTAGCGTGTCGGTCTCATTCCACTCGGCCACCGACACCTACGACGAGGCTGGGACACAAAAGCGGCGACGAAGTCGGGACACAAAAGGGATGGTCATGTAGGTGGGTACTAGTAAAATATTTTCGCATTCAGAAGTAAAAGTCGGTGATTGAAATTTCGCAAATAGATCTCGCCGCAACGAATAACGTCGTTCTTTAAATGATTTCCACCTCAAATCGAACTACATTTCCTTGACGCTTTCCCCCGTGTAGCGTGATAAAACAAAACGATCTGCCCTTCTCTGAACCTTCTCGATATCCTCCGTCAGTCCCACCTGGTGACGGTCCCACACTGGGAGAAGACGCACAAATGTTACGTAGGCAAAAATGTTCAAATGTTTGTATAGTCTATGGGACTTAACTACGGGGTCATCAGTCCCTAAACTTACAAACTACTTATGAACTACTTACGAACTAAGACGGCACAAATATCCATGCCCGACGGGGGATTCGAACCCCCGACCGTAGTGGCCGTGCAGACCGTGACTGGAGCACCTTAGTCCCCTCGGCCACCGCGGGTGGCGTTACGTAGGCAGTCACTTTGGGTGGAGCTGTTGCATCTTTGAAGCGTTCTGCCAATGAAACGTAACTTTTGGTTCGTCTTCTCCACAATATTTTCTGTGTATTCTCTCCAGTAATTCGTAATTGTAACTCCTAGGTATTGTAACTCCTAGGTATTTGATAGAATTTACGACCGTAAGATTTGACTGATTTATGGTGTAATGGAAATTCAGCGGATTTCTTTTAGTGGTCATATGTATTACTTCACACTTTCATTATTTAGTGTTAATTGCCAATTTTCGCAAGATGTAGAAATTTTGTCTAAATCGCTTTACAGTTGCTTTTGATTCTCTGTTGACTTCACTAACCGATACACGACAGCATCATCCGCGAACAGTCTAAGAAAGGAAGGAAGCAAGATTTGCGTTTAACGCCCCGTCCACAGCGTGGTCATTAGAGGCGGAGCTTACGCTCGGGTTCCCTGGGTAAGGATGGGGAAGGAAATCGGCCGTGCCCTATGAAAGGAACCAACCAGGCATTTGCCTGCAGTGATTTAGGAAAATCACGGAAAACCTAAATCTGGATGGCCGGAGGTGGATTTGAACCACCACAACAGTCTAATCGTTTACAAACATAAGGAAGAATAGGGGACCTAGAACACTTCCCTGGGGAACGATAGATATCACATCTGTTTTACTCAATGACTTATCGTTAATTTCTACGAGCTGTGTTCTTTATGATAGGAAATCGTGAACCCAGTCGCACAATTTGCGCTATATTCCATAAGCACGCAGTTTTACTAGAAGCCTCTTATGAGGCACAGTGTCAAAAGCCTTTCTGAAATCCAGAAATATGGAATCGAATTGAGATCCCTTGTCGATGGCACTTATCACTTCACGTGAATAGAGGGCAAGCTGTGTTTCGCGAGAGCAATACTTTCTAAATCCGTGTTGACTATTGGTTAATAGGTTGTTCGTTTCGAGATAGTTCATAATGTTCGAACAAAGTATATGTTCCAAAATCCTACTGCAAATCGACGTCAATGAGATGGGCCTGTAATTTTGTGGATCACTCCTATTGCTTTTCTTGAATATTGGAGAGACCTGGGCAACTTTCCAGTGTTTGGGTACGGATCTTCCGCTGAGTGGTCCGTTGTATATGTATACTAAATTTCTCATAAGTACTTTATTTGGAGCTAATTGCTGCTGAGGCTTTCTCATTAAAATCTAAAGTATTTGGGGAGAGAGGAAGTTTATGGATCAAACAGCAGACTAATCAGTCCGAAAAATATAACTTAGTTTTGAAAATTTTTACCACTGTAAATCAAGCACGTCAATATGCGATTGAATCCATCTGTACTTCATTTATATGGTGGTAACTAAACGTAACATGCTATTGAATGAAATAATCATCTTCATTTCCACAGTGAAATCCTTGGCCGTGTGTGTGACTGCTTAAATTTATGTATTTTACTCTTTATTTTATTTATTTGTTTTTTAATTATTTTTTCCTAAGGATGAAACTGCTCAGGTCATCGTCCCCTAGACTTACAAACTACTTAACCTAACATGAACTAACTTATACTAAGAGCAACGTGCGCACGCAATTGACCGCGGGAAGTGTCGCGGCATCTGTCCGTTTGGCTCAGGTGGTAGCGTCCTGGCCTTACAACAGTAGGGTCGGTAGTTAGGAACCTGTCCTGACAGAATTTTACTTTTTTATTTTTTTTTTCGAAAAATGCACGTATTTTTGTTTATTCGTGATTTTCTATATTGTAGAGAACGTTGTTAGAAATGATGGTTTCAACAACAAAAAATAAGTTACATTTTTTACAGTATTGGCTTCACTATTCGTTGACGACACTAGTCTTTGATCAGTTTGTGAAGAGCTACGACACTGGTTTTGGAAAGTCGTCTGACACAGCGGGATTCGAACCACCCGACTCTTTCCTTGTGAGGCCAGAAGGGTACCACCATTGCTACACCGACAGATTTTGAAACTGTTTTAGTTATTGGTACTTACGTGTACTTTGCAGAACTTCGTAGTCGATTTTCTCGAGAATTTTTTAGAGTTGCGTCGAATGGTTTTGCCTGATTGTTATTTGAATTCTGATCTTCACGTAACATGTTCTTGTTGTGGTCTTCAGTCCGGAGACTGGTTTGATGCATTTCTCCACCGTACTCTATCCTGAGCAAGCTTCTTCATCCGTCATAAGAACGGCAACCTACATTCATTTGAATTAGTTCACTATATTCATCTCTTTGTCTCCCTCTGCGATTTTTACCCCACACACTTACCACAAACGTTAAATTCACAATTCCTTGATGTCTAAAAATGTGTCCTACAAAACGATTACTTCTTTTAGTGAAAATATGCCACAATTTTTTTCTCCCTAATTCTGTTCAGTGCCTCCTCATTAGTTATGTGATCCACCCACCTAATCTTCAGCATTCTTCATCACTCCCATACGAGGCAACACTCCACACAAATGCCTTCAGAAAGGACTTCCTTGTGCTTACATTAATATTTGACGTTATCAAATTTCTCTTTCTCAGAAACACTTTTCTTCCATTGCCATTCTGCATTTTATATCCTCTGTACTGCAACCATCATATGTTACTTTACTGCCCAAGTAACAAAACTTATTTACCACCTTTATTGATGCGTTACCCAATTTAATTCCTTGAGAATCGTCTAATTTTCTAAGACTGCATTCCATTACCTTTGTTTTGCTCTTGTTAATGTTCATCTTTTATGCTTCTTTCAACGCTCTATCCATTCCGTTCAATTGCTGTTGCAGGTCCTTTGCTGTCTCTGACAGAATTACAATGTCATCAGCTAAACTCAAGGTTTTTATTTCTTCACCTTCAACTTTAATTTCTTCTCCAAATTTCTCCGAGCTTTCCTTTATAGTACCATAAGTATAAAGAAATACTAAAATCCGATACCCATGTGGTTTCTTTGTTATATGAAATCTTCACAACGACCTTTTCTGCTATTTATGTTAGATTTTTAATGCTATATTTGCCTCTTCTTCTGTCTCATTTAGCAGTGCCATGTCATCTGCGATGGCCAGGCAGTCCACTATCGCATTATGTTTGACCTTGTACCCTATTTGTACACATTTGAATTTCATGTTTAATTGTCTCCACTGTGTCACTTCTTAGACCAGAACCAGGTTTAATTTCCAACGGACATTGTTGCCTGACAAGGCTTTAACCCCAGCACACTGTGATATTCCTGGCCTGTGGCCACTTCATATTTCTGGCCGCTGGCTGTTTCTTTGCTAACATCGTACGTGTCTTAAACGCGGAAGAAAGAAGTGCAGCATATGTTGAAATGTGGGGTGGGGAGCAGTAGCATATGGCACAGTAAGTGCTGGTTCCCGTGGGAAAGCCCGCCTACGTTACTGGTACTCTCCTCGCATTGGCTGCTGCATTTCACGTCACGTGATTTCTTTTGAAATTAGTTTTGTTTATTATATACTAAATATTTATTATTCAGAGCTGAGAATTTATGATAAATATCTCTTATTGTAACAAGAGAAGAGTGATATTGCAGAAGGCGCGCGACGGTTCTGTTTTGGCGCGAAATAGAGCGTCAGGTGCCCTCTCGCAACGCGCCACAGTTTCAGTCTCGAGCTGACCACTATAAGCGCCGGACCGCGCCGGTCATGAGTAAAGATTGGTGTAATAGTGATAACAGTCGAGGTCTCAACATGAGCTATGGGCAGCATAGGCCGTACCGTATTAACAATAGTTGTTCATATTTTATTATTTATTTAATAAAAGGCATCCCTGACAATTAAAAATCTCACGAGCCGCTTCTTATGCTTCCATCATACAGAACTCATTTTAGCCTCACTTGTACGCTGTAGAAGAACCAACGACCTGTGTGCTGTCTTCTGCGCTGAGGAGATAACTATAGAAGACAACAGGTTAGTCAGAACTCTATGCTTTCCATAAAGACTTGGACAGCAACTACGGCACCTCGTGCGTACTGTAGGGCGGTACAAACGCACACTGCTACGCAACAGCATCCGCAAGGATGTGGAGGTTTTAGGGGACATGTGGGAGGAAGCAGTACTTCTCCGTCCGCAAATAAATCCCTAGGAAGAATGAAACTTCCCTCTGCAACGGAGTGTGCGCTGATATGAAACTTCCTGGCAGATTAAAATTGCGTGCCGGAACCGGGACTCGAACCTGGGACCTTTGCCTTTCGCGGGCAAGCGCACTACCGGCTGTGCTATCCCGACACGACTCACGATGCCGCCTCACAACTTTACTTCCGCCAGTACGTCGCCTCCTACTTTCCAAACTTCACAGAAGCTCTTCTGCAAACACGTAAGACTAGCACTCCTGGAAGAAAGGATATGGTGGAGACATGGCTTAGCCACAGCCTAAGGGATGTTTCCAGAATGAAATGCAGCGGAGTGTGCGCTGATATGAAACTTCCTGGCAGATTAAAATTGCGTGCCGGAACCGGGACTCGAACTCCTTTCTTCCAGGAGTGCTAGTCTTGCGTGTTTGCAGGAGAGCCTCTGTGAAGTTTGGAAAGTAGGAGGCGAGGTACTGGCGAAAGTAAAGTTGTGAGGCGGCATCGTGAGTCGTGTCGGGATAGCACAGTCTACAGTGCGCTGGCCCGCGAAAGGCAAAGGTCCCAGGTCCGAGTCCCGGTTCCGGCACGCAATTTTAATCTGCCAGGAAGTTTCAAATCCCTAGGAAGGTTGTAACACACGTACGGAAGCCAATCAGGAATGACACACGCTTGTAGTAAGCGTGAGGAATGTGATGTGGTCAGCGTCAGAGTCACAGAAGGCAGACGGCGGCCCCTCGGCCGCCTTACGAGTAGTCGTTTGCTGACTCGGCCATTACGGGAAGCACTTCTGCGAAGGCGCAGTTGCGGGGCAGCGCGTAAACAAGCTGGCGGCCGGGCTTCCGCCGTGCGACCCGCGAGGTCAGCGCGAACGCCTCTAATGAATGACGCAGCGCGGGAGGAGCGCCCACCGCCCATTCATAGGTTCGCCGGAAGATCAGCTGGCCGGCACCGGCAGAGCGCCGATACGCTTCCGGCGCTCATATAGCGAACACCTGGTCTGACATACGACACACGTAAGCACTGCCGTGTCTTACGGCCCACTTTAACCCTGCGCCAGGCGCGCTTAGGGTTGTTGTGTCAGCGGGCGCGTGTGGCACTCAGTGCCGCCAACGTTTCAATACCACGTGAAAGGCAATTTTTATTTTTTTCGGTAGAATTAATTATTTATTGGTTTTAACATCATTCTTAACAGCAACTTTTATTCTGATCGGTATACATATAACAAGATGCGCGGGCAAATTAAAATTGTTACTGAATATGACAGATTGTTTCCAGGAAAATTCCTAAGTGCTGTTTTAATAACGAATTCTAAATAAATTATCACACCTCCTTGTCCTTTTTCAGTGTTCCAATGAACCAGGATATGATCAGGATTCTATCTGCCGCAGTATACTTCACAATTTCAGGTACAAAATATCTTGCTGTCGCATATTGCATACAACTTCAATCCCTACAACTTCAATTCGTCAATTTAAAAACAATACTTTCAATTTCAATTTTCGCTTCACTACCACTACGTTTTGGGCCAGATAGAACTGATTATATTCTTACCTTTAGTTTACTGTTGTAGTACTAACGAATTATTTATCCACAAAGTTTATTGGTCCTTACCAGTCATATTGTGGTGTTTCTTTGACTTCATTTCCGAAATCGCATTATTGTTCAGATTCGCTGAAATGATATACAGTTTCAATTACTTCTGCTTACTCATCGCTATCAAAAGGATCAGCGTAATAAATGAATCCAGAAGTTTTTGTTCTGTTTCCAGTCCCTACCTTTGTAGGGACTGGTGGGCGACAAGAAAATAATTCTAATACCAAAGTAATGCTGATAAATCGTCATTCACCTAAAGAGTTGTAAAACAAAGTTTCTAATCATCAAAACATTCGACAGTGGTACGGCTACATCTACTTACATCACCGTCGCGTGCGGCACCCAATGCCGCATCGGTGCAGTCGTCCACTTCACATGCGAGTCACAGCTCTTATGGTGCGTATAATGACGGGGCAGTGATGCATTTTGGCCCTACACTAAACAATCGAAGCTTATCTAGCACCATTCGTGTGTGCTCGGCACGCTGACACAGTTATTGAAAGAAAACCAAATTGGCGGCATACAGTGCCGCAGGGTTAAGAACGGTACACACGCTCCGATTTATCGTCCGACCAACCAACTGACCAACGAATCAATCACATTGGTAGTAGCCTCGACGGCGAGTGTTCATCAGAGACGAGTGTATCGTCTGGCGTGCCCCAGGGGAGTGTGATAGGACCGCTATTATTTTCTATCTATATAAATGATCTGATGGACAGAGTAAGTTGTAATTTGCGGCTGTTTGCTGATGATGCTGTGGCGTATCGGAGGGTGTCATCTGTAACTGACTGTAATAGCATACAAGATGACTTACACATAATTTCTAGTTGGTGCGAAGAATGGCAGCCAGCTCTCAATGTAGAAAAATGTAAGGTGATGCGCATGAGTAGGAAAAACAATCCTCTAATGTTCGAATACAGCATTAGTAGTGAGCTTCTTGATGCTGTCGCGTCATTCAAATATCTAGGCGTAACACTGCAGAGCGATATGAAATGGAACGAACATGTAAGGACAGTTGTAAGGCGGACAACCGACTTCGGTTTATTGGGAGAATTTTGGGAAGATATACTTCACCTGTAAAGGAGACCGCGTATAAAACGCTTGTACGACCACGTCTTGAGTATTGCTCGAGTGTTTGGGAACAGAAGCAGATCAGTTTAAAGGAAGACATAGAGGCGGTTCAGAGGCGAGCAGCTAGATTTGTTACCGGAAGGTTCGACCAATGCGCGAGTGTCACGGAAATGCTCCGGCAACTCAATTGGGAATCGCTGGAAGAAAGACGACGTTCTTTTCGTGAATTTCTGTTAAGTAAATTTAGAGGGCCGGAATTTGAAGCTGAGTGTAGTACGATCTTGCTGTCGCCTACTTACATCTCGCATAAAGATCACAAAGACAAGATAAGAGAAATTAGGGCTCGTACGGAGGCATATAGGCATTCTTTTTTTCCTCGTTCCATTTGGGAGCGGAATAGGAAAGGAAATTCCTAGTAGTGGTACAGTGTACCCTCCGCCACATACCTTACAGTGAATTGCGGAGTATGTATGTAGATGTAGATGTAGATGTAGCCTACACACGTTCCGACTAACTGCACACAAAGATTGCAACGCCTCTATGTTCTGGTGTCTGGTTGAAGAACTGTTTTCGTTTTGGCGTGTTCGCTGTGCAGACAGCAGAATATCTCAGGCAGAAAGTTGGTCGGTTAGCACTACACACGCACAGTTGGTCGGGTGGAGTGGTTGGAGGGAGTAGGGGTGTCGAATGTCGGACGACCAGGTGTGACCAACCATCCGACAAGTGAAGTTGGTCGGGAAGCGTCTCCACACGTCCAATTCATCGGACCGCCAAAACATTGGTCCCGACAAATCAGAACGTGTGTAGGGGCCTTCAAGTTTATCTGTTGTTACGTATTTTTTTGCAAACTTTTCGGACAAAGATAATAGCAATATAAATAATAAAAAATATGGACCATACGATTACGTCTCTACTTTTGTGTTAATATCTATGCAGTCAACACATAGTATAATCTCAGACCGTATTTTGAGAAACAGCCAAAATTATTTGATATTTGAGTTTAGCTTTGACAAAAATACACTTATTTTTTTAACTTTTATCTCTTTTAACTATTATTTTTAATATTTCTCCAAAATTTTCATTATGTTTTTCCGTCAAAATATTATTACCTGTCTTGCCGTAGTAGTTTGTCCTCTTTTTAAGTTTATTTTCTTTTTTTTCTTTACATAGTGGTATTGTTATATAATTTGCAACACTACATACGCAGGAATTGCAACCGTTAAACGAAAATAACCATAAATGTACGTAAGGCAGTGTCACAGTAAATATTTTTGTGCAAAAATTACCCAGATATTTCGAAGATCTCAGTTTGGCTACAAGAAACTGTCTCAGTTCGTTAGTGTAGCCGAAGAAAACCGTGTCCAACTTTTATTGTAATGCCCCAGTGGCGACGGTACTACTTTCCGCGTTTTCGAGGCTAACATATCTTCTATGATCCAAAAAATACGAAATTAAGTTTTTGACATATATAATTTCGAAAAATCGAGTTTTTGCGAAAAATACCACTATGTAGTTGAGCTCTCTCTCTCTCTCTCTCTCTCTCTCTCTCTCTCTCTCTCTCTCTCTCTCTCTCTCTCACGCACACACACACAAACAAGATCAGTTGTAGAGAATTTACTCCTCTATAAATTCGTTTATTCAGTTTTCGTTTCAGATGAAGGGTTAAGCCGTCATTTATATTTAAATTTCGACCTGTCAAAAGTCGATCGTAGAGGCCCACTTTTAGTGTTAATACCGTGACCAAAAGTGGGAAAAAAACCGTAAAAATGTAAAATGTGGAGACCTATGTCAGAACACTTCAAATTTTTATGCAACGTATTTCGTAAGTGAACTACAGAGGCCGCCAGAAAAGATGTATACGTACTTTAAGGAATGAAAAGTACGACTTACGTGTTTATTTTACATTTAATAATTGATCACACATGTTGTACAACCTTCCGTTTAGCACATGGTTACTTTAAATGTTCAAAATGTTGACCTTTGGCGGCTATACACATGGCGGAACGAGGAGCGGTCACCGCAACTACGTCGATCACTGTTTCAATGGAGATCGCTGCACATGTTACTGTAGTCTCTTAGTGATTTTCCTACAGCGTGTGTAACTTACTTCGACATACGTTACCTTTCAGAAAAGTGTTTGTAAATCTGCGAGACTTACGTACTGTCGTTATCAGTCTCTAGAGTTAAAAGTTACTTAAACTAACACAAGGCCAAAAAATACACACACCCATGCGCAAGGTTAAACTCGAACCTCTAACGGGGAACAACCGCGTGCTCCCCTGTAAGGAGCTTTAGAACGCTCGCCTATTCCTCCGCAGTTATCTTTCACAGTTCCCCACAAGTAAAAGTCCTTAGGTGTTCGATCGGACCACAGCGAGGAAAACTCAATGGGCCCTCTTCGTCCAATGTCCCTGAAAATTGCCATCCAGGAAAGCTCCTGTTGCTGTGTGGTAGTGCGATGGCGCCCTGTCCCGTTGATAGAAGACCTCTTCATCTGCTCCATCAATCACACGTGTACCTGGCAAAATTGATGTCCAGTGATAGTAGCATCAAACACAAAGGGTTCTACTACGTCCCAAAATGATAATCCACACCGCACATAAACCCCTGGTAGAATGTCCACCTTATACATATATACATGCAGATTTTTTTGGTGCCTAGTAAACACTAATATGTCTATTCACGGTTCCATTAAATTTAAATTGCGCATCGTTAGTCCACACTACCTTCCTCACGAATTCTTCGTTAGCATTTGGTAATACCATTCGCAAAATTCCACTCGGCGATCAGGTTCGACATCATTAATCTCTTGCAGTAAACGAGGAATGTAAGCTTTCTATTTTGCAGCTTTCATAATTCTTCGTACGCTTGTACTGCTAACGCGCACTTCACGTGAACATTGCCTAGAAGGCTTCTGTGGAAAAGTAACAAACGTTTCCGACACGACAGCCGACGGAGGAGGACTTGTAGCTGTACGCAGTCTCCCTGATCTTCCTTTCTGAATATCACAAATCGTTTCGTGCAGTACAAACTTGTCAGGAGTGCGTTAAATAGTCAGGCGGGTTGGCAGCTCTGCTTCAGATTCCCGCCTACACTGACGTTGCACTTCAACGGCATTATCTGTACTGCCAGCCATAACGGAACCCCTCGCAAGCTGGCAGCCCAACTAACAGCCGCGTGCGCCAGAAAGCCTGAGCACTACTTAACAGGCGCACCAAATGGAAAACAGGGAGAAATGAACAGAAACTCCCCTACTTATAAACAAGGCCAGCCTCAGGCACGTGTAAACGGTGCAGTTGCACAGGGCCCCGCGCTTCTAGGTGCCTCGTGCAAAACGTTAGAAGTAGCACCTGTATTTTCGATTCTAAAACTTAATACGAGGCGCATCCAGAAAGTAAGTTCCGTTTCAATTTATCTCCGCTGCAGCGCTGCGATTGCAGTTCCGCACATGCGCTGTAGACGATGTGTATCAAGGAGAAGAACTTGCGCCATTTGGAGATCGCTGTCAGTTACGTACGCTTTGTTGTGCTTGTTTGAAATGTCGGCGTTGATTGAAAATCCCGCCGCCTGTGAAATCAGGTCGGTGATTCGGTTTCTGAAAGCGAGGAGAGTGAAACTAAATGAAATTTATCGCCAAATTTGCGATGTTTACGGACTAAGTGCGATGAGTGATTCGATGGTGAGAAAATGGGTCCGACAGTTTATTGGCGGGCGTAGTGATGTGCATGATGAAGAACGAAGTGGGCGTCCACCTTTGGTTACAGAAGAACTGGTTCACGCGATTGATGAAAAGATCCAGGAAAACCGTAGGTTTACAATTAGTGCTCTCACTATGGACTTCCCAATGACGATGAGCTGACAGAAACTGTTTCCAACTGTTGAAGACACAGGCAGCAGATTTCTATGAAGAAGGTATACAAAACCTGGTGTCACGCTATGACAAATGCCTGCAAAATTTCGGCAGTTATGTGGAAAAGTAGTTTAAGAGTTGTAGAATTTTGTGCAATAAAAATTTCTTCTGTATTTGTGTACAATTTCAGTTTATTACCAAACGGAACTTACTTTCTGGACGCGCCTCGTATAATGTAATGTGACGCGACTGTGGCCACTGGATTATCCAAACGGAATTTACTTTCTGGACGCGCCTCGTATAATGTAATGTGACGCGACTGTGGCCACTGGATTACGTCTCAGCTTTAGAAAATTATGCGTGTCTCGAAAGAACGAGGGATTATGATACTGATGCGCTGTAGTAACATTCAAACACATGACTGTTGCTCATGCTTAAACTGAGAGGTACGCGAATCATTGTTTCGCAGCGCCTCTACGCGCCCTTTCTACTCATCGTTGCGACTAATAATCGAGCATTACATTCGTCTGTTAGCAAGTGGTTCCCATAAGACACTGTTCAAGCTTCAACTGAACTGCACAGCACTTCCTGCTCCACTCGCTGTGAACAGTCGAATTGGACTGCCAGGCACTTGGCACAAAGTATGGCGAGCTTTTTCAGAATGTTCAAATGTTTGTAAATCTATCGGACCAAACTGCGTGGTCATCAGTCCGTAGCTTACAAACTACTTAAACCTAGGTAAAGTAACCTAAGGACAACACACTGGTGTCCGTGCCATCTCCATATATGGTAATGTTTTGGCTCGGTGGCCGGTGTCCACGCTTCGACTTCGCGATCGCCGGGTTCCACGCCGCTTTGAGCTGCAGGCCGACGCTCTATACTCCGTTCACCGAAACGAGAGACGTACAGGGGCGTGACCACGGGTGGACAAAGCAGGGACGCTGGCTCAATTTCGCTGCATCGGTGTCAGGTATAATAATAATTTCGTGTGGCTCAGTGGCCTGGTGCAAGTCTTTCGATTGGACGCCACGTCGGCGACTTTCGTGTCCCTAGCCTACCCCAGTTATCCAACCGGGGAAAGGGGATCTACAGCTTAACGTGGAATCCGAACCACGTGTCGTTTCTGGCGACTCCTCACATCGTTGAGATGTGAAGGATGGGTTAAAGTGCAGACTGAAAAAATCCGAGGTCCGACTGGGTTTTGAACCCGCGACCCTTCGGTTTCCGGTCGAACACTTTACCCCCCGTGCCCGACTCGGTGTCAGGTGAAAGATTGTTTTTTGTTATATAGCAGTGATATTAGGTGTTGACTGTCAACCTCATCTTTAAGGACCAGTTTCAGAATAATAACGTAAGTATTAGTATTTACAGTAACATTCAGCTTTCATAGCCTGTGTGTCTCTTTTTCTCTCTCATTGGTATCACATAAGAGTAACCTCATTATATCATCCTGCAATTTGAGTCCACCCAAGAAGCATTCAAAGAAGAAGTAATAAAGTTCTTTAGAGAAACCCATGGTTCCTAGTGTGTATAAAACGCAGCTGTTGTGTCCAGAAAATTGTTATGAAAACAGTCATTAGAAAGTCACACACTCTTTTAAGCCTCCAAGGAGAAAAAAAGGAAATACGACAGGAGTTTTCAGAACGTTTTGATGACTTTAACTGAGATGCGATACGACGAAAAGTTTTTCGTAATATATTTCGAACACTTGACAAAGTGCTTGCCGTGGTAAGTGAAGATGCAGATTTGGGAAATTTTCTGAGAAAATAAATTTTATAAAGTATTAAAAGAAATGACTTTTAAATGTTTGGTTTCTAATAGCACTGCTGTATATCAAAACACACAACGACGTTACACCTGAAACGGATGCAGCAAAATTGAGCGAGCGACACTGTTTTGTCCACCCCTGGTCACGCGCCTCGCTGTGTTTACAGTCCGTCTCTCGTTTCGGTGAACGGAGTATAGTGAGAGTGTTATCACTGATTTTAATTTCTATTGCTTCCTTAATTACGCAGTCCTAGAAACCGTTGGTGCGAGCCACGACCGAGGTATCATCAAACTTGATTCGGTGGCCGTTTTCTAACGCATGTTCTGCTAAAGCTGACTTCTCTCGGTAGCGTGGAAGATAACACCAGTCATGTTCCAGCCTGTGTTGTTCTATCGTCCGTACACTTTGTCCGACGTAAGACTGACCACACTCACACGGTATCCTATAGACTCCAGGTGTTCCTAGACTTGCTGCCTCTTTAACTGACCTCAGTAGTTTACGAACTTTTGTCGGAGATCTGAAAACCGATCTGATTATGTGTCTTTTCAGCAGAGCCACAGAAATTAATTGATCGTGTGGGTTTTTTTTTTTTGTTTTTTTTTTTTTTTTTTTTTTTTTTTTGACCGGGGCACTGCCGCGGTGAAGTAGCCGAGCGGTCTAAAGCGTTTCGCTGCGGAGCGCGTGGTTGCTCGCCGTGGAGGTTCGAGTCCTCCCTGGGGCATGGGTGTGTGTGTTTGTCCGTAGGTTAGTTTACCTAGGTTTAAGTAGTTTGTAAGCTACGGACTGATGACCATGCAGTTTGGTCCGATAGATTTACAAAAATTTAAACATTTTTTTTGAACCGGGACACTCCTATCAGGGTTTGACCACATACTTGAAGTCTTTCATTGACGCCGTCTTTTCATGAAGGAATTGCAATAAACAGGCAACAACTAGTCCTCTGTCGGGAATCGAGTCTGCGGCATTTGCATTGATGGTCAGCGACGCTGGCACAGAGCTTCGGAGATGGACAGGGAAATACAAAATTTAATTTCATACATTAATTGGCGTTCTGAAATTTATTTGGTTGTTATTTCAGAAGCAGCATCTCGCAAGAACGCCTGCCTTCTCTTGCCGTGTTGTCAGATGAACACAACGTGGTTTCAGAATTGAGTTTTGAATATATTATTGATAAATTTACTCGAGGTGAGGTATCATATACGGTATGGTAACGTATTTTAAAATACTATTTTGAGGCAGTACGGTATTTTGCTGCCTCAACTCTTTACTTGAGGTTAACATGGCATTTACTAAGAATGAGGCACCATTGGTCGACTATAATAGTGAAAAAGTCATTCTCGTTGCCCTCTAATATGGTGCGTGATCACTTCTGACGGCCAGAACAGTTGCACAACTGCATGACATGGACTGTATAAGGTTATCAATCAGCTCTTGCCGGACATTTGCACATTCTTCCATGAGTGCAATATCAAGCTCTGCAACCGTTGTGGGAGGTCTGGTCTGGCTGCAATGCGTCTGCCAAGTGCATCCCAGACATGCTCAATCGGGTTTAAGTCCTGTAAATATCCTGGCCAATCCACTCGTTCAGTTCCCTCAGCTTCAAGCATATTGTCCAACAATGCAGCTCTATGGGGACGAGCGTTATCGTCCCCCAGAAGAAACCCATAATCTCCTATGGTATCAGCGCTGTGCTCAACAGAAGGTCGAAGCATTTCGCCTCTAAACGAGCAGTTAAAGCTCCATTCTGAACAGAGGTCCGCACGTCGGCTAATACTGACTCATGTCCACACCATTCGTACACCACAATGATATGGTGATGTTTCCTGTATATAAGGAGGTATCCAGGTTGAACGTTCTCTCCAGATGAGGGAACGATGATTGTCCGGCTGAACACAAAGAGACGTATGAAATAAAAAGAGTACATGCTCCAGAGAAGATTCTCAGAGCAAAAGAACGTTCTCTGAGTAAGTTCTCAATTTCAGATGAATAAAAACTTCGAAGCACATGCTCTGAGCAGGAAGTTCATTCTCGCTACCGCCCCTCCTTCTTGAGTAAGTTCTCCGCTTGTCATGTCCAACACAGAACAGCTGTTCAATCGTGTATTTCTTTAAATTGGCCCAATCAGGCAAATTATTAAGTGTACAAATATGGATTAGGCATTTACGTGTTCAGGAAGAACTGTACCATGATCAGACATTAGTTTGTTGTAAAGGAGCATATTATTAAGGCTAAATGTGCACTTTTTTACAAAAATGTAAAATTCTGAAGATACAAAATTTTTGTCACGCGAGATACTTTTTTGTTATTGAAGTTGGGTTAGCACGATTTGCGAGCGACATTTTAAGAATGCATCACATATTCATCAATTTCAACATGCAATGCTGTCTAAGCTTTCTAACATGAGATACTTGTTGTTATACATGACACCCAATGGTCTGCTCATAAGCATTAGGCCATGCGATTCTAGTACAAGAAATAGGCTGCTAGGTATGTAATTAATCAGTTATTAATTTTCCTATCGTGTCTGCTTAATTTTAATATAATAGAAGTTACGATTACGAAGTCAGAAAACGCATTTTAAATTGGCCAACCGGCTTCGATAGAAACAATACTTCAGCAGGCCTACCTGGTATTGCAGCCATATTTATTTTATGATAGAAACTGAAGTTCTGGGATGCAGTTTATTTGGAACTAACATCATAAGGTCTTTCTAATAGACCACATTTCAAACACAGTATCATTTTGCTATGTAGCTGTTTACAACTGTAAATATACACTCCAAACAAACGGGTAAAACACGCAGCTGAATCCACTTCTTTTTCACTTCTATGTCGGTAACGAAAACATTCCTCTTACATCACTCTCATCACTGTATAAAATGCTGGATGTGTCACACTCAGTATTTTTCTGAAGGAAGCTATTCGTCAACAAAATGTTTTTATTTGCATTAACTTTTTAGACCCCCTCGTATTTCTTAAAGAACACGTATATAGGAACTTGTTTTTGCCTTCTAAGTATCACAAATGTTGTCACTTTTATTATCAACCACGGTAAAACGTAACCTTAATAGAAGTTACTGAGCACGAAGTATGCTAGAGCACTCACTTCAGAAATCGGAGAATGTTCTCCGGTCGTGAGAAACTTCTCTAGTTTTATTCATACGAAATTGGAGACTGTTCTCTGCTGTGAGCAACTTCCCCCACCCTGTTACTCACGCTGTGAACGTACTTGGCTGAAGTGACTCCCTTTATTCATGCGAACCTAACTATGTTCTCTGGGATTCAGAGTATAAAGTAGATACTCAGTTTTATTCAAACGGCCCCAAATTGTGACTCGTCGTTACAACAATTCTGATGTTCATTCACCCAGTTTCTGCGGCCTAAACGGTGTCGCGATTGTAATGGGGCACATACCACAGGCCTCCGTGCCTAGAGGGAACATTCCCGAAGGCGATATCGGACTGTTTGTGTTGATATTGCACGACCTGTTGGTGCCTGGAGGGTGCGTTGCAACTGAGTTGCATTTATCATCCTGTCTCGACGGGCTGTTAACCGGAGATAACGGTCACTCTTGCTGATGTTACCCAAGGACGACCTTGGTCTTGCCTTTTATTAAACTGTTCCTGTTTCTGAAATCGCGTTCACGTCCTGGAAATTACACACTGGGACACTCCAACAGCTGCAGCCACCTCCCTCTGTGTCTGTATCGCTTCTGGTAAGTGTCGTTGTCTATGTGTATCTATTCTTGTGGATAGAAGTGGGACGTCGGCTGGTCAGTTCAGTTCTTGCGAAAAATTTTCCAATAGCCGTTCACGTTATGATTTTATTTAGGCGACTAGTTTCGGTACATCAGTTGTACCATCTTCAGGCCTCTACATAGATACAAAACATTAAACAGATTCAGCCATACCATTGCATTGAAATTTAACAAACAAGTTTATAATTGTTCTAAAAGAGCAACATATCTTAAGTAAAATCAGATAAATCATATAAAATGGTATCACTGCAATAGAATGTATCCAGTGGTAATGAAAATAAAGTCCTGTGACTTAATATTAAACCCTCGTTTCGATATTAATGAACGGGACTTTATTTTCATTACCAGTGGATACATTCTATTACAGTGACACCATTGTACAACGCAATTCTTTCTTTTATATGATTTATCTGCTTTTACTTAAGATATGTTGCTCTTATAGAACAATTATAAACTTGTTTGTTAAATTTCAATGCAATGGTATGGCTGAATCTGTTTAATGTTTTGCATCTGTGTAAGGGCCTGAAGATGGTACAATTGATGTACCGAAACTAGTCGCCTAAATAAAATTATAACATGAACGGCTGTTGGAAAATTTTTTGCAGAACTTAAGTCCCATTGTTGTTCCATTACACTATTTGGTCACTGCACTATCTGAACCCCACGGCTTGTGTAATTCGTTCGGTAGAGTAAACGCAAGTCCAACCCCCTCTGTAGCAGCTTTCTGTTGTTACCGCAGTGTCGATTGGCCTCTTGTTGTTATCTCCACACCATAGATCCTTCAGAATGACGTTAAACACTTTTAGTTGATTCTGACGATGACATCAGAACCTAGATATCTTAACAGATCCCCTAATTGTTTTGGCCAGTGCATTCTCCTCAGGACCTTGTCTCCAAAAGTGATCAACCCTCTTGTATATTCTCAGTTACGTGTCTCGTTCTTAGTAAATGCCATGTTAACCTCAAATAAAGAGTTGAGGCACCAAAAATGTCGTACTGCATTAAACACAAAACACAATTTTATTCAATATCTGAATAAAAATAGGTTACCATAAGTATCCTGTGTATCGTACCTCACCTGATCTAATTGTTTCGAGCAGTGTATATGAACTCTAATGGAAACAACTAATGCTTGAAGGATAATACGTAATAGTGAGATCCGGTACATGTACAAAGACGAAGAGGAAGGGACAGCCGTCATACTCAAAAGTCTGTGAATGAATGACGTGCGGAAAGATACCAGCGTTTTACGAGCGTAACAGAAACATTCCGGAGGGACTGACATCATTGGGAAGGCCAAGAATGAGGTTGTACGTGAGGCTGACGACCAGGAACGGTTCAAATGGAAACAACTAAATAAGAAATTTTGAATGTGGGAACATGCCTTTAGTGATACGTGCACAGTATCCTCATTCATTTCGTGTAGTTTCGACATACATCGAATGTAGCGCATGTATTTCCTGGTATTCTTTTCAAAATTTTTGTCTTAGGTTGTTGCTGTTGTCGACGTTAACTGTTAAGAAGTATACTGTGCTGTGTGCTGTTTCAAATATTCGAACGAGATAGCGCAGTGGTAACATTCGGGAGGACGGTGGTACAAATGCACCTTCGGCCATCCAAATTAAAGTTTTCCGTGATTTCCCTAAATCGCTTCACACAAATACTGGGATGATGCCTGCCAATGGGCACGAACAATTTCCTTCACCATATTTACGCAAACATTTCGAGCGTATCTTCTTCTCTGAAGACCACGCTGTCGACGGAACATTAGAACCTAAACTTCCTTGTTTCAAATGTTAGATCGTTGATTGTTTTATTGGTCTATATATTTTGCCTCATTCTAGCAGCCCAATATTGAAAGCTGCACTAAATTGCATTTGAAATGATGATATGGATACGTCAAATCTCTCGCGACATAGGCAAATACTTTTATGGTAAAAATTATCGTATTTCGAAGAGTCATCATTTACCTCTTCCATTGATCCCTGATCGCTGCTCTTAAGAGTCTCAGTCTGTAAACATAAAACCATCTCTCTTCCTAGCACATGCTGGTGATTATCACTCATCAGGCCACGTATTAAAATCTATTTTCATCGCTGATTTGTAAAAGAAAACATGAATATGTAGACTGCATTACTAACTTGTATCCTTTGTGAGCATTAATTTACCTTTTGATGAAAGTCGTGTTTCATTCATAGCATATCGCGGCTCTCTTCTTGGAACCAGTCCTTATCTCTGATTTGTTTCTTACGTTTCTAGCCCTGAGTTATCTTTTCCTATTTAGCTGCTATCTTCTATTTTCTGACATTAGTCAAAACACTTGAAGAACTTCTCTTATTGCTTCCCTTCTCTAATCATAAAAGGCTAAAAGTCATCTCGTTTCCGCGCTTCCTTTTATGTATTTCCAGATGTAGCCTTAGTTCATGCCGTGAATGTTGTTACGAGTCCTGATCGATTCTGAAGCGAGGAACTTATATTTTCCATTATATAAAGTTCCTCTAGCTAGTAACAATGACTTAGCTTGAATTAAAGGTTATCGTGGGTCGTCTGTCATCTGAAAGGACATCAAGACTTCTGGACGAACAAGATGTAACAAAATACTAACGGAAATGTGACACGTGTCGATGAAGAATTTGTGATTTAAGGAAATATTGAACAGCTGCAATGTACGACAGCAACACCATTAAATATTTTGGCATTAAACCGAACACCTAAAGAGTTATGAGATAATGGTTTCCCACACGCTTTTGCTGGTGCGTAATAACAATCAGTGATACCGCTTATTGGTCATTAGCTGATTGATGTCAACTATTTTCCTGATAGATATTTTCCCATAACGAAAATGTGCATGTTCTCCTCCAAAACTTACAGTTAAATCGTCCTCAGTTTCAACACATGGGACGTTCGGTACTTACTCAGATTTACTATAAGCAATGGTGCAATGGTGTTTCGTGCAGCTGTGTCTTAGCAGTGTGATTTGCGGCAGGTGACGTCATAGGTGATGTGAAGCCAAGATTTGTTTTCCGTGGGAAGCAAGTAGTGTCAGCTACTGCTTTTTTTTTTTTTTTTTTTTTTTTTTTTTTTGTATTCGTAACAGATTTTATAGAAATACACTACTTAAACAAATGAAAATATACCTGAAAAATTGTACATTTTTAAAACATATAATTCAATAAATATGAGACCATACGAATTTTATCTGTCATCTGTATTTTGATTACTATCTTTCTTTGTTTCGATACTGCACTTATAATTTTGTACATTTTGCAAAACATCTTTATTTCTTATACGTTCTCCGATAAATATAACATGTTTTTAGAAAACAGGAGATGGACAGAGAGAGAAGAGATAAGAGAAGTACTAACTCAAGACAGGAATAAATAAATACCAGGGCAACGCCGTGCTTTAAGCTAGTCTCTGTATATAATAACGGAAGGTCACTCACTGACTGAACACGAAAACCCAAAAACTACTGCACTGATGAAACTGCAATTTTACACATATGTAGTTTACAGGTAGAAAACAAGAAAGTATTTTGCGATAGGACCGAATTAAGGTACATGGCGAAGGATACTTTCTCTTGAGACTGACGAAATTTACAGTTTCATTTCGATCTTCAAAAATTTTGCACGCTTGACCTTCAGCGTTGGAGGGAAGTCTGTGGGGAAAAAATCGCAGAGGAAGACCAAGAGATGGATACAGTAAGCAGATTCAGACAGATGTAGGTTGCCGTACTTATGTGGAGATGAAGAGGCTTGCTCAGGATAGGGCATTGTGGAGAGCTGTATCAAATCAGTCTCCGGACTGAAGACCACAACAACAACACGACCTTCAGAAGAAGAGGAAGGTCACCGTCTACGTAGAATTTCATAGGGTGCATGGGATAGGGTACCCTACAGTAATCGTAAGAACCATTTCATCCAGGCGACGCTGTTTTCCGGTTGTTTTATATATCGAAGAGATAAGGGATTACACATCATTAGTTTTCTTCCGCAGGTGGTCCTTGCAGTGCCTCCTTGATAACTGAAACTGCGTGTTTCTGTCGCAGTCAAATCTACATGCATATTCCGATCTTGCTAAAATTTTGCACACTTGATCTTCAAAAGAAGAGATGCTCACGTGTACAATAATTTTTTTTTCGTTGCCTAGCGGAGGGTACTTGACAATGTCACAGAACTGTGAGAGTAACGAAAAGATCCGTATTTGTATGTATCAGTTACTAGAACAAACAATACTCGTTACAAACGTATCGTTACCCGTTACCAGTGCCACCGAGATATACGGCCGCTTAACTGTCTTTGAAAACATGAAACATTTTAACTGTTACTGTTTAACATTTAAATTTGGCGCATAGTGAATGCCTGTTTTTTGAGGCAATTATGCTTCTAAGGAAAGGATCAGTACACTCCCCTCGTGATTAAAATACAGTTGTCACACAAATTGACCAAAATTATCGAGGCCCACCCGCGATCTCCATTTTAAGTACTGTCGCTGCACTTTACTTACAGGCTTGGAATGTCAGAATCAATCGAAACATTCCTGACGAATGCCGGTGTTACCGATCATAGTAGTAAGCACTACATTTGCGAGTAGCAGGATCGTAGTACTGTATTATGTAACATTAACAATTAAGATAATACCGTCATGAATGAAAATGTGTAGATGATCATTTTTGAGTACTCTTTACAATTTTTTTAGTAGACAAGATCAAAAACAGTTAATTAACCATTAAACTGAAACCTTTAAAGGTAAAAAAGTACAATAAAACGTGTGTATTCAAAGTAGACGTCAGATCATTGAGGATTAACCTGTAAACTCGGGCTAAGAAGTATAATCCAAAACGTTCAAAAACAAAAATAACCATCTAAAATCGTATACCTATGGAATATGCACTTAAATTTCGACACGGATGTCTATATAAATTACTCATCTCATGATAAATAGTATCACAGAATATATGCATTTCCATATTGCTTTTCGTTACAGAGTTCGTATCGATACGAATAACAAAATGTATGCATCAGTAAGTCGGTATCGATATGGTAAATCCGAGAAACGAAATGTTTTATTGAGTAACGATTCAGTATTTCGTGTCAGTATTCGTTACTCAGTATCGAATACACGAGGTTTGCTACACCTCTACGGTTGACATATGGATTTCGCCAAAATCCATACTTTGACTCCAATCTTGATGAATTTTATACATTAGTGACTAGACTTCAAGATGAGAGGATGGACTCATTATACAATAACGTTTTTATGATGCACGGCGGAGGGCACTTTACGTTCGATCTTGTAGGTAATCCATATCTTTGTCCCGATCTTGATGAATGTTTTCACGCTTCATCTTCATTGCAAAAGATAGAGTTTACATAAATTCTGTACCGTCTGTGGCAAAGAGTACTACAAAAAATCTTTATTTGAGTGACAACAACGAAAGTTGACATATTCCGGGGGTGGGGGGCAGGGAAGGAGAGGTAAGAAACTTACAGTACTGGCCATTAAAATTGCTAACACCAAGAAGAAATGCAAATGTTAAACGGGCATTCATTGGACAAATATACTAGATATGACATGTGATTACATTTTCACCCAATTTGGGTGCATAGACCCTGAGAAATCAGTACCCAGAACAACCACCTCTGACCGTAATAACGCCCTTCATACACCCGGCATTGAGTCAAACAGAGCTTGGATGGCGTGTACAGTTACAGACGCCCATGCAGCTTCAACACGATACCACAGTTCATCAAGAGTAGTGAATGGCGTATTGTGACGAGCCAGTTGCTCGGCCACCATTGACCAGACGTTTTCAATTGGTGAGAGATCTTGAGAATGTGCTGGCCAGGGCAGCAGTCGAACATTTTCCGTATCCAGAAAGGCCCGTACAGGACATGCAAGATGCGATCGCGCATTATCATGCTGAAATGAAGGTTGTCCCAGGGATCGAATGAAGGATAGAGCCCCGGGTCGTAACACATCTGAAATGTAACGGCCAGTGTTCAAAGTGCTTTCGATGCGAACAAGAGGTGACAGAGACGTGTAACCATCGGTACCCCATACAATCACACCGGATGATACGCCAGTATGGCGATAACGTATACACGTTTCCAATGTGCGTTCATCGCGATGTCGCCAAACACGGATGCGACTATCATGATGCTGTAAACAGAACATTTGTGTTTGCGTGCACCACAGGCGCTCCTGTCTCTGATGTAGCGTCAAGGCTAACCGCAGCCATGGTATCTGAGCTGATAGTCCATGCTGCTGCAAACGTCGTCGAACTATTCGTGCAGATGGTTGTTGTCTTGCAAACGTTCCCATCTCTTGACTCAGGGATGGAGATGTGGCTGCACGATCCCTTACAGCCATGCGGATAAGATCCCTGTCATCTCGACTGCTAGTGATACGAGGCCGTTGGGATCAATCATGGCGTTCCGTATTGCCCTCCTGACCTCACCGATTCCATATTCTGCTAACAGTCATTGGATCGCGAGCAACACGAGCAGCAATGTCGCGATACGATAAACCTCAATGGCGGAAGGCTACAATCCGACATTTATTAAAGTCGTAAACGTATGGTACCCATTTCTCCATCTTACACGAGGCATCACAACAACGTTTCAGCGGGCAATGCCGGTAATCTGCTGTTTATCTATGAGAAATCGGTTGGAAACTTTCCTCATGTCAGCACGATGTAGTTGTCGCCACCGGCGCCAACCTTGTGTGAATGCTCTGAAAAGCTAATCATTTGCATATCACAGCATCTTCTTCCTGTCGGTTAAATTTCGCGTCTGTAGCACATCATCTTCGTGGTGTAGCAACTATAATGGCCAGGGGTATATAAAGAAATGAGGCGGGATGGTGTTAGCTGGAGATTTACAGAGATAGAGATGAGGAAGAGATAGATTGATGGAGAGGAGGGAAGGGATTTGGGTTACAAGAGAACACAACAAATAAATACCTGGGTAACGCCGGATTTCAGCTGGTTTCATAGACTCTATACCTACGATTTCCACAATAATTTATGAGTGAACTGCAAATTTTTATTTCCGACAGTCAATCATCTTCTTCAGTGTTCAACCCTGAGGTTGGTTTGCAGCAGAGCGCCATTCCTCTCTTCTGTCTGCCTTCCTCTTCATTTCCACATACGTATTACATCCAACATCATTCATGAGCTGTTACATGTATGGCATTCTTGGTCACCCCCGTCGGTTTCTTCCCTCAATAGCTCCTTCTGCTATTGTTCCGATGATGTTATTGTATCTGAGGATGTGCCCTATAAGTTTGTCTCGTCTTGTTTGAATGTGCCTCCATATGATCTGTTTTCCTGTACTCTCCTAAGCACTTCTTCATTTGTCACTCTCCCTTTCCAGCTGATCTTCATCATCCTTCTATAACACCACATCTCCAGGGCCTCTAGCCGTCTTCTCTCCTCTCTTCCTATTGTCAAAGTTTCGCAACCGTATGGAGCCACACTCCAGACAAAAGCTTTCATTATACGTTTCTTATCGCCATACTGATGTTGTTGCTGGTCAGTAAGTTCTTCCTCAGATTGAATGCAATTTTGGCCTATTGTATTCTTTCCGGCTTCTGCCATCTCTTGTAATCTTGCTTCGCAAATAAGTAAATTCCTCGATCACTTCCAGCTCCTCTCTTCCAATTCTTATTTTTGGAGGTTCATATACTCCTTCTATGCTGCATACTGGTTGTAGAAAATCCTTTCCATTGTTCTGAGGACTTCTTCTATGTCTTCTTTTGTCTCCGTGACTATAGCAATATCGTCTGCATAGCGTAGTATGTCTATCGTCTGCCCATTAATCTTCATACCCACCTCTGTATTTTCACGAACTTGGTCTATAGCTTCCTGGATGTAGGCGTTGAATATAAGAGGAGACAGAGAGAGCACATCCTTGTCTTACCACTTTTCTGATATTTGCTTCTTGATCCTGGCGACAGTTTCTAATCACTGCCATCTCATCCTTACAGAGACTGAGTATCACACGGATGTCTTTGTATTTTATTCCACTTTTCCTAAGCACTCTGAACATCTGTTGCCGGATAACATTATCAAATGCCTTTTCCAGGTCTACAGAGGCAATATAAGTTGGTTTATTTTTCTGTAATTGCTTTTCGGTAAGGAGTCTCAGTGCCAGAATCGCTTCTCTTGTTCCCTATTCTCTTCTGTGTCCAAATTGGTCTTCACTTAGCATATCCTCCACCTTCTTCTCAATTCTTTTCAGAATTATTTTTGTGAGAATTTTTTATGTATGTGATATTAGGCTCCTGCCTTCTTTTGTATAGGAACAATGATGCATTTCTGGAAGTCTGTCGGTAATTCTCCTTTGTTGTAAATGGTCCTAATCTACATCTATAAATGTGAATGTCTGTTCGGTGTACTTTTATCACGTCTGAAACACAAGAGATAAAGAGCTAAAAATGTGTACAGTTACTAATGTCTACCCGGGGAAGGCTTTAGGCACGGTTTTAAGGCGATCGGATAGCTGTTTATCTATATATATTATTCTGAATGTCTGTTCGGTGTACGCTTATCATGTCCGAACGATGAGACGCAGAGACTTAAATATTTGTACAGTTACTAATTCATATCTCAGGAAGGTTTTAGGCCCGGTTTCATAGCGATCTGATAGATATTTAGTAATTTGAACAATATAACGCGAAATGCAGAACAATAATTACTCTTTGAAAATGATTTTATGGGTTGCATTGTTGCTTGAAGGTTGATAATGATAAAAGGGTAGAGTATATGGGGAACTTAAGTCTCCCGTTTTACACCATAGCAGTTCCATACCGATAGCTATAAGGGAGTGGAAGATATGGTCGTTGAAATTATAAAAAGATTCGGACTGAAGGCCAGCGATGACGTTTGCGACTCTATAGCAAAGAGGTTACATACAGCGAAACGTGATGCCACAGACCATATCTTTGCTCTATGCGCGCTACAATGTCTCCAGCTCTTCCTCTGTAAGGATACGCATACGAATAAGGAAATATAAGAATAAATAACACAGTGGTTGAGTGCTAGACTACAAATCCAAAGGTCGCGGGTTCGATCCCCGCCAGGTCCTAGGATTTTTATATGTCACGTTCCACTTCTTTCACCTCTGGCAGTACTGCTCATGTGAAAAATACCGAGTAGCACCGTGGTTCGGAACCCACGTTAAACTGTAGGTCCCCCTATAAAGGGCTGGGTAAGTCAGTTCGAAGGTCGGAGGAAGGCAACGGCATACCACCTCCAAACAGGACCATGCCTAGTAAAGCACTGTGGTGTTCAAACCAATCTTCGGATTGTTGACTGCTTTACCTTTTAAGAATAAATAAATAGCACACTACTGAAAGATAGCTTATCTATCACAATCAACCAACACGCGAGCGGAGCCGCAGGTGTAAGCTAGTAAGTTCTAAATTTCAGACAGTTCCGCCTGTAACCGTACGAGGTGGACAATAGAGTGGTGGAGAAACTGACCGACTACTGGACGCTGCGGCGGTGACCGCCCAGAGCTGGAAACCGAACGGCGGTGTGGGCGACGTAGTGCGGCAGAACGTTTCAGCGCCGCTAATAACCTGAAAAACTGGCAAACTCTGTCCACAAAAGAAACAGCAGGCAGCGGCGGACAGGAAAATTGCGCGCATTTGATTAAGGGGGAATGCGGCGCGAATTACGTAAGCCGCGGGCCGCGGGCGCCGGGCCGAAGTTTTGAACGGCGCGGCCTGGCGAGGCCGACAACAGGTTGTGTGTGGCCATTGTGGCCAGGCTGCTGCCTTCATTGACGGCGGCTCCTGTATAAGGGCAGGCCAGGCCAGGCCCGGCCGCCCGCTGCCTCGCTGTCAGTACTCTTGTTATTTTGTGCACCGCTGGGGGCGCCCGCGCCGAGGTGCGGCGGTCGCGGTACCTGCCGCCGAGTATTGTTTTCCGTCGACGCCTAACCTGCTGAATTTCCCAGCAGCTGCTCATGTCGTGGAAAAGTAATATCCTTACTTGGAGATTTGCACGTGAGTCGGTTGTTGCAAATAAACCAACTAGTGCCACGTTAGCTGTTCACTATAACAACGGGATTTGATTTGATTTGATTTTTTCCAAGGGAAGCCAAAACGGTCTTGGTCTAACCCGCCACTGCCCGCACCGAAACTAAGTTTATTGTGCGGTAACGCTCCCTGTATATCTAGTAAAGCCAACCAATGCCCTTGAACAGTGCAAGGAGTCACTTTACCAGTTCTTTATTAGACACAATTTCTTTGGGTCTGGTTGTCCCAAATATTGTGTGCCTTTTATTCTCCAATGCAATGCATTCGAAGATTAGATGTGATGCAGTTTCATCACCGTCATCACAGATCTTACATTTAGGGTCCTCTTCTGTTATTCCCATTGTACGTAGGTGTTTTTTTTTTTTTTTTTTTTTTTTTTTTTTTTTTTTTTTTTTTTTTTTTTTTTTTTTTTTGAAATTCCCATGGCCTGTCAGCAATCCAACCATGAGTCTAATCTCTCTCCTGTTCAGGCCCAGGATTGTGGAGCTTCTTTTAAAACATGGATTTGGCATCATTACCTTGAGATGTTTTTGTTGGTAGACTTTGGTCCAATATTCTACGTGCTGTCTTCTGAGCCAGTTACGTAGCTCCAATTTGATCATTGCCTTGATGATTGTCAGGACAGGTTCCGGTCCAATAAATGGAGTCTCTGCCCCCATCCTGGCTAATCTGCTGGCTGCTGGCATGTAAGTTGCCTCTGATCCCCGATTGGCCAGGGACCAACAATAGGTTTACTCTATTGCTTTCCCCTAGCTCCGCCAGAATCCTGTGACATTCTGCAACAATTTTAGACCTTGTTGCAGGAGCTGCCAGTGATCTCAGGGTTGCCTGGCTGTCTGAATAGATATAGATGCTACGATCTTTGTAGCACTTACGCAAATTCTTCTCCACACACGCCCTGATGGCAGTGATTTCGGCCTGGAATATTGAGGCAAGTTTTCCTAGAGAGATGACGCCCTCCAGTCTTGGCTGCACCCCATATACCCCGGCCCCAACACCTTGGTCGGATTTTGACCCGTCAGTGAACCAGACTAACAAAGGGCACTTGAGAAAAGGTTTTCTGTGCCCACTGTAATGTATAACTATAAATGTGAATGTCTGTTCGGTGTACGTTTATCACGTCTGAACCACAAGACATAAGGAGCTAAAAATTTGTACAGTGACTGATATCTACCCGGGGAAGGCTTTAGGCACGGTTTTATGGCGAACGAATAGCTATTTATCTCTTTATATTAATGTGAATGTCTGTTCGGTGTACGTTTATCACGTCCGAACGACAAGACGCAGAGACTTGATTATTTTTACAGTTGCTAATTTATACCTGAGGAAGGTTTTAGGCACGGTTTTATAGCGATGTGATAGATATTTAGTAATTTGAAGAATATAACGCGAACATTATATTTACTTACGGAATATATCCCCAATTGCGCTCTTGGATTCACGATTTCCTATCAGAAGGGAACACAGTTCGTTGTAATTGACGGTAAGTCATCGAGTAAAACAGAAGTGATATCTGGCGTTCCACAGGGAAGTGTTATAGGTCCCCTACTCTTCCTCGTGTTTATAAACGATTTAGGAGACAATCTGAATAGCTCCCTTACACTGTTTCGCGGATGATGCTGTCGTTTATCCGTTAGTGAGGTCAACAGAGGATCAAAAGCAACTGCAAAGCGATTTAGACCAAATTTCTACTTGGTGCGAAAACTGGCAATTAACACTAAATAAAGAAAAGTGTGAAGTAATACACATGACCACTAAAAGAAATCCGCTGAACTTCAATTACGCGATAAATCAGTCAAACCTTAAGGTCGTAGATTCTACCAAATACCTATGAGTTACAATTACGAACAAGTTTGACTGGAGAGAACACACAGAAAATATTTTGGGGAAGGCGAACCAAAGGTTACGTTTCATCGGCAGAACGCTTCGAAGATGCACCAGCTCCACCAAAGAGACTGCCTACATCACACTTGTACGTCCTCTTCTGGAGTACTGTTGCCTCTTGTGGGACCCTCACCAGGTGGGACTGACGGAAGACATTGAGAAGGTCCAGAGAAGGGCAGCTCGTTTTGTTTTATCACGTTACGGGGCTAAAAGCGTCACGGAAATGTTGCACGAATTGAGTGGAAATAATTAAAAGAAAGACGCTATTCATTGCGGCGTGATCTGTTTGCGAAGTTTCAATCACCGTCTTTTAGTTCTTAATGTGAAAATATTTTGCTAGCACCCACCTACTTAGGGATACATGACCATCCCAATAAAATAAGAGAAATCAGATCGAAAACGGAACGATTTAGGTGTTCTTTCTTCCCGCGCGCTATTAGACAATGGAACGGTAGAGAAAAGTTATGAAAGTGGTTAATGAACGCTCTGCCAGGCACTTGAATGTTATTTGCAGAGTATCTATGTAGATGTACATGAAAATGGTTTTATTGGTTGCAGTGTTGCTTGAGGGTTGATAATGATAAAAGGGTGGAGTATATTGGGATGGAAAGTTATCGGTTTATAAAAAATTCTAAAATTAAACGCAAACGAAAGGTCTCCCGTTGTACACCATAGCAGTTCCATGCCGATAGGTATAACGGGGTGGAAGATATGGTGGTTGAAAGTCGACAAATTATTTAAAAAAAATTCGGACTGAAGGCCAGCGATGACGTTTGCGATTCTGTAGCAAGGAGGTCACATACTGCGAAACGTGATGCCACAGACCATATCTTTGGTCTCTGCGTGCTACAATGTCTTCAGCTCTTTCTCTGTAAGGATAAGCATAGGAATAAGGAAATATAAGAATAAATAAATATAGCAGTAAAAAAGAAATTTCTTTTAATACATCTACAAATCGATTTGACGTTTCGCGCACTACATCAAGTGATCGATCTGTAATATTATTAGAATCATTATTGTTGAATTTCTTGATTGGATTCTTCGAAACGAGTGCATTTTTACGTGTCATTTCTTATTTCTTATACATTCTCTGATAAATTGTAACATGTTTTTTAGAAAAAAGGAGATAGCCAGAGAGAGAGTAGATAGGAGAATTACTAACTCAAGGCTCGAATAAATAAATAAATACCCGGGCAACGCCGGGTTTTCAGCTAGGCCCCTATAAAATTCCGATTGTTTGGATTAATGAATAGTTCGATACCTATCATAACTAAACCTTCCTGTATGCATAGTCACAAAATTATTCTTAAAACATTATAATACCTTACAAGACTGTTTCATTGTATTAATAGCCAGGTATTTTATTGGACATTGATAAAATAGTTCTCTTTATAAAGAAAAACATTACATTAATATTACGCAACTTTGTAATTTTAACACAAATTTCGTCACTAACATTTTCAGACACATATTGAATTGTATTAAGCATTATGTCATAAACTGCTTACCTTGATGTTAGTCTTTTATTGTAAATTCGGAAATATATAAATCATAAACAAACTTTTGTACTGCTGTAATCATAAAATACATTTGTTCACATTAAGGGGATTGCTTTGTAACGAAAATGCATTTAATATAACTGTAATAATTTTATCCAAATTTATTTAATAGAAAATTGTTCTGTACTAAATCTACACATTACATAAAACTGTATTTAACTATTTCCGTGTTCTAGAATGTTCTAGAAATTATAGTATGTATTTATAAGCACGAATTGGCGCGAACACGATTAGTCTTAGTTAGTTGATCCTCAGTTCTGGTATTACTACAGTCCCAGTCATTTGTCTGATAGTATGAACATTCGTTGTGTGTGTTAATACTTCAATAAATAACTTGGTAGATCAAAATGGTAACATTGCATGGTTATATAGCTTAGAACCCGTCGTTCTGATGCTTTCATTATGAATATTTGGTCACACGAGCTGCTAAAACTACGGGATCTACTACTGAACGACCAAGACAATAAGGTGATGTATAACTTCTTACTTACGAAACACATAAAATGTGGTTCTAGTGAAGTGTAAAAACACTACACTGCTCTAAAGCAAATTAGAAGAAAACACAAATGTGTGATCTTGATTTATCGTAACAACATATATCTTGATCATGGGCTTAGTCAGAGGGGGGATTTAGAGGTTCAAACCCCTCCCGAAAATTTGACAAAACTAATAAGAAAGAAATGGTCTTAAAATAGATTGCAATGTAATATTTAAATCAAATTACCGCCTTTAGAAACTGCAAGGAACGGCTAAGGTGTGCAATGTGACGATCTGACTTTTTTTCCCCCCTTTTAATAATCCTCACGGAACAAATCAGCTATCCTTCCGTCATTCAGTTCATTTTTTCAAATTATTTGTGTCTGCTTTCTTCCTTCTCAAGGTTATCCAGTTTGTTCAAAAGTCCATTATTGATACCTCAAACTAGTGTACCATTAGAAGTATGATTACAAGTCAACTGTGGATGTAACCTGAGAATGTGTTTTATTAATTAATTAATTAATTATTTTTATGGGACTTTGGGTCATCAGTCGCTAAGCTTACAAACTACTTATAAACTTATACTAAGGACGACAGAAACATCCATGCCCGAGGGAGGATTCGATTCCCCGACGGGGAGTGGCCTCGTGCATCGGAGCATAGCACCTTAATGCGCTCGGCCACTCCGCCGGGCCTGATGCAGTTAATGAATCTTCTTGAATGATTCAGAATGAAACTTTTACTCTGAAGCAGAGTGTGCGCTGATATGCAAGTTCCTGGAAGATTAAAATTGTGTGCCGCTACCGGGACTCGAACCTGGGACCTTTACCTTTTGCGTTGTGGAAAATGTTCGTGATACAGCCGACTAGCAGCTCGTGCGTCGCCTGCAGCTTGGCCATACAGAAGGAGCAGGACTTTGTATTGCGCAAACGTATACTGCACAATGTTTACTCTATCGGTGACGCAGAGGAATTGACTCGGTGTCAACGCAAAGCAGACGATGTGACATGTGGTGATAGTTTGACGTAGTAGACATCATCGTGTCTACCCTGTTGCATAGCAGGACAGGGAACTCTGAGACGGTTCTCTGTCCCTGAGCAGACGTTGACGAGTTACACATCTGAACTGAAACTGTCGTATAACGGAAAAGATACGTTTCCGGACATGAGTTCCTATTCAAAATGTTATGTACTGACTATTTTGTGTCCCAGCCTGGTCGCCGATTTTGTGTCTCGTTTCTGTCGTAGGTGTAGGTGGCCAAGTAGAAAGAGACCGACACAGGAATAAAGGATGCACGCCTGTGCAGGTACGAAGGTGAGCAGCCAGTGGGACAGCAGAAACGAGAAACACTAGAGTAAATTAGAACGAGATATATATTTCTTAGAGATTTAGTAACACTTAACTTTTACATAGCTCAGTACTGCAGAATGCTGATACATAGTTGAGCTAGAGACCTGCCTAGTGCCTATCCGATAGCCTAGTCTTCACTGGTGCCTATCTGATTCCGAAGTGTTAGCTGGTTCCTATCTCAGTCCCAAGTGAACGATGTCGTTCAGTGGTGGCCACGAGCGGAGTTGTAGCAGAGGGAGCTCGTGGCTGACGTCGTAAGAACGCCGCGCCGTGCGTGCATGGCGGCGCGCGGCGAAAGGAGGTGGCGCGCACTTTAGACTTGTGCGACACCACAGACTACCCTCTACAAGTCCTAGAAGTTTGTAACGGTAATTTCCGAGCACCCTGTATATATTGTGCTGTGAGGTTACCCCTAACAAGCTGGCAGCACGTCATGAAATCAAGCTCGGCGGGTCAGCCGATTCATTTGCTAGCAGGCGTTATATCGCGACAAACATCCGACTGTAAATAAATATTCTCGAACCTAATTTGGACTTTTTTCTTACAGAATACGCAGCGTAGCTGAGAACCAACGAAGTATTCCTGCGCCGGCTTCCGATTGGCCGGCGATCGCCTTTTAGGGACCAGCCAGGAGATTCGCCAGTCAGTCTCGTATCCACCAAGAAAGCGATAGCCTCGTAGATGACTCAGAAGAAAAAGCCCGCTACAGAAGAAGTCATCGAAGACCGCTCGACACCATATCCAGGAACCACTCCGGCTGCTGCAACGGATTTCTGTAACCATCTTCGAAGTAGCGACCATTGTAAATTGTGTAGACAAAGTTTAGTAGTAATAAATTAGTTCTGCAAGAAGAAGAATGTGTTGACAATATGTATATATTTCGCAAATTGCCAAATTTTCCGACATCTGCTGCTTTTGTCAAGATGGAAAATTTGTGCCGAACCGTGACTCACAGTAAAATGTCTGCGAGCATGTGAGGCACAGAGGCAAATGTGGTGTGGCGCCAGATAGTGCACGGATGGCCGAGGCGACGCGGTGGCCATCACGCTTGGTGAGAGGGACGAATGCCCTCTGTAATAAAAAGAAACTGTGCCCCGAACTCTGCGATTAACAACGAACACACGTCCGCAGCGTACCGAACTACACACACACAAGGGGAAAAGAAAGCACCCACTGCTTGCGAAAAGTGGGAAATCAGGGTTCGAGTCCCGTTCCGGCACGAAATTTCGTTTGTTACAGATCGATTGTTCATATTTAGAACAGCAGCAGATGTCGGCAAATTTCACAACTTACTAAGTATATAAAGGTGAATAGATGGGGCATAACAGCTTTCAGATAATTGCAGAACGACATGTTGACCATAGCTGTTCATTAATTCTCAATGCTACTAAGCAGTCTATAGCAGTCAGCCACTGTGACAATAACTTGAGCAATGACAACGAATACTTGTGTTATAATTTTGTATTTTTGTATTCCGACATGTTAAGCTATTAGCTAATCTCTGCTAACGCTTCACAATGGTAAATAACCGAAACCGGTAGCATTGAGAATTAATAAACAGCTATGGTCAACATATCGTTCTGCAATTTACTAAGTACATATGGAAATATTTACCACTGCTGCAGATCACCGCCAACGTCTCTTCGTCTGGAACAATAATCATCGACAGTTCCTGTATCTCTGCACCTGGTCCACTTCCAAACAGCACCGCTTTCGTTCACTCGTAGCCTATGGAAAATTGCCTTGATAAGAGTCCCTCCTGATAGAATTAAGATTCGACCTTTGGGATCGACCTTCTAGGCAAGGCAGAACAAAACAAGCCGTGTGCTTCCTTCCTGGTGTCATGACTGGAACTGACCGCCTTCCCCACTCCGGTGCACTGGCACAGCTCATACGTGCTTCTTTACATCTCTGTGCGGGTTGAGTGACATCTGTAGACAATCTATAGGAATGTTTTTGTTATTCAAAGCCAACAAAATTTCAGCCGACCAGTTGCATAAAAAAAGGTTTACATGCATAAACCTTGACCCAGGTTTCGGCAAAAAGTAATTTTGCCTTCTTCAGAAGTATTTCATTTAGCTCACATTAAAATAGTGGTTGAATAACATGTGGCTGACTCCATGTTATAGAATAAAGAGTAAAATTTAAAACATGTCTACAACATAAAATTGTGGAGCAGGCCACACACACGTGCCAGTCACGGTCTGCACGGCCACTACGGTTGGGGGTTCGAATTCCCCCTCGGGTAAGGATATTTGTGCCGTCTTTAGTGTAAGTAGTTTGTAAGTTTAGGGACTGATGACCCCGTAGTTAAGTCCCATAAGGTATACAAACATCTGAACATTTTTCTGAAGAAGGCAAAATTACTTTTGCCGAAACCTGGTCAAGATTTATGCATGTAAACCATTTTTATGCAAGTGGTCGGTTGAAATTTTGTTGACTTTTGTATCGTGTTGCACCGATGCTGAACTGCAGCCATGTTTAAAATTTTGATGTTTGTTATTGTTGGCGGTCGTCCGCTGCAGTGTAAAAATTGACAAATATACATATCCATCTACATCCATACTCCGCAAACCACCAGAGGGTGTGTGGCGTAGGGTACCTTGAGTACCACTATCGGTTCTCCTATTCCGGTCGTGTATTGTTCGTGGAAAGAAAGATTGTCGGTATGCCTCTGTGTGGGTTCTAATATCTCTGATTTTATTCTCATCATCTCTTCGCGAGATATACGTAGGAAGGAGCTATAACCTCCTTGACTTTTCGGTGAAGGTATGTTCTCGAAACGTCGACAAAAGCCCGTATCGAGCTACAGAGCGCTACAGAGCGTCTCTCTTGTAGAGTCTTCCAGTGGAGTTTATCGATCATCTCCTTAATGCTTTCATGATTACCAAATAATCGAGAAACGAAGGGCGCTGCTCTCCGTTGGGTCTTCTCTATTTCTTCTATCAATTCCACCTGGTACGGATACCACACCGGTGAGCAGTATTCAGGCAGTGGGCGAACAAGTATACTGTAACCTACTTCCTTTGTTTTCGGACTGCATTTCCTTAGGATTCTTGCAATGAATCTCAGTCTGGTATCTGCTTTATCGACGGACGATTAATTTTATATGTTCATTCCATTTTAAATCACTCCTAATGCCTATGCAAAGATAATTTTACGGAAGTATGTGCTTCCAGTTCCTGACCTGCTATAGTTTAGCTAAATGACGAAGGATCTTTCTTTCTTTGTATTTGTAGCACATTACATTTTTCTATATTCGGTTCAGTTGCCATTCCCTGCAGCATGCGTCAATTCGCTGCAGATCCTCCTGCATTTCAATACAATTTTCCATTGTTACAACCTTTCTATATACTGCTGCATCTTCCGCAAAAAGCGTCAGTGAACTTCCAATGTCATCCGCAAAGTCATTTATATATATTGTGAATAGCTACGGTCCCACGACACTCCCTGTGGCACACTTGACATCATTTTTACTTCGGAACACTTCTCTCCATTGAGAATGGCATGCTGCGTTTTTGTTATCTAGGAACTGTCAATCCAGTCACTTATTTGTTAAGGTAGTCCATATGATCTTACTTTGTTCATTAAACGACTGTGGAGAACTGTACCAAACGCCTTGCGGAAATCAAGAAACAGTGTAAGTATCTGGGAGCCCGTGTCTATGGGCCTCTGAGTCTCTTGGAAGAATAGCGCCTCACGAAACCCATGCTGTTGGGGCCTGAGCCCCAAGGGTATGCACTGGATATACACCACGGTGATTAGACCCAGGATCACCTATGGGGCGGTCATGTAGTGGAAGAAGGTAGAACAGCAGGTTGCTGCTAAGGAGCTTGGTAAGGTGCAGAGACTAGCTTGCTTAGCCATAACAGGCGGAATTAGCAGCATGGAAACCATGTTGGATATGCCCCCATTACACATTTGGGTCAAGATGGAGGCAGCAGCTGGTGCCTACAGACTCAAATCTGTCAACAACTGGAACTTTTTGGAATATCTAGAACCACACACTAAAATTGTGAGTGAGGTAAATATAGTAAAGGTTGGGGAAATGCCAGCCGACTATATTATAACCCCATACTGCTTCAACAAGCCTTTCAGTATAACAATTGGAAGTAGGGAGCAGTGGGAGAAAATAGTTCGACACCGTACGGGGGATATTGTCTGGTTCACTGACGGGTCGAAATCATACCAAGGCGTTGAGGCCAAGGTATACGGGGTGCAGCCAATACTGGGGGGCGTCATCTCTCTAGGGAAACTGGCCTCAGTATTCCAGGCCGAAATCACTGCCATCAGGGCATGTGTGGAGGAGAATTGGCGTAGGTGCTACAAAGATCGTAGCATCTATATCTATTCAGACAGCCAGGCAACCCTGAGATCACTGGCAGCTCCTGCAACAAGGTCTAAAATTGTTGCAGAATGTCACAGTGTTCTGGTGGAGCTAGGGGAAAGCAATAGAGAAAACCTATTGTGGGTCCCTGGCCAATCGGGGATCAGTGGCAACGAACAAGCCGACAGATTTGCCAGGATGGGGGCAGAGTCTCCATTTATTGGACCGGAACCTGTCCTGACAATCACCAAGGCAATGATCAAATTGGAGCTACATAACTGGCTCAGAAGACAGCACGTAGAATATTGGACCAAAGTCCATCAACAAAAACATGGCAAGGTAATGATGCCAAAGCCATGTTTTAAAAGAAGCTCTGGAATCCTGGGCCTGAACAGGAGAGAGATTAGAATCATGGTTGGATTGCTGACAGGCCATGGGAATTTCAAAAAACACCTACATACAATGGGATTAACAGAAGAGGACCCTAAATGCAGGATCTGTGACGATAGTGATGAAACTGCATCACATCTAATCTTCGAATGCATTGCATTGGAGAGTAAAAGGCACAGAACATTTGGGACAACCAGACCTGAAGAAATTGTGTCTAATAAAGAACTGGTAAGGGGACTCCTTGCACTGTTCAAGGGCATTGGTTGGCTTTACTATATATACAGGGAGCGATACCGCACAATAAACTTAGTTTCGGTGTGGGCAGTGGCGGGCTGGACCAAGACTGTTTTGGCTTCCCTGGAAAAATCAAATCAAATCAAATCAACCCATGCTGATTCCTGCAGAGTACATTTCTATTCTCCAGAAGAGTCATTACACTCGCGAAATTTTTCTGACACCTGCTGTTCTTCTAAAGTTGGACAATCGATCTACAACACAAGGAAATTTTTTGTGCCGGTCCGGAATTCGAACTTGGGTCTCCCGCTTTTAACGAGCTGTCACCCGTGCACGCTCCACAGCCAGACACGAACTTCCGTGCGTCGCACTTATCTCTGTCTCTAAAACGCTCGTACATAAGTGTGTTCTTCATGCAGTTAACACATTCAGCATACAGAAGCAAGTCGATGCAACACTTTATATCATATGTGTACATCGAGGTGGTACAGAGATCACTCGTTAGATGCGAACTGACGGTTACAGGGAGACAGTTGTCCGTCTTGCGATCCACTCAGAGGAGAGCCAGAGCTCCCGCTACCGTGGCGGTGAGTCCCACAAAATGCGCGCGGGAGCCAGCGCTGAGAAGGCCCGGCAGCCGGTCCCCTGGACGCGGTCGCGGGCAGACGTGTCGCAGGCGGCTGCGGTCTGCGAGGCCCGAAATCCGCAGCTGGCGAGTGGCGAATGGCGAGTGGGCGCGCGGGCCGGCGGGCCCAGCGCCGAGGAGAGGCGAGGCGGCAACGCCGGCGGCGCAGTTATCGAATGACTGTTTACCCGCGACTCAAGTGACGGCGCGGCCGCAGCCGCGGAGCCCTGCCCACCAGCGCGGCCGCAGACGCCGAGCTAGGAGCCGGCCGCTCCGTGTGCCGCTCTGCCAGCTCCGAGGGCTACTGTGGTGCGAGAAAGCGAGAAGAGTCATTATCGTCCCATTGACAGCGAGTTCATTGGTGTGGAGCACACGCGGGCGAATTCCGCAACACAGATATGGATGGCCTCACTAAACGCCACACATCATATTCGGGTATAGTACAGGGTGATTCAAAAAGAATACCACAACTTTAAAAATGTGTATTTAATGAAAGAAACATAATATAACCTTCTGTTATACATCATTACAAAGAGTATATAAAACGGTTTTTTTTTCACTCAAAAACTCAGAGATGTTCAATATGGCCCCCTCGAGACACTCGAGCAATATCAACCCGATACTCCAACTCGTTCCACACTCTGTAGCATATCAGGCTTAACAGTTTGGATAGCTGCTGTTATTTCTCGTTTCAAATCATCAATGTTGTCTGGGAGAGGTGGCCGAAACACCATATCTTTAACATACCCCCATAAGAAAAAATCGCAGGGGGTAAGATCAGGGCTTCTTGGAGGCCAGTGATGAAGTGCTCTGTCACAGGCTGCCTGGCGGCCGATCCATCGCCTCGGGTAGTTGACGTTCAGGTAGTTACGGACAGATAAGTGCCAATGTGGTGGTGCTCCATCCTGCTGAAATATGAATTCTTGTGCTTCTTGTTCGAGCTGAGGGAACACCCAATTCTCTAACATCTCCAGATACTGTAGTCCAGTTACAGTAGCACATTCGAAGCAAAAGGGACCATAAACTTTATTGGCTGAAATGACACAGAAAACGTTCACCTTAGGCGAGTCACGTTCATACCGAGTTGTTTCCCGCGGATTCTCAGTGCCCCATATACGGACATTATGACGGTTGACTTTCCCGTTAGTGTGGAAAGTTGCTTCATCACTAAACACAATCTTTGAAACGAAAGATTCATCTGTTTCCATTTGAGCAAGGTTAAAATCACAGAAATCGATTCTTTTAATCTTATCAGCTGCAGACAGTGCTTGAACCAATTTCAGACGATAAGGTTTCATAACTAACCTTTTTTGTAGGAATCTCCATACAGTTAATTGTGGAATTTGCAGCTCTCTGCTAGCTCTGCGAGTCGATTTTCCTGGGCTGCGAACAAGTGCTTGCTTGATGCGTGCTACATTTTCATCACTCGTTCTCGGCCGTCCAGAACTTTTCCCTTTGCACAAACACCCATTCTCTGTAAATTGTTTATACCAACGTTTAATACACCACCTATCAGGAGGTTTAACACCATACTTCGTTCGAAATGCACGCTGAACAACTGTCGTCGATTCACTTCTGCCGTACTCAGTAACACAAAAAGCTTTCTGTTAAGCGGTCGCCATCTTAGCATCAACTGACGATTACGCGTAGTCAACAGCGCCTCAAGCGAACAAATGTACAACTAAATGAAACTTTATAGCTCCCTTAATTCGCCCGACAGATAGTGCTTAGCTCTGCCTTTTGTCGTTGCAGATAATCCGACCTTGGATGGTCCGTCACTCCGGTTAGTCCGACCATGCTGAGTCTCGCGAACCTGTGCCGACTTGTCACTGACTGGACGCCTGTCGGGCCATTGTTGCGGTTTCTGTCGCTGTGCATATTGTTGTACTGTACGTTATTGTGCAGTTTTATCCTTTGTTGGGATTAAAACTATCGCTGTTTGCTTATTACATTCATTGTGTGTAAAGTTTAGGGTTACCAGATGTCCGTCTTCAGAAAAGAGGACATTTCTAGATTAATAAAAGAACCTTCTCTCTCTCTCTCTCTCTCTCTCTCTCTCTCTCTCTCTCTCTCTTGTATTGACAATTCAAGTACTAGTGATGTCTCTACTGTATTATCACCGTCTTGTTTGTAATACATCTTACGTATTTTGTTCATCTTCTTACAAATTAAGAAGCATGAAATGTTGAGACCCGTAGAACGAATTACAGGACTACATAGCAGTGAAGCCCTAATATTTCATCAATTCACCACTTGTATTTATCGTATTACGTGCTGAATATTTTTTCCATACTTATAAGATACCTAGCCAATCACCCCTGTTTTCACCTGAAATTTTTTGCGATGCAGCATTTACGGAAACCATAGTACTGTTTACTGTAAAATCGTCACGAATAAGTTACAGTAAAAATTATCTAAGTGTTCCTTGTTATAGCTGTGCTCCCATTTAGGATCAGACCCACGTGACTATGTACATGATTAGCATGTAGATTTATTTACCGTACAAAGACTCGCAATTAAATATTAAAAAAACCACTCATTTTTTAAGACAAACGCTTTAAATCGATTTTTTCAATACACTGTTTATGTAGTTACGTCTCTTTGCTCCTAAACAGGCGAATCGTGAAACGGCAATGGTTACTGTGGCATCTGACGTTATTTGTACGAAGTTTTGAACAAGGTTTTAGCTTTTGATGTTAAAAGTCATAAGTGTAGTTGACAGACAACACACGGAACTGCCGAGTCCCACCACGACATACTGAATGTCTTAATTTTTTTCATGTTATACTATGTGCATTGCACTGTTTTGCATTGTTGCAGACGTATGTTTTTAATTGGACGCCTCAAAGCTTGTATTCCGCGACAATTGCCACGCCATTTACTTCAGTTGTTTCGAAGTAGCTTGACCTCGGAGCAGCGGCGGCACAGAAAAGTGATTTTTTTAAATCACATTGTTTCAAGAAAGGTTAAAGTCTATAGAGTTAGTGATTGTGACAGTTCAGAGAGTTGAATTTACGCAGTTTCAACTTGAAGCAGTTGCAGAGCGCAAAATAGAGGACATTTCTCCATTTTGTTAAAAACCGTGCCGGACCATTTTTAGGGGCCAAAAAAGAGGACATGTCCGGGTAAAAGAGGACGTCTGGTAACCCAAGTAAAGTTGTCTGTTTTTCAACATGTCTGGATTCAAAAATAAACACTTACGTCTTTCACTAAGTGAAAAATTAGCAGTACTACAAAGACTGGACAAACGTGATTCGCTCTGGAAAAATTGGAAAGGAACTGAATGTAGGTGTTACGACAACGAAGGATTGGAGGAAGAATCGGAAAGACATTGAATCCTACGATTGATAGTGAAAACACTCTCAAGAATCGCAAAATATTAAAAAAGCGCCGGGCGCGGTTGCCGTGGGGACTGAGGCGTTCCAGTCACGGTCTGCACGGCCACTACGGTCGGGGGTTCGAATACCCCCTCGGGCATGGATATTTGTGCCGTCCTTAGTATAAGGTAGTTGATAAGTAGTTTGTAAGTTTAGGGACTGATGACCCCGTAGTTAAGTCCCATAGGCTTGACAAACATTTGAACATTTTTTTTTAAAAAAAGGCCTAAACTTGAACAGCTTGATTACACACTGTGGATTTGGCTTTGTCAAGAAAGAAGGAAATAAACTCCAATATCCGGGCCAATTCTCAAAGAAAAAGCGATAGTTTTCTACAAAAAAAAAAAAAACTGGAAGCCGAAAGTAAATTTGCTGTCAGTGAAGGCTGGATTGATCGTTGAAAAACTCGTCATGGTGTCCGATTTGTTTGTACAGTAAGTACAGTGCAGTAGTGTAATTAGTTTCTCGTTTTTACTTTTAAAAACACATATTATAGAGTATGTACACGGTTTTTAGTTAATACATTTTAACCCCTGTAAAAATATCTTTTTATATTACTGTAGACGTCTTTTAGTTCTTAAATCGTTTAATTTTTGCACTAAATATTTCTTTTAATATTTTTTGCGATAAATATTAGATTTTTAGGATAATCCGACCTTTTTGTAGTTCCGACCATGGTCCCAGTCCCAAAGGTGATGGATTAGAGGGGTTCTACTTTAGATACGAAGACATCACCGACAACAGTAGTATAGGTTTATATGCCAACTAGTTCTGCCAATGATGATGAGAAGATTGAAGAAATGTATGAGGAGTTAAAGGACAGTTAAGGGAGACAAAAATTTAATTGTGATGGGGGCCTTGAATTCCATAGTAGGAAAAGGAAAAGAAGGAAAAATAGTAGTTCGATATGGACTGGGGAAACTAAATGAAAGAGGAAGGCGCCTGGTAGAATTTTGCACGGAACATAATTTAATCATAACAAACACTTGGTTTAATAATCATAAAAGAAGGTTGTAAACGTGGAAGAGGCCAGAGGATACCGGAAGATACCAGACAGATTTTATAATGGTAAGACATAGATTTTGGAGCCAGGTTTTAAACTGTAAGGCATATCCAGGGGCAGATGGATATCGGAATTTAAAATTTCTTTACACTTATGATACGAAAAGTTCAGAACTTAAATTACAATCAGCCCAATCCATTCGACGCAAGTCACCAAAATTCTCGAAAAAATAGACTTTTAAGTGTCGAATGTACACGTAAGTACCAATAATTAGAACAATTGCAGCATCTGTTATAGTAGCTCAGGTGGTTGTGTTCTAGCTTCACAACCACAGGGGCTCTGCGACTGTGACGGATCGAAACGATAGATATCGAATAAGCGAATGTTATAGTGTTTAGTTACAAAGAAAAGTCGTGATTTTAAATGATATGGTTAGTCAAGAAGCTAAGAGTACAGCTTAAATTGTGAGTGAACATAATTATCGTTCACAATGATTTAATCTGTACTCTTCTACATCTACATCTACATAGATATTCTGCAAATCACATTTAAATGCCTGGAAGATGGTTAATTAACCACTTTCATAACCTTTCTCTACTGTTCCATTCTCTAAGAGAAGAAAGAACACCTAAATCGTTCCGTTTCCGATTCGATTTCTCTTATTTTATTGGTATGATAATGTCTCCCTATGTAGGTGGGTGCTAGTAAAATATTTTCACATTCCGAAGTAAAAGTCGGCGATTGAAATTTAGCAAATAGATCTCGCCGCAACGAATAACGTCGTTCTTTAAATGATTTCCACCTCAAATCGTGTACTATTTCCGTGACGCTCCCCCCCCCCCCTATCACGCGATAAAACAAAACGAGCTGCTCTTCTCTGAACCTTCTCAATGTCTTCCGTCAGTCCCACCTGGTGAGGGTCCCACAAGGGGCAACAGTACTCCAGGAGAGGACGCACAAGTGTGATGTAGGCCGTCTCTTTGGAGCTGTTGCATCTTCGAAGCGTTCTGCCAATGAAATGTAACCTTTGGTTTGCCTTCCCCACGATACTTTGTATGTGTTGTCTCTATTCTAAGTTGTTCGTAATTGTAACTCCAAGGTATTTGGTAGAATTTACGACCTTAAGGTATGACTGATTTATCGTGTAACTGGAATTCAGCGAATTTATTTCAGTGGTCACGTGCATTACTTCACACTTTTCATTACTTAGTGTTAATTGCCTATTTTCGCACCATGCAGAAATTTTGTCTAAATCGTTTTGCAGTTGCTTTTGATCCTGTGTTGACTTCACTAACCGATAAACGACAGCATCATCCGCGAACTCTTTGGTTCCTGCCTAACCACATCCTGGCGTACTCGTATAAATAATAACATTAGTCGACGTATACTTGTCTGGTCACTAAATGAATTATCCTTGTAAAGCTAACGTCGTAAATTTTACTCGTATATTTGACTTAAATGCTACATTGCTTAATATATCGATCCGTCACAGTCACACCTTTGATATATATATCGTTTGCAAGCGTTCTACCAAATTACCCAAATCCCGCTGTGACAGGTTTTTTTTTTTTCCTTCGTTATTTTCCAATTTAGTTATCTTTAATTACACGTGTTGTGTCAGTATTTGTCTAGGTGTACGTAGACGAGCTGAACGCTTTGTCGTCATGTAAAATGATAGTTTAGTAGGTCAGATGTTTGGAAAGTCATTTGTAGCTATGGATATTACTTCCCAAAAACAGCGTCTTAGCTCTTCACAAATTAAATAAACAAAGACTAATAGAGAAACCAATACTGTAAAAATTTAACTTATGTTTTTTGATTGAAACCATCATTATTAACAAGCTTTAATAAATATAGAAATTTACGAATAAACAAAAATACATACATTTGTCGTAAAAATTACTATTAGATATTAAAATTGTGTAAGTATTCCAACACAACGAAAGAAAATAAATAAATTTGTCTCGGCAGGATTCGAACCACAGACCCTAGGGCTGGAAAGCTAGAACGTTACCATTTTTGTCCTCTTATTCTTTTGCTCGATAGGTAATTCTGTTCGTTGCGGTCGCTGATCCTGGAGGTTCGTTGTTGTTAGACGCTGCACCGACAGATGGAGTAGACGTTTTAATTATTGGTACTTACGCGTACTTTGCAAAACTTCAAGGTCCATTTTCTCGAGACCTTTTGAGAGTTGGCTTGAAAGGCTTTGGCTGATTGTTATTTGAGTTCTGAACTTCACGTACCATGAATATCAAAAAAATCTAAAATCCGACACCCATGTGTTCTCCGTGTCAGTCATAGGTGATAGTTTGTTTGGTAAATGAGCATAGATTATAACTTCATTTATTGATATTAATAACTACCGATGAAAAATGAACAATAATATTAAAACGTTGACACGTTATCAAGAAGTTTCATTGACCTGGATTTTTTCAACATACCAAATTTTTGAATTAATGAAAATTGAGTGCAGTTCAATCGTCAATAATAATTTTTTTTCTGATAAACAACACATTGATCTGGGTATTCCTGTGATATAAATAAAAGATTGATCTGACTCCATCTTGTGAGATTTCTATTTTATTTTATTGTAATTAACTGAAATAGAATTTTTTTACGCTGTACTAAAACGGACGAGCGAAAGCTCGTCAGTAACATTTTAAGAAGCGTTTGGCCTTGTTTCGAAGAAATTATCCTTTTATAGGCAAAATGATGACATTATTAAAAGCCGGTGGGTTGTATCCTGTGCTTTATTTGCCAACACGTGGTACAATAAACTATTACTAGTTATCAGCAAGCACATTAAATCGGCGTTTTTCGATTTTTTCGAATATGCAGCCCACTAAAACGCCGTAAACTCACAGCATCTGACATTATTATCCCCAATCCTCCAACCAACCACACTCACAGAAACAGGCCGCACTGCGACACATGCTCCATGGGCGCAATACAGTACCACTCAGCAATGAAAACTATCAGAAAGAACTGGACATAATAACGCAGATAGCCAAAAACAATGGATGCTAGGATAACACAGACACCAAACAACAAAATAAAAATAAAAATAATAGTACAAAACAAAAGATCACAGACTACTAAAAAGCAAAACCAAACAGTCACAAACCCTAATGCCACAAAAACTGCCGGGAATAATCAAAGCAATGTAAAAGAAGACACAAAGTGGTACACAATGACATACAGACACAAACTCATACATCAAATAACCAACTTAACAAATAAATAAATAAACAAAAAACCGGGGCATAAATATAGCATACTCGACAGATCATTCTATACAAATATACGCCCCAAAACTAACGAAAAGCACAGATACATATAAAAAATCTGGAATGTACCAATTACAGTGCAGCACCTGTGATGGTAGATATATAGGACAGACCAGCAGAACCTTTGCTGTCAGATATAAAGAACATATGAGAGCCTGGAAATATGGTGCAAACCAGTCCACATTTGCCGAACACTTAAGACAACAGAATCACAGACCAACCTCCAGAGAAGATGGCATTAAAATAATTAGAATAAATAATAATAAATAACAATTTCTCACACTTCAAGAAAATTATCACATATAGAAAACAAAAGTTGAAAAGAGAATTCTGCTGAATGATCAAGTAAACGTATCAAACAATTCACTGTTTATGCTTCTAGATAGTTAAATAGCCCAATCCTTCATACTCTCATTAAACACCCCCCCCACTTCACATATCATTTGAATCAAAACAAAAATCAACTAATCACCAAAATTACTACCACCCTCAAACAGATATTACAATCATGCACTCAAAAAATAAGACTGTTCTCTCTCTCTCTCTCTCTCTCTCTCTCTCTCTCTCTCTCTCTCTCTCTCTCTCTCTCTCTCTCTATGTCTCTATAAGTCTGTCTGTCTGTCTGTCTCTCCATCAGTCTGTCTGTCTTTCTTTCTGTCCCTCTCCTTCTTTCTCTGTCTCTCTCCCCCCTTCTTATTCCTCTGTTTCAAATAACATTCTCACTCTTTCAATTTGTTCACACACAAAAGTTAGCAATCAACGAACATTTCGTTATGTTGGCAACAAAACAAATGAAACACGAAAACACAGAAAGTAAATCATGGCTGCTAAACACCTCCAAAATGTGTACAACTGTGCGAAAAGGTGTGTTAGTTATACAATGTACAAAATGTGGCCTTGACCAGATGGAGGAAACAGCATATGATAGTTGAAAAGACAACGAAAATGTAAGTTAAAACTTCTTCTCTTATGTAAAAAAATACGTTAACTGTTTATAATCTCGAAAAAATACATCTCTCATAAAATTGTACTTGTAGATCCCACTGAAGATGCCTTTAAAATAAAAGGCGAAACGCGTCTGGGAGAAATAAAATCCATTGCAGCAAACAAATGGAGTGCGCGGCGTAGTGGCCGAGCGCATTGAGGCGCTATGCTACGATGCGCGAGGCCGCTCCCCCTCGGGGATACGAATCCCCCCCTCGAGCATGGATGTTTTTGCCGTCTGTAGTATAAGCTAGTTCATAAGTAGTTTGTAAGTTGAGGGACTGATGACTCCGTAGTTAAGTCTCATAAGCTGTACAAACATTTGAACAAATGGCGTTATTTTTTAAGTTCAATTTTATACCACATATGTCCCCCTCAAAAATGAAGGTGGTCATGTCACTTGTAGTTAAACCAGCTTAAGTTTACCCTATAACAAGTATGTCTTACCTATGTGCATTTTATATGCTTTTAAGTGAATTCCTGTTTTGTAACAAAAGTTTGTAATTTCATCAGAACGTTTAAAACCTAGAACAGGCGAAACGCGTCACTTGTAGCCTAATAAAATGGAAAAAAATATTGTATTTGTGCAACCAAGACTTTTTTTGCCACTATATTCATTACGGTTGCTGTACCAGTGCCACGGAAGTATGGAGGAGTGATTCCGTATTTTCATTCTGTTTATAATGGACCTGAGATGCGGATACCCAAAGAAAATTCCTGTTTCCTAAATGAAAAATGAAAAGTCTAAATGTATGTCATGTAAATCAACTTTGCTTATTTTACGCTCTCAGACTTAGAAGTGAACGAACCACAATGATTGTTGTAGTAATATATGTATTATTGAATTTCCACTGACGTAAGAGGCGGAATACTCCGACATTAGAACTTTGACCAATTTATAAGGTAGTAAGTCTGGAAAAGAGAAGTGGTCTCATTCCTGTTTCTCTTCAAATCATTTGAAAAACGATGAAATGAAGAAATTCGTTTTGTCACCTAATAAGCATCATGTCAGAAGATCCATCTCTTCCACATTTCGCCGACTACCTGTTGGAAAATTGTATTTGGACGCAGCAGTCCTCTGCACTTTGGAAAACTAAAAATATATCAACAATTATATTTTTCTGACTACTCTGAGAAGAGTAGGCTACAAAGAGACAAAATAGTGTTACATGTGGTTCCCTACTCAAAATGGATAAAAAAACCGAAGAGACTAATATTTAAACAGAAAAACTTCTGCAATTGCAAAACGGCGAAATTATTTTCATTTTTTTGAAGTGTGTTTTCTTACAAAATTAAATGTTCCTTTGGATTCAAACAATTTTGCTGGAAAAAGTATTAGTATTAAAGCTCGTTATTGTATACTTTATTTCATCACCTTTCTTTCAGTTCAGGTTTTATACATTCACGCATAATTTATCATTTTGTAGCCTACAATTTGTAGTAAAATGTAATAAAATTGCTAAATTGTTGTATGTGGCTTACTGATGGCAAAGCGGAAACTGCGAGTCTTGGAATTAGTTTCGGAGTTCGTGTACTGGTGGTCAGAACCGTTCCCGCCAAGTTGCGGAAATCACGTTGAGCAGGTAAAAATGGCGGAGTTCGTGTGAGCCGGCACACGCGCGGATAGTTTTTGTCAGGTATGGGCTATCGTAAGTCGGCCGTACCTTCTCAAAGGAACCATGCCGTAATTTGCCTCCGGTGATTTAGGGACATCATGTATAACATATAGCAGTGGTGGCCGCAAGCGGCTATCCTGCCGAACGCGAGTCCAGTGTGTCACCACTGTGCAGCTCGCCCTGTTACTGCCTTGTAATGGTGGAGTGAGGTTCACCAAAATACATAGGAAATGGACTGCAGTATACAGATTAGTGTGACTGCCCTATTTTCCAATCACTAGGAACAGTTCTTGCTGGAGGAACCACGGAAAAATGTGGTAAAGAGTGGCGGGGCGGACTGATGGCGAAGGGGGTTGGGGGAGGAACCCTCTGGGTCTCTCGTCTTGAGGGCCTCCATATCTCGAAAGCTACTAACATCTATTTCCAAGTGGACAGGAGCACAGACAAATATATACAAACGGGAAGCCTCCGTAAGGGTCCGGTCCTACGCTCAGGGGTGCGGGGAGGGAGGTTTTCCAGCAGTTCCGTAAGATGTCCCATGATAGTGCTGCGGTCAGAAACAGCTCTTTAAACTGGCCAGAGCAGGCGGCAGGTAGCAGCTCTCCCCACCACCACCTCCCCTCAAATGCCAGCAAGCTGGACACAGCTGTGGCCTCGTGGCAGGCGACACAAGCTCTCCCCTCAGCCTCCCCTCCACGCTACCATCTGACGTGCGAGAGGCACCCTAATCCAGCGATCCGCCTGACACCTGCTAGCATCTTACGGAACTACGAGGGGAACGTAGAACAGTGGTTTAGAGGGGGCTGCTCCTCTGTATATGTTACTCTGTGACAGGGGGCCTCATTTTTTGTTTTGTCGCCCCGGACCCCCGACTGCCCCAATCGGCCACAGAAAAGGGGGGAGGGGCCGATTAAATCCATTGGAGGTTCCCTACAGAAACTGTCGAGCCCTGAATCTTCACTGTGTTTTAGAGGTTTGAGCTGCTTATCAACACCACTATTAGAATCACACTGTCAGTCATCAATTTTTGTTGATATTCCTCTGTCAATGAATCAAGATTTTTTTTTCTTTGGCAGATTTCACACACCGTAGAACATCAGAAGTTATTCAAAGCTTCAAACTACAAAAGTCATATTACACATATACTTCTATCGTCCTAAACGCAATTACAACTCTGTTGTTAAAACTTTCCAGACAAACAACGAAAGCTAGCTTTGCTTAAATGTTCAAATGTTTGTAGAGCTTATAGGACTTAACTACAGGGTCATCAGTCCCAAAGCTTACAAACAACTTATGAACTAGCTTATACTAAAGACGGCACAAACATTCATGCCCGAGGGGGGGATTCGAACCCCGACGGAGAACGGCCTCGCGCATCGTAGCATAACTCGTCAATGCGCTCGGCCGTGCCGCCGCGGCTAGATTTGCTTAACCCTGGGCAACGAAAGCATTGCCTACAGAGTCTTCGGGGATTGTCTGTAGGTCTGTTGCTCAGTTACCGGCGGCCAGTGCACACGTGACCAGCAGCAGCTCTAGATTTTACAGTAACCGGCTTCTTAATAGAAGCGACTTATTTTCATTTCGTGTGTGCTTTCTTTTGCAGCTCTTTATACTTTAGTGTGCTCGCGTGTTTATTAAGAATCGCGTTTAGTTGTCAGTTCAGTTGTTGATTTTTTTTTTTTTTTTTTTTTATTTATCAGCTCGCGTATATATTTTTCAGATTCGCCGTAAATAAAAAGTTCGGCGTTAGGTTTATATTTTTCAAAGCTCACTGTTTATCAAACTTCTGTGTCCTCAGACGTACTTACTTGAAAGAAACATAGGTTTTTAGAATGGCTAGGAACTGTGAATGCTGCGAACGGATGGAGGCAGAGTTGGTGACTCTTCGCTCGCAGCTTCTGGCGGCGTTCGCTTCGCTGGCAACGCTTGAGACTTCGATGAGTGGGCGCCGCTGTTGTGGGCCTCTCGCGGGGGTGCAGCAGACGCCCTGTGCGTCTGTTGTGCCCTCCGATCGGCCTGCGGCTGTGGCCAGCCCGCTCACTGCCCGCGAGGAGGTCGCCCCCCAATCCGTGGTGGATTGGGAGATCTCCTCAGCGCGTGTCAGGCGGCGTAAGACTTCCCGGAGGCCTCCCCAGTTAGTCTTGCCAACAGATTCGAGGCACTGTCTGTGGCAGGGGATGTTCCTGACGCAGATGGTGTCACTTGTCCTGTAGTCGCCCCTTTGTCTTCAAGATCCGGGCACTCACAGAGGGTGGGTTTGTTGGTAGTTGGGAGCTCCAACGTTAGGCGGTAATGGAGCCCCTTTGGAAAATGGCTACTAGGGAGGGGAAGAATTCCAATGTGCACTCCGTGTGCATACCGGGGGGAGTCATTCCAGATGTGGAACGGGTCCTTCCGGATGCCATGAAGAGCACAGGGTGCAGCCAGCTGCAGGTGGTGGCTCACGTCGGGACCAATGATATGTGTCGCTTTGGATCGGAAGAGATCCCCTCCGGTTTTGAGCGCTATCAGAACTGGTAAAGACTGCCAGTCTTGCTTGCAAGATGAAAGCGGAGCTCACCATCTGCAGCATTGTCGACAGGACTAACTGCGGACCTTTGGTTCAGAGCCGAGTGGAGGGTCTGAATCAGAGGCTCAGACGGTTCTGCGACCGGGTGGGTTGCAGATTCCTCGACTTGCGCCAAAGGGTGGTGGGTTTTCGGGTTCCGCTAAATAGGTCAGGAGTCCACTATACTCAGGAAGCAGCTACACGGGTAGCGGGGGCTGTGTGGCGTGGACTGGGCGGTTTTTTAGGTTAGATGGCCTCGGGAATACACAAAATGGGTTTCAGTCTCAAAGGGGGCAGGTCAGACACAGGAAGAAAGCAGATCTAGAAAACATTGGTATAACAGTTGTAAATTGTCGTAGCTGTATTGGGAAAGTTCCAGAGCTCCAAGCGCTGATAGAATGTACTGAAGCACAAATCGTTATAGGTTCTGAAAGCTGGCTGACGCCTGAGATAAATTCGGCCGAAATTTTTTCGAAGGGCCAAATGGTCTTCAGAAAGGATAAAATAAATAAAAAAGGGGGTGGCGTGTTTATTGTTGTTACAAACGGTTTATCCTGCAGTGAAATTGAGGCAGATACTTCCTGTGAGTTGGTTTGGGTAGAGGTTATACCTGACAACCGGAATAAATTAATAATTGGATCTTTTTATCGGCCCCCTGACTCAGACGATGCGGTTGCAGAAATGTTCAAAGAAAGCTTGAATCATATTTCATATAGGTATCCGAAGCATACTGTTATAATCGGTGGCGACTTTAATTTACCCTCTATATGTTGGCATAATTACGTATTCAAAACCGGCGGCAAATATAAAATATCGTCCGAACTAGTTCTGAATGCTTTTTCTGAAAACTACTTCGAACAGTTAGTTCATGAACCCACTAGAATAGTAAGTGATTGCGAAAATACCCTTGATCTCCTAGCAACAAATAATCCGGAGATAGTAAAGAGCATCAAAACAAATACAGGAATTAGCGAACATCGAGTTGTAGTAGCGAGACTAAATGTCGAAATTCCCAAATGCACAAAAAATAAACGAAAAATATATCTATTCAATAAAGCAGATAAAAATTCGCATCACGCTTTCCTGAGTGATAATCTCCAGTCTTTCAAAACTAAAAATGCGAGTGTAGATCAGTTGTGGCTTACTTTCAAAGACATAATATCAGTAGCAATCGAGAGATTTATACCAAATAAATTAATAAAAGATGGGGCTGACCCCCCGTGGTACACAAAACAGGTCATATCACTGTTGCAGAAACAAAGAAAAACGCATGCAAAATTTAAAAAGACACAGAATCCACAAGACTGGCAATCTTTTACTGAAACTCGCAACCTAGCGCGGACATCAATGCAAGAAGCCTATAGTAGTTACCACAACGAAATCCTGTCTCGTAATCTTGCAGAAAATCCAAAGAAATTCTGGTCATATGTGAAGTCCTGGAGTAGTAAAACAACTTAAGTCACTAAACAAAAACAAATCTTCCGGGCTAGATTGTATACCAACTAGATTCCTCTCAGAGTATGCTGATGCAATAGCTCCGTACTTAGCTATAATTTACAACCGATCACTCAGCGAAAGATCTGTACCCAAAGACTGGAAAGTTGCCCAAGTTACTCCAATATTCAAGAAAGGCAATAGGAGTGATCCCCAAAATTACAGGCCTATCTCATTGACGTCGATTTGCAGTAGGATTTTGGAACATATACTTTGTTCGAATATTATGAACTACCTCGAAGAGAATGACCTAGATTCAGAAAGTATCGCTCTTGCGAAACACAGTTTGCCCTTTATTCACATGAAGTGTTGAATGCCATCGACAAGGGATCTCAAATCGATTCCATATTTTTGGATTTCAGGAAGGCTTTTGACACTGTACCCCACAAGCGGCTTCTAATGAAATTGCGTGCTTATGGAATATCTTACCAATTATGCGATTGGATTCACGATTTCCTATCAGAAAGTACACAGTTCGTTGTAATTGACGGTAAGTCATCGAGTAACATAGAAGTGATATCTGGCGTTCCACAGGGAAGCGTTATAGGTCTCCTACTCTTCCTCATGTTTATAAACGATTTAGGAGACAATCTGAATAGCTCCCTTAGACTGTTCGCGGATGATGCTGTCGTTTATCGGTTAGTGAAGTCAACAGAGGATCAAAAGCACCTGCAAATCGATTTAGACAAAATTTCTACTTGGTGCGAAAATTGGCAATTAACACTAAATAAAGAAAAGTGTAAAGTAATACACATGACCACTAAAAGAAATCCGCTGAACTTCAATTACACGATAAATCAGTTAAACCTTAAGGTCGTAAATTCTACCAAATACCTAGGAATTACAATTACGAACAACTTTGACTGGAGAGAACACATAGAAAATATTGTGGGGAAGATGAATCAAAGTTTACGTTTCATTGGCAGAACGCTTCGAAGATGCACCAGCTCCACCAAAGAGACTGCCTACATCACACGTGTACGTCCTCTCCTGGAGTACTGTTGCCCCTTGTGGGACCCTCACCAGGTGGGACTGACGGAAGATATTGAGAAGGTTCAGAGAAGGGCAGCTCGTTTTGTTTTATCACGTTACGGGGGGAAAAGCGTCACGGAAATGTTGCACGAATTGGGGGTGGAAATCATTAAAAGAAAGACGTTATTCATTGCGGCGTGATCTGTTTGCGAAGTTTCAATCACCGACTTTTACTTCTGAATGTGAAAATATTTTGCTAGCACCCACCTACTTAGGGAGACATGACCATCCCAATAAAATAAGAGAAATCAGATCGAAAACGGAACGATTTAGGTGTTCATTCTTCCCGAGCGCTATTAGAGAATGGAACGGTAGAGAAAAGTTATAAAAGTGGTTAATGAACCCTCTGCCAGGCACTTAAATGTGATTTGCAGAGTATCTATGTAGATGTAGATGTCTGAACTTTTACTTGCTGTTAAATGTTACCTTCTTCCAATACGACACTGATATATGAACATTAAGCTTACCCCTCAGGGGCTCAGAATTAATTTGCTGAGTACGGGCTTGGCGAACCCGGGGTCCTGAGCCGTGGGCTGTGTCGCGCCAACAGTCCGCTACACCGTAATTTCTGTGCGTGCTTCAACGACCATAGTTCGGCGCGATGGTGGACCGTTGTACGTTTCAGACCTCGGGGTTCTTGGCTTAATCGCCCGGGTCGCGAGGACGGTACAAACCTCTATAAAAAAATAAAAAAATAAAAATAACAACCTCGATCTCAAGGTGTGCTACGTGCCGAGGAGATGCATGGCTGTTGGGGTTGAACAATCGCTAGCGAGCAACCTCTGAGGAACCTGCCTGGGTGGACATTTAGTTCTCTAGCTGCTCGTGGGACCAGAATGAAACGAGCAAATAATAGCGTCACCACACACAAATGTGGCGTCTCTAAGCGTGGCAGAACAAAATATGATGATTCTTAGACGTTCCCTTCCCTTGGCACCCCTTGGGAGGAACGAAGAGGCCTTCGCCGATCCGAACCATGCTCGCTATGATATCTAGTGGTGTGTGCACGTTCTGATGGAGAGTCTTTTATGTTCACTAAGCCACAGTTCCTTGTCCAAGATCTAGAAGACATTTTGTCGAAGTGGAGTATTTCTCAAAGATGAAAAGTGGGGCTGTACTGATACAGACGGCGTCCCCAGTCCAATCGCGCGCATTACTTGCCTGCGATGAGCTTTGTGAGATCCCGGTGAGTGTCACGCCCCACAAGTCCTTAAACATGGTCCATGGTATAATCTACCATAGAGATCTGTTGTCCCTGACCGATGAAGAGTTGCGAGAAAACCTGCAGCGTCGAGGTGTTTATTTCGTCCGTCGGGTGTATAGGGGACCTAAAGAAAACAGGGTTGCCACCGGTGTTGTTATCTTGGCCTTCGAATGCGATTCACTGCCTGAGAAGGTTAAGATAATGATATATATCGGTGTGGTGTAAAGCCATATGTGCCACCTCCTACGCGGTGTTTTCGGTGCTGGAAGTTCGGGCACATGTCGTCCCGATGTACTTCCAGCCCAAACTGCAGGGAATGTGGGCGGCCATCGCACTCGGACACCCCTTGTATCCGACCTCCTGTTTGCGTAAATTGCAGGCGCCATGCTCGCCAAATTTGCACTGTTCTTCATCGGGAAAGGAAAATAATGGAAATAAAGACCCTGGGTCGGCTCACTTTCTCTGAAGCACGCAAGAAGTACGAGCGGCCCCTCCCTGTGCAGATGGCATCGTCTTTTGCCGCAGTCACAGCGGCACCTATTCCATTCAGATCGACGATATCAGTATTGACTCCATCCGTGGGTCCTACGGGCCAACAACCTTCTACTGCCCCCTCGATGGGAGGGGGACCATCTACATCCCTTGCTTCCCCAACATCTGTGAGAGCAATATCTACCCCATCATCAGGGACTCCAGTCCCCACTCCCCAGCTGGAGAAGCAACAGTCTTCCCCAGCCCCTCTCGCCCGGAAGGGGTCTCTTGTGCCACCCTCTCCTGAGGCTTCCACGAGTGGTTTGGAGGGTCCCAGTCAGAGGCTGCAGGATCCACCTGCCCCCAGTAAACGGGTTTCCCGATCGACATCAGGCCCAGAAACCACTTGTGAGAAGTCCTCCCAGCCATTAAGACCGAAAGGGCAGCGGGAGGTAAAGAAGAAAAAGCCTAAGAAGAAAGTCTCCTCCGTGACTTCAAAGTCAATTCCTAATTCATCTACTTTGGAGGATGAGGTACAGATCTTCGCGTCTCTTGAGGATCTGGCCCTAACTAAGACACTTGAACCAATGCTCCTAGATGATGTAGAGGTGCAACGACTGGCAGACCGCAAATCTTTGGACTGACAATATTCAGTCCTACATCATAGCGTTCCAGCACAACGTGATTCAAATTCTTCAATGGAATTGCGGGGTTTTTTCAACCGTCTAGCTGAGCTGCAGCAGTTGTTGTGCCATTTCCCAGTGCTGGAAACCTGGTTTCCTGCTCAGCGGACCCTATCCCTCCGTGGCTATTGGGGCTATTTCAACAACTGTGCCGACTGTGACAGAGCCTCTGCTAGTATTAGCGTCGCTGAGCGGCGGCTAAAGGGGGTCATCCGAAAAGCCGAAACACGGGCCTTTACCCATGGTTTTCAGTTTTTCGCGCAGAAAACCCGCTTGATGCACTTTTGTCGCCGTCAGGCAGTTCACATGGATCCCGAGTTATATCTGGGTGGTGAATTGCTTGTCATCGAAGAGACGCATCGGTTTATTGGGATGGTATTCGACAACAGGCTTACTTGGGTGCCATGTCTGCGTCAGCTGCGACAAAAAGGCTTGGGACATCTTAATATTCTCCGATGTTTGAGTCATACTGCTTGGGGTGCTGCTCGTTCCACCCTCTTGCAGCTGTACAAGTCCTTGATACAATCAATGCTTGACTATGGGTGCCTGCTATACGACTCGGCAGCACCATCCGCCTTGAGGATCCTTGATCCCATCCACCATAGTGGTATCCGGCTGGCGACTGGGGCCTTACGCACTAGCCCTGTGCCATCATGTCTTCTTGCCGAAGCAGGGATTCCTCCATTACACTTTCGCCGGCAGCAGCTACTCGCTAGCTATGTTGCTCGAGTCCATGCCACGCCACACCATCCGAATCGCAGGCTTTTGTTTCCGACTGCTACTCCTCCTTTTCCACCATGTCGACCTAGATCAGGTCTTCCAATCGCGATCCAGGTTCGTACACCCTTCCTCTCCCTGACGCTTTTTCCTGCCGATCCCGTATCCCTCCTTGGTCTATCCCTCGTTTGAAGCTCCACCTGCAATGTCCTGCGATACAAAGACGTTAGTTTCACCAATGACACTCCGTTGCAAGTTTTTGGCACTCCTTGCTACTCACCGTGATGCAGGAGTCCTCTACACTGATGGCTTTCTGGTAAATGGCAGAGCCAGTTACGCTTTTGTTCAAGGCGACCACACAGAACAACGGTCGCTGCCACCTGGCTGTGGTATTTTTACAGCTGAACCGATCGCCATATCTCGTGCTCTTGATCACCTAAAAACATGCCCCCGGAAGTAGTATGTCGTGTGCAGCGACTTCCTTAGTGGCTTGCAAGCCCTTTCCCTGTATTTCCCTTCCCATCCGTTGGTGCAATCCATTCAAAATGCCGTCACTTCACTCGGAAAGTCTGGCTGTTCAGTGGATTTTATTTGGACCCCCAGCCAGATTGGCATCCCGGGGAACGAGCGTGTCGATCGGCTGGCTAAACTAGCCACCACCGCTCCTCCCCTGGATATTGGTATCCCAGAACGGGATATCCGATTCGATTTGCGCCACAAGGTTTTTGAGACTTGGAACACGTTATGGGCAACACTGAGCACTTCCAATAAGCAGCATGCGATCAAGTCCTCTACGGCCGTCTGGAAGTCGTCTTTCAGGCCTTCCCGTAGGGACTCTGTTGTCCTGTGTCGCTTACGTATTGGCCATACGTGGTTGGCGCATGGCTATCTTTTACGTCAGGAAGACCCACCGAATTGCCGTTGTGGAAATTTGTTGACAGTGGTCAACATCCTGTCGGACTGTCCACTTTTAGCCGCCTTGCGGCAATCTTTTGATCTACCTACTGCGCCTGCCTTGATTTTATCTGACAATGCCTCAATGGCTGACAGAGTTTTAGGTTTTATACACACAACTGGATTTTATCATTCTATTTAGTGGTGGGCTTATGCCTGGTGTCTCAGGCTCCCACCTCTCCCCTTACATTCTGATGTTTACCTCCGAGTTTTTAGTCTGCGCAGAGTGACTGGCTCATCTTGTATTTGTTTGCGATCAGCCAGCCACTATTCCCTGCTCTATTTTAGCTTAGTTCAACACTTGGTTTCTCTTATTCCTGTCTTCTTCAGTGTTGTTGAGAGTATCAAGTTCATTGGCATGCCTCTCTTCTGGGTGTTGAACTATATTTTATCTTTTCCTACTTGGATGTCTTGTCTTCGCTAGGACCAGGTGACTGATAACCATGAGTTTAGTCCCCTCTAAACCCCAAACAACAACATTAAGCTTATTTTTGTTACTCGTGAAGATTGCAAGTTTGCAAATTGAACTCGCTCTAGTTTCCCGTTCCACAGATACTCTTTAAGACTTATTTCTGTTCTTCAAAAGGTAACAGCATATTTACTTCCATTCCTGCAACCAGTTCCGATTCGCTGCCCAAATAGAAAATTATTTCCACACGCTTCAACAAAATTGTAGTTCATTCGTATATTACACTATACGAGCTACAACCAAAAACCCGATTACGTCTGGACAGACGTCATATAGATTGGTCATGATAGGTGAAATCTTGCGGGAAGAGGTGTGACACCGAGTCCTAGAATAGATGCATAAAACAATCTTCTTCTTTCTCTTCAGCCCTTTCCCGCACACGCAGGTTCGGCTTGTTATTCTGGATTTGGCGTGTTAATATTGACGGGGTGGACGGATGCCCTTCCTGCCGCCACCCCCTCCCCCGGGAGGAAATGTGTACCCCAAATGTCTGTGTATAGTGTTATATGTGTTAAAGTGTAGAGTGTTGTTAAATGTTTGAGAATCGTGTAACTGAGGCGGGACTCGGGGACCAGTTCGGTATTCACCTAAGGGGATGTGGAAAACCGCCTAAAAACCACATCCTGGCTGGTCGGCACTCCGACCCCCTTCTTTAATCCGCCGGGTGGATTCTAACCGGGGCCGGTACGCCTCCCCGTCTCGGAAAGCGGTGCGCTAGACCGCACGGCTAACCGATCGGGTAAAAAATGCATAGAACAATGTACATGGCTAAATCGGGAACAGCGAAATAACACGGGAGAAGTTATGATACAAAGATGTCTTTTAGCAACTACGCAAAAAAAAACACCGGGTGTAACCCAATCGTTGTTGACATATTCCTCTGAGAGATTACTCTACTACAAAAATCATCTCTACAAAAGGACAGTAATACCAGCAACTGTGTACGGCAAGATCCACATCTCGACCGAGCGAGGTGGCGCGGTGGAAACACATTGGAATCGCACTCGGGAGGACCGTGGTTCAAATCCACCTTCAACCATCCACATTTAGGTTTTCACTGATTTCCCTAAATCACTCCAGGCATATTCCGAGAAGGCACGCCAGCTATCCTCCATCCTTGCCCAAACAATCCGAGCGGGAGGTGAAATGGCGACGCTGTCGAAGCGGCGTTGAACCCTAATCTTTCTTGCACCTGCTTCTCGATCTACATACATACAACGCAGTCGACCGCAAGGTGCGCGACCGAGAGTATTTCGTACCATTGTTATCAATTTTCTCTTTTGTTCCACTCTTAGATAGAAAAACGAGTGCTTGTATGCCTCTTGGTGGCCTTGCGCAAAATTTAAGCAGGAGGCAGTAGAATCAATTTGTAGTCAGCTTCAAATTCCGTCCCTCTGAATTTCCTCACCAGTGTTTCTCGAAGAAGTCATCGCTTTGCTTCCAGTGATTCTCATTTGAGTTCCCGAAGCATCTCTATCACACTGGCGCGCAGATCGAACTCACCAGTAACGCACATGCAGCCCACCTCTGAATTGCTTCCATGTCTCCCTTTAAACCGATTTGGTGGGAAATGCAAAACGAGCAATACTCAAGACGGAATCACACAAGCGTTTCATCTGTTGTCTCCTTTACAGATACATCAACGTAAAATTATCCTAATAAACGGAACATCGACCTTCCCCACGACTGTCCTTTTACATGCGCATTTCATTTTCTACCGCTCTGCAACGACACGCCTAAGTAGTTAATCGACTCCATTGCGATAAGCAGCACACCACTGATGCTGTATTCAAACATTTGGATCACCTTACTTATTATTATTTTACATTCCTCAGACCAACTAGAAATTTGTTAAAAAACTGTTGTACAGCTTATGGGACTTAACTACGGGGCCATCAGTCCCTAAACTTACAATCTACTTATGAACTAGCTAATACTAAGTACAGCACAAATAACCATGCCCGAGGGGGGATTCGAACCCCCGACCGTAGTGGCCGGGCAGACCGTGACTGACGCGCCGCAGACCCCTCGCCCAACGCGGCCGGCTAGAAATTTGTCTAAGATTTCTTGCATCCTACTATAGTTATTCAATAACGAGAACATCGTACACCACAGCATCATCAGTTAACAGCCTTAGATTGCTATGCACTCTGTCTATCAGGTCATTTTTGTAGATAGAAAATAATAACATTCCTGTTACACTTCGCTTGGGCACTCCTGTCGATACATTTGATCCTGATGAACACTCGCCGTCGAGGACAACGTACTAACTTCTATTAGTTAAGAAGTCTTACAAGGAGACCACATGGGTGTAGGATTTTAGAATTTTTTGATACTTATGTTACGTGAAGTTCAGAACTAAAATAACCATCAGGCAGAGCCATTCGACGCAACTCTTAAAAACTCTGGAGAAAATCGACTTTGAAGATCAGCAAGTAATAAATAGTAAGTACCAATATGTAACTCACTTGCAGCGTTCTGGCCTTAAAACCGCAGGGGCGATAGTTCGAATCCTGCCGTAACTAATTTTTTTTTTACTTTTTTCCGTTGTGTTCGAATACTTACACGATTTTAATATCTAATGGTAATTTTTACGAAAAGTGCACGCATTTTTGTGTATTCGTAATTTTCTATATTTATAGAAGATTGTTAATAATTGTGGTTTCAATTTTTAAAAAAGTTACATTTTACAGTATTTGCTTCACTATTAGTTCACAACGATAGCCATTTGACTGTTTAGTTTGGGAAGACCTATGACACCGTTTTTGGAAAGTCATCACCATGGCTACTAATAGCTTCCCAAATAGGGAAGTGACAAGGTTTTCAGCTCTTCTAAATTTAAAAAAAAAAAAAAAAAAAAAAAAAAAAAAAAAAAAAAAAAAAAAAAAAAAAAAAAAACGGTCACAGTGGGATTCGAACTACCAAATCTATGGTTGTCAGTCCAAAACGATAGGGCTTTTTTAATTTTTTTTCCTTTCATCTGGTAGATCTGTGGTTCGCGGTCGTTCGTTCAGTTTGTTCGTTGAAGGGTTGGCTCAGCTTTTATTATTATTATAATTACTATTATTATTATTACAGAGGGCGTTTAGCCCCCAGACCGTGCGCGCTGAGCCACGGCGCCCGGTACCTGAGCTATACCGACAGATGGTAGAGCTGTTTTAATAATTGGTACTTAGGTGTACTTTGCAAAACTTCAAAGTTCATTTTCTCGAGAATTTTGAGAGTTGCCTGGAATGGCTTTGGTAGATTGTTATTTATGTTCCGAACTTCGCGTACCCTAAATATAAAGAAATTGTAAAATCCGATACTCATGTGGCCTCCTTGTTAGAGCCACTCATATCTGGGAATCCATTCCATGTGCTCGTACCTTCGCTATCAGTCTGCAGTGCGTCCGCTTGTCAGACGCCTCTCGGAAATCAAGAAACATGCCCTACATAACACGGGCCTCCAGCCAAATAGCATACTGCAACACAAACCACCACCTCCTGACCGGTCGCTGCAAGCATCGTAGGAAGGGTGGCTTCTCAGAGCGCCGCAAAATAACAGGTCGCTGGGGTGTGAAACCAGCACACCGGAGTAGCGGAGGAGTCTCAAGTAGCAGCGCAGGGACGGACTGACAGCTCATGGCCGTTGGGACTAATGTTACATAATACAACACACACTGCTCAAAAAATTATGGGACCATACATACGATAACGTATTTTATATAGATATTGGTCAGAATTGATGTGCGATATTTTGCTGTCTCAAGTCTTTACATGAGGTTTACATAGCGTTAGAGCGAGTCACAATAATACGAGGCAACACTCCACACAAATGCCTTCAGAAAGTACTTCCTTAGGCTTAAATCAATATTCGATGTTAAAAAAATTGTCTTTTTCAAGAACGCTTTTCTTCCCATTGCCCTCTGCATTTTATATCCTCTGTACTGCCACCATCATTTGTTATTTTACTGCCCAAGTAACAAAACTCATCTACCTCCTTTATTGTTTCGTTACCTAATATAATTCCTTTAGCATCACCTGATTTTCTTAGACTGCATTCCATTACCCTAGTTATTCTCTTGTTAATGTTCATTTTATATGCACCTTCCAGCACACTGTCCATTCCAGGTCCTTTGCTGTCTGTGACAGAATTACTATGTCGTCGGTAAAGTGCAAAGTTTCTAATTCTTCATCCTGAACTTTAATTCCTGCTCCAAATTTCTCCTAGATTTCCTTTATAGCTTGCTCAATGTACAAATCGAATAACATTGGAGAAAGGCTACAATCCTGTCTTACTCCCTTCCCAACCACTGCATCCCTTTCATGCCCTTCAACTAAACTAATACCCTAATTGTTTTGACCATTGTATTACTTTAGACAAGGGCGTAGATAATTTTTTCTTCTTGAGTGGTTTCACGTCCTTAAGAGTTTTTGTTGGCTGGTATTCGAACAAGTGCTCCTCGAGTTTTATGTCACCTGGTGTCATAATTTCGTACAGGATGACCGTATAGAAATGATGTCGGCAGCTTTCCCTTTATTACGCCGTGACTCCAGGACTTCTGCATCGGCTCTCCGCTGTCATAAACCCTCCATTGGACTTTTAAGGCCCTATATGCACTTTGGAATTTTAAGGCCCGACCAACCAACTGACCACCGAACCAACCAAATTCGTAGTAGCCTACACACGATCCGACCAACTGCAGGCAGCGATGGCAGCGCCTTCTTGTTCTGGTGTGATTTTGTCGAACTGTTTTTGTTTTCGCTTGTACGCTGTGCAGACGATCGCAAGCAGGAAGTTGCTCGGGTAGCATTACACACGGTACATTTTGTCGGGTGAAGTGGTAGGGGTCGGCTGTCGGGCGGTCACGCCCAACAAACCACCCGACGACAAGGAAAGTTGGTCGGGAAGAGCCTCGTCACGTCTAATTTATCGGACCGCCAATGGATTGGACCCGACAAATCGTACGTGTGTAGGGACCTTTACACTTTTTAGCCGGTTGCCCCGGTCAGCTGGGTCAAGGTCCGTAAAACAAGGTTTAGCAGTAAGCGTTCTGTGCTGCCATTGGTTGAGGCTGTGACGTCACGCTGAAACAGCAGCTGTCTCGGGTAACGGCGCTACAGTATGTGGAACGCGCATTTGAGTGGCGCGTTTGTGGTGTATTTCACTTTCTATTCAAACAATGATAAGTAGATTTGCTGTCTGCTATTGCTCGAATGCTATAGTTAAATTCTGTAGACTGTCTAGCCTTCAGACAGATACTTCTGACTTTGAAAGTTCGAGCATCTATCGAATCGAAACATTCAACAGCAAACAAAAAGTGTAGCCTGTCTTTGCAGTTGCCCGCCGAATTAAATATTGTAAATGAGCTTTCCGTTTGCTGACTTCGCTCTGAGAAGAAGTCTACTAGTAAACAAGATCTACGGAGATTGACGTTTTCACTCGAGTAATTCGTTCCGTCTCAGTGTTTAAGCCTACATTTTCATCATCACTAAAACGTCATTTAAAATACCTGAGTTGTAACAGAAACCGCGGTTCACCCAAGATAGCAAGACTAACTACGCAGGTAAAAAGTTCTTCGAGTTTTTCCTTGTGAAAATTATGGACTTTCTGCGAAACGACACGTAAAGTGGCAGATTTACAAATGTACCCTTTTTTCCATGGAACTTGTTTTGAAACGTGTAATGGACCACTGATTTGATTAGGTAACAAGATTTTGCCTAGTATGCGATTAATTTCTCGAGACAAAAACTCTTTTGTTAGTTTCCTCTTAGTGCAGACGTCATTTCCTTGAAGATCTTTATACATACTCCTAATTTCAAACATACGTTTTAAGATGAGGATTTCTCCTCTGTAATGACGCTACATAATTCTGTAAAGGGACTTCATTTGAACCATTACAAACAACTTCATCCTTAAAAGTACGTTTGTCAACATTCTACTACTTCTCCCGATTTCACTTTTACACTCATGTGCTATCACTGGCGGTACCCGCCGGCCGCGGTGGCCGAGGTGACTGAGGCGCTCCAGTCACGGTCAGCACGGCCACTACGGTCGGGGGTTGGAAACCCCCCCTCGGGCATGGATATTTGTGCCGTCCTAGTTCATAAGTAGTTTGTAAATTTAGGGACTGATGACCCCGTAGTTAAGTCCCATAGACTATACAAACATTTTTTTTTTTTTTTAACTGGCGGTACTATCACAAGGCAAAGGCAAATTACTTGATGGACATCTTAGGCACCCGTTTTGACTGTAAATTTAGCAGTTCCGCACGCAAATCTTTGATATTATTTGAACCTAGAAAACGAGTAGAGGATAACCTAGCATTTTCAACATTTACGTCTTTTCTATATCACTTGGAAGGTGAAATCTTTTGCAGATTTGCATCACGTGCGAAACAGTGAAGCACTAAATCAGTCCCTTTTGTATTTCGGTAAGTTAGTTGAAGTAGTTTGTATGTCTAAGGACCGTTGTCCTCACCAGTTTCGTCCCGTAGGATTACAAACATTTTGAAATTTCTTTTATTTCGATTGTGAAAATTACTGCTAACAACAACGCTAAAAACACTTTTACTGGTAAATCCCTCACTATCTAAACCGACAGTACTCGCGAAACCAGAGGTTCGTTCGAGTGGCGCTGCTGACGATCTGAAACGGTTTGAGGCGTTCGAGTGGCACTTTTGACTCTTTCTGACGATATCAGACTGACAAATCAGGTGTTCGAGTGGCGGAGCTGATAGTTTGAGATCGTTTATTTGAGTAAGCAGATTTTCGTCAAAATGTTTTCTGGCTGACTCCAAAGCGTTTAACAAGCCTACTCCAAAAGACAAGCCTGCACATTTACGAAGATGTTGTGTTCCAAGTCTTCCATTTTCTCTTGACTGAGGCTGAGCTTTGTATATTAGACAGGCATTCTTTCAACTTATGTGGCCTTCTAATACAGGTCCCCTTTTTATTACACCCATACATACTATAAATGAAAGGTGTGAAAATTTTCATAACATACGAATTTAAAGATGAATTCGTATGTTTTTACAGTTTGGATTGTGATATATTCGCCTGAAAATGAAGTCAAAATAGTCCTACTGAGATTTTCTGTGCTATCTATAAATGAAGTGATTGACACATAAGAATAATATAGTTCACAACAGGCATTAGCACTGATAGATTTTTATAACCGACATCTAGCTTTATATGTGCCACTATAGCCTCTGTTTCTCCTTGTGGTTATTTATTATAGAAATCTATTAGTGCCAATGTGGTCGTTTCTACACTAAATGTGTAACTTCTGGGAAAATCATGTACGATGATAATTCTTGCACAACACCTGCAATTTTTTGTATATTAATTTGTATGTTTCATTTTTTAAATTTTATTGTAACTCATAATAATGGGACAAAATGCATATGAAGTTGTATGTTACCGAATATTCCTTTGACACGCCACTATCCAAATTTACCTCATTTTTGTATGAGGTTTTGTCAGGTTGAATTGGCTACATTATTTATAAATGGGGGACATGTTTAGGTATATTTTGCGTTTTGTCGAAGTTTATGATCAGAATGTATTCCACAATGTATTTCTAATGGCGGAATTCACTCTGTCCGCCACCTCACGTCAACGTGAGCTTTCTCAAGAAGAATGTTTTGATGGAATGGTCGTCTGGTAACATCGCGACTCGCAAGTTAACCTAATTTCGTCACGCTATTTTCATATTATACTCGACAGATACACGGTTGGCACGCAGATGTGTCTTGATAATCTTTATTTTATTATTATACTTTGGTTTAACGGTAAATTGCAAATGTTTCATGACGACTTAAATAGTTTTCTCAATTTAGCGTCCTCCTACATAACATATCGCCAGTCATAACCCCACTTTCAACATCGGTAGAGAGCAAAGATGCCAACTACCGGTATGGGTGGCCAAACTGCGAAACAGGTGAAATAAGCGTTCGAGTTGGCTTCGGAGTTGGAAACTGTCAGAAAGCGGGCAAGCGCAGTGGAGGCCTTCCAAATCGTCAGTAACTATCAGGAACTATCAGCGTTTGGACCACTCGAACGAACCTCAAGTCTGGGCGCGCGAGCAATGTTCCTTCGGGACGTCATGCGCCGGCCATGGTGGCCGAGGGCACTGAGGCGCTTCAGTCACGGTTTGCACGGTCACTACGGTCGGGGGTTCGAATCCCCCGTCGGGCATGGATATTTGTTCCGTCTTTAGTATAAGGTAGTTTATAAGTAGTTTGTAATTTTAGGGACTGGTGACCCCGTAGTTAAGTCCCATAAACTTAACAAACATTTGAACATTTTAACGTCATGCGCTGAACAAGAGAAGTGCGTTCGCTTCTGCGCAGTAGTTAATGCGCCCCCTCTGGGCTGGTCTCGCGTCCTGCGTGTTTGGATTTGTGACTGAATTAAAAAAAGTCGTCAGCTCGATTGCTTAGCGACCTTGCTGAAAGAAATTGTAATTGAAGACCATGGAAGCTATTTTAATCAATTTAGAATGTCACCAGAACAGAGTTAGTAATGCAATAAAGAAACAAGATATTGTTATGCGTGAAGCATTGTCACCAGAACTGAAATTACAAATTGCATTGCGTTTCTTGTCAAGTAGATATTCGTCTCTACAGTACCTGTACCGTATTCCCAAATCCACAATTGCTATATTTCGTTTGTATATGTATTTGGAATTGAATGTATTTTAGTCTGCAATTCAGTAATCGTCAAACCATCAATATTTAATTCACGAATAATTCTTCAAGAGCAGTAACACGCCCCTGCTTATTCCTGAAATTTTCATCGTTAAAATCGCATAAACTCCTATGCATGACATATATGTTCAAAAAACCGAATTATTTCTTCTGTTCCTCCCTTTATGTTGTATTTTGTTCTGTATTAGTTATAACCTAACCTAAAAATACGCGCAATCAGTTTCGCCAAAGTTGGAAGGTGCCGAACCTGTTTATAGTCGAGCCGCCGAAAGAATGACTCTGACAGCTAGCGGCTGTGTTGCGCCGGCCGCGGTGGCCGAGGGGACTGAGGCGCTCCAGTCACGGTCTACACGGCCTCTACGGTTGGGGGTTCGAATCCCCACTCGGTCATGGATATTTGTGCCGTCCTTAGTCGTAGTTAGTTCATAAGTAGTTTGTAAGTTTAGGGTCTGATGACCCCGTAGTCAAGTCCCATAAGCTATATAAACATTTGAACATTTTTGATTGGCTGTGTTGCCAATGCTGCTACGCAGCTGTTCGTTGTTACGACGTGCCAATCGCCGGCATACGAATACACGTCCGAATATTTTGGAACCGTTGCTATGTACTACTAATGTGTGAACGAACGATAACAACCACGAAGTGATGAAAAACACTATTTTTGCGGTTAAAAAGAAAGGTTTAGAAATATATGTCGAGTTAAAGTAAAGCTTCATATATTCCAGTATTCCATTACTAGTCTTCAGCCAATGGTCGCTACTTGAACTTTGTTTACATATTTCATCTATAGCCATTTTCCACAAACTCTATGTTATTACTCGGACACTGTATTGTGGCAGTAAGGATGGGGCCCCTCCACGCCCACACCAACGTGGTGACCATCACAAAAGTTCTACTGTCACCTCCGTAATTAAGTTAGTTTGCTAAGGTGGATCACGGGATGTGGGAACCGCGATGTTATCCGTACGTGTGGGCGCGATCACCCATTAATACGGTGCATCTGGAGATAGAATTGGTCGAAAGGTATACGAAGGGTAAAGGTATGTAAGGGCAGAGGAAAAAAAAGTGCCAAGGCAAGAGCCAAGGGAAAAAAACCTCTGCGACAGTGGGGCAGGTATGAAGGGCAGTAGCGGTATGCTATCTGCGACAGATCATGCAAGGGTTGGTAATGTTAGTGATGGGTATTTTCTCAGTACCATTAACTTTGCTAGGTTCGTCGTAAAGAATCAGTCCGTTTTGATGCGAGGTTCTGCTGCAGCTGAGCTCCAATGATGCCTCCTGGGTCGGCTGTGGCAGAATACCTGTAACATAGCCAAGTCTGTCAAGGTAGTTAGGCAGTTCGGTCATAGAACTGGCTACGTGTGCGGGACTGTTTAGGTTTGTTTGTGTTTAGTGCGATGAATATGGTTTCCCTGCCTTGCCTGTAGGTCGGCTGTGGGCTCAGCTGGCATTGCCAGTCAGATTGCTGTTTTGCAGGGGTTTGCCATGTTCATCGTGTTTGTGAGTTGGTGTTCCCTACGGCCGTAGGTGGTTAGTCTCTGAGGAGAAGTGTTTTTGGGCGATTATGTTTCCACCTATGGTTGTGATAGTAGTTCCCCAAGCGTAGGATGAAGGGGTTGTTCGAGTGTCTCGAGTTTCTGTATAGTCGTGTGGCGAGTTTCTTGAATACCACCGAGAGGCGCTCTAGGCGGTATTCATTGTGAAGGTCCACGGTGCGTGTGTATCGTGGAGCGTTGCTAATGATGCGTAGTACCTTGTTCTGTATGAGCTGCAGGCGGCGCAGCCGTGTTGGCGCCGCGTATGCCCAGCACGGAGCACCGTACGTCATCAGAGGTCTAATATGTGTCATGTAGAGGTTCCTCGACACCCGGCTATTCAGTTTGCTTTCCCTGTTGAGCATCGGGTAGAGTTGTTTGAGCCTCGCGTTTGCTCTGTTGGTCATGTGTTGTATGTGGTCCCCCCATATGAGTTTCCGGTCCAGCCAGACACCAAGGTATTTGACTTTCTCACGGAAGCGTATTGGGCGTGTATGTAGAGTAATTGGTCTACAGTGTTGGTGTTTGCGCAGGTGTTTCGGTCTGCGTGTGAACAGAACTGCCTCACACTTGTCAACGTTGACTTTGACACGCCATTTCTCCAACCAAGGTTCGGCAGTTCTGAGTGCTGTCTGTAGGCGTGAGTTAATGTTTGATGGCTTCCAATCTTGCGCCATGATGGCGGTGTCATCTGCGTAGATTGCAGTCATCGTGTTATGTGTGGATGGAAAATCATTAATGTATAGGTTAAACAAGAGGGGCCCCAGGATGCTGCCTTGGGGTACTCCGGCTTGAATACCATGTCGTGTAGACTGTTTGCCCTGCACGTCAGTGTTGAAGCTTCTGTTGGTGAGATATGAGTGTATGAGATGCACGAGTCCGTCGGGAAACGCGGCGTCGTTAAGTTTGCGTATAAGGCCGTTGTGCCAGAGACGATCGAAAGCTTTTTCGATGTCCAGGAACACCGCCCCAGTGGCTTTGTTTTTGTTGTAGCCGTCTGTTATGTGTTCAACTACGCGGAGGAGTTGTTGTGTTGTGGAGTGGTGATTCCTAAATCCGAATTGCTCCGGTCTTAGGGTGTCATTGGTGATGCAGTGCCGAGTGAGACGTTTAAGTATTACCTTCTCAACTATCTTACTGAGCGAGCTCAGCAGACTGATGGGTCGGTAATTTTGTGGGAGGGAGTTGTCTTTCCCTGGCTTCCTGAACATCAGGACCTTGGCCGCCTTCCAAAAGGCAGGGAAGTGTTGGTGTTGCAGGATAGCATTTGTGATGTGTGTCAGGTACTCTACTGCTCTATCCGTGAACTCCTGGAGAACCCGGTTTTGAATGCCATCATGGCCAGGCGCTTTTCTGGCTGTGGTGTGCTTGATGGCCCATGTGATTTCATGTGTGCTAGTACGTCTAATTTCGTTGCGCGGAGGCTGGGCCATGAAGCGTGTGATCGCCTGGTCCGTCTCTAGTGTGAACACTGGGTCGGAAGGAGCCAGGTTCGGTGTGAATGACGCTGCTAGTGTTTGGGCCATTAGCTCAGCTTTCTCTTCCGCTGAGTATGCTGGGCCGTTTGGTCCCTGTAAGGTAGGCGTGTAGAGTTTCTCCCTGGTGAAGTGTCTGGCCAGAGCCCACACTCCAGGACGTGTGGTATCAAGTCCAGCGAGTTTCTGGTCCCATTGTGTCGTTTTGAATGTTGTTATTTTACCCCGTATGATACCATGTAGCCTGTTGACGTGATGTTTATACACCGGACGCCTGGTACGCTGCCAGTATCTCCTGAGTCGGTTTCTCATTGAGATAAGGCCCAGGATTTCCTGGGGCAGGGCCGCTGAGTGTTGTTGTGTGGCACGTAATGGTATGGATTCGGCTATTGCGTCTTGGACAGCAGTTGCGAGGACTTCAACAGCTTCATCAATTTGTTCTGTTTGTGTAATCTCGTGAGTATCAGGAATACGATTATCAAGCGTTTCCTTGAACAGAGCCCAATTTGCGCGCTTGTAATTTAGTATCCTGCGTGGTTCATTGTACTGCAGTGTTTCTTCCGTGTGAAGTATAACGGGGGTGTGGTTGGAAGGCAGATCGTTTACAACCTCAAGGTTGAGGGTAACTGTTATGCCCTTGATGAGAGCCATGTCTATCACGTCTGGCCTTTGGGCAGTCTGCCAAGAGGGTAAACAAATCAGGACAACCACTTTACAAGTAGTAAAATCGCCTCTTCCAGTGAATTTATTTGTCTTCTTACATAAAAAAAGAGCGTTTTTTTCGGTCTTTGTCGACTGACATAGTATAGTGTCCCAGTAATATCATCAGATCAGTTTCGACAGCCAGTCCATTGGTCACAGAAGTGACTTTCTTACGATTAGAGGAAGAAGCCATCTCACACACGTCTGAAATTAACGACACGTGACACGGCACGAACAAAACCGGTAACGATGAGCACACGACAGATGCTTTGCAGCGACTGAAGCACGCCACCCCGTGCGACCTTGAGTGGCTGGGTGGCAACGCGGCACCGTTACCCTGGCAACGTTTACGATTTCCAGAGCTCAGGTTGGTGGCTGAGTGTACCCCCCACCTTCTGCGGTCCACTTGCGAGAACTGTCAGAGTCGTTCTTTCGGCGGTCCGACTATAGTTTCACCAACGACTTGCGCGAACGCTTGCCGCGCATGCGCACTGGCTTGTAGCGCAGTTTCATGAAACGTAGTGTCTTCGTGTAAACTAGCCTTTAGCGAAACCGACAGCACTCGCGAAACCAGGACTGGGCGCGCGGGTAATGTTCCTTCGTGACGTCATGCGCAGAACAAGAGAAGTGCGTTCGCCTCTGCGCAGCCTCGCGCCCTCAGCGCGGTGCCGCGGCCGCCGTCGCCCGCGCCCTGGGCGGAGTGACGTTCGGCCCTAGCCGGTCCACCTGTACGCCACGGCCCGCAATTTATTCCGCCGCGGGCAGGGCGCGGGGAGGGGGGATGAGAATGCTACACACGGCACGGCAGACAGAAAAACGACCGGCCGCCATCCCCCCCCCCCCTCCTCAAACCGAAGGTCAACGGCCGGCGAGCCGGGCCGCGCCGCGCCGCGCCACGGGATGCGGAAGGCTCTTATTAAGGCTCAAGACGGGCAGCCTGCCGCCGGGCACCGGCCATACACCTTCCCCAGCGGCCGCCACCGCGTCGCTGTTTCGGCACCACGCAGGCCACGCGCGAACGGTGTCTTTCTTGCTCTGAATCCACAGGGGTTGTCAAAAGTCGCAGTGTACACCCTTACGTTTTAAAACCTCTGCAGGTGTTGGGAAACATGACTATTCCGATAAGTATCTTGAAACTACTGTTCTAACGGAACCTTTCTCTGTCACTGTTTTAAACTGTCCAGAATAGGAAAATATGTTAACAAACACAACAAGGACGATTTAGACCTGGCAAGTCCTGTACCGGCCAAGTCCTTGCACTGACAGAACATATTGAAGAAGGGTATGAAGGGAAGCTCATAACAGGGGCAGCCTTCGTAGATCTGACAGCAGCCTACGATACCGTCAGGCACAATATATTACTCCATAAAATCTATGAGACACTCGGTGATTACCATCTAGTTAGGGTCGTACATTCATTGTTACAGAACAGAAGGTTTGGAAGACAAAATGAGTAGATGGAGGGACCAAAAGAACGGCCTCCCTCAGGGAAGCGTCTTAGCTCCAACGCTATTCAACATATACACAAATGACCAACCTACACCGGCCCACACTAAGCAGTTCATCTACGCCGATGACCTTGCAATATGCAAGAAGTATGAATATGAAGAAGTAGAGGAAAAACTTGAAAATGCCTTAAAATCAATGACTGCGTACTACAATCAAAATTCCTCAAGACCCAACCCTTCCAAAACTCAAGTCTGTGCTTTCCACCTTCGCACGAAAGAAGCCAAACGGAAACTCCAAATTACGTGGAACGGGAACACCTTAGAACACACAGACCACTGTGAATATCTTGGTGTGATTCTGGATCGGTCTCTAACTTATAAACAGCACTGCATCAAAACGAGACAGAAAATAACGACGAGAAATAATATATTCAGAAAGCTAACGGGTAGCAAATGGGGTGCATGTCCTGGTGTGCTACGAACAACTGCACAGGCGCTCTGTTTCTCAACGGCTGAGTACGCGTGCCCTGTGTGGAATAGATGCGCTCACACGAAACAAGTAGATGTGGCCCTCAATGAGACCTGCAGGGTAGTGACAGGGTGCATGAAACCAATGCCGGTCAGTCTCTTGTACAAGGCAGCTGGTTTTGCAGATTCCACAGCTAGCAGAAACGCTTTAGAACATGTAGGAAAAATAAAACAACTCACAGATGAGCGGCATGTCCTATACAGAGCTCGACCACCACAGACACGACTGAAGTCTAGGAGAAGTTTCCTTGTAACTGTCCAGAACGAACCGCCTGAAAATTTCCCTCTCCCCCAGGTGCAGTGGACCGGCCAAAACCTAAATTTTAAAACCTGGAGAACCTTGAATAGGCTCAGAACGGGGGTCGCCCCAGTAAAAGTAAATATGCTTAAGTGGGGTATAATCGACCAAACTGATGTAAACTGCGACTGTGGAGAAAGTCAAAATATGGAACACCTTCTTACATGTGAAAAATGTCCACACCGGTGTACCGTCGAAGATTTGTGGCTCGCGAATACTAATGGAATAGACGTAGCCCAGTACTGAGCCGATATCCTTTAAATAGTCCGGACACGATAAAGAAAAGAGAAAGGAACACAGTTACTGATGGTCCGCAGCTATAAATGTTAACCCTCTCAAGCCCGAATTATCAACCCGACAATGAACAAAATTTCTGATGAATTATTTGGTAACTCGAGACTTATCTTATGCAGAATTCATCACAATGTATCTAAAAAAAGTAGTTTCATAGAGCAATAGGGAGGTGTCCTCATGTGCGAACAGTAAGTACTAAAACTACTACATTTTTCATATAACATCTATTACTAATATCAAAGAATATATGAAGAGTCTATACTATTTTGTATTTTTCGCACAATGAAATTGTTTCAGGCACTCAGATCACACTGGAACCTTTTTAATAAGTAACATGTTTTCCGTCGGCTGTGCCGATCATGACACCTGTTGGCATTGCGATCATCTGACTTGGCTCGCCAATGTTATACACCATCGAAACGTAATTGCCGGCCGCGGTGGCCGAGGGGACTGAGGCACTCCAGTCACGGTCTGCACGGCCACTACGGTCGGGGGTTCGAATCCCCCCTCGGGCATGGATATTTGTGCCGTCTTTAGTCTTAATTAGTTCATAAGTAGTTTGTAAGCTTAGGGACTGAGAACCCCGTAGTTGAGTCCCATAGACTATACAAACATTTGAACATTGAAGCGTAATTTGTTGGGTACCGAATGACAGTCTTTCTTTTTACGATTTACAGAGAATAATAGACACTCATTTGACTGCCTCTTTCTTGTAATACCTGCTTTCCATTTGTTAGCCCAACGACTAACTCTGCCAACTAGGAGACATTTTAGCATCAATTATCAGTTCTCATATGAGGTACATGTGCTTCTACGACCACCTCAGATGTCAAAGACGACAGAAATCAGACAAAATTTAAGTGTCCTCATTTGGGGACGCCGCGCATGAGAGGATTAAATATACAGTATTCATAGAATACATGACATCAACTGCGATTGGGCAAAGCTGAAAATGTGTACCCAGTTGATGTCATGTATTCTATGAATATTGAATAATAACAACTGCAGGATCAGAAGTGACGTCTGTTCTCTCTGAACAGACGCCACATGTATAAATATACAGTAGTTTCAAGATAAATACGACAGTCAAGACAGGCTAAGGATGGTGTACGTATGTCTCTCCCCACCGCGGGAATCACGCTAAAATGCGTGCGAGCACCAGGGGACGTAGGCAAGTGTAACATATGGAAGTTTGGGTCTGGCCTGGGAGCGTGCACGGGTTGCCGAGTGGATAAGGCGACCGCTCGCGAAAAGCGGGAGTCCAGGGTTCGAGTCCCGGTCCGGCACAAATTTTCATATGTCACAAAATGGTAGATTAACTAAAGAAAAGTAGCTTTGGTAGGAAATTATCGCAAATTGCAAATTAAAATATGTATTTTCCGATAAGGCATGGGTGACTGTACCGACACGGGCGCCATCTTCAAATCGGCCGTTTTCGATCTAACAAGGAGACCTTCCGGTCTCTGAAATTCAATTGGGAATGAAACTTCGCATGTAGGTAGTTAACGTCAAGGGTGACCACTATCCGGACAATTCCGAGAAAAAGGGCTCTATAGTTATAGAAAAACAAAACAGGCATTCTACTCATCGTATCGTGGAATGTTGTATCCCTTAATCGGGTAGATAAGTCCCATAAGCTATACAAACATTTGAACATTTTGAATGTCGCCTGTAGAGGTTCAATTTGATACCCGCGTAAGAAACAGGAAGACCTTGAGGTTAATTAAATTTTGAATAAGCTGCAGGACTTAAATTTTAAACGGGAGAAGTCAAAGCACAACATCAATGAATCCGGCGTAATGAGTTGGCGGCAGTTATTGTTGAGGAGAAGGCAACAGACGAAACTACCACCACAGAGAAAATTGGCGAAAAGCTACTTTTTTTTTGCAACAATGGCAGGATGAAGTAGTAATGAGCTGAAACTGATAACTAATGCGGATAATTAAATCAATCAGATAACTTTCCGACGTATCGACATGCTTGGTTATTATTAGGCACCACGTGATATTTTCGTGATCGTGTTTAAAAATTATCACGACAGGTGAACAAATCGAAAAAATATCGGACTTTGAAGGAACTAAACATTGTTTGGAGGAATTAGTTCAAGTAGTTTGTAAGCCTAGGGACTGATGACTAGAGTAGTTAAGTCCCATAGATTTACAAACATTTGATAAATGTGCCAATATATTTTTCGATTAATTTATTGTAAACTTAATGCAGTAAATTTACAATGTATGCGGTAGCTATAAACTCAATCAGAAGAAAAAGCATGACGACGCTTTGGTAACAATTCACAGCGCTCTTTTCGCAGGCCAACATTAGCTCATACCAGTTCCAGAACACTCAATTCTATGGAAGTTTTTTCGTGAGCTTTACGCAGAACCTACCTCACTTCTTGGGCAGCACGACCTGAACAATAAGTCAGCATGTATTCCACAGTTCTGTTGTGCATGTCAAAGGTTATTTGCCTGATGGTGCTAAAGATGTTCTATAAATATGATACGGCCAAACAGGGTGACTCTGTCGTCAATAAAAAGATTTCAGGAAATGCGGTATGTCGAAAGAAAATAATATTTTCCTTTTATTGTTCACAAGGTAGAAAAATACGTCTTTGTTGAGCATACACTAAGCTGCTTCCTCACTTCCAAATACATCATTCTCTTATCGCACGTAACTGCTACAACAAGAACCTGAACTCCTTTAAGAGTTCTTATGATTTTTCCGTAATAAATTGTTTGTTTTTCAAACATAAAAAAAGTATTGTGTTGGCTGGTCACAAATTATTTCGTCGACGTAGACTTAATTGAACTGATCCCTTTATATAAAACGCTTGATTGACTGTTAATCTTATTTGTCCATGTTTAATGTGTCGAATGACATGGAAAGCAAATTTCTTCTTCCTCAGATCAGCATTCCAAGCTAACACATTTTAATTGTGTTCTGAGCTCCAGGAAACACCATTTTGTCCTCAGGTGAAACATTCAATTGTAAATTCCATGCTTACTCTTTCATCTTACAATTATTTTGAAAGCAACACCCTGCTATCTTTCTTACTACACAGTAAGGGTTTTTTTTTTTTTTTTTTTTTTTTTTTTTTGTCTCATTAAGACAATACGTCACATCGAAATTCATATGATGTGTCACGAAACAAAAGAAATTAATTAGGCTTGCCAGCCATTATCAAAATGAAAACTAGTCATTATATTGATATATAATGAAAGCTGGAGTCTGTAAAATGATCTCCAGACTAAATTACAATCCTACGGTTGCCACTAATTAATTTGCGTGAGTTGAAGACCCATTGTGAGGGATGAAGACATTCCCGCTTTATCCCACTGTGGCACAAATATCACGAAAAATCCATAAAAATGATAAGCCAAAAGATGTATGTAAGTGTTACATGTGACATGTATGGAATCTTATTCTTTAGCATGTGGCTCTGTTCATTTGTGTGACATATCTGTAAATGGTGTACAAATCAAGAAACAGGTGTGACATCTAAATTACAACAGGTAGCTAACATGACAGAAAAACGTTACAGATGTTATTATAAAATTAAATGCGATGTAAAAATTAAAATAAAAGGACATCATCTTTACAGGAAATGTCATCGCAATCAAAATTGTATTGCTGTTACATGAGTAAATATGTTGTCTAGCTTACTTTTTAGCATGTGTAGCTGTTGATTTGCGGACACATTTGTAAATACCTTACTGTAATGAATTCTTAAACTAACACATAAAATATTATGCTTTTGCAAAGTAAGAACAGATTAATATTCTGAACTTAATTTCGTATATGGATGTGTGTGTGATATATTTGTACAAGTGAGGTGACAGATGAACACAAACAATACAAATTATATTAGTCTTGGTCAGACAGTTGACCAGGCAATTATTATTATTATTATTAAATTGGTTAAGTGGATCTCAGTGTGGTGTAGGTGGCACATGAGTGAGATGCGGTATACCTATTACATGTGTTGTTGGAAAGGGGTAACATTTGTTGCATACTTAAATTTATTTTTTAGATAGTCCACTATATATCTATTTTTTGCTTTGCTGCAGCTCTGCATGCTACCCTGTCGTGTGCATGCCTCTTCATCTGAGAATAAGAACGGCGACATACGTCCTTTTGAATCTGCTTTATTCTGCTGTATTCGTCTGTCGGTCTCCCTCTACGATTTTTCCCCACATACTTCCCTCCAGTACTAAGTTGATAATTGCGGGATGTCTCACAATGTATCCCACCAACTTATCCTTTCTCTTAGAATATGCGAGAAACTGCTTTTCTCCCCAATTCTGTTGAGCACTTCCTCGTTAGTTACGTGATCTACCCATCTTCATCATTTCTCTATAGCACCACATTTCGGAAGCTTCTATCATCTTTTTGTCGGAACTCCTTGTCATCCACGCCTCACTCCCATACAATGCCACACCCCAGACAAATCTTTCAGAAAGGATTTTCTAACATTTAAACTAGTATCGGATGTCAACAAATTTCGCTTCTTCAGAAATGCTTTTCTTCCCATAGCCATTCTGCATTGTGTATCTTCTTTACTTCGGCCATCAGAAGTTATCTTGCTACTCAGATAACAAAACTCATCTACTACTTTTATCGTCTCTTTACCTAATAATTCCTTCAATATCGCCTGGTTTTCTGTCTACATTTCATTACCCTCGTTTTACTCTTGTTAAAGTTCATCTTATATCTTCCTTTCAAGACACTGTCCATTCCATATAATTGCTCTTCCAGCTCCTTTGCTGTCTCTGACATAATTGCGTTTGTCATCAGCAAACCGCAAGGTTTCTATTCTCTCTCCCTGGACTTTAATTCCCTCTCCAAACTTCTTCTTCCATTCCTTCACAACTTGCTCAATGTACAGATTGAACAACATTGGAGAAAGGCTACAACCCTGCCTTACTCCGTTCCCAACCACTGCGACCATGTCATGCCCTTCGACTCTAATAATTGATGTCTGGTTTTTGTACAAGTTGAATATAACTCCTCGCTCCCTATATTTTTACCCCTACTACCTTCAGAATTTGAAAGTGTTCCATTCAACAATTTCAAGAGCTTTCTCAAGATCCACAAATGCAGAAAAAAAGTGTTGTTAGATTACTTCAGTTATATTTGAGTAAGTCCTTTCTTTCTGTGGTTAGTAACTCGCGTGTTATCTCATTTGCTCGCTTGTTGTTTTTAGCGACGTTACTGCATGACGTCACGGACTGCCGAGGCTGCACGTACACTCTATGTAAGGCGTAGGAAAGCTTTCAACCGACACACCCCTCCGCCTTTCATAATCACCCTTGTTTCTGTGCAACTGATGTGTTTTATGGTAATGTTATCGATCATTTTAAGGCTCTAGTGTTGTCTCAACAAGGTCCGTTGTCTAGGGTTGCGGGAGCCGTTATGTGCCTCGACATTCAGATCTTACAATTCTGAGTGAGTGTTCTTGTTTTGTACGTCCAGGCTATGCTCAAAGCCTTTACCGGTAGGTGTGACCTTTAAATGTTTTTAACTCACCGAAAACAGTTTGTAACCTGCATTAGGTGTTTTCTTATTGATCCTCCCGCTGTTGGTCGTCTGTCACGACGGTCTTTCTATTTCATTATTTTTATTTATTTATTTATTTATTTATTTATTTATTTATTTTTGCATGTAGTAAGGTGAACACCCATATGCTTGGTAGCAAGAGGTATTTAAATCAGATAGTAATGTGATAGTTTGCCGACTGCTCATTGGAAAGAATATGTGATCCTGTAAACTGTTTGTGTATGTTTCATCTCTAGGCAAATATATCTTACTGTTAAATTTATCTCAAGCCTTAAAGCATTGAGCCGTAACATTGTTTTAATGACAATGTGTCGTGTGATATATCAAAGAACATCACCATTTTCTCACAATTCCTGTAAACAAATTCCACGTAGTAATTGTGGTTCAAAATTTACAATAGCTTTTTGTTTCAGGTAACCAAAGATGGCAAGAAAGGAGGAATTGAGATTTTGATGATTAGCAAAAGAAATTTCCGTGTCATAGCGGCACATTTTAAGAACCGGCACCCAGAAAGACCTTCAGTTTCACATAACACTGGCAGCTACATAACCTTCGAAATCCAAGAAGTGCGACTGTGGCTGACAAGACGCGGAGTCGTCATCCAAAAAGTGATAATAGATTCGATCATTACTTGTTCCATAGATCATGCATGCGACATTCCGTAATGATGTGGAACACTTCACATTAATAAAAGGGATCTTTATATGATATTAAAAGACTTTACATAGTATTAAAAGACGCACGCTTTTTTATTTATTATTTTTTTATTTTAATTTTTTGATATCTCTGTCTTTTTTTGTAAAATCACTAATTTATAACTAAAAATTCACCTATGAGTAGAATGAGCTGTCATTCAAAAATTATTTTAATTCTATTTCAAATGGTAGTTGACTCTGTCAGACTTTTGATGCTATTTAAGTGATCTAAGAATTTTGTGCAAAAATGTTCAAATGTTTGTTTAGCTTATGGGACTTAACTACGGGGTCATCAGTCCCTAAACTTACAAACTGCTTATGAACTAGCTAATCCTAAGGACGGCACAAATATGCATGCTCGAGGGGGGATTCGAACCCCCGACCGTAGTGGCCGTGCAGACCGTGACTGAAGTACCTCAGTCCCCTCGGCCACCGCGGCCGGCAAGAATTTTGTGGTAGAATAATTCCCTACTTTCCGGGACAAAGCTAAAACTTGAGTAGTAATGATCACTTCTAGTGATGTAGTTATGCACGCTTCTGTTACTCTTGAATTAGCATGTGTTCCATAAAATCCACAAGTGAACATATACGAGGGTTGGAGCTTAAATAGTGGAAACAAAGCTGCAGAGATACTATGCAACAGAATCTACTATTGTCGCTGATAGCACAGATTGTTTACATACCTAGTTTGACCCGCTCGGTTAGCCGTGCGGTCTAACACGCCGCTTTCCGAGACGACAAGGCGTATCGGCCGGCCCTGGTTGTAACCCGCCTGACGATTTACCGAAGGGGGTCGGTGTGCCAGCCATCCAGGTGGTTTTAGAAGGTGAATACATGGCTGGTCCCCAAGTCCCGTCTCAGTTACACGATTGGCAAACATTAGTAACACTTCGTCAATTACATATAAATAACACTATACGCAGACATTTGGGGTACAATTTCCTCCCTTGGGGCATGGTAACTATTAACACGCCAAATCCGATTGACAAATCCGCCCCTGCATGTGCGGAAACATGGCTTCAGAGGAAGAAAGTTGACATAACTACCTCACCTCCGACCAAATGGACTCGCCCGTCCCAGTCACCGGAGTGCGCACAGTCGAGGAAAACACGGTCAGTTGTGATCCAGCGGTCTGACGTAACGGAGTCACTACGTATTCCAAACAGGGACAACGGAGATAGATCAAGATTGAAGATGCCAGACGTCGTACAGCACGATAGTGTTATCAAAGTCTTCATGAAGCTTGCGGGAAGCGGCATTGCCGTACAGAACAGTGGTACGTTGGGTAAAGGCCTTCAACGAAGGTCAGCAAGAGGCACATCTTACGAGCCAAACTGGAACGCCAATCCTACGAATGGTGTCATTATGAGTCGCTGCGAAAGTCGAAAGTGCGTCAGTGTCCCAGTATGGTGAAAGTAATGTAGATTCTCATGTACGACTGTGGGTGTGTTAAATTAATGCATTACGTTCCTCCATGGCAGAACGTCAGTTACTGTTCGTTTTTGGAGTATCACCTACGACCAGCTTTGCGAAAGAAGCGGCAACACTATCATTTTGCACGACAATGAGCGGGCGCATACATCGCAAGCTGTGGCTGCTCTGTTCGGTCGATGGCACTGGGAAGTTCTGTACTATCCACCTTATTCCCAGAACGTAAGTCCTTGTGATTTTTATTTGATTCCAAAGATGAAAGAACCAGTTCCAGAGATTTGACAGGAAGTAGACTGCTCCATTCGCACCATGAACAGAACGCTCTGCCAACGGTATACCATGGGTTCCACATCGCTGGCAACGGATTCTGCACAACATTGGTGACTACTTTGAAGGACAGTAACAGGTGAAAACATGTAACGCTTTTGTATCGGTTGTGAGTAAATATTTACCACTATTTAAGGAAAGAGTGCTATTCTGTGGCTAAAACAGTCCTCCACTTCGATCCAGGAGGTTTCCGACCCTGTGGTAGACCGCTCAAGAGGTGGATGGGCAACATCAAGGAGGACATGTGCGATGCGGATCTCAGTCCTGAAGACGTCCACATCAGAGCTCTGTGGAGGAGATGTAGCAGAGAGCAGAACCCAAGTAATGGAAAAAATGCTATGAAAGAAGATTCAAGTTCCAACCCTCGTATATTTTGAGGCTACTGTGAATATTCCCAGCTCACTAAACGAATGTCTGCACGATGATCTTTGGTGGGCTGTAGCAATTATTCTGATGACTTACCTAAAATATGATGGCACATGAAACACCTACGTTAACAGCACTCATACAGTGCACATTTAGAAAGTGTAAAATACACAATGCAAGAAAATTTCGTCACAGAAAAGGACAAGTTTTCGCCACGATAGCATTCACAGTTTTGTTTATCAACTTCTCGAATTTTTGCTTAACTTATTCTGTTATCTTACCTCTGTTTAGTACGTAGTTGAAAGGCGGCCAGTTTGTAACGTCTGCCTTAGGGCTTCGGCAAACCGTGCACCCATGCTATGCATAACTCAGATGTCGATTCAAAGATGATCAGTGTCTAGTCATCCCTGATGCAAGACAGCCTGGAGGTCATGACGTCGTAAAAAAAAAAAAAAAAAAAATGTAGCTTACAACTGCAATAACCTGCAGGTGTCTCTCCAGACAGCTTATCACAATCCTGCAGCAGCTCACTATAGTCATCGTTGTTATTGGTATTGTTGTAATTTTTCACTTCTTTCACATTTAACGATTTACTAACGCGAAATATGAATGAAATGCACCACAGCTATAATGATAATTTTTATTTGCATTAGTTATTGGCAACCAGTTTCGGTAACCATGCCACTATCATCAGGTACTATATTGAAAAGAACAAAATTGTATGAGCTATATGATTATACGGAAATACAGTAACATATGAGCAGGGGGAAATTAGAGTCGTTAATTTTTCAGAGGACATGCAGTTCTACTGTGTGAATATATGATGATGGCATCCTCTCGGGTAAAATATTCTGGAGGTAAGATAGTCCTCCATTCGGCTCATCGGGCGGGGACTACTCAGGACGATGTGGTCATCAGAAAAGACAACACTGGCGTTCTACGGTTCGGACCGTGGAATGTCAGATCCCTTAATCGAAAAGGGAGGTTAGAAAATTTAAAAAGGGAAATGTATATGTTGAAGTTACTTATAGTGAGGATTAGTGAAGTTCAATGGAAAAATGAACAGGATGTCTGCTTAGATGAGTACAGCGTTATAAATACAAAACCAGTTCGGGGTTTCACAGGGAGTAGGTGTAATAATGAATAATGAAGTATGAATGCGGCCAAACTACTATGAACAGTGCAGTGATCACATTAACGTAGTCAAGATAGTGACGAAGCCAATACCGAGCACAGTAGTACCAGTTTATTTGTCAACTAGCTCTGCTGCTGCTGATGAGATTGAATAAATACATGATGAGATAAAAGAAATCATTCACACAGTTAAGAGGAGCGAAAACATGATTGTGAAGGGAAAACATGACTGGAACTCGGCAGTAGGAAAGGTAACAGAAGGAAACGTAATAGTTGAATATGGACTGAGCAAAAGGAATGAGAGAGGAAGCCACCTGGTAGAATTTTGCATAGAAGATAATTTAATCTTAACAGACACTTTGAGAATCAAGAAAGTTGGTTGTGTACGTGGAAAGGACCAGAAGACACCGGAAGGTACCAGATAGATATAATAATAATAATGGTAAAATACATATTTCTAAACCAGGTTTTAAAGTGTAAGACATATCCATGGGCGGGTGTAGAATTTGACCATATCTTGTTGGTTATGAACTAAAGCCTGAAACTGAAGAAACTGCAGAATGGTAGGAAAATAAGGAGATGCGCGTTGGATAAACTGAAGGAACCTGAGATACTTTTTTTTTTTTTTTTTTTTCATTTATTTGGCCTTCTGAGTGTTAACTCAATGTGGCCATCTACAACACACAGTGGAAATGTACATATATTTAAACAAACAGACAAAACAGAAGTGCATTTTGTCAAAATAGGAAAGTGGAAACAAAGCGGAAAGTGCATTACATTACAATTTAAATGATGTTGGAACAAATTCACGTATTCACAATCAAAACCTTATATTACCAACACACTCCGAATCTGAATCTGAGGGCAGAAAAAGGCACATCCAGTACACTCTTCTTGTGGAATTTTGGACCCATATGTATATACACAAAGAAAATCAGGCCACTGTTTTGCAACGAGGCGACAGTATCCGTTATTAACAGTGTTACTTCCTAAGAAAGTCATATTAAAATAGAAGACTGGAATCTGACAGCGAAGTGTTCGTAGATCGTATTCAGAAGGAGGCGGATGCGGTGAACAACGCACAGAACGTATCATAGGAGACCAAGTGTCGAAGCTGGTACAAATGGCTGGAGGTATGTTCCTTCTGTAAGCGGCAATCCATAGTCGATAAATGGTGTCTCTGTTTCTGCAGACTGAACTGTCCATGAAACCCATTCATTCCTTGAAAGTAGAATTTATCCGACAACATTTGGCACCTAATGCTCAAGGGCATCTCTCCTGCTTCCACTAAAAGGACGTTGGTGGGGGTCGATCGCATGGCTCCAAGACAGGTTCCGATGGCTCTATACTGAAGAGTATCGAGTTTCGTGAGATCAACCTTCGGTGCATTGTGGTACAGATGACAGCCATAGTCAAGCCGAGATCGAATAATCCCTCGATACAGGGTGAGTAAAGTGCTCTGGTGCGCACCCCACCAAACCCGGGTGAGTGATCGGATTACGTTTAGGCCCTCTTCACACTTGGTAACCGTGGCTCTGATATGGGGCACCCAGCTTAACCGAGAGTCAAAAATCATACCCAGGAAACGTGCTTGAGGTTTTATCTGGAAAGTGTACCTTCCACACGTAATGCGGCCATCTATGAGATTCAGTGTTGACTTGTGAAATGGGACGATTACTGATTTCTCAGCCGATATCTCCAGCCCGTTAGTAGATAGCCAATCATTGATGTGTGCAAAGGATGAGAGTATTGCCGTTTTAGCCTGATGATACGTATTAGCAGTAGAATAGACACATAAATCATCTGCGTACTGCAAGATTTTTGTGGGAGGCATTATCACGCGTTCTAGGTCATGCGTATACAGAGTGTACAGAAGGGGGCTTAAAATCGCACCTTGTGGCAAGCCCTGGGAGACAAGAAAAGGTCCCATCATGTTACCTTGGTACCGGACATAAAAGAATTTAGCAATCATGGTACTGACGCCATAAATCATCCGTGAAGGAATTCCGAATTTTGCCAACTTGACCAAGAGAATCGGTATCTGAACATTGCCATAAGCTCCCTTAACGTCAAGAAAAGCAGCGATCACTGTTTGCTTCGTTTGAAAGGCTGAAGTTATATCCACAGTAAGTGAAAATAGATTGTCCATCGTCCCTTTGCCTTTCCTGAAGCCATATTGACTCCGAGGTAACAAATTATTCTTTTCAAACCACCATTCCAGCCTCTTTTTCACCATGCGTTCCAGCGTTTTTACAAAACATGACGACAGAGCAATCGGTCGATAGTTTGACGCCGCATTTGGATCTTTGCCACTTTTCAGAATTGGAAGAATTACTTGAGTCGTCCATGTGGCTATGAGATCTTGTTCCATCCAACACCGGTTAAAAATAGATATCAGCAATTCTTTCGCTTCCTCAGGCAGATTTTCTAACATTGAATAGTGAATACAATCAATGCCGGGACAGCTGTCGCTCGATGATTTAATAGCTTCGTGGAGGTCTTCTTTAGAGAAAGGACGAAGGAGAACATGTTGGCGGTCTTCAGCAAGAGGGAGTGGAAAATTTGCAAACGGAACCGAAGGAGGAGCGAGTTTCGCTATAAATCCATCTAACCAGTCCGCGGTAGCAGGAGCAGGGGAGGGCAGTTGGTTTGTTCTAAAAGCCTTTGTCTTGTGCCAGATGCTTGCCATGGAAATTTCATTTGTGAGGGAGGAGCAAAATTTTATCCAGCTGTTCTTTTTCGTTTTCTTCAGGAAATTTCTAACTCCCGCATTCACTTTACTCACAATGAGGAAATTTTCCAATGTAGGATTTTGACGGTAGGTTTTCAGGGCGAGTCTGCGTTTAGCAACTTCTCTAGAGCATTCAGGATTCCACCAAGGGGGGGGGGGACGGTGCTTCACAACAATAAATTCTTTCTTCTTAGGATTACTGACATCCGCAGCGGTATATATAGCATTGACTAAAACTTGGTATGCATCTTCAACCGGTAAGTTGTGTGACGTGTTTGCGAGTTCCCGCCGAACTGTGTCCCTATATGCGTCCCATTTGGCCTCTTTGATTTTCCACCGACTGTTAGTATAATATATTTGGTTAGTATTAACGTTGAAATTGATCTGGAACTCTATTGGGTGATGATCGGATCCCATTGAATCTGTTTTAACGCGCCATTTACATAGTTCAGTGAAACAGGGGGAGCAGAGCATTAAATCAACCGCAGAAGGTCGACGGAAAGGTGATGACACCATAGTAGGAGTGCCGTCATTGAGTATCACTAGGTTGTTGTCTTCGATCAGACTCATCAAAGTCCTGAAATTCCTGTCCGTCAAATGTCCTCCCCACGCTACATGGTGGGAATTAAAGTCTCCTGCTATTATAAATGGAGGTCGAAGCTGGCGTGTTAGATATCTCCAAACAGTGAAGTTTTTGCGGGCAGTTTGTAGGTGCACGGCGACTGATTCAATGTTGGCGCTGCGTACGTGTAACGGGTGCCGTTTATGCGGCAGCGAATGCTTTACTAATATAGCAACGCCGCCCCACCCATCGGGACGGTCCTCTCTTATGATGGAATAATTTGGAAAGCGAACTCTTTGTTCGAACTTGAACCAAGTTTCGGCCAACAAAACGATGTCCGGCTGGCTGACGAACAATTCCCTTTGCAAGCTTGATCTGTTAGAGTTAGCTGATCTCGCGTTCCACTGAAGGACTTTCAAAGCCATCATAATTTAGGCAGAGAGAGATTGAAAGATACCCGTGACGAGATGCCGGATATCGGAATCATTCATGGCACTATTTTGTCTCATATTTTTCACGACGATATCAATGACATTTATTATCTTATCGATAAGTTCAGCATGCACTGTAGGCTGCCTTTGAATCGGTGCTTGTGGGGGTGCCAATCTGTGAACAACAGGCTGATAAGGATTGTGGCCTATAGGAGTGACTGATTGTTGTGTCGGATACAACAAGCTGCGGAACTGAGACCACTCACGTACATTATTGCGTCGGTTGACTTCCGCCTGGCGCCGGAGAGGTCGGTAAGCGTTGCTTGTCTGCCCTGAGATACTTAAAAAGTTCAGAAAAAGCCTTAGGCAACAATTCACAGAAACGAGGGGAAGTATCACGAAAGAAGATGAATGGGTAGGTTTGAGAGATGAGATAGAATAGGCAGCGGAGGACCAAATAGGTAGAAAGATCTTCAAAAAGCCCTTATATATCACCGGAAATGCTGAATTGAATTCATGAAAAGAGAAAATATAAAAATGCAGTGAATGATGCAGGTCAAATGGAGTACAGACGACTAAATACACCATTTCTGAGTCAAGAGGGGAAAGGTGAAAGTTGGAAAGGACATATAGAGGGGCTCTACAAACGAAATGAAGTTCGAGACAATATTTTCCGAAGGTAAGAGGAAGTAGTTGAAAATGAAATAGGAGATACTATACTGAGAGATGAATTTGACAGAGCACTCGAATACCTAAGTTGAAAACAGGTTCCTAGAGTACACGACATTCGCCGGCCGCGGTGGCCGAGGAGACTGAGGCGCTTCAGTCACGGTCTGCACGGCCACTACGGTCGGGGGTTCGAATCCCTCCTTGGGCATGGATATTTGTGCCGTCCTAGTTCGTAAGTAGTTCATAAGCAGTTTGTAAGTTTAGGGACTGATGACCCCGTAGTTAAGTCCCATAAGCTTTACAAACATTTGAACATTTGAACACGACATTCCCTCGGAGCCATTCATGACAAAAATATTTCAGCTGGTAAGTAAGATGTATGAGAGAGGCGAAATACCCTCAGACTTCAAGAAAAATGTAATAATCCCTATTCCAAAGAGGACATGCGAAGACAGGTGTGAAAATTACAAACAGTCAGTTTAATAAATAATGTTAGAAAATTTTAATACCAATTGTTTATGGAAGAATTGAAAAGCTAGTAGAAGCCGACATCGGGGAAGATCAGTTTGGATCTAGGAAAAATAAAGGAACTTATGAGGTAATACTTTACAACTTATCTTAGAAGATAGGCTAACGAAAGGTAAACCTATATTTCTAGTTTTGTAGATTTAGAGAAAGCTTTTGAAAATGTCGATTGGCATACACTTTTCAAATTCTGGAATCAGTAGGGGTAAAATATAGGGAACGGAAGGTTATTTACAACTTGTACAAAAACCAGACATTTATTAGATTCCGAGGGCATGAAAGAGAAGCATTAGTTGGTCAGGGAGTAACATATGATTGTAGTCTGTCTCCAATGTGATTCAATCTGTACAATGTGCAAGCTGTGAAGAAAAGCAATGACAAATTTTGAGAAGGCATCAAAGTTCAAGGAGAAGAAATAAGAAGTTTGCATTTTGTTGATGATATTGTAATTCTGTCGGAAACAGTCAAGAACCTGGAAGAACAATTGAACTGAATGGACAGTGTGTAGAAAGAGGGTATAAGATAAACGTTAGTAAGAACAAAATAAGGATAAAGGATGCAGTCTAAGAAAATCAGGCGATGCTGAAGAGATTAGATTAGGTAACGAAACAATAAAGCAGGTAGATGAGTTTTGTTAATTTGGCAGTAAAATAACATACATTGGTCGCAGCAGAGCCGACATAAAATTCTGAATGGCAACCGGTAGAGAATCGTTTCTGATAAAGAGAAATTTTTTAGCATAGAATATTAATTTAAATGTTAGGAAGTCTGTTCTGAAGGCGTTTGTGTGGAGTTTAGCTTTGTACGATAGTGAAACATGGATGATGAATAATCCAGACAGAAAGTGGATAGAAGGTTTTGAAATGTGATGCTGCAGAAAAATGCTTAGGATGGGTAGATCGCGTAACTAATGAGGAATTGAGGAAAAAAGGAATTTCTGGCATGCCTTGACTAAAATAAGAGCTCGATTGGTAGGATACACTCTTAGACATCAAGAAATCGTGAATTTCGCGTTGGAGGAAAGTGTTTAGGGTAAAAATCGCATAGGGAGATTAAGAGGCGGATATACTAAGCAGATTCAAATAGATGTATGTTGTCATTCTTATGAGTAAATGAAGAGGCTTGCTCAGGTTAGAGTAGGGTGGAGAGTTGCGTCAAACCAGTCTCCGGACTGAAGAATACAACAACAACAAAAACAACAACATTCTGAGTTCGGATATAACAAATTTCCTTGAGCAAGGAGACTACTGTCTACGCATTAGGCCGCATCTAGAAAGAATCACTCGCGTAAAACAGCTTGTCCTATTCTCAGAAATCTTGCGAACCATGGATGAAGAGCAACAACCAGATTGCATATTTCTTGATTTTCGAAAGGCGTTTGACACGGTGCCGCACTGCAGACTGCTTACGGAAGTAAAAGCATACCAAATAGCTTCCCATATATGTGAGTGGCTCGAAGACTAGCAATTGCACCTAGTACGTGGTCCTCGACGGCGGGGTTCATCAAAGCCAAGGGAATCAGAACGAGTACACCAAGGAAGTGTGACAGGACCGTTACCAATCTCGATAAATGTAATGACGAACAGCATGAGAAGCAATCTGCGGCTGTTTGCAGATAATGCTGTTGTGTGCACGGAAAGTGTCGACGTGTAATGCCTGTAGTAGGATAGTAAACGACATAGACAAAATGTGAAGTTGCTTTGATGAATGATCTCAAAATGTTGAAAAGTATAAGGTGATGCAGAGGGCATAAGTATTAGTAGTGAGCTGTTCGATAGAGTCGTGACGATAAAATATCTATGCCTAACGTTAAAGAGCGATATGGAATGGAAGAGCGTGTAAGGACAGTTCTGAAGAACGCGCATGGTGACTTCAGTTTATTGGGGGAATTTCGAGAAGATGTTGTTCATCCATACAAGATGACCGTGTGTAGAGCACTAGTGCGACCCATTCATGAGTACTGTCCCCACAGGGGGCTCACGGTTCTTTCGTGAGTACGTGCGTGGCGAGCACGGGGCACCCAGCTAATGCAGTCTTCCTTCCTTCTTTACTTCGCGGACTCCATTACGCCAGCCACGGTGGCCGAGGGGACTGAGGCGCTCCAGTCACGGCCTGCACGGCCACTACGGTCGTGGGTTCGAATCCCCCCTCGGGCATGGATATTTGTGCCGTCCTTGGTATAAGGTAGTAGATAAGTAGTTTGTAAGTTTAGGGACTGATGACCACGTAGTTAAGTCCCATAAGCTTAACAAACATTTGAACATTTGGACCATTTCCTTTCCCCCTCCTCTCCTTTCCTATCCTCACTCCTTCCCCTCCCTACCGTGGGGACTGATAACCTCAGTACTTCAGTCCCCCTAACCCAACCAAACAACCCAACTAAACCCAGTACTGAGTGTTTGGGATCCCCACGAGATAGGTTTGAAGGAAGACGTAGAAGAAATTCAGACGTGGAGTGCTAGGTTTGTTACTGATCATTGCGCGAGTGTTACTGAGATCGTTCGGGTACCCAAATAGTAATCCGCAGACGGAGACGACGTTCTTTACCAGGAGAGGTATTGACGTTATTTAGAGGGTATGTTCTCGAGGCTCATTGCAGAACAGAAAAGAAAAGGACTGGTTGTGGTAGGAGGTAACCTCCGTAAGGCAATGTATGTAAATGGAGAATTTTGCTGTACTGTCATTTATTTTGAGTAATAATTTCAACAATCCTGGTAATGTGACACGGTGGCAGAAACGTCTTTATCTTAAATTATTGCTTTCTCCCCAAAAGCTCTCAGTTTTCAGGCTCTTAGGTAATGCAGGCATCAAATGACAAAAACGTTTGACTCACGCAAATCGAAGATCAAATGATTACGTTACTATTTTGATGTAGTGACTATAGAGACTTACACTTCTACTGAGGTGCTCAATAATACTGTGTTACTGTCGCGCTTTGTATAAACTTTACCATTTCAGAAATTAAGTTTTTAAATCTGTCATTAGTGGCTCACATTCATTCTCTAACATCAGGTCACCAGCCGAGTTCGTCATCTCGTGTAAAGACTTAAGTATAGTTTCAAAATGTGTTTGTTGCACGCTTCAATTGTGTATCTTAATTCAGATATGCCCTTGAAAATGACCCTGGTGGCTGAATCTGGTCGTGGTGCTAGAAAATAAAACGGCAACTGCTGCTGTAATTTGTGTCGAGTTAAACGTCGAATTTCCACGATGTGTACTACAAGCTTGGATATGCAAATGTTTCTCATTTCAGCGTAATTGCACAAAGTATGAAGCCATTACGTTCTATATATAAGGGAAGATCACTCAACGCGTTCCTCATTCAGAAATCGCATTTGCATGTTGCTTGTTCGTGTAACGATCGTTCCTCGTTACTGCTGCACGCACTTTCCTTTCACTGCCGATATGGTGGTGATGAATCATAGCGGTCGATTTTTCAAAAGAAACAAAAAGAAAAACAACAACAACCCAGAATCGATCTCCTGTCAAATTCTGCCCCTCCTCGTGTTGTGACATGTGACTGAAACGTTGCTATTTCTGTCTGGGGCAGCTTCCTTTTAGTCATTGTTTCTGTTAGTATACAAGATACTGTACCGAACGAAGACACGCGTTTTCATACTTCAGTCACTCGTATGAAAATGTTTTTGTGAATCTCACGCAGAAGTTATGGCAGAAAAAAAACAATGACATTCTGTTTTACAGGGGATATCTGAAACATATTTTTATGTAATTGACATTCGAACTTGTGTTGAAAGTACGGTTCACGAGATTACAATTAATATTCCAAAGATAAAAAGTCAGATGGACTGCTAACTTTCAGTGCAAAACGTAGCAGAGAAACCATCCGTTCCCCTTTGGATAAATGAAGGTGTATGGAATACATCTGACAATTAGAGATAGGAGAAGTGAAACAAAATTATTAAAACTTTCTATAGAAGCTTTTATTATTTAAAACTCCTCTTATTTATTTATTTTTATGACAGTCTGATAACATAGCTAGCAGTGTCAAACATCGTTCAGAACATGCTGATTTTAAAATATTCGCATAAAATTTGCACATGCCATAGTCAAACAGTTTGGCCTCTTTCCTTTCTTATATATCACTGTTTGTTGCCATTTATTGACCATCATTTCATTATTTTCTCCAGAAAGGCACGATTACTCAATGCAATACTTTTCTACATGCTTCTACACAATGCTGCTGTCGTTCTTTTATCATACGATCTGTTCCTTGAGCCTTCTTCATTTTCTGTAGAAGTTCATTCATTTCTCTCATTGTAGGTTGGGTTCTTCGAAGTTTGTTGCTTTGCCAGTCACATCTTTCCCTCGATGATAAAAGCAAAGAGGTGATAACATTGAGAATTAAGTACAAACAGAGAATGCTAGAGGACAACAGCCATCTATCCAGAGAACAATATGAGAAAACGGCAAGAGGAACATGGGGAGTAATTAGAAAAGATGGAGTTCATCAAGAAGCAATTAGACCGAAACAAGGACAATGAAAAAAATTTTTTTACATGTACAATGTATTTCAGTTAGGTTACAACCCACAAATTGTAACAATGGAAAACTATGCAGGAGTATTTCAACAATAAACACTTTTGAAACAACTTACGGGTATGCTGCCGGCTGACGTCGTCGACCACCGCAGATATTTCAAATGTTTGTAGAGCTTATGGGACTTAACTACGGGGTTATCAGTCCCTAAACGTACAAACTACTTATGAACTAGCCAATACTAAGGACCTTGTTTAAACAATACAACCAACTTTAATGTAAACTAAATCGAATACAATTGGCCTTAAGCTAAATTATTATACTTCCTGTATCAAAATTTTAAATTGACGATATGCCCACTTTTCACAGTAGTCCCAAATGTTTTGCTCTGGTTAGAATTCTTTTTAAATATCTGGACATCGAAAGAGTGTTTCTTAAGATGGACACACAGGTTTGTGGCGATCGTTATCTTTACATTCCGTTTGTAATCTAACACATGCTATTTTCTTAAAAACACGTCTATTAGCTGTTGCGGACATCGTCTATACGGAGAGATACATTTATTTGGCTTAGAGCCTTTAGATGGCGAATGACTTCCGAAAGACAGAATTTTTATATATATATATATATATATTTTTTTTTTTGTGGGTAATCCTAAATGTTTGGTTAGAATTATTTTTAAATAATTGCCGATTAATGTACGTAGGTGTTATAATACTTAGAGTTCATGCACCCATAGAATTATACAGTATTTATTTACGCTGAGTCTATATTTGACCGCAAAATTGCGTTAAAAATGCTCAAATGTTTGTTAAGCTTAAGGGACTTAACTGCGGGGTCATCAGTCCCTAAACATAAAAACTACTTATCAACTACCTTACACTAAAGACAGCAGAAACATCCATGCCCAAGGGGGGATTCGAACCCCGAACGTGGAACGGCCTCGCGCATCGCAGCATAGCGCCTCAATGCGCTCGGCCGCTCCGTCGCGGCCCAAATATTTTACACCGGACTTTCCGTTCAAATACCAATAGCTTGTTATCGTCTTGTTTCTCAGTGCTCTACATTTCACATCCATATAATTCTACCGGTTAAATTAGCCTCTTGTACAGTTTCATTTTAACCGCTGTTGACAGGTTGCAAGCCCTGAGTAATTTCCCAAGGCTATTACAACGACGATTACGAGCCTGTACCCTGGCATTAATCTCGGCCTCACATGCTCCCGTTTCTGTAAATAGCGAACCAACGTACTTGAACTCAATAATACACACATCAAAGAAAGTGCAGCATCACCACGCTTCTAAGGATTCAGGACCCTTTACATAGAAATGGGATGGAGATATAAAATGCCATTTCAGTGCACTTCATTGCGCAATAAAACAGAAACTGACAACTCCTACGACAATTACATCTACATCTGTATACATACTCCGCAATCCACCATAAGGTGCGTGGCGGAGGGTACACTGAACCACTACTAGGCAATTCCCTTCCTATTCCACTCCCAAATAGAGCGAGGAAAAAAAGAATGCCTATATGCCTCCGTACGAGCCCTAATTTCTCTTATCTTGTCTTTGTGATCTTTATGCGAATTGTAAGTAGGCGACAGCAAGATCGTACTACACTCAGCTTCAAATTCCGGCCCTCTAAATTTCCACAACAGAAATTCACGAAAAGAACGTCGTCTTTCCTCCAGCGATCCCCAATTGAGTTGCCGGAGCATTTCCGTGACACTCGCCCACTGGTCGAACCTACCAGCAACAAACCTAGCTGGGCGCTTCTGAACTGCTTCTATGTCTTTCTTTAAACTGATCTGCTGCGGGTCCCAAATAGTTAAGCAATACTCAAGACGTGCTCGTACAAGCGTTTTATACGTGGTCTCCTTTACATATGAAGTACATCTTTCCCAATATTCTCCCAATGAACCGAAGTAAGCTGTCCGCCTTACTCACAACTGTCCTTACATGTTCTTTCCATTTCATATCGCTCTGCAATATTACGCCTAGATATTTCAACGACGTGACTGCATCAAGAAGCTCATTACTAATGCTGTATTCGAATATTATGGGATTGGTTTTTCTACTCCTGCGCATCACCTTACATTGAGAGCTAGCTGCCATTTTTCGCAACCAACTAGAAAATTTGTCTGTCATCCTGTATGTTATTGCAGTCAGTTGAAGACGACACCCCTCCCCCCATACACCACAGCATCATCACCAAACAGCCGCAAATTACAAGTTAGTCTGTCCATCAGATCATGTAAATAGACAGAAAATAATAGCGGTCCTATCACACTCTCCTGAGGCACATTACCTTGACGACATTCTGAATTTGTGATGTACATTGCAGCAGACACCAGTAAACCCTAATATCTGGTAACACATCCTTTTGCACTGATGCAATGACACCCAGTCCACTAGATCATCAATGGAATGTTGATCCTTAATGTCGCACTACTATAGGCTGATTTACAGTATAACTAGTTACTGATTCGTCTCGTTCAAAATCAGCCCTTTCCTATGTATCCCATGCATGTTTTATAGGGTTCATTTCTGGAATCTTGCGATGTCGCTATCATGAAGGAACGCATTCACAACATGTGCACGATGAGTGCGAGCATTGTCGTCAGTTAAGACGTATCCCCAGCCACATTATTTGCGATAAGGTTACACAAAACTTACGTGGATGTCATCCCTGTACCGTATTGCCCTTTGATTCCCTCCTACGACCACCAATGGGGTACGGTGGTCCCACATAACGCCGCCCTAAAACGTCAGGGAACCACCACCTTGCTGCACTCACCAGACGCTGTGACTAAGACGCTCAGGTTGACCAGACTGCCTCAGAAACCATCTCCGACAATTATCTGATTGGAGGTAGATGCGAGTTTCATCTGTCAATAGCACTCGATGCCAGCCGGCCACGGTGGCCGAGGGGACTGAGGCGCTCCAGTCACGGTCTGCACGGCCACTACGGTCGGGGGTTCGAATCCCCCCTCGGGCATGGATATTTGTGCCGTCCTTAGTCTTAGCTAGTTCATAGGTAGTTTGTAAGCTTAGGGACTGATGACCCCGTAGTTAAGTCCCGTAAGTTCTACAAACATTTGAACATTTTGAACTCGAGGCCAGTTCTGACAAGTCCATGCTGTTGGGCGCATCTGTACTGCGCTGCCTGGTGTCTTGGTGCCACAGCTGGACCTCAGCAAGGATACCGGAAGTGTAATCGCATGTCATGCAGCGTATTACGTACGGCATGAGTCGAAACGCGACGTCCTGTGTCTGCACGAAAATCACTATTCAGCATGGGGACTTACCTCCCAGGTTTCCTCCTAGCTGAAATCCACAAGTAGCAGTCATTCGGTGCTGTAGTAGTCTTTGGGCGGCCGGAGCGAGGTAAGTCATCAGCAAATCCTGTATCCTCCAGGTTCGAATATATATATATATAATTTGCTTCACTCCGAAACGACTGGAAACTTCCCTTCATCCTCTTGACACGAAGAAAGAATGCAGTTACGATCAATGTGTAACATTACTTTTGTGTTGTTGTCTATACGCATTAATGTTCAAGTTCGCGATTAAAAGATTGAGGATTTTTATTAAAATTTCGATCATAGAAAAATCGGATAAGAATCTGATTAAATACGTTTGACAAGGGTGAATGAAATTAATACACGAAATGGCAGAATACAGATTGGAGAGGAGGCGACACACAAAAATAACGTCACAGAGAAAACTTACGAAAAATACTCATTGTAGCTTCTTTCTGGAAATGTTGATCACAACAGCTGAAACTGTTAAGCTGTTGAATGGTTTAGATAAACTTTATGATTCTTTCCGCAGTAAAATAATGTTCAGATTGTTCGCCTCGTAAGCTCGTAAGTCATTGTTGACGGACCGTGTATTAAAGGTTTTTTTTTTTTTTTTTTTTTTTTTTACGGGTCTTAACTACGGGGTCATCAGTCCCTAAACTTACAAACTAGGACGGCACAAATATCCATGCCCGAGGGGGGCTTCAAAGCCCCGACCGTAGCGGCCGTGCAGACCGTGACTGTAGCGCCTCAGTCTCCTCGGCCACCGCGGCCGGCTATTAAAGTTTGATAAGGCAAATAACAAATAGAAGAAAATCTATAGCACTTTGCGAAACTGTTAATACGAATGCAGGTTCTAAAAGGAAGAAAGGTAATGATTTAAAGTAACTGAAAGGGATTTAATCAAGGCAATACACGAAGCGAAAGTGATGGGTCTGAACATCATGTTACGACGGAATATGGAGAAGCTGAAAATCTCAAACAAAATGAATAATTAAGGAAGGATGAGACATTATTAAATGCAAACAGGTTGGAGACATGACTCTTAACAAAAGTAGAGTAAAATTTAACAGCACTCACACTTACATCACAAAGCAGTCTGCGTACATGTCCACACTTAATAAGCTCAAACAAGAGAGTGAATGATCGCGGTTCCGTCCTCTCGACACGCCGGAAGAAACGAAAGATGAGCGGAAAAACCTCTTCAGAGATACAATATTTCGAGAAGGAGGGAAACACGACCACAAGCATCGCTGATTGATAAAATAAATAAATATTAATTTAATTATGTATCGTTACAAACGTAGGAAATACAGTTTCTTGTGACGGTAGAGCTATAGTCAATACAATACTGCCTTCCTTGTGTTCTTACCCTCTCGGTGGCAATAGCAATAGCCATGCGTGTTGTTCAAAACGTTCAAATGTTAGTAATTCTGTGTGACCAAACTACGTTGTTCATCAGACTCTAGTCTTACAAACCACTTAAACTTAGTTAAACTAACCTAAGGACAACACACACATATCAATGCCCGAGGGAGCATTCGAACCTCCGACGCGGAAGGCCGCGCGGTCCGTAACATGGCGCTCCAGACTGCTCGGCTACTCCCGCGCGGCTTTACATCCTTGAGCGTTTTGAGTTGTAGCTATACATTACATATTTTCGCATTAATTATCAGCGACGCTTGTCGCCAGCTATCTTCGCTTCAAACTATTCCTCTGCCTACTTTTTGTTTCCGATAGTCGATTTTTTCCCTCTGAGAGCGGAAGCGCTCTTCGTCTTTTATATCTAAGCCGTGATACTGAACGGCCCTCTCCATTTCTTCCCCACAAATTAAAACTAAGTTAGACCCAGTGTGTCTTTTTTATTGCAATAAACTCCTTTTTTTTTTCAAAACTAACTTAAAGGCTTACCTTCTCACTTCAAAATAACCCACTATTATTTAATTAATTAATTAGTTTTCTTTGTTTTTAGCAAGGCTCGTTCGAACGTAAAAAAGACACAACTGTTACGTTTCGCTTCGGAATTACACCAAAAAAAATTAAAAAGTGCTCGTCTCTTTTCAACATTCGTTTCATACTGATTTTGTTTTTCAGAGCCTCCAATCAATGTTTACTTCTTCCGAGGTCCGATATTTTTTCCGATTTGTTCACCTGTTGTGATATTTTTTAGACACGATCACGAAAATATCACGTGAAGCATAATAAGCCGCGGTGGAGTGACCGAGCGGTCTAAGCCGCCTTGCTGTGGAGCGCGGGGTTGCTCGCCGTCGGAGGTTCGAGTCCTCCCTCGGGCACAGGTGTGTATGTATGTATGTATTTATGTATGTGTGTGTGTGTGTGTGTGTGTGTTGTCCTTAGGTTAGGTTTTTGTAGTTTGTAAGCCTAGAGACTGATGACTAAAGAAGTTAAGTCCGACAGATTTACAAACATTTGAGCATTTGAAGCGTAATCTCGAAACGTTATCCGGCTGATTTAATTATTCGCATCAAGTTATCAGTTTCAGCACAAAACCATTTCAGCCGGCTAATGTTGCAAAAAAATGTAACTTTTCGATAATTTCCTCTGGTGATAGTTCCGTGTGTTGTCTTCTCCTCAACAATAACTACTGCCGTATCCACACGCCGGATTCATTCAAGTTCTGCTTTGGCTTCTCCCCTTTTTAAATTTAATTGCTGCACCTTATTCCAAATTTTATTAACCTAAAGTTCATCTTGTTTCTTTCGCGGGTTTCAAACTGAACCTGTACAGACAACATTACGAAGTATATTGCTACAGATAGACGTCTATGAACGATCTAAAAAATTGTTTTCCTGACGCAGTATACACATTCAACACTTCAGTCTTCAGGAGACCTTGGAATCAAGTTGTCACATCATTTTTTATGTATGTAGTTTCAGATATGTTAGTTTCAATCCCTACATTGAAATCCGTCCAAAGTTTCGATAAATGATATCGGATGGAGTTCGAAGCTCACACTATTAACGGCGAGTAGAACAAGTGCCACATTGAGTTGGAAAATTTTGCTTGAGGTTCCGATATTTCTAGTCACTGGTCTCTCAGTGTCCGTCATGTTTAACCAGGAATTTGGTGAACTAAACCTTGTAAGTGCTTTCATTGAAGCAAATCTATCCTCAGGTTCAGAGCTAACCAGGAAGGACTGGGTAAACTGAACAGAGTCCGGGCAAGCTACGGAAGATGTGCTGACATATAGATGGGGTTATGGACAATCTCCCTCATACGACTGCGGTGCACCTTGACAAACTGTAAATAATATTGTTATCATCTGTGAGCTCAGAATCTTTCAAGGAGAGTGGAATGAGTTTCTTCTCACTGCTGCGCCCTCGGCACTGGACTGGATTAAACACCTGAACATCAACCTATGAAAGCCTCCTGCTTGTATTAAGTTATATCCATTTGGTATGTTTTAGTTCAATTATATGCATTTCTACTTGTCATAGACATATTCGTCATTGACTGTTAGAGCATTTTATATATTGTTTGTGTAATTTCTTACATCTGTCGCATAATGCCATACGATAAATAAAGAAAATAATATTTAAGGTTGAGAAAAACTGTTTCTGTTTACTAGTTTTTTTGTTTATTTACAAACTAGTTTTCGACGTATTAGACCATGATCAGGTAAGCTGTCGGCAGGCGTCGACAAAGACGCTATTGCTTAAAATCTCAAAGATGGCAAACAAAGATACAACATACAGAATACTCGGTCTTTACATATGACATTTGTTGAAATTACAAAAAATCATCTGTTGCCATGTAGGCTTATGTTTGCATAATCAGTGGTCTCCTTAATATTTTTACAGTGTAATTTGCAATTAAACAAGGTGAAACACATTACATACCAAACTGAAACTGAATTAAAAAGTATGTTAACATTATTGAGATTGTAGCATATGTTGAGATCGTCACTTAAGGTGTACATTAAATTCGTTTCGTACACTGAGTATACAGTTCACTTATTTGACAGCATCTGACAAGGTTCACATATTTGAATTACATTTCAGATTACTGTACAGTCTATTATAGGTATTGTTTTGATCTTAAAGTCTAAAAGTAAACAAGGTAGGAATGGGGACTGTATGTGTGATATGAAGATGGTCTGTGGAAGGTAGCTGTTTTGAGTACATTATGTGAAATTTAACAGTGGGGATGCGCTCAAATGTACTTGGTCATTTAGCACTAGCTGGGGATTTTTGGCTAATGTTTGTTTATTTCCAGTGCTTCTAACAGGTTTAGTTTCCTGGCTTTGTGGCTATGTGAAGCACTTCTATGTGGACCTGGTAGCTGTGTCCTCCTTTCAGAACGTTATCAGCAATGGTGGAGTCTGCCTTCCGTAATCGCCAGCTACGTTCATGTTCAGTCCGTCTAATTTCAGTTGCCCTACCTGTTTGACCTATATACAGTTTGCAGCAGTCATTGCAAGTGATTTTATAAACCCCCACTGATGTGCCTTTGCTGTTGTGTAGGGCGTGAGCTGCAGTGCCTATTACATAAAATGAAGTTTTGTATTTACAGGACTTGAGAATGCTGGCTATTTTGGAAGACAATTTTCCTAAATATGACTGTTCCTGAAGTGGGGGAATAGAGGATGGGTACGACTTTTCTTCTTCGTTTTGTTTGTAAACTGTTATCTATTAGTTGAGGGCTATAGCCATTGTTGCATGCAATATATTTAATGGTATTTAATTTTATTTGAAAATTATGTTTTGATTGTGGCATGGATGTAATGCGCTGTACCATGGAGCGGAAGGCAGCATGTTTGTGTGCTATTTGATGTTGTGGACATAATGATACTACGGTGTCAGTTGTTGTGGGTTTTCTGTAAATTTTGAAAATTGTGTATTTGTGGTAACATCTATGTTTAGGTACCAAGAAATTAATGGATTTTTCACAAGCTCCATAGTGAAATGTATGTTTTGGTGATGAAAGTTGAGATGTTCTAGGAAGGTGTTGAGTTGTATATTGGTGCCAGTCCACAAGCACAGTACGTCGTCCACATATCTGTACTAATTTTAACTATATCACTGAGGGTTTCGTTATATAGAAAATGATTTATGATTTTCAAAGTGGTCCATAAGGATTTCAGCTAGCAGGGGGCAGAGGGAGGGGGGGCGTGATCCCACTGCTAATCTATCAATCTGTCTGTATATAGTACCGTAAAAGTGGGCTACTTGAGCCCTGGAGGCTAACTTGAGCCCAAAGCAGAAAAATGTTGTTTGGCACTCTCAACGTCAGTATGACGACGTACTTTACTGCTTTGCTGGTAGGCAGCAACACTAAGCAGATCATAGCGTCTAGGAGGTATGGGAAGTCGCCACTGGTAGCAGCAGTGGTTATGCTACCTACACACGTGTTTGTTGTTTATTTCACTCTGAAAACTTTCATCTGTATAGATATCAGGAATAGCCTAAAACTGGAGGTAAGCACATATATTTCATATTTAGTTTATCATCAAAGCCAAATTTGGACTGTTCATAATTAATTGTACAATATGTGGTCAAGTACAACTGGTACACTTTACTTGTAAATATGGGTTACTTGAGCCCATGGGCCATTGACAGTTGGAAGCAATCAGATGTATGTAAAAGAATGGTGTGCTTCCAAAGTATGAATTACTAATGCTCTTACGAACTGTTTCAGAAAAAATTGGTCCAAACATGAAAAGCAACCTAAAGACAGGTTTCAAGAAAGCTGGATTAGTGCCTCTAGATGAAAATCAGATCATACGCCGTTTTACAAATCAAGACAAATTCAAGGCATATGTAGACTTGTCTATGATCGTGGATGCATTTCTTCAACGACGTCAAGAGAAGAGGGGCGAGTTTGTTACACCTCACTCTACTAAGAAGAAAAAACTCCAAGTGCCATGTGGACAGAGTGTGAGTGAGTCTGATTTCTGCTCTACCAGTAATACCAGTTTGAGGTCAGGAGGTGACGGCGACATCAGCCTCCACAATAGTGATGAGGAACATATACGACACTTGTCTATGACTTTTTACCAAACCAAAGCCAAATCAACGCCATCACCGGCGCCTGTAACGAAAGATGACCTAGAAATAGGCATGTTTGTTCTGGTAAAATTGAACGAGAAGGAATACCCAGGAGTCATCCTCGCTATAGAAGCAGAAGGAGTTACAGTGGAATGCATGGAGCCTACACTAAAAGCCAGGAGGTGACCCAAAAATAAGGATGTCTTGTTCTATAAATATCAAAATATGGTAATGACAATAGAGACCCAAAAATTAATAAAAATATGTTTGTTTTCTTTAACTGGACTGTAAATATTGTTATATCTCACCATTCTATTGATTGTACAATATCTAAACAGAGTTGTTCAAAATTAATGTTCAAAATTAATATTCGTCCTTTAAATAAACGTTTGGAAGCTCACTGGAGCATCAGAAATTATGTTATTCAAAAAACCATCAACCTACTTGGACCCAAACTGCCTTCAAATGGTCGTATCTATGCGAATTTCAGTCGGGGTTCAAGTAACTCAACCGTAAGCTTAACTTGAGCCCAAATATAATAGAAAAATAAAATATTTACTACGTCACAAACAATGCGTACTGCAAGTTAAATTATCCATGTAAACTATGGTTTAATAATATAAGGCGAGTATGTCGGTGAGAAAAATCTTCTGGGCTCGTTTTTAAACATAATGTTAGAAGTTTCGAAATCTGGGCTCAAGTAGCCCGTGTTTACGGTACCTTGGAACTGTAAGTTGTTTTGCTGTAAGCATGTTTAAGTAGCCAGATTTATGCCATCTGCTTGTACGAACAGAGGCCAGAATGAGTAACGTTGAAGTAGATATCCTCGGAGTAGTGCAGCAACTAAAATCACTTAACAAGAACAAGTCTTCTGGTCTGGACTGTATACCCATTAGATTTCTATCAGATTATACTGAAGCGATAGCTCCTTAGTTAACAGGCATATAAAACCGCTCTCTCAAAGAAGTATCTGTACCAAAACACTGGAAAGTAGGAGTAACCCACTAAACTAGAGGCCTATTTCATTGACGTCAATTTGCCGCAGGGTTTTGGAACATATCCTGTATTTAAATATTATGAATAATCTCAAACAGTATGATCTATTGACCAAAGGTCAACACGGATTTATAAAATATCGTTCATGCGAAACACAACTAGCTATTTCAAATGTTTGTATAGCTTATGGGACTTAACTACGGGGTCATAAGTCCCTAAACTTACAAACTACTTATGAACTAGCTAACACTAAGGACGGCACAAATATCCATGCCCGAGGGAGGATTCGAAACCCCGACCGTAGTGGCCGTGCAGACCGTGACTGGAGCGCCTCAGTCCCCTCGGCCACCGCGGCCGGCAACTCGCTCTTTTCTCACACGAAGTGATGAGTGCTATCGACAAGGGTTCTGAAATTGATTCCGCATTTCTTGATTTCCAAAGGTTTTTGACACCGTATCTCACAAACTGCTTTTAATCAAATTACGTGGTTGTGGTATATAGCCCCAAATTTGCGACTGGACAGGGGATTTGCTGTCTGAGAGGAAACAGTTTGTAGTAATCTATGGTAAGGCAACGACTAAAACAGAGATGATATCGGGCGTTCCACAGGGTAGTGTCATTGGTCCTCTGCTGTTCCTTATTTATATAAGTGATTTGGGAGAAAATCTAAGTAGCTCTCTTAGGTTGTTTGCAGATGACGCCGTCATTTACGGTCTAATAAAATCATCTGAAGATCAAAACCAACTGCAGAACGATTTGAATAATATATCAATGGTGTAAAAATTGGCAACTGACTCTAAATAATGAGAAGTGTGAAGTCGTCCACATGAATACGGAAAAAATCCGTTAAACTTTGTTTACAAGATAAATCAATCAAAAGTGAAGATCGCCAACTCCACAAAATGTGTAGGAATTACTAAACTGGAAAGAACACGTAGATAATGTCGTGGGAAAGGCGAATCAGAGACTGCGTTCTACTGGAAGAACCCTTAAAATATGCAACAGAACTACTAAAGAGACTGCATACACTACGCTTGTCCGTCCTTTTTTGGAGTTTTGCTTCCCAGTGCGGGATCCTTATCAGCTGGGTTTGTCGGAGGACATGGAAAGAGTCCAAAGAAGAGCAGCTCGTTTCGTATTGTCACGATACAGGGGAGACAGTGAAACGGAAATGATACAGGATCTGGGATGGGAATCATTACAACAACGGCGCTTATCGCTGCGGCGTGGGCTACTCACGAAACTCCAATCGCCAACATTCTCCTCCGAATGCGAAAATATATTGTTGACTCCCACTTACATAGGTAGAAAAGATCATCAGCATAAATTCGAGAAACCAGAGCTCGAACGGAGAGATTCAGGTGTTCTTTCAAATGTTTGTATAGCTTATGGGACTTAACTGCGGGGACATCAGTCCCTAAATTTACAAACTACTTAGAAACTAGCTAATACTAAGGACGGCACAAATATCCATGCCCGAGAGGGGATTCGTATCCCCGACCGTAGTGGCCGTGCAGACCGTGACTGGCGCGCCGCAGTCCTCTCGGCCACCGCGGCCGGCGAAGTGTTCTTTCTTCCAGCGCGCTATTCGAGAATGGAATGGGAGATAAATAGTATAAAGGGGGTTCGATGATCCCTCTGCCAGGCACTTAAATGTGATTTGCAGAGTATCCCATGTAGATGTAGATATACAGAGTTGACACCTGCCCTGTACATTAGGTCGGATTCGTTTGTTTGTGAAAAGTGGTATGTTTGTTTTCAACCTAAACACTTTGAGTGCCAGCCATATGTGCGAACCGACTTCCCCCAGTGCCAGCTCATTTTCTGAGTCTCCTTCCCCCAGTACCGGCCATTTTTACAGTATTTCGTCCTGTTGGTACAGATTCAGGAATAATCATTAATATTTTTTCTTGGTCAGGAATAAACCTTATTATTTCCTCTTCAAATACTCGCCCCGTACATTTCCCTGCTTTGTAAACTTTCATCACAACAATCAAAACAAGAAACGCTGTTTTCGGGTAGGTAAAAAATTGTTTTTTCGTATTATAAACTATTTATTAATAAACATGGCAATGTTTATGTGATTACATGCAAATATCATGGATATTCAGCAAACGGCTTTTAGTGCAAATAGTTCTTTTGTGAGTGGTATAGCTGGAAGCAGGGCTGGACACAAAACCCCACTTTGCATACTGCCCACTGAAATGAAGTATCCTTCCTTCTGGCGACTCCTGCTTCTTTCTTGCCACTCTCTGAGCACACTCTACAAGTCTTTTGTGTATTCTTTCCGGGAAATGTGTTCCATCCAGTCGTGAAAGCGCAGCACCACTTGTACCAGGCTGAAAGTCGGCGGCACATGGTGATGACAAGTCTTTGCATACCGCAATAATAAACTGGCTGGTAGAACTGATTATCTTTGTTACCTGAGTGTCTCGGCGTCGCTCAAAGGCCTACTGCCTGACGTGTTGCGTCTAACGCTCGCCCTGATGTCTCACAGTCAACTGACGCAAACCCTTGTTTCGTAAAGTGAACAGTTTTGTGGCGCCTCCTAGTGGCAGAGATGTCTACTACAAGGGTTTGCCTTCCTTCTGATAACTGCCGTACGGAAATGATGCGCGCGAAAGCTAGAATTCGTTTGAGAACAGCCGTCCGTAATATTACGGGCGCGGCAGTTCTCGCAAAGACACAGGGAACGTAATATTACGGGCGCGGCAATCTTCGAACAAACGACAGCAACGTTATATTACGGGCATGGCACTCTAAAAGTGTTAAATATGTAAGTGTTCTACCAAGAAGTGACGGAGGAATCCATTTATCAAAATAAAATACTAAACAGAACAAAACAAGTGCCTCGAAGTGAACAGGGATAGTCTGTATTTCCGGAAGTGTGAGGAAGAGGCGGCCAGCAGCAGCAGATGTGGTCCCGCCGTCAGGAGGCTAGCGCGGCGCGGCGCGGCGCGGCCCGGTGGCTTTCCGTTTTCCGGGCGACCGCTTTCCGAGAAGGCGCGCCCGCCGCGCCGCCCACGCGCCGCCCACCGCGGCCGCGCCGCCCCACCCACCGGAGACACCGCCTCGCCTCGCCTCGCCGCGCCGCGCCGCGCGCTGGAGAAATCTGGCGACGCGCGCTCCTCCCGCACCTGGCCAAACTCAACTGCCGGGCCGCGAGCGACACAGGGTAAAGCACTGCAATACAAGCCTTCCGCGGCCGTCGTCAGTGTCAGTAAAAATCTTCTGGCTACTGGACCGCATCGTCAATATGGCCAAATCCGTCGACGATTCGGCCACTGTTCATACCAAGGAGCTTAACACTTAGAGTGCCATGCCCGTAATATTACGTTGCTGTCGTTTGTTCGAAAATTGCCGCGCCCGTAATATTACGTTCTCTGTGTCTTTGCGAGAAACTGCCGTGCCCGTAATATTACGGACGACTGTTCTCAAACGAATTCTAGCTTTCGCGCGCATCATTATCCATACGGCAGTTATCAGAAAAGAAGCAAACCCTTGTAGCAGACATCTAGAAGGGAGACAAACCCTTGTAGTTGACATCTCTGCCATTAGGAGGCGCCACAAAACTGTTCACTTTACGAAACTAGGGTTTGTGTCAGTTGACTGTGAGACATCAGGGCGAGCGTTAGACGCAACATGTCAAGCAGTAGGCCTTTGAGCGACGCCGAGACATTCAGGTGACAAAGAAAATCATTTCTACCAGCCAGTTTATTATTGCGGTATGCAAAGACTTGTCATCACCATGTGCCGCCGACTTTCAGCCTGGTACAAGTGGTGCTGCGCTTTCACGACTGGATGGAACACATTTCCCGGAAAGAATACACAAAAGACTTGTAGAGTGTGCTCAGAGAGTGGCAAGAAAGAAGCAGGAGTCGCCAGAAGGAAGGATACTTCATTCCAGTGTGCAGTATGCAGTATGCAGAGTGAGGTTTTGTGTCCAGACCTGCTTCCAGCTATACCACTCAAAAAAGAACTATTTGCACTAAAAGCCGTTTGCTGAATATTCATGATATTTGCATGTAATCACATAAACATTGCCATGTTTATTAATAAATAGTTTATAATACGAAAAAACAATATTTTACCCACCCGAAAACAGCGTTTCTTGTTTTGATTGTTGTGATGAAGGTTTACAAAGCAGGAAAATGTACGGGGCGAGTATTTGAAGAGGAAATAATAAGGTTTATTCCTGACCAAGAAAAATATATTAATGATTATTCCTGAATCTGTACCAACAGGACGAAATACTGTAAAAATGGCCGGCACTAGGGCAAGGAGACTAAAAAAATGGGCTGGCACTGGGGGAAGTCGGGTCCCATATATGGCTGGCACTCACAGTGTTAAACGTCATAGAGTGGCGATAGGTCCGCCACGTTTGAGGCAAATTGAACTGACGTCCGCCATGTTATTTGGGGTATCGGCTGACAGCTGGTGCGCCACATCCACTTGACAATTTTACCTATTTACAGTTCCACGTTCTAAATAAAGATTGACTATTGAATACCGATGTGCATCAAGTTTCGTCGGACGTTTTTTGAAAGCTACAAATTGACGAGACTGGTAGTAAACTTCCTAAAAATACGTTAATGAAATATCACGAACCTGTCAGTATTATAGTTCCAGAATGACAGTTACCTGAGGTTTGCAATAACAACGAAAGTGCCGCAGCGAAAATATTTGTGTTGATTTTAATGCAATGACATAGTCTAAACGAGCTGCGAAACGTATAGGTAACAGTAATCGCTATGGCGAACAATCTTGACAATGATGCAATGAAGGCTTTCACGACCGGATGTCATAGTTGCTGGTAGAACTTCCGGGTCATAAGGCCGTGGTCCATAAAACTTTCCAGTTTCACCTAACGTTTCATCCAGAGCTGCGCTGGACATCCTCAGAGGTCTTCTTACTTGCGTTGAGTCTTGCCGACTGGGCATTCGGCAAGACTCAACGCAAGTAAGAAGACCTCTGAGGATGTCCAGCGCAGCTCTGGACGAAACGTTAGGTGAAACTGGAAAGTTTTATGGACCACGGCCTTATAACCCGGAAGTTCTACCAGCAACTAATCATGACAATGGTTTTGCATCTGCTGTTAATGTGTTGTAACAAGTACTTTCATAAAGCCTAGTATACACTCATCTTGTGTTTACTAAATCTATTAAGTCTACAAACTTGTAAAATTGCTGTTAAAGAGTGTGGTTGAAACATTTGGTTCACGAAATCTGAGTATAAAGACGAAAGTGACAACAAAATACTGCAGTTAGAAATGCGCCTAGGTCATCTTCCACAAAATCTTTCCGCGTAGAAAAAAAGGGTCGTTAATAACTTCCGTTGTTGCCAAGCTGAAACAAGTAACGTTTGGTACGTGAAATTTGAATACAAAGACGAAAATGACAACAGAATACTGCAAAAAAATGCACCTGGGTCAGCTGCCACATAAGTATTCCAAATCGAAATTAACAACTTTCGTTGTTGTCACGCTGAAATAAGTAAACATTTGTTGCAAAGAACAAAGACATACACAAATGAAAAATATTTGCTGCCGTTACTGCTACCACACTTTTCACTGGCTGCACGTCAACCATGCTCGATCACGTATTGTCAACAAGAAATGAAAAAGTTTTTAAAGAAGGTGTAGATTTCATGAAGCATAGGAGCGACAGAAGAAGAAATATCTCAAAAACACCCCCAACACTAAGTAGAAAACTGAGCACTTTTTTATAGTGTTCTTCAAGGGAATTGCTGGAAAGGTCATCTGAAGCTTCACTCTTGGGATAGCTAAGTGTCATTAGTAAGGAATTTTGTTTGAGTATAGACAGCCTGTTATCAAAAAGGCAAAACATTTGGTGTTCTTGCACTAAGTACTTGTCGTTTTATGACTTAGATTTGTACAATTAAATGCTAACCAGTCTTCAGGCACATTTCAGCAACAAAAATAGTTCAGGCAATACATACTAAATAGAATATGTACTAAATACAACACTCCAAGCTCAACAACAACATACGATAGAGAGACTCCTGTCAAGTGAAATGACCACCAAAAATATGGCGGCCGAGTTTACACAGGTTGCCGCAAAGAGCGCTGTATCTCGTGTCAGTCACTCTATGAAATTTAAGCCCGTTGGTTCAGACGCTCACTACACTGAAGAGCCGAAGTAACTAATAGAAGTATGCGTATGCAAACACGGAGATACGTAAACACTCAGAGGACGGCGCTGTGGTAGCAACGCCTATGTATATGGTGACAGGTGTCTGGCGCCGGCGTTGGACCGGTTACTGCTGCTGCAGTGGCAAGTTACCACCATTTAAGTGAGCTTCAACGTTGAGTTATAGTTTGCGTACGAGAAATGGGACACTGCATCTCAAATGTTCAAATGTTTGTAAAGCTTATGGGATTTAACTGCGGGGTCATCAGTCAACAAACTTACAAACTACTTATGAACTACCTTATCCTAAAGACGACACAAACATTCATGCTCGAGGGAGGATTCGAACGTTTGAGGCGGGAGGCCGCGTGATCCGCAACGTGGTGCTCCAGACGAAGCATCCTCGAGGTAGCGTTGAGAAGGAAATTTTCCGGTACGACCGTTTTACAAGTGCACTGTGAATATCGGGAATCCGGTAAAATATCAGTTCTCAGACTCTCTGTGGGCGAAAAAATATCGTGCAAAAATGGGACCAACGACGTGAAGAGAATCGTTCAACGTGACAGAAGGGCAACCCTTCGGCAAATTGCTGCGGATTTGAATGCTGGGCCATCAGCATCATCAATATGGGCTTTCGGAGCCGAAGGCACACTCTTATAGCCCTGTTGACTGAAAGACAGAGATCTTTACAGCATATTAACAGAATATATGACATCAACTGCGAATGGGCAAAGCTGAAAAATCTGTACCCAGCCGGGATTCGAACCCAGTTCTCCAGCTTTCTAAGCGGTTGCGGTAACCTCTACACTACTGGGGACACAGTGATCACCGCACCTGCAAGGACTACCTAAGCACACCTCCACAGCTTTACCCTGCCCACAGTACTCAAACTCGTAGTCACTATGTACTAATTCCCGCAAGAGAAACGGCTTCAAAGTTTGCCCACCCCTCCCGGTCACCGGCATATTGTATAAAAACAAGTGGCGTCTCTTCTGAAAGTCTGAAGCCCTTACTCTTACGGAAATTTGTGTCTGACGGGAGGCATGCTTAGGTAGCTCTTGCAGGTGCAGTGATCACTGTATCCCCAGTGGTGTAGAGGTCAGCGCAACTGCCTAGAAAGCGGGAGACCCGGGTTTGAATCCCGGCTGGGTACACATTTTCAGCTTTGTCCATTCGGAGTTGATGTCATTTATTCTGTTAATACGAAAGAATAACAACTGCAGGAACAGAAGTGACGCCACATGTATATAGCTTTACATCAACTGTATACATAGTGCCTGTTCTTTCGGACATGTTCCAAAGATGGGACACCACTCTTCATCCTGTTGTTAGTATTAATTCACATTCACGGAAGTTAAGAAAATAACTGCGAATGGGAGTCGAATCCGGGCCTCCTCCTTGCTAGGCAGTTATGTTCATCCCTACACCACTGCGAACTCAGTGATCATCACAACTGCAAGGATGACTCAAGCACGCCTTCCGTCAGATATAAGTTCTCAATTATTCCCTGCTGGTTAGTACTGAAACTCGTATTTTCAGCCTATACCCGTAACAGTAAGGTCTTAGGAGTGCTCTCACACTGGAGAAAGGATCAATGCCCGTAGTCGGACACCAGTTTTGATCCTGCAATTAGTATCAATTCATATGGGTAAAGTTTGTATATCCAGCTGGGATTCAAACCATGGTCTTCTGCATGCTTGAGTTCTTGCAGTTGTCGTGATAGCTGTGTCCCTACTGGTGTAGGGGTCAGCGTAACTGCCTAGAAAGCAGGAGACCAGGTTTAGAATCTCGGCTGGGTACACATTTTCAACTTTACCGATATGCAGTTAACGTCATAAATTCCGCGAATAAGCAAAGCTTTACGCCTCGGCTGGACCCGCATAACAGACATTTGATTGTCGACGGCTGCAAACATATTTCTCGGTTTGACGAGTCTCGTTCCCAATGGCATCGAGTGGATGAACGTGCACGGGTATGGCGACAACCGACTGTTCAAGTCGGTGGAGGATCTCCAATGGTCTGGGACGTGTGCAGTTAGAGTGATATGGGACCCCTGACACGTCTAGTCACGACTCTAACAGGTGACACGTGTATTCGCATTCTGGCAGGTCACAAGCATCCATTCATGTCCATTGTACATTACGACACGATATTGGACAACTTGCGACGTCCTTCTCCCTTTTTGCTCTTCTTTTTCCAACATATATCTTTTTGTCCTCTACAGAGACATAGGATTGGACAATTAAGTATCTGCTGGATGGCTGTTATGGAGAGGAGTGCACTCAGTTAATGTTAAACACACGTCAAATAAAATCTTGTACTTATCTTTTATCTTGGCCGGTTGTGTTGCTTGCTGCGATGTTCTTGCGTTGTGTACCTTTAGCTGTCTTGTTATTCACGAAATATTTGTTGAAATGAAAACGCGTAGTAAAGTTTATACTTTTTATTAACTATTACTGCACTTCTTCTCTTGCGCAAACTTTCACAAATATTCGTAACACAATATCAGATACATGGCCTCAGAGCAAGAGTCAGTGTGTCACTGCAAGTGTCCTGCGAGAGTGAGAGTGCCCCAGCGTCTGCGAGTTCGATGCTTTTATTACCACTCTGAGGTTCACAAGTATGTCTTTATCCACTTAAAATTTTAAAGCAAGGTAAATGTTATTTACCTATTACGTAAAAGTAGTAGACAATATACATATTTCATTTCTTTAATTTCATGGTGTTTGTGTTTTGCTAGTTATTTGTAAGATAGTTTTAAAATATACGTCTAACAAAGTAGTTGTCATGACTTCGAAAAATGGCGTCTGTTTGTTTACTTCGAGTATACCAAATGTTTTGACAGATCTGTTTCGAGTTTAATGTTGTTTGTGCGTGTTATTAAATTACTTATTATTTTCGTGAATATATTTTGGTGTATCTGTTTCGTTCATCACTGACCAATGTTTACATGAATTTGGAAAGTCCAGTTATATTTATTAAATCGGCAATTAATGGCAAGATTCAGTCTTATTGAGTCTATAAACATAATATTCGTTATCAGTGAGCATTAAAGTTTCATGTGTGCTAATAGTTTTCGCTGTTATAATTTTATTTATACTTTCAAATTATTGCAACATGTGTCACCCAACACCATTTGCTTCTACTTCTATTTATTAACAGAAAAAGGGTGTGTCCCCTTTTTTTATTATACACGAAAATATATTTTGGCCTAGACCTACTATTATGTACTTTTTGCTGCATTTTACCTAATCAATTTTTCGAGTTGGGGTAAAATTACGGATGGTCCACTTATGTATTGTCATTCTGGCATTTAGGTGTAATTACAATCAATTAGAATGCATTATAACTAATGCTGTCTCCCGAAGGTAACACTTATTGGGATAATTTCATAAAGATATTGGGTCTGACGCTAATGGGTAGTGATATATATGTTACAAACTCCAGCACGATAATGCTACACTCCATACGTCCAGAATTGCTACAGGGATGTTCCAGGAACATTTCACTGAGTTTAAACATCTCCTCCACTCATTAAACTCTCCAGAAATGAAAATATTAGGGATGCCTTGCATCAGGTGATATGTTCAGCCCCAAGTACTCGTGCTGAATTATGGACAGCCCTGCAGGTTGCAGTTGCCGAAACGTCGGTTGTTTTTTATATATTGACGAATCGGTCTATAATGTTTCATGGGCCGCCCTGATTTTATTTAAATATTTATTCTTCATAATTAATCTCCTGTATTTGTTACGTTTATTCTGTCTTTCCTTCATGTAAATTACTAAAGAACTATCATAGGTACAATTTATGAAACTCAGGTATAACGCTAACCAGCACATTTTTATCTTTTGAAACAAAAAACCGTAGTCCCGAGTATCATATGTTTTACTCAATATAAGCAGCAGCAGTCTCTTTTCTTTCTTCTTCTTGGTCTAGCATTCAATAGCGCGCTGCTCTGAGTTTAACTTATTTGAATTGTAATTTGTTTTCGAGCAGAGCATGGATGTTGGAAGTTATTGTAAGTGTGTGCTTTCCAGAATATAAGACAGCTAATTTTATTTAATGAAAATTTGTGTTTCTTATTATTTTTATTTAAAAGCTCTCTCATTATTCCTTACTGTACAATATATTAATAGTGTATGAACTTTTCTTACAGATTGCCACCAGTCGCCATTTACTTTGCAGTGTGCGAAATTAACGTTGGAACGATGCACAATACTCCACAATTATTTTAGAATGTTTTGTTCCGCAGTAAACGTCCCTGAGATATACGCCTGTTTATCCAAATTTATTTATTTTCAGATTTTTGCCAGGCGTGGACATGACATATTGGCGTTTTACGACTGCATTCCAACAGTTAGTTTCTGCGCAATGTAATTTTGGCCAGTTGCTCTTCTACGAAATCAGACGGGGTTTTAGACACATTGCTAGAATTGATTTATTTGGGCTTTTTTCCAGCATCATTCAGTTACAGTAAACTTTTGCAGGCCCAATTTTCAATAACAGTGATTTGCAACGTGGTTACTAACTTGAGATATTTCTCCTCCTGTAATTTTAGCGCCAATCTTTTCATTTCAGAAATTACGATTGAATACAAAATTTATTTGCTTTCGGTGTTAACTTTCTTTTTGCGGAACATTATTTTGTCAGGCGCTACTTTTTCTAAATTTACTTCGTTTACATCAAACAATTACCTTATTTTCCATTTAAATGAAATTATATATTTATTAATATCTTTTAGTATTAGAGAGAAATATTTCAGGTCGAAAGCCCGGAAGAATTTTAATGACCGATAAATGTAAGTTTTCAGGGTAACAGTTATTGAACTACGTGACATAAAATCGTAATAACTACTGAGCGGTTTGCGTTAGGACATTCAGAATACTCGCTTAGCCTCAGGGCTTGCTCAGAATTAGTGTGCGCATGCGCACGTGTCTTGTTGCTGTCTGCCACGTGCACGTGGATATCCCCTGTGTTTAATGCGGTCGTGAAGGCTTACTGCCCCAGCAACAATAGCCCTACTGCGGCTCGAAGAAAGTTTGCGAGTGAGTTCAAGGTAACAAGAAGTTTTTCGTAAGTTTTGGAGAACGGGTAGTGTTCGTGATGTCAGTGTTGGCAGACGTCCAAGAAGGGTAAAAACGCTTGAAAATACCGAGAAAACACGCGCTGTGTTTCAAACCAGCCCCAAGAAATCGATCAGACGAGCTGAACAGCAGATGTGAGTGAACTGCAAGACACTGCAAAAAATTGTTGTTGAAGGCCTGCATCTCTTCCCACATAAAATTCGAGCCGCTCAGCCACTAAGGCCGAGGGCTATGGAACAATAGTTGCGTTTCGCCAATACTGTTGTCGATAGTAACGACGAATAGAACTTTGAAGGGAATGTGGTTCGGTCTAGCGACGAAGCTCACTTTTACAATTTCATGGAACCGTCAATAGCAAAATAGGCGCATTTGGAGGGTGGAGACTCCGCATTTTGCAATAGGGCTGCCTCTTCACCCTCGTCGCTTGACTGTGTGGTATGGCATGTGCTTTCACGAAATAATCGGTGACATATTCTTTAATGGTACGGTAACACCGAACTGTAGATGAAAGATGATTTCATCCCCATTACCGAAAGTGATCCTAATTTAGACAAGATGTGTTTATTGCAAGACAGAGCTCGACACATCGACGCAGCAGAGCGATGTCCTGTAGTTCTATCTTTTGGGTACGCATAGGCCCAGGCACGGGCCTCGATATGCCACCACATCCTCCAGATCTGAACACATGCGACTCCTTTTTGTGAGGCTATAAAGACAAGTTGTACAGCAATAATTTCAAAGGCCCTGGTGAGCCATTCAGGACATCATCAACAGCATCGGCGGGTCATACACAATTTTGCTATTCGTCAGCACCGTTTCATCGCCACGGAAGACAGCCATATCGAACATCTCATAACATAAATCCGGATATGTGTAGTACGAATGCATAGTTTCGCAACGGGTTATGCTGATAAAATTCTCTCGGGCTTCCAGCCGCGTCAAGTGATTTGATATCAACGAGCTTTCGCCCGAAATCTCCCCGGCCATTGTCAAGTGGTGACTGTCTTATCATTGCTGCCGCCGTCCAATGAGAAGCTCATTAGCTCCTGTTATTGCCAATCTGTTTATGGAATACTTTGAGAACATCGCCATAGACACGGCTCCTGCAAAGACTAGCTCTTTCTATCGTTACGTTGACGATATCTTCGTTGTCTGGCCGCATGGACATGAAAAACTGGGTGAATTCTTGGACCACATTAACAGCATCCATGACAAAATCAATTTCACGATGGAGGCAGATGGAGGTGGTGCCCTGCCGTTCCTTGACGTACTTGTCAGGCGCAAAACAAATGGATGTCTTAGCCATAATGTCTACCAGAAACCCACCCACCTGGATCTGCACGCTAGGAGCCACCACCACCACCCATCGCAAATACGATTTGCTCTGACGCTGGTGCACAGAGCAGAAGTAGTCTCGGACATTGAACATCTGTAGAAGGAACTGAGCCACTTACGGAAAGTGTTTACGAAAAATGGCAACAACAACCGCCAGATAACAGAAGCCCTCCATCCGAAGACACGGAAGCAGGAGACCGTCGAGGAGGAGACAAAGAAGCGTGCATTTTTGCCGGGGAAAAGATTAGCCGTCTTCTTAAGAGAGACCGATAGGTCTTCAAGCCTACTACAAAATGCGACATATGATGAAATCTGTGAAAGATAATCTAGGCCTTAGAACGCAAAGTGTGTACAAGATACAGTGTGTGTGTGGCAGTTCTACATCGGACAGACAGTGCGCAATGCTGAACAGTGCTGTATTGAACATGAAAGATGTTTCCACCTATACTCCGCCTTATACCGAGAAATCAGAAAAAAAATGTTCAAATGTTTGTAGAGTCTATGGGACTTGACTAGGGGGTCATCAGTCCCTAAACTTACAAACTACTTCTGAACTACTTACAACTAAGGACGGCACTAATATCTATGCCCGAGGGGGGATTCGAACCCCCGACCGTAGTGGCCGTGCGGACCGTGACTGGAGCGCCTCAATCCCCTCGGCCACCGAGGCCGGCGAGAAATCAGAAATTGCGGAGCACGTTCTAGAAAACAAACATCGCATTGCGTTAGAAGATACATCAGTCATTACCAGAATAAATAAAAGAGGCTATCGAAATAAAAACAACTGAAAAATCTCTTAATAAAGACGGCGGCTTGCAGCTGATCAGAGCTTGGGACCCGGCCATCGGACGGTTGAAGCGGGCGCGGCAGGCACGCGGCCAAAACATTGGCAAATATGGCGATGGGGCTGAGCACCAGTGACGTCACAGGCGGCCGCGCAGGTATATAAGAACGGCGGCAGCAATGATAAGACAGTCACCACGTGACAATGTCCGAGGAGATTTCGGTCGAAAGCTCGTGGATATCAAATCACTTGACGCGACTTGAAGCCCGAGAATTTTATCATCTGTAGTGATGTTTACATGTTGAAGAAAGGTCGTAGTTTGTAACTAATTTGTTTTGTACAGTTCAATGACTGTCACCCTGTTCTTTACTTACAATGAATCTGCATCAAATGTCCACCAGAAGCCACGATCTGCATGCCATACGCAGGAGGGCAACACATGGAGGTCGGTCTATCGATTTCATCAGCCCAGTTTTTCCTCTTGTATCAAGCAATTTCAGATCCTCGCCACTTGTGCTTCGCTACATAGTCATTGGTATTTTAGTATCGCGCCTGTTTCCGGATTAATGCGCTCGACTGGAAACCGACAGATTACACGTTCACAACAGGGTGGAATAACGTATTTTTGATTATACGTTTTAACCGAGCTTCACCTTTCGACGATGTGGTCGCCGGAAACGACAGATGGTTTGGATTCCACGTTAACTGTTGGCCCCCTTTCCCCTTGTAACAGGTTATTTCTATTTTGTAATACAGAAAGCGCCACAACAACTTCAAATGTACAGGTTATCCCACGTCGTCAGCCAGCCTGCTTACATCATTTAATCATTATGAGGACTATAACTAAAGAGTGACAGCTATTTATTCACAAACCGATGTTTGCACCTTTTACTGTCCTCCAAAGAAGTCAGCAGCGTTGTGTTGAACCAATTTCCAACGATGAGCCTGTTCTGTTGATGGCCTATTGCCTGTCGAATATCCGGAACAGTTCTGAAGCAAATGACAAGAAGTGGTTCCTTCATCATCGGAACCAAATCAAAGTTACAAGGACGTGACTGCGGGGAGTATAATGAATGGTACAGTACTTTTCGGTCCCATCCACCAAGCAGAGCAGCCACAGCTTGCGCTGTATGCGCCCGCGCATTGTCGTGAAAAATGATGGCTGCTTTGGCAGAAAGTGTTGCCGCTTCTTTCGCATAACTGGTCGTAGGTAATGCTCCATAAAGGAACAGTAACAATGTGCACTGACCATCTACCTTGGAGGAACGTAATGCGTAAGGATAACTCCATCACATTCGTACACGAGAATCATCATAACTTTCATCATACTCTTGAAGAACTTTATCACACTGCCGTACGACCTCTGGCACATCAAACTTGATCCAACTACGTTCTTCCTGTTTCGAAAACATAAACCGTTACGTTAGACCGTTCGCTCACAAGTGACTGTTTTTGCCTCGACTGCGCGCACGCCGGTGATTTGGCAGGGGTTAGTCCATTTGTTCGAGGGTAAGGTAGGTATGTCTCCAACGTACGCTATCAGTGATAATAGTAGATTTCATTGCACAGTGTCTCGACAGCAATGATGCCACTATTTAAGTTCCATTTCTCGTATATGTTTGTCGGTGCTACTTTGTTTACCGTAGGAACTATAAATGTTGCATCAAATATTAATTTTTATTGCGTGGTGACCGTTTACATTACAAAGAGACTTAGATGTGTTCACAATCTTATCCACTCATTAACTGACTGATGGACTCCTGGCGTGCCACAACGTATGTATACAGGGTGTTACAAAAAGATACGGCCAAACTTTCAGGAAACATTCCTCACACGCAAAGAAAGAAAATATGTTATGTGGACATGTGTCCGGAAACGCTTAATTTCCTTGTTAGATCTCATTTTAGTATTTCTCTTTAAATGTAAATTGAAATAATTCGTGTAGACAATTGTCAAAATACCCAATTGTTTCGTTAGTATGTACTGTACTTCCTAGATTCACGTAATCAGCACAGACTTTCTGTGAACGTTTGGGCAGGAATTGTTGGTGATGTATTGATTGGGCCTCATGTTCTTCCACCTACGCTCACTGGAGCACGTTATCATGATTTCATACGGGATACTCTACCTGTGTTGCTAGAACATGTGCCTTTACAAGTACGACACAACATGTGGTTCATGCATGGTGGAGCTCCTGCACATTTCAGTCGACGTGTTCGTACGCTTCTCAGCAACAGATTCGGTGATCGATGGATTGGTAGAGGCGGGCCAATTCCATGGCCTCCACGCTCTCCTGACCTCAACCCTCTTGACTTTCATTTATGGGGGCATTTGAAAGCTCTTGTCTACGCAACCCCGGTACCAAATGTAGAGACTCTTCGTGCTCGTATTGTGAACGGCTGTTATACAATACGCCATTCTCCAGGGCTGCATCAGCGCATCAGGGATTCCATGCGATGGAGGGTGGATGCATGTATCGTAGATAACGGAGGACATTTTGATCATTTCCTATAACAAACTGTTTCAAGTCACGCTGGTACGTTCTGTTGCTGTGTGTTTCCATTCCATGATTAATGTGATTTGAAGAGAAGTAATAAAATGAGCTCCAACATGGAAATCAAGCGTTTCCTGACACATGTCCACATAACATATTTTCTTTCTTTGTGAGTGAGGAACGTTTCCTGAAAGTTTGGCCGTACCTTTTTGTAGCACACTGTATATAGAAAATGTTGTTTTCCAGAATGTTCCAGAACAAAGGTATAAATTCCATTTCCGCCAAACATATATAGGTTTTTCACATATAAGAAGTATAACAGATTATTCAGTATAAAAAATTACCTTTACAAATATTTATATAACAAACGAAACCAGAGATTACATGAGTATACAAATTACGACTGGAGCCGTATGCGTTTGTTTACATAATTGTAAATATTAAATTATAAAATAACTACAAAATTTTGTTTCAAATTGGTTATGGCAAACTATTCAGTGCGTCTCAGACAACTTCAGGAGATGTCAGTAATTATATTCTTGCAGTAATATGAATAATTTCATGATTTTACCTGACAACAATATCCCTGTGTTCGAGATTTTTGTGAACCGTAAGTAAAAGAAAGTAATTCGTCAAAATGGTCAGTATGATAAAAATAAAGGTATGACAAAGTGTTTTTATAACATTATTTACATTAAGATTTGATTATGTGATGTCCAAAGGCTTGGTTCAGAACAAAATATTTCGAAGTATTGACCTTATTAATATTACAACAAATTTTGAATAAAATACCGACAGATAAGTAGCTAGTAGATAAAACAGTGACTGTACTTAGGTAGCTTTCCTAGTATTTTATACATTGGAGGGGCTGGGGGGGGAGGGCCGTGAGTCAGGTCTGAGGCCAGGTTGCGTGATGTGCGTCTCGGGGGCGACGATCTTTATACCAAGTGAGAACTGTAGTTGGGCAGAGTTGGGTGCGGTGGCGGGGGTATATTGATATTGAAATACCAAAATAAATCGGTTTCTTAGTGATAAATATATTACAACCTGTTTAATAAATGGGGTAGGTTATGTACACGTAAGTCGCCGAAGAGGCGTCAAGTTGAAAGACTTTCACCAGGCACGGAGCCATACAAAATTATATATACCGATTTCTATTGAGGATAATCCGCAATCCCTATGTACGCAAAGTCGCAACATACACTGCTGGCCGTCTAGACTGCAACGCCATGAAAGACAGAAGATACCGAATCAAATTTGTTAGGGAGATCTTATGCAAAGATCACATAGTACAAAGTACAGTTCCGAGTGACGTGAGGCAGATTATGAAACCAGTACTGGGTGTTTCCACCATTGCTGAATAGTACCGTTGGTAGACGCTTCTGCATTAAATCGAAGCTGGTCTGGATGCCTTATTGGGGTACTGCAGTCCATGCTGCTCCCTTGTCAGGGTAATCATTGCCCACACGCTTTCGAATGGGCAAGTCAGTCAAGTCAGTAGTGCAGGCCGATGGGCGACAGTAACAATTTCTGAAGGTACAGGTCGTTTATCCTCAGAAAAATAAACAGAAGCTACTATGAAGTTTGTTTAACAAGAATTGTTTATAAACAAATACCAAATGGAATTTTATGCGCATTAAATTCAAATGTGTTTGGTGGTAGATCGATTTGGGGGGGGGGGGGGGGGGAGTGATGAAGAGGTCAGATAGGGACATTGAATCAAGTGGGTTCCAAACCTGGTCAGAACTATCCACCACCAAATTTTCTTTTACATTTGAAAGGGGCAGATAAAAAAAAACTTCGTACATTTATTGACAATTATTTAAAAACAATTACGTGTAGCGTGAAATATTTCGTAGGGAGCTATATTTACATTAACAATTTCCAAAGCAAAACATATCGTTTTCAGAACTCGTACGCCACCTAAGGTCTCTGGGCAAAATAATTGTATAGTAAATCTTGCTTCTTACTTATTTACTGACTCACCCTCGTATATTCGACTCTAGCTACGACTATGTGCTACAATTAGCGTAGAATCCAGTCTAGCACAATTTTAGTATAAAGTCATGCAAAAATGACACCGCAAACGTACATCACCACACGCTACCATACAACCACAGGCACGAGGTACACATTTCAAATGTTCAAATGTTTGTTAAGTGTAAGGGACGTAACTGCGGGGTCATCAGTCCCTAAATTTACAAACTACTTATGAACTACCGTATACTAAAGAAGATACAAATACCCATACCCGAGGGGGGATTCGAGCCCCCGACCATATCGGCCGTGCAGACTGCGACTGGCGCGCCGCAGACCGCTCGGCCACTGCGGCCGGTGCCACGTTTCAGCACTGCGGCCTCTTAGAAAGGATTCCCTGGTACCGGCATGCGTACTTCGGGGGTGCGGGAGTGGAATCCAATACCGTTGCAAATTGCAATATAGGATGCATTTCATTTAAAATTTCATAGAGTGGCTAACGCACGAGTTACAGCGCTCTTTGCGGCAACCTGTGTAAACTCGGCCGCCGTATTTTTGGAGTGAGTATACTTGAGTGCAGTCTGTCTATCATTTATTGCTGTTGAGCTTTAAGTGCTGTATACAGTATATATTGTATTTAGTGTGCATTATCTGTATAATTTTTGCCGCTGAAATGTGTCTAAAATGTGTTCAGCATTTAAATGAGTAAATCGAAGTTACAAAACGACAATTACTTTGTGCAAGAAACTCTAAATGTTTTGCCTTGTTTGATCTCTGTCTGTCTGCACTCAAACAAAATCCCTGACTAATGACACTTATCTGCACGCAGAGTGAAGCTTCAGACGACTCATCTTGCAATTCCCTTGACGTACACACCATAATAAAATACTCAGTTTTCTACGTAGTGACAGTGTCTTTTTGAGATGTTTCATTTGCTGTCGCTCCTGTGGTTGATGAAATTACAATTTTGAGTGTCTACACCTTCTTTTAAAATATTTTAATTTGTTGGCAATACTTGATGGAGCATGTTTTACATGTAAGCAGTGTAAAGTGTGGAAGCAGTAGTAACAGCCAGAATTATTTCACGTGTATATGTCTGTGTTATTTGCAATTGTATTTACTTATTTCAGCTTGGGAACAACAGAAGTTATTAATAATACTTTATTTAGTTCTGGAGTGCTTTTGTGGTAGCTGACCCAGGCGCATTTTTAACTGCAGTATTTTCTTGTCACTTGTGTCTTTGTACTCAAATTTCGTCCACCAAAGTTCACAACCAAACTCTTTGACAGCAATTTTACAAGTTTGTAGACTTAATACGTTTAGTAAACACCAGACAAATGTGTACTAGACTTAATGAAAGCAGTTGCTACAACACATCAACAACAGATGCAAATCCATGATCATGACTGTTCGTCATTACAATTATTGTTTATTGTTTGTTTCGCAGCGCGTTTAGACCATGTACTTGCATTATACACAACACAAATGTTTTCACAGCGACATTTTCGTTATTATTGCAAACCTCAGCTCTTATACTTCGAATTGGAACTGTTTTACTGAGAGGTTCGTCAGGTTTCATTGCCTAATTTTTAGAAAATATACCACCTGGCACGTGAATTTGCAGCTTTGATAAAGTCTGATAAAGTCAATCTTCATTCAAATCGCGGAATTTATAAACTGACAAAATTCTCGAGTGGGTGTGGCATACCAGCTGTCAGCCTATACCCCAAATAACATTGCGGACGCCAGTTCAGTTTGTCTCAAACATGGTGGACCTATCACCACTCTATCAAATTTAAGCTCTTTGATTGAAACAGTTTCTAGCCACGGTCCATTCTGGTGTTGCAAAAGGAAACGGAGGACGTCGATAAAAATAATGTCGTCCCTTTCTGTTGTCCATCCCAATATTGCCAGCCCAAACGCACCAATGGATACCTTTGGACAGTCAAATCTTGAACAGACAACATCGAGTGGTTGGCGCGTACACTATTTATATCGCAACTGATCGAATTTGTTGTGACATGATCCGTGATGTGGCAGCGTGATCCATCACTACCATATGTTTGTCATCGCGTGTAATGTAGCGATGAGGTGGCTGCAATAGGCGTCGTAGGTCTGCCGTCCCCTCCTGCATCCAGCGAAAACAGATCCGCATCAAAGTCGCTCGATCACCGAATTCTTTGAAGGATAATCCGCAATACCTTTGGGGAACTCTTCTTCCTTGATCGAACTCCAGAACACGTTCGCTTCTATGAAGCATTACTGAAGCTATTCACGCCAAACCAAAACTATCTGAGAAAATTTGGTCATGCACCTAAATGGACATTAAAAATTGGCAACCTCGCAACACTGTAACCACATGTACGACAACTGCCTCAGTCAGGACTGGTGTTGTTTAAGTACCGCTCGAGGCGCGACAGCGAAAGCGAGTGAGTTGTTGACTTCCTGCTGCCGCCGCACAGCCTGAGTGTGAATCAGACTTGTTTTGGAGTGTGTACAGTTGCGACTGCTTCTGATTTACTGCGTCGTTTCTTGTCTGCGTCGTTTTTTTCTTGTTTCTTTTTCTTTATTGTTTGTTCGTTGCTGGCTGGGCCAAGGCATCCAGAATTATTCCACGTAAAGGTGCAGTCAGTTTTGTATTAAATCGAACAGTCAGGTGTAGCCAAGCTCCATTGTAACCCATGACTGATTCGAAGAAGTGTTCGGTATTCTGTCAAATAAGGTCCACAAGGCATATCTTGACACTTTAAACTTATGTTTTTAAATAAGGTAAAGGTAAAGCAATCAACAATCCGAAGATTGCTTTGAACACCACAGTGCTTTACTAGGCATGGACCTGGCGGGAATAGAACCCACGACCTTTGGATTTGTAGTCTGGCACTCTACCACTGTGCAATCGAGCCACACTCTTTAAATAAAATAAAATAACTATCGAAACTATGGCTGACTGTCAGTAGGCTTGTGTCTGTGTGACTGTGACTGTGTTTTGACTGGCACTGCACTCTGATTATAAAAATTGATTAGAGTTAAAGTAAGAATTTTATTATGATTAATTAGCCTGGCCCAACTGATTGCGATATGTGTGGCCCTGTTAGTGTTCTCAGTTATCCAGAAGATCGGTCTAACTAAATCATAATCTCACTGAATGACAAGGCCGGTTGTAGCACGAAGTACAATCATTTAATTTAACAATCAAGTAATTCATTAATTAAACAGACTACAGACCGAAGTTTTACACAAGTGTAACGTTCAATATAAATGTGACCGTGGATAGCGCGACAGACAATGTCTGACAGTGACTGAAAGCAAGGAAGTAGCATGTACGGATATAGCACAAATTGGAATAACTTACGTTTAGCCGTGGCGGAGTGGCCAACCACATTGAGACGCTATGCTCCGATGCGCGACCCGTTCCCCGTCGGGGGTTTGAATCCCCCCTCGGACATGGACTTTTGTACTGTCTTAGTATAAGTAAGTTTATAAGCAGTTTGTAAGTTTAGCGCCTGGTGACCCCGCACTTAAGCTCCATAAGGTTAACAATCATTTGAACATAAGTTTACAACCATGAATTTCTTTAATTGAACAGAGTACAGATAAGTGTTTAATTCGAGTATGAGAGCAAATATGACTGTGCATTTAGCTGACAAGGAATGTTCAAATGTTTGTAAAACTATTTGACCAAACTGCTATGGTCATCAGTCCCTAGCTTACAAAGTACTTGAATCAAGTTAAACTAGCCTAATGACATCACACACACCCATGTCCCGGAGAGGACTCTTACCGGCGACGGTGAGCTACCGCGCGCTCCGCAGCGAGGCACTTTAGGACGCTAGGCCGCTCTATCGATGCAGCTGCCACAGGGATCACCGTAAGACTGAGCTTTAATTTCACTAACAAATAAATCAATATGTTGTAATAATATGGTGTAATTAAGTAATTTATTATTATTATTATTATTATTATTATTATTATTATTATTATTATTATATTTATTACTATTATTTAGCTATTTCCAATAATTTACAAGAAATACTTGCAGCCGGCCGCGGTGGCCGAGGGGACTAAGGTGCTCCAGTCACGGTCTGCACGACCACTACGGATATTTGTGCCGTCCTAGTTCATAAGTAGTTTGTAAGTTTAGGGACTGATGACCCCGTAGTTAAGTCCCATAGACTATACAAACATTTAAACATTTTGAAATACTTGCAGCTGCCAGTTATGTTTAGTTATGATCACAAAGAAATTAAAGTCCGAGAATAAGTAGCTAGTCACAAACTGTGTGAAACAAATCAGTAAGCGCTGAAGTAAGCGGTCTTTCCTAACCCTGATGCCAAGCGTATAACAATTAAATTTCACTGACCTCTTTGCATTCTCTCCAACACATGCAGATTACAAGCAACAACAAAGTATGTAATTTGTGAGAAAAAAGACCGGTATTCAACTTTGAATATGAAATGTTTAACATTAATTTTAATATGAACCAGTTGGTCAAGTCAAGGAAAAACGCTGTCTAATTATGATTGTCAATATAGTTTGTTCCCATATCACTATGCACCGGTAACGCGGTTTTTGAAGTAATTATTCCTATCTGTTCTGGCGGAATATTAAAATGAAAGAAATTGTAAAACGCTGTATCTACGTTCATGACAGACTAATACTACAGTAGATAAGGTGCACTGTCTAACAGTAATAAACGAGACAGGAAAAACAGATCCATAAAGAATCTACAATTCAATTGTTGTTTTAGATAAAGCTTTCATTTATTCAAAAGATGACGTGTCTAATTTGAATTAACAATGACGAAATATCTTGCAATTACGTGAATTCTTAACAATGTGCAGCGCGCTAAAGAAATTGTAAAAACAGAACATACACCATGTCATCAAAAATATCCGGACACCCCCAAAAACATACGTGCATTGTGCTGCCACCTACTGCCAGTTACTCCATATCGGCGAACTCAGTGGTTCAAATGTTCAAATGTTTGTATAGTCTATGTGAATTAACTACGGGGTCATCAGTCCCTAAACTTACAAACTACTTATGAATTAACTAAGACTAAGGATGGCACAAATATCCATGCTCGAGGGGGGATTCGAACCCTCGACCGTAGTGGCCGTGCAGACCGTGACTGGAGCGCCTCAGTCTCCTCGGCCACCGCGGCCGGCGAACTCAGTGGTTAATTGGACATCACGAGAGAGCAGGATGGGGCGTTCCGCGGAACTCGCGGACTTCGAACGTGATCAGGTGATGCGGTGTCAATTGTGACAGAAGTCTGGACGCGACATTTCCACACTCCTAAACATCCCCAGGTCAACTGTTTCTCCTGTGATAGTCAAGTGTAAACGTGAAGGGACACTTACAGCACGAAAGAGGCCGACCTCGTCTGTTGACTGACGGAGACCGTCGACAGTTGAAGAGGGCCCTACTGTCTAATAGGCAAGTATCGAAACAAACCACACATAGGAATTACAAACTTTATTAGGATCCACTCTAAGTACTATGGCAGTTAGGTGGGAAGTGCGAAAACTTGTATTTTATGGTCGAGCGGCCGCTCATACGCCACACATCACGCAGATCAATGCCAAACGACGCGCCGCTTGGTGTAAGAAGCGTAAACATTGGACGATTGAACAGTAGAAAAACGATGTGAGGAGTGATATATCACGGTACACAATGTGGTGATGGTCAGAATCATCTGCCGGCATGTGTAGTGCCAACAGTAAAACCCGAAGGTGGTGGTGTTATGGTGTTGTGTTTTTTGTGGAGGAGGCTTGCAACCCTTGTTTCTTCTCTCTCTCTCTCTCTCTTTTTTTTTTTTTTTTTTTTTTTTTTTTTTTTTTTTTTTTTTTTTTTTTTTTTTTTTACGTGGCACGATTACAGCAGGGGCCTACACTGATGTGTTAAGCACCTTATTCCTTCCCACTGTCCAAGAGCAATTCGAGGATGGCGAGTCCACCTTTCAACAAGATCGCGCACCTGTTCATAATGTACGGCCTATGGGGGAGTGGTTACACGACAATAACATCCCTGTAAAGGACTGGCCTGCACAGAGTCGAATCTTATAGGACACCTTTGGAATGTTTTGTAATGCCGACTTCGTGCCAGGCCTTACCGTCCTACATCGATACCTCTCCTCAGTGCAGCACTCCGTGAAGAATGGGCCGCCATTGTCCAAGAAACCTTCCAGAACCCGATTGAACGTAAGTCTGCGCTAGGGGAAGCTGTCATCAAGGCTAAGTATGGACCAACACCAAATTGAATTCCATCGTTACCACTGAAGGGCGCCACAAACCTGTAAGTCCGTTTCAGCCAGGTGTCCGGATACTTTCGATCACATAGTGTACCTCTATCGAGTGCAAGAGAACTGATAAAAAATAAATAAAAACTCGAAATCAATTATAATCAAAATATAAAGCTATAATACTCGTGCTGCATGGCAGACTGCTCTCTTCAGCAGGCCACACTGTGCTCTCCCTCTTAAACTTAACATCTCACTATTGACTACTACAGACGCCGGCCAACGTCGCCTGTACAGGTAAACCACCTCGTGGCAACTTATATCGGTGACCAATGTCAGTAACGATACCAAAATAAAATGTTGCTGCCTTTCGCTTTTTGTAATATTTATGAACCTTCTTCAAGTAGAGAGACTGTCAATTAAACACGGTCCTAAGATATTCTCCCGTCATAGGGATATATCAAATACTGTTTTCCTTCTTGCTAAAGCTGAGGTAAAAGCTAGAAATGGGCGAGTTTATAACTTTAGCGCCAAAAATAGTTGATCAATATCTTAAGGATGCATAGGTTAAATTTAGTAACATTAAGGCACTCGCTGGGCACGCTAGCCAAGTCAAGAGCTGCTTCAGTATTACAATGGCATTCGTTCAGATGAGATGCACGTTGAACAGAACACTCCATCATATTCTTCGGTTTTTGGATACCATAATCATATCACTTACCGTGGTCGAGGGAAAAAATGCATTTCGTGTAATGAAGTGGTCACCAACTTGTTAATTGTTCGAAGCGGGTTTTTTGTTCTGAAAAATTCTTTTCAGAAACTAGTTTTTGTTCCGCCAGATAATGATTTTTGGACAGGATCATGATGTGTCCGGTAATTATCCAGAACCTGATCTGAGTCTTTCCGCGGGTGAATTTCAACCACTAAAATTGAAGACGGCATCTGAGTCATCTTAGATGCGTTCTGATGTTCTGGTGCTTCATCCTAAGCGACACCGTGCCCAAGATGAAGTTGTTTTTTTCCGATGTGGCACTTCCTATCCCTTTCCATTTGCTCCCAGCATGTCATCAGATTTAAAAAAAAATAATAATAATAAAATAAAATTAAAAAAAATGGATTGCTATCTCCAGACATCCTGCCGAGATCGTGGAGGTGGCGGTGTGGTAATCCAAACGACAGCTTTCTGTCTTGAAAAGTAGTATCAACTTTTGGAAGTTTCTGGTCCGTCGCCACTGCTGCCCCTCAAGTACTGCAATCCGAGGATCAGCGACCCTTCCCTTTCTCCGGACCGAGTGCTGCCGAAGGCGCTTCTGTTTCCCCATCTTCAGTATCTCCGCCGTTGAAAATTACGGAGCAAGAGCCACCTCAAGTTCTTTCAATATTGTCGACTGCTGAGTCCGTTATTTCACTCGGCAGATAATCCTGCCGTGGAGAAATTTACTTTCTCCAGTGCTACGTGTGCTGAGTCATTCCTTGTGCATGATCTCCCCAGCATCCCGACTGCTGAGGGAAAACCCAGCGTGTACAACCCGAGCGTGATTATTCGCGCAAAAGATCTCGACGTAAAACTTTCTGCAAGGCGTGAAACTAGCCCACTTCTCCGACTCTTATATGGGCCTTGCTACGGATTGATATTTGAAATGTGTGAAGCGTTGAAAGGTACTATAATTTCAAGCTGGTACATGATTCAAACGAACAGTTTTATTATTATTATTATTATTTGAATGTAAATCGTATTGACCCTGAGTTAGTCTTACTGCTCTCAGTCAGTTTATTCAAATGTCGTTGTTGTACTTTCGCAAGAAGTTGTATTTGCAACATTCTCAAACAAGCTTTTCCAATCTATTTCATTGTATCTTCTGAAGATTCCATAACCACTGCAATTTTTTACTCTTAAGGAATCCCTAATTTTGATTTTCAAATTCTTGATTATCATTGTTTGATTGGTTGGCGTCCTTTTGATCATACGGTCATTGTACTTTACGCGGTCAGTGACATTAGCTAAACGACACATCATTCGGAATTTCACACAAAGATACTGCCTCGCCTTTTGCAAATCTTAGGAATGTTATGTGAGGCGGGGATTTGATCTGTGTGTAACGTTCTGTTAATCAGTCTCCCGATTATAAGTATAAAAATGTATTAATAAGATGCATTTAAGGGATGTCTGGATAGATAAACTATCAACATTGGTACTACTTACGTTTCTTACTGTTATATGTAGTAGTAAATAAGAAAACAAAAAATATTTCTGACCTTATAAATATATGGCGCTGTAGATGGCATAAGAAACGATAAATGACGTTCACGTCATGCAGAACTTGTGGTAGTGTTAGTGGAAAGCCCATCTACCACAGCAAAGTCATCGAATAGGAACTGTAGCGAATATAGCATATATTTTTGAGGGGGGGGAAGATTAATTCAAAGATATATTAAGTAATTTTAAGTAAACACCCCATGATATTTTTGTATCAGTTTGCTGCTCATATTCAGAGGATAATTTGCGCTGAAGTCCTTTCAGTTTACCGAAATCAAGCTTTTTTATTATTGACATTAAATCATAAAAATATAGATATTGTTTCTTATATTCATATAATAATGGAAAGTCCAGGTTGGAATTAATAATGTAGTAATAAGGACAGTTTACAACTCACGGCAAAGACGTGGTGACGAGCTGCGACAGGCACATACAAAACACACACACATACAACACTTTCAGCTATCGGCCATGGGCTTCTTCATTCACTGTAAGTGTTCTATTTTCTGAAGAAGGCTGAAAGTGTTGCATGTGTGTGTCTTTTGTATGTGCCTGTCACAACTCGTCGTCACGTCTTTTTGGTGAGTTGTGAACCGTCCTCATTGCTATATTAGTTTCTTATATTCATTATTTCGTGGGGGAAGGGCAGGACATAATGCTTTTGACAAGGTGATCCACTGCAGACAACTTAGGTAGGAGCATATGGATAGTTCCAAAGAATTTGAGTAGTTGAAAGACCCTGTACTTTATAGTAGACGACTACTGTCCACCAGAGGCAAGCTTGACTTCAGGAGAGCCTCCGGGAGGTGTGATTCGAGCACTCTTATTCTCTGTGTACAGGGAGTAGCAAACTACGTACTGCACAAACTGCAGGACACATTCCTCGCACGTAGACAAAGACATAAAAAGCGCTGTTTACATTTAATACCTCATTGTCTCCAACGCAGTAATCAGGCAAACACGCCAGGACCAGCTGCATATATACCATTTACAGTGTGTGCAGGCACAATCTGTAGGTAATTACCACCACAAATACTCCTCTACGAATAGATTCTTTAACAAAGTGACAACTATAATTTTAGTGCAACGGTGCTGTTCAGATGAGGCGTCGTTTCAAAGGTATCAGGTTGACAATTTTAACAACGTATGAGCTCAGGCAAATGTTGACGCATGTCATCAACAATGATTTACTGTCAATGACTGTGTCCTCATTGTTCTATATATACAGCTATATACATACTATGCAAGTCACTTTGAAGAGCATGGCAGAGGGTTCATCTAACCGCTTTTATGATATTGCTCTAGAGTTCTATTCTCTAAGAGCTCGCGGGAAAAACTAATACCTAAATCTTTCCTTTTTCGATACAATTATTCTAATTTTATTATTATGATGTAGATGGGTGACAACAAGATATTTTCGCAGTCGGAAGATATAGTTGGTGATAGAAATAATACTTTACAGTGCTCCTTCACTACAGCTATTGTTGAGGAATGAACTTCTTTTTTTTTTTTTTTTTTTTTTTTCCGAGCATGTGTGGCAATTTTTACCTTTCTCTCTACATTATTCAGTCATTTATTAAGTTTTCAAATTTATACTGACTTTTTGATCACCCAGTATATACAGGGTGTTACAAAAAGGTACGGCCAAACTTTCAGGAAACATTCCTCACACACAAAGAAAAAAAATATGTTATGTAGACATGTGTCCGGAAACGCTTAGTTTCCATGTTAGAGCTCATTTTAGTATTTCCCTTTAAACGTAAATTGAAATAATTCGTGCAGACAATTGACAAAATACCCAATTGTTTCGTTAGTATGTACTGTACTTCCTCGATTCACCGCCAGTTTGCCCAATTGAAGGAAGGTAATGTTGACTTCAGTGCTTGTGTTGACATGCGACTCATTGCTCTACAGCACTAGCATCAAGCACATCAGTACATAGCATCAACTGATTACTGTTCATCATGAACGTGGTTTTGCAGTCAGTGCAAAGTTTACAAATGCGGAGTTGCCAGATGCCCATTTGATGTATGGATTGCTTCGAACGTCTTCCTGTCGGGACACCTTCGTTCTGGAAATCTGTCTCGATACAAACGTACCGCGCCAAGGCTATTGCCCCGTGCTAATCCATACATCAAATGGGCATCTGCCAACTCCGCATTTGACTGCAAAACCACGTTCGTGATGAACACTAACAACTTGATGCTACGTACTGATGTTCTTGATGCTAGAACCGTAGAGCAATGAGTCGCATGTCAACACAAGCACTGAAGTCAACATTTCCTTCCTTCAATTGGGCAAACTGATGGTGAATCGAGGAAGTACAGTACATACTAACGAAACAATTGGGTATTTTGACAATTGTCTGCACGAATTATTTCAATTTACGTTTAAAGAGGAATACTAAAGTGAGCTCTAACATGGAAATTAAGCGTTTCCGGACACATGTCCACATAACATATTTTCTTTCTTTGTGTGTGAGGAATGTTTCCTGAAAGTTTGGCCGTACCTTTTTGTAACACCCTGTATATAATGGGTGATCAAAAAGTCAGTATAAGTTTGAAAACTTAATAAATTACTGAATAATGTAGATAGAGAGGTAAAAATTGCCACACATGCTCGGAATGACATGGGGTTTTATTATAACAAAAAATGTTCATTCCTCAACAATAGCTGTAGTAAAGGAGCACTGTAAAGCATGTTCGAAGTTATGGTGAGGCATTGGCGTCGGATGTTGCCTTTCAGACTCCCTAGAGATGTCGGTCGATCACGATACACTTGCGACTTCAGGTAACCCCAAAGCCAATAATCGCACGGACTGAGGTCTGGGGACCTGAGAGAGACCATGCATGACGAAAGTGGCGGCTGAGCACACGATCATCACCAAACGACGTGCTCAAGAGATCTTTCATGCGTCTAGCAATTTATTTATTTATTTTTATTTTTATTTTTATTTTTATTTTTATTTTTATTTTATTATTATTATTATTATTATTATTTTGGAGGGGGTGTGGTTCCTCATAAATCCCCATGTCATTTCAAGCATATGTGTCAATTTTTACCTCTCTCTATCTACATTATTCCGCGATTTATTAAATTTTCATTTGTACTGCCTTTTTGATCACCCGGTATAGGATTGGGATTTACTTAAGGAAAACCACATGGAAGGGTGGCCCATCAACAGACGTCGTTAGTTGCTTGGTTTAAACAAGTAAGATTATTATTAACAAACATAAAATTTATAAATGGGTAACATTCTTTCAACTCTGCACCATAGATTCACGGGCTATCCCAATACAATATCACGCCATATAAGGCTTTTAATATCATATTAGATACTAACAATTTAAAGAACGCAACAGTTTGAATCACATGCCTCAGGCAGGAGAAAAATGAAATTACTAGTACACTGAATTTAAAGAAATCATCCCCATGATATCACTTTGAACATAATAAGGTACAAGTTAACAATGTTAATCACAGCGTTGGTACACACGAATAAAATGAACTTTACACCCAAACCAACAGACTTAAAGTTTAATGTGGGTTAACGGGAGAGGGACTTTCACTTCACGGCATTCTGCCGCGCAGAACTAACATTTAACTAAGATCTGAATAGCGAGCAAGCCATAACGTGCTCTGTTGAGGACGACCTAGGCCCCGACGCTATCAAGAATGCCGTCGAAATCGCCAGCCAACGTGCGTATCTCCAATCGACGGACCCACGCACTCCTCTAGCCAGGCGTTACCTGTGAACACACAAACACCGGACCAGAATCGGCTTCACCAAGACAGAATACAATGCATTCAATACACTAAACAAAAATTTAAAATAATGATTAGCAAGAACAAGGTATGATGAATGAAAAATAATTAATTACAGAACCTCCTGCGCAAAGTTCGAATTTAACCAACGGGTAAGTTAAACCGGAACCTGTACAACAGCAACAACCGGAAGCCCAGCTTCAATGCCATTTAGTTACAGTGTCGTCTAATGACAACTAACGCAGGAGAAGGTTATAACAGACTCGTCAACCTGCATAGGAAAGTAGAATCACAGAAAACGGTTCCTCAGATACCAAAACGGAGCTGGTGGCTCCTTTACACAATCAGCCTTCAAAGCCTCACAGTCACTTCAAGTCTATGTGCAATGCCTGTAAACTATAACTTAGTACACATATGATTGTCATACCAACAAATTACTTGACAGCTTGACAGAAGCGTCATCACTGCACATGTTGCCACTCCCGTACACTTTCGCCTTCTTGCTCACGTGTTCCTTTACAACGCGTGCACACTTCCAGAATGAGCGTTGACATGCGGCAATATAAGCCGTAACGACCAAATGATCAGGCACCAACTTAGCTACTGGCAACCGGAGGAAAAAATTCACTACCATCAAGCTCCGGCATATACACTTCAAGCTGTTACACAACAAAACCTACAAATACACAGTTTTTTAACAACCCGAACAGGGAGAGACACTCAACTTTCAGATCTGTCGGCGGACGAACGAATGAAGTCATCACGATCCAGGGCTCCTAGTAACTGCTTTTCCAACCCGGGTGCTCACTGATGGCCATTCCATCGTCATCATAACGGTTGCTCGACCGGAAATCAGAATCAGACGACCAGGAGAGCGCCAACGACAACAAAACTGTCAACTGCCGTCTCCACCACGTGTCCGCTAAGCAACTTTCTACCTCCGTCGTCCACGTGGCACCGAGTCTACACACACCAAAGATTCCCCGGAAACCACTATCGATGGTCAACATATATATATATATATATATATATATATATATATATATATATATATATATAAGAGAGAGAGAGAGAACCTGTATGCTACATCAGTATGCAAGTAGTGTTTAACAGTAAAGCTCAAATAAATTCCATCCTACGGGCCTCGAAAATTCTCTATCGGGTGCTGTGTCACCCTCCACGCAAAGTCGCCAACGAATACGGCATAGAGGTGGACATGGTCAGCGTCTCGCCCTCCCAGCCGACGTATCGGCTTTGACCGGAGCCGCTACCTCTCAGTCAGGTAAATCCTCAATTGGCCTCACAAGGGCTGAGAGCACCCCGCTTGACAACAAAGCTCGGCAGACTCAGTCTCCCAGCCAAGCGCTAGCAAAGCCCGGCAGAGCTTCACTCCGGTGATGTAGCAGGAATCGGACTATCCATTGCGAAATTAAACGTTCAAACGTTTGTAGAACTTATGGGACTTAACTACGGGGTCATCAGCCCCTAAGCTTACAAACTACTTATGAACTACCTAAGACTAAGGACGGCACAAATATCCATGCCCGAGGGGGGATTCGAACCCCCGACCGTAGTGGCCGTGCAGACCATGACTGGAGCGCCTCAGTCCCCTCGCCCACCGCGGCCGGCTATCCATTGCGGCAAGACCGTTGGCACATATACGGGTTACCATATTAATTATCTACACTTTGCATGGTGTGTGTGTGTGTGTGTGTGTGTGTGTGTGTGTGTTCACCTGTGCGTTAAAATTAATTATATAACATTCGACATTTGTTCATGATTTAGGTTCTTAAGAGATATAATGGGTGAAACCAATTCGTAGGCGGTACAACCGAAATGACGTGTAAACAGGCGTGATCGTAGCTCCGAACTCTTCCACTCAGTCACTTCGAGACATCATGTCGTGGTGGTGGGGGGAACGTGTGTAGCCAGGTGTGAGCTGTGCCGTGCGATCCAGTGCTCGTGAGTCGAGTTCTGTGGAAACTCTATCACAGCTACTGTTCTTTCGTAAGGAATAAAGCTGAAGTGATAGTCAAGCAAGCTGTAAGAAGTCCCCTTGTGTTAAACTGCGCAGGATAATATTGAACTAAAGTATTTGCAGTGAAAATCGTATTATCAAGGTAAGGAAGCCTTTACAAATGTAGAAGTCATGATCTCTACCATTTCTTGTCTATTCTATAGATGCTGTTAATGGCAACTGGAGTAACCTGTCGGTCAATTAGTGATTGATAAGTGCTGAACTGGAACAGCGTCATCATCATTACCATCATCAACTACGAATCGGTTGTTTGCTGCCTCAGTCCAATAAAGTCAAATTGCCCTGTGCTGTCCTATCGGTTACGTTAGTGTCACGTCTCATGGATATCTGTCGTTATTTCACGAAGGAATTGGGGGAAAATAACACAGTGGAGCACGAATGGTTAGACTTGAGAGATGAAATAATGAAATCAGCAGAAGACTAAATACATAAAAAAGACAAGACCTAGAAAAAACTGCTTGGATATAACACGAAATATTGCGCAAGTCCCATAAAGAATGTATAACTAGCGGAAAAAAAATACCGCCTACAGGAAAATAAACGATTCATTTGGAGACAAGAATAGCAGCTGTAACAATAGCAATAACTCACATGGAAAACCAGTTCTGAGAAAAGGCGCGAAAACTGAAAGGTAGAATGAATATGGAGGGGCTCTGTAGAAAGGGAAGATTAGATTAGATTAATACTTGTTCCATAGATCATGAATACGACTCTTCGTAATGATATGGAACGTGTCAGGTTAATGAAGGGTTCCTAACAAGACTTTACATTACACAAAATATGACATGAAACAAATTATTATTATTATTATTATTATTTTAGGTTTACTAATTTATATCTAAGAACTCATCCAGTGAGTAGATGGAGCTGTCATTCAGAAATTCTTTTAATTTATTCTTAAATGCTAGTTGGCTATCTGTCAGGCATCTGATGCTGCTTGGTAGGTGACCAAAGCCTTCTGTGGCAGCATAATTTACCCCTTTCTGTACAAAACTCAGATTTAGCCCTACATAGTGAAGATAAGTCTTTCTCCTGGTGTTATAGCTGTGCACACTGCTATTACTTTTGAAATGGGTTGGATTATTAACAACAAATTTCATAAGTGAATATATGTACTGTGAAGTTACTGTGAGGATACCTAAATCCTTAAATAGTTGTCTGCAGGATGATCGTGGGCCCCAGCAATTATTATGATTACACGCTTTTGCGTAATGAATACTTTTTTACTCAATGGTGAATTACTCCAGAATCTGATGCCATGCGAAAGCAGTGAATGAAAATAGGCATAGTAAGCCAAAATTAGCAATAACTCTAACAGCATACGTAGCTGAACTCAAACGTTTCAGCAGATCGTCTATGTGTTGCTTCCAGTTTAATCTCTCGTGAATGCACACACCTAAAATTTTTGAAATTTCTACCTTAGTTACAGACTTCTGTTCAATGTCTATATTTATTACTGGAGTTGTGCCATTTACTGTGCAGAACTGTGTACACTGTGTTTTATAAAAATTTAATGAGGGTTCGTTTGCAGAGAACCACTTAATTATTTTGTAAAAAAAACATTATTTACGATTATATCACTTAATTCTTGTGTTTTGGATGTGATTACTATATTTGTATCATCAGAAAAAAGAACTAACTTTGCATCTTCATCAGTGTAGAATGTCAAGTCATTTATGTATATTAATGACAATAAATTGTGGCACCCCAGCCTTGGTAGTCCCCCAGTTTGGGGACTCGGCTGATCTTGTGACATTACATGAACCACTTATTTCAAGCTTCTGCATTCTTCCAGTTAACTATGAATTAAACCATTTGTGCACTGCCCCAGCCAAACCATAATGAGTATGCTTATCTACAAGAATTTCATGATTTACACAATCAAAGGCCTATGACAGATCACAAAAAGTACCAATGGGTGATGTCCGGTTATTCAGAGCATTTAATATTTGATCGCTGAAGGCATATATAGCATTTTCTGTTGAAAAGCCTTTCTGAAAACCAAACTGACATTTGGTTCGTACTTTGTTTTTACAAATATGGAAAGAAGAGGTAGATGAAGGTGAGGTAGAAAACACTATACTGAGAAAAAATTGATAGAACAGTAAAAGACCTAAGTCGAAAAAAAAGCCGTTGGGGTAGACGACGTACCCTCAAGGCTACTGAAGTTTCTGGGAAACCCAACCATGACAAAATTACGTCATCTGGTGTGCAAAATGTTTGAGACTGGCGAAAAACCACCAGACTTCAACAAAAAAGTAATAGACCCGATTCCAATGAAAGCAGGCGTAGAAAGGTGTGAAATTACAGAACCATCAGTTTAGTAAGTCATGTTTGCAAAATTATAACACGAATTATTTACAGAAGAATGGAGAGAGGAGTAGATTACAACTTTGGGGAAGTTCAATTCGGGTTTAGGAGAAATGTGGAAACGCGATCGGCAATACTCACCTTACGACTCATCTTAGAATATAAATTAAGGAAAGACAAACCAAAATATCTGAAACGCGAAACTGCATTTGTAGTTTTTTTAGATTTGGAAAAAGCTTTCCAGAATGCTGACTGGGATACAAAACTCATTCAAATTCTAGTCATCAGAGGTGAAATATAGAGAACGGAAGTTATTTACAACTAATACAGAAACAAGATAGCAAATACAAGAAATGAAGGGCGTGAATGGGAATCATCGGTTATCAAGAGAGTAAGACAGGATTTCAGCCTTTCCCAGTGTTACTGAATCTGTACTTTGAAGAAGTAAAAACTTTGTGGTCTTCCGAGGACACAGTAGTTCTGTCAGAAACAACAAAGGCCCTTCAAGAGGCGGTTGAACGGCATGGAAAGAGTCTTGATAGGAGTGTATAATGAATATTAACTAGAGAAAACCAAGGGAAATGGAATGTAAGAAAATCCGGCGTCTTTCAACGATTTAGATTTGATAAAGAGGCAATAAAGTTGTTAGATGCGTTTTGCTACTTGAGAAGTAAAATGATGTACAGTTGATACAAATTGCGGAATGGCAATGGGAAGAATGAAAAAAGGCAAATTTGCTATCGGATATTAATTTAAGGGTTAGAAAGATTTTTTATGGAGGCCTTTGTGTGGACTGTTGTCCTGTATGGCAGAGAAACATGGACGATAAATACTTCAAAGAAGGATAGAATCATTTCAAACCAGGTGCTACAGTGAAATACTGAAGATTAGGTAGGTTGATCGAGTAACTAATGAGAAAAGAAATTTCCGGCATACCGAAGACCACAACAACACAAATTTCACACAGTGTTGTTTGTCTGTTAGCACTGACAACTCCGCGAAAATCGATTCTTAAGTGCAGGCCGTTGTCTACTGCGCTGTTCGTGGTGAATGACAGTGCCTGAAATTTGTAAACGCGACTCAGTCTTCACCCTGTGTATTGGGTAATATTGAATTAATGATTTCCATGCGTCTAACTGCAACTATCATTTCGTGTCAATTCCAATCGTGCGGCCAAAATCACGTAGATTTTTTTCATATGAATCGCAGTAGTAGATATCAAAACTCTTCTAATGCACCGCCCTATTATATCTTGTTTACGCAATACTATCCTCATACGTGCATATCAATGTCCCATGAATTTCGTCATCTCAGTTAATCCGCATATAAATAGTTCATTAGATGCAGTGCAGAAATGAATCAAATTCTTTACATAGGTTAGGATACAGTATCTTAGTGGAAGTAACTGAAGGCAGGACCGGAATCCCTTCTACTATTGGCAGGACGGGCCATGTAGTGAATGATTTCAGAAGACCCAGCGTGTTACGGATGTTGACATCGCATGCAACTGAGGAGTCCTCCCGCGGCACGCGATGACCACGTGTCCAAGCAGCCGCGCGCCTGCCACCAGACGGTTAGGCTAGCCCGCCACACAAAACGACGTCCACGTGAGGGAAGCAGCCGGCGTGTCTGCGGCAGAGGGTGGCCACGGAGCGCCAAGGAGGAAGGAGACGTCGAACAGAAAGAACTTTTCTTTTTATTTTTCACTGCCGCTACACTTTTATTTGACCTGCCATCTATGTATATAAGACAGGTCCTAGTACTCTTTTTGGGTCTAGCCTCTAAGCCGTCATACATGCCTATCCATCTACATCTACATGAGATACTCTGCAAATCACATTTAAGTGCCTGGCAGAGGGTTCATCGAACCACAATTATACTATTTATCTTCCATTCCATTCTCGAATAGCGCGCGGGAAGAAAGAACACCTGAATCTCTCTGTTCGAGCTCTGATTTCTCGTATTTTATTCTGATGATCATTTCTACCTATGTAAGTGGGAGTCATCAATATATTTTCGCATTCGGAGGAGAATGTTGGTGATTGGAGTTTCGCAAGTAGCCCACGCCGCAGCGATAAGCGCCGTTGTTGCAATGATTCCCATCCCAGATCCTGTATCATTTCCGTAACGCTGTCTCCCCTGTATCGTGACAATACGAAACGAGCTGCCCTTCTTTGGAATCTTTCGATGTCCTCCGTCAAACCCACCTGATAAGGATCCCACACTGAGCTGCAATACTCCAAAAATGGACGGACAAGCTTAGTGTATGCAGTTTCTTTTGTAGTTCTGTTGCATCTTTTCAGAGTTCTATCAATAAAACGCAGTCTCTAAAAATGTTCAAATGTTTGTTAAGCTTATGGGACTTAACTACGGGGTCATCAGTCCCTAAACTTACAAACTACTTATGAACTACTTACGAACTAGGACGGCACATATATCCATGCCCGAGGGGGGATTCGAACCCCCGACCGTAGTGGCCGTGCTGACCGTGACTGGAGTGCCTCAGTCAGCTCGGCCACCGCGACCGGCACGCAGTCTCTGCTTCGCCTTTCCCACGATATTATCTACGAGTTCTTTCCAATTTAAGTCTGAAGTAATAGTAATTCCTAGGTATTTTGTGGAGTTTACGGCCTTCACATTTGATTGATTTATCTTGTAAACAAAGTTTAATGGATTTCTTTTCGTACTCACATGGACGACTTCACACTTCTCATTATTTAGAGTCAATTGCCATTTTTTACACCATACTGATATCTTATTCAGATCGTTCTGCAGTTGCTTTTGATCTTCAGATGATTTTACTAGACGGTAAATGACGGCGTCATCTGCAAACAACCTAAGAGAGCTACTTAGATTTTCCCCTAAATCGTTTATAAAGGAACAGCAGAGGACCAATAACACTACCCTGTGGAACGCCCGACATCACCTCTGTTTTAGTCGATGCCTTACCATCGATTACTACGAACTGTGTCCTCTCTGACAAGAAATCCCCTATCCAATCGCAAATTTGGGGCGATATACCGTAAACACGCAATTTGATTAAAAGCCGTTTGTGAGGTAGTCAGCTACGTATGGCGTTGCCCATGTCCCACAACGTGGAGGTAGACCAGTTGTCCTCTAATTTGGTGACTCTATTGCAGCTTTGTTACGACTTTACAAAATCTTAAACAAAAATTTACATGAAACTTCCTGGCAGATTAAAATTGCGTGCCGGAACCGGGACTCGAACCTGGGACCTTTGCCTTTCGCGGGCAAGCGCTCTACCGACTGAGCTACCCCGACACGACTCACGATGCCGCCTCACAACTCTACTTCCGCCAGTACCTCGCCTCCTACTTTCCAAACTTCTAAAAATTTACATATCATTTGTCTGTTTAAAATTGACAATATCCTTACATATTCATTACTTTTCATTGAAGTTTGTCATCATATTCATTACTATTCATTCAATGTCAATATAACATCATAGTACATTATGGAATATATAAAACATTTTACATAATAGTAGCATGTGACTAAAACCTAGTATTGTAAAAACATCAGAGTACATAACATTTAAATAACAGTAGCATGTGCCTAAAACCTAGTTTTTAAACAAATCTGGGTACATAATTATACGCAATATGTCATACTGGTTAAAAGTACATAAAATATCGGATGTGTACGTATTAGAGGAAGTAAAATTCATATCATTGTACATATGCAAATACCTAGACCATAGTGCATCAAAACATTGTAGTACATAAAACATAGTAGGTAAAGACATCAGTGTACATTAAAAGAAATATACATGAAACATCATAAGGAGAAACATATGACCTCAGATGGGTATATGCTGCTTAAGATATCAGTCATGGGATATCTAAGGCATAAGACATACATTTTACATAAAACATACATACATATTTTCTAGAGAAGAAGAAAAAATGGGCATCAGAATACTAGGAGAATATCGTGTAGACCACGTGGACACCACTGTACCTGCGGTAAGTACCTCGTGCCGTTGAAATTGCAAATGGAGAGGCCACGCCAGAAGTACGGCAATCCTGCAGTGGAGCGACAGACATTTGGTAATGTCAATATGATTCAAGAAAAATGCAACCAGTCACTTTGACTTCAAATAATACTGTTTATTCCATTAAACGGTCTTCGAACGTTTTCAGGTTCATCTTCATCAGGTGCATGTGTTACAGGATCAATTTAAGCGTTATGTTGGGTGCTGGCTCAGCGGTGGGAAAGTCGACTTGCACGTTGTTTGGGTCTGGTATTGTATCTTTTAATTTATGTGAAATTTGTTTATTTACTTACTGCGACTGTATGACAGGCATTTTGTAATTAATTAACATTTCAAGGGTCTCCTTGTGCTTAGATAACAATACCACATCACTTTTTCACTATTGTGCTCTATAATACGCTGTCAACACCACTTCACCTGCGTCCAACATGTATTTTTACAGCTGATGTTATTTACAAAAGTCTTCATTCGAAGATATAACACTCTTTGTACAGGTAAGTTTGTTTTGTTTGTGTATGAAACAATCGACCAGTTAGCAAATAATTTTGTCAATATTAAACTGAAAAGTGAATAACAGATTCTTTCTATATTGTTTCCATATTTTTTAGCCTTAATATGTTCGTGTATAATCAGTTTAAAACGAGAAGTACGAATTTTATCCTTGTCCTTTTAACTGATTATACAGGGTGCATCACCTAACTCTTGCACCACAAATACTGCGGAAACGGAAAGTACGATTGATATGCGGTTTTCATAGAATGGAATTGTAGCCAAGGACTCGTATTGTTAGCCAATCATCAGACTGTAAGAAAACCTAGAAAGTGTATTTTTATGCAAACATACAATTTTTCAAATAGAACAATGATTATCTCTATGATGCACTGGAATTTTTGACACCAGCTGTGTACAACGAATTTTGAACGACATTTTTATCACGTTTAGTTTGGTACCTACAACCATTCAAACTTTTGGGGGCGGAGGCTACGAATGCGTACCTGACTGGCTGGTGGTCATGAGACAGTGGGCCGTGCCCCAGGGGCTAGCCACTCGGCCAGTGAGCTACGCCATCGCAGCCTCCGCCCCCGAAACTTTGAACGGTTGTAGCTGCCAAACTAAACGTGATAAAAATGTCATTTCAAAATTCTTTGTACAGAGCTGGTGTCAAAAATTCCAGTGCATGATAGAAACTACCATTTTTCCATTTAAATCTGTAAGTTTGCATAAAAAATAAACTTTATAAGTAATATTACAATCTGTTTTTTGGCTAAAAATACGAGCCCCAGATTACCAATCCATTCTGTGAAAACCGCACATGAATCGCACTTTAGTTTTCGCAATATTTTCGATGCAAGTGTTAGGTGATTCACCCTGTATACATACATATTAAGACTAAAAATTATGCAAACAATATAGACAGAATTTATTATTCACTTTTGCAGTTTAATATTGATAAAATTATTTGCTATCTGATCGGTTGTATCATACACAAACAAAACAAACTCACCTTTTTACAAATGATGGACGCTGGTGGTGTTGACAGTGTATTATAGAGCCCAGTAGACAAAAAGTGATGTGGTATTGTTATATAAGCACAAGGAGACCCTTGAAACATAAATTAAGCATAAAAATCCGGCCACACAGTCACAGTAAGTAAATAAACAAATTCCACATAAACTAACAGATACAATACACCACCTAAACAACGTGCAAGTCGACTTATTAAACTACTTTCCATCTTCCCACAACAGCACCCGACATCACGCTTAAAATGATCCTGTAAGACATGCACCGTCTGAAGATGAACCTGAAAAGGTCCGAAAACAGATTAATGGAATAAGTATTATTTCAATTCAAAGTGCCTGGTTGCATTTTTTCTTAAATCATATTGAAATTAACAGTCACGGGTTCTGAAATATCCATAATGGATGATCTAAACATTAGTTAATAGTTTTAAGGGAGATAGCCAACATCAGTCCATGATTTTGGGGAGATTTATTGACAATAATTTCAGTTGCATAGTGACAGATGTAACTATATCTTAAAAAGCACACATAGCTTGCTTGAATATTATTCCAGTCTTACTGTATCTCCTCTCCTCCGTCTTTCGTTTATCTCCCACCCTCCTCTCTGTGTCCATCTATTCCTACTTCCCCTCTCTCTACCCTCTATCATCTTTCTCTATATCCATCCTCTCTTACATCTCTTTCTCGCATCTATCCATTTACTCCTAACTTTATTGTGCTATAACTATGGTCCGTGATTCGACAGTAACATTTCCTACATTATTTCCAATCCATGGTGTACAACAGCAATCAGAATAAATATTCCTTCATACCGTCTTGATTGCAAATTTTTTATTAGTTAATGACGCGTTTCGCCCTTTAGCAGGGCATCTTCAGATTATCTGCGTGTCAGAATTTACACAAAATTACAAGGCGGAATTACAAACGGTTATAATGGTACACGGGCTTATTTTGTGTTAAGAAGACAGTATAAATGGTAAACAAAGCTTACAATGCGCTCTCCGTGGTATGACACCGTAAGTTGTATTCAGATATCTAGATTTAAACCGTCCCGTCTTTTACATCGGCTTCCTATGTCACTCCCTACCCACATTCCCTTAGTCTGTACAAGTCGGCGGAGCAGCACACCACGCCCGCCCACCGCCCGTGAGTTCAATTGTAAACATGGTCTTATCTTGTGTCATCAGAGACCACCGCTTCGATTAAGGTAATCTTAAAAATCGGTTTTATGTTTCTCACATCTTTACCGAGTATGTTCCAATTTTAATTCGTTGTTACCCGAACATTTGTAGGGCCACAAGGAAAACCAAAAAACATTCCAGGAAAATAGAAACACCGCAATAACAACTTACGGTGTCACACCACGGAGAGCGCGTTGTAAGCTTTGTTTACCATTTATACTGTTTTCTTAACACAAAATAAGCTCATGTACCATTATAACCGTTTGTAATTCCGCCTTGTAATTTTGTGTAAATTCTGTCACGCAGATAATCTGAGGATGCCCTGCTAAAGCCCTGTAAAGGGCGAAACGTGTCATTAATTAATAAAAAATTTGCAATCAAGACGGTTTGAAGGAATATTTCCTACATTATGTATTTATTCCAGTCTTCCATTATTCCATCTCCACCTTAAAGAAATTATACAATCTTACCAAGGACTATCAACTAAACTGTATTACTACGGATCTACTGCAGAACCGAAACTATTTTTTTGGAATATCAAAGAGAAAAATGCTGATGGAGGAAGCAGAAAAGTGGATTGCCATAGGGCAGTGTGTTGGCATCCACTCTATTCAATATATACACGAACGACCAGCCGTTACCTGAAGGAACACAAAGCTTTATATATGCAGATGACCTTGCAATGACAGTTCAAGGATACAGCTTTGGGACTATGGAGAAGTAGCTCACTGATGCCTTGAAAGGTTTAACTGTCTATTACTGGGATAATCAGCTGAAACCAAATCCATTAAAAGCCAGACCTGCGCGTCCTTCTCGACACCACTGGAGGCAGACTGAACGACGCCGGGGCACGAGCGAAAGACGCCCAACGGTGGGAGGCGCGAGTTCATCAGGGTGTGGGAAGCCATATCCTACACTGGCCGTTCTCCTCAGGTGATCGTCGAGGGAACTTCGAACAGTGCACGATAAGTTGAAACCTTCCAAGCACCAAATAGGCGGTATGCTTTTCCAGCAGAACAATGCACATCCACGTGTATCCCCTACCACCCAAAGAGCTCTTCAACGTGTACTTCAGTTACCCTGGCCAGAAAGATCACACAAATCTGTCCCCATTGAGCATGATTGAGACCGGATAAAACGTCGTCTTGCGATGAAACGTCGTGTTGCTATACCTCCACGACCGGCACGAAATCTGGCCCAACAGAGGCGTCAAGTAGAAACTGCTTGGCAGACCATTCCGCAAGACAACACTCGGCACCTCTGCGATCGTCTCCATTGGATAATTGCAGCTTGCATTGCTGCAAAAGGAGGGTACACACGGTAGTAGCGTCGACATTGCCCATGCTCTGGTGACTGTACTCACGTGCGTATGGCTCTGTGTGCGTGATCGCATGTTGTATATATTCTCAAGAATGTATCTGTAAAATTCCCTCTGCTGGATCGACGAATTCATGGTGTTCTTTTTTCATTTTCCAGGAGTATAGCATATTACGTTGTAGCAACACAAATGACTATCCTGCATAATGAAGGGGTCTGCGCTACGTACACCACGGTAACACGGTAGACGAAAGCAAACCAACAATATTTTGTGCTTGTTGTCCTTTATCGAATCCCTGGAGGTTTACCACAGATTTAATGAATCACCTGAAACTTATGTTGCGGAAATGAAAAATGCTATTTGATTTGTGGTTTTCACAGTATGTTGATATTCTGGGGCTCCTGTTGTTACCCAAGCAACAGGTTTTGGTAATTCATAGAACGCGTATGTTTTATGCAAATCTACACTTTTTAAAAGGAACAATGCCTTTTGACATTATCAGTCTAGAAGTAGGGTAAATTATGATGATAGCTGACTTTGTTGCACGACTGTAATGCAATTCGTTACGAGGTATCGCATTGTGAAAAGTTTCCACGGTAAACACTTGTACAATAACTGTGGTGACACACACACTAAGAACAACAGGAGTGCACACACTACTGCTGTGGATTCTTACCAGCAAAGAGATTGTATTCAAGACGACCACCGGTTGCGGCAATATAAGCATCCAGTCTGTTATTGAAAGACTGCTGCACACGTGTTAGCTTTTTAATGGAGAGCTGCAGCAATACGTTGTTGCGTAGCATCGGGTGTAGTTGGTAGGGTAGAGCCGGGTAAGAGTACGCGTCTGGTAAAAGAATACGCATTGTCATTTTTTCTACATTGGCAGCACTGAGCGACAATGGAAAACTACATTCAATTGCTGTTTCTATAACGACTCCATCACATGGAATATTGAACAACTTCTACAGGTTTATTTTTTTATAGGGTAGCAGGAAAATATAAGTTTTCGTTTCAAATGATATAATAATTACGTTGTATATCATAAGCAATAAGCACTATATATGTGAACAGAAGATAACAATATTTGCCATAAGAATAATTGTTCTGTGAGGAACAAGCCATAGTACGACAAACTGCAAAACCGAGCAGGTTTTTTTAATATATTTTTATTATTATTATTATTTTTTGCACTATTTAATACATCGGTTAAGAGTCCGCTACATGGGAGCGAGAAAGGGTACGCGCGCCACCCTCAGTGTTTTTAACGTACTCTAATGGCAATATTCCATTTCAGTGCGAATGTCTCCACAGCAGAAGATTTTTGCACCATCAGAAATCAGTGAGAGTCGAATGTCCGAAAACTGAAGAATACTAAGCAGCTCAACAAGACACCAATGGGTAATGTTGGTGATGTGCACCTGCAGTCATCAGAAAAGCACCAGGAACGGAAAACAAATGAAAACAGTTCTGACGTACAGGCGCGTTTAGGCTTACGACTATCCGAAATATATCCATTTCCACAATATGATCTTCCCAGAACAAAAGAAAACATTGCAAAGAAATCAGAGATTTTGTCTGCCTCTCAGTACAGAAATGCATTATTAGAAAAACTGTCCAAGTCAGACAGAAGCAAAAAGAGACAAAGCACAACTAAAGGGAAAAACAGAATCTCTCCAGAATGTCTCCCTTTTCTGCATTGGCGAATCCCAAAGTCCACTCACAACCTACTTCAGGTCCAAATCCAAGGATGATCCTCACGTGATGACCTGCCCAGGGTGTGGTGAAGTCTAGGAGAGCTTATAGCAGGAGACAACTGTTCGAAATGGTGGCATGGAGAATGCGCGGGTTACGAAGGACATGTTAAATTTTCTTGTGATTACGATAGTACATACTCTTTGTCCACACCTTGCGTACTCTTTCCCGACATTGTGCTTAAGAGTATGAATGAGCAGACTTTTATATTAGTTCATATTTAAGGTTTGGGACATATACTTGACAACTGTAGCTTTTACTATTTTAATATATTTTAAGTAATTACAGTTTCATTCTACCGATACTCAGCTTTTTAAGATTCCGATGTATGGGGGTTCTGCTCGCTGCAACATTATTCTCCTGGGGCGTCGTGGTAGAAATTAATACTCGATATGTAGAATTTTTCACTTTCTACTTTAATTTTAAACAAACTTCTCCTCCACCAAAACATTACAATTTAATAACATGAACAAAGCATCTGAACGGGAGTACTTCCATTTCAAAACATAAGAGTGACATGGATACCAGAGCACTTGACAAACGACTCAAACTCGAGCTCCTCCACGCAAGATGGTGAGGCAAATATATAACATTGGCAATAATGACCTTACATTACGCATTGTCCATAACAATTGAATATAGTAATTTACAATTAACGAACACAACAGTAAAACATTTCATGTATACAAAAATAATCACAATAAAAAATGAAAACTATAAATACAATAATTTTAGATGGCGCATGTATTTTTAAGACGAAATTTCCGATCTTTCTGTTGACAACAAAGTGTGATGTTAAATATCAATTAATTAGTTAACGAGTACATCATACATGTTCCTAACACATATTGAGCTATTAATTATCTTGGCAATTCTCAAACTAGATTCTAAATCTCGCGTCAATATTGATAATTAATGTAATAGTCGAAATAACACAATTAGCTGGTCAACACAACTTGTTTATGAGCCTAACATATATACAATGCTATTTATTTTCATTTATGTTTTACAAAAGTTTTTCCCTTCGTCTGTCTATTTATTTGAAATAATGAACAATGACGGAACTATTGTTTATAGAACTGTCTGGAAAGAAAATATATGAATCTCTTAATTAATGAAATCTATCACTTGTTTTAATCACAGTATCACCGAGACACTGTCCTACACTGATTCCTAGCCGGGCTATATCGTTTTTTAACTAAGTTCACACGCAACTTTTATTACTATTGAACCACACGATTCCGGATCCGAAGCAGACGCTATCGTAGGATGACATTGAGATGAGAGGACCAGGCAGACGGTATCGTACGATAACATTGAGATGAGGGGGCCAGCAGTATCGTTACAAGCTGATATATATTATTAATAAATAAACCAGAAATAATTTGGTATAAAAAGTATGTTTTAACCTTCTCTTCTCCTAGAAATAAGGTCTTAAAAACAAAGTGCGTATTCTTCTCTTACTTTCCCCTATGAAGACAACGTTCTTCAACTTTCCCCGCAGAAGAAATAGTCTACATCAGTCAAATTCTGTGCATGTACAGGTCCTCTGCAACCAGTCCGATGATTTGGAAACAGTTGCAGAAGCAAGAAAGTTCGTGAAGACAAACTGTAGACCGTGCACTATGGACTGGACAGCCATTGTGTGGGTACCACAGGATCCTCCCAGTCCGCAGAGTACGTCTTCCAGCAAACGTGGCAGATGGTATGTTAGGAAGCTGTGATACTTGTGCGCATTCAGTGTACCGTCTATGAAAAATGGGCCTATGAGCTGACAGTTAACTATCTCACACTACACATTTATACTGCATGTACGCTGATATTGCACCTGACGAAGCCAATGGTGATTGTCAACGGAGCAATAACGAATGTTTCGGTGGTTTACCTGGCCATTATTCGTAAAATGTGGCTTCATCACTAAATAACTTGCGTTATGCTTCTTTAGTATCCTGTCGTAATGCCCATGTACAGAAGGTAACGGGATTCTCATAATCATTTCCATGCAACTCTTGATGGAGGGAGATGTGATACGAATGGAGCCGATGTCGATGGAGAATGCGTAGGACACTTGCCTCGCTCACGCAATTCTAAGTGAGATTGCGCGGGAACTAACGCGCGTAGTCGTCACTTGTCTCCTTCTGTTACGTTTTCCAGCTGTTATATTACCACAGTAACGTAACTGGATGAAGAGGCTTACAAATAATTGCCGAGATGGGTGACTTCTATTGGGATATGTTTTAGCATACGCCTTACAAGCACGAACTGCCCCCGTAAACGCTCCGTAAACCATGAACAGGTCAGCCTTTTCTACATTGGCGAATCCCGTCGTCCACTCACAACCTACTGCATGGACTGTCACACACTAACTGTCGCAATGCACTCAATGGACACACAAGCAAATATAACAACATCGTACCTAGCAACTATGCAGGTTGCACGGGGCCAACAAGTATCGGAATGGAACTTTTCACAATACGATATCTCCTAAATGAATGGCACTAGAGTCCTGGAACAAACACCATTGACATTCGAATTTACCCCCTTTCCGTTTGTTAGTGTCAACACGCAGTTTAGCGTTAACATTGTACGTTTGTACAAAAAAATAAACTTTTATGTACAATTAAAGTCTGTTCATTGGTGAAGAGCAATATGTCGGAACCTAATCAAAGAATTTAATGTATTGATTGCTGCTCTTCAGTGCATTTATTTCTTACTGAAGTTCCATGTAACTAAAACGACTCGTTTTCCAAGTGGCAAAAAAACACTGAACTTAACTGTGCTACAAAAAACCTCCTTCAACATTCCGTCCCTGAGACTTACAGTCACAGCTAATGATGAGAGATATCGTGGAACTACATTTTCCAGAAATTTTATTTATAATTTGTGTACTAGAGACTACAATATGTGACAGCATAATATGGCCAGTTGTGTCAAAATATTAGACATTCGTCTCTCAGTCGACCCGTACCAGTCATCTTCACTAGTGGCACTCGGTCCGTATGGACAGACAGTCCATGAACCTCAAAACCAGTTATATTTCATTTCACCAACCACCGTCTTACAAACGTGGTGAATCCAGAATTTTGCTCTTCGGAGGTTGGAGGAGGAGCTGACCCCATAGAAATTTTCTGTTACCGTGTCTTAAATTTTAAATGGAGATGTCTCGTATTAAGGGGACTTTCTTTCTTTCTTTCTCTCTCTCTTCTTTTTTATTTTTTTTTTTTTTTTTTTCGTTTCTTTTACGACATGTCGGCAACGATGTCGTTAAACAAGTAGTATAACTCAGATTGGGAGAGAAAACACAAGGAAATCACTTGTTAGCTTTAAAAAAAAAATTCCTTAGAGATATTTGTCTTGAATTAATTACAGGAATCACAGAAAAACTAAATCTGGATGACTGGTAATTACCTTACAGCTTACGTATATAATAAAGCAGTCTCCCGACATTTTTCCGAGATAAACTCGAAAACTATTCAACTGATCTTAATGATATCTTGCACATTGTGTGTGATTTGCTCCAACTTAAAGGAATGGATGTTTATCTCGATTAATGACCCCAATACGTTTTATCGAAAATGAATCACTCTGGCGTCCTGTCAGGCCCGACTGTCTCATGTAGGGTTAGAACGCCGAACTTTACCTTTCTCGGTTGAGTGGGCATTAAACTGATGGCTCAGTGTTACCATTCCAAACATTTCTCTGATACAACAATTTATTTCACATTACACTTTATTTTCCAAACTGATATACGACATTGCTGTACTTTATAAAATTTTCGTGTATTTAATTTAAATTCTAACGGTGCTGTGTGTTGTCTTCAGTAAAATGCCCCGGAAAATTTTAACCTCATCAATGCGTGTAGCAAAAAGATAAGACGAAAAAATCGTGAACATGTCACTGAATTCTTAATCACAGAACCGATTTTTATGCAATGTTGTGGTGTTTCTGTGTGTGTGTGTGTGTGTGTGTGTGTGTGTGTTTGTTTGAGTGGATCCCTGGATGGTTTATTTTCACTATGGGACCCGACAGATTGCGCTTAAGAAATCGAGGTAATAATTTTGGTAACTTCGGATTAGATTAGTATTTTTAGTACTGTCGTACCGATCATCTGAATGCGCTACAATTTTGCAAACTTCACTTTCAAAACAAAAGAAACGTTACTGACTTCATAAGATTTTGTACGATCAGTAAGGATGATACAACAGACTTCGATACCAATATAACCTTCTTGATGATACTTTGCACACTTCACCTTCAAAGCAAGAGAAACCGCAGATATGTGCAATTTTTCTTGTGCAAGAGAGAGAGAGAGAGAGAAAGAGAGAGAGAGGAGATAAACAGAGATTGGACCAGAAGAGATTCGCAGAGAGTGGGGGTAGATAATGTTAGTGACAAGGTGATGGCTGAGTGAATAGAGGGGGAGCAGGTAGAGGGAGGAGGAGGGGAGGGGCTGAGAGGGGAGGAAGGAGGAGATGGACGGAGACAGGAAGGAAGAGCGCATGCATTAACAGAATTTTGAAATAAAAAAAATCAACGCCGGTTTTCAGCCATGCAACACAGAAATAGAGGCCTCGGATACAAACGGAATGTTAGAAATAGGCATAGAAATCGGGGAGGTGATGGGCAGACAGAACAGGGGCTGGGGTGTACGATGTATACCCTATTCCCAATTCACATCCAAATGTAGCAATTCCAGATCATTGCTTTGTTCGCAAGTATAACTTCTTCTTTCGAATATCTTATTTGGCTGTTACGATGAATCAACTTTGGCTACTCTGCATTGCATTAGATTTTCTTTGTTTCCAAATTTCCTTCGTCGTTTGAGAGTGTTTTCCACTTTCTTCTTGAGTCCACTTTCACATAGTCGCTTTCTTTCTCTCTTGAAATCCTGCCTTGTGAATTACCTCTCTGAAATATGGTGTGTTTCCTATTGTATGTGTTGTAATTCCAATGTTTTCCATGACCTTTTCAATTTCAGTGAATCATATCGGCTTGGATTTGTAATTATTTAGGTAGACCCGCAATGTTAGTCTGGCGTTTCCGTTCTGCAGTGTGGCCGTGGTGGAGTGGTCGACCCCTCTAATGCGCCTTGCTGCGGAGCGCTAGGTTGCTCGCCGACGGAAGTTCGAGTCCTCCATCGGGCATGGGTATCTGTGTTGTCCTTACGCTAGTTAGTTTAAGTAGTGTTTAAGTCTAGGGACTGATGACCATAGCAGTTTGGTCCAATAAGTTTACAAACATTTGACATTTGAACATTTTTCTGTGGATGTGTGCAAAAAAATTGTAGTCTTCTCTTCATCATTATAACAGTTGGTCTTTCAATTTTGAAGTATGACTTTCTGTTTGATCTGAACTACTATTCAGCACTATGGTTTCTTCTAGCTCTCAGAATTTTTCTCAAAAGTCATCTTTCGACCTTCTCTATTTTCTCGATTTCTTGTCCGTTTGGGTGTTTCTAGCGCATACAGAGCTTCAGGTCTGCCAATGTTAGATAATGCCATAACTTTGTGTTCCTTGACAAGGATTTTTTGTTGTAAGCATTTTTTGCCATATGAAACACCAGGTCCATATCTAGTTTCTATAGCTGTATTTTCTCTTCCACTATTCGTTATCTATTATCCTATGTTTTTAAAGCAGCTTGTTTGTATACCGGCGATATTTTGAGATTTTGAGGAGCATCACGGATGTTTCTTATGAACGATTTTACTTTGTATGCCTCAACTGTTAAAGTTACTTTAAGTATTTCAGTTGTTTTAGTACCGAGTCCTAGTTCTTTTGTGATACCAATCAGTGCATTTCTGTAAACTGAATCATGTGTTTTTTTTAATCCACAGAGGTAATTACATATTTCAAGTTGCTGATTTTTCTCACTTCTATTGTGTTCTTTAGGTTTAATATTTGTTCAGCACATGACCCTTCCTTTCTAAATCCTGCCTGATATACTCCTAGTAGTCTGTCAAGTGTTTTTTCTGTTCTTTTAAAAAGTGCCTTGGACAAGATCTGGTAAGAGGGCGATTCCCCTATAGTTGTTATGGCCAGTTTTCTTCCCTTTCTTATACAATGAATGTATTAGTGTAGATGTCCATTCTGATGGTAATCTGTGTTTTCCAACAGCATTGAATATTTCTGTTAAACATAGGATCACTTTGACACAAGAGTATTTCCGTAGTTCAGCAACGACATTAGCTTCCCCTTTTTCATATCCTGTGACAGTCGCAGAAAAACGAGTCTTCACTAGCTTCAAATGCTTCCAGCAGTTCACAGCGTACTTCTACCCATCTGTCCTTCAACTCAGTGTCACCTGCCTTAATCCCCACTTTCCGATACCGTAAGTCTTTCACAATATTATTGACAGCATTGTGGCCACAGTCCACTTGTATACCATGTTCACGAACTGCGATTCGTCTATCCGCACGAATCAGTTCATCCAGTCAGTAATCGCAGTTATGGGTTTCCCAATGCGTCTTCATTGCTGGTTTCTCCTTCTTTAAATTCTTCATCGATCTCTACACAATGGTCTTGTCAACCGTGTCGTCTCCGTAGATAATTTTCAGCTTCCTGTGGAAAGCAGCAAGGACGCACCTTTCCTTTGACAGGAATTCAATGACTGCACGCTACTTGAGCTTCGAATTCATGTCCATTCCCTACGACAAAAGAAATTACGGAAAAGGACTATCTACTAATGTGTGGAAGGAAAAGGACTATCTACTAATGTGTGGAAGGAAAAGGACTATCTACTAATGTGTGGAAGTTGAGCCAGAGATCAGGGGCGGAATAAGGCTGTCGTAGGCCCGGGGCGGCGGCAAAACGAAATGAGCCCCCCCCCCCCCCCATTCACCACTTGGAAATACAAGTATTGCTATAAAAGAAGTAACTAGGAAGAGAGCGCAAGAACGGGCCAATCTAAGAAAAATATCTTCCTATTCGGAGGGCCCAGAAAGAGAAGTCTAGAGGGTTCTCCAAAAACAAAAAAACTTACGCCCACGGTTGCATTACTTTCGGAACGGCCCTCGTAAATAATGATGGTTTGTGTCGCAGTGGTTTATGAGCATTTATTAGGGTTTTTTTTTCTCTCCATAAAAAGTTGTGGGAAAGCTTAGGCTCTAAATAGTATGGCATACGTCTTTGCCTTCTTCATTGACCATTAAATCATTTTCCAATGGCCAGAGGCATTACAAGCAGGTCTGCTGTCTGATAGTCTGTGAAAGTCTGAAGATTACTGCGCTGTATTCAGACTGCTCAAAGACTGTCCATAGCATCGCACTATCCGCGTAGTAAAGCATCGATTGTAAATATGAGGACTGTTCATAAAAGTATGATCATAATTTTTACGGTCACAATTTCCCGCTCTAAAATTTAAACTTAGGGTATTCTGCCAGATTAATGTGAAACAATCACGCTGTAGTAGTTTCATTGTTGGGTCTCCCGATTCCCGCCTGTGAGAGGCAGGCAAGTTTCCAGCGTTGCCAACGTAACGGATTCTCCGTCAAATTTGGCAGAATTTCAAATTGTATGACGGATAAAATTTAACTATGACGGTTGGAGGATTTTTTGACGGATATTATCAAAAATTTACTTTTTTTTACGGATATTGCTGCTTTAATACGATTTTTTGGTTTAATTTCTTTGAAAGAACTATTACGGATGCAAATCTTTCTGTGCATCAACACAGTGACATAGTATATTAACGAATTGTTGCACAAAAACCTAATAATAAACATCTCAGGTGACTGGAAAAGTAAGTAAAATAAATATTACGGTGCCATGTGGCTTTAATTTGTCTGGCTGCAAAGATACGCTACGTGTCTCACTAGCAGTAACACACTGACAATGATGTGTTTTGCTTTACGAGTTAGTTCGGCAAATTCTTGATAGTGAACTCAGTACACTGGCTGAGTTTGATGGATTTTTAAACACATGTCCGACTCGTAAACACAGTAACGAATATTATGTTTAGCATAAATATTAATTTTATCTTTATTTGTATTTTTTCTTTATTTTGCAAGAAAATACAGAGATATCTAATTCTGAGTGATTTTTTCGTGTTGGTCTGACGGAAAAATTTGTATGAGTTGGCAACATTGTCAAGTTCAAACATGTTCGGAATCGCATAACGCTGCAATGCAGCAGACACACGAGGAACAATACGCGGCTTTGAAATTCTGCTTTCGTCTCAAGAAATCTTCAGCTAAGACCTAAATAATGTTAGAGGAGGTATATGGAAAGTCTGTTATGATCATTCTTTACTGAACAGCTCTGGTATTTTACGCTCTTTAAAGAAGTAAATCTTAGTCTAGAAACGATGTAGTCGTGGGCATAGTTTTTCCTAAATGCTTTGTGGGAAGCATTAAGGAAGAGAATGTCATCAATATTTTTCAATCGAAACTTTTCTATCACAAAATTAATGTAATGGCGCAGAAGACGTAGTAAAAGATTCTTATTTTACTTATTATTCGACAGCTTCACTATATCTCAGGTAAACGTCGAAAATCAGAGGATGGGCTAAATATAGATTTGTATTACGAGATTTTTGTCTCAAATGATTACGTTGGATGTCAACTTACAAATACCATTGTTGTAACAGCTTATGACTTCCAAATTAAACATGAAGTCACTGATAAGGTATGCGCCCATTTCCGATTTCGTAATTAAAGAGTGTTATAAGGGACGCTGTAAAAACATGAAAGCTACAGGTGGTGATGAGGCTGTTTTTTATTGACGCGTTTCTACATTGTCGTATTCAGAATCTAAAATATGAGGTAAAGTTTCGTACAATTGTACCACGTCATGGGTGTGCTGAAATTTAATATAGTTCAGCAGACCCATGACGTGGTACAATTGTACGAAACTTTACCCCATGTTTTAGATTCTGACGATGACAATGTCGAAACGCGTCAATAAATAACAGCCGCATCACCATCTGTAGCCTTCATGTGTTTAAAGCGTCCCTTATAGCATTGTTTAATTACGGAGCTTTATTTATTCCTTCAGTAAAAAAAAAAAAAAAAAAAAAAAAAAAACCGTCTTGATTGGAAATTGTACTTAAGGTCCGTTTTACTGAGCACCTTCTTCCAAAAAAAAAAGGCCAACTCAAAAAACATTCTTCTTTTGCGGAACACACTAAAGCATTCGATCATCAACAACCTACCATTGACAACATGCAAATTTTACATATTGCGCAGAAGGGGCGTAAGTTAAATTTACTGGAAGAGTTTGAGATAGCGAAGCGCGCTTGCTGTGGACACCCACACCTTCTAAACGATCAGTTGGCATGCAAAGATCAAACATTCCTACATATTACGATGTCTCTTGAAATAAAATTACTTTCTTTTATAAGTACCAACATAAATTATTAACTTCTGCCCTGCTTAATAACCCTCATTTCGTAAAATTTGTATTCAGATAGCTAGATTTCATCCTTACCCACATTCCCTTAGTTAGTCTGTACAAGTCGGCGGAGCAGAACACCACGCCCGCCCAGCGTCCGTGAGCGCGATTGTAAACATGGGCTTATCTTGTACCATTAGATACCACTGCTTCTATTAAGGTAATCTTAAAAATCGTTTTTATGTTTCTCACATCTTTACCGAGTATGTTCCAACTGTAATTCGTTGTTACCCGATCATTTGTAGGGCTACAAGGAAATCCAAAAATTCCAGAAAAACAGAAACACTGTAAAACAACTTAAGGTGTCACACCACGTAGAGCGCATTTTAAGTTTTGTTTACCATTTATACTGTCTTCTTAACACAAAATAAGCCCATGTACCATTATACCCGTTTTGTAATTCCGCCGAGTAATTTTGTGTAAATTCTGTCACGCAGATAATCTGAAGATGCCCTGCTAAAGGGCGAAACGTGTCATTAATTAATAAAACAATTTGCAATCAAGACGGTTTTTTACTGAAGGAATATTTATTTTCTCTGATTGCTGAACACCATGGACTGGAAATCATTTTATATGACTATTTATGTAAATCTTCAACTCTTGGTGGATAATTGTCAATATGAGACCTGTATCAACCAACACCCGACGGAAATCGTGAAGGTAAGTAATGTTTCATCGCTTTCCTGCAAGGCAACAAATTTTCTCTTTCCGAAAACAGCACAAGAATGTATAGACGGGGAGAGGGAAATATTCGGATGTCAATATTTGTCTTGAAACGTTTTCGGACTCTGGGAACGCGCGGTGGGCCTGTCTCATGTATCACTGTCGCCGCTAACGGCCGCCCTCTGTTAGTTTTACCGTAAATTCGCCGCGCAGCTCCTCGGCTGCCCCGGCATTATTCTTTCACAGAATCATTACTCTGTATCCCGTGCTATCTGTCACTCTCCGCGTGCGTCTGCGGTGTTCTTTTCCAACTCGTTCTTTTTATGCGCTGACAACTTTGTGGGAGGAGGCAATGGTCTGGGTGCGCATCTTCTTAGCCAGCCATCTTTAATTCCGTTCTGTTTCATTCACTTGACATTTGCTACAAACCGCTTTCTGATGTACATAATAAAACTAAACACAATTAATTGAATTTTCCGTCGGTGCTTGAGAGGACACGATAGTAATATAAAAAAAGGAACAACTTCCTCGTGTTCTGCAACAGAACATCAGGAAGTTGCTCGTTTCTGATAAAACTAAATACAAATACAATTTATGTGATGTTGATTGATTCTTTCGTCGCTTCTTGGTAGAACATAGTCATTATGAAAATTAAAATACACAATTTTGTGTTTGTTCTACGGATTTGTTTAATTTGTGAATCGATTTTCGGCTTATTAGGCCATCATCAAAAGCCGAAAATCGATTCACAAAAAAAAAAAAAAAAAAAAAAAAAAAAAAAAAAAAAAAAAAAAAAAAAAAAAAAAAAAAACAGTAGAACAAACCCAAATTTGTGTATTTTAATTTTCATAACATTTTCTGTGCATTATACAGCAGTAAGAGGTAACACATTATAAATACAAATTACTCGAATCAAAATAATTTTTACATCACCTTGGTTCAAAGGTCTTCTGAACACTGAAGATGATTGTGTATATCGCATCATGATCACAGGTCCTCTAATGGCCCATAGATGTGAATCAACCCGCACAAAGATGTAAAGAACCCGCATGAAGAGAGCTAGTGCGACAGAGTTGGTAAGAGGACCGATCAGTTTCAGTCGTAAAACAGCAAGGAAGCTTGTTTTGGCTGTAGTTATGCCAAGAATTAAAGGTCATATGCGAAGTTTAATCGTATCCACATTGTTACTTTGTGTCGTGAAAGACTCTCAGCAATGCTAGTTTGAAGAAGTCTCGTAGTGAAGCAAAGTGATGATTTTCAGACGTGGCGAAGATATAAGAACCTTCATGACTTGGCTCGCTCTGAGCGCCCAACGGCTACCACAGCAGCTGATAAAGTCGTTTGGCATGAACGGATGGGAGACTCCGAAGAGCAGGTTCAGCCGCCTAATTCGAAAGATTTTCCTTATCCTTTGCGTCCGCAGACACCTTTCCTTCGCGAATTGTGAAAGGTGTACGCAAAATAATTTTCACTTAAATTTTGCCTGTCATACAGCCTTGAGCATGTTTTGTTGCAAAAATCTAAGCTATAATTCTGTAGAAAACAAATTTATGTAATATTGTGTTCCATTTCACTAATCGATATAACATACTGCACTTTATTTCATATCTTTGCTGTAAACCAAAGACTTTGTTTTATCTTTGGAGTGTATCTTACACACAGCAGTTGCGTTGAGAGAGTCGGTTGTGCGACCTCCTTGGAGAAAGGAGTCGGTGTGTGACCTTCGTGAAGGGGAGTCGATGTCTGATTATGGTAGAGTTGAGTCGATGAGTAGTCGAACTGTCGGGTTAGTCTCTCTGTGTGTTAGACTCAAAGAGTAAAAATTCAGTTTTGAAGAGTCGCAGCCAAGTCTGTAGATTGAAATTTTTGTATGGAAGTTAATCTGTCTCAAATAAGGTAAACTTGTACATTTCTATTGTTATGGATGGTAGCCTGTATTTGAACTATTGTAATTGGTGTTTGTCCTTTTGCTAATGAATACTGTTTAGTGCAGCTTGCATTTATCATTTAACCCTGAGTCATTTTGCCAGTTCCTCGTTCCTTTCACCAATTTGAATTACAATCCGTCCTGATCATTGTTTCTTGTGAAAGTGTTGCATAATTATTGTTTTTGTAAATTTATGTGCTACTTAGAACAGTTCAGTGTAGGGATTTTGTCGTGATCAATTGGTCTATTAATGAGAGCAGGAAATAGTTTGTTCATAAATGCAGTAAAGTTCATAGTTAGAGATTTTCTCAGTCTTAATGAAAGTTCAGATTTTTTGCGTCCGCAGACACCTTTCCTTCGCGAAGTGTGAAAACTGTGTGCTGAAGAGTCTACGTTAAGTGTAGGTAGCTGTAACGGACGCGTGTGTAGTGTAGTATCGTGTTCGTGTTGGAGATGATGGAAGAAGGGAGAGGGTGACCCCTGGTGCCGGCGCATAGGCTACTCTTCTCGAGAGAGCAACAAGGGGGCCGCTGAGCTTAACGTCCCCGTCCGACGGACGGATCACCATCGACAGTATCCCATGCCCTCACTCCATGAGACACTGGAATTTAATCCAGGATATAGGTGCAAAGACTGGTGACCAGTGACTTTGCCCCACCACCCTTCTCTCCCCTCTACCGTAAGGCAAAGGGAAAATTGTCAACAGCACATGACGTATCTTGACGCTTACCCATCCAAGTACTGGACACTCCTGACGATGCTGAAGTTCCGTGATAGGGCGGCACGGCGGTACAGCAGCACATAACAGACAGCTACGGATTTCATCTCGGAGGAACACTAAGAGGTACGCCAACATGCTGAATTATGATTTTCGCGCAGGTCCCACGACGCCGTGTTTCGACTCAAACTGTACTAACAGCCAGTGTGACCCTCAACTTTAATCCCGACGTCTACAGTGATGTCCAGCTTTGACATCTAGATACCAGGCAGCGCGGTACAGATGGGCCCTACAGCATATATAATGTATTCGTCAGAAAGGGCATCAAGTGTTAGGCGAGATCGCATCTTCCTTCAATCAGAAAATCGCCAAAGATGTTTTTGCTGCCAGCCTGATCAGCCTAAACGGTTTACAGACACCGTACAACGAGGGCAGAAAGGTGATGGTTCCATGATGTTTCGGGTAGCAATATGTGGGACCACCGTACGCCACTGATGGTTGTAGCAGGCAATCAACAGGCAAAAGGCAATACTGTACAGTGATGAAATCCTCGGACTATAGTGCATCCATATCGGGAGCATTTCGGTGTGGGATTCGTCTTAATGGTCTACAAATCTCGCACTGATTGGGCACGTCTTATGAATGCGTTCCTTCATGATAACGACATCTAGTAGGACCAAGATGTCCTCAAGACACGAACCCTATCGAAAATGCTTGGAATACATTGAAAAATGCTGTTTCTGTACGAGACGATCCACCAACCAATCTGACAGATCTACGCTGAATCGCCGTTGAGGAATTGGACAATCTGGAGCAACAGTTCTTTGATGATCTAGTGGACAGGATGGCACGATGAATGCGGGGATGCATCGGTATTACCGGGTATACTGCAATGTGGAACACAAATTCAGAGCCGCGCGGGAGTAGCCGAGAGTTCTGGAGCGCCACGTTACGGATCGCGTGGCCTCCCGCGTCGTATGTTCGAATCCTCCATCTAGCATGGATGTATGTGTGTTGTTCAAAAAATGTTCAAATGTTTGTATAGTCTATGGGACTTAACTACGGGGTCATCAGTCCCTAAACTTACAAACTACTTATGAACTACTTACGAATTAGGACGGCACAAATATCCATGCCCGAGGGGGGATTCGAACTCCCGACCGTAGTGACCGTGCAGACCGTGACTGGAGCGCCTTAGTCCCCTCGGCCACCGCGGCCGGCTGTGTGTGTTGTCCTTGGGTTAGTTTAACTTAGTTTAAGTGGTTTTTAAGACTATGGACTAATGACCAACGTAGTTTGGTCCCATAGAATTACAAACATGTCAACATTTTGAACAAAAATTCAGAATGTGTACGTTCCTGTCGTACAGGTTGTCATTTTGTGTTCTTCTAAGTAATAACGGGAACTGAAATGTTGTCTTTGTATCTCTATTCCATTATTATATAAATAATCGCACTGACGTGTTTTACGGCCCACTTTAGATTTGTAGTTTTATAAGTTTTTGCAAACATTTTGGACGGAAATAATAATCTAAATAATAAAAAATTAATTAATAAGAGTGTCTGAAACCCTTTTAGGAAAAAATATTTTAGGTGCTGGTGGGTTCCGAACCACTGACTTTCAGCGTCACAGTCCAAAACATTTCCCACTACGCTACAGGCAACATTTATGAGTTGCATTCTTTAATCTCATGCTATTGATGGCCGTTGTTAACTGATGCTACTATGGCATTTGTAAACACTAGATTATCATTTATCGTATGAAAAACGACGTGTCTTTCTTAATTGTTCACTGCGCCATTGCTTTGAAATGACAACGTGTAAGTTACAATAAGAAGATCATCAGATACGCAACGCAAGATGGAGTATGCCAGAGAGAGTTCTGGGCGAGGAATGACACGTGAAATCTGCGAACGGCTGGTTTTTGTTAATTTAATGGAGGGTGTCAAAACTCCGCTATTTTTGCAAATATCACTCTCGCGAAACGAGATATATATATATAAACATAAGGGAACCAAGTTCTAGAGAATTTTCTCCTCTACAAATTCGTTTATTCAATTTTCGCGTCAGATGAACGGTTTATTTGCAATTAAAATTACATTACAAACGGCTTTTTTTTGTATTACTAACCCATTTTTTCCGAAATATTTCAAAAAACGTGTTTCTAGTCTCTGGTAGCCAACAATTATGTCTATAAAATTTGGTGCCGATCGGTTGAACGGTGCGACCTAAAAAGTGGGAACACGTTACAGCCAGACAGACATCGTCAAATCGCCGTTATTTTTTTAAATATCTCTGCAAAGATGCAAGATATGAAAAAAACATAATAGAGCGTAGTTTTTGAGAATTTTCCCCTCTATCAATTCGGATATTCAATTTTCGTGCCAGATGAACGGTTCGTTTGAAATAACATATTACAAACGGCTTTTTGGTATTACTACCGTATTTTTGTCCGAAAATTTTGTAAAAGGGAGGTTCTGGTATCTGGCGGCCTACAATTAGGTGTGTAAAATTTGATGCTGAACGTTCGTCTTAAAAACAGGGAACACGTTACGGGCAGACAGACATCCCAAAACGCCGTCTTTTTTTATTTTTTATTTTATTTTATTTTATTTTTTTTTTTTTTTTCAAATACGAGATATGAAAACAACATAAGAGAGCAAAGGTGTAGAGAATTTTCTCCTCTATAAATTCGGTTATTTAATTTTCTAATTTTCGTGTCAGAGAATGGTTAAGTCGTCATTTTCATTTAAATTTCTAGCTGTCAAAAGACGATCGCAAAGGCCCACTTTTAGTGTTACTACCGTAACCTAAAGTTGGCCAAAACTAATGAACCCACAGTATCGTAGTGATGCTACTTTTTTGGTATGTATATATTACAAGTAATTGAAATTTTGTTATAATGTTGACTAGATGCAATAAGTAACACATAACTATTGTCAAAGTACGAAGATATCTACAACAGACGTCATTATCATCATCATCAAAAGTCTTCTGCCAAAGGCAGGTTTTCACTTGGCAGTTCTCCACATTGTACTGTCTTCTGCCATCCTCTTCTGGTCCGCATAGTTTCCTCTTCACTTTATGTCATCTACAATCTTGTACCGCCTTCTTCCTCTCAGTCCTCTTTCATGAACCAGTCCTTCCAAGACTAGCATGCACTCCCTTCTCAAAGAATGTCGCAACCATTTCTTTTTCCTTTCTCTTATAACCTTCAGCTGTCATCTTCTCTCCCCAACCATTTCCAACACTCTTTCATTACTCACTCTTCTCCTCCACACCCACATCTCAAATGCTTCTATTTCCTTCTTCTCGTCTCAGCGTCCATGTTTCTTCCCCATATTCTGTCACACTCCAGACAAAACATTTGCCAAACCTTTTCCTTGGGGCTTTATCTAATTTGCCACATAACAGTCTCCCCTTTCTGTTGAATGCCTCCTTCGCTAAGGCAGTTCGAGTTTTCACCTCCTGGTAGCACCTCAAGTCTTCATTTATTGTGCTTTTAAGATATTTAAATGCACTTACTATTCTTGTCCTATTTCAATATTGGACAGTCTGCGTCTTGTATTCATGACCATACTCTTTGTTTTTGCTGTGAATATTTTCATCCCATATTCCACACAAGCTTCAGTCAGAACTTTCAGCATGTTGTTCAAAAATCAAATGTTCAAATGTTTGTTAAGCTTATAGGACTTAGCTGCGGGGGTCATCAGTCCCTAAACTTACAAACTACTTATGAACTATCTCATGCTAAAGACAACACAAACATCCATGACCACCGGCCGCGGTGGCCGAGGGGACTGTGGCGCGCCAGACACGGTCTGCACGGCCACTACGGTCGGGGGGTCCAAATCCCCCTCGGGCATGGATATTTGTGCCGTCATTACTGTTAGCTAGTTAATAAGTAGTTTGTAAGTTTAGGGACTGATGACCCCGTAGTTAAGTCCCATAAGCTCTACAAACATTTGAAACATCCATGAGGGAGGATTCGAACCCCCGACGGGGAACGGCCTCGCGCAACGGAGCATAGCTCCCCAATGCGCTCGGCCACTTCGCCGCGGCGCATTTTGTTGATTGTCCACTCACTTTCTGCCACTAGCACCATGTCATCAACAAATATCATAGATTCTATTTTCTTTCCACCAATACGTATTCCTCTTCTTCCATCTTTTCCCATCAACAGAAGTCAATCCTGCATAGCATGTAGAAGTAATGAGCTCACTTCGATTTACAGTAAAGCAGTAAAGACTGTTCGAATGACCAAAAAGATATTTAATTCAAAACAGTAGAAGGAAGCGACGTCATTAAAATGGCGCAGAGACAGATTGCGCAAATGCCACATCGGTTGCTCGTTCTGCCATTTCTGTCAGTTTGCGTCGCAAAACAACCAAGACGCCAACGAAACACTGCTACAGCTAAACATCTCCTAGACTGCACTCGTCACGTCACCGACCCCCGTTTAAGAGCTGCTGTGCTGCTGAAACAGCATTTCATGACAGCCTGATATGCCGTAAACACTTTTTTTTAGATCGTTGCAGAAAGCGGAGAGTTGCGGCAACAGCACTGTAACCTCCTCAGCTGAAGGTTGTACATCACTCACGTGTTACTGGGATTCCACTTCACGATAGCGGCTTCCAAGAACACTGTGCGATAATCCCGAAATTCTCACAATTTTCGTTACAGTTAGCGTTATTCGATCTTTTTTTGTTCGAAATTTCAATCAGATTAAGGAAAGCTCCTCTTTTTCCTGTCCCTATACTGTGTCTTTGTATTTACCATTGTTAGTGGTAGAGGCTGTCCTCTCCCCTCTTCTCCCACTCTCCCCCCCTCCTCTTGCCAGCTTCTTGCCCCTCTCCACCGTACTCGCTACGCAATGTGTGTAACCTACCTAACCTACCTGACTGCGTCTAGCGTTGTTCCAAGATAAATAGTGCTAACGTTTTCTAAATACGGGGGTTGGAACTTAAAGTGGCAACACTGCAGTGGAGACACTGTGCAATGGAATCAACTATTGTCGCTGATAGCACACGTTGTTGTTGGCATACGTTCCTTACCTCTGAGCAAATGCACTAGCCCTTCCCACGTCACCGGCATGCGCACAACCGAGGGAAACACTGTCACTTGTGAGCGAGCGGTCTAACACAAGGGTGTCACTAGGTTTCCAAACAGTAACATTACATTCCTCCACGGCAGACCGTCAGTGCACAGTATTACTGTTCGCTTTTGGAGAATCACTTGCGACCAGCTCTGCGAAAGAAGCGGCAACACTTTCTGTGCAACCCACCCATCATTTTGCTCGACAATGCGCGTGCACATACAGCGCAAGCTGTGGCTGCTCTGTTCGGTCGATGGCACTGGGTAGTAATTTACCATCCACCATACTCCCCGGACTTAAGTCATTGTGATATTGATTTGACTCTGAAGATGAGGGAACCACTTCGTGCCATTCGCTCCAGGACTATTCCAGAGATTCAACAAGCAGTAAACCGCTCCCTTCGCACCATCAACAGAACAGGCTCTGCTAAAGCTATACTAGCCTTCCACGTCGCCGGCAACTGGTTCTACACAACGCTGGCGACTACTTTGAAAGATAGGATAGGATAGGATATGTAGGCTTCTGGCGCTCGACAGCTAGGTCTTCAGCGTCCGGGCAAATTTAAGAAGCTTAGAAGCAAGGAGTGTGAACAAACAAAGTGAAATAAACGAGAGCAATCCAGTTGGTAACATGAGCAACTGATGTAAAATACACAAAGTAAATATTAGAGGTGAAGGGGATACGATTACCCCAGGGAAATATCGGAGGGATAGTGAAACAAATAAGCATATGACCATGGCTAGATGACCACAGCAATAAAAGAAAGGGTACTTTGAAAGAAAGTAACAGGTGCAAACATGTAACTCTATTGACCCGGTTTTGAATAAAAATTTGCCACTATTTAAGAGTACGAGTCTGTGGCTACAATTTCAGTTCCAAGCGTCATACATCTCAGGCAGAACGTGGGGACAGGATTATGAGTTTCAAATACTCAGACGTAGGAAGCCACCTAAAAACCATATCCAGTTCGACAGCCACACCAGTTAACGTCGTTAACGCGTAGATAGGATTCAGTCAGGACCCGATACTCATTCTTGAATTCTAGGAGGATGTTGTTGACCTGGTGCTTTTATCAGAACGAGTCCTTTCAGATCAAGGGATTGTTATCTTTCTATTTGCCAGTTGTGCGTGATTTGTTGCAGTGAAAATTAGTCTATATGCATGGATAGTTTTCGTTATAAACGTAGATGGGTGATAAAAAAAAGTATATGTGTCGGCAGTGTTTCACTTCCGGCAACCTAAAGAATGCGTAGGTAATGTATGGAATACCTAAAATGTGAAACTGTCAAACTGTGAAACGATTTAGGCTAGGTGATAGTTCAGGTGAACACTCAACAGTCGATATACAGACATAGGCCAGTAAAATTAGCTCCAAAAAAGGGGGGTTGCCTTCTGAATAATCTGAGTTTGAGTGGAGCTTCATACCAGAGGCCTACTACATGTGTGATTAAAACAATTTCCAGATTTCCAATAATTTTTGGAAGTAATAATCAAAATTTTACTGGCCTAACAGTAAAATCAGGCCGCATTCAGAAGGACTCTTCTAGTGTCACAACATTAATAGTAAATTTTCAATGTATTAGAAACGAAGTTCCCAAATTCCCTGCATTGCAGGAATTATTGTCGCGCTCCAATAATCCTCGGGACTGAGAGTTGGCTGAATTCCGATGTTGGAAGCTCCGAAATATTTAGCGAAGAATGAGATGTATATCGCACAGATACTTCAGTTACAATCGTAGGAGCTGTGTTCATTGCAGTGCACAAAAATATTACTTTTACTGAGGTCTAACTCGAGAGTGACTATGAGGTTATCTAAACGCATATGTGTTTTTACGGGCCACGCGTTTCCACCGACACGGGAGGGTCCTGTGTTCTCAACCTTTACTTCCTCTTCCATCACAAGACGTTGTGACCTGTAGGAGCAGTCTATCCTACGTCCGCTTTAGTTCCCTTTACCTTCTGTTATTTTAATGTTTTACCTTTTTTTTCACGTCTTGGTTTGACAAACGTTTTATCGACATGGTCCCATTAGCTGCTGGGCTTTATGTTCCTTGCATTCTTTTTGTCCTCCACTTCTTTGGAAACGTTGAAAATAATGCTTTCCTCCAGGGCGCGAAGACTTTCTTTTTCAATTCCGACGAAGGATGCTAACTTTAGTCATGGTGTGTGACAGGCTGGATTTTAGGGGTGAAAAAAGACCAAAAATAAATAAATAACCACAATGATGAAGTGGTTCAAGGAAAATTTACTATCAGTAGCGTGTAGGTACCCGGATCAAGCGTTATTAGTTGGGGGCGACTTCAACCTATGCTTTCACAACATGGGGTACAAACAAGCTGTGTTTGATCTATTGCGGGGCACGTTTCTTGAACACTACTTCGAGCAGCTAAATCGCCAGGCCACACTAAATGGAAATATTTGTGACATTATAGCCACAAACAGGACATACCTTATCAGTGATGTCACTGTAGACACAGGGGCTCATGATCATGATGTCGTCATAGCGACAAAGGCGACCAAAGTTAATAAACTGGACAAGAAGGTTAGGAGAGTGTTTGTGGTAGGAAGCAATCGTTAGCGTCCAGCTTAAGAAATGTATTGACATCATTTAGTTCCGATACGGTTGATGTGCCGACCAAGTGGATTAAGAATGGGAAAAACCCACCGTGGTTTAGTAATAATATTCAAAAAAGTCTGAGAAAGCGAGGTCAGTTGCGCTCTCGGTTCAAAAAAGGTCAAGCAAATAAAATCAGACAAACGTTAGTAGAGATTCGCGCGCCTCTGAAGAGACCCATGCCGAAGCATACAATAACTATGACCGTCATACCTTAGCGAAGGATCTTGCCAACCCAAAGAAAATCTGATACTATGTAAAATCGATATGCTAATCGAAGTCGTCGATCCAGTCATACTGTGTGTCATATGTTGTTCATATGTTGTTCATACTGGGGTGGTGATAAAAGACAGCAAAATGAAGGCCGAAGTTTTAAATTTAACATTTAAGAAATCATTCAATCATGAGGACCATGCAAACATATCTTCATTTGATGGTCGCATTAACTCACAAATGCAGGACATGGTGATAGACATATCTGGTGTTGAGAAGCAGCTGAGAGAGTTAAAAAAAGACCTGCTTTTGCAAAGAGCACTCATCGGTATTTCATTGGCCCCTTACTTAGCTTGCATATATGCATATATCGCCACTCTCTGAACTAGCGCATAGTTCCAAGCGACGAAAAAAGCGCAGGTAATTCCGGTGTATCATAAAGGCCAAAGAAGGGGCCCAAAAAATAAAGACCTTTATCAACCCTTGTGGAGTTGTTGGTCTGTCAACTTATTGTACTTTTGTGGCGACCGGGAAAGAAAAGTCAATGGAGTTGGGTTCTTAATTGACAAGAACATCGCTGATGGACATGTTAAAATGTTCAAATGTTTGTAAATCTATCGGACTCAACTGCTTGGTTATCAGTCCGTAGCTTACAAACTACTTGAACTAAGGACAACACAAACACCCATGCCCGAGGGGGGACTCGAACCCCCGACGGCGAACGGCTGCGCGCACCGCAGCCCGGCGCCCTCAGTCTCATAGCTAATCCGCCGCGACCCTGATACAGAATCTGTCTTAGACGGAACTTCCAAAAGGATAGCTCGTATGGTCTTTAAGGTGTCGAATAGGTATAAAACACAGATTGTTCATGTGTACGCTCCCTCCTCACGCCGAAGAAATTGAATCTTTTTATGAAAACCTGGATGTACCGATAAACAAGGAAGCGATTGTCACTTCCAAATGGTTATTGAAAATTTTAATGCCAAATTTGGCACCAAGAAACAGGGTGACACAGTGGTGGGCAACTACTGGGTTGATACCGAAATAATAGAGGTGAGCCGGCCGCGGTGGCCGAGGTGACTGAGGCGCTCCAGTCACGGTCAGCACGGCCACTACGGTCGGGGGTTCGAATCCCCCCTCGGGCATGGATATTTGTGCCGTCCTAGTTCGTAAGTAGTTCGTAAGTAGTTTGTAAGTTTAGGGACTGATGACCCCGTAGTTAAGTCCCATAAGCTTAACAAACATTTGAACATTTGAATAGAGGTGAGAGATTAGTCCAGTTCGTTGAATACATCAATATGTCCATCATGAATACGTTCCTTACATCATCATCATCATCATTAGAGATTGATTATGCCTTTCAGCGTTCAGTCTAGAGCATATTACCTCTAATAAAATTCCTCCATGATTCCCTATTCAATGCTAACATTGATGCCTCGTCTGATTTTATGCCTTTTACTTCAAAATCATTCTGCACCGAATCTAAGTACTTTCTTCTTGGTCTACCTCGACTCCTCTTACCCTCCACTGACGAGCTCGTGAGTCTCTTAGGGAACCTTGCTTCTCCCATGCGTGTAACATGACCCCACCACCTCAGTCTGTTAGCTCTAACTGCTTCATCTATGGTGTTCATTCCCAGTTTTTCCTTGATTTCCTCATTATGGACACCCTCCTGCCATTGTTCCCATCTTTTAGTGCCTGCAATCATTCTTGCTACTTTCATATCTGTAACCTCTACCTTATGAATAAGGTAACCTGTATCCACCCAATTTCCACTCCCGTACAACAAAGTTGGTAGAAAGATTGAGCGGTGCACTGCTAGCTTAGTCTTGGTACTTACTTCCTTCTTGCAGAAGAGAGTAGATCTTAGCTGAACACTCACTGCGTTAGCTTTGCTGCACCTCGATTCTAGTTCTTTCGCCATGTTGCCATCCTGTGAGAAAATACATCCCAGGTACTTGAAACTGTCTACCTGTTCTAACTTTGTTCCTCCTATTTGGCACTCAGTCTGTTTGAATCTCTTTCCCACAGACATTACTTTCGTTTTGGAGATGCTGATCTTCATATCATAATCCTTGCACCTCTGGTCGAGCTCTGAAATATTAGTTTGCAATCTTTCAATTGAATCGGCCATTACAACTAAGTCATCCGCATATGCGAGACTGCTTATTTTGTTTTCACCTATTTTAATCTCGCCATGCCAGTCTACTGTTTTCAACATATGATCCATGAATAGTATGAACAACAGTGGTGACAGGTTAGAGCCTTGTCTTACCCCGAAACTACCCTGAACCATGAGCCTAATTTGCCATCTACTCTAACTGCTGCCTGACAGTCTACGTAAAGCCCTTCTTTACGAAGCAGAGAATTTTATATGAAGGGCAAATACAGCTAAAACATTTATACATAGTAAGGAACTTTCACACAGTTAAAATGTGGGTGTTAAAATAAAATTGGTGTTGTCAGAGTGAAAGGCCGTTGGCCTGTAGCTAACCGGGTCGTAGTTCGTTGTTTCATTATGTTCTCGTTGATTGGTAGCGGCTGGCTGATATTTCATGAGGCAAAACTAATCCACTACAAATAACGTAGGCAACACACATAATTGCAGTTCTTTGACATTTTGAATGTTTATTATTAGTACCCGATTGTCCCAATTTTATAGCCAGTATACAAGTATCATTAATTACAACCATTAGGACCAGGTACGTACATTCCACACATCAATAATACGTATTTACACAGTTCGTGTGTGGAATACTAAAGTCCGAGGTGTGCAGTGTGACACAAATATGGATTAATCACTGCAGATACACTTTCTAAACTGTAAGGTGGTGCAGATTTGTTGAAGAAACAATTCCGTAATGTTTGAATACATCATTAGTAGTGTGCTGCTTGATAGAGTCGACTCAATTAAATATCTAAGCGTAACGTTGCACAACGAAATGAAATGGAACGAGCATATAACGACAGTCGTGGGAAAGGCGAATGGTCAACTTCGGTTTATTGGGAGAATTTTGGGAAGCTGTGATTCGTCTGTAAAGGAGACCGGATATAAAACGCTTGTACGACCCCATCTTGAGTGTTGCTCAAGTCTTTGGGATCCCCACCAGATCGGTTTAAAGGAAGATATAGAAGCAGTTCAGAGGCGGGCGGCTAGGTTTATAGCTGGTAGATTCGATCAATGCGCGAGTGCTACTGAAATGCTTCGGGAACTCGAATGGGAGTCGCTGGAGGGAAGAAGACGTTCTTTTCGGGAAGCACTGTTGAAGAAATTTAGAGGGCCAGAATTTGAGGCAGACTGCCGAACGATTCAACTGCCGCCGACCTACATTTCGCGTAAAGAGCACAAAGATAAGGTCAGAGGCATCAGGGCTCGTATGGATGCATATAAGCATTCGTTTTTCCCTCGTTCTACATGGGAGGGGAACAGGAAAGCAAGTAACTAGTAGTGGTACTGAGAACCCTCCGCCACGCACCTTTGGGTGGACTGCGGAATATGTATGTAGAATAGAAATGCAAATGACGAAAATTGAATAAATGGATTTGCTGAGGAGAAAATCATCAACACGTTTTCTCTGTTGTATGTATTGCATATCACGCATCGTTTCAGATATTTGCAAAAATAACGTCAATTTGCTTGTGAAGCCGTAACATCTGCCCACTTTTCACCGTTCGGCACCAGATTTTACATATGTATTTGCTGGCCGCCCTCCGTCCAGAACCTCCCTTTGGTGTCATCACCGGTCACCGCTAGAGGGCGGCCGTATGCCCTTTTTCGGTTATTATGCGTCGGATTATATATTCAAGTAAAAGTTGTTTTGAACTTCATATCGACTAAATTTTGTTCGAAAACTTTATGGATCTCAAAGTTGGTACACGAGAATAAAGAAACGATTCCTCGTATGGCTCTTCAAAATTCTTCTTAATATAATTTAATGGAGGTCCGTAGAATAGTTTGTCCGCGTAATTGCCTGTGGTCTAAGGCGTCATGCTACTGACTGGGCTATCTTTCCCGTCCGAGGTTTGAGTCCTCCGTCGATCACGATATATATATAAATGACATTGCGGATAACATCGGAAGTTCACTGAGGCTTTTTGCGGATGATGCTGTAGTATATAGAGAGGTACTAACAATGGAAAATTGTATTGAGATGCAGGAGGATCTGCATAGAATTGACGCATGGTGCAAGGAATGGCAATTAAATCTCAATGCAGACAAGTGTAATGTGCTGCGAATACGCAGAAAGAAAGATCCTTTATCATTTAGCTACACTATAGCACGGAAGCAACTGGAAGCAGTTAATTCCATAAAGTATCTGGGAGTAGTCATTAGGAGGGATTTAAAATGGAACGACCATATAAAATCAATCGTCGGTAAAGAAGATGCCAGACTTAGATTCATTGGAAGAATACTAAGGAAATGCAGTCCGAAAACAAAGGAAGTAGGTTACAGTACACTTGTTCGCCCACAGCTTGAATACTGCTCACCGGTGTGGGATCATACCAGGTGGGATTGATAGAGGAGGTAGAGAAGATCCAACGGAGAGCAGCGCGCTTCGTTACAGGATCATTTGGTAATCGTGAAAGCGTTACGGAGATGATAAACTCCAGTGGAAGACTCTGCCGAAGAGACGCTCTGTCGCTCGGTACGGGCTTTTGTCGAAGTTTCGAGAATATACCTTTACCGAGGAGTCTAGCAGTATATTGTTCCCTCCTACGTATATCTCGCGAAGAGACCGTGAGGATAAAATCAGAGAGATTAGAGCCCACAAGAGGCATACCGACAATCCTTCTTTCCGCGAACAATACGTGACTGGAATAGGGGGGAAAATCGATAGTGGTACTCAAGGTACCCTCCGCCACACACCGACAGGTGGCTTGCGGAGTATGGTTGTAGATGTAGATGTAGATCAGGGTTGTGTGCGTGTTTTGTTGTGTAAGTTAGTTCAAGTAGTTTGTATGTCTAGTGTCTGATGACTATGTTAGTTTCGTCCAATTGGTTTACAAACATTTGAGCATATGAGAATGAAGTTCAATTTCATTTCGGGATGAATATATCGCAGAAAAATACCTTTTATACAGAAATTAAAAAATCAGGACTCATATTTAATAATCATGCTTCATTATATTGGGATTCTTTACGTTATCTCCGTAACCCCCCCCCCCTCAAACATACGAATTTTTGCCGTAATCGAACTTTTTTGGAAAGGTTTTCCAGAAAGCCAAATTTTGCAAGCGTTTCGAAAAAAATTATTTACAATATTATTAATTCATATACAAGGCCTTTTTTTTAAGTAAGGTCCGTTTGAACCTAAGTACACAGCCAAAAATTATTTCAAAAAACTAACTTTATTGTCAGAAAGTACATACTTTATTTTTCGACATAGTTGCCAAGTGTGTTTAAACACTTATCATACCTCTCAACAAATTTTAAAATAGCGTCCTCATAAAAACTTGCCGCCTGCTCCGATAACCAAGACCTCACTGCCGTTTTCGCGTCGTCGTCATCGTTGTAACGGATGACACTGAGGTGTTGTTTCAGGTGGAGGTGAAGAGGCTCTTCTCAAGAATCCTCGCTTCAACTGAAGCCACCAAATCGTCTGTAAACGAAGAAGGGCGACCGGAGCGGTCCTCATCATGGACGTTGTCACGGCCATCTTTGAATTCTCATACCCACTTACGCACTTTTCTTTCACTCATAACAGTATCACCGTACACTTCGCAAATTCTGCAGCAGACAGGTTCCTTGCTGAAGAAACCGTATCACTGAGCGAACCTCACACGCGGCGGGCCAGCTGATAGTCTTAAACACTTTGAAAGCACAGTACAGAACCATTCATGTTAGCTACAGAGCTAAATTGAGCACAGTTGTTCCCGAGGCATGCCGGTAAACGATGCACGCGCTCTTTGCGGTATGGGGGCGTACTACTAGTGTCTACATCAAAACGTACCTTACTTAAAAAACACGCTTCGAATTTAACTTTGTATTATTTTACTAAATATTATACAGCATTTGATTTTTTATATATTTAATTTGTATTATTAGCATTTTCATTATTTTTTGTCCGAGATATTCGCAAAAATCATAAAACTACAGCAAAAGCTAAAGTGGGCTGAAAAACACATCAGTTCGATTCGTTAAAGATCATTTTACGCCAGTCGGCGCGTGGCGCTCGATGCAGACATCCGGGGCTGGATGATAAAAACAGAGTGATTGGAGCCCATGTGTAGGCAAGCCTACCGCCTTTTTCCGCGGATCGTAGTTGACTGTAATAGGAAAGTGACAGTGGTGTCCAACGTACCCTCCGTCATACACCATGTGGTCGCTTGCGGCGAATGATCGTACCTGTAGACATCGAGGTACCAGGCGGAGTTAGAAGCTGTAATAATTTAGAAGGCAATATGCGTTACTCCGAAATACGTAGAGGGCCAAACAAATGTCATAAGATCTGCCGTCTCAAGAAATTTTGTAGAGAATCCTAAGAAATTCTGATCATATGAAAATTACACTAGCAACAAAACACGATAAAATTGTGATGCTACAGCTTTCCGAAATTCCTTCACTTCAGAAGAAGAAACAAATACTCCAGAATTCGTATCAACAACAGCTGTTCAAATGCTTGTAGTTTACGGGACTTAAGTACGGGGTCATCAGTCCCTAAACTTTCAAACTACTAATGAACTAGCTTATACTGAAGACGGCACAAATATGCATGCCCGAGGGAGGATTCGAACCCCCGACCGCAGCGGCTGTGTAGACCGTGACTGGCACGCCACAGACCGCTCGGCCACTGCGGTCGGCAACAACAGTTGCCAAGACGCCTAATTTACCCACGGAGTATTAAAACAATTTAAACCAACAAATGTAAATCCCCGACTTCGACTGTATATCAATTATGTTGCTTCCAGGGTATGCTGATGCAACAGCATCATACCTATCATATACAACCGCTCGCCCAGTGAAGAATCCGTACCCAAAGACTGGAAAGTTGCGCAGGTTACTTCAATATTCAGGAAAGGCAAGAGGAGTGATCCGCAAAATTACAGGCCTACATCACTGACGTCCGTTTGCAGAACGATTGTAGAACATGTACTTTCCTCAAATATTATGAACTACCTCGGAAATAACGACCTATTGCCCATAGTCAACAAGAAATCAGAAAGAGTTATTCTTGTGAAACACAGCTAGTTCTTTACTCACATGATGTGATGAGTGCTACATACAAGGGATGTCAAATAGATTCCGTATTTCTAGATTTCCGGAAGGCTTTCGACACTGTTCCTCACAAGCGTAATCTAATCAAATTGCGTGCTTATGGAATATGGCAACATTTGTGTGATTGCATTCGTGATTTCCAAACAGAAAGGAAACAGTAGGTTGCAATAGACGGTAAGTCATCAATTAGAACAGAAGTGATATCTGGCGTTCCACAGGGAAGTGTTATAGGGCACCAACTGTTCCTTACTTTTATAAACGATTTAGGAGACAATTGAGTAGCTCCGTTAGACTGTTCGCGGATGATGCTGTCAATCATCGGTTAGTAAAGTAGAAGGAACATAAAAACAGATTGCAAAATGATTTAGATAATATATCTACATGGTGCAAAAATTGAAAATTAATCCTTAAGTGTGAGGTCATCCATATGACCACTAAAAGAAATCCGTTAAACTTCAGTTACACGTAAACCAGTGAAACCTGCAGGCCGTCAATTCTACTAAATATCTAGGAGTAACAAGTACGAACAGCTTAAGTTGGAAAGAACACATAGAAAATATTGTAGGGAAGGCGAACCAAAGATTATGTTTCATTGACAGAACACTTAGAAGATGCAACATTTCAACTAAAGAAATTGCCTATGCTGCACTTGTGCGTCCTATTTTGGAGTACTTCTGCACATTGTGGGATCCACACTAGATGGAACTGACGGACGATATAGAGAAATTTCAAAGGAGGGCAGCTCCTTTTGTATTATCGCGATATTGCGCAGAGGGTGTCGCGGAAATGATGCACGAGTTCGTGTGTTCAAAAATGTTCAAATGTTTGTACAGTCTATGGGACTTAACTACGGGGTCATCAGTCCCTAAACTTACAAACTACTTATGAACTACTTACAACGAAGGACGGCACAAATATCCATGCCCGAGAGGGGATTCGAACCCCCGACCGTAGTAGCCGTGCAGACCGTGACTGGAGCGCCTCAGTCCCCTCGGCCACCGCGGCCGGCGAGTTCGTGTGAAAATCATTTAAAGGAAGGTATTATTTCTTGTGTGAAATTTCTTTCACTAACTTTCTCTTCATAATGCGAACATACAGGTCGTCTCACTAAGTGTGTTTGCCTCTGTAACTTATAAAATAATAGGTGACGGGAAATTTTACTGCGGTAGGTCAACACAAGAAATGTTACACTTTCTGTGGAACTATGAACATAGTTTATTGTATCATTTTCCAAAGAGTTACATCACAAAGATATAATTTTTTAAATGGAACAATAGTTTTTTTCTATCGTGTATTGGATTCGTTTAAACCAGCTGCGTCCAAATCAATTTAAACTACATTCCTATCAGTGTTAGTTTGGGAGCTACAACCCTTCAAAGTTTAGGGGGCGGAGGCTACGACAGCGTACCTGACTGGCTGGTGGTCATGAGACAGTGGGCCGTGTCCCAGGGGATAGCCACTCGGCCAGTCAGCTAAGCTATCGCAGTCTCCGCCCCCGGAACTTTGAAGGGTTGTAGCTCCCAAACTAACAGTGATAGAAATGTAGTTTACATTGATTTGGACGCAGCTGGTTTAAACGAATCCAATACACGATAGAAAAGAACTATTGCTCCATTTAAAAAAATTATATCTTTGTGGTGTAACTCTTTGGAAAATGATACAATAAACTATGTTCATAGCTCCGCAGAAAGTGTAACATTTCTTGTGTTGACCTACCGCATTAAAATTTCCCGTCACCTATTATTTTATAAGTTTCAGAGGCAAACACACTTAGTGAAACACCCTGTATATTGGTAGAATCCACCTACATAAGAAGACATGACCATCGTAATAAAATAAGAGAAATGAGATCGAAAACAGAAAGACTTGGGTGTTCCTTTTTTCCCGCTTGCCGGCCGCGGTGGCCGAGGGGACTGAGGCGCTCCAGTCACGGTCTGCACGGCCACTACGGTCGGGTGTTCGAATCCCCCCTCGGGCATGGATATTCGTGCCGTCCTTAGGATAAGCTAGTTGATAAGTAGTTTGTAAGTTTAGGGACTGATGACCCCGTAGCTAAGTCCCATAAGCTATACAAACATTTTCCCGCGAGCTATTAGAGAATGTAGCTATAGAGAAATACCATAAAAGTGGTTCGATGAACCCCCTGGTACGCACTTTAATGTGACTTGCAGAGAATCCATGTAGATGTTGATGTAGAAATGAAGAGTTGCTGTGTCCTCAGTCCAGAATCCATCGAGGCGTGGCGCTGCCTTTCCCGGATGGTCAGGCAAGCGGTACGTCAGTGCCGGCTCTCTTTCTCTCTCTCTCTCTCTCTCTCTCTCTCTCTCCTCCCGCCTGCAGGCGGCTCAGTCCTGGCCGACAGTCAGGCTCTTTGGCTGGACCGGAAGCTGCGCGCCGGAAGTACATTCCCCCCGTATCGGCTGCAACCGGAAGCCACCTGAGAGGAAGCGGACAGCGGAAAGGACATGCGGCTTTCCTACACTCTCTTGTGACTACAAACCACACCCTCTAGCATTTCCTTTCGTCGGTCTTGCGACATTGTTCTCCTCGGGCCAGCTGAAACTCTTCGGCAATACCGCAGCAAGTAGTCCTCACTGAAAATCAGTATAATTTACTTTCTGGTCTCTCTTCATCTGTATCTACTTCGCGTATGCGTCCAAATTTCTTGGTACTGGGGTTGCGTAACGAATTGTGGAAAGAAAGGGGGGTGCGAGTCTATAATGCTCTGGGCGCAACTCTCAGAGGGGTGCCAAATGGACTCCAATACAAAATAAGATTTTGGAATAATAATAATAATATTAATTTCAAGCAGATATTTTTGTCTCAAATTTAAAACATGGTCTGAGTACTTGTTCGCCACGAAAAAAAGTACAGTACTTTGTAGGAACGTTGTTGGTAAGTCTATACATCTACTTCACTACTCTGCAATTCAAACTTAAATGCATAGAAGAGACTACATAGAACCATTTTCAGACCATTTATTGTTCAACTCTCGAACAGGACAGGAGAAAACGAGCTCCTAGATCTTTACATTTGAGGTCTGATTTCTCTTTCTTTATTATAATGATCATTTTTTGCACTACGGTCGAATCCCACCTCGGGCATGGATATTTGTGTCGTCCTTAGTGTTAGCTAGTTCATAAGTAGTTTGTAAGTTTAGGGTCTGATGACCCAGTAGTTAAGCCCCATAAGCTCTACAAACATTTGAACATTTTTTGATCTTTTTTTTCATATTTAGGAAATATTTAGACATTTGTTTGAAACGTCGTATTTTCATAAATAGCTCACCGCAACAATAAACGCCCGTCTTCTAAAGTCCACCACCCAAACATCATCTCCATTGCACTCTCTACCCTGCGTCGGTATAAAAAAACACGAGATCCCATTCTTAGAACTTGACATCCGTTAACTGCATCTGGTCAGGATTCCATACAGTGCAACAATACTGCAGTAAAGCGCGGACAAGTGTTGTGAAGACAGTGTCTTTAGTAGCTCCCTTCCGTCTTCTGAGTAATCTCCCAACCTGACGTTCGCTTTCCACACAATATATTATATATGTGGTCTTTGTAATTAAACCGGTTCGTAATTGTAATTTTCTGGGTATTTACCTGAATTGTTGCTGATGAATCTTTCGGTTTGTATCGCCGTGAACCATAAAACATTGCTGCTCCTGACGTGTTGTCCAAAGCTGCGCTATCTTCAGAGGTGCTCTGGACGTCGCTGAGTCTTGCTCACTGATGAGCCAGTGAGCGGTATAAGTGCTGTTTGAAATGGGCTTTGATCAACTTTCCACGTGATGTTGGTCAAAGATAGTTAACGGAAAAAAACTACCTACTCCACTGATCTCTATACCACGTGTTTGTTTAACTTCAGCTGCCTGAGCATGCAAGAGATAGATATTTATATTTCTAATTTATTTTTTATTTAATTTGTTTATTTTTCCCGAGCTATAACATAGATGCTATAAAGTATTTCTAGAGCATGAAAAGGAAATATGTTTTGATTTCGCTTTGATACAGCCTATTTCGTCACATATTGACATTACTTTCAAAACAAGTAATGAAGCAATTCTTTGTTACGTAGAAAATGATGCAAATTCCTTTGCCAAATTACAACAATGCGGGCAATACAATGTATTTTACAAAACATATGAATCTGCAGGCCGCCGCAGTTCTAAGATCAGAAACCAGAGTTATGCATCTAAGTTGTATAGAGATCACTGACCTATTCTGAAGAGCCATTAAATTCCATTGCTCTCCTTTCTGTTAAAATTAGCCCCTTGCTTATATATTTCAACTGCTTCTTAATACAGTCTTGGATAAAAATTCATCATCGTAGATAAAATTCTAGTTTCGGAAAACTTCATGATTTAACAACTGAAGTGCATGCTCAGCTACAGTTCATTTTTAAGTTTTACCTAGTCAGCAAAGACTTTAAAGCTCGTGTTAATACTTCTCATTTTCATTTCGAGGATGTAGCGTTTTGGCCTTGTAAGATATAATAGAATTGACCAAGACAAGAAATAGGAAACCCTCAAGATTGGGTGTTATGACAACATGGGAAGATAGCAGCACAAAGCTTCTTTGATTCGATCGATGTGTGTAATCCTCCTTTATCAAATAGCCTCATCTTACAAGTTTGATGGTGGCTTACAAATGACAGTCAGATTCGATATATCTTAGCATATTTGTTTTCATAACATTTTTAATTAGACAGTAGCCATATATGATTTAAATAACCTTGATGAAAAGTATTTTCCCTTTCATAATTTAGAATGATACAGTTTAAATGCTTTTTAGAATGCTTGAGTGATATTATATCAGAAATTACTATTTCCACATGAGTAGTGGTGTGACCTGTGAACTTCTCAAGTCTGTTGTATATTGCTGCTAAATATTAAGTGGCCGGCCGCGGTGGCCGAGGGGACTGAGGCGCTCCAGTCACGGTCTGCACGCCCACTACGGTCGGGGGTTCGAATCCCCCCTCGGGATGGATATTTGTGCCGTCCTTAGTGTTAGCTAGTTCATAAGTAGTTTGTAAGTTTAAGGACAGATGACCCCGTAGTTAAGTCCCGTAAGCTATACAAACATTTGAACATTAATATTTGTGATTTGAGTTGCTTTACAACTCCTAAGCTTATGGGATTTAACTGCGGAGTCATCAGTCCCTAAACTTACAAACTACTTGTGAACTACCTTATACTAAAGACAGCACAAACATTCATACCCGAGGAGGGATTCGAACCCCCCGACGAGGAGCGACCACACGCATTGAAACACAGCGCCTCAATGCGCTTGGACACTTCGCCGAGGCTCTGTGTGGGATCTCGTGCCATTGCAACATGGACAGCAAATGGGAGCAACTCGTTAACTTCAAGCTTTGTTTCAAATTAGGCGAAACGAAAAAGGGCAACAGAGAGCTATGGGTTGTTAGTGCAAAAGTATGCTGTTTGTAAAACGTGTGTGTTTGAGTGGTATAAACGCTTTATAAACAGAAAGCAAGGTGTCGAGGATGAGCCACGTTCGGGTCGACCGTCCACAATCACTGTCCCAGACAACACAGAACGACGCTGGCGGATGATCGGCGGAAGATCAGCACAGACAGTGTAAGCACTGTGCTGGGAAAGATTTGTAGTCGGTTGCGGGGATCCAACAACTAGTGACCTCAGTGCTTCGAACGACTCCTGTCGCGACGGAGTGGCCGAGCGCACTGAGGCGCTAAGCTGCGATGCGCGAGGCCTCTCCCCGTCGGGGATTCGGATGTTTGGGTTATCTTTAGTATAAAGTAGTTTATAAGTTGAAGATGAAGGTGAAGCAATGAATTAAAATTTGTGATGCGGCCGGGAATCGTTAGTGGTGAGGTGGTCTAACGGTAAGACGTCTGCCTGGTAAGCATACAGGTCCGGGTTCCATCCCCGGCCGCATCACAAATTTCAATTCATTACTTCGCCTTCATCTTCAATGTCACGGACATATTTGAGACGAAAAACCGTCTCAGGGTTTCTTAATTTATATTTAAATTGATAGTTTATAAGTAGTTCGTAAGTTTAGGGACAGATGACCCCACAGTTAAGTCCAATAAGCTTTACTAACATTTGGTTTCATTTTGATTCGAGCGATTTCACAACAATCGTTTGCTGACAGTTTCCAGCAGCTGCACAGTCGATGTCAGAAGTGTATTGTAGCCAACAGCGATTACTTTGAAGACTAGTAAATGTGTTTTGTTTGTAACTATTGTTTCCTATATTTTCTGAGACCATTTACCTAACTTTGGAGACGCTCCTTCTAGAAACATTCAAACATCTAGGCTGCTTTAAGACGTTGAACGAAAAAGTTTGAAAATTGTTCCGGACCAGAACTCGATTCCGGATTTCTCGCTTTGGCCCAGGTGTCGCCTGAAACAAGAGCCGCATTTCAGCCTGTCTGCATTCTCAATTCAGCGCCCACTACTGTTGTAGTGGCCCTGCTGATTATTTCACTTGCTTGCAGTCTAATCTGTACTGACGCAAGTGCTCGGACTTAATTAGGCATCCGTCATTTCCTTTTTGAAACTTACTTAGGGTAAGGTGGTACAAATTCGATATAGGTACAATTCTGATCAACATAAATTTTCGCGCCATTTGTCAGTCTCGTTGTGTCGCGTTGTAGAATAGCAGGTTTCTACAGCTCCTCATGTCTTTTCCAAGAATATACCACTTTGTGCTAAGGAGAGATAAATTTTTTCACTTTAGGAGGTAAGTGAAGCTACTTAGTCTAACGAGCTCTTATAAATTTTCTATTTTGGTGCAACGAAGTATGCGTTGGTGCCAGACGGAAAAAGTGCTTTTCATGTGAAAGATGCCCTTAGTCAAAATTCTACTAGGAAGTGATCACAATTGTACCTAGTGTGGTACATTTTCGATCGATTTTTCTCAATTCTGTAACTTTTTTGTGTGTCTATACCGACATTTGTAATTGTCTAATATTTGTGTTACATATTAGTTAAACATCCAAGAACAAGTGCTATAGTTAAAATTACATCTTTTCTCAATATATTTCCAGTTACAATAACATTTGTCCGAAATGATCGAAATTGTACCACCTTACCCTATAGATACGATAATATACTTTCTTTCGGACACCTATGTATGTCTCAAACAGGCAATGTTCTATAAATCATTATTTATTATAGGTATTTTAAAGGAGGTAGTACACTATGTTTTTATTTATATCAAGTCCTTGTTATTTCGGGAGAGGGAGGGTTAAATACTTCGCATCGGGAGCCAATTATGTTCGCTACGCCGTTGTTCTTAAGTACTGTACAAATACGCAGGATGAAAACTAATATTCCCCAGGAGTCAAGGTATTAAGTGTGCGTGACACCTCTACCATGAAGGTCCGTTCAGCAAGAGAGAGGCTTAACAATTTTCTTTGGCCATCAGCACTTCTTGATGATTACACCTCGTAGAGCTGCCATTCGCTCTGTACGTTGAATGCTTTGTTTCGGCCGATGTTACAAGCAGTTCCAAGTGTTTTAAGTGGGCTTCAGATCTAGCGTTTGAAAAGGTTACAAGGCAGCAAGCTGTAATATTCTTCCCCCCCCCCCCCCCCCCCCCAGAATCAATTCTTTCTGCGACTGGAGTTGTAGAGGAGGCTTGAACCTAGAAGAAAATGCAAAATACTAACACGAATTATTTACAGACTAAAGGAAAAATTGGTGAAATCCAACCTTGCGAAAGATCAGCTTGAATTTAGGAGAAATGTAGGAACACGCAAAACAATACTCACATTACGACTTATCTTAAAAGATAGGTTAAGGAAAGGGAAACCTAGCATTTGTGGATCTGGAGAAAGGTTTTGTAAATTTTGACTGGAATACACTCTTTCAAATTCTGAAGGTGGCAGGGGTAAAATACAGGGAGCGAAGAGTTATATTCAACTTATACATAAACCAGACAGCAATCATTAGAGTCATAGGGCACGAAAGGGTCGCAGTGGTTGGGAAGGGAGTAAAATAGGGTTGTAGCCTTTCCCCAATGGTGTTCAATTTGTAAATTGAGCAATCTGTGAAAGAATGCAAGGAGAGAGAGGGAATAAAAACCTTGTGGTTTTTTGATGAAATAGTAATTCTGTTAGATACAGCATACGACATGGAAGAACCATTAAACTGAATGGACATCGTCTTGAAACGAAGATAAGATGAACAGTAACAAGAGTAAAACGAGGGTAATGGAATGTAGTTTAAGAAAATTAGGCGATATTGAAGGAATTAGATTAGGTAATGAGACGATTAAAGTAGTAGATGAATTTTGTTTTTTGTTAGGAAGATATCGTCCGATGACCGAAGGAAAGAAAAAAAAAAGTTCAAATGTTTGTTAAGCTTAAGGGACTTAACTACGGGGTTATCAGTCCCTAAACTTACAAACTACTTATGAACTAACTAAGACTGATGAAAAAGCGAAAACTGTTGACATCCAATATTTGTTTATATGTTAGGAAGTCCTTTCTGAAAGAATTTGTTTGGAGTATAGCACAGTACAGCAGTGAAACGTGGAAAATAAAGAGTTAAAAAAAAACGTAATTGAAACTTTTGAAATCTGGCGCTACAGATGAATGATGAAGATTAGATGGGTAGATCACATAACTAATGAGGAAGTGCTCAACAGAATTGGAGAGAAAAGGCGTTTTTGCACAATGTGATTAAGAGAAGGGATACGTTGATGGGACACATTATGAGACATGAAAAACTTATCAACTTAGCATTAGAAGGGAGTGTGTGGGGCAAATACCGAGGGTCGAATACAGTAGGCAGATACAAAAGGATGTAAGTTGCCGATTGTATTCTCAGATGAAGAGGCTTTCACAAATGTTCAGATGTTTGTAAATCTATGGGACAACTGCTTGGTTATTAGTCCCTAGCTTACACACTACTTAAACTAATTGTAAGTTACACTAACTTAAGGACAACAGGTACACCCATACCCTAGGGAAGATTGGAACCTCCGACGGCGAACTGCGGCGCGCATCGCAGCACGGCACACCAGTGCGCACGGCTAAGTTTCTATAGAACAGGGTAATGTGGAGAACTGCATCAAATGTTGTGTGTTTGTAAATCTATCGGACTAAACTGCGTGATCATTAGTCCTAGCTTACAAACTGCTTAAACTAAGGTTAACTAACCTAAGGACAACACTCTCACCCATGCCCCAGGGAGGACTTGAACCTCCGACGACAAGCAACCGCGCGCTCCGCAGCGAGGCGCCTTTTTAGACCGCTCGGCTACTCCACCGCGGCCTACATCAAACCAGTCTACTGACTGAAGATCACAATAAGAACAACAACCGAGGAAACCAAATTCCTAGGATCATCGGAGTCTACCTGTAATAAAGTAACTTATGCTAAGGACAACACAAACCCATGCCCGAGAGAGGACTCGAACCTCTGGCCGTGCACACTTGACATGGCGCCTAAGACCGTATAACGACTCCGACTCTGCAGAGGCTTCAGTTACTTCACTTTACACCGATTTCCACTGCTTGTGATTAGCTCCGCAGTGGTTGCTCTCTCTGCACAAGGGCTGCTTCAAGTAACGAGAATCCGCCCAGGGAAACATGAGGATTCGCAAGACTGTTGTTCCTAACGGACTGGGGCAGCATTCATCGGAAAACGACTTACGGGAACACCGCTACTTGAACGGATTATGTTCGCTGCCCGGTCTACCTATTCCTGGAGTCTGCTGTGTGGGAACAGCTTCGTTCAAGCAGCTGCCAAAGAGCTATTGCGCATGCGCACAACTGAAATCGCGTTCCAGGAACGGCTTCTCCCACTGCCGTTTGCGTGGAGAGTGGTTGTTTGCTGTTTCGGCAGTGAAAGCAAGCAGCCAAAATTGTATGCAATAACTGGGGTAATTGAAGCTAAAGTTTTTTGAATTTTGATACATGGTTATAGCGAGGTAGGTGAATTTTTATTGTCTTCTGATGCATTGGGTATTGGGTCATGCTTTGAGCATTCTCAATCTAAAAAATAAATAAATAAAAATCTTGTAAGCATTTAATTTATATAGCTTGATTGAAACTCTTTGTGTCTAATGTGATTTAGCCTAGTAAGTTCTTATAAAGTGTTAACGGTATTTTTTTATAGTACATCATTAGATACAGCATTTACAGCAGTGGTGGGACATGCGCAGTAGGTATCACACTGCAGATGCTCTCAAGTAGATGGTGGCGTCACGCTTCTGTCATTGCGCAGTAATGCGTTTCACCAACCACTCATTTTCATTTAGACTGCCTTGTGTTCGGCCTCATTATTTACGCAGGAATCTCTCATGGGTATGCTTTCGGTCTGTTTATTGAATTCCTTCCATTGCTGAGCCGTATCGTGTCAAAAGTCGATGTTGGTTTTTCTCTGTAGTGTAGCTGCAGCAAATGGGTGTCGTCCGCAGAGGAAGACGATGTGTTGTAGGAAGCCATCTTCGCAGCCTTTTCCCAATGTTCGGTAGTAAAATGTACAGTCAGCTTCCCTTGCCGCCGGCCTCCCGTCCACTCTGCCATGTGTTAAGGCGTCAGGCATTTAGTTGGCGTGATGGAGTTCCGATTTGTCCTGTGCTTTGTGTACTTTGTCTAGTCTCCCCATCCAAAGAATTTGCTCTTTCGGACATATGCGAAAGAATACACGCTGCAATTCGTAATCGAATCAATGGTTTCTTAGAAGTGTTCTAATGTTTGTAGAGCTTATGGGACTTAACTACGGGATCATCGGTCCCTAAACTTAAAAACTACTTATGAACTAGCTAATACTAAGGACGGCACAAATATCCATGCCCCAGGGGGGGATTCGAACCCCCGACCGTAGTGGGCGTCCAGAACGCGACTGGCGCGCCGCAGACCGCTCAGCCGGCAATGGTTTCTTCCAGGATTTAGCGCTTTGCCCTTGCAAGATGTGATAGGATTGACCAAGACAGTAAATGGGAAAAACACAAGACTAGGAGCGATAACAACATGGCCAATCGTTAAAGACGGATGGTTGTACACTGTTGCTAAATATTAAGTGATTTGAGTTGCCTTATAACACCTAAGACATCTACTATGTTACACGTAGTAGCAGTTGTTCTTGTTTCAAACGTCTTGTTAAGCAAAGGAATTTTTGGAAATAGCTATTAGCGCGCGGTTGCTCACCGTCGGATGTTCGAGTCCTCCCTGGGGCATGGATGTGTGTGTTGTCCTTAGGTTAGTTTACCTTAGTTTAAGTCGTTTGTAAGCTACGGACTAATGACCACGCAGTTTAGTCCGATAGATTTACAAACATTTGAACATTTGCTATTAGGCACTTCACAATTGCGCACTGACGGAATTAACTGTGTTTGGCCGCTGACGTACTTCACGTACGACTATTCGTAACATCGAATTAGGTGTATCTGGATAAATGAAACCACGCATCAGTAAAAAACGTTTCATTAAGACTATCGATTCAGTGTTTTGTTTTTGAATCATTTACAATAATGCAGTCTATTGGCATGACCAGTATTTTTCAATTATTGCACGACTGTCACTTTGTATGGGAAAAGTTCTAATTTTTTGCTTACATCTATATGAGCCGTTCCGACACCAACATCGATTTCCTGGGCGAGTCATCTTACTGACTTGTTCTGACTGATGGACATTTTATCGGAATTATCGAGTAGTTTACCCTCAGACGAAACGCTAAAGGCGCCTTCACACTGCCAACGAACTCCAACAAACAAAAACATGCAACAGTTGCCAGTCCAGCAAACTTAAAACAGTCGTGAGTTTGGGAAACTTACAACTGTTGCAAACTGTTGAAAACAGTTTCAAACTCTAGTAAACACACATTCGGCGTTTTTCTTTTAATAATCGTCTGCACAACAGCATTTAATTTAATATATCTGGCGAGCGCATTAATTGACAAGATGGAAAATTAAAACAATTAGAGGTGGAAACGTGGATAGCGAGAGGAAGAGAGAAAAAGTGCTCGCACTAATGTACTACATGACCTACACTGCCAGGACATAATCGCGAAAATTGTTTGAGAATGGGCGACCAAATATTTCAATTCATCCACACATTTACAAATATTTAAATTCGTCATAATCTATGTTTCGGAAGCGCTATATCTGTGTCAGTGAATAAATAATGAAACACTGACATAGCTAATTTTTTTTTCATGCTTAACATAAACTCTTCAGAGAATTTATTTTATTTGAGAAAAGAAAATATTTACGTAGCTTTTTCATGTTACGTTTGCATGTGCGTCATTCTGCATCATGCACTGTGACGGTTTATACTACTGCTTGACATTTATTTTGTCTGATTGTCTTAAGCATCTCATCAAATATCTCTTGTTAATTCTAAAAATGCATCGTGCTAAGCACGAAAAAGTACGGAGCTAACGGGTGCAGGTTTCATTAAGCAAATCATAAATGCAATTTCTGCCGATAAAAAGCTATTGCAGCACTCAGTAAAATAGGTACCGATACTTGAATCCTAAAGGGTGCCATTTCACGTATTATACCAGACAAAAGTGAATGAAAATATAAATCACTTCACGAATTGAATACGTTAGTTTTAGAGTACAAATAATATTTATTTCATGTATCCATCTGCATAAATCTTTTAGTCCATTTAATTTCTTCCTTATCATCCACAGTGAGCAACTTGGAATACCACAGATTGTGGTAGCTTTTTCTTTATGCGATTCTAACAGTTTATTTTAGCCACTGTGTTCTGTATTAAGAAATATTTGTATTGTTCATGTTTGCAGTGGAATACCGGCCTAAACGACACAGCAGACGACAGGCTAACACGGCAATGCACATGCGCAAGTTGCCCAACTCTGCCGTGGTTTTGCCCGCTGACCATAAACTACAAACTCGAGACAAAACTTTCCTCAACTAGTTTTTCAAACTCGCGATTTCACACAACTGTTGACAACAGTTGAAAACAATGTCAAATTTCGAGTTGAAAACAGTTGTCAACTGATCAAAGGAGTTTCGGACGTGCAACCGCATAAGGTTTACTTATTCTAATATTTCGGCTGAGAAAAGTTCAGCCATCTTCAGAGACGAGTCGAAGACTGACGCTCCAGCACACGCTTCGTGCTTATAAACGCGCGGGCCGCGCTACTGCGCATGCGGCCACAGATACAACAAGGCGCCAAAGACGTTCCCGGCGGCAGGAAGGACACGTATGTGTAAATTATGTCTGTGGCTGCATGGTCGATTACTGCGGAGAAATCGATGTGTTATGATCTGTGCTGTGGCGGCAACTTTGTAAATTTATTAAAGAAAGTGCCGGATTCCATGAGTTATCTAAATTGAAGCCGCTGTCTCTGTTAATTAAATTCGTCCCCAAGCGAATTTCTATTGCTTCTTTCACCACTGAGTCCCAGAAAGATGAAGTGGAGGCTAAAATTTTGACGTTTTCGTACGTCATGGAGTGTCCAGTATCAATACAGTGCTCTGTCACTGCCGATTTATTTGGTTGTAAGAGACGGGTATATCTCTGGTGTTCCGTGCATCTTTCCTGGACTGTACGTGTCGTCTGTCCTATGTACATTTCTTTATTTGTCATATGTACATTCACATGGGATCTTGTAAATCCCGGCCTTACGGAGCTCCAAATCATCTTTGATGGAACCCAAAAGTGATGCTGTCTTTGGTGGGGGCCGAAAAATAACTTTAACATCGTGTTTGTTCATAATCCGTCCGATTTTCGACGACAGGCTCCCAACATTTGGCAGAAAAGCCATGGATTTAAAACTTTCTGAATCATCTTCTGTATTCTTTGCACGTACCGTTGGCTTCGTATGTAGTGCCTTATGTATCTGCTGTGGAGAGTACCCGTTTGAAGATCACATTTAAAATAGGTATCCGAAGCATACTGTTATAATCGGTGGCGACTTTAATTTACCCTCGATATGTTGGCATAATTACGTATTCAAAACCGGTGGCAAATATAAAACATCGTCCGAACTAGTTCTGAATGCTTTTTCTGAAAACTACTTCGAACAGTTAGTTCATGAACATACTAGAATAGTAAGTGGTTGCGAAAATACACTTAATCTCCTAGCAAAAAATAATCCTGAGCTAGTAAAGAGTATCAAAACAGATACAGGGATTATCGAACATCGAGTTGTAGTAGCGAGACTAAATGTCGACATGCCCAAATGCACCAAAAATAAACGAAAAATATATCTATTCAATAAAGCAGATAAAAATTCGCTTCACGCTTTCCTGAGTGATAGTCTCCAGTCTTTCAAAACTAAAAATGCGAGTGTAGATCAGTTGTGGCTTACTTTTAAAGACATCAAATCAGTAGCAATCGAGAGATTTATACCAAATAAATTAATAAAAGAGGGGGCTGACCCCCCGTGGTACACAAAACAGGTCAAATCACTGTTGCAGAAACAAAGAAAAACACATTCAAAATTTAAAAAGACACAGAATCCACAAGACTGGCAATCTTTTACTGAAACTCGCAACCTAGCGCGGACTTTAATGCGAGAAGCCTATAGTAGTTACCTCAACGAAATCCTGTCTCGTAATCTTGCAGAAAATCCAAAGAAATTCTGGTCATATGTGAAGTACACTAGCGGCAAAACACAAACAATACCTTCACTACGCGATAGCAATGGTAACACTACCGATGACAGTACTGCTAAAGCAGAATTACTAAACACAACTTTCCGAAATTCTTTCATCAAAGAAGACGAAGTGAACACTCCAGTATTCTGTCCAAGAACAGCTGCCAGCATGCGAAACTTAGAAGTAGATGTTCCTGGAGTAGTAAAACAACTTAAGTCACTAAACAAATTGTATACCAACTAGATTCCTCTCAGAGTATGCTGATGCAATAGCTCCGTACTTAGCTATAATTTACAACCGATCACTCAGCGAAAGATCCGCACCCAAAGACTGGAAAGTTGCCCAAGTTACTCCAATATTCAAGAAAGGCAATAGGACATATACTTTGTTCGAATATTATGAACTACCTCGAAGAGAACGACCTATTAACCAGTATTCAACACGGATTCAGAAAGTATCACTCTTGCGAAACACAGCTTGCCCTTTATTCACATGAAGTGTTAAGTGCGATCGACAAGGGATCTCAAATCGATTCCATATTTCTGGATTACAGGAAGGCTTTTGACACTGTACCCCACAAGCGGCTTCTTATGAAATTGCGTGCTTGTGGAATATCTCCCCAGTTGTGCGATTTGATTCACGATTTCCTATCAGAAAGAACACACTTCGTTGTAATTGACGGTAAGTCATCGAGCAAAACAGAAGTGATATCTGGCGTTCCACAGAGAAGCGTTATAGGTCCATTACTCTTCCTCGTGTTTATAAACGATTTAGGAGACAATTTGAATAGCTCCCTTAGACTGTTCGCGGATGATGCTGTCGTTTATAGGTTAGTGAAGTCAACAGAGGATCAAAAGCAACTGCAAAGCGATTTAGACAAAATTTCTACTTGGTGCGAAAATTGGCAATTGACACTAAATAAAGAAAAGTGTGAAGTAATACACATGACCACTAAAAGAAATCCACTGAACTTCAATTACGCGATAAATCAGTCAAACCTTAAGGTCGTAAATTATACCAAATACCTAGGAGTTACAATTACGAACAACTTTGAGTGGAGAGAACACATAGAAAATATTGTGGGGAAGGCGAATCAAAGGTTACGTTTCATTGTCAGAACGCTTCGAAGATGCACCGGCTCCACCAAAGAGACTGGCTACATCACACTTGTGCGTCCTCTCCTGGAGTACTCTTGCCCTTTGTGGGACCTTCACCAGGTGGGACTGACGGAAGATATTGAGAAGGTTCAGAGAAGGGCAGCTCGTTTTGTTTTATCACGTTACGGGTGGAAAGCGTCACGGAAATGTTGTAAGAATTGGGGTGGAAATCATTAAAAGAAAGACGTTATTCATTGCGGCGTGATCTATTTGCGAAGTTTCAATCACCGACTTTTAGTTCTGAATGTGAAAATATTTTCTAGCCTACCTAGGGAGACATGCCCATCCCAATAAAATAAGAGAAATCCGATCGAAAACGGAACGATTTAGGTCTTCTTCCTTCCCGCACGCTATTAGAGAATGGAACGGTAGAGAAAAGTTATGAAAGTGGTTAATGAACCCTCTGCCAGGCACTTTAATGTGATTTGCAGAGTATCTATGTAGATGTAGATGTAGATGTAGATGCACAGTTGTCAACTGAGTTTGTTGGGGTTAGATGGCAGCGTGAAGGCATCGTAAGACGACCACTTCTCGGTGCAACAGACGCCCTTTTCCACCGTGTGTAAGCGATCCTAGCGCTATCGGTACCTGTGTATACTGCCCCCCACCCCCCTGTGACTTTTGTAGTGACAGGTAAATGAAGACGACAGTGAATGAAGACGCCAGTGAAGGCGTCGGCCCCGTGGCGTCTGCGCGCTGGCCGCTGCGGCTGCGGCTGTGAGGCGTCCGCCGGCTGGGGCTCCCCGGCCAAGGCGTGCGCATTCCAGCTCGTGACGTCACATCCCGGCTCGGTTACCACACTTCCGGCCGGCGCGGCGCGGCGCGGCGCGGACAGGTCCTTGGCTCGCGGGTCACACACCATACGCTCGCCGCTGGCCGCTCGTTTGTACTCTGCGCGGCGCGGCGCGCCCGCAAGTGGCCGACGTGCCTGCCGGCCGACACTCTCCGCCGGCCTTCCTCGCCTCTTAATTGATCGCCTTAATTCACCTTTATCCGCCGATTCCGTCTTTCAATAACTGCCTGCTTTTCTGCAGTCTTCGATGTAATTACATCACTACTCCGCAATCTGTATCCAAGTGCTTCGCATAGATGCCACAGAAAATTCTCCAAAATCTTTCTCGTCCGTTCCGCACGTAACTCTTCCCTAGCAAGGACGTCTTTCCCTTACATGATTGATGCAGGTCTGCGCGCTACCCTGTCCTGCCCAAGCCTCTTCGCCTCTAAATAAGAAACGCAGCTTACATCATTTTGAACTTCGTCTGTCGGTCTCTCTTTGTGATTTTTTACCCTACACCCCTTACACACTCATAAGATGAAGATTAACAAGAGCAAAACTAGGGAATGGAGTGCAGTCTAAGAAAATAAGGTGATGCTGAAGGAATTAGATTAGGTGACGAAACAATAATGGAGGTAGATGAGTTTTGTTACTGGGGCAGTAAAATAACAAATGACGGTCGCAGTACAGAGGATATAAAATGCAGAATGGCAATGGGTAGAAAAGCGTTCTCGAAAAAGAGAAATTCGTTAACATCGAATATTGATTTAAGCCTAAGGAAGTCCTTTCTGAAGGCATTTGTATGGAGTGTTGCCTTGTATGGGAGTGAAACATGGACGATAAACAGTGCGGACAGGAAGAGGATTGAGGCTTTTGAAATGTGGTACTACAGAAGACTGCTGAAGATTAGGTGGGTGGATCGCGTAACTAATGAGGCGGTACTGAACAGAATTGGGGAGAAAAGAAATTTCTGGCATACCTTGACTAAAAGAAGGGATAGAGTGGTAGGACACATTCTTAGACATCAAGGAATTGTGAATTTAGCGTTGGAGGGAAGTGTGTGGGGTAAAAACCGCAGAGGAAGAACAAGAGATGGATACAGTAATCAGATTCAGACAGATGTAGATGTGGAGATGAAGAGGCTTGCTCAGGATAGGGAATTGTGGAGAGCTGCAACAAACCAGTCTCCGGACTGAAGACCACAACAACACAACACTCATACCTGCCAACTTTCCCGATTTAGGCATGAGTCTCCTGATTTTTCGGTATTTCTCAAAAATTCAAATGTTTGTAAATCTTATGGGACTTAACTACTGGGTCATCAGTCCCTAAACTGACAAACTACTTATGAACTACTTACGAACTAGGACGGCACAAATATCCATGCCCGAGGGGGGATTCGAACCCCCGACCGTAGTGACCGTGCAGACCGTGACTGAAGCGCCTCAGTCCCCTCGGCCACCGCGGCCGGCCGTTATTTCTCCGGCCTCCTCATTTTCCCATTATTTCTCCCGATGTTTAGCTTTCGTCCTGAAACCCAAGATTCGATTTTCCGCCAATGGTCAAAAGTCCTTTGTTCATTTATCAGTCAAAAATAAATACGTATGGAAATTCATAGAAATGAGGAGTTGCGCTTGACTTATATAATGATTGTTTCTTCTCTTTGCAGGTATTTCCAAATACATATGTAGTGTTTCGATGTTGTGCTGTTTTTGAATGTCATGCTTTTTCAGTGTACGTAAGTGAGATCACTTCAGTGGTTTTGTAATCGCTGGTAACCTTTTGATTGGATAGTTAGGGGCATCAGTTTCATACGCGAATTACAGAAAGGCAACTTTCGTGTAAACAGCTACGTGATTATGGAATTTCAATTCGGTGGTATGTGTTCCAGTATGGAAAGAAATATAATCTGTGTTCCAGTATGGCAAGAAATATAATCTGTGTTCCAGTATGGCAAGAAATATAATCAATTTTAAGCAGTTTTCGGAACATTTTTTCTATTTTGTACTCTTTGTCGATGTGATATTTCCACATCACATGGTAGAAAAAGCAATGTACCGAAGTACGGGCAGAGAAAAGGAAAATTGTGTGAGTAGCAATAAAACACTGAAATTGCTGAAAAAAGTGAAAGTGATCATGTGATACATGCAGAGTGCTTATTTACATTGTTTATTATAGAGTACGGTTTACCAATTAAATACGGTGATTATGTGGGTCATTTGTTTCAGAACATGTTCCCAGGTAGCAGTATAGCACAAATATACAGCTGTGAACTTTTTTGTTTTGATCAAAAAATCAATCACTTTACCTGGACTGGCTACAAAATATAAGGATGTAATCAACAATTAGGTTAACGCAAATTTTTTGTAGCCATTATGTGGCGTTATGAGATTATAGGAAAAGACTAAAATCAATTGTCTTAAGGTTTATAGTAAAGTGCGCCGCAATTTTTGATAGAACGTATCTCCTGATTTTTTCAAGAATCTCCCGATTTTCTAAACTGGATCTCCCGAGTTTTACATTTCTAAGGTTGGCAGGTATGCACACTTCCCTACAGTGGCGGTGGACCCTATGTGTTCAGTGGTTCAGTGAAATCCCGGAAAAAAACTCGCGAAAAAAAGTAAAAAAATTAAACACTTACTTTACTTTTTCGTGTCCGGAAATTTATTTGGAAGTCTTTCAGCCCAGTGTCGGGCCAAGTCCAATGTTTCTCTCTTCTCAAGCCATAGTTCATCGAGGGTACACCTCGAAGGTAGATTGAACACTGTAGAAGATGTTCCATATCTTGAACATCACCGCAGTCGCATGTGTTGTCTTCTTCTTTGAAACCCCATTTGACTAGATTCAGTGTTCTTCAGATCTTCCAGCTTGTTGTACTGCCGCTGGGCATTTCTCGTGAAGCAGGGTAGTCCTTCAGGGGTTCTTTCAGCTCACTGGCGAGGAATCTCTTGCGGGATTCAAGTCTGCCACGTCCGCATGAGGAACCACGCAGCGGATGGCGCTCGTCGAGGGTCTGTTTGAATTTTCCTGTGTATTCATGAGCACTTCTTCGGCATTCAGGAGATGAGAATCCGGCTGCTTTATTCATTTTCACAAGTGGTGCGGATGTATTTTGGTGTATGATTTTTGAAATGACTCCAATTGGAATCACTGGGGCTTTGGTGTGGCATGTGAGAGTAAAGAATAAACATTTTTCTTTTTGAGAATTCACGTTTTATTTAAGCAAAACTATACACATTTTACAAAACAGATATTTAATTATGGAAATGTGAATATTTTGTTCCAATTTTTATCCTTACAAAGACGAAGTGAGACATTGTATTTCATACACTTCATCCTGAATAGCCTCAAAGTCAAAATCGTAAAAATCAGATATGTCACCACCTAAAATTGTAACAGTTTCCGCATCTGTCTGTGATCACGACATATCTACAAATGAAATGTATAAAATTAGTAATTACGTTGTGAGAAACAGCCTACAAATCGTAATCCAATATCACGGAGAATAACTATAAGTACTAATTAAATGTAATGTTTGTTCTGATAACACCTTTAGAAGTGATAAAAGTGGATAGTAGAAACTAAATATCCGTGTAATCGACTGTAAGCCACATCAGCATATGCTAAAATATGCGAATGACAAAAACCCATTGATTCCAAATGGAATCAATGTTTTCTCATTATGAAATTTCTTACTACGGAAACGCATTGTAAAAATGAAGTATACGCACATTATTCTCTAAATTATTTAGGAATAGAAAGTGATAAACACTTATTGTTACATATGTAATACACACCTGTTATTACTTTATAAAGTTGATACTGCATACCGAAACAGGAACGCCATACACACAGCCACAATCAACGGAAGATTGAGACCTAACAGACGATTGTTTTCAACCAACAAGGTGCTACAATCTGTTGGCAGAAAATAGACTTACGACTTAAGATTCTAACTGGGAACATTCGCTAAGGAAAACGGGCTCCAAAAGCAAAATTACTTAGTGATTCCATTTGGAATCACATGGTCAGAAAGGGTTAATATATGCTGCAAGGCCGCAACGTTGCAATACGCATGCGCGGATGCGGTGCAAATTCTCTTTTGAACCCTCTGGCGGCAGCATATGGGCGCTCTCGTGGCAGTGATCGGTAAGAGGAAACGCGGCTTTTCACATTGGTGTTGGAGCTGGTAGAGATGTCAGCTCCTGGCTACTCGAGCTCTGACGGTTACGCACGAAAAGTCCTAAAACAAAGGCAGTGGAGCTACTGCGCATCGGCATATTCTCCATGAAGGCAACATCCGGCCTTCATATTTGTTTTTGGCGCACTGACGTTTCATTAAAAACACGTCATATTTGGTAAAATATAACTATAAATTAAAGATGCATCTACTCAAAAACCCTTCATAAGATCTCAACATGAAGAATAACGAAGTCACTACTCTCCACCTACCAAGAATAGACGTGTGGTTAGCGGCATCGTGTTGCGCAGACGAAGGCAGTGGGTTCGAGACCGGCTGCAAGCATTTTTTTAACCCCTACGTCCTTTTTTACGCATACAGGAACAAAAATTGTTACTTGCCACATATCTTTGAACATTTTATCAAATATGTCGCGATTTTGAGGGCAAATGACATTTTATACTATTTGTTGTAACAAATGTTTAACTATTTGGAAACGTGTGAGGGAGAGCAGCCTTTGCGCATGCGTAAGGTTAGCAGGGGGTGCTGCTTATAGGCTCACGTGACCCGAAGGTAGCTTGTCTCTTCATCGTAACAGATTCATTTTGTTACAGTCACTTGACAGTGTAATCAGTTACTTTGTGTGTTTTAGTGTTCATGTACATATTCATATGTTCTTGATGTTTATTAATCAAAGGAAAGGAAACAACGTTTAGTATCTTTTTCAAACAAATTACTCATCTTAAGGCTTGGAACAAAAGTGTGAAATAAGGAAGTTTGGTAAGTCGTGCCCTCAGCTCGAGTTGAAGCAAGTGCAAACAAGCAGAGGTAAGACGTTCTGCAGATCTTTTAACGAAAATATATATAAAGGGGGACAAAACGGGGCGCTTTCTCCCGGCGCCAGTCGCAGAGGTGCACTAAAACCAAAATTGTCTTTGGACACCGAGTGTAGTGGGGGGGGGGGGAGGGGAAGACGAAACTTCAACGCGAGGAGCGAGGGGGCAGGGAGGTCATATATTGATTTTACTGTTGGAATTGTTGAGAGGCTGTGTGAGCCACAGAGACGCACTCCAGGCTGAGAAATAGAGACCATTGCAGATAACAGGTTAAAACAGACACGAATATCTTACGGGATGTAGGCACTAAAGAAATCTCCTAGCGAACTGCTGATGCCCTCAGCCACCGTCCCAGGGTGAAGGTTACCTTTCGGAGAAGATGGGCGTAACTTCATATAGCGTCTAGACGCTGTTGTAAGACTTTACATTAGTACTTGGTGGCCAACAGGCACGTTTTAATGTATGTAGCAAAGTTGATACCAGTCACTTGGGAACAGCAATGTCAGTGGTTTCACGAGGCTAGAGTCAGAGGGTAAAGAAGAAAAACTGCAAGATAGCAGCTCCCCTGAGGCGGAGCCTAAGGCGTGGCCCACTGACGTAAACATTGTTGTTGTTGCCCATATTGGGTAGAGTCGTGACGTTTTACTTTTAGCTGAACAATGTTGCTACCAAGTATGGATTTTGTTTGTGCACGCCGACCGCGGTGGCCGAGGGGACTGAGGCGCTCCAGTCACGGACTGCACGGTCATTACGGTCGGGGGTTCGAATCCCCCCTCGGGCATGGATATTTGTGCCGTCCTTAGGATAAGCTAGTTGATAAATAGTTTGTAAGTTTAGGGACTGATGACCCCGTAGTTAAGTCCCATAAGCTTAACAAACATTTGAACTTTTTGTTAGTGCACAAACAAGCCACCTCCCCACCCGGGGAATGGCAGAAAGGACAAGGCTAAAACGTGGTTCGCTAGAGGACTCAGAGACAGGGCAAGTCACAATTTAGATTGGTCGAACCAAGCAGCGGCCAATAGGAAATTGTTAACTGTGGGAAAGTGGGGAAAAGAGGTGCGCCCACACCGGCCGTTAAAACCCCCGATTTTTGGATCGAGAAGGGAGTTCTCAGTCAGACGAGTCGGGCGCCAGCCCGTGACTATCGCCGTCGGCCTCGGGGTGCTCCATGACAGTCTGTTTCTCGCGGGGAGTGCGTCTGTCTAGGGGATGCTGCTAGGGAACGTAATTACTGGCTTCTATTGTGGCAAACGATTTATACTTCTTGTTTTTTTGTTTTTTTTGTTTTTTGTTTTTTTAAATAACTAACCCCGGTGTAGTAGACTTAGTATGGGATGCAATAAATTCAATGCAAGGTACCTAGGAGTTCCATAAAGTTTCCGAAACAAGTATCCTCTCGAGTCCCGAAATCTGCATCTCTAGTAGATGCAATCACTCCTCTCCGCTCGGGATATGCAGACTGACCTTGCTACCTCTTCCCTCTTTCCTATGTAGGACACGACAAGGGAGGTCACCACTATCAAGATCCGGCACTCAGAGGTGAACCCCCAACTAGGCAAGGCAAACAGTGGGAAAGGCGGGCCGTCGACATCCGTTCACTGGGAGAATTTTGGGTAGTTCTGCTTCATTTGTAAAGGACACCGTAAGATGAAGACAAGGTCGATCCAATCATCAGTACTGCTCTAGTGTTTCGTATCTATTCATATCGGATTAAAGGTAGACAGAAAACCAATTCTATTGCCGTTACAGATACGTTGAGATGCTAGGAGATAGTATTGACAGATCACGAAACAGGAGCACGCTTCGTTATAGTTGCATTTAGCAAGCGCGTAAACGTCGCGGAGATGACGCGCAAATTCTAGAGACAGGGGCTGCAAGAGAGGCGCTCTGCAGAGCGGGATGGACTTTTTCGAAGGTTCCGAGAGCAAACGTTTCTAGAAGCATCAACCAACATATGGTTCTGACATTGTGTCAGTTATTGGGGCCAATCTAATTTGTTTCATGAAATGCAGAAAAGTATTACATCTATATGGGCATCTACATCTACATAGGATGCTCTGCAAATCACATTTAAGTGCCTGGCAGAGGGTTCATCGAACCACAATTATACTATTTATCTCCCATTCCATTCTCGAATAGCGCGCGGGAAGAAAGAACACCTGAATCTCTCTGTTCGAGCTCTGATTTCTCGTATTTTATTCTGATGATGGGAGTCAACAATATATTTTCGCATTCGAAGGAGAATGTTGGGAATTGGAGTTTCGCAAGTAGCCCATGCCGCAGCGATAAGCGCCGTTGTTCAAATGTTCAAATGTTTGTAAAGACTATGGGACTTAACTACGGGGTCATCAGTCCCTAAACTTACAAACTACTTATGAACTACTTACGAACTAGGACGGCACAAATATCCATGCCCGAGGGGGGATTCGAACCCCCGACCGTAGTGGCTGTGCAGACCGTGACTGGAGCGCCTTAGTCTCCTCGGCCACCGCGGCCGGCAAGCGCCGTTGTTGTAATGATTCCCATCCCAGATCCTGTATCATTTACGTAACGCTGTCTCCTCTGTATCGTGACAATACGAAACGAGCTGCCCTTCTTTGGACTGTTTCGATGTCCTCCGTCAAACCCACCTGATAAGGATCCCACACTGGGCTGCAATACTCCAAAAATGGACGGACAAGCTAGTGTATGCAGTTTCTTTTGTAGTTCTGTTGCATCTTTTAAGGGTTCTGCCAATAAAACGCAGTCTTTCGTTCGCCTTTCCCACGATATTATCTACGTGTTCTTTCCAATTTCAGTCTGAAGTAGTAGTAATTCCTAGGTATGGTGACGAAGATCGCTTCAGATAACTTTCACACTGGCCGGTTTCGGGAGATCTACTTTGGAATCTTAGATCTTGCATGTGCTCTTAGTAATACGCAAGATCTTATGATGACAAAACCGGTTTATGAATCAACCAATATTTTGATTCCTCTTACATCTATCTTGCGAAAAGACCATGACGATAAGATTTTCAAAAGACTTCACGGAGACTTAATAGCAGTCTCTTTTCCCGAGAATCATACGCGACTGGAACAGGAAAATGAGGAACTGACACATGGACACTAAGTTCCCTTCGCAACACCGTGGGTCGGCTTGTGGAGTAGAGTTGAAGACGTTCTTTGTTCGTTTTTCTCGTTCCGGAGATTGTAATGAGTGAGTAATCCGGGAATTTTATCCAGTGGTCAGATCACCATGACAATTGTTCAGTTATAAGCCACATGTCGAGAGTGTACACATTTTGTGTCTGTAATACAATGGTTTCCATTGCCTTTTGCCTCCTGATGCTGTCGATCATTGCAGTTGTTTCATTTATTAAGGACTGTTTCCCATGCTAAGGCGAATAGAGTGCCATGAACCTCAGGCCGCTCCCTCCACCTGTTTGAAGTGGCCATTGACAAAACGAGGATAGATCTTTCTACGGCGACTCTACGGCCAACGCTAGCAGTGTCTCAGTTCAATCCAGGGACCCAGTATTAGATTAGCAGCCAAGGACACAATCCTTGGACATCGGTTACTAGGAGAGTGAGACTACCTGTCGGCCACTAATGCACAATACGATCGGGGAAAACTGTCAGTCCCAAAACGGGTAGTCGATCGTGTATTGGACTACCACCTGCCTGGCGACCCAGCATTCCTGATTTGGCCCAACAGGTCCCTTAGACATACAGTAAAAAGACACTACGGTTTTCTACTGCTATATATCCGACTATTTCGATCCGTGAAGAATGATGTATTGGTAGTAAATCCTTAATCTAGTTTCACGTCTGGTTCTTAAGTTCTTTTGTTTTTGTACGTAAAAGATGACAGTAATCTCATTTCGTATGTGGAAGAATTCGCTGCTGACTACAATACATTTTCAGGAAATGAAACGTGTTGAGACTATTTCAACTGTACTGTGGTAGCTCCCGGTATATGAATAGTACCAAATACATGTTCTCATTTAATACATAATATGTTTCGTAGCAATCTCTAAATATTCGATCTACGTAAATGATCTGATGGACAGAGTAATTTGCAAACTGCGGCTGTTTGCTAAAGATGCTGTGGTGTACAGTCATTGAATGACTCTAGTAGGATGCGGGATGGCTCGGACCAAATATCTAGGTGGTGCGAGCAATGCAACTGGCGCTAACTGTAGAAAAATGTAAGGTGATGTAGATGAGCGGGAGAAAAAATCCCGCAATGTTCGAATACAGCATCAGTAGTGTACTGCATTACAAAGTCACGTAAATTAAATATTTAGATGTGATACTGCACAACGACATGAAATGGAACGAGCATATAATGGCAATCGTAGGGAGGGCAAATGATCGATTTCGGTTTCTTGGCAGAATTTTGGGAATGTGTGATCTGCTTCTATGTTTGGGATCCCCAACAAATCGATTTAAAGCAGGATATAGAAGCAGTTCAGAGGCGAGCGGCTAGATTTGTAACTAGTAGATTCGATCATTGCGCGAGTGTTACTGAAATGCTTCGGGAACTAAACTGGGAGTCGCTGGAGGGATGGCGAAGTTCTTTTATGAGAAACACTCTTGAAGAAATTTAGAGGGCCGGTATTTGAGGCGGTTTGCGGAACGATTCTACTGTCACCATCCTACATTTCGCGAAATGACCACAAGTATAAGACCAGAAAGATTAGGAAGCATTCGCTTTTCCTTCATTCTATATGGGAGTGGAACAAGAAAACAAGATTCTTCAGTTTCTCCCGGCGTATTTGATAATCAAAATATCCACGGGTGTACTGCCGGTCTATAGTGTCCAACGGGCACACTATAGACCGGCAGTACACCCGTGGATATTTTGATTAAGAAAACAAGATACTAGTAGAGGTACTGAGTACCTTCTGCCTTGCACCTTTGGGTGGACTGCGGAGTATGTATGTAGATGGAGATACGAGATGTTTATTTCTGATTGCTTTCGACTCCGAAACATCTGCATTTACATCAAGTGCCCGAAACGTACACACGAGACAAACTCAATGTTATACATAAATGAATGTTTGTCTGTATATCATCTGTTTTCATAAACCATTCATTCGATTGCAATGAAACTTTGGTGAACTGTTTACCGTACGCCCACGAAGATTCCTGACCCAAAAATAAAAGTGCACGACACATAGCTCAGAAGAAATGACGTTATAAATAATAAGAATACCGAGGTATATGCGTCAATTATTGGAAAATGGGAGTAGTTATGGACCTGCAACAAAGTTTTCATGTAATTTCGGTCGTTTAGGAAGCGTTTTGTAATTGACCCCCCCTCCCCCCCGCCACACACACACACACAAAATGAAATGATGAAACCCTACCGCTCACAACTGTTTCGCTGTAGATTCCATAAAACTGTCGCATTACGCATGGCCTTGTATGAAATAAAGTTAGCTTTTCATATTTGCTTGTTACTATGTTATGTTGGCTGCAAGTCTGCCTTAATTCTCTTGCATCCGAAATTAAGCCGTCTGTTTTCTGAATCTGTACCGATATAAAAGCGAAAGGACATTCACTCACTGACTAAACACGGAATCTCGAAATCTACTTCACCTATGTAGCTGAAATTTGGCAGGAATGTAGTTTATAGGGATAAAACGTCAGTTAAGAAAGTATTTTGTGATAAGTGCATGGCGGAGCATACTTCTCCTACAGACTCACGAAATCTACAGTTTCATTCTGATCTTCACGAAATTTCGCGCGCTTGACCTTCAAAACAAGAGGAAGGTCACCTTTTACCTTAAGTTTTATACAGTACATACGGGAGGGTACTTTGAAACATAAAAATGGATCCCTAAATACCTTGGTCGCACCGTAACTTGAGAACCGATTTAACAGATCCTTTTTCTGTAGTTTTCGTTCTTCTCAGAACAAAACTTGTATGGAATAAAATTGGAATATTTGAGAACAACAAAGTGTGTTTTTCAATGTGACGCTTCGTTTCTATGCATATAAATCTATAGTTTTGTTCCGCTATTGCACACTCTACTTAAAAACACTCACTCCCCTGGGGCATGCCTGACGATACACACGTCTCTGATTAACACTCGCCGTCGAGAACAACGTACTGCGTTCTATTACTCAAGAAGTTTTCCAGACAGTCACTAATCTGTGAATCTATTTAATATGCTCGTATTTTCGTTAGCAGTCTGCAGTGCGGAACCGCGTCAAATGAATGTTTGAATTCGAGTAAAACACGATCTGCCTGTCGCCCTCCATCCATTACTCCAAAGATGTCTTGTGAGAAAAGGGCAAGCTGAGTTTTACAGAAGTTGTAAACGCAAACTTGTAAAATTTCCGCTTCTTGCTACAATTTTGGACACCAGTGTAATTGCCGATTGCTAAGCATTGTTCGGTTCGCTAGTTTTTAATGTAATACTATGTTAAGCTTCACAGCAAAAGACAATAATAATAATAGACAATAGCCAGGAAGGGATTTTCAAACTTGAAAAAGAAAGAAAGGAAATTCCTAAGAAAGATTCTGGGATATCAAATGAATTTGCTTTCCGCCTAAAATCAAATCAAGAACTTTATCAACGATTTGAAAATATCGTCACCACAATGAAGAAAAGAAGACTATCTTCCTATGGACATATTAAAAGAATGAAATCAGAAAGATTCGCCAAGAAGATTCTTCTCTTCTATGGAAGACACAAGTTCCATGCGTGACAGAGCTGCACAGGTACCTAGAAATGAGCGTATGGTTTTCTTGGCCGGGAGATCCCTTGCGGGATTGTTCGGCCGCCTTAGTGTAAGTCTTTCTATTTGACGCCGCGTGGGCGACTTACGTGCCAATGATGATGATGATTAGGACAACACACAACACCCAGTTCCCCGCCGGGAATCGAACCCGGGCCTCCTGCGTGGTAGTCAGCGACGCTACCGCTGAGCTACGGAGGCGGACAGGTACCTAGACAAATGTGAGATCACGGCCGAAGAAACTCGAACAGGCACATCTTTAGGAAAAAGGTTGCGGAGGTGAAGGAATTCTTCGAGGAGAAAACGAGGAAGAACAGAGTATTCTCGGCAGAAGAACGTGCACGAGTGAGCCAACGATCGAAGGAATACCTGCGAAAGAGGAAGGAAGAGAACTTTAGAAATTAAGGGAAGTTGGGTAAACGTGACCCATATATGATTGTAACGAAAATAAAAAAAGTAATAACAATTTCTCCGAAAAACAGTGAGATCATCGTAGGTAAGTCACACGTTTGGAGGAGAAAAGTAGTGTATTTTTGGTGCCTTGTAGCCGGATTGCTTTGGTAACATCAGCCAGGGCACGAATTCGCAAACACGCACTGAGCACCATCGCTGAGGGTCGCCGCGGGCCCGGGGTGACGTCACACTCTCAAATGCTGTTTGCGCTTGCGCGGTGGTATGCGGCGATCAGTGGTGCTGCAGGGCCGCTAAACGAGGTATTTATAGCCCGTGTGCTCAGTACGCACATGCCATAAATCGCGCGCCAGCCACTCCGCCGTCCTCGTCACACACAACAGGTGTTTCCTGCTTTTTTGTTTCCTTCAGAGTTGTGCGGTTTGCGTAACCGACTAGTGCTGCAAACAGAGCGGTTGTTTCGGAGGCGGAGATTTCGCGCCGTTGCAACCGCTACCTTCGGCTGAACACGTCAAATGGAGCAGACACTATTTTGAAGATCAATAGTATTTACATAATTTGGCAGTGTATTTTGCGTAGCACGGAAACATGCTGTCTCCCGCCAACAATTCCATGAACATAAACCGCGATCGAAGTTTTGTAATACGAGTTTGTTACAATAAAAATTGTGTAAAAGTACAATTATTGATGAAAGTTTCTAATAAAAAAATCTGAGATAAAAAAAAAGGCGACCGCGATCATCGATCTACCCGAAGAAGGAAAAAAAATTGCCTGGTTAGTAGCGTTTTAGATTGTTGAGTGCAAGGTCCTGAGTTCGATTCGCAATAACTGCTAAAATTTTAATTCCCGTAATTGTTCAAAATTTTCCTTTCATACTTCTACTATAAAAGTCATACTTTTTTTTGTTCTTATAGCTTTCTGTGAAAAACACTCGTATCTGGTAATGTATACACAGCGTCCTACAGTCTTCATATAAATTTCCAATTTTCAAATGTTTGTAAAGCTTATGGGACTTAACTGCGGGGTTATCAGTCCCTAAACTTACTAACTACTTATGAACTTACTTAATCTAAAGACAGCACAAACATCCATGCCCGAGGGGGGATTCGAACCCCAAACGGGAAACGGCCTGAGGAGACTGAGGCGCTCCAGTCACGGTCTGCATGGTCACTACGGTCGGGGGTTTGAATCCCCCCTCGGGCATGGATATTTGTGCCGTCTTTAGTATAAGGTAGTTCATAAGTAGTTTGTAAGTTTAGGGACTGATGACCCCGTAGTTAAGTCCCATAAGCTTAACATACATTTGATTTTTGAATTTGGAAACGGCCTCGCGCATCGTAGCATAGCGCCTCAATCCTCTCGGTCGCTCCGCCACGGCCATATAAATTTGTCACTTGCTTTGCGAAATCGGTTTGAAGATAGTGAACACAGAGTAATGTAATGGCCGCGTAACTGGAGATAAGAGTTTATACATAACAATATTAAACATGAAAGTATCACATTTCAACCAAGTTTAGACCTGTTACGCTGCCGAATAGTCTGTCCACAACAGCTGTACACAAGCGCCAAAGAATGGAGTGGAGCTAGTGTTCTATTTTTTTCATCGTTTCTTGTCGCTTAGCTTGTGCTAGTTTTATCGTAAAATTCCGAAGGAATGCTTTGCAGCTACCATTTCGTGTCTTTCATAGTTACGAATGGTTGCGTTGTGGAAATAATTAAATGCGTCTAGGATGAAGATATCGTGCAATCCTTTTTCCGATACCTTCCTTTCCATTCTTAATCACCTACATACTGTTTTGCCCTTCTTTATTGTAGGAATCTGTATGAAATCGTTTTAAATGATGGAGAAGATTAGATATTCCTCTACCTGCTGCATACAGTCGTCCACACAGTTTACATGACATCCTCTGTCTCAAAGAACTGCCACACATCCGATCTACGCTTTCATATATCTAGAAACGAATTATTTTACGATTAAAAACGAAATTCTTACTCAGATCAAGAGTAGTCTCACTTGCAAGAAAACTTTTGCGAAAGTTAATTAACTTCAAAATACCTGCTTCTATGTGGAATACAAAATTACGAAAAGTACACGTTCCCGCAAGTTCAAAACAACCGCCTCATTTGTTCTGCCTGTTCGGTAGTACCAGAAAAGCCCGTGTGGAGCGCACTCGTCGGATGCACCTTCTGACCAGCGATATTCCGTCGCGCCTCCGTTTCCTCCAGCCCACAGACATACATTACTAGACTGGCAAACTAGCCTCTGTGACTGAAGTTTGATGCCGCCATCTTGCCTCACCTAACGTCAAAAAATTTCCGACTGTTCAACTGTTTGTAGAACTTATAGGACTTAACTACGGGGTCATCAGTCCCTAAGCTTACAAACTACATATGAACTAGCTAAGACTAAGGACAGCACAAATATCCATGCCCGAGGGGGGTTTCGAACCCCCGACCGCAGTGGCCGTGCAGACCGTGACTGGAGCGCCTCAATCCCCTCGGCCACCGCGGCCGGCAAAAAATTTCCGTACGGTATTACTATGATCTTCTGACACGATATGACGTTGTAAACTTTACTAGTTGGTTTGAACATGGTTTGCATTTGAGTTAACACTTATGCATTTTCGAATCGTGTTATGAGAAGGTTATGTATCGTTAAACATTCAAATCTAGGCAAAGACTTTCTACCATTTTGTTGTGTTGCCAACATAATCATGAGAGGTCGGCGGTATGGTAGGTAAAATTTTGCCGTTACGTACAGTTAAAGCAGAAGTAGTAACCTGAAAGATACTAACAAGAATGAAGCTATGTGTTATCCACGACAAATAACACATTTATAACGGTCATACTATTAAAAGAAAAACCGAAGTTGATCGAAACTGGAAACAGATTAATAAAAACAGGAAACGCGACTCATTAGTGTGTGCGTCAAAGCAGACTATAGATTTCGTAAGAACTCTCAAAAGAATAAGGGTACACTTTTATAATGACCGTACTACTGAAAGAAAATCCGAGGTTGAATGAAATTGGTAACAGATTAATAATAACTGCAAATTAATGCAACTCATTACTGTATATGTTGAAGCTTACTCAACCTTTAAACATTTCAGCCATATACAAAACACGAATTTCCTACATGTCAAAACTCTAAGAACAGCATAATTACATCAGTTCATTCGTATTTTTACGACTGTTTTCTGTAGAGACGACTGCTCGCACGTTGTAGTATATAAATATGGCGGCGAGACTTCTCTGACACCAATGATACTGTATACGGCATTGCCAGTCTAGTAATGTATTTCTGTGCTCCGGCCAGCCTGCGATTTGTCTGGCGCCTACTACGGTAATACCGGAGATCAACGGATGTGGCGCACTAGTAGCACCTTCGATTCAACCCCCCCCCCCCCCCCTGTTAACGGCATCCTCACACCAGCACTATGGTCGACTGATACTTGAATTTTACCAGTGGAAATAAAAGAGATTACATGGAAATCATGAATCACACTCTCATTACAGAGCTGCGGTGGGAAGCCCGAACGCTCTAAGGCACCTTGCTGCAGAGCGCGCGGATGCTCGCCATTCGAGTCCTCTCTCGGCCAAGTGTAGTGTGTGTGTTGTCCTTTGGTTAATTTAATTTAGTTTAAGTAGTTTGTAGTCCCAGGTACTTAAAAACGCAGTAGCTAAGTCCCACAGCTTTACAAACATTTGAATCTTATTACAGATGTGCAACGACATTAGACAATCATAATCCTTTCGTTAAGTAAGGGCTATTGATTGTCAACGTTGTCCTACGGAACAATCTGTAACTAATGTAGCTCTTAAGCACACTGTTCATGACAACAGCATTTTTTTACATTTCATTTTCCCAAAAATTTATGGAAATTTGTTAATATCTTTAACGGACCAAACTGCTGTGGTCATCAGTCCCTAGACTTTTCAAAAAAGGAAGAAAAAAGAAAGTTCAAATGTTTGTTAAGTTATGGAATCTAACAGCAGTGCTCATCGGCCCCTAAACTTACGAACTACTCAAACTTATTTATTCTAAGAACAACACACAAACCCACGCCCTAGGGAGGACTCGAACCTCCGACGGCGAACTGCCGCGCGCACTACAGCAGCTCTTAGTGCGCAAGGCTATTCCGCCGCGGCTTATTATTTCACAACGGCCGTTTCGGCTTATGCCATTTGTAGAGTGATCCCTGAAAACAACCTATGTTATTTACTTTGTAAAAACATTTTATGTTTTGTGAGTGTGAAATGATTTTCTTTGGGTCAGTAATACTTGCATTATGTACACAGATATTCCACGAAATTATTTATTTAAAATGTTCAAATGTTTGTAAATCCATGGGACTTAACTGTGGAGGTTATTAGTCCCTAGGCTTACTAACCTAACGATTAACACACACACACACACACACACACATCTCCGAGGGAGGACTCGAACCCCCGACGGCGAGCAGCCGCGCACTCCGCACCGAGGCGACTAAGAACGCTCGGCCACTCCACCGCAGCTTATTTATTTAATTTGTTTTTTGTTATCCTGTGTGAGTAAGATGCTTGTGACGATACATAGCTGTTTTGAAATTTTTAACTAATCATTTGTTTTGTAGTTAAACGGAATATTCTACAAGTAATTAGTGTTTTTGAATGTGTCATGAAATTTAGTATAAAATTCTACTTAAGGTCGGAATCGTTTCCATGTAGTATTTTGTTTACTGTTACAGTCGATGTATTTCAAAGTAGCTTAAGAAGAAAAGGTCATTAACGAACATATGTTTGCCGATTGTCAACTTATATTAACAAATTTTTATGATTAAAAGCAACTCTATTCACAAAATATTTGGAACGACACAATGTAACACAAATAATTATATGTAAATACTATATAAAGCGTAATAGAGGCTTTTGCAATGTGGTGCTACAGAAGAATGCTGAAGATTAGGTGGGTAGATCGCATAACTAATGAAGAGGTACTGAACAGAATTGGCGAGAAAAGGAATTTTTGGCATACCCTGACTAAAAGAAGGGATCGCTTGGTAGGACACATTCTTAGACATCGGGGAATCGTAAATTTAGCATTGGAGGGAAGTGTGTGGGGTAAAATCGCAGAGGGAGACCAAGAGACGCGTATAGTAAGCAGATTCAAGTGGATGTGGGTTGCCGTTCTTATGAGGATATGAAAAGGCTTGCTCAGGATAGAGTAGGGTGGAGAGCTGCATCAAACCAGTCTCCGGACAGAAGACCATAACAACAACAAACCGTAATATGCCAAAACCCTGAGATTTGTGTGTCACATGACGTTACGTAATTATGACATAAACTGTATTGTAGGCTACATAGATACACTGGTACAGCGCACGCTGACTGTCTGTGTTGTTATGAAGTTTACATGCTGAACTGACAGAACCAGTGAATAAGTGAGAAATATATTTCGTCAGTAGACGTGAGCTAAACTAGCAAAAAATTCAAATGTTTGTAATTCTATGGGAGCAAACTACGTTGGTCATCAGCCCCTAGTCTTACAAACTACTTAAACTAAGGTAAACTAACCTAAGGACAACACACACCATGGCCCAGGGAGGACTCGAACCTCCGACGGCGAACAACCGCGCGTTGATCAGCGAGGCGCCTTAGACCGCTCGGTTACTCGACCGCGGCTTAAAAATCGTAATTTGGACAAAGCAAAGAAGATAATTTTGATTTATGTGCAATTGGTGTGTAAATAAAAGGTTTTTGTCTTGTGAAGAACATTTATGAATGCAGTATGGATAGAAGAACCTGTTAGTTTTATCACGATTTATAATTTATTTTTTTAACAGTTGACTTTTTGTGAGAGTTTACAGTTCTATTTGCATGACGTGTTCAGCTTACACGCTGAAACATTTCATGTTGTATTAATCACAAGTAGTATTGGTGCTATAGGGTAAGGTGGCACAACTTCGATCAACGTAAGTTTTCGCGCCATTTGTCTGTCTCTTAGTGTCTCGTTGTGACGCGTTGTAGAGTAACAGGTTTCTACAGCTCCTCCCGTCTTTTCCAAGAATACACCGCTTTACGGTAAGGAGATATAAATTTTTTCCCTTTAAAGAGGTAAGTGAAGCTACTTAGTCTAACGCGCTCTTATAAATCATCTAGTTAAGGGTGACTGAATTCTTTGCCAAAAATGCAATGTTTGGTACCACTAAGTATGCGTTGGTGCGTGACAGAAAAAGTGTTTTTTATGTGGAAGATGCCCGTAATCAAAATTGTACGAGGAAGTGATCATAATTGTACCTAGTGTGGTACATTTTCGATCGATTTTTCTCAATTCCGTAACTTTTTTTGTGTTTATACCAACATTTGTAACTGTATAACAATTGTGTTACATATTCATTAAACATCCAAGAAAAGTGCCATAGTTAAAATTATTCCTTTTCTCAATTTATTTCCAGTTATAATAACATTTGTCCGAAATGATCGAAATTGTACCACCTTACCCTATGTTTACATGGATGTTATGTTGGGAATTAAATACAATCTTTTGTTATGCGAAAGTGTGCCTCTAATTACTCAGCTGTCACGTGTAAATAACAAAATTCAGAAAATTAAATAAATGATTTCATAATTAATAGATGCTATATGGTATTTATGCCTATGTAAGGTATTACTGGCACAAAGAAAGTCATAACGCACTCGCGAAAAATAAAACGTGTGTACAAAATAACTAACATAGATTCTTTGCAGACATCACTTCACAATGGCAAAAGCCGAAACGGCCGTTGTGAAATAATGAAACATTTACAGCATATGGGACAATTTCATTTATTACAATGCCTTACTACGACATAGTTCATGTTGAGGGATCCTACAATGAATGAAAGCTTGAACTAACTTACACTAAGGACAACACACACTTAAGCCCTAGGAAGGACTCGAACCTCCGGCAGGAGCGGCCGCCCAGTCCGTAGCACGATGCCTTAGAACACGCGGGGGCATTTGTGAGAGGTTAAAGCACTGCGCAGGACCCGATGTGGAACATGGGCACATGCGACACACAGTTCTTCCAGTTTTAATTTTTTCGTAGGTCTCATTAACTAATGAGTTCGCGGAAGAGGTTTTGCAATGCCTGACTTAAGGCAGAAAGAGCTTTTTCTGCAAACACTGAATAACGTGACAAGAACTTAGTACCATAACTGGAGAGTAACTTACAAACGGTCCAGATACGCCTAGAAACTGAAGAACAATCATCGAAACACGCGAAAGATAAGGTGAAATTTGACGACTTCTGCGACTTGATACCTTTGGCATTAACGGTTGTATGAAGTCGTGCCCAAACATGGTGACATCTGCTAGGATTCCTTCTGGGATTTGTTGTCTTTGGCATTAATGCTTGTATGAAGATGTACCCAAACAGGATAATATGGTGAAATCAGTTGGGATTCCTTCTTTGTTGCTGTTTTTCTTTCAGCCCGTGTGAAATTTCGTTAGCATAGCACTAGGAAATGGTCAGCGCTACTACCAACCGAGCCTTATTTGCTGCCTTCTCGAAGAACCTACTGTTAAACGTACAATCGAACAAGTCGAAAGAGTCATGACTCAGATTAACATTCAAAACTACAGCTCATCAGTTGCAAAAATACAGGTTATTACTTCACCGTGGTTTCGACTTCGAATAGAGAGAGAGAGAGATGAATGTTTGTCTGTATGTCTTCTATGTGTTCATAAACCATTCATTCGATTAGAATGAAAGTTTGGTGAACTGTTCACTGTACGCCCACGATTGTTCCTAACACAAAAACACGTAGCTCAGAAGATATGACGTCATAAATAATGAGCTGCCACCGTATGAGAATACCCAGATTTATGCGTCAATTATTGGCAAATGGTAGTAGTTAGGGACGTGCAATAATGTTTGAATGAAATTTCGCACGTTTATGAAGCGTTTATGGCGCTCCTGTGTGCCCAATCTGATAGCGCCCAAGTGGAACCATCAATCCAATCCCAAACATCTGCTGACAAAAGGGCGGAAAGATCCATATGCAGATAAAACAAAGAAGAAAGCAAAGCTGCTGAGTACACTCGCCTTCCTGCTGCGTTGCAACGACGAAGGTATTATACCTAATTTCGCTAGAATTAATCATTTTATTAATAGTAGGAGGGCCAATAAGATCAAGGTGCGTCCTAGTCTAGCACTGATTAAGGAACGCATCCGTTTTACACGTAGAGAGCTGGATTTTGTCTCCAAAGATTTGTTTTATCTGCATATGGATGTTTCCGCCCTTTTGTCAGCAGATGTTTGGAATTGGATTGATGGTTCCACTTGTGCGCTATCAGATTGGGCACACAGGAGCGCCGTTAACAGACAGTCGTCCAAATTTGAACGCCTGCTTTCTCATCCTGAGACGTCAGATGATCATATACGTCGACGTACCGTAATTAATGTTTCAAATAAGGAGTTGGATGGGCCCACCTTGGCGGTACTAGAGAAAGGTCTTAACTTTGCGCCTGCTCCTAGGAGACTCCCTATTACCGACTTCATCTGCTCTGTGGAACAATCAGTATACAGCCTCCCAGAAGAACGTGCAGAAGAAATTAGGCAAGAAGTCTGCCACACATTGCGGCGTGCCCGTCCACCGCGGGACAACGTCTCTTCTGCGGAGAGAGCCGCCATTCGTTCCCTTAGGAATGATGATGATATTATTGTTTTACCAGCTGACAAGGGTAATGCCACGGTTGTCTTGACACGGGATGTCCTTAAAATGAATTTTTTACTGAATGACCCGGCATACAGAAGGTTGAGCTGCGATCCCACAGAAAGAATTAAACGAAAGACTCTTTCGCTTTTGAAATCGAGCAAGTTGTCAAAAGACCTTTGCAAGAAACTTCATCCTGGAGCTGCTGTTCCTCCAAGGCTATATGGATTGCCTAACGTACATAAGGATGGCATTCCTTTACGCCCAATTATTAGCAACATAGGGGCACCTACCTATAATTTGGCAACATATCTGACTTCCATTCTTAGCCCCTTGGTTGGCAAGTGTGAACATCATATCTCTATTTCTGTGGATTTTATTCGACGACTGCAATCTTTGAGGCTTGAGTCTTCGGACTTATTGGTCAGTTTCGATGTAGTTTCACTGTTCACTCGTGTCCCACTGGAAGATTTCCTGTTTCTGATTAGCGAAAAACTGGATGATGACTTGGTCAAGCTTTGTCGTCATGTGCTGACATCCACGTATTTTTTATTTAATGACCACTTTCTTGAACAGACTGACGGAGTGGCTATGGGGAGTCCTTTATCACCCGTAGTTGCCAATTTGTTTATGGAGGATTTTGAGAATATGGCACTGAGGACTTCGGCTCTGCAACCAAAGTGTTTCTGGAGATATGTTGATGACACATTCTTTGTGTGGCCCCATGGACGAGATTCTCTGAATCGATTTCTTGACCACTTCAACTGTCTCCATCCCAATATCAAATTCACCATGGAGGTTGAAAGCGATGGGAAGCTTCCGTTCCTGGATGTCATGGTGTACAAGAAACATGATGGTACCCTGGGACATAGTGTTCATCGGAAGCCCACACATACAGATCTGTACCTCAATGCAAGAAGCTGCCACCCACCACACCAACGCAGTGGCGTCCTTAAGACTCTGGTACGCAGAGCTTATGCAGTTTCCGATGCAGAAAGCCTACCACAGGAACTTTCACACTTGACTTCTGTGTTTAAGGAAAATGGGTACTCCGAGAGGCAGATTCTTCAAGCTATGCAGTTTGGACCATCCCGGGAAGTACATGAAGATGAAGACAGATCTGTTGCTTTTATTCCGTATGCAGGGGGCATATCTCACAAAATTAGGAGAATCCTAAAGAAATTTAACATCCAGAGTGTGTTCCGTCCACCACCCAAGATCAGGACACTTTTAGGATCCGTTAAAGACGACTTGGGCCTTAAAAAACAGGGTGTGTACAGGATTCCATGCGAGTGTGGGAAGGCGTACATTGGCAGGTCGATCCGCACTGTTCATGACAGATGTGTGGAACATCGCCGTCACATCAGGCTCCTACAGCTCGAAAAGTCAGCAGTTGCGGAACATTGTCCAAACGAGCAACATAGGATTTTGTTCGATGATACTCGTATTGTGGCCAGCACGTCAATGTGTATGAAGAGTCTATTGAAATCAGGCTGTCAGAAAATTTAATTAATAGAGACAAGGGTTTTCCGCTTAGCAGGCCGTGGAACCCGGTTTTATCAAATATGAAAAAAACATCTATCTTTTATGCAACCCACCAGATTGCTGGAAGACAACCCATGACTGCGATATATCGAGAGCACCGCCTTTCCGCCACCGGCGGCGCCGCAAGACCTGTCTGTGTGCAGTACCTGTGGCAGGCCGCGCATGCGCCTTTATCACTCGCAGGCCTATATAGGACGGCGTTCCATGCCCTCGGTCTCAGTTGTCGGCGAGTCCAGCAGCAGCAGTTCCCCTGAGGATGGCGGACAGGTGTTCCGCCGAATTATTGGGTCAGTTTGACTTCAAAATCCGGCAGCAAACCCGAAGAAACTATGAAGAACTATTACGCCGGGAAAGTCTACGAAACTACTACATGACGATACCTTGCAGAAAACTTTGCCGATAGAGGGAAAGGTGGAAACGAACAGAGAGATGGGAGAGAAAGAGGTGGATGTAGAGAGAAAGGGGGGAAGGGGATGTGGACTATGTGAGTGTAGGATAAATAAACACCCGGGCAACGCCGGTTTTACAACTAATCAGAAATCAAAAAAAAAAAAAAAAAAAAAAAAAAAAAAAAAAAAAAAAAAAATCGTTATATGAAATGGACAATGGTTCTTGAGCAACAGAGTTCACGTTCAAGTTACAAATGTAAAATTGCATGTGTCAGGATTATATAGCGGAGTCAGTTAGATGCCACCGACGGTGCAGGCCACACACACGACCCATGGCTTTGCGTGTTAGTTCTATGTTCTGCTTTTAAATCCTGACGCATGAAATTTTACGTGAACTCTGTTGCTCAAGAACCATTTTCCATTTCATGTAACTAAATTTTTTTTAATTTCTGATGAAGGCTTTGTTAGTCGAAGCCGAAACTATGGTTAAGTAATCAACCTGTAGTTTTGCAACCGATGAGCTGTATTTTTGAATGTTAATCTTAGTCATGACGCTTTCGACTTGTTCGATTGTACGTTTTAATACCATCTATTAAAAGAACGTTAGGTTCTTCAAGAACGCAACAAATATGGTATCTGTGAAATTACACAGAGAAGTTGACTGTTCTCGGCATCGTGTGTTCTATCAGTCTGGCGCAGTGCCTGCTTTAGGGTGCAGTACGACGTGTCTCAGAAATTACAACGTATTCAGCGTTTTCACTATCGGTTTTCGAGCTATTTATATCAAAATACTCTTTTTGGACAGCGTTTTCTATCAAGCATAAATTCTACGAGGCAATGTCCGGGAATTAGGTGTACTCTAAGAACTCCGTTAACGACTAGCACACAATCTCCCGAACGTAATTATTTCTCTCATCGTTTCCTCTCCATTTTCTCTCACTCAGTAGAACGCTCACAGCCATTTACCAATTCTTTCCTCAAATAAAAAATAATGTGGCCTCTTGGATCTTCGGGTGTTCTGCCGGGTATCAGTGTCGTACTTGCACGATATTTCATTAATATAGCTAGCAACCTTCATCGTATGCAACCTCTGACATCGTTCAGTTATTTTACTAGCTGTAAACCCGGCGTTGCCCGGGTATTTATTTATCCTACACTCTCGTAGTCCACATCCCCTCCCCCCCCTCTCTGCATCCACCTCTTTCTTTCCCCTCTCTCTGTTCGTTTCCACCTTTCCCTCTCTCGGCAAGTTTCTGCAAGGTACCCTCTAAAATGTACCATATAAACATTTATGTACTCAGTGATCTTCCCCTTGGTTTAAAGGTCATGTGTGCAAAAATTCATAAATATTGGAGGAAAACTATGCATTTTGTAAAATTCCGTCTGTTAAGTACCCTCCATCTATGCACCAAACGAAATTTTATTGTGGTATTCCTCTTGTTTTTAAGGTAGAGTGTGCAAAATTTCATCAATATCGGAACAAAACTATAGATTTCTATGCAATAGAAACGCAGGTCGCATTGAAAAACGCACTTCGTTGTTCTCAGATATTCCAGTTTTATTTAATACAACACTTGTTCTGAAAATAATAAAAACAACAAAAAAAGGATCGGTGAAATCTGTCGAGTCGTTCTAAAGTTATGGTGCGATCAAGGTATTTAGGGATCCACTTTTATGTTTCAAAGTACCCTCCCCCTTGCACCGTATGAAACTTAAGGTAGACGGTGACGATCCTCTTGTTTTGAAGGTCAAGCGTGCGAAATTTCGTGAACATCGGAATTAAACTGTAGATTTCGTGAGTCTGTAGGAGAAATATGCTCCACTATGAACCTATCACAAAACACTTTCTTAGCTGACGTTTTCTACCTATACACTACATTCCTGCCAAATTTCAGCTTCATAGGTGAAGTAGTTTTCGAGATTTCGTGTTTAGTTAGTGAGTGAGTGTCCTTACGCTTTTATATAGATAGAGATGAAAAAAACAGATTGCTTAATTTTGGATGCAAGAGAATTATGGAAGAATTGGAGACAAAAATAAATAGTAACATGAAAATCTGTAATGCTAACTTTATTTGAAACAAGGTGATGCCTGTTGTGACAGTTTTACAGCATCTACAGCGAAACTGTTGCGTGCGGTAGACTTCTTCTCGTTTCACCTTTTTGTGTTTGTGTGTGTGTGGGGAGGAGGGGGTGGGGGGTTGTCAGTTGCAAAACGCTTCATAAACGTCCTAAATTACATGCAAACTTTGTTGCATGTCCATAACTACTCCCATTTTCCAATAATTGACGCATAAATCTGGATATTCTCACACGGTGGCGTCTCATTATTTATGATACCTCCTGAGCTATGTGTCGTGCTCTTTCGTTTTTGCGTCAGGAACCTTCCTGGGCGTACGGTGAACAGTTCACCAATATTTCATTGCAGTCTAATGAATGGTTTACGAATACATAGAAGACATACAGAAAAACATTTATTTTTATATATCAAGATTTATTGCACTTCATTCCCCACCCTTAAGGGGTGGAGCGGGCTGTTTGAAGAATTATATTCGTCTATTTTATTCCTTCCATTAGTCCGTATCATAGATTTATTTACAAAATCAAAATGTTCAAATGTTTGTTAAGCTTAAGGGACTTAACTGCGGGATCATCAGTCCCTAAACGCCGCCCGCGGTGGCCGAGGGGACTAAGGCGCTCCAGTCACGGTCTGCACGGCCACTACGAGAGGGGGTTCGAATCCCCCCTCGGGCATGGATATTTGTGCCGTCTTTAGTCTTAGCTAGTTCATAAGTAGTTTGTAAGTTTAGGGACTGATGACCCCGTAGTTAAGTCCCATAGACTATTCAAACATTTGAACATTTTTGAAGTCCCTAAACTTACAAACTACTTATGAACTAACTAAGACTAAGGACAGCACAAATATCCATGCCCGAGGGGGAATTCGAACCCCCGACCGTAGTGGCCGTGCAGACCGTGACTGGAGCGCCTCAGTCCTCTCGGCCACCACGGCCGCCTTTATTTACAATATCTAATATGTACGGTAATTGGATATACACTGTTCAAAACGATTAGGGTATTAGAAGAGATAACATACACAATATACAGGCGGTAACGTATTTTATTCATATATAGCTTACAGTTGTAAACTGTATGTGATATAGTATGATATTTTGCTATTTAAACACGTTACTTGGCGATTACTTAGATTGCTCTCTAACATGCTTGTGATCACCTCCGACGGCCATTACCGTTGCACACCTGCGAGGCATGGACAGTTATCAACCAAATTTGAAGGACCTACTTTGTTAAAAGGTTGTATTTAAAAACATATAATAAATACTTAAAACATTTATTTTGTACCTTTAAAGGTGATAGTGTTTGAATGTTGCCGGTATTTCCGTAATCTTGTTAGTTTTAGTTGCTATTCAGTTTTACGACAGCTTGTGTTGTAGTGTGGTGATGATGGGTAATCGTTTTCTAACTGTTGTTGTGTGTTAAGTGGAATGTCACGCTGTAGCGACTATTTCCGAGAAAAAGCGAGCAAATCTGAGCCACGCCGAGCCGCGGCAATATCGTAGACATCAGTTTCCTGTAGAATTTAGGAGCATATTCTCAGTTCGAATATAGTAAATTTCCTTGAGACAGAAAAGCTTCTTTCAATGAATCAGCACGGGTTTAGAAAACAACGTTAGGGTTAAACTCAGCTTGCCCCTTTCTCACATGACATCTTGTGAGCCATCGATGAACGGCAACAAGCGGAATGTGTTTTTCGCGACTTAAAAAAGGCGAAAATACGAGCTTGTGGAATAGGTTCACAGATTTGTGACTGGCTGGAAGACTTCCTAAGTAATAGAACGCAGTACGTTCTTCTCGATGGCGAATGTTCGTCAGAGAGGAGTGTATCGTCAGGTGTGCCCCAGGGGAGTGTGATTGGACCGCTACTATTTTTTATCTATATAAATGATCTGATGGACAGACTAACTTGTAATTTGCGGCTGTTTGCTGATGATGCTGTGGTGTATGGGAGGGTGAGGTATTTAATTGTAATAGTATGCAGGATGACTTAGACAAAATTTCTAGTTGTTGCGAAGAATGGCAGCTAGCTCACAATGTAGAAAAGTGTAAGTAGGAAAAATAATCCCATATTGTTCGACTACAGCATTAGTAGTGAGCTTCTTGATGCTATCGCGTCGTTCAAATATCTAACATTGCAGAGCGATATGAAATGGAACGAACATGTAAGGACAATAGTGAGAAAAGCGGATAGCTGACTTCGGTTTATTGAGAGAATTTTGGGAAGATATACTTCACCAGTAAAGGAGACCGCGCATAAAACGCTTGTACGACCACGTCTTGAGTATTGCTCAAGTGTTTGGGACCCGCAGCAGATCAGTTTAAAGGAAGACATAGAAGCAGTTCAGAGGCGAGCAGCTAGGTTTGTTACTGGTAGGTTCGACCAATGCGCGAGTGTTACGGAAATGCTCCGGCAACTCAATTGGGAATCGCTGGAGGAAAGACGACGTTCTTTTAATGAATTTCTGCTGAGGAAATTTAGAGGTCCGGAATTTGAAGCTGAGTGTAGTACGATGTTGCTGCCACCTACTTCGATTTCGCGTAGTGATCACAAAGACAAGATAAGAGAAATTAGGGCTCGTACGGAGGCATATCGGTATTCTTTTTTTCCTCGTTCTATTTGGAAGTGGAATAGGAAAGGAAATGCCTAGTAGTGGTACAGTATACCCTCCGCCACGCACCTTACGGTGGATTTCGGAGTATGTATGTAGATGTACATATATCACTGCCAGTATGAGATCGCCTTAGAGATTTTATGAGTATAGAAGGAAGCCTTAAATTGCAATTTGTGTTAAGACAGATTCGAGCCCGTCTCTTTCTCATTCGGCAACAATTTTTTGGGAAAAGATAGGGAACGAAATCGGCCGGGACAGGAAGTATCCCGTCATTTGCCTGGGGTGATTTACGGAAATCACGGAACAACTCTATCCAGATGGCCAGAGACGGATTCAAACTACCGTCGTTCCGAATGCGGGTGCAGTGTGTTATCACTGGTTCACCTTGTGGCGGTACTGGCTTGCAAGCCAGCAGCCATTGCTTTATTTTATTTCGTAATTCCATTTATTTGTAATGAAATAGACATGGGATAGTAGGAAGTGGCTATGGCAGATAGTAGCCAGGTGGTACTGTAAGTACGGTCCTGTGTGAAATCTCCGCCCCCTTTCTCTAAGAGTGATCTGAATGGCTGTTGCTATATGTTCATGCGCCACAATCTCCCAGCTGTTTTATTAATTATTTAATAAATGAAAATTCAGCTATCGATTCTATTGCCATAACGTGTGTTAATTAATTGTTTATGATTACACTATTGTTTTGCAGATTTATTAGGTAAAGTATTTTAGGTAAAGAGTGAGTGTGGCGTTCAGAAGTATCGGTTGGCGCCAAAACTCTAGGTGCTAGCGTGTAAACCAGCTCCACTGCTAGCTAGTTCACTGCGACACGGTAAACTTCTAGCGGCACTTGCGATAATCTGTATTGTATTAATCGGTCGATTACGGGGCCAAAAATATTTGTCAAGTGCGTGCAATTTATGTCAAAGTGTGTTATGACTGTAACAACTTTATTTATGTGAATATTGACGTCAACTTGCAGTTTGTGGCTTCTGTATTCGTGTGATTGGTAAAAATGAAAGAGTCACTGGCATCTCTGAAGGAGTTCATCGACTTCGTTAATGGTGGTTAGACAGTCACAGTATCCACCACTTTCATTTTCAGCCTCATCTCAGAAAAGTTCGAGTCTACGACCCAGTGGCGTAACTAGGACATGGCCTTGGGGGGGGGGGGGGGGGGGATAGATCTGCTTGACGACCAAAATTTTAGTCAGTTTCCAGAAAGACTACCATCTACCACTCCCGTTCAAGAAACTAATTCATTCCCATCCAATGAAAGCTTATGGTAAAACACCCCAAGTTTCCAATCTTTACCTTTACGAGATTGCTGTTAAACTATTTCTTCTCTCTCTCTCTCTCTTTCTCTCTTTTCGGGTTCTGGGGAGGGGGTTCTATCCCCCTCATCCCCCCCCCCATAGTTACGCCACTGCTACGACCTGTGTGATGGTTCTGCCCTGGGGACATCTATGAGAAAGAAAACATCAGGTTAGTCAAATATTAAGTGACAACCGCCTACAGGTCTCACGTGCAACGTTCGGTCTATTACAACTAGACGAGTTAGCACGCTGCTCGTAATAACATGAGTGGGGTAAAGGGAAGATAGGAAAGTGTCAAGGAAATTATCAGAAGTGGACTTGATAACAAACTTTAACCATAACATTGAATGGTTTATAGATTTTTTTTTTTCTATCTCCATCCTCGTCGTAACCTTAGCCGGTCTCCATCCTTGGCAGAGTCCGAATCGGCGGAAGCGTGGCGCAGATCGCACGACCGAGAGCGTCCGGCACACACCGCTGGCGTGACAGCACTTCTTGCCAGCAGTTAGTTATTACGTCCACTTATCGCAGAGAGACACAGTCAGAAAGCGCGGACGTCTTATTTCGTCGCTCGTTCCCAGCCGAACGCACGCGGCGGCACAACGGATGTGGTCATTACGGAGTCGTATCAGGAAATCGGTGTCCCCCGACCCCGGGCTCGGCGGCGGAAAAACCGCCGGATGTGCCTGCTTTGTCGGTGGCCGCTTCACTGACCAGATCGCACCGCGCGCCCAGTTGAGTGTGACGGCAGGAGGTAGTAGCCGGCGGATGCTGCGCGAGGCGGCAGGGGAGGGAAAGGAAACGAAAAACTGTGCATGCCGCGCGCGCCGCCGAGCCGCGCCGCACAGTGTTTGAATGCGCGCGACGGTCCCTGCTGATGGCGCCGGGACACAGTGGCACGGCGTTCACACGGTCCCATACTCCTGCACAGCTAGGGCGAGCCTCCAGGCTGAGGGGTCATTGCCTCATTCTACATCTACATACATACTCCGCAATTCACCTATTCCACTCCCAAATAGAAAGAGGAAAAAAAGAATGCCAATATGCCGCCGTACGAGCCCTAATTTCTCTTATCTTGTCTTTGTGATCTTTACGCAAAATGTAAGTAGGCGGCAGCAAGATCGTACTACACTCAGCTTCAAATTCCGGCCCTCTAAATTTACTCAACAGAAATTCACGAAAAGAACGTCGTCTATCTTCCAGCGATCCCCAATTGAGTTGCCGGAGCATTTCCGTGACACTCGCGCATTGGTCGAACCTACCGGTAACAAATCTAGCTGCTCGCCTCTGAACCGCCTCTATGTCTTCCTTCAAACCGATCTGCTGCGGGTCCCAACACTTGAGCAATACTCAAGACGTGGTCGTACACGCGTTTTATACACGGTCTCCTTTACAGGTGAAGTATATCTTCCCAAAATTCTCCCAATAAACCGAAGTCGGCTGCCCGCCTTACTCACAACTGTCCTTACACGTTCGTACCATTTCATATCGCTCTGCAATGTTACGCCTAGATATTTGAATGACGCGACAGCATCAAGAAGCTCACTACTAATGCTGTAATCGAACATTATAGGATTGTTTTTTCTACTCATGCGCATCACCTTACATTTTTCTACGTTGAGTGCTAGCTGCCATTCTTCGCACCAACTACAAATTTTGTCTAAGTCATCCTGAAATGCTATTACATTCAGTTACAGACACCTCCCCATACACCACAGCATCACCAGCAAACAGCCGCAAATTACAACTTACTCTGTCCATCAGATCATTTATATAGATAGAAAATAATAGCGGTCCTATCACACTCCCCTGGGGCACGCCTGACGATACTCTCGACTCCGATAAACATTCGCCGTCGAGAACAACGTACTGCGTTCTATTACTTAGGAAGTCTTACAGCCAGTCACAAATCTGTGAAACTATTCCATAAGCTCGTATCTTCGTTAGCAGTGTGGCACCGCGTAGAATGCCTTTTTGAAGTCGAGAAAAACACAATCCACCTGTTGCCCTTCATCCATGGCTCGCAAGATGTCATGTGAGAAAAGGGCAAGCTGAGTTTCATATGAACGGTGTTTCCTAAACCCGTGCTGATTCATGGAAAAAACTTTTCCATTAAGTTTACGTCGAATGCGAGGCACCTAGTACGTCTGCATGGTCTACATGTATCACCCAACACAGTGATACATCATCATCATCTTGGACAGGTACCAGCCTCTGGCCGGGTCTGTTTCGAATATAAGCCTCGCCATCGATTTCTGTCTTCCCACCATCTCTCCATCTTCTACATATACATCTACATCTACATGGGATACTCTGCAAATCACATTTAAGTGCCTGGCAGAGGGGTCATCGAACCACCGTTATACTATTTTATCTCCCATTCCATTCTCAAATATCGCGCGGGAAGAATGAACACCTCAATCTCTCCGTTCGGGCTCTGATTTCTCATATTTTATTCTGACGATCATTTCTACCTAAGTGAGTGGGAGTCAACAATATATTTTCGCATTCGGAGGAGAATGTTGGCGATTGTACTTTCGTAAGTAGCCCACGCCGCAGCGATAAGCGCCGTTGTTGTAATGATTCCCAACCCAGATCCTGTATCATTTTCGTAACGCTGTCTCCCCTCTATCGTGACAAGACGAAACGAGCTGCCCTTCTTTGGACTCTTTCGATGTCCTCCGTCAAACCCACCTGATAAGGATCCCACACTGGGCAGCAATACTCAATAAAAGGATGGACATCCTTTTATCCTCCTGGGCCTCTCCTCCATTCGATTAATACGCCCTTACCATATCAGCCTTGATTTCTCTCTCTTGTAATGGTTCCACTTTCATTAACTCTCCGATCCTCTAATTTCTTAACCTGTCTATCTTTGTCACTCCAATACTGTTCCTCAAGAATTTCATCTCACTATCTTGTAATTTGCTTTTCTCTCTTCCGTTCATAACCCAGGTTTCAGATGCATATGTCAGGATCGGGACATAGTATGAACGGTATATAACTTTTTTACTTCTTAGGGGTCCCTGTTCCATATCAGGCTTCTGACACTCTTCCGAAATGCTTCTGGATTTCTCCCTCGCTCGTTTATTTCTCTGTCGTTTTTCCCATCTTCCTGAATCTGGCTTCCTAGGTACTTGAAACTCTCCACTCTCCTCAATCGTTCCCCACCCATTGTTACTCTAGTTGTTCATCTCTCTTTTGCGCTTGATGTGATAATCATCTCACTCTTGCTTATACTAAATTTCATGCCATATTCTTGCACTTGTTCCCACACATCCAATTGCTCTTGCACTTCCTCCTCCTTATTCCTCCAAATCATCAGATCGTCCGCGAACACCATAGCTTTCATGTTTCCTTCACGAATTACCTGTACTGCTGTACTCATTATATCATCCATCACTACAATAAAGAGTAATGGTGAAAGTGCACTTCCCTCTCTCGGGACATTCTTCTGTTCAATCCATGATGATCTCTCTCCTCCCACTTTCTCATAGCTCACACAACCATGATACATTTTCCTTACCCTCCAAATAGTCTGTTTTGCTATTCCTCTCTTCTCTAGGGCTTTCCACAAAATGTTCAAATGTTCAAGTGTTTGAAGAACTTATGGGACTTAACTACGGGGTCATCAGTCCCTAAGCTTACAAACTACTTATGAACTAGCTAAGACTAAGGACGGCACAAATATCCATGCCCGGAGGGGGGGATTGGAACCCCCGACCGCAGTGGCCGTGCAGACTGTGACTGGAGCGCCTCAATCCCCCCGACCACAGCGGCTGGCAGGTTTTCCACACTTTACTTCTATGTACACTATCATATGCTTTTTCAATGTCCAGGAAGGTCATTAGTAGATGTATTCCATATTCGTAGTGTTGTTCCTGCAGTTTCCTTACAGCAAAAATAAGATCCATCGTGGACCTTCCTGTTCTGTAGCCATGTTGTTCTTCTCTGATCCCTCCTTCTAATTTTATCCGAATTCGTGCTTCCAAAATTTTCTAAAAAATTAATGACTTCATACACAACATGTACGAAAGACAAAAAGCAAAAATCAACAAGGCACACCATGTACCCGGACACCACTAAAAACAATACGTTATTCATATTAGGTACACTTTGCTGCCAACTACCGCCGGGTACTCCATTTCAGCAGAGGGGAAAACCAAGTGAAAAAAAATCTTAGTTAAAAATTCGCAATTCTGATGTCGTCTCCTCATGGTATAAAGTCGTTAACAACCTCATTTCCACTAATGAAAAAATATACAGAATTGGAAAGAACGACATTGATAAATGCTCAAGCTGTTGTCTAGTACACACAATAATCCACAGATTGACATTTGGAAATTTTTTCCAAAATTGAAAATGGGTGCAGGAAATGGTAGGGAAGTCGGAAACGTCTTATACCACGGAGATTTGTTGCAAGAAGAAAGAATGTGCTTAAAAAGTTAATGTAGGTCTGTGCTGATATAGTGCCACTAATAACAACCATGGGTGCAAACCCCTTGTTGTTATTCGTGGCACAAGCATAGCACAGGCCTACATTGATGTTTTAAGCCCCTTCTAGCTTCCCATTGTTGAAGAGCAATTCGGAGATGGCGACTGAATCTTTCAACACGATAGCGCACCTGTTCATAATGCACGGCCTGTGGCAGGACAGTTACACGATAATAACATACCTGTAATAGACTGACCTGAATCCTATAGAACACCTTTGGGATGTTTTGGAGACCGACTTCGTGCTAGGCCTCACCGATCTACATCGATACCTCTCCTCAGTGCAGTATTCCTTGAAGAATGGGCAGACATTCCCCAAGAAACCTTCCAGTACCTGAATGAACTGGTGCCTGCGAGAGTGGAAGCAAAGGCTAAGGGTGGCCCAACACCATATTGAATTCTAGCATTAGTGATGGAGGGCGCCATGAGTAATATCATCAACAAGATGAATTAATTGCTTAATTTTAATAACCTGACAAAAAATTCGCTCCAGTATCAAAATTATCATATTGCACAAAAAATTAGAAACTTCTCCTTCATAGTAATTAAACTAAGAATTATCATTGGGGTGATAGGAGAATTAAATCAAGCCTCATAACGACAAATTATAGCACACTCATCATTATCACAAATACTTATCAGTTGTGAGTTATTTTCAGCGAGGTGTCCGGATTATTTTGATCATATAGTGTATGTATTTATATTAAAATACTGGAATCTTAAAGTGAATGAAAAGCTACACAGTTACATCGAGAATTAATGAGACAAATGCCTTTTTGCCAGTGAATTGATATTTCAAATATATTCGTTGACCAATTTCTGACAAATGCATTCAGACGACTGCCTGTTAGCGAAGGTACAGGATTTTTTTTTTTCAACTTTGCATTTTTGTGTGGTGTTTACTAAATTCTATTATGTACAGTTCCCATGCTATGGGTTTATTTTAGTCTGAATAAAATGAACTATTAAGAATACTCACGTTTTTATGTTGCCCTCTTAATGTGTTTTTTGTAGCACTCACATTGCCACTTGCTGAAACTATTTTCAATTACACTTTTTTTTTTCCATAAAAGTTGTCGTAAACTCGCAATATCCTTAGCCTGGTGGGCTGCGTGCGTCTTTTGTTTTGTTTTACAGTTGCAAAAGATGGTAACCTGACCTATACAAATTGTATAACTCCAACTGCAAAGGAGGAGGCCAAAAAAATTAAAGAAAATTCATGCACAGTAGATATTAAAAATTCACATCCTCGTCTACTGTCATTCCCATTTCTTTCTAAAAACTTGTGTCTGTATCGCCATTTTTTTCCTGTCAACTTTATTCATACGTCGAACAAAAAGAAACTTCGATCGATGAACGGAGTTTACTCCACGATTCCGCCAAACTGAAAAACCGAAATATGGCGCATCGCAATGTTAAGTGGAATGTCACGCTGTAGCGACTATTTCCGAGAAAAAGCGAGCAAATCCGATCCACGCCGAGCCGCGGCATGAACACGCGTGCACTTCTGCACGCCGTGGCCGGCCCTGGTTTAGAGAGAGCGCAATGACGCGGCCAAAGAGCACTAGCACTAGTGAGCAGAGTCAGCAGTCCCCGCAACCATTCGTTGTAAATAACGAATATTTGTTCATTTATCTATTACAGGAACCTAATCTCAGCCTGGGGATCTACGTTATGAAACTACTTGTAAGATTTTATTTCATCGCAGCAGATGTCGTCTTTTTCAAGGGCGAGTGTGTTACTGAGAATGGAAAAAGTTCAACAGTATCTGCTGAAACTAAACGTTTAAACAGTTCCGGTACAAAATTTTAAACATGGCTGCAATTCAGCAACGGTGGAACACGATCCAAACGTAAACAGTTTCAGCCGACCAGTTGCATAAAATGGTTTACATGTATAAACCTTTACCTAGGTTTCGGCAAAATTAATTTTGGGTTCTTCAGAAGTATACAAAGAAGCTCACATTAAAAAAGTTGTTAAATAAAATGTGGCTGACTCCATGTCAAAGGTTAAAAAGTAAAATTAAAAAAAAACAATGTCACATTATAAAATTGTGGAGCCCGTCCACACACAGGTCGAGTGAGCACTGCGTACTGGCAGAGGCGCAGGAGCCCTAGTCATTTATAAATACAACTGGAAATTAATTTAAGGTAACTCTTTGACACCCAATCACAGTTGCGGCATTTCTTCCTTTTTTAATTTTACTTTATTTGATTTTCACTGTACCTAACTAGTTTCGACGTACGACGTCATTCTAAAATGTGATGTCAAAAGTAAGTGATGGAACTTTGATCACTAATAAAAACACGGCAATGTTGCAATATTCCACAATATTTAATGTTTATCACAAACTACTTTTCGGCTGTTACGCCATCGTCAGGTACATTGATTACTGAAAAAAACCGTCAAGGCAAAGATTTTCTGGCATGTGCATCAAAGAATCACATAGATAAGCAAAAGATAAACGTTGTTAGGAAGGTATATTAGAAGTCTGGCTGCCATTAAGAAGTCTGTAGACTGGGTGTCTGCAGACAACTATTCCAGTGGCTGCAACAAGGTCCCGAGTATGGCAACATACAGTACTACGTGGCCGTCTGCGGGCACTGATGGTGAGATATCGGTCTTCTTTGATGTACCGTAGCGCCTGGGCACGTTTCCTGTCTGCTGGAATCGTTGCCATAATCTTGAGATCACACTTTGTGGAACTCGGAGGGCCCATACTACGACCTGCTGTGTTTGACCAGCCTCCAGTCGCCCTAGTATTCTATCCCTCATAACGACATCAATACGTGATCTTTGAGCCATTTTCAACAGGCAGTCACCATCAGCACGTCTGAAAATGTCTGCACAGTTACTCGCTGCACCGTACTCTAACACGCCTCTACGTATGTGGACTGTTGCTAGAGCCAGCGTGAGACGACCGCAGGTCAAATGCCGAGCCTGGTCATACCCGAGGTGATATAAAACCGCAAACCGCCCACCAGAGCATTGTACCAGCATTATCCTTAATTTATATTGTGTAAAGTAATAGTCCTCTAACACCCCTTAGAGAGACCATAAATCACTTTCGCGTCGCAAGACGTCTCTCCGTTGAGAATAACGAGCCCGTTCGAACTGGGCAACTTCTACCTGTTGGTGATAAACGGAAGACTCGAATTGGGCAACTGTCTCCAAACTTCCCCCTGAGTGGCACGCACGAACTGGACAACTCCTACTTGCTTCTGTCAGACCGACTGCACAATCACGCAAAATACTTCCAAATCTGAACTTACCGAGTGCGCAACCTCTGACCCTATTTGCAGAGTCTTTAAGTAATAATGTCAAGCGACATAAAAACAAACAAATTATACAGGGTCTTACAAAAAGATACGGCCAAACTTTCAGGAAACATTCCTCACACGCAAAGAAAGAAAATATGTTATGTGGACATGTGTCCGGAAACGCTTAATTTCCATGTTAGAGCACATTTTATTACTTCTCTTCAAATCACATTGATCATGGAATGGAAACACACAGCAACAGAACGTACCAGCGTGACTTCAAACACTTTGTTACAGGAAATGTTCAAAATGTCCTCCGTTAGCGAGGATACATGCACCTACCCTCCGTCGCATGGAATCCCTGATGCGCTGATGCAGCCCTGGGGAATGGCGTATTGTATCACAGCCGTCCACAATACGAGTACGAAGAGTCTCTACATTTGGTGCCGGGGTTGCGTAGACAAGAGCTTTCAAATGCCCACATGAATGAAAGTCATGAGGGTTGAGGTCAGAAGAGCGTGGAGGCCATGGAATTGGTCCGCCTCTACCAATCTATCGGTCACCGAATCCGTTGTTGAGAAAAGTACGAACACGTCGACTGAAATGTGCAGAAGCTCCATCGTTCATGAATCACATATTGTGTCGTACTTGTAAAGGCACATGTTCCAGCAGCACGGGTAGAGTATCCCGTACGAAATCATGATAACGTGCTCCAGTGAGCGTAGCTGGAAGAACATGAGGCCCGATCAAGACATTGCCTCGTGATAATCCATACATCAAATGGGCATCTGCCAACTCCGCATTTGTAAACATTGCACTGACTGCAAAATCACGTTCATGATGAACAGTAACCAGTTAATGCTACGTACTGATGTTCTTGATGCTAGTACTGTAGAGCAATGTGTCGCATGTCAACACAAGCACTGAAGTCAACATTACCTTCCTTCAATTGGGCCAACTGGCGGTGAATCGAGGAAGTACAGTGCATAGTAACGAATCAATTGGGTATTTTGACAATTGTCTGCACGAATTATTTCAATTTACCTTTAAAGAGAAATACCAAAATGATCTCTAACATGGAAATTAAGCGTTTCCGGACACATGTCCACATAACATATTTTCTTTCTTTGTGTGTGAGGAATGTTTCCTGAAACTTTGGCCGTACCTTTTTGTAACACCTTGTATACAAATACAAAGGTATAATTACAAATTTCACATACAAAAATATTTCCAGAAAACAAATCCATTTAGTTTGGCTCATTTTCTGCTCACGACTGCTAGGTATGAAAAACACTTAAGTCTAATTTGCAAATTTCACCATTCCTAAGTAATTCTAATTTCTGGTTTTTGAGTCCGTTAGGACGGTGATGATTTTTGCTAAGTTGGTCCTTATTTAAGCATCAGTTTTTTGATGCTTCAGACTTTTCACAAACTAAAAGATGTTTAGGTGAGGAGTTTCACATGAAGCAGTGAATTGGAAATGAAAGCTTTCGCAAGCGTTAGTCGTCCTCCACAATAAGCGCATTCTGCTGCCACAAACGTTTGGAAGAAAGACTGCATCTTCTTCATCAATGTATTTTTCAGTTTTGTAATCCGCAAATTTTGTGATGTTGCCGTCTTGTGGTTGTTCCAAACGCGAAAATGTATGTTCCCTGCCTACTGTAAATAACAACACACCGCGAACGTTTACCGCAGCATCGCCATCCACGTTCTTCCGTTGCTACAACTCTTCAGTAAGGTTCAACCGTCACAGATCAAATGCCGCGATAACTAATAACAGGCTGTAAATCGTGACGTTCTGCCCTATTATTCGCTTCCATGACTAAACTGCAGTACAAAACTAAACACTATGTCATTCTACACAGATGTAAGCGAACTGGTGTCATTCACGGGACTGACGAGTTCAGTTAGGGCACAGAGTAATTATATCTAGGGCCAGGAACGCCTTGGGTCGGACCATCGGGCGCAGGACGGAATCCTCCCAACGGCAGGTAGGCGAACAGTGGACAGGACTGAATCCTCCCGAACTAGCACACTCGCACCTCCGGCAGGAACCAGCCCCAAGCTCCCATCCCCCACCCCCGCCCCAAGACGTTTCCGGCCGTGCTTATCACTTCAGTCCACGGCAGATCGCTTAACAGTGATGTCCTCCGACGCCCTTGAAGTTTCAGTCAGTAGAAATGAAGGGAAAGTGTTACTTCTGAAAGGTGACACTTTCGGATTTCAGAAACCGTTGTAAAGTGCTGTAGCGCGATGGACGTGCAACATTAAAGGTTGCAAAAGTTTTATTAAATCAATTTCTGTTGAGGAGCTGGATGTTGTGGACATTCATGAAGACCACAACCACGCAGAAGTGCAAGAAATTTAATAAATGAAATTAAGTTCTAGTGGGAATCGAACCCGAGTCGCAAAAATAGCAGTCTGTTCGCTTACCTACAATGCCCCAGCACCTCATTTAAGAGTATTGCTCATAATACATACAATATCCGTGAAAGTCTTTCTCCTATTTTCCGATTTCCTATTAAGGCAAGTTTTATTAGAAAATACAGATGTTCATAACCTGCTTCTATTCACGTTAAGTCAGGCAAGTTCAAAGAGACTCATGTCCCGCCCTCCCGTTGAAAGCAGAATTTCTTCTTACTTACGAAAAAAAAAATTGCCTGCCTTGTCCTCTGTTTACAAATTCAACGCTGTATCAAATAAACTTGTATACCAACTGCTGAAAATATGGCACAGATTTATCAATTGCGAGTAAAGCGTAATCTTTAGATTGTAAGAATCAAAGTGACATTACTGTACATTTACTCTGACTCTAAAGTTAACTGGGGCTTAATTCTCACTCTTACTTTACTGTACAATGTAGGAACATACACTGGAACAAATGCTAGATAGCTCTGCTTGCCTGGAGCCACACTATGGTCTCGGGCCGCCACCAACTACCTGCTTAAACAGGTTATGGGAGGATTCAGTCCCGTCCATTTCCACACCTTTGCAGGCTCAGGAAGATTCAGTCCTATTTTTCTGAGCGCGGGAGGAATGGATCCTGCGCCCGGACACAGACAAATATATACAGACGGGAAACATCCGTAAGGGCCCGGTCCTACGCTCAGGGTTCTGTAAGATGTCCCATGATGGCGCTGCGGTGAGGAGCAGCCCTTTACACTGGCCAGAGCAGGCGGCAGGTAGCGGCTGCCCCAACCACCACCTCCCCTCAAACGCCAGCACGCCGGACACAGCCGTGGCCTCATGGCAGGCGGCACGAGCTCTCCCCCCTCCACGCTACCCTCTGACGTGCGAGAGGCACCCTAAGCCAGCGATCCGCCTGACACCTGCTAGCATCTTACGGAACTACGAGGGGAGCGTAGGACAGTGGTTTAGGGGAGGCTTCTTCTCTGTATATGTTACTCTGTGGCCCGGACCATCGTGCTACCTGCGAGCAGAAGTTGCCCAGTTCGAGTGTGGTTTTAACTGTCCTTCCCAGAGTTCCCTTCTAATGGCCAGTAAAAGATGTCCAGTTGGGGTCTGCCCAGAATAACAACCTGTGTTCTGCTTGAGAGACACTCTCCTATTGTCGCGTGTGGCGCCCCAGTGCCTGACTCGGCCCTCTTATGCACACACGCACCTCCACGACAGCGCCTCGGCCCCGCGCGGCCGCCCTCTGCGAGATCAGCTGATAGCGGCCGCACGCGTGTGCCCGGCTGGCCGGCAGGTCCAGCTTCCAGCTGTGGCGCCCTATTTTCGGTCGGCCACACGTGCCACTGCTGCGGAGGTCACGTGTGTAGGCGTCGAGACGCCTCACGCCGCCGGACGTCACCGCCCGCTAGCCACAACACGGCCAAAAAGACCCGGCAGCCCACGGGCGCGAGACACACTCACACACACACACACAATGACTCGCTAACTGCACTGACTCCGTTCCTCACTAAAGGTAAAGGTAAAGCAGTCAACAATCCGAAGATTGGTTTGAACACCACAGTGCTTTACTAGGCTTGGTCCTGTTTGGAGGTGGTATGCCGTTGCCTTCCTCCGACCTCCGAAATGACTTACCCAGCCAGTTATAGGGGGACCTACAGTTTAACGTGGGTTCCGAACCACGGTGCTACTCGGTATATTTCACATGAACAATACTGCCAGAGGTGAAAGAAGTGGAAAGTGACAGATAAAAATCCTAGGACCTGGCGGGGATCGAACCCGTGACCTTTTTGGATTTGTAGTCTGGCACTCTACCACTGTACAACCGAGGCGCACCACTAAAGGTAAAGCAGTCCAAAATCCGAAGATTGGTTTGAATGCCACAGTGCTTTATTAGGCATGGTCCTGTTTGATCCCCCCCCCCCCCTCGCCGGCCGCGGTGGCCGAGGGGACTAAGGCGCTCCAGTCACGGTCTGCGCGGCCACTAAGGTCAGGGGCTCAAATCCCCCCTTGGGCATGGATATTTGTGCCGTCCTAGTTCGTAAGTAGTTCATAAGTAGTTTTTAAGTTTAGGGACTGATGACCCTGTAGTTAAGTCCCATAGACTATACAAACATTTGATCCCCCCTCGGGCATGGATATTTGTGCCGTCCATAGTGTAAGCTAGTTCATAAGTAGTTTGTAAGTTTAGGGACTAATGACCCCGTAGTTAAGTCGCATAATCTATACAAACATTTGAACATTTGGTCCTGTTTGGAGATGATATGCCGTTGTCTTCCTCCGGCCTTCGAATTGATTTACCCAGCCAGTTATAGGGGGCCGGCCGCGGTGGCCGAGGAGACTGAGGCGCTCCAGTCACGGTCTGCACGGTCACTACGGTCGGGGGTTCGAATCCCCCCTCGGGCATGGATATTTGTGCCGTCCTAGTTCGTAAGTAGTTCATAAGTAGTTTGTAAGTTTAGGGACTGATGACCCCGTAGTTAAGTCCCATAGACTTTACAAACATTTGAACATTTGAAGTTATAGGGGGACCTACAGTTTAACGTGGGTTCCGAACCAAGGTGCTACTCGGTATTTTTCACATTAGCAATACTGCGAAAGGTGGAAAGAGTGGAAACTGACAGATAAAAATCGAACTTGCAACCTCCGGATTCATAGTCTGACACTCTACCACTGTGCAACCGAGGCGCACTGTTCTTCACTACATTACGGAAATATAAACTAGTTCCCCAGTTTTCCAATAGGCTCAAGATTTTTTAATGAAACAGTGTCTATGGAGTACAATAAGCTCTTATTAAGAAAATCACAACCGGTTTCACATCATCAGTTACTCTGTAAGATGTAATAAAATAAACCGTCTTACAAGGGAGTCTTGTGAAAATAAAAAAATACTTTTATTAAATGTAAAATACTATGATAAAAACCATTTTTTTTCTTTTTAAAGAAGCACCTCAGTGCGTTTACAGGTACCCGGCTTTGACCGAGTTTAACATAAGGTTTTCTGTAGAAGCGTACAAAACCGTTTCTTTGCATGTGATGAAAGGGTACAGTTATGTTAAAGCAATGTGATAAACAACATTTTTGGCAGTTAGTGCTCTCCCCCATGCATCGAACGAAATTTTATGTAGGCAGTAACCATCTTGTTTTAGGTCAAGTATACAAAATTTCATCAAGATCGGAGCAAAACTGTGGATTTTGGCGAAATCCATAAGTACCCTCCACCATGCACTGAACGAAATTTTATGTAGACAGTGCCCTTCCTCTTGTTTTGAACGTCAGTTGTACAAATTTTCATCAAGATCTTTGGGAAGATATAGATTTACACGGACACACTGAAAACGCACTTTCACTTTTTATCAAATTTTCCGGTTGGTTTTCCAAAAAAAATGAACGAAACCTGTTTAAGAACCTTCCCCATGTAATTTTGTGTACGTGTACCAAATTTCACGTTATTTGGTTGTCCGGATCTTAAGTTATAAGAGGACAGACAGACACAACAAATGCGTCTTATAAGTATAGATATATTGAACTCTACCTAACGTCCACGTTAGCGTTAAAATGATTGAAAAAGTGTGGACTGCTGTGGTTGTCATATCTAAAATATACCAATGGTGCAGGACGGGTAAAACGTTTGGAAAAAAAATACCTGGGGATTACATCTTGATAGGTGCACGACTTACCGATCATAACAGAACGGAACATATAAGGTTCCTCACCGTGCCGTGAGTGGTTAGGCGGCACTGGCCGAGGCAGTAGTGGCCATTCAGTGGTGCCAATGCTGTTGAAGGGGTGGCGCCAGCGGCGTTACAAACGATACCGTCTCTGTCCCAAGGCGTGAAGGTACGGGATGGCTGTGCATATGCTAATATACTTTTTGTTTTTACTTTCCTAGCATTAGGGCACAATATAAGGAGACGAAAATAAATGTTTGAATAAAGCCACAAACTAATAAAAACCAAAAAAAGTTGTGTAAAAGCCAATCCCGACAACATATATAACAACACTGGTAAAAGTAATGTATAAAAATCAAGTCTTATGCTTTTCAAAATAAAATGCCAAGATCGCACATTAATAATTTATTCAATAATAAGTGCGACATTGCACCTAGTCACTAAATAGTGACTAAGTGCAATGTCGCACTTATTATTTTATACCTATTTTTTAACAAGATGACCAGTTTTTAAAATATATATGTGATCAGATGATGGTGACAGTTCACCGAAACCGGTCGTCGTTGAATAAATTATTAATGTGCGATCTTGTCATTTTATTTCGAAAACTATAAAACGATCAGATCGCCTCCAAACCCGACTATGACAGGTAATCTTAAAAATTAAGTCGATTTGAAGGCAATCATACAGTATTGGGCCAGGCTAATTGCAATGGACTCTGTCCGTGATAATAACCTCAGTACCAAGAGATCGAGCAGACGGAAAAAAAATATAAAATTTAAGGGGCGAAATGCTAAAAAATGTGAGATAATTCAAAATGGAACTAGGAGGATTTCTTGGACCGCACTATTGGTATCAGCACAAAAAACCATTTATTCAGAATTTGCAGAAAATCAGTAGTAACTGTTACGGTTACCCCTGCTAGCTCACAGCACCCACTCGGTCATCAACATCCATTCAATGGTGAATCGCCTTATATCAGTTCCATTATCTGCATTTGAAACAGAACTACAAGCATCAAATACATAGCATCCAGTATTGGCTATAGACTTACCATAATTAACAATATACTACATAAGAAAAAAAATGCGAAAAACGAAAAATTACTCCAGTTTTGTAGTCAGTAGTCAGGAAAACTGGAGTGTCATGCCATACTCGTATTTAGGCAAAATTTCAGATCACCTTGCTAAAAAGTTAAAATCTCGAAATTACTGACCTACATTTTACAACATAAACAGCATTTTAAAATATTTCTTCAACATTGAAGAAAAAATTTAACCCTTAGCACAAATCGGTATATATAACATCACATGCAGACATTGTGGAAAAGTGTATATTGGTCGGTCTCGAGGGCTGTAGCTATTGGATTATTAGAAAATGAGAGAAGCTGGAGGTTAAAAAAGAAACATTCAACCTTTACCTAACACCTGCTCACAGAAAACCATACTTAAGATGTAGACTGTGTAATCTTAAATTCTCTCAAGAAAAGGAGAAATATGACACTATTTGAATTACTGGAATTCAATAAACATACGGCAGAGGACTCCAGTATAGTATTAAATGATCAAACCCAGTTGCCCTTTTCCCCTCTAAAATATGGCCACGGTGGAGTAGTCGAGCGGTCTAAAGCACCTCGCTGTGGAATTCGCGGTTGCTCGCCGTCGGAGGTTCGAGTCCTCCCTGGGGCATGGGTGTGTGTGTTGTCTTTAGGTTAGTTTATCTTAGTTTCAGTACTTTGTAAGCTACGGACTGATGAACACGTAGTTTGGTTCGATAGATTAACAAACATTTGAACTAAAATATGATTCAGTCATCAGTTTGTATCCAATGTTACCATTTCCATACTATTTCCCACCTCCACCCCCCCCCCCCCCATTCCTGCGTTTAGCGATACTATTCAAGCTTTGATCTGTAGAATGCCAGTGTTGTCTTTCCTGATGATCACATCCTCCTGAGTAGTCCCCGCTCGGAGATCCGAATGGGGGACTATTTTACCTCCGGAATATATTACCCGAGAGATGCCATCATCATACGTTCATACAGTAGAGCTGCATGTCCTCGGGAAAGGTAACGGCTGTTGTTTCCCCTTGCTTTCAGGCGTAACAGTGTGGCAAAGCCGCATTATCTGACGCTACAAGGCCAGCTCAGTCAATCATCCAGACTGTTGCCCCTGTAACTACTGAAAAGGCTGCTGCCCCTCTTCAGTAACCACACGTTTGTCTGGCCTCTCCACAGATACCCCTCCGCTGTGGTTGCACCTACGGTACGGCTATCTGCATGGTTGAGGCACGCAAGCCACCCCACCTCGGCAATGTCTGTGGTCCATGGGAGTGGCGAACAGAGAGATGGGAGAGAAATAGGTGGATGCTGCGAGAGGGAGTAAGGGTAGGTGAACTACGAGAGTGTAGAATAAGTAAACACACGGTCAGCGCCAGGCTTACAGTTTGTAGAATACATGAGGTAGAAAAGAAACGAATACGGTAAGCAGATTCAAATGGTTGTATGTTGGCGCTGTTATGAGGAGACGAAGAGACCTGCTCGCGATAGAGTAGGATGGAGAACTGTAGCCGGCGGCGGTGGCCGAGGGGACTGCGACGCTCCAGTCACGATATGCACGGCCACTACGGTCGGAGGTTCGAATCCCCCCCCTCGGGCATAGATATTTGTGCCGTCCTTAGTATTAGCTAGTTCGTAAGTAGTTTGTAAGTTTAGGGACTGATGACCCCGTAGTTAAGTCCCATAAGCTATACAACATTTGAACATTTTGGAGAACTGTACCAAACTAGCGTCCGGACTGCAGACCACGACAACAAGAAGCCTCCAGTAGGAGCAGGTCCAGAGCGACTGCTCGGCTGCTGGGCGCCACTGTGGTGTCCAGCGAGAGGCGGGAAGCTGGGTGGGTGTGGGCAGGAAGCGGCGACCGCCGCGGGCGCAGCAGCCGGGATCCAGGAGGCTGGCCGGTGACGGTGGGCCTGTGGCCTGCGCTGTCCGTGCGGCAGGATGCGGCGTCATTAGCCGCCGGAAATCGGCCGGCGGCCAGCGGCCGGCAGACGGCGGACACGGCCCAGTGGCCCAGGCGGCGCCCAGCACCTCACTGCTCTTTTTACCAGCCGTCGCCACTCTACTCACGCGGTTGCCGATTTCCTCTGCCACGGGTAATTCCGCGTTCTCCACCAGCTGCTGGTTCCACCTGTTCTCTAACAACCGTGCCCCCCGTAATAATAACTGGTGTCGGTTTCCTTCTTCTGTTTTGGAGGAGTTGAGGAGGGGGGGGGGGAGAAACACCATTCGTCATTATATCGTTACATAAATGTTGCAATACAATCGGGCGACAAAAATCGTGAGGCAGCGTACCTCGTAATATCCTGTCGAGCTTCCTTTCGTTGGGACTGCCGGTCACGAAAAAAATGTTACACCTGGTATGCAACATGTACGAGACGAGGGAAATACCCTCAGACTTCAAGAAGAATATAGTTATATGAAAATTCATCGTAAAATGGTGCAGGATCAGCAACTGGTAATATATTGAAAACTATTTTTTCCTGTTTAGGAATTAGTTACTAGTTTCGGACTTAATCGTCCATTTTCAAACCGTTGGCCTTACTCCAACGGTAACAATACACTGCATGAAGCAAATGACTGGTAAAATCTGTACGTTATACACTGTTAATAAATAATTACATTAAAATTTTAAATCGGTTAAAACAGATAATGCATCCACAGGCCTCCAACGTGTACTCAACACGTTGGAGGCCTGTGGATGCATCATCTGTTTTAACCGATTTTAAAGGAAAAATGTGAAGGAAAAATAGTTTTGAATATAGTTATCCCAATTCTTAAAACAGCAAGTGCCTACAGATGTCAAAATTACAGAACTAGCAGTTTAATTAGTCTTCGTTGCAAAATACTAACACGAATTATTTTCAGATGAATGGAAAAACTGACGGATTCCGACCTTGGGGAAGATCAGTTTGGATTTACAAGAAATGTAGGAACACGCGAAGCAATACATTACCACTTATCTTATAAGATAGGATAAGGAAAAGCAAATCTTCGTATTTAGCATTTGTGGATAAGGAGAAACTTTTTGACAATGTTGATTGCAATACACTCTTTCAAATTCCGAAACAAGCAGGAGTAATACATACGGAACGGAAGGTTATTTACAACTTCTACATTAACCAAACAGCTGTTACTACAGTTGAAGGGCATGAAAAGGATGTAGTGGTTGGGAAGAGAGTAACACATGTTTCTAGCCTTCCTCCAAGCCTTTCTTATTCAATCTCTACATTGAGTAAGCCATAAAGGAAAGCAGGGAGAAATGTGCAGAAGGAATTGAAGTTCAGGATGAAGAAATAAAAACATTGCGCTTTGCCGATGACATTGTAATTCTGTCAGAGACAGAAATCGACCCGGAAGAGAAGTTGAACGGAATGGATAGTGTGATGAAGATGCATATAAGATGAACATTAACAAGACAAAAAAAAAAAGAGTAATAGAGTGCAGTATAAGAAAATCAGCGATGCTGAAGGAATTTAATTTGGTAACGAAACAATAATTGTGGTAGGTGAGTTTTGTTACTTGGACATTAAAATAACACACGATGGTCTCAGTACAGAGAATATAAAATGCAGAATGGCAATCGGTAGAAAAGCGTTCTTGGAAAAGAGAAATTTGTTAACATCGAATATTGATTTAAGACTAAGGAAGTCCTTTCTGAAGGCATTTGTGTGGAGTATTGCCTTGCATGGGAGTCAAACTTGGTCGATAAACAGTGTGGACAAATGTTCAAATGTTTATTAATAATTTCAAAAACAGCCAAAGTTGCACACAAATGCTTCTCTTTATTAACGACTAGTTATCAAGTCAAACCAGCTCGTTGCCATATATATATATATATCATCACCAATATATAAACGATACATCATATATTCCTATTTCAATGCCTGGCGTTGAAAGAGGATAGTATGACACGTTTCAAAGAAGGGGGTATATTATTAAAAAAAATTCTGTACATGTAATGATGTATCGTTAATATACTGGTGATGACATTGCGTTGGTTTGACTTAATAATGGGCTCAGGTAAGCCCGAAACTGGTCGTCAATAAAAAGAACCAGCTGTGTGTAACTTTGACTGTTTTTTAAATTACTAATAATGTTGCTGTCCTGAAACCATCCAACAAGTTGGAATTTCGTTCAAATGCTTGTTAAGCTTATGGGACTTAGCTGCGGGCTCATAGTCCCTAAACTTACAGATTACTTATAAACTAACTTATACTAACAATCACAAACATCCATGACCGAGGGAGGATTCGAACCCCCGACGGGGGTGAATTTAGCATTGTAGGGAAGTGTAATAGGGTAATAACCGCAGAGGGAGACCAAGAGATGAATACAGTAAGCAGATTCAAACGGATGTAGGTTGCCTTCTTATGAGGAGATGAAGAGGCTTGCTCAGGATAGAGTAGGGCGCAGAGCTGCAACAAATCAGTCTTCGGACTGAAGATCTTAACAACGACAAATGTTGCAATACAATGAGGTGACAAAGATCATGAGACAGCGAACCTCATAATATCCTAAGTTCCTTTTGCCCTTCTAACTGCAACGACTCGACGTGGAAATGATGTGCTCTTACTGACTTATTTAAATTATCTCGTCCAGGAGAAATTACTTGCCGGCCGCGGTGGCCGAGGGGACTGAGGCGCTCCAGTCACGGTCTGCACGGCCACTACGGTCGGGGGATCGAATCCCAACACGGGCATGGATATTCTTTCCGTCCTAAGTATTAGTTAGTCCATATGTAGTTTGTAAGTTTAGGGACTGAAGACCCCGTAGTTAAGTCCCATAAAAAAAGTAATTGTACCATAAAGTAAATAGGTATTCAGTAATACAAAAACGTATGTCTCAGTTAAAATTTTTTATGTTTAAAATACGGAATTCCTTGTGTAACATTCATTATGAATTGAACATGATGACTAAGCGTAACGCCTCAAAACTGTTTTCAGGAACCAATAAGTAATTCTGGAAAATTGGGAAAAAAAGGATCTGCTTCTTTACAAATTGTCTATACAGTGCGACCTTTCTTAATGGGTATAATTAAGTTCTGAGTCTTGCCTGAAATTTGAAACATTCGTTAAACAAAATATATTTTTTCGGAAATCATGTAAAAATACACAGGCACTTCGTCCAACAATTTAAAAGAAAGTTGTACCGCCGCGGCGGAGCAGCCGAGTGCATTGAGGCGCTATGTTCCAATGCGCGAGGCCGTACCCCGACAGGGGTTCGAATCCTCTCCATGGACATATATGTTTGTGCTGTCTTTAGTATAAGCTAGTTCATAAGTAGTTTGTAAGTTTACGGACTGATGATCCCGTAGTTAAGTCCCATAGCTTTACAAACACTTGAACATTTTTTTGAAATCTGTAGGAAGAGAAAGAAGATCAAATTTGTTTCTTTTGAGATAAGACACACTCCTGGCCATTAAAATTTCTGAACCACGAAGAAGACGTACTACAGACTCGAAATTTAACCGATAGGAAGAAGATGCTGTGATATGCAAATGATTAGCTTTTCAGAGCATTCACACAAGGTTGGCGTCGATGGCGGCAACTACAACGTGTTCTCTTTTTCAAGTTTATTTTCTTTGCTTGTACAGGTTTACGTAAAAAAAGTGATTGTGTCAAATAGAGGTTTTTTTGCAAATTTTTATGACACGGTGCGAGTTATGGAAATAACGTAACACAGCACAGTTGTTGAAATTTTCTCCTCTACAAATACGTTTATTCAATCTTCGTCTCATATGAACGGTTAAATTGTTGCTGTCAAAAGGCCATCACATACGGCCTACTGACCTATTTTTTGTTCGAAATACTTGAAAATGGGAGTTTCTGGTCGCTGGCGGGCAACAATTATGTCTGTAAAATTTGAAGTGATCGGTCGAACGGTGCGACCCAAAAAGTGGGAACACGTTGCAGGCAGGCAGCGTCAGTTGCCTTCATTTTTGCTAATATCTCTGAACCAAAGCAAGATATGAAAAAAAAATCATAAAAGATCAAAGTTGTAGGGAATTTTCTTCTCTACAAATTCGTTTATTCAATTCTCGTGTCAGATGAAGGATTAAGCCGTTATTTTTATTTAAATTTCAAGCACTCAAAAGGCGATCGCAGAGGGCCTATTTTTAGTGTTACTAGCTTATTTTTTGTCCCAAAAATCTGAAAAAGAGAGGCTGTGGCCGGCAACAATTACTTCTGTAAAATTTTGTGGCTATCGGATGAACGGTGCAACCTACAAAATGGGAAAACGTTACGGACAGACAGACGGTGTAAATACGCCGTCATTTTTGCAAATATCTCTGAAACGATGCCAGATCATGAAAACATAAGAGCCGGCCGCGGTGGCTGAGGGGACAGAGGCGCTACAGTCACCGTCTGCACGGCCACTACTGTCGGGGGTTCGAATCCCCCCTCGGGCATGCATATTTGTGCCGTCCTTAGTTCATAAGTAGTTTGTGAGTTTAGGGACTGATGACCCCGTAGTTAAGTCCCTTAAGCTTCACAAACATTTGAACATTTGAAAACATAAGAGAGCAAAGTTGTAGAGAATTTTCTCCTCTGCAATGATGTTCATTTAATCTACGTGTAAGATGAACGGTTAAGCTGTTATTTTCATTTAAATTTCGACCTGTCAAAACGCGATCGCAAAGGTCCACTTTCAGTGTTACTACCGTAAACTAAAGTGGATCAATTGGCAATGTTGGCTGACGAGGGGCTTCCCATCATATTTGTGTTCATAGTACTGGTCACTGAGTAAAAAGTACGTGGAAGTCGAAACGTGTGTAAATAAATTCACCTTGAAGACGGCTAGGTGTGGTCGAGTCGGAAAATCGGAGGTCGTGGATTCTGTCACCTGGCTCAATCTATATCTATAAATGTGAATGTCTGTTCGGTGTACGTTTATGACGTCTGTAAGAGCTAAAAATTTGTACAGTTACTAATGTCTACCCGGGGAAGGCTTTAGGCACGGTTTTATGGCGATCGGATAGCTATATATATATATGTGTGAATGTCTGTTGAGTGTACGCTTATCACGTCCGAAAGATAAGACGCAGAGACTTAAATATTTGTACAGTTACTAATTTATACATCAGGAACGTATTAGGCACGGTTTTATAGCGATATGATAGATATTTAGTAATTTGAAGAATATAACGCGAAATGCGGAACAATAATTAGTCTTTGAAAATTATATTTACTCTATGAAAATGGTTTTATTGGTTGCATTGTTGCTTGAAGATTGATAAAAGGGTGGAGTATATTGGGATGGAAAGTTATCGGTGTATATAAAATTCTACGTGTGTGTGTGTGTTAATATTTCGCTCTGCAGCGAAAACTACAGAACGCAAACGAATGGTCTGTGTGTAATTGTTGTCCGTAGTCTCCCGTTGTACACCATAGCAGTTCCATTCCGATAGCTATAAGGGGATGGAAGATATGGCGATTGAAAGTCGTCAAATTATTAAAAAAAAAATCGGACTGAAGGCCAGCGATGACGTTTGCGACTCTATAGCAAGGAGGTTACATACAACGAAACGTGATGCCACAAACCATATCTTTGGTCTATGCTTGCTACAATGTCTTCAGCTCTTTCTCTGTACGGATAAGCATACTCCATTTGTCGTCTCCCGCATTACATCAAGTGATCGATCTGTTATATTATTACAATCATTATTGTTGAATTTCGTGATTGGAATTTCTGTAACGTGCGCATCTTTACGTGTGGTTTCTTATATAATCTCTGATAAATGTAACATGTTTTTTAGAAAAAAGGAGATGGACAGACAGAGAGTGGATAAGAAAAGTGCTAACTCAAGGCTCGAATAAATAAATAAATACCCGGGCAACGCCGGGTTTTCAGCTAGTATTCTATACGCCGGGAAAAGTTGAGGTTGCTGAAGTGATACGAGGTGAGAAAAGGCGGTCTGAGTTGCAATGTGCGCGGCGCCCCGCCCTCTGCGGCCGTGCTGAGAGCTCAGCTCCTGAATGAGGGAGAAAGCGCCGTCAATTAAGATGCCGGCCGTGACATTCGGGGAGATGGCGGCGATAGAGCTCGCACGCACCACTCGACGCGGCGGAAGCCCAGCCCGTCCCACGCCTCGTCACAGCAGACGTCACGCCGCGGCCGGCGGTCCGCCGCTCTCGCTGTCGCACGCTACATTAAGTCGTCAGCACACGGAGCGTGTATCTGAACGAGTGTGGCCAATACCATCTAGATAGAAGGCCTCACAACAAGTCCGTGTCACGTCACACGGATAGGCTGCCGTCGCTAGCTGAGTGGCTGGCTGCTAGGGCACAACCCACTGCCTCGTAGCGCCATCCAGTGAGCTTGCGTTGGCGGCTTATCGGTGTGAGGTGAAACAGATGTTGTGAGGCCTTGTATCTAGACGGTGTTGGTGTGGCCAATGTGGCGAGTTTTTGATGTCACAACGTGCGAGTCCAGACAACACTGTCTACATACAAGGCCTCACAACAAGTCCGTGTCACATCACACGGATAGGCTGCCGTCGCTAGCTGAGTGGCTGGCCGCTGGGGCACAGCCCACTGCCTCGTAGTGCCGTCCAGTGAGCTTGCAATGGCGGCTTATCAGTGTGATGTGAAACAGATGTTTTGAGGCCTTGTATCTTGACGGTGTTGGTGTAGCCAACGTGGCGAGTTTCTGACGTCACAACGTGCGAACCCGAGCAACACCGTCTACATACGAGGCCTCACAAGACATCCGTATCACGTCACACCAATAGTCCGCCATCACAAACTCACTGGATGGCACTACAAGGCAGTGGGCTGTGCCACCATGGCCAGCCACTCAGCTAGCGATGGCAGCCTATGCGCGTAACGTGACATGGGCTTGTTGTGAGGCCCTGTATCTAGACTGTGTTGACATGAGACCAATTAGATAGACAGGCCACGGCACACACGTCAAGTCACGTGATTGAGTCCTGAACCGGCGCGATCTCTAGCTGACTGGCCGGATGCTGGGGCACAGTCCACTGTCTCATAGCGGCCAGCCAATCCGCTAGCGATCGCGCCGGCTCGGGCCTCACTTGATCACGTGACGTCATAGGCGCACAGCGGCCTGTCTTTTTCGTTGCGCTCGGTGCGAACTGCATCTTGGCGAGGCTTTCCCAATATGATGAGCTGTATCAAATATGCCAAATATAACAGAATGATGCTTTCACTCTGCAGCGGAGTGTGCGCTGATATGAAACTTCCTGGCAGATTAAAATTGCGTGCCGGAACCGGGAGTCGAACCTGGGACCTTTGACCTTTTGCGGGCATACGCTCTACCCATTGAGCTATCCGGACACGACTCACGATCCCGCCTCACAACTCTACTTCCGCCAGTACCTCGCCTCCTACTTTCCAAACTTCACAGAAGCTCTCCTGCGAACCTTTCACGAGTGCTAGTCTTGAAAGGTTCGTAGGAGAACTTCAGTGAATTCATGTGTTTTATGTATATAACTTAGATCTTATGAATCTATGATATTTCAAAGCATGTAAAAGTAACCGAATAAATTGTGAACCTCGAAAACCACTCATTAGATGCACTATTTGTTGGAATAAACGACAGAAAACGTTTTAGATGTTGTTAAAAAATTTACGTATTATGGTGTTCTGCGGTTTCAAGGCAAGGCAGATAGAGTATATATCAACACGAATTGTTCTTTATATCATTTGTTGTAATTACATGTAAGCAACCTACATATCTACCATTGGTGGATACAACACGTCTAATACTTTCGTCGAAAATACCTAGGTACGTTAGTAGGTGTAGCGTAGGAAGGAAAGTTGTGGACTGTGAAATGTACGCTGTCCCTTGGCACTGATTCAAGGCTCGTCCGAAATGAGAATTTATTCTTCTTATATTCGAGTTTTCTGATAGACTCAAAGACTTTCCTATAAATCTCAGAAGTATACTGCATAATATTCGATGCTATGTAAACATAAGTGCGCATCTTCTGTGGAGTCAGTTTGTATGAATTCGTTTTATGAACAGGACTGTTTGCACCTTACGGTAAAATACGCACTTCATTGTTTCAAGTATGGCATTTTACACGTTCTTAACATTCTTCTACTGAATAGTAACATTGATCATGGAAGAATGACACTTAAGTTTTACTAAAAAGCGAGACTGTTGCAATAATATTTGCTTTATGTGAAGGCCTTTTCTAATTTTATGTTAATAGATATTTTGTTGTTACTTATGTAGGCCTATACCACAGAAGGTAACAAACATACGCACAAGCGAGGAAATAAGGGATTTAATAGAGGTAAAGCAGGGATTCCACTCTTTTGATTTGGTAAACAGTGTGATTCCAGAACCTGACGCCGCCGACAACTGTCACTGGAGCGCGCTGCAGTCGCGTGTAGCTCGTTGAGACACACGTCTCGTACGCACAAGTCGCGCCGTCTCCGAGCGCTCAGCCGCACGTTGGATTCGACACGTTGACCACACACGTTCAAACACACGCTCCACGTGCCGACGGATTTACGCTGACCTGTAGGCGGGGGGTGTGCCCGCTCACGCCTCAGCCACGAGGAAAGGTCGCATCTCAGTTCCTGCCACTACGGGGAAAAATTCACACATCAAAATCAGTGTTGCATCACCACGAATCTTTGGGTTCATGATCCTTTACATAAAAATGTAATACATGCATATAAAATTGAAATTTCAGTACTCGTTATAGCTAGTTAAATGACAAATTGTTAAGTTGTCCGACAATAACCTAAACAGTCTTGTATGTACATTTTGACCCTGACGACTGGGACATGGCTGTATAATTACGTATACACTCCTGGCCATTAAAATTGCTACACCACGAAGATGACGTGCTACAGACGTGACAGGATGAAGATGCTGTGATATGCAAATGATTAGCTTTTCAGACCAGTCACACAAGGCTGGCGCCGGTGGCGAAACCTACAACGTGCTGACATGAGGAAAGTTTCCAACCGATTTCTCAAATACAAACAGCAGTTGACCGGCGTTGCCTGGTGAAACGTTGTTGTGATGCCTCGTGTAAGGAGGAGAAATGCGTACTATCACGTTTCCGACTTTGATAAAGGTCGGATTGTAGCCTGTAGCGATTGCGGTTAATCATATCGTAGCATTGCTGCTTGTATTGGTCGCGATCCAATGACTGTTAGCAGAATATGGAATCGGTGGGTTCAGGCCGGCAATACGGAACGCCGTGTTGGATCTCAACGGCCTCGTATCACTAGCAGTTGAGATGGCAGACATCTTATCCGCATAGTTGTAACGGATCTTGCAACCAAGTCTCGATCCCTGAGTGAAAAGATGGGGACGTTTGCAAGACAACAACCACCCGCACTAACAGTTCGACGATGTTTTCAGCAGAATGGACTATCAGCTCGGAGACTATGGCTGCGGTTACCCTTGACACTGCATCACAGACAGGAGCGCCTGCGATGGTGTACGCAACGACGAACCTGGGTGCACGAATGGCAAAACGTCATTTTTTTTTATGAATCCAGGTTATGTTTACAGCATCATGATGGTCGCATCACGGTGAACGCACATTGGAAGCGTGTATTCGTCATCGGCATACTGGCGTATCACCGGGCTTGATGGTATGGGGTGCCATTGGTTACACGTCTCGGTCATCTCTTGTTCGCATCGACGGCACTTTGAACAGTTGTCGTTTCATTTCATATGTGTTACGACCCGTGGCTCTACCCTTCATTCGACTCCTGTGAAACCCTACATTTCAGCAGGATAATGCACGACCGCATGTTGCAGGTCCTGTACTGGCCTTTCTGGATATGGAAAATGTTCGACTGCTGCCCTGGCCAGCACATTCTCCGGATCTCTCACCAATTGAAAACGTCTGGTCAATGGGGCCGAGCAACTGGCTCCTCACAATACGCCAGTTGCTACTCTTGATGAACTGTGGTATCGTGTTGAAGCTGCATGGGCATCTGTACCTGTACACGCCATCCAAGCTCTGTTTGACTCAATGTCCAGGCGTACCAACGCCGTTATTACGGCCGTAGGTGGTAGTTCTGGGTACTGATTTCTCAGAATGTATGCACCCAAATTGCTTGAAAATATAATCACATGTCAGTTGTAGTATATTTGTCCAATGAATACCCGTTTATCATCTACATTTCTTCTTGGTGTGGCAATTTTATTGGCCAGTAGTGTAAATAAACCTTCAGCCATCAATGTTGTAAATCCATTATTTACTACTTTCTGTAGCACATTGTTACCATGTTCAGACCCCTGTATAGTTCACTGTTATGACATAGTCAGGATCGATGTAGACCCATGTGTTATACTTGTGTTATACGTGTAAAATTTAAACAGGTTAAAAACTTAATTAAGTGATCGTAGTATGGTATAATGCAGGAAAAGAATCCGATTAGATTGTTAAGAATCACGGTAACAATCTGATCAGATTATTTTCGTGGACTGCACCATACTACAATCTGTTAACTTCTCCTTTTCAACCTGCCTAACTGTTAAGGTATAAAACGAGTTTATGACACTTGTACCTAGAGACACTTGCCTGGAGAGGGAATTTTTTGACCCTTGCCCGGAGCCTAGGACACTGCAGGGAGTAGGCAGGGTGTTTCACAAGTAGTGTGTACGGAGAGGGATTTTTTGACCCTTGCCCGGAGCCTAGGACAATGCAGGGAGTAGGCAGGGTGTTTCACAAGTAGGGTGTACGGAGAGGGAATTTTTTGACCCTTGCCCGGAGCCTAGGACACTGCAGGGAGTAGGCAGGGTGTTTCACAAGTAGGGTGTACAAGCCTGTGCGCCGCAGGCAACCTGTCCGCCGTCTGATACGTGAGCGTTCGCTGTGAAATGCAGCGGTCCGCCTGGAAGCGCAGGAGACGTGCAAACGGCGTGCTGTGTTCACAGGAACCATCGTAATTAGTTTGGTGGAGACTTATAAACTGACATGCATTTTATATGGCGAAGTATTAAACTTTTCTTCTACTTTGGCGATATCAACAAAATTTTAAAGTTTTGTCTATTACGTATATTTGTTCTGATGTGACAGCTTCTTGACAGATAACCAGAGATGTAATTTGGTTACAGAATGTCACAACAATACGAAAATCGTAAATGAGAACAAATATTGCTTTAACAAAATTACGAATCAATAAATAAATTAATAGACAGTAAGAAAACCATTGATGTAAATGGATGTCACGACCCACTGACATCACCTGAACATGGCGCTAAAGCCGAAATAAGCCTATTGTATAATAAATATACTTTTATGTAAAGCAGCATTGGAATTTTATAGCATGGTGTCTTTTAAAAGACATTTATAGTGCTGCAGGCCCAAGAGAGACCAGATATTATTTATTTTGCTTTTCACTAAAAGTACAATAATGCCACTTTTTCAGTCAAGCTAATTCGAAGAAAAGCTCTTACGTTGAAATCTGCCAGTGAGCTTCTGTGGTTGGATTTCATCTGTCCTAAAAAAAAAAAAAAAAAAACAAAAAAAAAAAAAAAAAGCAGCATGTATAAGCAAGTCTAAACATTAATATAATCGTAGCTGCAAATTTACATTGAGGAAAGAGAAGTCTATGAGCCATTTTTTCCAGGTCTCAAATGGTTACACAGGATAATTGAGAAGGCGGGGGAAACGCGACAGGTTCCGTCTGACTGGACGAAAGCGGCAATCACGCCAATTTTCAAATATGGAAACAGGAAAGATTGTAATAACTATCGAGGTGTCTCTTTAATTAACGTTTTAGGCAAAATATTCTCAGGTTTTGTTGAAAGGAGAGTGCGAGTATTAATTGAGGACAAGTTGGATGAAAATCAGTGTGGGTTTAGACCTCTTAGAGGCTGTCAGGACCAGATCTATAGCTTTCGGCAGGTAATGGAAAAGTGCTATGAGTGGAACAGGGAATTGCATCTATGTTTCATAGATCTAGAAAAGGCTTATGACCGTGTTCCTAGGTGGAAGCTTCTGTCAGTTCTACAAGATATGGTATAGGAGGCAAACTTCTGCAGGCAAATAAAGGGCTTTACGTAGACTGTCAGGCAGCAGTTAGAGTAAATGGCAAATAAAGCTCATGGTTCAGGGTAGTTTCAGGGGTAAGACAAGGCTGTAACCTGTCACCACTGTTGTTCATACTATTCATAGATCATATGTTGAAAATAGTAGACTGGCAGGGTGGGATTAAAAAAAGGAGAAAACAAAATAAGCAGTCTCGCATATGCGGATGACTTAGTTGTAATGGCCGATTCGATTGAAAGGTTGCAAGCTAATATTTCAGAGCTCGATCAGAGGTGCAAGGATTATGATATGAAGATCAGCATCTCCAAAACGAAAGTAATATCTGTGGGAAAGAGATTTAAACAGTTTGACTGCCAAATAGGAGGAACAAAGTTAGAACAGGTGGACAGCTTCAAGTACCTGGGATGTATTTTCTCACAGGATGGCAACATAGCGAAAGAACTGGAATCGAGGTGCAGCAAAGCTAATGCAGTGAGTGCTCAGCTAAGATGTACTCTCTTCTACAAGAAGGAAGTGAGTACCAAGATTAAGTTAGCGGTGCACCGCTCTATCTTTCGACCAACTTTGTTGTATGGGAGTTAAAGTTGGGTGGATACAGGTTACCTTATTCATAAGGTAGAGTTTACAGATATGAAAGTAGCAAGAATGATTGCAGGTGCTAATAGATGGGAACAATGGCAGGAAGGTGTCCATAATGAGGAAATCAAAGAAAAACTGGGTATGAACACCATAGATGAAGCAGTCAGAGCGAACAGACTGAGATGGTGGGGTCATGTTACACGCATGAGAGAAGCAAGGTTACCTAAGAGACTCATGAGCTCGGCAGCGGAGGGTAAGAGAAGTCGAGGTAGACCGAGAAGAAAGTATTCGGTGCAGAATGATTTTGAAGTAAAAGGCTTAAAATCAGACGAGGCATCAATGTTAGCATTGAATAGGGGATCATGGAGGAATTTTATTAGAGGTACTATGCTCCAGACTGAACGCTGAAAAGCATAATCAGTTCTAATGATGATGATAATGATGATTTTTTTATGAAACCAACAACGCAAACTTAACGCTGAAGGTGTGTAAGTTCTAACTGTAGACACTTTTCCATACTGTCAACATGAATTACAATATTTATGCTGTTTCTAATTTATCGTTGCTACTTTCTTGTATGTATCCTTGTACTATCAGCAAATTATCTTAGTAAAGGGGACGTTTCGTTGCCAACATTAGCACACCAAAGCCACCCTGCCGTAAGTAAAATTAAACATTTCCTTGGCTTTACTACCAAAAGACAAACAGCATTATTTCTGATACGAAAAACGCAGTCATGGGAACATCTTTCATGCGAAACACAACTAGCTCTTTACTCACACGAAGTGATGTGTGCTATCGACAAGGGTTCGCAAATTGATTCCGTATTCCTTGATTTCCAGAAAGCTTTTGACACCGTACCTCACAAACGGCTTTTAATCAAATTGCGTGGTTACGGTATATCGCCCCAAAATTGCGACTGGATAGGGGATTTCCTCTCAGAGAGGACACAGTTTGAAGTAATCGATGGTAAAGCATCGACTAAAACAGAAAATTGCAGAAATAAGGTATAAGAATGAATACATAGAAAGGGTCAATAAATTCAACTAATTATGGACGTGGTTATGCGAAAAGTAGTCAACTGACATGGAAATCAGATGCAGAGTGGAGAAGGTCCGCAGTGCAATCATGAAATTTAACAATGAGGTTACAAGCACTGACTTCGATCTTCATCTCAGAATTAGATTTATTAAGAGTTATGTGTCGTCAGTAGTTTTTAAGCAAGGAAAACAAATGAAGAGATCTTGGAATAGTAAAAAGAGAGCGCGAACTGCTAACCACAATAAGACGCAAGAAAACAGCTTATTTAGGTGATGCTATACGAAATGAAAGGTATCGTTAAATTGATAATCGAGGGGAAGTTTGAAGGCAAACGAGGAATTGGCACTACACGAGTTTTGAAATATATATTATGTAACCAAAGTATGATTTCAGACAAACTTCGATGTTTGTCACTTCATTACAATACAACTTTCTTTTGTAGTAACATAGTAATAAACAGGCACACGTAAGTGTAACTTACTACCGAGAACAGAACAACGCCAACATATGTGTGTGCTACGGCTACTGACAAATCATTGTTCTGTGCTTGTTTACATCAGGTTTGTTCTTACGACGAATGAGCTATAGTACCGTAAGTTACAAAAATTTTTCATTGGTGTGACCTAGACATCTGCAGTTGCTTTGCAATTATGAAGGGTATTGTTCGTCCGTCTATGCACTTTGACTCGGATGAGATCTTTCTTTCAACAGACGCGTTTCATTTTATTGAACGTAAAACACCCTTAGTTATATAAAAGACGATTTATACCAAGGACGCGGCTATAAATAAGTATTTTATTTAGACAGACCTGTTTCGGCTTGAATGCCATCGTCAGGACAACTGTACGTTATTCTACAACACATGCATAGTTGTGGTATGAAATTTAACTAGAGTTTCAACTGATACTTACATCATTTATACATACATTTGTCTCTCCTATTCGTTATGTAATATCGAATTCTCACTTTATATATATATTTTTTTTTCCTTGCTGTTACACTAACAAATATATAAGAACTTTTTTTTTATGTATGACGTATTCTTTTAGAAAAGATTAGTTCGTATGTGGTCGTCATATAACAATTCATTTGACAGATGAGTCGGTGATATACAAGATTACATATCACAATTGTACGCTATCCAGTGATACATTAGAAGAATCTACGAAAGCTAAAGTCCACACGGCCAGACCAAGCTACCCGGCCGATTTGCTACATTTTTGTTTCTAAACGAAAGGTATTCATCCACAGATTTGTCATCAAGTATCACAATTTACAAAACTCTCGCCTTCCTTCCTTTTTCTATACTCAAACGCGATTTCCTTCTGCACATATCTTATGGGGATGTCCTTGCTGGAAACTAAAGTCAGTCCGTCACGCCGCTCTATCCGAGCGATTTCCTTCATTTTCGCTTTAAACGAAAGATATTCATTCGCAGATTTGTCATCAAGTACCAGAATTAACTTAAGGCTCTCCATCCTTTATTTTTATTCAAACGCGGTATCCTTCTGCCCTTGCACTGAATATTCTAATCGGTTTGTTTTATGATGTCTTCGCTTCTAATTAAGGTACGCAGTTATTTTTGACCAAACAACATCTAGCGGATCAAGCTCTTTCATTTGCGATTTTAAACATTTGCATTGATTGATTTTGAAGAAAGCTCTGCGTGAACATTAAACTTTACTTCCATTTTTCCCAACTTTTTCTGTCATTCGACTAACGGTGCGAATTATTCGCATGGCTCCTCTAGTTACTTATAATTTCGTGATAATAAGATCTCTGAAGTGATTGTAAGTTCCGTTTATCTCTTTGGTAGGATGGAATTAATAAATTTTTGTAAGTAGCGTTTATGTTTGATGTCAATTTGTTGGTTTAAAATTTGCAGATGGTAAATTTGTGTGTGCGATTAAATGTCATTAGTGCATCCTTTTGTGTAATATATAAAATTTCAAGGACTTGTTCTATAGCGTCTGCTATGTGCTATTCTCTCTCTTGAAGTGCTGCAAGAAAATTTAAAAAATCAAATTGTAGGTATCTCTCAATTCAGACCACAAAAGCTGTTACGTTTACAATTAAATTGTAATACCACAGCCACGGTTCTCACTATGTTAGGTTTTGACGAAATACCACTAAATATGTTTTACATTCAATGAAGCGAGACGCATCTGGCGAAAGAAAGATCTCATCTCGTTATAGCTGCGTAGACGGGCGAATAAAACCCTATGAGCGTTATCCCTTTAATGCATAATGTAGCTGATCAGCTGCATACCTTATTTTTTCCAAACTGATCAAAATTTTTACACAAATTCATTTGTAGCTGCATGTATACATAGCATTACATATGCTAGTAGCTCTTGCTAGAAATTATAAATCGCAGAGCGCTACTGAATCAGTTCGCCAGTTAGCTGCATTTACTCCTAATATGTTCGTGACAGTATTCCTGCTTTGTCACGTAAAAGTAGTCAATCACATACTACTGATGCATTATGAGTTACTTTCTGGAAAGATGAGAGGCACAATAGTGACATTTACTGCATCGGGTACATATATAGCTGACCATCTACGAACGATTTGTTGCTAGTAGTGCATAACAATATTCAGGAAATTTTTTTTTCAATATTTTTCTCAGTATACACGCACTATACTTTAATGGTGGTATTTTTATAGCTTCAAATAAAATGTCATGTATATACATTTGGCGTCTGTTCCGAAAGAACAGATGTCACTTCTGATTGTGGAGTTGTAATTTTTTCATATTTACAGCATATATGACAGCAACTGAAAATAGGCAAAGCGGGAAATGTGTACCCAACCGGGATTCGAGCCCGGGTCTACCGCTTTCTATCCAGTTGTTCTGACCTCTACACCACTGGGGACACAGTGATCACTGCACCTGCAAGGACTACGTAAGCACGCCTCCCGTCAGTTACAATTTCCCAGCTTTACCCAGCCTACAGTACTCAAGCTCGTAGTCACTATGTACTAATTCCCGTAACAGTAAGGGTTTCAAACTTTGCCGACCCCTCCCCAATAACAAAAGGATCATTGCCCGTCACCGGCATATTATATATATACATGTGGCGTATGTTCCGAAAGAACAGACGTCACTTCTGTTCCTACAGTTGTTATTTTTTCATATTCACAGAATATATGTTCATCATTTTCTTGATTTGCAGCTCTTATTTTTCCGTGTTTGCAGTAAAAATTACTGGGTATGAGGTCCTCCTGATATGCAAATCACTGTTTTTATTTGGCACCCAAACTAGTTTCAGTGCCATCATCAGTGGGCTTTCAATTTATTTCATGCTGTGAAAACAAATTACATTTATTTTACTATTGTGCTAGTTGTAAATTTAGCCTAAAAAAGTCGTCAGTCTTATTTTGGTTTTTTTTTTTACCTTAATTTACATTTTGTGGTCATGTGGGACCCTTTTTATATACTTATGAAAGTGGTAGCGTTGTCATCTGCAACCAAAATTATCTCTTTTAACAACTTGTGAGGTTTTTAAACCGCTACTTATGGTGTGAAAACGTAATTTTGGCATGTGGGCACATTTCCATCGTCTGTTTACTATCTATTACTTACGGTTTCTTTTGTCATATACATCTTCTTCCGCACTGTTTCACATAGCACACATGTAATACACATATTTTTGAGGAATTTTTTATCACAACCACTTTCCACTTTAAAAATTCGCCTGTGTTTACTTTGTTAAGCTGCCCTGTGTCAGTTGACTTTCAGCTGTTCTCCAGTGGAATGGCGGTCGATTTGAATGATGTTTGTTTTCTCTCTCTCTCTCTCTCTCTCTCTCTCTCTCTCTCTCTCTCTCTCTCTCTGTGTGTGTGTGTGTGTGTGTGTGTGTGTGTGTGTGTGTGTGTATGAGTGTGTGTTTTAGCTGCCTGTGTCATCCTTTCTGTACAATTCATTTAGTGGGTTAAATAATGTATTTTTGCATAGGGCGGTGTATTCGTTCATGACTGATTTTCCTTCTGCTATTGCTTTTTGTATGTGGTAATTTTCTTCTATTGTAAGTTTGTGGTATAGGTTGTGGCTTGCTTTTAATATATTTTGGTTGGGTAATGGTTGTGAATTATTAGGTGGTCTGCAAATGTGCTGTGGGAACTGTGACTTTTTAATGCTCTGGGGTGTCCTGAATATCTGGTTTTGAAGTTCCTACAAGTTTGTCCAATGTATACTGATTGACATGTATTGCATGTGAGTTCATAGATGCCTGATCTGTTGAATTTGCCTGTTGGTGTAGTCTCTGTTCTGAGTTTCTTCAGTACTGTGTTATCTGTCCTGTATCCTATTTGGAGTCCCTGTTTCTTAAATATGTTACATATCCTGTTATATATATGATATCAACAGCGAATGTATTAGAGGGTGAAGCTCACTGAGTGGGCCACGTTCTGCGGTGATCGATATTCGTGCGTCACGCGACCGTCCGAATATCGAGTTACGCGGGTGACAGATGGCGGCCGTGGAACGGACTGGAATTTCTCCGTTTCCGGATTAGCGTGTGGAGACGCGGAGGCGGCGGAAAAGCTTGAAACGGAGCCGCGACGGCCCGCCTAACTGTGCGGGATATCCGGCAGGCTGGCGGGTGGGGAGGGGAGGGCTGCGGGCCGCAGGAAGCTCGCCGCCGGATGCGACCATCTTTAGAGTGTGCACTTCCGGCCGGCCCCCTCCCGACCTCCTCTGGGAACGCCGCGCCGGCTGCCGGCTGCCGGCTGCTGGCTGCTCGCTGCTCGCTGCTGGCTGCTGGCTGCTGCACGCGCGCTACGCCTCGCCTCGCGCTGCCTCATTACCCGACCAACCCAAACAAAACGCACCTCCATCGCTCACTAATACTACCGATTTTCGCTCGCTGAAGTCAAGTCCTAAATTTCGGAACCATGTTTTAAACTGTAACACATATCCAGGGGTATATATATATATATATATATATATATATATATATATATATATATATATATATATATATATATAAGTTTATTAAGTCATAGTTGCAAAATACTAACACGAATTATTTATAGACGAATGGAAAAACTTGTAGAATCCAACCTAGGTGAAGATCAGTTTGGATTTAGGATAAATGTAGGAACACTTAAGGCAATACATTACGACTTATATTAGAAGATAGTTTAAGGAAGGGCAAACCTACGTTTTTGGCGTTTGTAGATTTGGAGTAAGCTTTTGACAATGTCGACTGGAACACACTCTTACAAATCCTGAAGGTAGCAGCCGTAAAATGTCGGGAGCGAAGAGTTATATTCAACCTATACAAAAACCAGACAGCGGTTATTAGAGTCGAAGGGCAAGAAAGGGACGCAGAGGTTGGAAAGGGAGTAACACAGGGTAATAGCCTTTCCCCAATGTTGTTCAATCTCTACACTGAGCAAGCAGTGAAGGAATGGAAGGAGAAATTTGGAGATGGAATTAAAGTTCAGGGAGAAGAAATAAAAAGTTTGCAGTTTGCTGATGACACAGTAATGTTGTCAGAGACTGCAAAGGATCTGGAAGAGCAATTGAAGGAATGAACAGTATCATGAAGGGAAGATATAAAATTATCAAGTGTAAATCGAAGGTAATGGAATGGAATGTCAGAAAATCAGGCGATGCTGAAGGAATTAGATTAGGTAATGAGACAATAAAAGTAGTAGATGAATTTTGTTATCTGGGTAAGCAAGATAACGTCTGATAGCATAAGTAAAGAAGATATAAAATGCAGAATGGCTATGGGAAGAAAAGTGTTTCTGAAATAGCGAAACTTGTTAACATCCAATATTAATTTAAATGTTAGGATGTCCTTTCTGAAAGCATTTGTCTGGAGTGTAGCATTGTATGGGAGTGAAACGTGGACGATAAGAAGTTCAGACAAAAAGATAATAGAAACTTTTGAAATGTGGTGCTACAGACGAATTATGAAGATTACATGCGTAGATCATGTGACTAATGAGGAGGTTCTTAACCGAATTGGGGAGAAAAGGCGTTTCTGGCATATCCTGACTAAGAGAAGGGATAGATTGGACATATTTTGAGACATCAAGGAATTGTCAACTTTGCATTAGAAGGAAGTATGTGGAGTAAAATCGTAGAGGGAGACCGAGGGACGAATACAGTAATGAGATTCAAAACATGTAGGTTCCCGAACGTATTCTCAGGCGAAGAAACTCGCACAGGACAGGATAGCATGGAGAGCTGCACCAAACCAGTCTGCGGACAACAGAGAGAGAAAGAGAGAGAGAGAGAGAGAGAGAAGGAAGGAATTGTGCAGAGCAGACATTTGGTATCAAAACGATAGTAGAGCACAGACACAGGAAAGGAAAAAAGACAGTACTGACTTTTGTGGACTTCAAAAAGGCCTACGATTCAGTTTACAGAAGTATTCTTTTTGATGTGTTGGAAGACAGAGGACTGGATGCTACAACACATGCATTAATAAAGAAAACGTTGAGCGACACTACTGCCAGGATCAGACATCGCAGTACGCTGTCAGACAGCTTTGAAATAAAAACTGGAATACGACAAGGGGATGGAGTGTTACCAGTTTTATTTATCCTGGTCTCGGATGAAGCAGTGAGACAATGGAGGCAACAAAATAGTAATATGAAGATCAAAGGTGTACACATAGGGTACGAGGTCAAACATAATGCTATAGTGGACTGCCTGGCATTCACAGATGATATGGCACTTTTAAATGAAACAGAAGAAGAGGCAAAGATAGCACTAAAAATCTAGCTGAAGTAGCAGAAAAGGTCGTAGTGAAGATTGCATATACCAATAATAATATATTAAACACTCGGTCTGACTGGAAGATAGATGGCCAAGTGGTTGAGAAAGTCGAGAATTTTCGTGATTTGGGAAAGAAGTTAACTGGTGGAATACAGAGCAGCAGTAGCGCAGTAGACAGGGCGCAGCTCTTGCAGAAGCTTCAGTATGCAGTGAAAACAACATATGACAAGAAAAATCTGTCACAAACTGCCAAATTGCGTCACTACACAGCAACTGTAAGAAATGCAGCATTGTATGCATCAGAAACGATCACATTCGGCAAGAGAGCTTGCATACATTTTGAGAAGGAAGAGCGGAAAATTTGTAGAGATATATGGGGCACTACACAAAATGGAGATACACAGAACACGACAGGTAATGTACCAAAATTTTGAACCTATTTTGAGCGAGAAACGGAAGAGGAGATTACGGTTTGTAGGGAACATCATGAGGATGTAGGATGAGAGTTTGTGTAAGAAGATATGGAATGCAACATCTCATACAGGAAACAAATGGGTGAAAGAAGTCAGAGATGATTGGAAGGCTGTAGGAATAAAAGAAAGGATTCTGCAGGCAGTAGTACTGTACAGGGAGAAGTATTGGTCGATGGATGGTCACAGGTGGCCGGACACCAAAATCAAAGTCATCTTCACAGAAGGAGAAAGAAACCGAAGAAGCGAGAGAATGAAGAGGTATTGGGAAGAAAGAAGACATGCAAGACATGCGTGATCCCGAAGGGTGCAAATGTGCAAATGTTTGTAGAGCTTAGAAAACTTAACTACGGGATCATCAGTCCCTAAACTTACAAACTACTTATGAACTAGCTACTACTAAGGACGGCACAAATATCCATGCCCGAGGGGGTATTCGAACCCCCGACCGTAGTGGCCGTGCAGACCGTGACTCACGCGCTGCAGTCCCCTCGGCCACCGCGGCCGGCGATCCCGAAGGGTCCTAGCGAAGCTGTAGAAGATGACATCTACATCCATATTTCAAAGGACACTATGTTACGTCTGTGACTTCTTCTTTTTTCCAAGTCACTTTTGGTTCGCGGGATGTCGGTACAAAGAAGTCTGTAACAGTAACGGCTCTGTTACATCGTGACGGATGGCAACAGTATCCTTGAATGTTGTTTGTCTGCCACCGCTGACTTGTACAATGTATAGGTCGTGACGCACGTCCGTACTACGCCGACCTCGAGAAATCGATCAACAAGTGTGAGAATGTTACACACGCCACTTTTCAGTGAAACAACACCGACGCATTGTGTTCAACATGTACGAGGGGTGTTCAAATGTAAAGGTACGAAACGCCTTAACAGTCAAACCGGTTGAACTTTGAATATGTTGCGATAACGTTGTAGGACATCTAGGGACGCGAAGCATGCGACGTCACCTCCCCCTAAAAAATTAAAGGCTCGATCCTCAGAAGGCAAGGTGATACCATCTGTTTCCACGTCTGAGGTCCGATACCCATCGAATTATTCGCGTACGGAAAAACCATTAACAGTGACGTGTACTGTGACCCATTCTGCAGCAAACGCAAGTCCATCAAGAGCAAACGGACTGGGCTGCTAAGGCAGGGAGTGCTCCTACTCTATGATATAACGCGCGTCCACGTGTCTCCAGAGCCACACAAAGTGTGCTGGCCAAGTTCAAGTGGAGCCAGCTTGAGCATCCGCCACACAGCCGTGACAGCTGTGACTCCTATCTGTTTGGCAAATGAAAAAAAATCCGCCGTTACTTTTAAAATTTTTTAATCAATCACATGTTTCGAGAATCCATTATTCTCATCTTCACACCCTGCGTCAGACAATAACAATAGTCAACAACAACATAAATACATTATTTTCACGTATACAAATATTTTTATTTATTTTTTGTGCTTTAACGTTAGACAGTTTTATTATCACAGTTTTCATACACTTGGGTTCCTAATCGATGCTTAACAGAATTACTAGTACCTGTATGATTATCACAGGTGACCACATTCCAGTGGAAATTCGGTATGGTGTAATGCTTAACTATTCTTTGATAATAAGACAAGCAAGGTACGCTATGCTATAACCATTCTGTACTAGCTTATATGCCCTTGCTTCGCAACGGTTGTTAAAGAAGGGCCTGTGGGTATCATGGCTTTTTAGGGTTCTGGAACTCAGTCAGTTTTAAACTATTCATCCCCTCTTTCACTCCCTTGATGTGTGAAATTCCAAAAATACCTAAATACTTTCTTTTTCTTTTTCAGTTGGCCAACAGACCAAATATTAATTTCCGTAGCTCTAGCCTGAAAATCATCCCAATAGTAACGTATTTTCAAAAAGAATTATTGATGCTCCTTTTGACCCTCTTAGTTGTTGAATTTTTACAAACACTGAAACACGCATTTTTTAAATCCTGACCAAGAGTCCACATCGGAAATTCCAACCAAGTATGCAAATAACATTTTTTGTAATTCTGGATTCAAAATTGGCTTAGTAGCAACGTTTTTTCAAAAATGTTTCATCCCCTATTTCACCCCCTAATTGATTAATTTTCTGAAAATACCGAAACACGTGTCTTTTCAATTCTGACCAAGAAAACATTTACCAATTTTTGTGGTTGTAGCTTCAAAATTGCCTTATTAGCAAAATATTTTCGAAAAACATCCCCTCTCCAATTTAAGACCCTTGATGGTCGAATTTCCAAAAATACCGAAACACTTATTTCTTAAATTCTAGCGAACAATACAAATACCAATTTTTGTAGCTATAGCTTCAAAATTGTCTTGACAAGAATGTGTTCCGAAAAGAATTTTTGATCCCCTCTTTTACCCCCTTAGTTGTTGAATTTCGAAAAATACCAAAACACGTGTCTTTTTAATCCAGATCAAGAGTCCATATCCTCAGTTTCGTAGCTATACCTAGAAAATTTGAGTTAACAGCAACATATTTTTGAGAATCACTTTTTTGCGTCACCTATTTTACCCCCTTATTTATCGAATTTCAAAAAATGCCGAAACACGTGTATTTTAAATTCGAACCCTGAATTATAATCCGAAGTTTTGTAATTCTAGCTTCAAAATTGCCTAAATAGTAAAGTATTTTCAAAAAAACGTTTCACCCTTTATTTCACCCCCTTACGGACGGAATATCGAAAAATCGCTTCTTAAATGCCGCCTACAGAGTAAGATCAACACCCTCCACAAATTTCAAGTTTCTGTCTTCAGTGGTTTGGACTGGCCGATAATGAGTCAGTCAGTCAGTCAGTTAGTCAATCGGGACACTTCCTTTTATATATAGAGATTAACCTTACCCAGGGCAATCGTTACGTGTATATTACATTATTACACAACTGTCAGATATTTTACAACCGTCCCTATGCGGACGAGTTAGTTACTTTCATATTCACCACACAGTTAATTAATTAATGCCTATATAATTAAAAAAATATTTACCCACACTTTGACCAATATTATATTTCAAAGCTAATTCATTACAATCAACTGGTATCATGTTTGTAACTTAAAAAAAATTTCTCCATACATTTATGTTGTTGTTGACTATTGTTATTGTCTGATGCAGGGTCTGAAGATGAGAATAACGGATTCTCGAAACATGTAATTCATTTAAAAAAATTTAAAGTCACGGCCGTAGGTTTTTCATTTGCCAAATTAATACATCGCCGTCGTCCCGTCATCCATCTAAGATGGATATACACAGACCTATCTGTTTGGTTCGCTAAAAAAACATCTCAGAGGCAAGCACTTCAACTCGGACGACGAACTAGAGGACACAGTATAGGACTGACTCTTGTCACAGCTACAGGGATCCTGTGGTTCGTTAAACAGTGGGATAGTTGTGCTCGGACCTCTCGTGATTAGTTTCGATTCAATTATACGCACAGTATTGTTTCGTACCTTTTCATTTGAATACCCATCGTACGTAAATATACAGCTCGGTGCGTCTACGACTGTACCCGGCGAGCCACCTCACGGTGAGTGGTGGTGGGTACACTGTGTACGATTGTCATTTACTCCTTCTACGTCACTCACATATGGTCCGCGAAAAGAAAGAAAGAAAAACCGACTGTCGGTATACACCCGTGTGCTCTCTAATCGCTCCAATTTTATCCTTGTTTTCGTTCCCCAAGATATACGTAAGGGGAAGTAATATATTGGTTGACTCATCGAGAAATGTACAAAAGCCCGTACGGCGATACAGAACGTTTCTCTCTTGCAGCGTCTGCCACATCCATGGCGGTTTCGTGCTTAATAAAGGAGCATATTACGAAGCGTGCTCCTCACCGTTGGAGCTGCTGTATGCTTTCTACCAATCCTACCTCGAACATATTCCACACTGATGACTGATGAGCAGTACCCAAGCTTCGGTCGAACAAGTGTTCTGTAAACTTCACCGACTGCACTTCCTAAGGATTCTTCCAATGAATCTCAGTCTGACATCTGCCTTACCATCGATTGATTTTATATTGATTTGGCAAATAAAAAACCTTCAGCCGTTACTTTTGAAATTTAAATTATATGTTTCGAGAATACATTATTTTCATCTTCAGATCCTGTATCAGACAATAACAATAGTCAACAACAACAGAATGTATGGAAAAAAATTATGTTACAAACATGATACAAATTAATTGTAATGAAATAACTTTGAAATATTAATATTGGTCAAAGTGTGAGTAAATTTTTAAATATAGGCATTAAGTAATTAACTGTATGGTGAATATGAAAGTGACTATCTCATCCGCACAGGAATAATGTAATATATACGTAACAATTGTCATGGGTAAGGTTAATACAATATGGTTATAGCATAGTATACTTTGCTTGTATTATTATCAATGTATAGTTAAGCATTACACCATACCGAATTTCCACTGAAATTTAGTCACCTGTAATAATCATACAGGTACTAGGAATTCTGTTAAGCATGGATTGGGAAGCCAAGTTAAAATATCTAACGTTCAAGCACAAAAATAAAAGTATTTGTATTCGTGAAAATAAATTGAGGATAGGGGTTGTGGGAGTGGGGAAGAAGGAGGGGGGAGGAAGATGGACTCCAAAATAATATTATAGGGAGTGTACTATTGTGGTGGTTGAGTATGGGGGATAGGTGCTGTAAAGCGTAATAATGTATGGTCAGTTAATCATATTGTAAGTCAATCATAAATCTCTATAATGGAATAATATCCATTCTGTCATAAAACATTGTAAAAGAATAATATTCATGTTCGTCAACATTTAAAACAGTATGTGGATGTGGCAAAGGGCAATGTTACGGGGATAACAAGGACAGTGGACAACTACAAATAATCAAACGGTATCGCTCCTACACATTCACATACGAAAAGAGCGATTAGTTATAAATTCACATCACTGAACATCAACTAAAGTGTACTAACCCTATCTCAACCGTAAAATTGTATTAAGGAAACGCCTACAAGTCACAAAGCAAATGATGTGGCTTGGCATGTATACAAAAATCATCTACAAAGCCTAGTGGGAATGTCTAGGAATTAACAAAGTTACTCTAAATCCTATCTGTCACTTTCCACTTCTTTCACCTCTGGCAGTATTGCTCATGTGAAAAATACCGAGTTGCACCGTGGTTCGGAACCCACGTTAAACTGTAGGTCCCCCTATAACTGGCTGGGTAAGTCAGTTCGAAGGTCGGAGGAAGGCAACGGCATACCACCTCCAAACAGGACCATGCCTAGTAAAGCACTGTGGTGTTCAAACCAATCTTCGGATTGTTGACTGCTTTACCTTACTCTAAATCCTGTCATCATACCACACTGATGTATATGACTATTTGCACATGGCTAAATATCTTTGTAAGCCCAAAATGTAATTGTAAATATCCACAAGATAAAATAAAATAAAACCATGAATTTGGTAAATGACAGGAAATCGAATCGATCTGTCATCACATACTAGTGTATACTACTAATGGCACTGTATGTGCCCTGTGAAACGAATAGAATAAAACCACACACTGAAACCAGCAACCAGATATTAAATATATGGTCCGTCCATTTGAAATTGCTCCTTATGTTTCCTCCCAGACAGTTTATGGAAGTAACTGCTTCCGGCAGATGTCCAGCAGTTGCGTAATCATATAAGAAAGCATCTTCCTTTCTATGTAAACGTATCACTTTACATTTGTTTATGTTGAGGCTAAATTGCAATTCTCTACGCACAGATGTTCTTGCATTTCGCTTCCCTTTTCCAGTATAGCGGCTTCAGCATCATGCGTCAAAAGCCTCAATGAGCTTTCCTCGTTAGAATCGATGTCACGGAATTGTCCTATAACACTTCCACGACTGAAAACGTCTGTCCGTTGATAAATACGTACATGCTCCGTTCCGTTATCTCGCAAGTCCGTAACTGTATCGAAAGCCTTGCGGAAGTCAAGTAACACGGCGTCTACCTGGGAGGCTGTATTTGTTTCCTTGTCGGCCTCGTGGATGAACAGCTCGAGCTTTGCTTTCGGAAATCATGTACATTCTTACAGACATTTCCGGTCGCCAGAAATGTCGTAACAGTCGAACATATAACGTGTTGAAGAAAGCCGCAACTGACCAACGTAAGACGGCGAAAGTTCACGGCATATGTCGATTCTCTAAGTAGTCAGTGGACAGCGTGGTGCGTCGCCAAGCACGGAGCTCGGGTTCGATTACCGATCGGCTCGCAGTCCGCAGATGAGGGTCTGAAGCCCAATGTGACACGATCATCGTCAGCCTAGCAATGCTAGATCCTACTCCAGTTTGAGTCACAGAACTCTCTTCTTGTCTAGCCGACTGTAATTTTTCTCTTTTTCTCTCTCGCATAACGTGCTGTCTGTACGCGATCGTATTGATTCACGTAACTATACTCCACCGCAAACGCAACCAAACCTACAGATGTCACTTACTAGAACCTGCAAGAAAACAAAACATGGATCCAGGTCAAACGCGGGGATCCTAAGTGTACAAGCTTTCTGTTGTGAACGTAACTATTTGTGACCGAAATGTTTACACTTTCCGTGCTGTAACTACAGCTAACTTCTCTTTCACCACTGGTCCTCACTAGCGCTACTCTCCTGTATCGCGTATATTTAACCGTTTTCGTTTCCTGGAAGATTTCTGTATCCCAGCATTCGCACACAGTCCAGCACTCGAAACTGTGAACATGTACTTTCCCCTACCTTTGACCTACCCAATGACTTAATGCAATGCAAAATAGGTCACGACTTGCGCATTGCATTATTTATCTGTACTACATGTTTACAGTTAGATAACTACAGCAGATGTTATTAACATTTATATGAGGAAAAAACAGCGAACGAAATACTTTATACAGAGTTGAATGAGTTCTAATTCGCGATTTAGAAATTGCGGATACTAAACACGAATCTATGTTCAAAAATGTTTAAAGAACTTATGGGACTTAACTACGGGGTCATCAGTCCCTATGCTTACAAACTACTTATGAACTACCTAAGACTAAGGACGGCACAAATATCCTTGCCCGAGGGGGGATTTGAACCCCCGACCGTAGTGGCCGTGCAGACCATGACTGGAGCGCCTCAGTCCCCTCGGCCACCGCGGCCGGCTTGAAAATCTATAAGGAGGAAGAAGTTGAGGCTACACATTATCCAATGTGAGCATATACAAAACGTCAAACTCCATCCATAAGCGTCAGTAATGCACAACCTTGCTCTAAACGAATGTTTGTTTATTTATATACAGTTGCAGCACAGAATTACATCTCCGATAGCAGAATAAGTAGTTGATAGTGAGAGATACGTATTTCACGACAGTATCCACTGTATTGCAAATTAATTGGCTTTCTTCGTTCGTAGAATAAACCATACGAACCAAATTTAACTCCCAGCTGGACCCTACGCTACACTTCTCGCACACATCACTACATTTAATGCAGCAAATAAACAATGATATTTGTTTCTCAGACAGTCATCCAAACGAAACCCATGCCACATACTGTGATATTCGCCCCACAGAAGATATGGCAACGCTAGATTTCTCCTCGAAAAGAGGTCCACTACCGGCAATACTTGATCCCGAGTTTACCGTTGCTGTTGAAATAGATATGGTGTTGTCTCCAATATACTTTGTAGAATTGCCTCTCCATTGACATCTTGACAGAAGAACACACCTAACTGGGTAGCATGAGCCAACTTGTAACCACGTTTTTTCACAAAAGTTAAAAACTGCGTGCCACTACCTGACAACATCTCCAGCTGTTAAATACTGCCACAGACCAAGTCTCTTGCATATCATATACCTGTGTCACACAACTTAAGTCAGTGTAAGTAGACCACAAAGTGCATTCCAATTGCGCTAGTTTCCGATGCTGGGGGGGGGGGGGGACAAATAATTATTTATTTAATGACGACCGGTTTAGGAGGACTGTGCCAGACAGTATTTTGCAAGATTTGATGTTTTAATCTATGTATTTTTATATGCAGACTATGAGCTATGTTGCACTTACTATTTAATTCCCATGTTTTAAACGAGATGACAACCTTATAAAATATAAAATGACTAGATAAAAATGGTGGCACGGTCCTCCGGAACCGGTCGTCATTATATAAGTAAGTACTTCGCGATCTTGGCGTTTAACTTTTGAGAAATATTACATTATCAGATCGCCTCCAAACCTACAATGTTAGGTAATGTCAATCTTCGGATTGTTGACTGCTTTACCTTTAGTTTCCGATGAACAACTGCCAGATCCCACACAACATATCTAGCTTGTTGGGTTGCAAATAAACGTGAACTGTTTTATCTTCATACACACACACACACACACACACACACACATTGACTTGTGGATGTGTAACTGTACTAAATCGCAATACGCCACTCTCCACTACAATAAATGAAATTATCAACACGTGTAGTGAGCGAGACAAAAATATAAGTTTACGTAGGTCACAAACAACAGCTTCGTTGTAATTTATGCTTTGATCAAAGTGGTCAAATATTTGTAAACATATATGACCAAACTGCTATGGTCATCAGTCCCTAGACTTACAGTAAATCACACCAAGGACAACACACACACACCCAAGTCCGAGGGATGACTCGAACCTCTTACTGGGAGCAGACGCGCACTCCATAGCAAGGCGCCTTAGAGCGCTCGGCCACTCCCGTTCGTCGGAATAACAAAGGAAGCTACATTCTTATTGACAAGATAAGCACTACACTTCATCAACATGCCAGAGCAGGACATATCCATTTATGTATGATCCCCTACAGTACAATAAAAGGTATCAGTCCAGTTAACTCTTAGGTTGAAATTCATCCGAATATCCGCCAAATTTGCTACATCCTCTCATTTTATCGCGAAGATTAAAACTCATAGATATGATCTCGAGAGCTAGATTTCCAACACTTTCTAACAGCATTACGAGTGTGTTTGGGCAATGTAATATGTGTACCATCACGATAGATTATCTATTTTCGTATGTGTGATCTAGTCATATTTGTAGAAAGACTCCTTATCTACTCCATTATCAACAGATTCTGTTTCTCCAGCATCTTTCTTCCGGTCGGTCTTCTTTTCAGTTGTATCCTTTGGTAGAGCCCACTGAACTGCAATATGTACAGAACTAAACACAGATGAATCTATGCATCCAGACATTTTATCGAATGAGTGGACGAATCCTCATGAATTTTCTTTCCACGTTATGTGCAGTCTTTCTTAGTGAAGAACCATTTTAAACACCTCGTTCTTCACTTTGCTGTATGGTTCGTCTCATACTTGAACCGTCTTTCTCCATTTTCTCATGGTCCCATAGCCATAAAAATCGAAACATGATACTTAAATAGTTCCATGTCTTCACGATTACATTATCATGTGGCGTTCATGTAACGTAGGCAAAGTAATCGCATGGTAGTCGAAAGGATTAACGTGATAGCCCAAGATAACAGCATTGTGGACGTAGTAGCTGAAAGTAACAATATGGTAATCAAAAGTATGAATATTTTAGACAAAAGTATCAATATGGTAGCCGAAAGTATCAATACAGTAGCTGAAAGTATCACAGTGGTAGCGAAACTATCAAAACCGTATGCAAAAGTAGATATATGGTATATGAAACTTTATATACACCACCCATTGGGACTACCACTCCGCCACGAAGAGCAATGCAGTGATTTAAAGTCAGGCAAATGTGTTGTACTAGTCCGCGTCTACATAGTGGTAGCCACGTCCAAGTACAGCTACTCAGTACTTTAAAATGTATGTGAATGTATGGCGGGTCAGCATGTGCTTAAGAAACCCTACATCTACTCCATAACGGAGATCCTCACGAAAGCAGTGTCAAACCATAAGAGACTAAAGCACTTTTAAGTCACCCACACACAGAACACTTAGGCAACCAATTAGACTAAACACCAGAAGAAAGAAACGAAAACAAGATACATGGGCTACAGGTAGTAGAAACCTTATGGATTGGCAAAGATGACTGAAGTCTTGAGATGACTGGTTAGTTTCGAGGTTGAAAACCTGTCAACAGTGAAGATCTGTCAGAAATTTATGCCAAGTACTGGTAAGTAGTTGATGGGGGTGTGACTGTTGGAGTCGAGAAATACCGGAACATTGAAGCATTGAGTAGGAGGATGCAGTTTACAGCCTTTACAAATCGCAAGGTAGATATTTTATAAAGAACTGCGTCAAATTTTCAGCAAATGTATCCTAGTTTCTAATATGAAGCCCGGTATGAAGACTTTTCCAGAACACTTAATAATACGATGTATAAGGAAATAATGCCGCTGTGATACAAGCTTCGTTCTGCTGTAATTGTGGCAAGGATGACAGCATTTCGGTAGCAGTACGTCGGATGTGTGTGTGTGTGTGTGTGTGTGTGTGTGTGTATGTGTGTGTGTGTGTTTGCGATATCGTTAATAGCGACGTGCAGATCAGAAATTTTGTACATTTAATCAGCCACGTTTAACTTTTGTGTTGCTCGTAGCGATACTGGAAACACGTGTCTATTGCATATTGATTTGAGAAGTTATCTAAAACAGCACAAACATGTATATATTGTTTTCTTTAGTTTGTTTGCTAGAAATGTACAGATTTGTGGACATATTTGTTGGTATATCACCCCTTGATTCCTGGTTTCCTTATGGTCAGTGTTGGCACAGATTTATATTGTGCCTTTTGTTCACATTTGTGTCAAAATGCTTTGAAACATATATTTTTGCTCAATTCTGTAATAATATTTGATTTCTCTTAATTTGATACAAAACGGGAAAAACGTCGTATTGTAGTTGGATGCTTGTGACTGTTACGCACTGGAAGCCATAACATTGCTTTCAGCTGTTTCCTTTGAAACTGAGAAGGTAAATTGAATATTACGCTTGTCAGAACACACAAAGAGAATAAATTACGTAACTTTCAGTAATATATAGTCATTTTTTATTTCTAGAAATGTTGAGATTGAAAAAAAGAGGAAATTGGGGATACTTGTTTTCGCTGCCCGATAAAGAAGTGTTGTCTAAAGACGAATGTGTTGATGAGGCAGTAGGAGAAGTTATAGCACTTGGAAATGACAGCGACAACTACAAAGAGAAGGGGAAGGCATTCATCAACCATTCGCTGTAGATATTGCAGGGCTCTCTGATACTTCAGCTCGCTTCCTGTACCCTTGTCTCGCACTTGTCGCAGCTACCTGTCTCTGCCCTGGTCTCCCTGGTCGTCGCCTGGTACTACTACCGGTCATCACCTGGTCCTGCCGCTGATCTCCGCCCTGTCCTGGTCGCTTCCCTGCTCCTGGCTCCTGGCTGCTGCCAGCTTCTGTCACTGCCCAGCTCGACTCTTCTGGGCAGAGCAACGTGCTCGAGGGACGAAGTCCTATCCCGCCGCCCACGCCATCCTCTTCAACTCGAACGATCACCAGCTATCTTACTTATTTTTTTTTTTTTTTTTTTTTTTTAGTCTTCAAAATAAAATGCCAAGATCGCACATTAATAATTTATTCACTGACGACTGGTTTCGGTGACTGTGTCACCATCATCTGGTCACATATATATGTTACAAGCCGGTCATCGTAAAAAATGGGTATAAAATCATAAGTGCATCATAGCACTTAGTCACTATATAAAAATAAACACGTTAAAAACCAAGATGACCAGCTTTGATGATGGTGATACAGTTCACCGAAACCGGTCGTCATTGAATAAATTATTAATGTGCGACCTTGGCATTTCATTTTGAATACTAAAAAATTTATCACATCGCCTCCAAAACTGACAATATCAGGTAATCTTATCTACATTTTCTTTCTTAAATTTCTTTCTTGATCTCACTTCCATTTTTTACACAATATGCAAGAAATCCCCAACACTACTTCCATCCTCCATAAACTTCCTCACAGGCATCCACCACCACTACTTGGAGTCCTTTCCACCAACAACCATCCTCCATCCTTCCACTCTCCGCCATCCTCTCCAACACCACTGCCTCCCAAGTTCTCCTTTCCCCTCCACTTGTCCTAGTCCCCTTAAAAGACCCCTGCAAGTACCCTACCCTCGCCCCCCTTCCTCCACCTACCATATGTACCAGAGTGCATTCTGTCTCCACCATCTCCAAAAAGGCTCCTCCCCTGACAACTTTTACCCCACTCTGACCGTATGGAAACCTCCCTCATTCTCCTCGCCCAACAACAACCTGAACTCCACATTCGACCGTACCCACCCTCACTTCCTGAATAATCGCACCCTGTCCATAGAACTCCGCAAATACCTCCCTTCTGCCTCCATGGCACAAATCATCCCATGTAAGTACTCGGTGCCGGCCACGGTGGCCGAGGGGACTGAGGCGCTTCAGTCACGGTCTGCACGGCCACAAAGGTCGGGGGTTCGAATCCCCCCTCGGGCATGGATATTTGTGCCGTCCTAGTTCGTAAGTAGTTCATAAGTAGTTTGTAATTTTAGGGACTGATGACCCTGTAGTTAAGTCCTATAAGCTTGACAAACATTTGAACATTTTAAGGACTCGGTCCTTATCAAATCCCCCACACAAATATTCTTCAATGCTTTCCTATGTCCACGTTGGTCCCCATGCTTCTCTCACCTCTTATTACACCACCAGAACCTCGCTGTTGCCCGCACACTCTCGCCGACGAGATCACTAAGCTTAGCTTGGTGATCACGGAGGAGGATATGTTGCGCGATCATCAGTCCTAAGCTTATAAACTGCTTATGAACTACCTTATACTAAAGACGACACAAACATCCATGCCCAACGGGGGGATTCGAACCCCCGACCGTAGCGGACGTGCAGACTGGAGCGCCGCAGACTGCTCGGCAACTGCGGCCGGCTGAGATGTTAGGCCAGCTCAGCTCCCAACCTGAACTCTCCATCCACTCTGCCAAGCGGATCTACACAACTCCGCCAGCCCTACCTACCTGATGTGGGTTTTTATGGAATCCGCATCATTTAGCGACCGCCTCCTCCTCAAGAGGGTGCGGAGGATCAGTCTCGCTCCCCACCCCAGTAATACCACTGTGCCAGCTGCCTTACGTGTAATGACCATCTCACCCAGAGCTGCAAAAATCTATCCACCTGTCCCCACTGCAAATCAGCCCATTTCCTCAAACAATGCCTGAATCTCGCCTCGCCACACTCACAGCCTCCACCATACCTATTTCTATAATTACAAATCCGTCTCCACACCAACCACCCATGAACTCACCGTCCCAGTCCGACCAATCTACCCTCCTATGCATCCTAACAATTCCTTGCGCCCCCCACCCACCGTCAAGAACGTCATCTATTTTGTTATAACCATCCTTCAGAACATCCGTTTCTAGCGATCCCACACCCTACAACAGCTCGCTCTTGCAGCCGACTTGAAACCTACACCACCTTCTCCCGTAAGCAATCCAACTTTACCTTTTCCCCACCTCCCAACCCCTTTCCACTGCCCGCTGCACAACCCCCAACATGGCATGCCCTTCCTACATCCTCCTCTGTCACAACATCAAATCCTTGTCAACAAGCACCTGTTTATGCACACTCTGCATCACCACCACGTCTTCCTCCTCTAAGACTTTCCTTCAACTTCATCATCATATCAGCACTGCCCTCTATCTCCTTCACTGCACTGACAGTCCGTTCTCCTGGCCTGAGGCACAGTGGCGATTGGCCACCTCGGTCACCACCCCATGCGGTTACAACCTTTCGTCATGATCCCATCAAACACGTTATCCTAAGCCCCTTTCTCCCTTCCTCACTGTCACTCTCGCCATCATTTGTATCCGCAGCACTGCCCCCTCCTTTATATGTTCTGGTAACGGTTTCAATGCCGCCCACCAACAGAGAGAGTATGAATTTACAAGGAGACATCCAGCATAAGAGAAAAAATTATAAGCCACCATCTTTTGTTTCGTGGCGTAAAGTCAGCGCCGCTCGCCAGATGCACGAGAACGATCGTGCAGAAGGCAGCAGACGACCGGCAGCCAATTACACGCCGGCGCCGCGCCTCCTGGAGGGAGAAACCGGGAAGCGCGCCCTCTACAGGCGGCTATATCTAGGCCGACATGCGTCTGGAAGAGCCCATCTGAACTCGGCTCCGAACTAGGCAGTGACTAGGACTCAGTGCAGCTAGCATCGTGCAAGAAGACGCCGCCGCGAGAAGAGAAGAGACAGACATATGCATAAAAGTTAAGTATTGTCAATAATAGTAAATAAAAGTTGTGTTACTAATCAGTATAGCTGTTTTTTTCTGTCAACGCCTCCCTCGCGTTCTGAGCAGTCCTTTTCTCAAAGATAGGCCGGGAAGGACAAAACATTTTGCTTTTCCTATTAATCTCATATAGAGATTTCAGCATATCTGCTTTATCAACGTACCACACATGCATAGTGTGCTGTTTCACAAGTATGGCACATGAGATCTCAATTACTGACCATCCTTTTTTTGTTTGTTTTCGAGGCACTGTTGTTGTCTTCTGTGGATCATGAAAATGAGAGAGAAAATTCCCCTCCTGCCCTTCCATATCAATGCAGACATGCCTTCTTCTGTGCATCTTTGGTCATATTCTTCGCACTAAATATGTTTTCAGGACTTCTAGTCTTTGGGAAAGTCCTTTTGCCCTCGTTTTACTGTCTCATAAGCATAAACACCATGATCATGAAGATTTTTCATTAGATTAGCAGAACTGAAAAATGTGTCAAAGTAAATCTTTTGCTTTTTGTTCAGCAGTTTCTAATTACTCCACTACCCTTTGACCCAATTGTTTTTTCTGGACATTTTCCAGTAGTCACTAGATGTCTGCTATGCTCTCCTGATAAGACTACTAATTCCGATATGCACACGGCTGTTGCATTTTTTTTCCGATGTCCTATATCTTCGCTCGATATTCTTTGGAGAAATCTTTTATTTCTTACCTTGACGCTCCATTTAATGTTCTACACGCTTCTTGATGTGTGCAGTGTTAATGCTTGTAAAGAAAGTCGTCCTCTTACTCAATGCTGCAAACTGTTGTTTTTGACCGTAAAATGTGTGCGAAGCAACGCCTAAAGGAAACTTGTGGTTTTATAGCTGGATGTCGCAGTTATTATATCTCCATTTATTATATGGGGTACTTTGCAAACCATATCAAAGAGCCTGGAAGAAAATTTATCGAACAACCTTCGAACAACTTATTTATTATCCCATTCTCGAATAGAGCGCAGAATGAAAGAGCGCCTATATCTCTCCATTTCAGTCCTGATTTCTCTTATTTTATTGTGATGATCATATATAGGTGGAAATCAATATTACGCACGCCGTACTCTGTGGTTTCATGTTTCCCACATACGTTAGTACAGGAAGGATTGCCTCGTGGTCGTAGCAGCGACCCTCCACTGAGCTGTTCCGTCACCTGCCTGCATTTTCCTCCTGGTTTCATTTTGATGAATACGCGTTACTGTCTGTTTGTAGTTAAGAGTCGTAACAACGGCAATGTACCCCAGCGAAGCCTACAGAGGTGTGATATATATGGGACCACATACCCAATGCAGCTGAGGCCGAAAGGCTAATTTACAACGTCTTTGAACGCGATGTCTACCTTTTGTTCATGCCTTTAGACATACATACATGCAGTTAAGAATCATGGGAGCTTTCCTCAAGCTCCTCTGCGACCGGTCATGGGGATTTCACACCTTCACCATCCTTTACACTTACCGCCCCTTGATGCGTCCCGTCCTCAGTGGTTTCGACCCTGCTTGGGTCCGCCCCCCCCCCCCCACTACTACCAATCCGTCCAGGTCCTTAAACGCCACGCCCGCTACCTCGCTTACCACATCCGACTCCTCTCCCCCACATGTATCCTCTATCACCTTATTCCTTTTCCTCACCTTCTAAAGTTCGTTGAACATACCCGGATTTTGTACGTCACCCGATCCGTAACCCATTGGTCTCTCTCCTCCTTTTGAACCCTCACTCCCTCCATCTTTACACTAACTACATCCTGTCTGAGGGTAACCATCTCCCCCTCCCGAATGACACCCACTGTCCTTGTATCTATCCCTCCAACCAGCCCTAATCCTTCCAAATGTTCAAATGTTTGTTAAGCTTATGGGACTTAACTACGGGGTCATCAGTCCCTAAACTTACAAACTACTTATGAACTACTTACGAACTAGGACGGCACAAATATCCATGCCCGAGGGGGGATTCGAACCCTCGACCGTAGTGGCCGTGCAGACCGTGACTGGAGCGCCTCAGTCCTCGCGGCCACCGAGGCCGGCCCTAATTCTTTCCCCTCCCTTCCTTCATCACTCCCCCGTTTGACTTTCCTCTCCCCATCCCTCCCATGGAGTCCTTAGGCCCTCATTACCGCGCCCCGCCCCCTCCCTGCCTCCCCCTCACCCACGATTTTTTCTCCTCCTTTCCCCCTCTAGGGCCTGCCCACTAGTCGCAGTTTCAATCGTGTGTTACGTCCACTTTCCGCTGTCATATTGTGCTCTTACATTTTTATTCACGCAACCGCCGAACAGGCACAACAAGTGTTCATGTATTTTAAACAGTGTCTCCATTAGTGTCGCCGTCACTATTTTAAAGGCTCACATAATCACATAAGTGCACTTTAGCCATAAAATTTTCAAACGTTTGTAGAGCTTATGGGACTTAAGTACAAGGTCATCAGTCCCTAAGCTTACAAACTACTTATGAACTAGGTTATAGTAAAGACGGCACAAACATCCATGACCGAGGGGGGATTCGAACCCCCGATCGCAGCGGCCGTGCAGACCGTGACTGGCACGCCGCAGACCGCTCGGCCTCTGCGGCTGGCTATCAGCCACCTTAGCATCGTTTTAATGTTATGCTCCATGTGTTTTCAATTAATTCTTCCATTTTCACTCCACATCAATTTTAATCGCCATTTTTGTCTTGTTTTATATCTTCTTGTTCCCCCCCGCGCGCTTTAAAAAATAAAGAAAACAGAGAAAAAACGAGAGCTTTCCAGGTACCACGTGTCGTGGAAACACCAGTACGTGAAGCACGTGACGATGCCCAGAACGTTACTGAGTATTTCTTAGCACATCCCACACACGGTAGACATAGCTTGCATGAAAATAATGCTATATACAAAGTTATTTAATTTTAGTTGCAGTGTTATCTGTACCTATAATAATAATATGATCAATATTCTTAATGTTATGCGACGCACTAGACCTCAACCATTTCCCATCATAATTAGGACAATTTAGAGTTGCAGCAGAGTTGGGTGAAATTAAGTTTTCAAACAAACGATTCTGAAGGAACGAAAATGTCGTCCCTTCAAGCTGCACCTATATGGGCAGCTATATGTAACCGATTTCCAGAATCGGCTATGGTTCTTCATAAGTCTCTTAAATAAAGCCGATGTAAATCCACATTTCATCAGGCCGATAGTATACATAAATGGGTTCTTGCAAATCCTCTCAGGTTACGAGCAAATCACATGTAAGCGCACCGGAGAGTTAAGCGATATTCAATGAGACGACATCATTGGACCAGTTTATTTGGCTCCCAGACTAACTAGTCCGCTTTATTTTTATCGCACAGAATGTACTGAATCTTAGGTCTCCTTAAGAACTCCCACTTCCGTTAACTATAAGGCACTGGCGCAAGCATAGTGGTGGAATGACTTCCTCATTATTAGAGAAATTTATGATTTTGTGGGCGTCAGGAGCTTCAGTCATAAAACTTTTTAAAAGAGCTGACCGCCATTTGACTGAAAGTTTTGTTTATTGTGTACACCATGTGTTTACCATGAGATCACAAAGGCAACTCCAACTTATTGATCTCATGATGAACACATACCTATTTCATTATTTTAAATTAAGATGCGGGGACAAATGTGCCACTCATTTTATAATTCCGACAAGGACTCAACTCCGAATATTTTTATTGTTTTTATTATTATGACAATGACGTAAGGAAGCCTATCTGACAACTTTTATCACAGCACTTGAAAATACCCTAAGTCCGAAACCAGGTAGTGACAATAAACAAAACTTTCAACCAAATGGCGGTCAGCTCTTTTAAAGAAATATTAGAGATTACCTCAAGGATGTGTACTTCGAACTGGGACTATCTCGTGGTGGTTGCATTCCACGGCCAGCGATCTAACCTGATTTTACGCCCTTGGACTTTTCTCTATGTCGATATATCAAAGGCAAGGTTTACGAAACGAAAAATCCAGACGTGTTAACAAAATGATTACATCATGCTTGCGGTTTAATATCTGCAGAAATGTTAAGAGATATCCGTGCTAATACTGAAAGGTGCTTACATCAATGCACCAAACAAAGAGGATGCTTCTGAACGTTTGTATTGTGAATAAAGCAATAATTAACATGCTTTGGTCCTTTTAGTATAGTTTTGGCCGGGGACATAATTCTTCTACACAGTAACCTTTCTCGAGCCCAGGAATCGAACCTGGAATCCTCCCTAGAGATTGCAAGTTTTGTAGCGATGAGCTATAGTGCCAGTTATAGACGTAAAGGGTTCGTTTACAAGCGCTGATCAGTCACGGTCTGCACGGCCACTACGGTCGGGGGCTCGAATCCCCCCTCGGGCATGGATATTTGTGCCGTCCTAGTTCGTAAGTAGTTCATAAGTAGTTTGTAAGTTTAGGGACTGATGACCCCGTAGTTAAGTCCCATAGACTGTACAAACATTTGAACATTTGAACACTTGTACAAGCGCTGATCTTACGTTTGCAAAGGTCTCCCATTTGTTGGTGGAGTCCTGTGTACTTTTCTGCGTAGACAAACCTTTCGGCGTGTGTGGTAACCGGTATTAACGAACTGCAAAACTGCAACGGAGGACGGCGTGCGTGCGCTACCTGGCAGTATTTTTGCATTCTAAGGAGCAAGTCGGCGATCGAAATTTCGTTGCTACATAAACGCCGTTGTTAAGATGATTCGCACAGCACATCCTGTATCATTTGCGTGATACTCACCCCGTACCAATCTCTGCCATTATTTGTACTCATTCGATGCCATCTGATAAGGATCCCACACCAGCGTAGGACTGACTACCGGAGTGTAGGTGGTCACTTTAGTCGTTCTGTTGTATCTTTTATGTGTTCTGCGCGTCTTCCCCATGACATTTCCAGTTTATTTCTGTTGCAATAGCAATTCCTGCATATTTAGTTTAATGTACGCCCTTCAGATTTGATTACTTTATCTTGTAAACTAAGTTTAACGTATTCCTTTTAGAATTCATTTGGATGACTTCACGCTTTTCATTATTTAGGGATCAATTACCGCATCACACACATATCTTACGTAAATCGTTTTGCAGTTGGTTTTCATCTTCTGATCACTTTACTAGACGGCACAAGAATTATCTGCAAACTAATACAGCTGCTAAGATTTTCTCCCAGATCGTTTATGGAGATAAGGAACAGCCGAAGATCAATAACACCATATTGAGGAACACCAAATATCTCCTATGTTTTACTCTGTCTTACCGTCAGTTACTACGAACTGTGTCATCTCTGCAATTGCTGTTGCAATCACGATATTCCAAAACCACGCAATTTGATTAAAACCGTTTGTGACATACGGCGGCAATATTCTTCTGAAAATGTGAAAGTATGAAATCAGTTTGAGACCCCTTATCGATAGCACTGATCCATTCACAAGAACGACATTTTCTAAATGCGTGTTGACCTTAGGTAAATAGATCGTTCTGTTGGAAGTTAGTTATGAACACAGTTTACGCATACGTAGTGCCAACTTGATATAAGACGTAGAACAATGTATGGTGTTTATATATTTTTGTTCATCCATTATATCCCGCACTGAAAGAAACTTCTGCACTGTTCTCCTCGCCTAACACACATTTGAGGCTACAGACGGCGTTATTCTTTGGTAAGGTCTCCTAGGGCTGCTCGATATTGTTCCGTGTAATCACCATTCGATGATGGGCATCCCTCTGTTCAGACGACAAGCACAGTGAGTAACATCACGTTGGTCACTGCAAGGAATATCCGTGTTCCTGAGGGGCGCTTTCGTGGTAACATGACTTTATCACTACTCGGAACGCGTTAGACGGCATCGAGGGAGATGTCGGCCATTGGCATTCAGCTCCCACTAAAGGCGTACATTTAATGCGACGGTTGAGACGTCTTGTTAATTCCAGACCGCGGCACGTCATCGCTGTCATTCAACAGAAAGTAGCCGCAACGCGCTGCTAAGAGCCTGCCTTTAAGTAACGTGCTCGTTAGTACATTCCAGTTACGTACGAGTTATGAAGGCAAACATCTCTTATTACGATCCGAAGTGATGTGTCACTGTCACAACTTCAATAAAAAGCTAAAATCAAAGTATCTCCGCTGAAGCGCCAACTACACTAATCAGCCGGACCATTATGACCAACTACCTGACAGCTGGTATGCCCACCTTAGGCACGGTTAACAGCGGCCGCGCGGCGTGGCATGGAAGGGACGAGGCGTCGGTAGATCGCTGGATGGACTTGGCTCCACATCTATACACACGAGTCACTTAATTCCCGTAAATTCCGAGGAGGAGAGCGATGAGCTCTCACGCCACGTCCAAACTCGACCCACATGTGTTCACCGGGTTCAGATCTGATGTGTTGGGGGTCAGGAAATAAATTGCAACTCGCGACTGCGTTCCTCGAAGCAGGCCATTACAATGCAAGGTGTGTGCCCAGATGCGTTATCTTGTTGTAAAATGCCACTACAGTTGAGAAAAAGGATCGTCATGAAGGTGTAGTTGTTTGCCTCCATATAAGACGGTGAGTTACAACCACGGCTGGAAAGGGTACTTTAAGTTGCCCCATTACGTTTGTACGTCCTGTTTTTAACTTTAGTACTAAAGGTATTAAAGGTTTTGGTAGTTCTGGATGGTTAACGGACGGTTTGTTAGGACTGATGAAGCTAAAAAACAGGTGGTCTTTAATCCTTCAATAAGAGGGATATTGTTGCGCCGGCCGCGGTGGCCGAGGGGACTGCGGCGCGCCAGTCACGGTCTGCACTGCCACGACGGTCGGGTGTTCGAATCCCCCCTCGGGCATGGATATTTGTGCCGTCCTTAGTGTTAGCTAGTTCATAAGTAGTTTGTAAGTTTAGAGACTGATGACCCCGTAGTTAAGTCCAATAAGCTGTACAAACATTTGAACATTTGATATTGTTGCATATCGTAATTAGAATATTTCTGAGGTACCTAACCGTGATTATGGTACGTCTTATTTTTATGTGGAGAAGCCACTGTTTTTGATGCTATTATTATTTGTAGACGATATTGTGGTGTGGGGAACAAGCAGTAAGGAGTTGTAACAGCAAATAGACATCCTGAAAGATAAGATCGAGAATTATGGAATAAAATGTAGTGTGGAGAAAAGGACGACTATGGTGGTAACCAGAGGGCACGACACAGAGGGCAAGGGACAGATCCATAGCAAGGGTCAGGATGTTAAATATCAGGATGTTAAATATCGGGTAAATGTATTAATGGAGAGTGCTTGTGTGGTGGTAGAAATTAGTAAAAGAACGTCCCAAAGGAGTGGATTTTATTAGTGTGTGAGAGGTTTAGTATGGAGCAGGGAGGTACCAAGGAAGTGCAAGTAGGTGCCATACTAACATATGGAAAAGAGACGTGGACTATCTGTAGAAGAGAGTAGGATACAAGGCGGCGAAACAAAGTTTCTGAGGGGTATGTAAGGGAGTACATGTGAACAGGAGAGGGAAGAATATCCAGAATCATGATGGACTTCAAGATTGAGGGCAACAGAACAAGAGGAAGACAGAAAAATATGGATGGACTCAATAAAGACGAGTTTAAGGAGGAGGAACCTGGTATGGAAGAAAACAGTAGAAGAAGAACAGTGGAAAGTTCGTTTTAATGAAGATTGTTGGATCATACACTGCATCCAGTGTACGATACTCCTTGGCCATCATGGTGCCTTGCACGAGTTTCCCTAGACTCACTGCTGTCCACGTAAATGATCCCCATAACTGAGCTGCTGCCACCTTGTCTCCGTCCCGCAGTAGAGGTGTTAAGGAGCTGTTGCCCCTGGAAGACGACACCCTCCCATCTGTATGACGAAGAAGGCATCTGGATCATCAGACCGTGCAATGCTTTGCTAGAGCACCAACGCCCAGTGGCAATGGTCACGAGCCCATTTGTGTGGCAGTTGCCGATGTCGCGGTATTAACATCGTCACATGCATGAGTCGTCGGCTACACAGCCCTAGCTTTAGAAGAATTCAGACACACTTGTACTCTGGCCAGCATTAAAGCCTGATATTGATTGATTGATTTTTTCCAGGGAAGCCAAAACAGTCTTGGTTCAACCCGCCACTGCCTGCACCGAAACTAAGTTTATTGTGCGATATTGCTCCCTGTATATCTAGTAAAGCCAACCAATGCCCTTGAACAGCGCAAGGAGTCCCTTTACCAGTTCTTTATTAGACACAATTTCTTCGGGTCTGGTTGTCCCAAATGCCTTTTATTCTCCAATGCAATGCATTCGAAGATTAGATGTGATGCAGTTTCATCACCGTCATCACAGATCCTACATTTAGGGTCCTCTTCTGTTATTCCCATTGTACGTAGGTGTTTTTTGAAATTCCCATGGCCTGTCAGCAATCCAACCATGAGTCTAATCTCTCTCCTGTTCAGACCCAGGATTGGAGAGCTTCTTTTAAAACATGGCTTTGGCATCATTACCTTGCCATGTTTTTGTTGATGGACTTTGGTCCAATATTCTACGTGCTGTCTTCTGAGCCAGTTACGTAGCTCTAATTTGATCATTGCCTTGGTGATTGTCAGGACAGGTTCCGGTCCAAAAATGGAGTCTCTGCCCCCTTCGTGGCTAATCTGTCGGCATGTTCGTTGCCACTGATCCCCGAGTGGCCAGGGACCCGCAATAGGTTTACTCTAATGCTTTCCCCTAGCTCCACCAGAACCCTGTGACATTCTGCAACAATTTAGACCTTGTTGCAGGGAAGCCTGATATTAGTTCCACCACGGTTCGCCATCTGGCCTGTTCTGGAGGATGCCCATTCTACGTCGTCCATCTGTAATCATGGGTGGCCACTCAGATATTTGGATGTGGTTTCACCCTGCTTTCGCCACTCTTGAAGTTACTGACCACAGCACTCTTTGAACACTGAAGAAGACGAGCCGAGGCATCACAACCTGCCCTGCACCTTTTGACACATGGACAGCTCGCTCACTGATGCTACATGCGTAGTGCGTGTGACTGTTGTTGCTCGTCAGGTGACGCTGTTTTCGCCTGGACAGATTTACGACGACTGTCCAAATGAAAAGGTACGAAGCGACACTGTGAGTACAATTGTAGTCTTTATTCAAAAGTATTAACCAGAGGCCTGAGCACAACTATCCCACTGTTTAACGAGCCGAACGATTCCCTTTTCCCAGAATTCCTGTGGTCCTTCAGTTCGTTTTCCCAGTTGAAGCGCTTCGAACACAATTTCTTTTTTCTTTTTTAGGACATGTGCAAGCTGTAGGGTGAATGCCCAAGCTGCTCCCACTTGAACTTGGCCAATACACTTTGTCTGACCCTGGAGACGTGTGGACGTGTTTTACAGTGGGGCAGAATCACACAGCCCAGACCGTTTGCTCTTCATTGGATTTGCCTAGGCCACAGAGTACCTCACTGTACACGTAACAATTTTCCCTGCTCCCCTGCTCGAGGAATTCGAAGTCTCGTATCTCGGACGTCGAAAAAGGCGGTGAGCATCACCTTGCCTTGAATTCTTTACGGGTAGGTGACGACGCTCGCTTCGCGTACCTAGATGTCGCACTACGTCATCCCAAAGCGGCATATTTAAATTTCAACCAGTTTAGTTGTTAAGATCTTTCGTACGTTTTCATTTGAACACCTCTCGTATATCGATAGCAATTTTCTGGGTGATCGGCGTACGCAAGAGTCGTCGCAGCATAGTGCGCTCCGCTTTGAAATTTCACTCACTGATTCAGCTATTCAGGTCGATTCACGAGAAGCCATCAGAACTCTTTACTCTTCCTCCAGCACCCCCACTCCATATTGTAGAATTTACAGGGTTCCCCGATCGATGTCAAAGGATTTACATAGCGGGGTTACCTTTTCTCATAGATAAAGTGCTTCATTCATCGACTAGAATATTATCGTGTTCATACAAAGGTTCGATTGTAGAAAACTACTTCTTCAGTGCGGGAAGCTTATTACTGTCGAAAAAGTTTCTTAAATATTTCTACTTCGACCTAAAGCAATGCTCCAAGATCAGTACATCACCTTCCTTTAACGTTGCTATCTCCACAACACACTTGGAAATTATAGATCCTCAGTAGTTCAGTAAGACCCATAGGTTCACACGCCAATGAAAATATTGTGAGCGGTACCTTTTGGATAAAGGCAACAAAATCGTATCATCGCTCGACTGCCATGGTGGAGTTGGCGAGCGGTCTAAGGCGCCTAGCTGCGGAGCGCGTGGTTTCTCACCGTCGGAAGCTCGAAGTTCTCCCTCGGGAATGTGTGTGTGTGTGTGTGTGTGTGTGTGTGTGTGTGTGTGTGTGTGTGTGTGTGTTTGTTTGTGTGTGTGTTTTGTCCATAGCATAAGTTATTTTAAGTAGTTTGTCAGCCTAGGGACTGATAACCAAGGCAGTTACGTCCCTTAGACTTCCAAACATTTGAACATTTCTTCGCTTGATTTAAAGTTCCGTCAGTGAACTCTTCACTGTATCGGCAATAAGCCATCTCCTTTGTTATCTGACAACCGTAGCTTACAGTGCAGTTTAGAATTCAATAGCCCTTGTGAATCTGATTTTAAGCCTTTCCAACAGCTACGTCGGCATCGACAGCATACAAGAGCGTCATTGGCACAGCAGCTGAAGCTGTATACGGCGCTAAACTAACGACTCATTTAAAGTTGTTCAAAGAGAGGCACTGATAGTTCGTGCTTTCAAGACATATCGCTGCATCTGTAGCTGTAGTCAGTTGGTTTTATAATATTGGAACACGTTTAAAGTTCGCCATAATGACCTTTATGGAGCACGATAATCTTCTCTGTAAAACATCAAAATGAATTCCGCAAGCATTACTACCTCAAAATTCGACTGGCTGTGTTCATCCGTGGTGCCTACTTTTATGCCGAGTTCTTTGTCTTTCAGAACGTATTTCATAGGGTTCCATATTATTATTTACTACACGAGATACGCGCTCACAGCACAGACTGACTTCATGTCTGGATTGAGTCCTCTATAATAAATAAAATATGTTACTTAAAAAGATGAAATTTTACTACTTAATTCACAAAACTAATTCATTTTTTTCGCTTTATTTGCTTATGGTGCAGATGGTGAGTCAAGTATAAAATCAAAACAAATATAGACAATAAAACACAACATTATACATGCAGTAAAATACACCATTATATGTGCTGTTTGCTGTCATAACAGCTTCATATGACTTGGCGATTCATTGCATAAAACAACTTTTATTCTCTATACTGCAGCAGTAGACGTTTCCCATAATAGATCTAGGACGCCGTTGGATAGTGCAGAATTCTCAATTTTCTCAAATTTTTATGACAGGATAATCTTGTAATATGAAAATCATTAATCTTCGCTGTTTTACTGATAGACTTTTACAGTCACGTTCTTTGATCCCTTCCTTAGAATGAAGTCTGGGAGGAATGATAGAAACAGTGATTTAAGACACGTTAACTTGCACATCAAAAATTGAAAAATTGAAGTTGACATAGTTTTTAGAAGAGATTTACACCAGCATAGAACATCATGTGAATAAGGTTGCGGAAGTAAGAGAATAAAAACTTTTGGACAACGATGAAGAAGGAAAAAAATGAAAGTAAGCCAAATTAACGAAGTACTCATAAGGTCAAAGCTAGAAGTAGAAGACAGAGATAAATATTATACAAAATTTAGCAATAAGTCAAAGCATTTCTTATATCTGCTCCTTATCCGAACCTGCAAAGGGGAAGAAAGAAAATACCTGATAAAATTTATGTACCTCTTTGTTAATTTACTAACGAAAATTGCCAGTAATAACTAGTTTCAGAATAAAAGACAGATCAAGTACAGAAAATCAAATGTTACGCTAAAATGATAAAAAATGATCATGTACAATAATAGAAATGGTTCAGTCGACGTCAGCACTGCAGATCGGCATTATCTCTATTGAGCTATTAACAATTTGAGCTAATTTTCTTAGTTGATGGTTAAGACTGTCTCTTTGTTGGCAAAACTCAAGTTTTCAACAATGTTAAGGACACTTCGATGTGTTTTCTAAGTCATAAAACATATTTTCGTTTAGGTTTCTTTGCATTTATTGCGTCCTCACCTTATTGGTGAGACTGTCCTACATCCCTATTTTTAGTTTCAAATGGTAAGAGTTAAGACAGTGCTGTTTGGCAGTTTTACTATCATGGCATGTAAGTATTCTGTTACTAAATGAATACCTCCCTGGAATAAGGATGTAACCCACAAATTTTCGAAAAGAATGATTTCGGTGGAAATAAGATGTATCGGCAAGCCTCTATGCTGTGGTGCCATCTTGTGTCATGTATTTGAACATCAAGCTGATTTACAACCAGCTGAACTTTTCCCTCCACGGAATAAAGATGGAACATCAGTCAAGATGGCGAATAGTGCTTGTGTTGGTTCATCACCAGGTGTAATAGATCAATTAAATAAAGTCCGTAGGTAAAAAATAAATATAGATGAATGGAAATATGTTAAAAGGAAGTGTCTAAAACAGAGTGTAAAAGAATATCCAACACGGAAAGGCACTGTAAAAGTTGCAAAGAAGGCAAAAACAGAGGTAAGTGGAATTAGGATGTAACATCTTCAAACTATGTTTTATCCCTGTAAGACCCTAATGGGGATAACTATATCTGTGAAAAGCAATATATATATATATATATATATATATATATATATATATATATATATATATATATATATATATGTCGCGTGCAAGTATTAATGTCTCTCGTCCAAAAGAATTCAAAACAACCGAGGCTATGTGGCTTAAAATTACAGAAGATGATTTTCTGTTCACATGAAGAAATCACATGGTATTTTACAGCCATGGCGCGTATATACTTTACGTCATAAAAAAATACGAAGACAATCTCTCTCTGCCTCCATAAGTATTATTCTTGAATCACTGGTGCCTTTTTATGAGGATTCATTGCCAATTACCGATGAAAAGAAGAAAGATCTTCTACACATGTGCAACTACATCTCAGATGCTCAGCACCGTCAGTTCTGCTTGAATTTGTAGGATTACTACTAGCAGTCGACAGACAGCATTAGAGTTTAAAATGAGACATTTTTAATGTGGTTTCAGCATACCAATGCCACTTCACAATAAGTTAAATAATGAGACCTGCAAACCATAATAATATTGTAAAATCATGCTTAAAATGAAGTTTCAAATCACATCTATATTGTGAAATATTTTGTTGTCATGGTATTTTGTTGACATCTTCATTCACATTGTTATTTTCTTTATTATTCTAATATTACTTTCTTTAATTTGAATAGTAAATGCATGTACAATATGTCTCTTATGTTACATGTAAGAAATACTCCAAAATATATTTCTGGCCGTACATCCTTTTTCCATTGTATCACTTCCAATTACTATGTTATTTGTAAAATCTTAAGTTACAAGCTTTTAATAGCTGAAAACACTTGAACACTTGCATATGCAACGAGTTCCAATAGTGTATATCACGAAATAGGCCCCACAAATAATTTTCCTCTCTTCTGAAAACTTACTGATTTGATGGTTACATCCTTATTCCAGGGAGGTATTCAAATATTGATTAAATCTGAAATGGTAGCCTGGAGATCCATAAAAATACCAGTGAGTTTAAGTGAAATGGCCCGCGATTCCAGTGTCCACCGTCGTTGTTTGCGACGAAGTACAGTCCAAAAGGCTGTGAAGAGTTCTTTTCGGTTAGCTGGCCACGCCTTTCGTCGTTTCTCGAGTGTTGCGTTCTGGTAATGGCCTCTCTTCCCCGACGCGTCTTCTTTGCGACTGCCGAGAGGGGTGGCCGGACACTTGCCGCGCCGGACACTTGCCACGCCGGACATTTGCCACACTTTTACCTGCTCCGCAGGGTCGGGTCACCCAACCTCCTCCTCCTCCCCTCCCCCCCCCCCACCCCACCCTGCGACCCAGCCCGAGAACTCGGTGGACGGTGTCCCGACATATGCACACTGGCTCAGAGTAACTGGTCGCTTCCGCATTTCGTAGTACGACCGTCACTATGGAAGTTATTACAATGGCCAAGGGCAGGCCTTTTTCTCACTACAATGGTTAAGCGATAATAAATTGTGGATGTGCTTACGCCGAAAACAGGATCATTGCAAAGGAGAGCTGCTTTCGAAGAACGGAGACGTATTGAACGGAGAGAACACCTGTGAGGACCACCTAACGATGCAATCTTTATAAGATGTAAAAATAAAAAGAGTGTATCAGACGTCAGCATCCTTAAATAACTTAATGGTGTATCTAGGTGGTCACAGTTCGGTTCACTAGCGTTTAATCAATACGCGGTGAAATTTGACTCAACGAAGCAGATACATTAAACATCACTCAAATGATCCTCCTGCAAACAGAACTTATAATTAAATCTGCCGCTTTTCAACTTGCAATTTCCTATTTAGGTAAAAACTTCTACAGTTGACACGTTAAGATAATTTTTTTCTACCTTCTAATACTATATACCGTCAACGATTGTGAGTTCTAAAATTATTCCTGCAACTTCAGAGCAGCAATTAGCTTCCAAAAATATCATTTTTAGAAGAATCTGAACTTTAGTATTGCACCTAAAATACACACCCTAAAACAGATCTGCTCTTAAGATTGACACGTTCGGCAGCTGTAGTGTTGAAATAATTCTCATATCTCCAAAATTAGACAAGGATAGAAATAACATAATAGCAGACGTAGATCTCATGAAGTACATTTAAAGTACATTTACTTAAAAATTAAAGTTTCTCACCATGTTGTAAATTTATGAAGTGTATCGTTCTTCTTTTTTTTTCACACAGTTGTAGCAATTAATATATGTACAATTGCAGTGATCAAACTTGAATAATAAGCGAACATTCGAATTACCTTGATATCGTTCATTTCATGTTCCTTCTATGCCGAACAGTCAGTAAGTGTGGAAGAAAGCAAACGTTCAAACGGAGGGAGAATGGATCCATATTTGTCGTTGGAAGACCTAATTACACACTGACATAGCCGACGGTATTGCTTTCGTTTCCCAAAAGTTATAAATATTTCGATTTCGGGATATTGAAAAGAAGTTGTAAATTTCGGCGATATGACGAACAAAAACATCTCTTTCATATTGGCTGTATCGTGTAAGATCGGAGACGGAGGTTTGGAAGCAAACAGCAGCGGTACGGGGAAGGGCGTCCCTTGCCTGAGGGGCCGCTAATCCGACTACCTGGCGAAGGGTCAGGTATGGCAAGTGTCCGGCGTGGCAAAAGTCCGGCGTGGCAAGTGTCCGGCATCCGCCGAGAGGACATGAAGTCGGTCCCCAGTCCCGGCTGCCACGCCATCCTTGGTCCACGGCGTCAGTGGATGCCTGTGGATCACTCCGCCCTCCCAGCCCGTTGATAGTCGTCGGGGCGCGGAGCCGCTACTTCCTCTGTCAAATAGCCTGGAGGCACCCCGTATCAGTTCCCACACCGAGTAAACATTCCTGGCGGGATCGGGAATCAAACCTGGCTCTTCTACGTGGCAGTCAGTGGTGCTGAGAAGCTGCCGAGTTGGAGTCTTTTGCGACAGTGGAACTATGAATGAAGCTACAAAAACTATGAGTAAGCCTAGGTCTGAAGCGGCTCTTACCTGATTTCAAAAGCGACCGTACAACTTTACGACGCGCGCGCCGTCCGCTAGCGTAATTTACGAGTTTGACGTCAGCTGTGTGCACCGGAGACCGCTATTCCAAACGTCAGCGCTAACACAGAAGGTCGCGGCGATCTGCTTCGTCACCGGGGTTACGTATTACACGTAAGACTGGTCTCTCACACGGCACGAACAGTCTGTCATAACTAAAGCGTTGCGCTTCGTAACAAAACTCGAGCAAGTCGACCTTCTGTTGCAGCGCAACTCCAGCGAATGTTTTTGATCGTTACGATAATGCTACCGATGATGTTAAGCGTTGAGACGATACTGCTGGCCCTCTCACCTCAATGTTATCGTACGATACCGTCTGCCTGGTCCTCTCATCTCAATATCATTCTACGATACAGTCTGCGTCGGATCCGGAATCGTGTGGTTCAATAGTGATAAAAGTTGCGTGTGAAGTTAGTTAAAAACGATATAGCCAATCTAGGAATCAGTGTAGAACATTGTCTCGGTGATACTGTGATCAAAACAAGTGATAGATTTCATTAATTAAGAGATTCATATATTTTCTTTCCAGATAATTCTATAAACAATACTTTTGTCATTGTACATTATTTCAATAAATAGACCGACGAAGGGTAAAAACTTTTGTAAAACATAAAGAAATGAAAATAAATAGCATTGTATATATGTTAGGCTCATAAACAAGTTGTGTTGACCAGCTAATTGTGTAATTTCGACTATTACATTAATTATCAATATTGAATTCTTTGTATATATTGACTGACGTGAGATTTTGAATATATTTTGTGAATGGCCATGAGATTTGATAGTTCAATATATGTTAGGAACATGTATGATGTGCTCATTAACAAATTAATTGACATTTAACATTATTCTTTGTTGTGAAACAAAAAGTAGCGTGATTAAGTCTTAAAACGATAGGTGCCTTGTAAAATTATTGTATGTATAGTTTTCATTTTATATTGTGATTATTTTTGTGTACATGAAATGTTTTCTTTGTGTGTTTCTTCATTGTAAATTAGTATATTCAATTGTTATGAACAACGCATAATGTAAGGTCATTATTGCCGATGTTATATATTTGCCTCACCGCCTTGCGTGGGGGAGTTCGAGTTTTGTCTTCTGTCGAGTACTTTGGAATCTATGTCAGTCTGTGTTGTTGTAATTTGTGTAAGTTATTGTAATGTTTTGGTGGAGAAAAAGTTTGATTTAAATTAAAAAAGAAGTGAAAAATTGTACATATCGAGTATTTATTTCTACCACTACGCCCCAGGAGAATAATGTTGCAGCGAGCAGAATCCCATACAGCGGAAAGATGAAAAGCTGAGTATCGGTAGAATAAACTGTAATTACTCAAAAATATAGTAAAACATTTTAGCGTTTATTGTTCGTTGCCAAAGAGGTTTGAAGGTACTGCGATGCCGGGGTGAGTTGCCGAGCGCTCTAAGGCGCCTTACTGCGGAGCGCGCGGTTGCTCGCTGTCGGACGTTCCGTGTCGTCCCTCGGGAATGGATGTGTGTGTTGTCCTTATGTTAGTTTAAGTTAGTGTAAGGGCCAGTTTGTCAATGTCTCGTCAAGTTCCAGTTAAGATTTTAACTTGTCGTTAGCGGAGAATTGCGTTTGCCAATGTCCCGTTATGAGTTAACCTGACGTTAAAAGACCTCAAACTGGCAGTTCGGTTAACGAGTAAAATTCTGCTCGTTACACGGCTAACGACCAGTTAAGTGGGAATCTGTATGAAAATGGCAGGATTACAAAGCGCTAAAATACCGCAATGCATTCACGTGATGAAGACCGATTTATCGAACAAAGTAACAGAAGCACTACTTGTATGAAAAACTAGTGTGGAAAGCAGCTTCATTGGAAAATTAGATCGTCATATTTCTTGCCACATCCATGTCAGTAGCTATTAGAGAGTTTTATATATTGCAGATACGCAACATAACCTTAAAATTATTGTTGCTATATCAAAATACAATCTTACGGTTAACGACTAGTTAAGTGAGAATCGGTATGATGAAAATGGCTGGAATAACAGATTTGGTTGGCAATGACGATGATGTCAAAATTTGGACGATCTAGAGGCCATTGCCCTATAAGGCGTACTAGACGTATTTCAAATGTTCAAATGTTTGTAAAGCTTATGGGACTTAACTACGGGGTCATCAGTCCCTAAACTTACAAACTGCTTATGAACTAGCTAAGACTAAAGACGGCACAAATATCCATGCCCGAGGGGGGATTCGAACCCCCGACCGTAGTGGCCGTGCAGACTATGACTAACGCGCCTCAGCCGGCTCGGCCACCGCGGCCTGCACTAGACGTATTTATGTTCGTTCAAATCATTTTGAATGCTGGGATGATACAGAATATATTACGCGATTTCGTCTTCGAAATCAACTTTGGAAACGCTGCTAGAAAAACTCCACGACCATCTGAAGAGTCCAACATATCGTTATGTATTTTGTAAGTTATCTGTCGTAATAGAAAATATAAATCATTATTTACGTCTGCAAGCTTATTAATTCAATATTTACTTATGCTTATTGTGCCTAGTGTAAGGCCTAAAATGTGATTTCTTCCTCCGATCTACAGGAACAGTGCACTTTCGCCTATGTGCAAGTTATTGCTTGCACTAAGATACTACCCACTTGACAGTATTTTATCGTACATGGCCCTAAGCACTTTTGCTGTCCTAAAAGTTCCATGGACGGCATTGCATTCATTTGCCACAATGTCGCTTCCTTTTCCTTCCATGTCGTAGCGTCTGTCTTTTTACATTTCAATGTGTTCTAATATTTCTCTATTAAGGACACAACACTCTCGCACTAACTGCTTGTAAAATTCTAGCTGCTTTCACGTTTGTTTTCCATAGCGCCAAATAACTGTCTGCTAACCTCTTCCGATAGTCAAATATGGCGAACAGTTGTTTATTCAGACGACACTTTCATATGTTCCTATTGCCAACATAGTCGAAATATATCGTACCTACACGTTTTCTCCAGGTTAGCAAACGGGAGGTATATCTGGCAATGACAAACGCAATGCATTTAAAGAGCACATTTAACTGGACGTTAAAGACATCTTCTCGTTTACCGAACGAACCGGCCCTAAGTAGTTTATAAGGCTAATGACTATAGTTAGACTCACGAACGATGGTGGGTCTCGCAAGTCTAAGCACAGATGAGGAAAGCGTTGTTGCCGGTTTCAAGCAACTATTACGTTATGCGAATACAAGGGTTTTGTGCTTGAAGAATGCTTATATCGCTCGCTTTTCGCATACCAGCACCATCAGTGAGGACAACTTGCAACAAATACAACGAAATCCGCTCAACAACTCGCTTCAATCGCGTTATATACTGGCAATGGCCACATCATTCACAGCAGAGCGCTCAGAGCAGTAGTGAACCCTTATTGGCCGTCGGAGAACGTAGAGCTTATAAAAACACAGGCTGACGCATCTGCATTTTCATTCCCTGCGAATGCTAAATACAACATGTACCTTATGTGAACAGTGTTGTTTTACTCAAGTTTAGTGAAAACATTTTAGAAGTGTCCGGCATAGAGCCTTAGATCGTGCTACTTTGCACTTGTATCCCGTCTTATTTACATCGATGCGTGGATTAGACACAGGACTCTCGCGTTTTCTTTACTTATTGCTACTTTTCTTTGCTGTTCGAATAAAGAAAAAACCGCAAGAAATATACAGTATATCTATATTTCTATGATAAAAATCGCGTACTACGTTTAATTCTGCCGAAACTGGTCATCAAGATAAAAGTTTGAATAATGACTGTCAATATTGTTTGTTTGCCGTCTTGCAGCAAGTGTTTTTTGACTGCTGTGACAAATACACCACATCGACTTTTTGTACTCACGTTGTTGAATGTACTATTACGTAATTGAGAAAGTTTGAGAATGTATCACAAATACTAAAACTAAAAAGAATGTTAGTGTACAGGATCTAAACTTTATGGTCGTAGATGCACACGGTGCCGATGTTGGCAACAACCGTTGAATGCTATTTGAAAACTTAATCGTATAGAATGAGAGGAATAATCCTTTGTGTTGACCATGAAATAAATAAATAATTCAGTCCCTTCTCTAAGTTTTACAAGTTTTTGTAATGTACCAGTACCCTTGTCTTGTCAGTAATTTGATAATCCTTGTAAAGCAAACATTTCGTTGCCAACATTAGCACACTACACCGCCGCAGCCGTAAGTAAAATTTACCTAGTATTCTGTGTCTGTTATGTTATGGTCTATTATAGATAACGTCAATATTGGCATTTACTAATAAATAATTGGATTTAGGGTGTATTTTGTGATAAAACATCAGGTACTTTTCTTTCAAATTTCATACTACAAGTTATGATACTAAAACTACAAATAGCATTCAATGGTAGTTGCCTGTATCAGCACAGTACTGTGTCACAGCAGTAACTAAACTTATTGGCCAGTATATTTACATTTTCCGCTGTAGTGTTTGTAATACTTTCTCGCAATAACATTGTAAAAGTATCTTGGACAAATTGTACAATGTCAGTACAAATCCTTTTGATGTGGTGTATTTCTCAATATACTATATAAGACGCACATATTGTGCTCTAAAAACTGTATGTTCTGGGATGTTTCGCTGTGTTATGATATTTTGTTAAGAGGTAGTACTTTCGAAAGAGCTAAACAAAAATTTACGTTCGAATATCACAGACGATTCTTACTATTAAATATTGCTTCAAGTCATAACAATAAATAATATTTACTTACAATACACAACTGTGCGCTTGGTCGGGGTTTCCAGTTTTTGCGCCGACAGTTAATGATTCATTTTTTTTCTTCTCTCAGAATCTCTCGGGAAACTAAACATTATGTAGCCATCTGTGGAATTATTTGAGCAGTTTACGCCAACACAACCACCCATAATGTCGTCCTAAAGTACCGTGACGCAAATCCTAAAGGTCTAACATCGCAGTATGTTTAACTTGTATGTTTAACTTACGAGGTACGGGAATAAAAATGGTGGATGCGTCAGGTCGTACTTATAGGACCATTTGGAGAACGCGTGGCGAGGTGCATAGAAACAGCCTAACCTCGACCGCCGTCGTTCCTGGTTACAACTATAATAATCCAAGAAGGTAAGTCCCATAGATTAACAAACATTTGAACATTTTTGTTTTTGGTACTGTGATGGCATTTTTCCGGGTAGAAGCCAGTTCTATCCTGAATGTGTGAAATCACTTTAAAGGCCAATATTGCCGATCTTAATCGAACTACGTAACTTCTTTCCCATTTGTACACTTCACATATATTTAAGAATGTTAAATATCATGCAAATCCATTGCATTTTAACATTGCCTGACCAGAAAATAAATAAATAAATAAAAATATACACCAGAAGCAGTGATCGGCTCCTATCCCATTTTCGTAGAGGCCCTACATACATACCACTGATGTGTGTGTAAGTTATTGTGCAATAACTCATTTCTAACTTCATGGTTTGTAAGAGACTAGTTAAATTACCTCTTACAAACCATGAAGTTAGAAATGAGCTATCCACACTTAAGTACATAGCTAGTAGGAACGGATATCAACCAGACATAGTTTGCAAAATATATACCAAAATAGAAAAGAAAGTAGTTAAGACAGGTAATAATGGCCCTATAATGGTAAGATTTCAGATAAAATAGAAACTAAGTTTAAGAAAACTAATGTAACACTGGCTTTTAATGTAACACATACTTTAAAAAATAGAGCGACACCAAATTCGTAGTTAAGCTGACAGGTTTAAGGGAAACGAGGTATACAAATTGCAATGTGGGGATTGTAATAACTTTTATATTGGACAATCTGGAAGATCATTTGTTACTAGATTTAAAGAACTCACCAGTAAACATAATAAGACTGCATTTCGGGACCACATACGGTGTACACAGCACAGGGTTAAGGACATGCACAATAGTCTGAAGGTTTTGCATAAGGTACCCAAGGTCAAAAAGTTAAACATCTTGGAAAATATACAAATAATTAATCACAAGAAAAAATATCCCAACCTTATCCTTAATGATCAGGCAGAATTCCAAGATCATAATTTTTACAGTATCTTTGAAAAGGTCATATAAAGACACTGCAGTATTTTTGATATTTTATACTAAGAAAGGTAACACCAATGTAGCCACTTATTTTCGACTCTATTTATTATCATAATAGCTGAACATTTTACCTATACCCTCATAAATTGACTGCCCAGGTTCAACCCATCAGCATGTTAGTAAGCCTTTACATAACCAGTCCTTGCAACCTATGCTGGTTGTCTGCATGACACAAACCTAAACATTAATATACCGTTTGGCAGGTATAACTTTCCGTATAAGGCAATTTAATGATTATGGTAATACTGTCAACCTTTATATATACTTTAAATAAAATACAGAATATCACAATAACAAATAGTTTGTGATATGTACTATTCATCATAAAGTACTGGACACTATCAATTCTCGTAAGATGTTCGGTAATATAATCTTGAAGTCTTAGATGGATGAGGATACCCCAACATTTCTGGCAATATGTCATAATGTGTGTAAAATGGTTCTAAGACCTTTGATATATAAATGTGCTTACGACTTTACATATATATGTATGGAATGCCTTATGTATTATAATTTTATTGGTTATACTGTATAAGGTACATAAGCAATTACTATGATGTCTGTACTTGACCTGAGATGCTAATAGACCATGCCCCCCTTTTTCTTATACACGCGAAATAGAGAACACAAAATGCCACACTTTGAAGGATACTATACGTTATATAGAATCCATCTAGGACAATGGCCTAAGCTCATGTTGCCATTCTCTGCCACACAAAGGGTAGAATGTGGATAGCACATTCTCTGCAATTGCTTCCTTTTCACATGGAAACTACTTTCCAAGGAATATTAAGTTATATGTAATCTGGTTTTATTCACTGCTTTATATATATATATATATATATATATATATATATATATATATATATATATATATATATATATTATTACAATATAACAATTTTAAATTTTCCATCTAGTTCAACTGACATGGCAGTTACTTCTATATTTGATACTCTGTGGTGCATAGAATTGTACTTTATACAAATTGTTTATGTATGACATGCAATTTATAAGAAATGGTACTTTAAGTAATCATGTAATTAGTGTATATCGATATTTAACGAAAAAAAATCTATTGCCTTACAGACAAAGATCATATGTAATATATAATCTATTGTACATATAACATCTCTGTGTATGATTTCCCGCCTAATAGTCAATATTGTGTATCAGTGCTGTCAGAACTGAACTTGATTCTGAAGTGCCTCTGACTTACACCTTGAGTAAGATGGATTCAGTCGTTTTATTATTGACGTGTAAATTTCATTTGGATGACACATCAATGTGGATATATACCAATTTGCTACCTTAAAAACTGTTGCAATAGCAGTGATGTAAAAAATTACGACAGGTATGTTACTATGTAATTGTAGATAGATAAGATTTTTTGCTATGTATAATGCAGCTCATTTTGTAAAAAAAAAAAAAAAAAAAAAAAAAAAAAAAAAAAAAATTACACTTGATGTATTAGGTCTGAAGATGGCGTCTAGCACGCCTGAATGTAATTGAAAGAAGGAAGCGATCTTGGCTGAAAACACCTCTTAGTAACATTTTCTGATGAAAGTAAACTTACCGTATTCGGCTCGGATTGAGGCGCTATGCTCCGATGCGCGAGGCCGTTTCCCGTCCGGGGCTCGAATCCTCCCTCAGGCATGGATGTTCTAAAGATACTGGTAACCTGAAAAGGTTTGGCGATGAACGATTAGATGCCGTGGTGGAGTAGCCGAGCGGTCTAAAGCACCTCGCTGCGGAGCCCGCGGTTGCTCGCCGTGGAGGTTCGAGTCCTCCCTGGGGCATGGGTTTGTGTGTTTGTCCATAGGTTAGTTTACCTAGGTTTAAGTAGTTTGTAAGCTACGGACTGATGACCACGCAGTTTGGTCCGATAGATTTACAGACATTAGAACATTTTGAACGATTAGTTTTTTCGAAAAATAAAAATAAAATGTTTCCTACAAAAATGCCTATTTTTTCATGTAGAAAACGAATATGGAATAAAAAAATAAGGGTTAACCATTTGAAAAAAATGAACTTGACCTTGGTTTGACCTTGAAAACAGGGTTCAAGGTCATTTAGAGGTAACCATTGCATGACCCCTTTCAAACCTTACAAGTTTCACAAGAGACATTTTTTGCAGAAGATCTGTGTCACACCAGAGATATTGGCCGGAGTAGATTAAAATGGAACACCATGTATATGAATATGACCATTTGACATTATTGAACTGTTTACAATATTTGATTTTGATTTGATTTGATTTGATTTGATTTGATTTTCGGTTGGCACCAGATCACGACCCCTTCTGGCCGTAATGCACGTCCCTTTGCGGTTTGGAATAGTGTCAGCCTGAGACAATATTTGTCAACAGTTGGTACTGTCCCTCCAGATACCGCAGATTGCTACTTGGACGGTGCTCCTTCTAATGTCTTTCATTTGCGGCCATTGGTGGAGAGGTCCATGGATGTTCCTTACAACGGGAGGACCTCAACGTGCTGTATGCAGGCCATCATATACACACGTACTGCGTGTGAGCGTGCATTATTGATACGCAGCACGTCCCAAGATCCCATGCTATCAGGGGGTATCAACTGCAGATGCATAGTGTCTGTCACGTATCTCTGTTCTATCAATGTCTGCCGAAGCACGACAACAGGTGACCTGAACTCACATCCTGTGACTCGCCACCCCAAGATGCCAGGGGGTCCCGCCTCTGTCTCTGGGGTATATTGGCAGGATGTGACTTCTCGTCCTGACACCGCGAAACCCAAACACGATGATCGTCGGAGGTTATGGAGAAGCAGTACGTATCACTGAACATAACGGGACTTCACTCGTCGTGTGACTATACCTCGTGGGCATGGCACCAGTCGAAACACTGCCAATGACAAATAGGCCCGCACGCAAGAGGTAGTGGGGGCACAAATGTTTGGACTTAAACTAGATACAGCGGATGTTTTCTGCTAATATGATTTCTTAATAGTATTCATTCTCGATTATAACGTCAAGTGCAGACGTTCAAACTCAATAGAGGAAGATTCATGTAATTATTATGACGTTTCTACTCTTGTAAAGCGGAGTAGATAGTGAACAGTTTCATAACATTTATAAATCCGTAAGTCTATAAAGATTTCCGTGTAGGTGAAAATAAATCATTCAAGGACATGTCTCAGTTAATTAGCTTACTCTCGGTGCCATAGTTAACCCTAAAAACAAAGATTTAGTACAATATGGCTCCGTCTGTGCCGTTTTGCCACAGACTCGTATGCAAAATAAATAAATAAAAAATAAAATTTAAAAAAAAGTTCAAATGTTTGTTGAGCTTAAGGGACTTAACTAAGGGGTCATCAGTTCCTAAACTTACAAACTACTTATGAACTTCCTTTACTAAAGACGACACAAACATCTATGCCCTAGGGGGGATTCGAACCCCCGACCGTAGCGGCCGTGCAGACTGTGACTGGCACGCCGCAGACCGCTCGGCCACCGCGGGCTGCAGACTCGTATGCAGACTTCTAAGGACACATAGTAGGCATAAGGTTGATGAAGATGATTGTCTATATGTTTGGTTAAAGGTTCTTGTGTTTGTGAAAATAAGTTTAATGAAGATTGTACGTAGTATTACCATAAATAAAATGTGTCATTGAAATGAAATTGTTTTATTCATTCATTTCTCTCGTCGATACATACGTTTAAAATGTGTGTAAAACAAATGACGCCAGCAGCAGTTCACCATGAGATTACTGAAGTGTACGAAAACATTATCAGTGGCAGTCTTGTTCGTCATCGATGTCCATAATGAAGAACAAAGTGGCCAACTGTCTTTTGTGAATGAGGGAACTTGCAAAAGTGAATGATGTGGTCAGATAGAATCGTCTTTACACCACAGTCCTTTAAGACTAGCATGCATTTCATGTCAGTCATGACTACAGGCTGCGTGTGGAAGCTCTTTTCCACAAATGGGAAATACTGCTGGAAGTGTAATTACAAGTCGGCTCGAAAAAAAAAAATAAAAATAAAGATAGTACAGTGGTAGAGTGCCAGACTACAAATCCAGAGGGCGTGGGTTCGATCCCCGCCAAATCCTAGTGTTTTTATCTGGCAGTTTCCACTTCTTTCACCTCTGGCAGTGTTGCTAATGTGAAAAATACCGAGTAGCGCCCTGGTTCGGAGACCACGTTAAACTGTAGGTCCCCCTATAACTAGCTGGGAGAATTTTGCATTAATTGTAATGAAGAACTGTAAACTTTAAACTCCATCCTACAGGCCTCCAAAGACCTAACTGGCACCGACCTGCCGCCATGTCATCCTCCGCCCGAAGGCCTCAACTGCTGTCATGTGTTGGGGTGCGTGGTCAGCACCACACACTTCTGTCCGCTGTGTCGGTTTTCGTGACTGGAATCGCTGCTTCTCACCCAAACAGCTCCTTAATCGGTCTCAGAAGGGCTGAGTGCACCTCTTTGCGAACAGCTGTCACCAGACAGGGGCAGTGACCCATCCAAATGCTAACCAAGCCCGACAATGCTTAACCTTGGTGACCTAGTACTGATGAACTACAACTTAGCAATAATTTTTTGGCACTTCGGTTCATCATTAAATTTATTGCGAGTAGGGGGCCCGCTCAATATGGGTAAACAGAGGTGAATTGCATCATTATTAAAGACTATAAATGTAATTCCTGCTTGTTCCTGCTTGTTTCTTTCGCAGCGATTTAAATTGTGTTATTTTTGCTTAACCACACCGTCGGAAATAGCAACGTATCCGTTAAATGAATAACCAAATATTTGTGGCGTTAGAAGATAAACGACCCTGCTACTCTTTTCTAGCATAAGAATTTAATCCGTGCGTTTCTTAGGTTCATAATTGGTAAGAGCAAACTTTGGAAGAAAAAAAAAACGCTCGTAAAAAATGTCTTTTCCTTTTTAATTAAAGTTAGAAATGGAAGAAAATTATTACTGGGTATGACAAATAGCAAACTATTGTATCTACATAACGTCCAATTCTTATATGAATAAGAATGACATGTCCTAGGAATGCTTATATTAAATAATATAAACCCTTTATAGGATAGTTGTCGATATATTGCCACCTACCATAAGGGCGTGCGCCTCGGTTGCACAGTGGTAGAGAGTCAGACTACAAATCCAAAGGTCGCGGGTTCGATCCCCACCGGGTCCTAGGATTTGTATCTGTCACTTTCCACTTCTTTCACCTCTGGCACTATTGCTCATGTGAAAAACACCGAGTAGCACCGTGGTTCGGAACCCACGTTAAACTGTAGGTCCCCCTATAACTGGCTGGGTAAGTCAGTTCGAAGGTCGGAGGAAGGCAACGGCATATCACCTCCAAACAGGACCATGCCTAGTAAAGCACTGTGGTGTTCAAACCAATCTTTGGATTGTTGACTGCTTTACCTTTACCATAAGGGCAAAACAGTTTACGTTTTAAAGTTGCTCTTTGCCTTTTTTCACCCGTTTCATTCGAAATAACAAGTTTACCACTGGATTTTGTAATGTTTCATAGTGTTTAGTAATGTTTTATTGTTTGAATAACGTAATGTGTTCAATTTTTGTAATTCACTAAATTAGTTAATAAATTGTATTTTCTTTGCATTCCAAATGACACATTTTACGTATCTATAAGAAGGTGGTCTTTTACGTGACCACCATCCGCAGTAGTCTAAGGCCCACCCAAATGGATAGTGGTCTGAACATCAACCACTTATTTTTTTCCAAGTTAAATGAACAAAAGTATTCTAAGTATATTACATTTCTATATAAGTCAAATGGAATGCAATAATAATATTACCTTTCAAATTTTCAGAAAAAATGTTTTGTCCTGTAACGGATTAAATATACGACTGCGTGAACCTAAGACCTTCTTCTTGACCTTGTTTTCAGCCGTTTCTCTCTTTCCACACGTCCATCGCGATAACGTCGATGCCGCCTGTAGTGAAATTAAGGTTATATTCACCCACAATGGATTAGGAAAAATTATTTATCAAAGTGATAAATGTTCAGTGCGGAATTACACAGAAACGACATGCTGATGACACAAACGTGGCGTTTCGAAAATGTAAAAGTTTCTCCTTTAGACGCTTTGGTGACGTCACTTCCGCTTGGGGAAGATACATTGAATGATTTTGACTTTGCTAACTGAAGAATGTAGCATAGGTGTAAAGGAGGTATTTACAGGGCGCAGAAAATTATAACGATAGTGAAAACTGTGCTTATTGTCGTACACCAGTAGCATCGCTCTGGTGAAGAAGAACGACACGAAGTAGAGGTAGACGAGATGGGAGATAAGAAACTGCGAAAAGAATTTGACAGAGCACTACAATATTTGAGTAGAAACAAGACCCTTGGAGTACATGATGTTCTTTCTGAACTGCTATTATCGATAAAACAGCCAGTCATGAAGAAATTATTCTACCTGATATGCAAGATGTACGAGACGGGGGAAATACCCACCGACTTCAAGAAGAATATAGTTATTCCAATTGAGAAGACAGCAAGTGCAGACAAATGTCAAAATTACAGAACTATCAGTTTAATAAGTCATAGTTGCAAGATACTAACATGAATTATTTACAGACGAATGGAAAAACTGGTGGAATCCGACATTGGGGGGAGATCAGTTTGGATTTACGAAAAATGTATGAACACGCAAGGCAATGCTTACATTATGATTTATCTTAGAAGATAGGTAAAGGAAACCTAATGTTTTAGAATTTGTTAATCTGGAGACAGATTTTGACAATATTGACTGGAATACACTCTTTCAAATTCTAAATGTAGCAGGGGTAAAATATAGGGAGCGAGGAGTTACATTAAACGTGTACAAAAACCAGACACCAATTATTACAGTCGATGGGCATGAAAGGGTTGCAGTGGTTTGGAAGGGAGTAAGAGAGGGCTGTATTCTTTCCCCAATGATGTTCAATCTGTACATTGAGCAAGCTGTAAAGGAATTCAAGAAGAATGAGGAAATTTAAGTCCAGGGAGAGGAAATAAAATCCTTGCGCCTTGCTGATGACATCGTAATTCTGTCAGAGTCAGCATAGGGCGTGGAAGAACAATTAATGGGAATGAACAGTGTCCGGAAAAGAAGATGTAAGATGAACATTAACAAGAGTAAAACGAGGGTAATAGAAAATCAGGCGATGCTGAAGGAATTAGATTGGGTAATGAGACGATAAAAGTAGTAGATGAGATTTGTTATTTGGGTAGCAAGATAACTTCTGGTGGCCGAAGTAAAGGAGATATAAAATCAGAATGGTAGTGGGAAGAAAAGCATTTCTGAAGCTGCGAAATTTGTCGACATCCAGTATTAGTTTAAATGTTAGAAAGTCCTTTCTCAAAGCATTATCCTGAAGTGTAGCATTGTATGGGAGTGAAACGTGGACGATAAGGAGTTCAGAAAAAAAAAGATGATAAAAGCTTTCGAAATGTGATGCCACAAACGAAAGGTTAGATGGGTACATCAAGTATCTAATGAGGAGGTGCTCAACAGAATTGGGGCGAAAATTTCTGGCATATCGTACGAGAAGGCATAGGTTGTTAGGAGACATACTGAGACATCGATGAATCGTGAACTTAGCATTAGAAGAGAGTGTGTGGGGTAAAAGTCATAGAGGGTGACTGAGGGTCGATTACAGTAAGCAGTTTCAAAAGGATGTAGGTTGCCGTACGTATTCTCATATGAAGAGGCTTGGACAGGATAGGGTGGTATGGAGAGCTGGATCAGACCAGTCAGTGGACTGAAGAACACAACAACAACAACAACGACACACACGGGGTCTTACTCGCAATGATTCTTCGCCCGGTCTGATCGTGAATGGAACGTATAGAAATCATAACATACGGATCAGGGAAAATTATCGTCTGTTATACACCGTATAGTGACTCGCAAAGCAGAGTGAGGCATATTCTGGTGGTTTGTGCGTGTACGCGCGGCCGCTCCGGATGCTGTTGCGGGCGCGGGGACGAGAATAGCCTGGGCGCTGCGCGCGAGCCTCGCCGGCCGGAAGTGAGTGCGAGGTCGCGCCTGAGTCACGCGCGCAAATACACCCGGCCGCCTTACGTAACGGGCCTCGAACCCGGTCTCCTCCTAATGAATGGGCGATCTTGTTTCGGGGGCGAAAGATACAGCGCGCGCGCGCGCATGCCCGCACATGCGCAGATCGGCCTCGCCGCGAAGCGCGTTCAAAATACCGCCCACCGGCCGCTGGCCGCGCGGCGGACGCGCCCGCCATCTGTTGGCGGCAGCTGGGAACTTCGTGCTCGTTTGACGCGCTGCTACCAACGTCCCGGTGACGGTGCTGCCGCGAACCTACATTTTTTGGTGCTGGTCCCCGCTTCCTTTGCGTGAGGACGTGAGACACGATCCTTCTGACCGATACTGACCTTGATTTAAGTATTCGCATTGTGTGTCATATTTCTGAGACATTTTCCCTTACATTTAAAATTTCCCTTTCCTATTGTCGAGTTGTGTTGTTGTGGTCTTCAGTCCGGAGACTGGTTTGAAAGACTGATGACCCCGCAGTTTAGTCCCATAAGCTTCACAAACATTTGAACATTTAAGACTGGTTTGATGCAGTTCTCCACCCTGCTGTCTCCTGAGCAATCCTCTTTATCTCCTCATAATTCTACTACATATCTAGGAGTTACAAATACGAACAACTTAGACTGGATGGAACACATAGAAAATATTGTAGGGAAGGCGAATCAAAGATTACGTTTCATTGGCAGAATGCTTCGAAGATGTACCAGCTCCACACTTGTGCGTCCTCTCCTGGAGTACTGTTGCCCATTATGGGATCCTCACCAGGTGGGACTGAAAGAAGATATTGAGAAGGTTCAGAGAAGGGCAACTCGTTTTGTTTTATCACGTTACGAGGGGAAAGCGTCACGGAAATGTTGCACGAATTGGGGTGGAAATCATTAAAAGAAAGACGTTATTCATTGCGGCGTGATCTGTTTGCGAAGTTTCAATCACCGACTTTTAGTTGTGAATGTGAAAATATTTTGCTAGCACCCACCTACTTAGGGAGACATGACCATCCCAATGAAATAAGAGAAATCAGATCGAAAACGGAACGATTTAGGTGTTCTTTGTTCCCGCGCGCTATTAGAAAATGGAACGGTAGCGAAAAGTTATGAAAGTGGTTAATGAACCCTCTGCCAGGCACTTAATTGTGATTTGCAGAGTATAAATGTAGATGTAGCTAAGAACGGCAATCTACATCTATTTGAATCTGCCTACTGTTTTCATCTATTGGTCTCCGTTGGCGATTTTTACCGCACAAACTTTCCTTCAACGCTAAATTCACGATTCCTTGATGTCTAAGGATGTGACCTACCAATCGATCCCTTCTTTTAGTCAAGGTATGTCAGTAGTTTCTTTTTGTCCCTAACTGAGTTCATTATTTCCTCATTCGTTACTCGACCCACACACCTAATCTTCAGCATTCTTCTGTAGCACCACATTTCAAAAGCCTCTTCCTGTCAACACCGTTTATCGTTCAATTTTCACTCCCGCATAAGGCAACACTTCACACTAGTGCCTTCAAAAAGGACTTCCTTACATTTAAATTAATATTCGAAGTTAGCAAATTTCCCTTTTTCAAAAAAACGCTTTTCTACCCATTGCCGTTTTGTATTGTATATCCTCTGTACTGTGAGTAGCTTCACATATTAGTAAAACTAATGTTCTAACAAAATGTCAGTTTGGTTTCGAAAAAAGCTTTTCAACTGAAAATGTTATATATAACTTCACTCATGACATAGTAAATGCTCTGAATAACCGGACATTACCCATTGGGATTTTTTTTTTTTTTTTTTTTTTTTTTTTTTTTGTGTGTGTGTGTGTCTCAACGGCTTTTGATTTTGTAAAACATGGGATTCTTCTAGATAAGCTCAAGTTTTGTGGTATAAGTGGGACAGTGCACAAATCAACTGGAAGAGTGCAGAAAGTTGAAATAAACAGTTAACTTCATACAGAAGAAACAATAATTCCTCTAACTGGGAGATATCAAAACTTGCCATTCGATATTCACGATGCTAAGCTAGTTCTTAGTCAACAACAGTTGTCCTCATGATTTTTGTTTGTGGTCATCGAGATACAATAGTATCCAACAAACAATGTTGTGTACATAAACGTTATGTAGCTATCTGATACGTTTGTTTACCTATTTGCCGCATTTGCAGCACTTGTGTAGTTCCCTGTAGTGATGTGGTGTCCGCAGCGAACGTCAAGCACTGTTAATATACATAACATCTGGTTTCTGCATGTCAGTTCCTTCGTGACAGTTCAAATGTTCAAATGTTTGTTAAGCTTATGGGACTTAACTACGGGGTCATCAGTCCCTAAACTTACAAACTACTTATGAACTACTTAGGAACTAGGACGTCACAAATATCCATGCCCGAGGGGGGATTCGAACCCCCGACCGTAGTGGCCGTGCTGACCGTGACTGGAGCGCCTCAGTCACCTCGGCCACCGCGGCCGGTTCGTGACAGTTGAAGTGTAAACATCCCTAGTATGGCTCCACGAGTTGACATAGAAAAACGTGGTGAAATTGTAGCACTTAGCCAAATTGCGAAACAGTGTAGTGTGTCTATTGGCGGAAGGCAATACACCCTTCGCCGCCAGAAGACTACAGGTAGCAATACGGACATACCACGACCTCGTAAAACAACTAAAAGTGATGATAAATATATCAGAGTTACCATTAAAAGAAATAGATGAAAAACAGCGCCCCAAGTTCGTGCAGAATTTGTAGAAATGAACGCGACAACAATATATGTTGCCACAGTAAAAAGGATACTAACTGAAGCCGGCTTAAACGGTTGTGTCACAGCAAGAAAACCGGTTCTAAGGACCATAAATAAACAGAAGAGACTTTAATGGGCTACAAAAAAAAGTAATTGAACAACGGAAGAGTGAAAAAAGGTGTTATTCACCGACGAATGGAAGTTCGAGATTTTTGGACCCAGAAGGAGAACATTTGTTCGCCGATTTGTAGGGGAAGCGGCAGTCCAGCAGTGTGTTCTACCTACAGTTAAACACGGTTGAGGTTCTATTATGGTTTGGGGATGCTTTGCTGGAGATAGAGTTGCGACATTGTGAAAATAGAAGGATGTATGGATCAGAAGCATTACCACCGCATACTTCAGAATCATGCAATACCAAGTGGATTGCGCTTAATAGGGAAAGGGTTCACCTTACAACATGATAATGACCCAAAATATTCGTTCAGCATACTGTAGGAACTACATTGCAACAAAGGAAAAACAGAAAGTACTGAAAGATGTGGTATGGCGTCACAAAGCCGGCCGCGGTGGCCGAGGAGACTAAGGCGCTCCAGTCACGGTCTGCACGGCCACTACGGTCGGGGGTTCGAATCCCCCCTCGGGCATGGATATTTGTGCCGTCCTTAGTCTTAGTTAGTTCATAAGTAGTTTGTAAGTTTAGGGACTGATAACCCCGTAGTTAAGTCCCATAGACTTTACAAACATTTTGGCGTCACAAAGCCCCGACTGTAATCCCATTGAAATGGTGTGGGATGAAGTGGACAGCCTTGTAAGGGAAGTTAATATATCCAGCAAGGAACTTCTCAGAAAATTTGTTAAAGATGTGTGGATACCTACAAAAACTGATTGGCCGCATGCCTCGAGTTTGTGAGGCTGTCATTAAAGCCAAAGGAGTATACTTTGATGAAAGTAAAATATAATGCTTGTGATTGTATTATATATGTGTAAGTTAATATAATCACATTTTGTGAGAAATAACGTTTGATTTGTATTGCAAATCTGAAATACCATTGGTGTATTGAGATTATATTCCACTTTTGCCGCTTTTGTACCAATAATGCAACCTGATCTAAATTTGCTATTTGTATGATGTTATTAAGCATACTGCACATGTTCCCAAAGAGACAGAAACATTTCAACAGTTTTTTGCTGTGAGACCACTTTAGTGATTATAATTTGTTCCAAGGAAGAAGTGGCTGAAATATTCCAGCAACAAGACACTTTATTACATGTGTTGAATGTGGGCTTCCATTTCCTTGAGAACTGGGGGATTCGACGCCTATAGCATCCACAACAACTCAGTCAATTTGCTAATTTTTTACAATGCATCCTATCAATAAGAAACGAAACATTTTGTATATGTGACCTGAAGGGGAAAAATCAGTAAATAACATCACAGTTACGTTATACAGAATGTTATTTCCCAAGTGCCACTCTTATATCGCCAAATAAGTACACTTATTTTTTTAATAGGATGCATACATTGTAGAGATGATAGCCATTACATTAGCTACGATGATGTATTCAACATATCTCAACAGCGCTCTATCCACCCCGCCCACTGATAATAAGGGTGATATCATGACAAGCAAGGCATCATCATCTTACACATTTCCTCTCTCTCTCTCTAGCAGCCTGGTGAATGCTGCATTCTATCATTGCATGAAGAGCTTGCACTGGGTTGGTGGGAGCACTAAAAATATCAGAACATATAATAACAAAATAATAATAAAGCATAAGAGTCTAATTACTTGTCTTCAGATGTGAGTTACATACCTCAAAAGAAAGTGGAAGGTCCATTAATGTAGTTCATTGTTGTGGCTGGGCCATTCATTCACATGCTTACATATATTTTCATTAATATGATGGAATTCCTATTTCTGGTCACATTCTATAAACTGCACTAAATCAGATCTATCTCCTCTCAGCATCCTCAGTATTGGTTTTTGTGAGGCGGTACAAGCAGACCCAGTGGAGATTTCAGAAATGATACGCAATTTTAAGATAAACAGTAATCTCATTATCTTGGCATGCACAGCCAGGTAATGCATCTTCGTTGCATTTTGATGCATCATCATTATTTGCTGAACAGTATCCCTGCCCTGCATACATCACTCGCCCATTATAATCTCCTTCCAAAACTGATATAGCAGATTGTGGGAGCATTCCTCTACTTGGTGCCTACAAGAAATACGCTTCTTGAAGTCTCCCCTGTTGTAAGCAATGTCTTATCAATTGAACCCATTACACATAGACCGCGATTTACCAAACCATTATATACATGGATTGCAGCTGGGATGCAAGTCTGCATGGCTGTAGCTGCTCTGACGTGCTGTGACCTGCCACTTCTCATAGGACATGAAGTTCTGCTGTGTTTGCTACACGTTTAACCCTGTATTCCCCTTGCTGCCACTCTGCTGCCAGCAGGTAGAAGAAAAGGCAACTTGGCCTTAACATCATGTCTTGCTAAGCATATAGTTTACAGAATTAATTACAATGGATGGAAAGTCTGATAGATGCTGACCTCGGGGAAGATCAGCTCGGATTCAGGGGAAATGAAGGAACACGGGAGGCAATTCTCACCTTACGATTATCTTAGAAGATAGATTAAGGAAAGACAAACCTATATTTCTAGCTTTTGTAGATTTGGAGAATGCTGTTTACAATGTTGATTGGGATACACTGTTTCAAATTCTGAAGTCAGCAGGGGTAAAATATAGGGAACAGAAGGTTATTTACAACTTGTACAAACTGCTGTTATTAGAGCTGTAGGGCATGAAAGGAACGCATGGTTGGGAAGTGAGTAAGACAGAGTTATCCAATGTTATTCAACTTGTACATAGAGCAAGCTGTGAAAGAAACCAAAGAGAAGTTTGGAGAACGAAATTGGAGTTCAAGGCGAAGAAATAAAAACATTACGGTTTGCTTATAACATTGTAATTTAGTCAGAGACAGCAAAGGACCAGAAACAGCAATTGAACGGAATAGCAGTGTGTTGAAAGGAGCATATAAGATTAACAAGAACAAAACAAAGGTAATGGAATGCAGTCTTAGAAAATCAAGAGATGCTGAAGAATTAAATTATGTAACGAAACAATGAAGGTGGTAGATGAGTTTTGTTACTTCGGTAGTAAAATAACATATGATAGTCGCAGTACAGGGGATATAAAATGCAGAATGGGAATCAGAAGAAAAGAGTTTTTGAAAAAGAGAAATTTGCTAACATTGAATACTAATTTAAGTGTAAAGAAGTCTTCTCTGAAGACATTTATGTGGAGTGTTGCCTTGTACGGAAGTGAAACTTCGACGATAAATTCTTTAGACAGGAAGAGGATAGTGGCTTTTGAAATGTGGTGCTACAGAACAATTATGAAGGTTAGTTGGGTTGATCGTGTAACTAATGAAGAGGTACTGAACAGAATTTGGGAGAAAAGGAATATCTGACATACCTTGCCTAAAAGAAGGGATTCATTAATAGGACACATTCTTAAACACAAAGGAATTGTAAATTAAGCATTGGAGGGAAACGTGTGGGTCAAAAATCGCAGAGGAAAACCAAGAGACGAATATAGTCAGCAGATTCAAATGGCTGTGGGTTGCTGTTCTTATGAGGAGATGAAAAGGCTTGCTCAGGATAGAGTAGTGTGGAGAGCTGCATCAAACCAGTGTTCAGACTGAAGACCACAACAACATCATAGTTTACCCAGACATCTTCAGGTTTACAGATGCCCCATCTGCATCAATTCCTAGCAGACCAACTGATCATGGACATCAATTAGCATAATATTATCACAAAAAGGCTCCGTAATGGGTGGAGGCACACTTAAATGTTTATTTCCAAGGATAGTGGTATTTTTGGTGTAATTCATGATGCCAGTGTCAGTAAAAAGAGTGTCCACATCATTGGCATTATAGCCACTTCCAGGTCAGTCGTGACACCTCTTTTGGCAAAAACTTTCTACTGTCATTAGGTACGCTAGGCCTGGAAGTAGTTAATAGGTGCTTACTTTAGAAATGTTTGGCATTAATTTTTATGGTCTTTGATGTAAATAAAAGCCGTGTGGGAGTAGCCGAGCGGTCTGGAGCGCCACGTTACAGATCGCATGGCGTCCCGCATCTGGGGTTCGAATCCCTCCTCAGGTTAATTACTTAGTTTAAGTAGTATTAAGTCTAGGGACTTATGACCATGTTCAACATAAAATTACATTATTTTACATAAATATTGCCCTTTCCTCACACTTTCTGTAATACAATGGTATCTTGGCTTAAGAAACTGTCTTAATTTAGGGTATTACTGGGTTTTATTCTATGCACCAGAAAAATGTGTATGTGATATGGTGTGGTACAAACATTACACTAAGTACACAATTTTATGTAGGTTATGTTAACACACCAATGATAAAAAGAGTCAGTAGCCTTGATGGAAATGGTAGAGTGACATTTAACTAGCGTCACAAACGTGGGAAATTGACGAAACTATGCAGTGTCTATACAAAATAGAAAACTATTATTTTTTACATACTTAGCCAGTTTTGCCATCTTTTGAACATGTGATTAAGCTTGACAGGACACATTTTCAAACTAAGTCAATGCTGACATCTATTGAAGGCATGATAAAGCTAGAACAGTACACAGTTTTCATGATAATGATTTATTCTCAGTCTAATTTGCCTCATTTCAGCTGTTATTCAGCAGTGGTGACAGAGGGGAGGGAATTGAGTTCTAGGAATTTAGAGATGCAAATTATGAACATTTGAAGCCAGTGGTATTGGGTTTGGGGGACAGGCTTGATGACTGCATGTAGTGTAATGGTGTAATCTAGTACACACAAGGATGGGGCACCCTCCCCTTGAAATGTGATGCTGTAATATGACACCGCTAACAAATCAGAATTGCAAGAGTGAACCTTCCAGTGTAACAGAGAAATGTGATGAGATATGTTGATTCTTTAGCTGAATGGGATCGCTGGAATACTGTAAACAACTTAAACTGTGTTGAGATTTCGCTTGATGTTATTTTGATTATAATAGCCCATTCTAGGTATGGATTTCTTAGCAGGTTATGACTATTATATTATTACTACTGGCAACCGACCTGTCTTCGCATTTGTATCTGAGCATATATGCTTACTTTCTCTGTCGTAGTATTGTATCAGCTTGTTCCATTGAGCACGTTCGTAACATTACAAGGTAATGTTCATCCTCCTATGTTTGATGTATTTTATTTCGAATTCTACAGATACTTGAAAATTCGTCGAACTATTATGAGACTTTGCAAATGATTGGTAAAGGAAGGGAAGGAAGAAGGATAGGAAAGAAAGGTTTGACAGTGGCCGCATTTGGACGTTGATATTAAGCAATGGCGACAAGTGAAAATGTGAGCAGGACCGGGAATCGAACCCGGGTTTCCCGCTTCGGGCCAGCGGTCGCCTTAACCACTTGGCCACCCGTGCTCCCCTCCCGTCTGTCTCAAATTGCCACAAGTCGCACGCTATGTTTGTAGCGCCCCTATCGTCCATGCCCTCTTACAATCGCCATTGCGGATTCCCGTTCGAGGTCGGACGTATGACCGCATCTGCGGTGAAATAACTGAAGCTAACGCCGTCTTAGCGTTTAAATACTTATTGTATTGGACGTCCGAAAGAACAGACACCACACCAATACAATAAGTATTATGAGACTGGTACAGTTTGCATAGTTTAGGTGTATTTAAAGTCAAGTATTAGTCTTTATTACAGTCTGAATGACGAAACCTCGCAAGCGTCATATTGCGAAACACCAAACGACTTTTCCCATAATACGGTAAATTGCTTAAGTCACAGAATGTATAGCTTTTCCTGAGAGTATTTACGGACTTTAGAGGGTTGGATTGGTGGTACCAATGAGCTTAAATTTCATACAGAAGCTAACACACGAGTTACAGCACTCCTAAATTCACACTACATTTTAAACTGGTCAAATTAAAGAGAGTAACAAATCTATGATTTTTCAATGTGGATATTAACATTTTCTATTTGATTAAACACTTTTATTCTTTATCCGCAGTTTGTTTGCGAAAAATACAAATTAAATATGCTCTAATGTGTTCATCTTTGAATTAGACGAATTGAAGAGACAAAACACTAAATAGGAATTATTGCAATGCGTATGTGAAGTACACTCTTAAGTAGTCGTAAGCTGTTTGCAGTTCTATTACTCTTCAAATGAGGCCAGGAAAGCAATTCGCTTTGTAATAATTACAGGTTTTTTTTTTTAAGATAAAATGTTAAGAAAGAGATGGGTAGCAAATATTAAATAGGAGGAATGATTTGCGACCAAACCAGCTACATCCACTAAACTAACTTTCAAGATAAGTACACGTCCAATGATGAAAGGTGTCTTTTGCCCAAAGGAATCCCAGTCGTCTTTAATTTTTGACAACATTTTTAAAAAAGGAGTAAAACTTTCGAAAGCGTCCAGAAAATGAACTTCCAACAATTTGGAAGATATTACTGTTAGGAAGTAGTCAGCAACACACGAGTCTCATTTTATATTTTACTCTTCTTACTGTATAATCTCATCTTTTAATCCTTTATAATACCAATAGCGTTCACCCCCCCCCCCCCCCCGCCCCCCCGCCCTCCCCCCCAAAAATACTCTTTGAGTGCTACGGTAAAGTTTGTAAGCCTTTCCTAAGAGCATTTATTGGTCTATTTCGTGAATCTTTGCTCTCCACACTCACCCACTGAGACGTACCTTAATGAATTACACACCTCAAGATTCCTCGGGAATCAAACCGTCCATTGACAAAAATGCGTTCAGCAGTTTTGAGTTTATCGACAGGCAGACAGACACGGCGGTAGGACTTTGTTTAGTTGTAATATGTATAGATGTGGATTATTATTATTATTTCCAGCTTCGTTACGTTACGCCGATGTCAAAGAGACTAAATGGCGCTCACTGCACGTTTCGTAGTAATAAACCAGGCTTGACTCTAGTTAAAAAGTGACTATTCAGAAAGACATACATTATAGCGCGGTACATTGAGTCTAGCCACTTGTCAACAACTTACCGCACGGAAGTCTGTGGTGCTGTTATTTATGGCATGTTTGCGTGCGGAAATGTGCGCGCCGAGGAAGAGCACGCATAATGACGCTATTACACGCTGTGGGTGTGGTTAAGTGTATTAAGCAGATCATAAGCTGAAATAATTTGAATACTCCGGTTGTTTTAAGAGCTATTATCGTATTCTTTCTATGTGATTAAGCTTTCAAAGATTTCGTATTGTTATTAATTTTATGAAATTAGGTCCATCACATTATGTTAGCATATTTATAGGAGAAATAGTAGTAAACAAGTCGCAGTGAGCGCGCGGTTGCTCGCCGTCGGAGGTTCGAGTCCTCCCTGGGGCATGGGTGTGTGCGTTTGTCCGTAGGTTAGTTTACCTAGGTTTAAGTAGTTTGTAAGCTACGGACTGATGACCACGCAGTTTGGTCCGATAGATTTACAAACATTTGAACATTTTTTAAGTCGCAGTGTCAGTATAGCTAAGTCATTTACTTGAAACATAGTAGTAGTAGTAGTAGTAGTAGTGGTAGTAGCATATAAACAATCAAGAAGTGAATGTTCTGTTAGATGTACATACTAAGATCAATCTAATTGCTGAATTTACATATACATATTTTGCTTTGGTGTGATGAACCTTCTATAGACACCGTTATATCCGTCACAGAAGTGCTTGAGTTGTGACCTTGCAAGTCAAATCAGGTAATGAAACGGAGAACAAGTTTCATCCAGCTGTGTTACTTGGTTACATTTAACGTTAAGTTTTTCCCGCCAGTGTCACTGACTCATTATCAGATGTTTTGATCCCGTTATTCTGTAATTTGTCCGCTTAACATTGGGATATCAGTTGTTTCATCCGAGGTTGAGTAATTCGTCACTCAGTAGCCACCGTCATCCCTATAGGGGCTGCGCTTAGTACATTGACAAGACAACCTATTGGAAAGTAGATGTGAATCCATCGAACCGGTACTGACTTCGGAGGTGCGGTTGGTCGAGTTATTATTGAAATAAACATCGACAGTCTGTTTATCTTTATTTTTTCAGAATTACCCTTTTACTTGGAAACCACTTTCGATATTAATATCATCTTGACCTGCCACCGACCACTACATACAGAGAATACCACGATAGTATGTTCACCGTATACTATAGGACCTCTTTAAAAATGGCTCTCCTGTAAACCTTGAGAACATACTTACATATGCGTACAGCATACATGGTTATCGTACTGAAGCTTTATTTGGAAGCCAGTGCTAAACAGGTCCTGGATTGTTCTGTGAATATACTGAAGGCGGATGGTCGGGTAGATAGCGTTGTTTGTCAGTAAACTTACAGGTATTGTACCTCAATTTTGCAATAATCCACACCCCACAAATACCACCACGCGCACTGTTTGTTTGCATGAAATCAAAATACATTAACTTAAATTGAAATTAGTTTAAAATATAAACAATGAAAAAGATTATTATTCTCAGCAACAGACAATATTGCAAGTAAAGTTTTCTCAGACTGCTACATAGGAAAGACTGCAAGTAACTTTCACACCAGATACAAGGAACACAGCAGCTGTTCACAAAATAATAGTAATAATAATAATAACGTGATGCCTAAACTGGCTTAAAATACTTTGTTTCAGCAGATATAGGCTACCGTAATAAGGTCTTTCATATTACTGAATGTTAATGACTGGTATGTCAACCGTTATGATAACAGAATGCTATGAACGTCAATGGCTAACCTTTGAGTCATGGACTTTTAGTAATATGCAAGATCTGAAGATAATGCCTAGATATGCCGGAAGCGATTGAATAAAACTTTTTGGAGCGATCTTAGGCAAATTGTGATTTTTCGCAGTTTATAAAAGAAATTAAATCCGCCAAGAGGTTGACACATAGTCAGAAATGTACGTTACACACACGACCAGTACGCAGAAACAGCGGCAGTAACACGCCAAAGACAGACTCTCACAAATGTTGAAGATCTTAAGAAACTTCCAACACTTCACTAAATCAAATTCAATGCATTTTCAATTGGAAATATTAAATTTTTTGTTCATCATAAATAGAATGGAGAAATTATTTTCAATGAAAAAGTAAGCCTCATGAACCAAAGACATTGCCGAGGTAGCGTGGCTTACGTGTCTCAACGATACACGTACCATAGATGCAACCACAGCGGAGGGGTTCAAATGTTTGTTAAGCTTATGGGACTTAACTACGGGGTCATTAGTCCCTAAACTTACAAACTACTTATCAACTACCTTATACTAAGGACGGCACAAATATCCATGCCCGAGGGGGGGGATTTGAACCCCCGACCGTAGTGGCCGTGCAGACCGTGACTGGAGCGCCTCAGTCCCCTCGGCCACCGCGGCCGGCTGTGGTTCCTGAAGAGGGGCAGCAGCCTTTTCAGTATTTACAAAGATTATCTGTTAACATGGCGTTGCCATGCTGTTACTGCGAACGCTTGAAGGCAAGGGGAAACTACAATCGTTAATTTTCCCGCGGACAAGCAGCTCTACTATATGAATATATTATGATGTCCTTTTGGGAAAAATATCATGGAGGTAAAGTAGTCCCCCATTCGGATCTTCCGGCGGGAATTACTCAGAAGATGTCGTCATCAAGGAAAATGAAACGGACATTCTACGGATATGAGAGTGGAATGTTCTAATCCTCAATCGAGTAAGTAAGCTGAAAGAGAGAGAGAGAGAGAGAGAGATATAGGTATAGGTTAAAGTTAGATATGATAGGGATTAGTGAAGTTCGGTGGCAGGATGAACAGTATATTTGGTCAGGTGAGTACAGGTTTATAAGTACAAAATCAGTCGGTGGTAACGCAGGAGTAGATCTGTTATGAATAAGAAAATAGGAATGCGGGTAAGAAGTTGCTATGAACAGCATAGAGAAAGCATTATCGTAGCAAAGATAGACACGAAGCCAACACCGACCACAGTAGTACAAGTTTATATGCTAACTAGCCCTGCCGGTGATGAGATGATCGAAGGAATGTATGAGGAGATAGAAGAAATTATTTTGACCCTAAAGGAGAAGAAAACGTAATTGTGATGGAAGACTGGAACTTGTTAGTAGGGAAGGGAAGAGAAGGAAATGGACTGGGGAAGAGGAATGAAGAGGAGATCGCCTGGTAGAATTTTCTGCAGAGCACAATTTAATCATCACAAACACTTGGTTTTTAATCATCATGAAAGAAGGTTATATACGTGGAAGAGACCAGGAGGCACCGGGAGGTACCAAATTGGCTTTATAACGGTAAGGCAAAGGTTTAGAAACCAGGTTTTAAACTGTAAGATATATCCAGGGGCAGATATAGACTCTGACCACAGCTTATTGGTTAAGAACTGCAGATCAAAACTTAAGAGAATGCAAAAAGGTAGAAATTTAAGGAGATGGAACCTGGACAAAGGAACCAGAGGTGGTTGAGAGTTTCAGAAGGAGCATTAGGCAACGATTGGCTGATGCGGAGGAAAGTAATACAATAGAAGAAGAGAGATATTAGTAGGAAAGGCCACAGAGGCAGAAGGACATCGACTAATAGAAGTGCTTGGATGACACAGGAGATACTGAACTTAATTGATGAAAGGAGAAAATAAAAAAATGCATCAAGTGAAGCAGGCAGAAGAGAGTACAGACGTCTGAAAAACGAGGATCACAGGAAGTGCAGACTGGCTAAGCAGGAGTGGCCTGAGGAGAAATGCAAGACCGTAGAAGAATGTATAAATAGGGGAAAGATAGATACCGCCTACAGGAAAATAAAAGAGACATTTGGAGATAAGAAAAGCAGCGATATGAATATCAAGAATTCAGATGAAAAACCGGTAATAAGCAAAGAAGGGAAAGCTGGAATGTGGAAGGAATATATAGAAGGCCTGTACAAAGAAAATAAAGTTACAGTATTCTAGAAACAGTAGACGAACTAGAGGAAGATGAGATAGGAGACACTATACTGTGAGAAGAATTTGACAGAGCACTGAAAGATTAGAGTAGAAACAAGGTGGCTGGAGTAGATGATGTTCCGTTTGAACTGTTATTATCGTTAGGAGAAGCAGTCATGAAGAATTTGTTCCATCCGGTATGCAAGATGTATGAGACAGGGGAAATACCCTCAGACTTCAAGAAGAATATAGTGATTCCAATAACTAAGAAAGAAAGTGCAGAAAAATGTGAAAATTACAGAACTATCAGTTTAATAAGTCATGGTTGCAAAATACTAAGACGTATTATTTACAGACGAATGGAAAACTGTTTGAATCCGACCTTGGGGAAGAACAATTTGGATGTAGGAGAAATACATTAAGTCCTATCTTAAAAGATAGATTAAGGAAAGGGAAACATACGTTTTTAGCATTTGTTGATGTGGAGAAAGCTTTCGACAATCTTGACTGGAATACACTTTTTCCGATTCTGAAGTTAGCAGGGGTAAAATATAGGAAGCGAAGAGCTATATTCAATTTATACAAAAACCACATAGCAATTATTAGAGCCGAAGGGCGTGAAAGGGTTGCAGTGGTTGGGAAGGGAGAAAGGCAGGGTTGAAGCCTTTCCTCAATGTTGTTTAATCTGTACATTGAGCAAGCTGTGAAGGAATGCCAGGAAAAATTTGGAGAGGGAATTGAAGTCCAGGGAGAGGGAATAAAAAAAAACTTGCGGTTTGCTGATGACATAGTAATTCAGCCAGAGACAGCAAAGGATATGGAAGAGCAATTAAACGGAATGGACAGTGTCTTGAAAGGAAGGTATAAGATGAACTATAAAAAGAGTAAAACAAAGGTAATTGAATGTAGTGTTAGAAAATCAGGCGGTGCAGAAGGAATTACATTAGGTGATGAGACAATAAAATTAGTAGATAAGTTTTGTTATTTGGGTAGCATGATAACCTTATGGACAAAGTAAAGAAGATATAAAATGCAGAATGGTTACGGGAAGAAAAGCTTTTCTGAAGAAGCGAAATTTGTTAACATCAAATATTAGTTTAAATTGTAGGAAGTTCTATTTGTCTGGAGGTAGCATTGTGTGGGAGTGAAACTTGGAGAAAAGATGAGTGTGGTGCTGTAGACAAAGATTAGATGGGTAGATCACGTAACTAAAGAGGAGATGCTCAACAGAATTGGGGACGAAAGGAGTTTGTGATATATCCTGACTAAGAGAAGGGATAGAATGGTGGGACACACTCTAAGACTTCAATGAATCGTCAGCATTAGAAGGAAGTGTGTGGGGTAAAAGTCGTAGAGGGACGAATATAGTAGGCAGATTTAAAAGAATGTAAGTTGTCGTACTTATTCTCATATAAAGAGGCTTGCACAGGACAGGGTAGCGTGGAGATCTGCTTCAAACTAGTCTGCGGAGTGAAGACCACAACAATAACAACGATGAACTAATCACTTAATCGCCTCAGATGTCGCCTCTGAAGATGACAGCAACAACAAAGATGAACTTATCGATAATCGCCTCAGATGTTACTCTTACATATAATAACTACAGCAAATTAAATATCTGTTCATTCCTGCACATAGAATATTTACAAGAAAATATTATATAAGGTATGTACGATAGTTTAAGAACTTGCGGTGGCAGGATTTAGGTTATAATTAACATTATGATTTAAACAACGATATATGAATAATGGAATATGTCTGACAGTATCCGATCTCTTCTGAAAGTCTTCTGTAAAATAACTTCACACCATGTTTTGATTAGACGTTTATAATCAAGGTCAGCGATTGTTTGCGTGTGTGTGTGTGTGTGTGTATACACCGATAAGCAGTCAGACAGAAATACTGTTTTCTGACATTCATCATCATCCATAGGCGGATCCAAGGAAGGGGAGACGGCCGAAAGGTCGTTCGCCACCCACAGCCCGACTGCAGAGGACTCTTCCCTGCACGTCTCCCGCCACACCCAAATCTACATTCGCTATGCTGTCTGTTTCCTATTACCACACCCAAGGAGGTTAGAATATAAAACCTCCTTGACCACAGCCTACTCTTTCTCGATACCTCATGGTCTCTTCTCTCTGATGCGGGAATACAGTATTGTGGCTGCGAGCATTACAGAACAAATAGGCTGTGGTATAGGAAAGAGACAGCATGGCAAATGGAGATTTGGGTGTGGCGGGAGACGTGCAGGGAAGACTCCTCTGCTGTCGGGCTGGTCACTGTGTCCTCGGTGGCGGAGTGGTCAACGCATCTGCCTAGTAAGCATGAGGTCCCGGGTTCGAATCCCGGCCGGGCACAAATTTTCATTCGCCATCCTTTGGTATTCCATCTAAACCTAGTACAATGATGCCATACGTGAAGTGATCGTAAATTGCAATTTATTTCATTAAATGAACGCTGTAACGTCGTCAAAAATATATAATTGTACTCTTTAATTCCTTCTTCCCTGCCTTTCGAAGACTGCTAATTACGCTCCAGAATGGTTTTCCCGCAGCTTGACCCATAGTTTATAGCTTATTTCCAAAGTCTACCCATGATTTCTACTTGAATTCTGCAATTATCCGTTTGACTTTGTTTATTTCTCCAACATAACTTTCCCTGTCTGCCTGATTTCTGGTAAGGAGCCATTTTTTTAAATGCCTTCTATTCTTTTTACAGGCTGCCTTTACTGTGTCATTCTATCAAGCTTTCTTCCTGCCTTTACACACTACTGTTCCAAGACATTCTCTAGTCACTTCTAGTAGTGTGTCCCTGCAGAACTATCTGCAATATTCCCATCAAGTGAGACAGAAAGCAAATAGCATTTCACAATACGAAAATTTTATGGTATCTTTGTGAAGCTACATTAAAAAACAAGGTGTAATTATTATGATCTCAAAACACATGCGAAGAAATTCGTTACAGAATATGTAGGTTCGCGAGTGAGTTTACTGTGACGCGTGGTATGGGCGTCTGTGCACGGCACTAGCCAGCTGTCAGCTATCGATTCTACCGCACAGGTGTGGGGAGTGGGGGGAGGGGGGAGGAGCATGTTATGCGTGGACATCCCTGAGTTCTCGTTCAAAGCACGTGTTCAACACCGACTTTTTACTGATTTGCTGACAGATCTCAATACCGCATTGTTCAGTTCGCCTATAATTACAATACCATTATAGCAAAGACACTTCACTGTGGATGTCGGAATACTTTATGAAATTAATTGATTGTGAAGCTGTAAAGTATCCTTTGGGTGAAAGCAAAAACATTTGTTCAAGCGAAGATTCTGGCAGCTATTGGGATTAGCCTATTAAGGAAGCAGTTGAAATGAAACTAGCGAATAACCTCATAAATAGAGATCTCCATCTGTTTTCGCTTATATTCTACGTGCTGTCTCCCCCTCTCTTTTGTCAAGAAAACAGTGGTACGGAATTAATGTTGCCTCACCCATCGATTAATGACATTCATCATAGATATTTCTGACGTTTATCATCTTTGGTTGTGTGATAGTGCTGCTGCTTACTTGTCCGTAGCCTGTTATCTTTCTACTTTCATTGAAAATCCAGGTATTAACTTCCCATGCACAGTGCTACCTCTCTGCAATATCACGTTGAAAAAATGGCTGGGTGTTCTTCTATCGAAATAACAGCGGTCGTCAATGCTCCACCCGGTTGCATACCGGTATGTCGGTTGAAAATTTACTTTCGAACAAGAAAACGAAGTGAGAAAAATTCTAAATCGTGACAGAGTAGGTACAATCATTCAAATGACTGTGTTGCCCGTAAAAGAGTAAGTTCAATCACATAAATAATTTTGATGATTAGAATTATCGGTAAAACCCCCGAATTCCTAAAGCATCGAATTCTAATGAAAAGAACTGCTTCAAACGTCACATTACCGCACAAATGATTTAATGTACTAAGGGCTTGACTCGTGACTTTTGAACCAAGGAAGATTTTTATGATATTCTGGATCGGAACCAGGATTTAAATTTGAATAATAGTATCCTGTTCATTATCTGATGAGAATCTAGACAAAAATCACTAAGATCTTCATTACTTGTCGAAAGAAGTCTATTTCTTCATCTGTTAGACCCATACCACGTCTACGAGACCTAAAGATTAAATTATGTAAGGGTAAAAAAAGGGATAAAAATGAGATTGACGGAAACTGTAGCATGGCTAATCAGGAGAAATTACAGCACAATTTACCGACAGTTAACTTCTATTTACGAAATAAATTTAAATTTTTGAGCATTCTAATATGTAGGGTAAAATTTATACAATAAACATTTACTAGAAACTTTTGTACAAATCCATTTGCAAGGAAAATTAGACGTAACACAAAACAATTCAAGTCTACTTACATGACAGGCAGCGCGGTGCAGATCTGCTGCCGGCCGCGGTGGCCGAGGGGACTGAGGCGCACCAGTCACGGTCTGCACGGCCACTACGGTCGGGGGTTCGAATCCCCCCTCGGGCATGGATATTTGTGCCGTCCTTAGTATAAGGTAGTAAATAAGTAGTTTGTAAGTTTAGGGACTGATGACCCCGTAGTTAAGTCCCATAATTTTATCAAACATTTGAACATTTGAACTAGCTACAACTAAGGACGGCACAAATATCCATGCCCGAGGGGGTTTTCGAACGCCCGACCGTAGTAGCTGTGCAGACCGTGACTGAAGCGCCGCAGTCCCCTCGGCCAGTGCGGCCGGCTGTATGAAATTCATCGGGCTATTGTAGAAAGTATGAGGTACAAGATAAGATATTGCGACAAGAATTTGACAGAACTCTGAGAAGACCTATGTCGAAGCAAGACCCCTGGGATGGACGACATTCCCTCATATTGAAGTCTCTGGGAGAGCCAATCATGATTATTCTTCCTGGTGTGCAAGATGTTTGAAACAAGTGAAATATTCTCAATATTCAAGAGGTATGCAATAATCCCAATTTCAGAGACAGCAGGTGAAGACAGATGTGTAAATCACAGAGCTGTCAGTTTACTAAGGCATGGTTCCAAAATTCTAATACTAAATATTTACGGAAGACTCTAAGAACTGGTAGAAATCGACCTAAGAGAAAATCAGTTGGATGTAGGCAATACTGACCCTATTTTAATAAGACAGGCTGAGGAAAGGCAAAACCACATTTATAGCTTTTTTTTTTTTTTAATTGATATACATGCGGAGTACACGGTATACTATATCCATGCGATTTTGATGTTTTTGAAAGTTGAATAAATGAACAAGTGAGTAACATAATTGAGGAAATGTTCTTGCACCAAAAACGTAAACTAAACAACATATATAAATGCAGTGAACCAGAACTATAAAACCAAAGCAAAACTTCTCTGAAGGAGTAGTAAATCTATCTGAAACAGTTATGTTTTTTTGGATGGGCATAGGCGTGCACTAGAAACTCAGAAACTTCACTGACGTGATTGTTAAGGATTAATTGAGGAATAGCTAAAGCGGAAATACGACATTTGCATCATTGCGACAACAGTGAGCATTTAGAGAAAAGTGGTAGCATATTTGCACCAGCGCTGCCGCTCGATGGCTAAACTTTTGATTGTAATAAAAAATAAATAAAATAAAAAGAGGGAGGGAGATAGAGTAGCGTGCCTTTGGCCGTTGTCGAGCGCTGCGGCTGCGGCTGCCTGCAGCTTGTCGGATGGCCGTGTCGGCTGGTTCGCATTCAGGGCCGCGGCGGCCGTACAGTTACGTAAGGCGGGCCACTTGCACAAGCGAGCGCGCGCGCGCACTTCCTGGCCGCGGACGGCCGCCAAGGCTGCCACTGCCGCGGTCGCGGGCGGCGCTGTGCTGCCAGCCACCACTGACGGCACCCAACCTGCCGCCGCAGGCTCCACGCCTCTCTCCGTCTCCTCCTACTGTGCTCCACTTATTTCGCCCCTCCGTAACGACACCGGAGGAAACGTTAACCACAACCAGGGAAACATCGCGCTGGCATTATGTAACAACGCCCCTACCATTACGGGAGCAGTTGAGATATCTAAGTTCTCAAGTACTGTCATCGTCTGAATGAACTGAATGGTTCGACGTCTTTCTGTCAGAGTGGAGGCAACAACATTACGGCATTATTGTGGTAATAACAGAAAGTTACTGCAGAGGAGTGCTGTTGAGTTGTCTTTACTCTACCAAGCACTTTGGTTCAGACACTGTGGTGAGCAGGTAGTGCAATGCAACAACAACGTGACTTACCCTAAGCTATGCCAAGGAGAGCCATAGGAAGGTTGGAAACGAGACAGACACAGATAGATATCGAAGTGTCCAAAAGTGTAATTTCCAGGACCTGGAAACAGTTAAAAGAAAGAAAGGCCAAGGTCTTCCACGGGTACATCAGCAAAAATGTTCAGCTTATGGGACTTAACTACGGGGTCATCAGTCCCTAAACTTACAAACTACTTATGAATTAACTAATATTAAGGACGCCACAAATATCCATGCCCGAGGGGGGATTCGAACCCCCGACCGTAGTGGCCGTGCAGACCGTGACTGGAGCGCCTCAGTCCCCTCGGCCACCGCGGCCGGCCGCAACTACGGTCGGGGGTTCGAATCCCCTTCGGGCATGGATATTTGTGCCGTCCTTAGTTGTAGGTAGTTCATAAGTAGTTTGTAAGTTTAGGGACTGATGACCCCGTAGTTAAGTCCTTTAGGCTTAATTTAAAAAAATCAGTCCCTAAACTTACAAACTACTTATGAACTAGCTAACACTAAGGACGGCACAAATATCCATGCCCGAGGCGGGGATTCGTACCCCCGACCGTAGTGGCCGTGCAGACCGTGACTGGAGGGCCGCAGTCCCCTCGGCCACTGCGGCCGGCGGTACATCAGCAAGAGATGACCGTTATCACCGGTCGAGACAGGAGGCTGGATGCAATTCAGCTGCAACGCAACCTCCGGGCAGGAACAGGACGCGCGATATCCACACATACTGTACGAAATCACCTTCAGGAACGTGGTCTGTACCCACGGAGGTCTACGGTGTGTGTCATTAATACCACGACACCGTTTAGCCCACAGAAACCGGACTGATGAACACAGATGAGTCAAGATTTTCGTAAAGTGTTTGTAGGCATATTTGACGAAACTATTGTGGTCATCATTCCCTAGATTTACAAACTAAAGACACACATATACCGATGCCCCATAGAGGACTCGAACCTCCGACGGCGTGTAAACGCGCGCTCCGCAGCAAGGCCCTTTATCGCAAAATACCTTGGAGTTATATTACATAAACGCCTTACATGAAAGCAACATATTGAAGACCTCAGAGCTAAAATCTCGCAAAGACTTGGAGCTCTCTATCCCATCATTAATGAAGGTTCAGAACTATCTATCGCAAATGGATTGCTCATCTTTCGACTTTACATACCACCACTCTTTGATTACACCTGCGAGGTATGGGGCTCTGCAGCAAAAACCCACATCCAGAGACTTCAAACCCTACAAAACAAAGCACTGCGACGAATATATCATGTTTATCCAATGTTCCCTCGTCGACCTCTCCACGAAGCTACACCAAAGGCACAAGAAGATAGCTCTCAGCGTCTTTACCAGCGAACCCAGGCATCGCAAAACCACCTAATACCTGGGTGCTCCCACACGACTAAGAGAACGTTACAAACGACCAGTTGTGCTGCTCAACCAATGAACCGATCAGCACAACCAGAAGACATTGTATTGCCTATCCAAGGCACTCATCTGTAAGAAATGTAAATAATGTATAAAAAGTTGTAAAAATAGTTCCCGCCAAAACACATATGCCAAACAAAAATAAAGAAGTCCATCCCTCACACACTCACTTCTGATGTAGAAAATGCTCATACGAGTAAACACGAGGCCCAATAGCTCACAGATAGCCAGAAGATGCGGAATGTGCGCCTTACAACCCTCGGCCACGCCACCGCGTCCAAGATTTTTTGTTCAGGAGGACAATCGTCTTCCCCTCATATGGAGAAAACGTGGAACTCGCAACAATGCTGCTGGAAACATCAGTACATAATGGTGGTGGACGAATAGTGCGGACGTATGGATCTCCATGTCGTTCAAAATGGCGCTCTGGCCACTCAGACGTTTAGAGACGATATGCTTCGACTTTCTGTTGTGCCTCACGCTGGTGCCGTAGGAGACGGGTGCCTGCTGGTGGACCAAACACTATATATATATTATGGGACTTAACTACGGGGTCATCAGTCCCTAAACCTACAAACTACTTATGAACTACTTACGAACTAGGACGGCACAAATATCCATGCCCGAAAGGGGATTCGAACCCCCGACCGTAGTGGCCAAACACTTCTCTCCACAGAACTGCACTGGTGGACAACGTCCTTGAAGCTTGGGTTATTGAACTGACCATGTCTGGGATGAACTTGACAAACGCATTGCAGACAGACCAGCCATTCACACAACAGTTTTGCAGTCGTGAGTTTTCCGCCTAGCGGGACGGACGTGTGGCGGCCCCGGACGAACGCCTCGCTGTCAACAAGGCTGTTTACGTGCGCTCCAGGTTAGTCGCTGCTGCCAGCGCGCTAACACTATACTATTTGCTTTGTGATTTGAAAGACAACATGAGTACTCAAACTTACCAAAGAAAAGACACAGTGAAATTCATATTTGACCGAAGTTTCATTCGTCCTAAAGCTATGGAGGTTAGAACGTGGCTTTCTGAAAAAGTGATGAAAAATCCAGATGATGTTGTAGGTGTACATTTGTCGATTGTGAGTCCTGCTGCTTATGTAAAGCTCTCGAGCTGTGATTTATGTGCGTCAATTGTCGAAAAATGTGGAGGAACAATGAAGTTTCATCATTCTAACGGCGCAATTAGTGACGTTGTCGTATCATTTGCTGGAATGGGAATACGGACCGTTCGTGTATTCGAACTTCCTTTCGAGATACCGGCTGCTGAAATAAACAGAGTCCTTCAGGCGTATGGTAGAATAATATCAAATGTTGAGGAAAAGTGGTCTGAACCACACATGTTTCCGGTTTTAAATGGTGTCCGCCAGATTAAAATAGAGCTGCAGAGACACATTCCATCTTTCGTAAACATTTGTGGGTATAGGGCCCTCGTTATCTATGACGGTCAGCCGAGGACATGCGCACTGTGTAATTCCACTGAGCACATTCGTGCTGAATGCAGTAGGCGGAGAGTCCCGCAACTATCAAATGCCGAGGGTACCACTACAGGGCCTGTAGTACAGATGAAGTTAACATACGCTGCTGCCGCTTCGCAAAGAAGACCGATGGCTCAGGAACTAGTAGAACAGGGAGACTCATCTGTGGTCCAGGACAGTAGCTCAAGCAACATGGATGTGTGCGATGCTGTGCAGAATCAAACAGTTCCCCCACAGGTCGCAAATAAAGTAACTGTAGAACATCATAACGAAAACGAAACTGTTTTCGAAGAAGGTCTATCCACACTCCCGGTAAATGAACCGAATGTTTCCCCTGTTTCTTCTACACAGGTGGAACCTGCAAGCGATAATTTTGGAACATCTGCCCCTCAGTCCACAGTAATTTCCATTCATGAAAAAGAAGGATTAGGAAATGGGGGACACTCAGAAGTTCCAGAGTGTCATTTGAATGACGAAGAACATGATGACAGTAATGCGAACAGCAGCACCATTGACAACCAAATAGCGGACGACAGATGTGACACCCCATCAGGTGCTCAAGAGATTAGTACACAAATGGCACAGTGTGCCACAACCGAATACAGTGATTATACCGAATTAAAGGAAAATCCTCTGGCAGTGGTTTCATCACCGGATACTTCCGAAAAGTCGCCAGATACATCTCCAGAGCGGTCCAGGTCGCCCAGGAAATCTCGGAAACGCAACAAAAAGCGGAGACTGGCTCATCAAAATGCAGAAACCTTGGCTCCTCCGCTAAGGGAGAGGCTACGTACCATCAGAGCAAACGCAAAGGCGGGTGAGGGAGATTCACTGGAGAGAATCGACGACAGACTGAACGTGGATACCAGAGTACTCGAAGACGCCGACGCGACCAGACAAGGACCAACAGGAACGGACAATTCATCCTTTACTCTAGATACTCGTTCTCCCGCATGTCTCTCTTGGGCAGACGACAGGGAACAAGATGATTTCCTTGCGGAAGCAATAAATGAAAAGACCAATTAAAATAGTACAAAGATGGAAGTATGTGACAATTTCAGAGACAAGAGAAACCGGAATTGCAGTACTCCTAGAATATAGCCAGATTGTCACAACCGCTACTTAAAATGCAGCAAACTTATCACATTACGACCTTAAATGTGAACCGGATCCGAAGTAATACCAAAATCGCTGCCCTTAAAGACTTCCTTTACCAATCGGATACAGATGTTGCGTTATTACAGGAAGTACTTTTTACCCGCTTAGACATCGCGGGATACAAAGAAATTTTAAATGTAGCCCCAGAAAGATCATGTGGCACTGCCGTACTAGTCAAGGATGGAATAGAGGTCACCGATACGTGCTTTTTAGACTCCGGGAGAGGCATAAGGTGCAAGATTTTAAATATTACTGTCATCAATGTATACTTACCATCCGGAACCAATGCTCGCCAGGATAGGATCAATTTCTTAAAAAATGATATCGTATTTTTACTGAAAGACAATCCTGCCGAAGTTATCATTGGCGGAGATTGGAACTGTGTCATAAACAGAAAGGATCAACAACCGAATTTCAATGTCTCCAAAGAACTAATGAGCCTCGTGGAGAATTTGCAGTGGAAGGACGTATGGGAATTAAAACACCCAACGTCTGTCAAATTTACGTACTTCAGCAACAAAGCGCAAAGCAGGATTGATCGGATATATGTTTCATCAAATTTTGGGACTAGTATCAGTGCAGTCGAAGTAATACCCACCACATTTTCCAATCATCTAGCGGTGAGGTGTAGCATCGGACTCACGAAGCAGAAGACATATTGTGGCCGGCCTTTATGGAAACTAAACATTGACATGCTTCCCGAAACTGCTTTAGCTGAGCAAATAGACGAAGCTTGGCAGACGTCTTTAAGACAAACTAGCAAATATCGGTCCACTATAGATTGGTGGACGCTTTGTGCAAAACGGAAACTAAGATTAACTCTAATGTCATACGGACGCGAAAGAGCTAGGTGGTTTAGAGACACTGTAGAATTTCATTACTCTTGTTTGAGGGATCTCTATGAAATGCCAATGTCAGAGGCAGTCAGAATCAACATCAATAAAGTAAAGGCTACCCTGATCAGTCTCAAAAGGAAACAAATGGAAGGACTTCGAATAAAATCGTGTGTGCGAACTACGGTGGAAGAAGAAACTGCATCGCTTTACCACCTAATTCAACACGAAAAGAATAGAAGGAGAACTTTTATAGAGAAACTCCGCACTGAAGACCATGCGATTTTAGAGCAACAAAAAGATATTTTAAACGAGGCTCACCGATTTTACAACTTGTTATACAGTGAAGAACACTATACACCGTCCGACGCAACGGAATTATTCAGAGACAGTGGCATCGAGAACAGCGTAACTGAGGAACAAAATAGATGTCTCAAAAGTGAAATAACGTGCGACGAGGTTCTAGACATACTCAAAACTGCACCTGTCAAAAAATCGCCAGGCCCAGATGGTTTACCCTTAGAGTTTTATCTAACTTATTGGCACATCATAGGCAACAAATTCACAGATGTCATTAATGATGCATTAAATGGAGCGCATGTTCCTGACGAAATGAAAGAGAGCGTTACTGTACTATTGCCTAAAGGAAGGAACAGAGAAGTAAAAGAACTGACACAAATGAGGCCAATTTGTTTAATGAACTCTGATTATAAAATCATAGCTAGGGTAATGAAAGAAAGACTTCGACCTGTCCTGGATAAAATAATTGGACAACATCAAACATGTCTTTCTGGTAGGAGTATTTTTAAGACTGTGTCCGAGTACAGGGACATCATCGGGATTTTTTCTACAACCTTGGCCAGAGCAGGCATAGTTTTTATAGATTTTTCGAAAGCCTTCGACAGGGTGAACCACGAATATTTATTCCAAACAATGAAATACATGGGTTTTCAAGAAAATTACTTGGTTGTTTTACGAAATATTTTGAAAGGAATAAAAACAAAAATTTTAATTAATGGCCATTATAGCAGACCAATAGAGATAAAAAATGGCGTCCCTCAAGGCAGTCCGTTGTCAATGCTATTATACATTGTTGCCCTGGAACCCTTATTACGACGGCTTAACAATGAGCTAGAGGGTATAACTATATTAGGCGAAAGTCGTGCAACTAATGCTTACGCTGATGATGTTGGCGTACTTGTAAGAAGTTCAGAAGATGTAGAAATACTGATGGAACTCGTTCGGCTCTACTGCAGTGCTACAGGAGCCAAAATAAATGAGACAAAGAGCTCGTTCTTAAATCTTAACGGATTCACAAATGTTAGACTAGAGTGGGCGCCATCAGTGGACCATCACACAACCTTAGGTATCACATTTTACAGAGATCCTTTAAAGACCATAACTATAAATTGGAGGAAGACATCAGCAACTATTCGAGGTGCACTAATACTAAACCGAATTAGACATTTAAACCTGATTCAGAAAATTAAAATCATAAACTGTGCTGTTCTCTCGAAGGCAATATACGTGGGACAAATATTCCCCATAACTATAGACATTTCGAAAAATGTCATGACTACACTTTGCCGATATATTTGGCAAGGTGAGATCTTTAGGGTGGCCGTCACTACGATAACACTGAAGCCTGAAGATGGAGGCCTAGGACTCACTGACATCCGTCGTAAGGCTACAGCACTTTTCATTAAACGAACTCTTCAGATTATAGAAGCTTATCCAAACAGTGTCACATCCGGCCTATTTAATGCCGTAAAACCCGAAAGCTTGCAACCACCTGTCAATATAAATAGGATACATTATAAGTTGAAGCACATTCGGTGCTTCTACCAAGAGACAAGTTACCTGCATAGTATCATGGAAGATAAACGTAAACGAACCTGCAAGTACATAATGGACCATCTTAAAACGAAAGAAAATCGAAATAAAATGGAACAAATGAATCCAAATCAAAATTGGAAGTCCATTTGGAAAAATATTCATAATAAAATATTGCCTTCAGATGTGCAGACAGCATGGTATAAGGTCGTAAACAATATCATCTGTACAAATGACAGACTGTATAATATTGGGAAAACCAATACCAACGTCTGTCAGAAATGTCCAGCAGCAGACACCATAAAACACCGTTTTGTCTGTAAAGGAAACAAGAATATTTGGGATGATGTAAAGAAACAGATTGCCTTTGTAAAAGGCACCGATGGTAGAGAAATCACAATCAATGATATACTTATACCACAAAATGTCTCTTCTCCCGAACAGAAGAATAATGCTATTGTATGGCTGACTGGCCATTACATAAATTATGTCATTCACAACAGAGGCGACGATAATATTCTGGAATATGAACGTAAGAGGAAAAGCCATCAAAAACGCTTTGGATATAGATTAAAAGCATTGTTTGAGAGACAGGGTGTGGGATAAGGTAAAATAATGAATGCATGCTAAAGTAGGGGACAGCTGCTGGGGGTGAAGTACGGTGGGGACGTCATGGGCCCCGCGGCCGCTACGGTAGCCGTGAAGGCCTCAGCAGAACCCTGAAACGGCAATGCTGCTACCGAAAAACGTGACATAAACACATGACGAGAAACTTAATTTGTCGACAAAATGTCGGATCAAGTATCAGGCTCAGGAAAATACATTAAGATTGAAAGATAAAATATTTGGAAATTAGATATCAGTAGAAATTACTACATTGACATTTGAGGAACTTCTTTTTCTTTTATGAATCAACAGTTGAGAAATTTTGTTTTGTTCCGTTCGCCATTGAAGAGGCATTTCTTTATTTAACATACATATTTGGTAACAAATCATAGCAAAGAAGCTAGCCGAAGAAGGCAAAAAAGGTGAGAGCATGGATGGGCTGTAAGGGGAGAAGGGAGACTCAAAAAAAAAATAAAAAAAAAAGAATAAAAAAAAAAAATAAAAAAAAAGTAGCGTAGTACGCAGCGTGTTGGCGTGTGACGCAGATAGTCGTGGTTCGGTACCTGCCACTACCAAAAAAGTTTTTTTCTCTTTTTTTCCTAAAAGGGTTACGTGTTGTGTGCGTAGATATTATCCAATAGTAGAGTCGTAATCATATCACTATAACTTTTTATTATTTACATTATTATTTTTGACCGAAATGTTTACAAAAAATTATAAAGCTACAGAAAAAAAAAAGTGGTGTAGGGGTCAGCGCAACTGCCTAGAAAGCAGGAGACCCGGGTTCGAATCCCGGCTGGTGACAAAAAAAAAAAAAAAAAAAAAAAAAAAAAAAAAAAAAAAAAATTGGCGCAGAGGATAGCAAAAAAAAAAAAAATAAAAAAAAAAAAAGGAGACTGAGGAGCTTCAGTCACGGTCTGCCTGGCCACTACGGTCGGGGGTTCGAATCCCCCCTCGGGCATGGATATTTGTGCCGTCCTTAGTTGTAGGTAGTTCATAAGTAGTTTTTAAGTTTAGGGACTGATGACCCCGTAGTTAAGTCCCTTAGGCTTAATTTTTAAAAAAATCAGTCCCTAAACTTACAAACTATTTATGAACTAGCTAACACTAAGGACGCCACAAATATCCATGCCGATTCGAACCCCCGACCGTAGTGGCCGTGCAGACCGTGACTGGAGCGCCGCAGTCCCCTCGGACACTGCGGCCGGAGGTACATCAGCAAGAGATGACCGTTATCACCGGTCGAGACAGGAGGCTGGATGCAATTCAGCTGCAACGCAACCTCCGGGCAGGAACAGGACGCGCGATATCCACACATACTGTACGAAATCACCTTCAGGAACGTGGTCTGTACCCACGGAGGTCTACGGTGTGTGTCATTAATACCACGACACCGTTTAGCCCACAGAAACCGGACTGATGAACACAGATGAGTCAAGATTTTCGTAAAGTGTTTGTAGGCATATTTGACGAAACTATTGTGGCCATCATTCCCTAGATTTACAAACTAAAGACATACATATACCCATGCCCAATAGAGGACTCGAACCTCCGACGGCGCGCAAACGCGCGCTCCGCAGAAAGGCTCTTTACGCAGAATACCTTAGAGTTTTATTAGACAAACCCCTTACATGGAAGCGACATATTGAAGACCTCAGAGCTAAAATCTCTCAAAGACTTTTAGCTCTCTGTCCTATCATTAATGAAGATTCAGAACTATCTATCGCAAATGGATTGCTCATCTTTCGACTTTACATACGAACACTCTTTGATTACGCCTGCGAGGTATGGGGCTCTGCAGCCAAAACCCACATCCAGAGACTTCAAACCCTACAAAACAAATATATCATGTTTATCCAATGTTTCCTCATCGACCTCTCCATGAAGCTGCAGAAGATCTCGAAGTGCACCAAAGGCACAAGAAGATAGCTCTCAGTGTTTTTACCAGCGAACCCAGGCATCGCAAAACCACCTAATACGCGACCTGGGTGTTCCCATAGGACTAAGAGAACGCTACAAACGACCAGTTGTGCTGCTCAACCAATGAACCGATCAGCACAACCAGAAGACATTGTATTGCCTATCCAAGGCACTCATCTGTAAGAAATGTAAATAATGTATAAAAAGTTGTAAAAATAGTTCCCGCCAAAACACATATGCCAAACAAAAATAAAGAAGTCCATCCCTCACACACTCACTTCTGATGTAGAAAATGCTCATACGAGTAAACACGAGGCCCAATAGCTCACAGATAGCCAGAAGATGCGGAATGTGCGCCTTACAACCCTCGGCCACGCCACCGCGTCCAAGATTTTTTGTTCAGGAGGACAATCGTCTTCCCCTCATATGGAGAAAACGTGGAACTCGCAACAATGCTGCTGGAAACATCAGTACATAATGGTGGTGGACGAATAGTGCGGACGTATGGATCTCCATGTCGTTCAAAATGGCGCTCTGGCCACTCAGACGTTTAGAGACGATATGCTTCGACTTTCTGTTGTGCCTCACGCTGGTGCCGTAGGAGACGGGTGTCTGCTGGTGGACCAAACACTATATATATATATATTATGGGACTTAACTGCGGGGTCATCAGTCCCTAAACCTACAAACTACTTATGAACTACTTACGAACTAGGACGGCACAAATATCCATGCCCGAAAGGGGATTCGAACCCCCGACCGTAGTGGCAAAACACTTCTCTCCACAGAACTGCACTGGTGGACAACGTCCTTGAAGCTTGGGTTATTGAACTGACCATGTCTGGGATGAACTTGACAAACGCATTGCAGACAGACCAGCCATTCACACAACAGTTGCAAAGCTGGAATTTGGATATTGCACGTATGGAAGAATGGCTAAACATTCCTCAAGAGTTGATTCATAATCTCCTAATGTTCATGCCACGCAGATATGCCGTAAGTTGCATGCCGTTCTAGATGACCGCACATGATATTAGAGGGCAACGAAAAAGACTTTTTTAGTATTATGGTAGCCCGATGGTGCCTCACTCTAAGTAATTGCTATCTAAACCTGTAATAAAGATTATAGATAGTAAAATATCATACTGTATCAAATGCAACTTACAGTTGTACCATTATCTGAATAAAATAATTTCCAAATACAAATTTTTTATGATATATCACTTGATCTCCGAAGTGTTTTGGGCAGTGTAGATACATTACAACTAAGAGACCTAGGATATAACCTTTTAAATACCTACCGAGGCCTGAGTTACAGGCTATATCTCCCCACTGTGTATAATACTGGGATGCTATTCCAATGTTCGAGTGTATCAACAATATGATAGGAATTAATAAGAGGGTCGTCAAAATGGGACAAGGCGGAGTTTGTTCAAAAAATGTTCAAATGTTAGTTAAGCTTATAGGACTTAACTGCGGGATCATCAGTTCCTAAACTTACAATCTACTTATGAACTAACGAATACTAAGAACAGCACAAATATCCATGCCCGTGGGGGCATTCGAACCCCCGACGGGGAACGGCCTCGCGCATCGGAGCATAGCGCCTCAATGCGCGGAGTTTGTGTTAGGGACGCAGTCGCGCTACTGCAATCCATTTCGGTGCGTTATCCGTAGTGTCAGCGTGGCACATTATTACCTAGTGCGGACGAGTTGTCGGCCTTGGAATAAAGGTTTCATCCTATATTTATTAGTTTGTCATATCAAACCATAGCGCATGCCGTTCTGTAATGCGGTTTATCATCTGGAAGACTGGACTGTCCACAGCAAAATAATCATGAATAAGCAGTCATCGGCCGTCCGAGGACTGCAACAATATGGAACTTTTTAACCACTCCTCCGATCCATTGTAGACAGTTTGGCGTCATATTCACCTTTATTTCCCTCCGATTCAATGTCCAAGCGACTTGGTACAATTTTGACTGGGAAAATATGCCACAAATCAACATCTCACGCCATCGGACTGCCCTTTTCAGAACTTTACTGCTTCATGGACGCCAGATCATACCAACATGGCTGACAATGCCACTAGTGACGTCTGGAAACTGGGTGAATAGCTCGTTGCATGCTGCCTCTGACATTCGCTGAACTCGAGTTACCCGAGAATTTTTATCCACCGCTCGCTTCCGTGAAACTATATCTCACACCATCTTATGACTCAAAGAATAGACGTACGTTGACATGTACGGTAACTGATCACCCTTTGACTTCTGGCAGTACCTGCAATAGAGCGCTGCCCACGTCATCAGACGTTCTTTGCTGTTTACCTCCATCTGCATCCGTACTCCGTAAGCCACCTCACAATTTGTGGCGGAGGGTACTTCCCATACTACTGTCACTTCCACCTATGCCAGTCGCGTATGGTTCGCGGGAAAAACGACTGTCTTTATGCCTCGGTGTTGCTCCTAATCTTTCTGACCGCTTCGTGAGATGTACGTAGGAGGAAGCAATGTACTGGTTGGCTCTTCATGAAACGTACGCTCTCGTAACTTTGACAGAAGCCCGTACCGCGAGACGGAACCTCTGTCTTGCAGCGTCTGCCACTGGAGTTTCGTAATCATCTCCGTGACGCTTTCGCGCTTACTAAATGAGCCCGTAACGAAGCGTGCTGCTCTCCTTTGGATCTTCTCTATGCCTTCTATTAACCGCAGCTGGTACGGATCCCACACTGACGAGCAATACTCAAGCGCTGCTCGAACGAGTTTTTTGTAACCTACTTCCTTTGTTGACGGACTACACTTCCGCTTTCTGAAAATTCTTCAGTGAATCTCAGTCTGGTATCTGCCTTACCCATGACTGATTTTATATGGTCTTCAATTTCAAATCGGCCCTTATGGGTACTCCGAGATATTTTAGGAAAGTAACTGCATTCATTGTTTGTCCTGCTGTTGCGTAGTTGGGTAGTAAAGGATTTTTCTTTCTATGTAAACGCAGCAGTTTATACTTGTTTATGTAGAGGTTCAATTGCCATTCCCTGCACCAAGCATCAATACGCTGCAGATGCTCTTGAATTTGGGTACTTTTTTCCAGTATTATGCCTTCTCGATGAGCTACAGCAACTTCCGCAAAAATTGAACTTCCCATGTTTTCTACGACGTGATCTATATACATAGTGAAAAGCAACGATCCCACAACACTCCTCTGAGGCACGCCTGAGATAACCTTAACGTGTGAAGACTTCTCTCTTTTGAGAATGACACGCAGCTTTCTGTTGGCTAGGAACGCCTCAATCCAGTCACACAGTTGGTCTGATAATCCACATGTTAGCACTTTGTTCGTCAGGCGACGGTGCGGGGCGGAGCGGAGCCGAAGGCCTTACGGAAGTACACGGCATCTGCCTGAGATCCAGTACCTACATGTCCGAAAGAACAGACATCACATCAATATAATTAGTATTTACACGTGAAGACGGCGTTATCTTCAGTTACCTCTTCGCAGATGCGTTCATACGTCCGACCTCGCACGGGAATCCGTAATAGACGGTATGGGTGCTACAACCATAGCGTGCGACGTGTCGAAGTTTGAGACGGGCGGAAGGCGAGCACGGGTAGCTAAGTGGTTCGCAGGGCGCCATGGCTCAGCGCGCCCGGTCAGAGGGTTAAACGCTGTCTGCCCGGCTCACATTTTCACTAGTCGCCATTGTTTAATTTCAATGTTCAATGCTCTAATGCAGCCATTGTGAATCGTTTCTTGCCTAATCCTTCTTCCTTCTCCAGTTTTATCTTTTTAATAAAAGTGATAAATTTCAAAAGTCAGAGAATAAATAGCTTTTACAAGGGGTCTTCAAGCATCTCAAAAACTACGAACCGTGTCCAAACGTACGAAGGTACGAAACGTCTTAAAAACTAGGCCTACAGAACTTGCAATAATCCGCTTTGGGATAACGTAGTGCGACTTGACTTCCCCCTAAAAATTTGAATGCTCTGCCCTTAGCAGGCAAGCTGATGCTCACCGCCTTTTTCGACGTCCGACCTCCGACACTTATCGATTTCCTCATGCACCGAAAACTCATTAATTGTGACGTGTATTGTGAAAGAATCTGTATCCTATGCTAGTACATCAAGAGCAAACGGTCTGAGTTGCTCATGGAGTGAGTGATTCCGCTTCATGATAACTCGCTTCCACACACGTCTCCAGGGTCACACAAAGTAGGAGCTGCTTGATCATCCGCCATACAGCCCGATCATGTCATCCTGTGACATCTATCCGTTTGGTCCGCTAGAAAACATCTCACACGGAAGCGCTTCAACTCGGACGACGAACTATAGGACACAGTAGAGGACTGGCTCTTGACACAACCACAGGAATTCTGGGTTCAGGGAATCCATCGCCTCGTTAAACAGTGAGATGGTTGTGCTCAGTCTGTGCTGACTACTTTTGAACAAGGACTTCAGTAATACCCAGGATGTCATTTCGTACATTTTCATTTGCCAGGCACTTAAATGTGATTTGCAGAGTATCCCACGTAGATGTAGATTCCCGCTCGTATAAGATCAACATTGATGTTCAGCTGTTCCATACATATTTCGAATTAGATACTTAAAATCGATAAATATATAAAAATACACATTTTTTTAAAAGTACCCTATGTTCGTCTTCGGCGTTCAAGCTATCTTCATACCCAATGTCATCAAAGGTTAAGCGGTTTAGTAGTGAAAGCCTAACAGACAGAGCTTCTTTCGCATTTACAATATTGGTGTGGATTTGGTTGCTGTACCAGACGGCGTGATGGAGTGGAAGTATGTTATAAGTCGTGTAGCTTCATTCACACTAATGTCATGAGCACCACCAAGCACAATAGCACCTTTGTGTAATTCGGTCACGTCTTCGCGACTGTGCTGAATCCATACAAGCGACTGGCAGTAACGCCATTTCACTGCGTGAGTGCGCGACATAACCGCTTCCTGCCGGTGTTACACCATCTGCAGCACTTCAAGGCGTTAATGAGCTTTTCTAAAAGCATCTGATGAGCTTGTTTGCCACTTGCCACTTTCAACAGCCTTAAGAGCAACACGGCGCCGTGGTAACCTATCACACTTGCTTTCCCGAGGACGGCGACTGAAATTCCGTCCGACCTTTGAAATTTCTCATGATTTTCCTAAATCGTTTTAAGTAGATGCTGGAATAGTTAATCGTGTAACAGGCCACTTTTTTTCATTGTGTGGGTTCCTGTAGTCATGTCCTAGTTCATGAACCACGGGCAACGTATGAGTGGCCAAGTAAGTGGTCCTGACAGTTTGGATACCAGTCACTTTGGAATAAGGTTGCTCAGACGGCAAAAACTATCAAATCCACCGGTTAGTCTCTCAACCATTTGGGGTAAAACCCAGTGGGGCCCTGGGCTAGTAAGGCTAGCAACCTGCTTCCCAGGTACTTCTATATCATGCTGGCAACAATCAGAGCAAAATGCCTCGGACCTTTGGAGATGATGGAGACCCACCTCTAATTGACAGACCAGGGACTGCTTAGATACGACTGGCAAACGATCGGGAATGAGATGGGGAGCTATTAATATTAGTGGGGATTACAATGGGAAGAAGGTAGAGCTGGTAGAGGCTTCAAGTAAGATGGGGTTAGATGTTTTAGCTGTTAGTGACGTTAGAGTAAGGGGAGAGAAAGAGGACGAAGACGGAGAATACACGGTCTACCTGTCAGGGGTCAAAGTAGGAAGAGCACAGTGGGGTGTAGGATTTTACATCAGGAAAGCAATCGAACCCAGCAAAATTGCAATAAGGTACGTAAATGAACGACTGATGTGGATAGATTTGGCCATCACCAGCAACAAAATTAGGATTATAGCAGTGTATTCACTCTGTGAAGGGACAGATCAAGATGAGATGGACAGATTTTACAGCGCACTTAGTGATGTAGTTGTTAGAGTGAAGGATAGGGATAGTGTTTTACTAATGGGGGATTTCAACGCCAGGATAGGAAATCGAACAGAAGGTCATGGAAAGGTAATGGGTAAGTTTGGAGAGGATATGGAGGCCAATAGGAACGGAAAACAGCTCTTGGATTTCTGTTCTAGTATGGGCTTAGTTATCACAAACTCCTTCTTTAAGCATAAGGACATTCACCGCTATACTTGTGAATGAAGGGGAACGAGATCTATCATTGACTATATAATAACAGAGCAGGAATTTAAGAAGACAGTCAAGGACACATTTGTTTTCAAGGGGTTCTTTGATGATACTAATCATTATCTAATCTGCAGTGAAATTGGTTTTGTGAGGCCAAAAGAGCAGAAAGTCAGATCCACGACTAGAAGGATAAGAGTGGAAAAGCTGCAAGACAAGGAAATTAGGCACATATATATAACAATGATCTCGGAAAGGTACCAGTTAGTTGAATGTAATGATTTACAGTCACTGGACCAGGAATGGGCAAGGTACAGGGACACACTACTGGAAGCAGCTAGAGAATGTCTTGGAATAGTAGTGTGTAAAGGTAGGTAGAAGCAGACAGCCTGGTGGAATGACACAGTCAAGGCAGCCTGTAAAAAGAAAAAGAAGACATTTCAAAAATGGCTCCATACTAGAAATCAGGCAGACAGAGTAAGTTTTGTTGAAGAAAGAAACAAAGCCAAACGGATAATTGCATACTCCAAGCATAAATCATGGGAAGACTTTGGAAACAAGCTAGGAACTCAAGGTCAAGCCGCGGGAAAACCATTTTGGTTCGTAATTAGCAATCTTCGAAAGGGAGGGAAGAAGGAATTAACAAGTGTTTTGGACAGGCAGGAAAGCTGCTAGTCAATACTGTGGATGCATTGAGCAGATGGAGGGAATATTTTGAAGAATTGCTTAATGCAGGTGAAATGTTCAATGATGTGTCAGATATTCAGGAAGAATGGGATAGGAACGAAGATGGAAACAGGATCTCATTTGAGGAAGTGGAGAAAATGGTCAGTAGATTACAGTGCAAAAAAGAGGCTGGGGTGGATGAAATTAAGCTGGAACTCGTCAAATACAGTGGAATATAAGGTCTCAAATGGTTACACAGGATAATTGAAAAGGCGTGGGACTCGGGACAGGTTCCGTCTGACTGACGGAAGCGGTAATCACGGCAATTTTCAAACATGGAAACAGAAAAGTTTACAACAACTATCGAGGTATCTCCTTAATTAGCGTTGCAGGCAAAATATTCTCAGGTATTGTTGAAAGGAGAGTGCGACTATTAATTGAGGACAAGTTAGATGAAAATCAGTGTGGGTTTAGGCATCTTAGAGGCTGTCAGGACCAGGACGGCAGGTAATGGAAAAGTGCAATGAGTGGGACAGGGAATTGTATCTATGTTTCATAGATCTAGAAAAGGCTTATGACAGTGTTCCTAGGAGGAATCTACTGTCAGTTCTTCAAGATTATGGTATAGGAGGCAAACGTTTGCAGGCAATTAAAGGGCTTTACGTAGACTGTCAGGCAGCAGTTAGAGTAGAATAAAGCTCATGGTTCATGGTAGTTTCAGGGGTAAGACAAGGCTGTAACCTGTCACTACTATTGTTCATATTATTCATGGATCATATGTTGAAAACAGTAGATTGGCAAGGTGGGATTAAAATAGGTCAAAACAAAAGAATAAGCAGTCTCGCATACGCGGATGACTTAGTTGTAATGGCAGATTCGATTGAAAGGTTGCAAACTAATATTTCAGAGCTCGATCAGAGGTGTAAGGATTATGATATGAAGATCAGCATCTCCAAAACGAAATTAATATCTGTGGGAAAGAGATTTAAACAGATTGAGTGCCAAATAGTAGAAACAAAGTTAGAACAGGTAGACAGTTTCAATTACCTGGGATGTATTTTCTCACAGGATGGCAACATACTGAAAGAACTGGAATCGAGGTGCAGCAAAGCTAATGCAGTGAGTGCTTATCTAAGATCAACTCTCTTTTGCAAGAAGGAAGTATGTACCAAGATTAAGTTAGCAGGGCACCGCTCAATCTTTCGACCAACTTTTATGGGAGTGAAAATTGGGTGGATACAGGTTACCTTATTCATAAGGTACAGATATGAAAGTAGCAAGAATGATTGCAGGTACTAATAGATGGGAACAATGGCAGGAAAGTGTCCACAATAAGGAAATCATAGAAAAACTGGGAATTGGGAATGAACACCATAGATGAAGCAGTTTAGAGCGAACAGGCTGAGATAGTGGGGTCATATTACACGCATGGGAGAAGCAAGGTTACCTAAGAGACTCATGAGCTCGTCAGTGGAGGGTAAGAGGAAGACCAAGACCAAGACCAAGAAGAGAGTACCTAGATTCGGTACAGAATGATTTTGAAGTAAAAGGCATTACATCAGACGAGGCATCAATGTTAGCATTGAATAGGGGATCATGGAGGGATTTTATTATAGATACTTTGATCCAGACTGAACGTTGAAAGGCATAATCAGTCTCTAATGATGATGATATTGACGATGATCTTCTTAAAGCTTTTTCAACCTTACCGAGCGTTTTACCAGCTGACGTCATCCTTACTTCAGCTTCCTTAATTAACAGTTTTAAGAATTGTAATATTTGCCAACAGACCTGTCCTTTCTTATATGAATGAGGTCTAGATTTTTGTTCTACCAAAGTTGTACCAAAAACTTCAGACGCCTGTTAAAGAAATCCTGTATTCACATTTCATTCCTTCTTCCGTTCCACAATGAAAGTTTTTAATTGGAGAATTCATAACAAAAACAACCTCTGTCAAAAATTTTCATTTTTCAAGAGAGCGAAAAATCGTAATCAATATTTAACATCGTCTTGCAGTCAATTATATTGTATGTTACTTCTGAATGCGTAAAACTTTTTTATGTCTCTGTAAAAACTTACTTTTCAGTGTAGCCAGTAGTATTTTTCACTGCCATAAGCTGTTTATGTCAGAATATGTAACTGGGATTATGAAGAGCCGGCCGGGGTGGCCGAGGGGACTGCGGCGCGCCAGTCACAGTCTGCACGGTACACTACGGTCGGGGGTTCGAATCCCCCCTCGGGCATGGATATTTGTGCCGTCCTTAGTGTTAGCTAGTTCATAAGTAGTTTGTAAGTTTAGGGACTGATGACCCCGTAGTTAAGTCCCATAAGGTCTACAACATTTCAACATTTTTTTTATTATGAAGTAAGGACTTTATTATACCTTATTATACTTTATTTACCTCATATAATGTAAATTTTTAGAAAACTAAAGATTAAGTTACACTGAAGTTATAGAGAACTGATCAGATAAACTTTCACTGGTCCTCTCCACTACTGTCGTCAGATTCAATCATATCCACATTCGGCTCATCCTCTTCCTCTCCACAGACAAACAATTGGTTGAAAATATTATGGCTGTCACGCGTAAAAAAGTGAAAATATAATACAGCCCCTTAGACTTCTTAATCGTGATTACATTACTGAACATAGGACTTAAGTCACGTGGAATCTCTAAATGCAGCCGTACGCCAACGTCCTGTGCAGTTGTCCCTCATGAATATGTAGTTCGTTCGCCCTTTCAAATTAACTGCTTTTTTCGTAGATAGTTTGAAGTAGTTCTCAACAGCTTCCTTCAAGTTGAATATCACTGACTGGTCTACTTTTCAGATGTGGAAATGTGTTGTATGTTTTCTACGTGAGGCAATGACCGTATCCTAGTCATCAAAAGAGCAGATGGAATAAATTTACTGGTGGAAAAAGAAAATGCAGACAGTGCTTACCTGCAGTCATCTCTAACACATTTAGGGTAACAGTTTTGCGACGTTATTAAGGAGTTCTTCGACTGTCAGATTTTTCTTCTTTATTATAGCTTCTGCTTTTCAGGCCACTGATCACTGCTTCGAGATTCATTACAGAAGCACAGGCACTGTACTAACACTTGCCAAAGAACACACTGAAATAATACAACAAATACTACGGCGGCAACAATGAAAATTGAGGTTGCAATGTCGCCTGGTTTCACAGAAAAATAGCCCTTGTCAAATGACGTAGGATGCTTTTTTTTTCAGATATTATGTTGACAAAGGCAGTTTTTGTAGAACCATCATAGGGTCCTTTCTGATTTCAATAAATCGTGAATCTCGGGGACGGCCACAAAAATGCGCTGGAATAGCGAAAACGGAAGAAATGGCAACAGTTGTTTTTGTTAGGAAAGTTTTCAATATCTCCAGTTGCACACTGAAAGTTTAAAATTTCTACCCTTACTACCGATTTTTACTAACTAGTCTGTTGATCTAGCGTCATTATCAACCGCTGTCAGCCGTTTTTGGTCTAATCAACACATTTATCGTTCAAATTTCCTACCCCAACGAAACTTTAACCTGCTATCACGTCTGACAACGAAATCAATATAGAGATATACCCAATCATTCCAGCCTTCTCACGCTCTTCTACTGCATACGAGGGTTGGAACTTAAATACTAGCGACACTGATGTGGAGACACTATGCTATTGTCGCTGATAGCACACGCTGTTGACTTACCTACCTTACCTCCCAGCAAATGGGCTCGTCCGTTCCACGTCACCGGCGTGCGCACAATCGAGCGAAACACAGTCAGCATAGTCGCCGACTATGGGTATGCTCGGTTGCTTAAGCATACCCCAAAATTAGAGTGGGTATGCTCGGAATTCCCCACTGAAAATTTGGGTATTTTTTTCTTACGATATATTTCTTGACTCATTTTGTGGAGACCTTTGATACCCTATAGCATCTGATGCTCAAGTATAAATACAAAATTTAACAAATACGGCGCGAGAGCTTTGCGAAGTGTGAAATCTAAGTTTCGCTGTGTGATGTGCACGTGTTATGGTTAGCAAATCAGAAAGCAGAGTTAGAGTAAAGCATATTAGCTGTAGTTAGCTGATCAGAACACAGCAGCAGTGAAATTGAAAAATATTCTCGTCACGAATGTTCGGTTGGGCAATTTCAGCCTTACTCTTCTGTTCCAACCTAACAATGACCTCGGAGTTTGCGATATAATAGGGAAAATTATTTAATGCTGTTCCTGCTCTATGGTTGAAACATTATTGTATGTAATCTTGTCCGTTCAATCAATTAATAATCCTCGTAAAGTGCATTCTTTATAATGATGACATATTGGTGAAAAACAAATCTACTTTTGACATGCAAGAGAGTAAATATGATTCCTGCTCATTTCATTGGTAGCAATTTAAACTGCACTATCAAGTCCCTGCCTAAATATATACCCTAAAACAGTGTCACATTCGCATACAAACACCCAAGTATATGTGCCGCCATAGCATCTGGAGGCATACCTTTGCGTCTTACTATACGATATCCATAACCCTCAGTTACTATCTTGAGCTCATTTCTGACCCCAGAATGAACATTATCTAATTTATCTCTGTAATGGTGGCGCTCTTGCTCAAAACGTTTTATGTATTCTCTTAGAAGTCAGTTACTTTCAAGGAATCGTGTTAGTGTAAATCGTGACTTTTTCATCCTGTTTAATGAATTAGTGGGTAATGTACCAATGGGTTGTAAATCTATTGGTATCGACAGGCATGTATGATAGCCGAAGTGTTTATGGACTATTTTGGTAATACTGTACAGAAAATAAATCTACAGAAGAATGAAGCCAGGAACACGATCTGATATAAGTGATTACGATAGTGAAATCAGTATTCGCAATATAGGCACATCATTATCTGATATGCATGACTCAGAAGACGAACACTCTGAAAATGATTTGGAAAAATGTTGATGTTCAAGTAAAAATGCTTCGTATGAGGGTTTATTATTATTATTATTATTATTATTTTATATAGAAATACCTGCCGGGGGGGTGGCTGCAGCAGGGAGGCAAACGCACCCTCTTCCCCCTCCCCCCCCCCCCCCAGCGCTCCATGGATACGCCACTAAGCATACCCCAAGATTTTCATAAATCGGTGCCTATGACAGTTGTGAGCGAGCGGTCTAACGTAATGGTGTCTATACGTTTTAGAATCCGTCCGTCAATTCACAGTGATTACTATTCGTTTTTGGAGCATCACATACGACCAGCTTTGCGAAAGAAACGGCAGCACTTTCTGCGTAAACCATCCATCATTTAGCACGACAATGCGCGGGTGCATACAGCGCAAGCTGTGGCTGCTCTGTTCGGTAGACGAGACTGGGAACTACTGTACCATCTACCAAACTCCCCGGACTTAAGTCTTTCTGACTTTGATTTGATTCCGAAGATAAAGGAACCACTTCGTGGCATTCGCTTTCAGAACTGTTCCAGAGATTCGACAGGCAGTAAATCGCCCAATTCGCACCATCAACGGAACAGGCTCTGCTAACGGTGTACTACACATCGCTGGCGACGGGTTCTACACAACGCTGGTGACTACTGAGATGGATAAATAGTTGCCACTGTTTGTCATCCAACCCTCTTATAAAAGGAAGGGAGATTTAACTTCAACGTCCCGTCTACAACGTACTCATTAGAGACGGACACAGGCTCGAATAGATTTGTGACGAATGGCGAAGGAAATCGACTCTTCCCTGCGAGATGTCTTCAGGAAATCACGGAAAACCTAAATCTGGATGGCCAGAGGCGAGTTTGAACTGCCGTTCTTACGAATATGAGTCTGTGTGCTACTCATTGCGCCATCTGACTTGGTAGGTACCAAGGAGGTTTTCGGATGTCTGCTTAGCGGTAACATAGTATCTGCAATAAGTCATCGGTGGTTTGGGGGCCGATGTATAGTGCCCCACAGATTCCTAGATGTAAAAATCATCTTATTTATTTGATCAGATTTTTGTCTCATTCATAATTATCAAAGATCTATAGCATTACTACTGAGAAACAGATGTATTTACATCGAATTATACAGGGCATATATAAATGAGTCATACGTTTTCAGAGTTCTGTATTTTCTTATTAGTGCAAGTACAAACATGTCTGAAGAATGAATAGAGCAGCAGACAAGTTGAATTTCTATTTTGTCTACCTCTCGGTGTTAGATGTCTAGTGTCTTGACAAAAATGTTGACAAAGCAACAAAAGAGTTTACGTAACAACCTTCAATTTATATGAACAAACTGTGAGTGATCACTGAAAATCCTCTTGAAATTGTGATGCGTATGCAGGTTTCAGCGAAGGTTAACGTTTCGTGCAGAGTGCCACAACCGGAGTTGGCCGGTTTTCTTTTGTGAGAAGACTCTCATGGGTACCTGTCATACTGATATGTTGCACTTGCCTTTGTTTCTGCAAGTGATTCATGAATCACACATGACGCAGCTTTGACTTCGAAAACTCGGCAACGTACCATGCTTAGAAAAACACTCGACCATAAAATACCATCGGTCCGTGTCTTTTCCTTGCTAAAAGATGCTTTCTGTCAAAAGTGCAATTGTAATAGAAAGATGCGTAGAAACCAGGAGGGAAATTATACGCTATTCGATGTATTTTTACATATGCAAACAACGCTGACAAGAACTCTCTCCTTGAAGTAATTATAATGGTGCAAAACAAATGTATCCCAAACACCTGAATTTGATTATACGAGTCCTCGAAGTGCAGATGCAGCATCTTGATGAAGTGGTTAAAACAAAGTCGAAGTGGTGAATGGTGTACAATCAATCTTCTCATTAACACTACGTATTTATTTCACTCTTCCGTCAGCCCGTCTTGTCCTTCAGCTTCATTATATTTCCATTTCAGTTTCGTCTTCTTGCACATCAATCTCTATGACGTCATACGTTCTGAGTAATATGTCCTACAATAATATAATTTTCCAGATACACAGATTGGAATATTAGGAAACCGTCTAGGAAATGTGTTGCGAATGGAGTCGGTAGCAAAGACGTAATTAACCACAATCCAATGGGAGATGCAGCAGTTATTCATACATCTCATTGTTTATGACGTCATATTTACTGAATAATGTAACGCTGGACTACAATGATATAGTTTCAATGTCACATTTGTGTGTAGTATGGGGTGATTCAAGATTGTATGCAAAGATTTTAATATGTTAGTCTACAAGTACAACTAAAGAAAAAAGTTGAGTATGCAAATGTTTTGTTACAGAGTTACGGATAATTAAAGATTTTGTTTAAGTTTCGGGATTGCAGCCGCATTCCGTCTACTTCTTGCCACGATATTTTGGGCGACAACCGTTCGGCCATCTTCAGGTGAGTGCGTTCCACTGGAGATTGCTAGATTTTTTATTTATTATTATTATTATTATTATTTACTTTATTGTAATTTTAAAGCCACCTGGTGGTGGCAAGCTGGAGCAGCTTCATTGCTGCTAGGCATCCGACAGTACAAACGACTTTGACATGCCGATTTAAAATATATAACTAAGGAAAAATAAACGCACAATAGAAAACATTGCAAGCAGATAAAATTGGAGAATGACAAGCACAGAGAGCAGTTAAAACATAGATGCATAAATTAAAATAGTCACGCTCGTTAAAAGTCACATATATGCAGTATTAAAACTTATGGAGATTAAAACACACTCATGACGGACAGTATACTATGATGAGAGCACACACTTAAAATCACATGGCAACGCAATATTTTGCTTACTCGGCGGTTGCTGAAGTTTCAAAAACTGGAGACAGTGAGCACGAGCACTGGCACTGACACTGTATCATAGACGATGCGCTGATAAAAGCTGCTGGCACAGGTCCCCTGCAGGAGTGCGTGGCGTTCGAGTATCTGGAGGGATTGGTAGTGGGCAGGGGGAGTGCAAAACCAAATGGGGTGGAAGCATCATAGGACAGGACGCATGATGGAATGGTAGGTGAAGAGGATGATGGAACGGTTGAATGCCATGACCAGCCAGAAAGGAGTTTGAGGAGGTTGTGGGAGAGGGCTTTATCAGGGACTGTTTGAAGGTGGGGTTTCCAAGACAGGGAGCGTTCGAGGATATGGCCTAGGTATTTGAAGGTTTTGGTTTGCGGGATAGGGTGGTCATGGAGCATGAGGTAGAGGTCGTGGTGACGGAAGGACGGGGTGGTGTGACCTATGATGATTGCCTGGGATTTGGTGGGGTTAACGGTCAGGAGCCACTGATTACACCAGGTGGTGTATTCGGAGAGATGGGTTTGAAGGAGATGTTGGGATTTTGCAAGGGAAGGGGCAAGGGCGAGGAAGTCAATGTCATCAGCGTATTGCAGGAGGTGGACAGGAGGCTGTGGTTGCGGCATGTCTGCCGAATACATGAGGTAAAGGAGGGGGGAGAGGACGGAGCCCTGGGGCACGCCAGCGGAGGGGTAAAAGAAACAGGAGTTATTGACAGGGACATAGGATGGGCGGTGGGCGAGAAAGGATGCAATGAATCGGACATAATTAACAGGAAGCGTGTACAGTTGGAGTTTAAAAGGAGACCGGAATGTCAAACGCGGTCGTAGGCCTTCTTGATGTTGAGGGAAATAAGGATAGCGGCTCGAAGGGAGTTCATCTGGACGGAAAGGAGGTGGGTAAGGCGCAGGAGTTGGTCATCGACAATGAAGGATGGTTGGAAGCCACATTGGGAGAGGGGAAGGAGATGGTATTGACGGAGATGCTGGTTGATGCAGTAAGACAGGATTGTTTCCAGGACCTTGCTGAACGCCGAGGTGAGGCTGATGGGACAATAGGATGAACCATCAGTATGTCTAAGAAACATGAGAAAGAGACCGGGGATGGAGCCGGTGTATGGAATGACGGAGTAGAGGCAGTGTCGGATTAAGCCATGAGGCCCCTAGTCAACCAATCCCTTAATATATTAATAATTTTCCACCAAACAACAACAATACATTGCTAATAATAAAAAACTAATAATAAAATTGCGGTATTCTACAACCTAAGCATTCGTTTTAAGTAATTAACATGTTCAGCCATAGTGTAAGAAAACCTACAGTGACCAGAGGTCCCGTATTGTATGGGACCGTTCCTTATTTAGCTGATCTGTCCTGTTGTCCTGACAAAGTAAATACGGAACGTATATTGTCCCGTTTTTTACTAACCATGCCGTATATTTTGAAAAAAAAAAACATTTTTTTTTAAATAATGTACAGTGTAACCAAATGGAGAAGCAATGGTGTCATATTCAAACAATACAGAAAATAGGCTTTAACTCAAAGTGAATAAGAGTTGATTTTTCGAATTTCTTTGGTTGGTATTACGTAATGGTTTCACATGAAATTTGCAGATTTTCCATTCAATAATTTCATTGCTAGAAGTTGATGTGCTAAAGGAGTTTGATTTCAAAGACATTTCATGTTCTGAAAATTTAAACACTCAATTTGTGTTTGTTCTATAGGTTTGTTTATTTTGATAATACCCATCTATATTTCCAATGTATCACACCAGCTTTGTATCTTTCTTTGTTAGTACTACGCCTAATATTACAAATTATTCCGTACTCTGTCCTTACAGTAATTCTTTATTTAATTGTACCTACTATAATTGAATATGTTTATTTTCAACGGTTTTCAGTTCGAGCGCATACCTCCGATTTGTTAATCTTCACAATTCTCCCACCTACAAGTCTCCTACCCCACCACTGTATTTTTGTCTATTTGCTTATTTAGTTACAATAGTGGCCCAGGTTTCTAATATTTATTGTATATTTCTTATGTTTTGTGTCACCTTGTGTATTGAACAACCCTTCAAATTTTAGAATCTCGTTTTATTTTATTTTGTCACTATAGTCATGTAATAAGAATCTGTTATGTTTGCACTGTTTCTCGATTTATAATATCTATGTTCTCTTTTGCAGTACTAGCAATTTACAGATTTCACTTAAATATTCATTTACACTATCACTGCTCCATCAAAGAAGATAATTTATTTTTCTGCAGGTACAATCTCTTCTGGTTTGTTGACAATGCAAGTTCTTTGACTACAGTAAATGTCTGATGATGGTCTAAGAAGGCGAAAATCTATTAACAAAATAAACAAACCTGTAAAACAAACACAAAATTGTGTGTTTTAACTTTCATAATGAATTTGTTCTACCAAGAACCGAGGGAGAAATCAGTTAAGATTTCATGTTCAATTCACTAGACATCAATCGATTATATCGCAAAATGGACTTACCCATTTCATATGCTGAATCCATGTTCAGCTCAAAAATCTTCTTCGTTGGAAATCTGTCTAGTAAAGTCTTAAAAATTTACCGGACATTGGAGGAAATAATTTGAAAGAAAGATGTGAAAACCAATTTTTTTGTTATTGATCCACATCGGAAATGTTTATTAACAAAAAATTAATTGAGAATTCCGAAGCAAGTTGATAAAAACAGGTCTCCCATTTTCAACTTACTTACACTTGAAGATGTCTGGTGAAAAAAATTGTAGCTCATTACTTGGTTGGTGCTTGCTCTGCCTGGCACCAATGCTGCTCCACCACAAATACTTTATGGACGACGAAAACAATTTAGTGTGAAAATAAAATAATTGTAACAAGAACGCATTTTCAAAATACTCTATGAGTTCGTTATTATAGAAATCTATGGAAAATACCGAACTCCTAAATGACAAAAAGTTCGTAATCTAATGGAAGTAACGTTTGTGGACATCGATCCCTAGACTTATAAACTACTTAAAAATCTTACACTAACGTCAACACACATACCGATGTCCGAGAGAGGGCTTGAAACTCAGACGCGAGCTGCCGCGCGATCCTTAACGTGGTGCAATCTCAGGTGCCCATATGTGTCCCGTATTTTGGTTTTTGAAATCTGGGCACCCTAAGATAGCCGCTTACGAGCTACAATAAACTTTTGTGTGGACAATTCCGCTGAAGACTTAGAAGAGCCCCAAGTGATCTTGTTGTACTCCTCAAACGCTTCAGAACTATCACGATCAATTTCCTATCATTATGTATATATATTTCTTTCACTTGCCTGCAGACTAACAACGAAAAGACAACTAATTCTTATTTAAAACTCAAAATTCTTTCTAAAAAATTCTCATTGTTATTTACGCGGGGCCCCCCTCGGCGCGGGCATAATCACGGACTTACGAAGGGCTGCAGGAAAGGGAGCGCGAGCCTGATGGCTGCTGGGGTGTAGGTTGAGGACCACTGGGGCATGATCACTGCCAATGTGGACGAGGACGTCCATCTGCAGGCGGCCTATGAGGTCAGGAGAGGTGAGGACGACATCGGGGGAGGTATTGCCCTGCCGGCGAGAGGGTGGCAGGACGGGAACGGTATTGTAGCGGAGCTGGGAGAGAAACTGATGCCACCGCCGGAGTTTGGTTCAAAATGTTTGTAGAGCTTATGGGACTTAACTGTGGGGTCATCAGTCCCTAAACTTACAAACTATTTACGAACCACCCTATACTAAAGACTGCACAAACATCCATGACCGAGGGGGGATTCGAACCCCCAACCGCAACGGCCGTGTAGACCGTGACTGGCATGCCGCAGACTGCTCGGCCACTGCAGGCGGCCCGGAGTTCGGTGGCAGAACGGGAAGTAAGGTTCAGATCATCGGCAATCACATTGATTGTGAAGGTTCAGTTTGTGTGGGATAGGAAATTATAGGGGATGGGTGCAGTACTGCAGACATAAATGGTGACGAGGGTGTCTATGAGGGAGAGGAAAATGAGGCTGAGGATGAGGTGTTCGGTAGGATCGTTGAGGAGTGGTTGTGGCCAGACTGGATTGTGGTGGCGGTGGTCGATTGCCACTCCACCTCGAGCAAGGGGAGGTGGTGCATCTGTGCGATGAACGATACAGGGAGCAGTGCTGATGAAGTGTTGGGGTTTTAGGAAGGTTTCATTGAGGAGAAAGTCATCCATGTGGTGTTGGGAGAGGAGATGCACAAACAGAGGTTTGTTGGTAGGCAAGGATCAGACGTTGAGTTAGAGGAGGGGTATGCCTTGTGGAGCTACAGGCGTGGGGAGAGACGGAAGGGGCGATGGAAAAGGGGATGGGTTAAGGTTGTGCTCTATAGAGAGTAACATTACAGGAGAAGGTGGAGTGATTATGGGAGAAGGTGGCTATGGTCTCAATCTGAAAAATTGAGCGGGTGGCTAGGGCGATATGCTGGAGGGTGTGGGGATGTTGTAAGGGGTGGATGTTCTGAAGGACCATGGTGACAAAACGGATGACGTCCTTCACGGTAGGAGGGGGCGGAGGGAATTGTTGGGGTGGATGGGAGGATCAATGGGATCGACGGGGACTGTCAGGATTGATGGGGTGGGGCGAGCCTGAAATTTATAGGAAGAGGTGGGGTAGGGTCCGCCATAGGTGTTGCAGGTGGGGATGGAGATGAGTTTGGGACACTGTTTAAGGAAATAAGTCGACTTATAGTGGAGACAAGTGGCGGGTGGAGACATTTCTCGGTCAGGTGATCTTTGTAGGCGAGACATCACCCACAATGATAGGATGGGAAAGGGGAGTGGGAAGAATCCATCTTGTAATGTCGACCATAGATGTATGCCGTCTCAGTGAGGAACGGTCAATGGAGAATGCGGATTCCGTGAAAATCAACTTAAAAAAGGAAGGGGCCAGAGGCGTTTTGGATCCTCTTGGCGGAGCAGATGGCGATTTCGGTTGTCGAGGAATTGGGGTGCAGGGCAGGAGAGAAGGTAGGTGTAGAGGTCTGGCTGGGCTTGGGGAGAGATGGGTGCAGTCTCCCTGGCGATGGGTTAGGGTGGAGGAGGAGGAGGAGGAGGAGGAGGAGGAGGGAGGTGACTTCATGGAGGCAGCAGAAGTGGAATCCGAGGCTTCCAAGTTTGACGGTTATTTGCAGGCGCCTGTGGAGGTGGAGTTGATGGGGATGTGGTGCAGTGTGGTGCAGTGTGCTAGGGCGGCGACTGTGGACTGTCAGCCACAGTGGCTCGGTGTTGGGTGATGCATACAAGGGAGATGAGGTACGCAGTGGAAGGGGGAGGAGACCTGAGATGCGGCGATGGTGGAGAGGACGACGTAGTGGGGGATGTTGTGGGAAGGTTGGGCATAGGTAGTGGTCGTGGGGGCGGCAATGGGGGTAGTGTAGATGTAGGTAGTCATAATGTGAATATTGCTCATGGTGGGATAAAATTGTAGAAATCGGGGTGAAAGTTAGAGGAAAGAAAGGGAGCCCCCCAGAGAGTGGCGGTTTCTCAGCGGCAGCGACGATAGGGGCGCCGAATCCTCGGCATGTTTCAGGCAGCGAGCAGTGGTAAGCAGCAGAAGAAAGGCTGGAGGGGTGCCTCGAACCGGCTCCGGTCACAGGGCGGGCTGGGCGCAGCAGCAGCGGCGGCGGTGGACAGCACAAGCAGGGCCACGGGTCCGCCAGCTGCAGGACTCAATGCCAGCAGACCTGGAATTCAGACGCCAATGTTAGCTGCTACCGTGTGGGTTGGATAGATATCTTGGCTTTTATTATTATTATTATTATTATTATTATTATGGCATTTCACGCCTCAGGTGGGGCAGGCAGGCAGGCAGTAGCTTCATCACACAATTACAATAGACAAGGAGAACTGAAAAAAAATAGTCTGAAAATAAAAGAGCCATGGTGGTAAAAAAGAAAAAGAAAAAACGCATTTACGTCGAATAATAAAAGCCATGGTGAGTAAAGTAACACTTAATGACACAAATAGGGCGTCGACAAACTACCAAATTAAAAGACATGGTAACTAGAATATTTGGCCTGATCGGCTGCTGCTGATGTATTAAAACAACACATGAGCACGTAGCACAAACACTTGCACAACACTAAACGGCGCTCTGTTAAAATATGTCGTCCCAGGTGCCCCACAGTGGGAAAAGGGGAGGAAGGGGAAGTGTGGTGGGGAAAGCACAGGAGGTGAGGGGAGGGGGAGAGGGAGGAGGGGGGGGGGGTGGAAGGCGCAGGACTCTCCGTAGTAAGGAGCTAGGAGAGGAGAGCCAAGCATAGGAGGAGACAGGGATGGGAGGGAGCAGGAAGGGAGACGTACAAATATGGAGATGAACGAAGGTTGAAAGGAGGGGTAGGTGTCAGGACGGAGGGCTTCATCCGGGAGAGAGAGTTGACAGTTACCCTGATATTTTGGTTTTTTCCTTTATTGTTATTTCACGCCGACAGTGTTGGCAGGCTGGCAGCAGCATCAGGGGCTGCTCTTCAGCCAAGTGTACATGCACACTACAAATTAAGACTTGAAAACCATGTCATGAGGGTAAAAACAAGAGAAATGAGAAACATGGCAGGAAGAGAACATTGATAAATTAAAAACAGGGCATAAAACACATGAACAAGGCGAAGGAAACAAACACATAGGCAGTTAAAAACAGCTTGTGCCACAGCGGCGGCTAAATCACATTGGACAATCGAAGAAGTAACACGACGTCACTGGTGAAGAAGAGCTGGTTGTTCGACACACTTTACAAGCTCACATAGAGACACTGACGCACTGAATACTAGACGACACTGTATCTAAAATTCGTCACTGAGGACCCCGCAGGTGGATGGGACGGGAAGGTTAGGAAGCGTGGGGGAGTTTGGGGAAATACAGAGGAGAGGAAAGATGGGGGTTGTCGAGACTCCAGGGTGGGGAAGGGGAAAAGCCAAGCGGGGGGAGGGAAGAGGAGGGGATGGGAAGAGGGGGCGCTGATGCTACGAGGATAGGATCAGGGTTGATAGGAGGGGTAAATTTCGGCACGAAACGCGTCATCCGATAGGGTAAGAGCGTGGAAGATGCCTTGGAAAAAGAAATGTAGCGTGTGCAGGTGGACAGAGGGAGGAATGCATTGGTGTAGGCACGGCAGAGGTCCAGGGTTGGTTAGGATGGGGTAAACAAGAGGATTGCGGGTATTTATTTTGTGTGTGACGTACAGGATCTGGAGGAGTTCAAGGTGTTGAAGGAGGTGAGGAAAGGGGACGAGTTCAAATAGGATCCACGTGGGGGAGGGGAGTCAGATATGGTAGGTGAGGGAGAGGGCATGGTGGTCCAGGATTTGGAGGGTCTGATGAAAGGTGGAGTAGCGGAAACCCAGGCAGGGTGGAAGGACCAGAGGATGGGGCACATGACGGTTATATAGGTGTGGAGGATGGCGGAGGGGCTTAATCCCCACGTCCAGCTAGTGAGGAGTTTTAGGAGGTTTACATGGGACATGGCTTTTTCATGGATGGTTTTGAGATGGGGGTCCAGGAAAGATGTCGATCAAGGGTGTGACGGATGGGACGGTCTTGGACGGTCAGGTAGAAGTAAGGGAAGTGAAAGGAAGGGGTGGTGCACTAACTATGTGAAAATGGGCAGAGATCTCAAGGACGTGATCGCTGACACCTTACGTGCCGCTTATACCGAAGATGGTGTGAAATTCTACGCAAGACACCAAGACACCACCAACAGAGTATTGAGTGGTCAAGGACTTACCTCCTTCAGTCACAGCAGAGGAAGTACGCGACAACTTACGTCACCAAGGCCTCACGGTAAATGACGTGCACCAGCTGAAGCGGAAAAAACACGGTACGCTTCACCCTTTATCAGTATATGCAGTAACTCTTCCACAGGGTAAAAAATCGAACACAGTTTATGGTCTCCGGTACATACTACATAAGAACGTCGGATTATGATTTCCAAAACGAACCTTGGATTATGATTTCCAAAACGAACCTTCAAAGTGTAAACGCTGCCAGCACTGAACGCACACGGCAAACTACTGTTGGCTACCAGCACGCTGCGTGAAATGTGGTGACATGCACCCCAGCAACGACTGCAAGCAGCCGAAAGGCTCCCCCCCCCCAAAAAAAAAAAATGTACGGGATGTGGTGGGTCACACACTGCTTCCTGGAAGGGCTGCACTGAGTTCCAGAATACCGACCACCGACACAGTACACGAAGAAGTCACAGTGAGGACCTCCAGCGAATTCCAATGAGGTGAAGCTGGTCATAGCAGAAACATCTCGTAAGTTCACATAACTACCTCCACCACCACCGCAGGGAAACGCTACACCGGATCCCACCGCGCCCTGGGAATGTCAATCCTTCGCGTCCACACTTCAGTGTGTACGTAGAAACATGGGAGGGATTCCAAAGACGATTTAAAATCGTTCATGAGGTGAGCAACCATTTTTAAATGTATAACTATTTCTTAACTCAATGCTGATTGGTTGCAAATTGTTTTCACAATACGGTAATAAAGTTATCAACCAATTTGCAACCAATCAGCATTAAATTAAGAAATAGTTATACACAGGAGGGAGGCCAGAAGCCAGGACGCCAGGACAGAAAGACGCTGACGCTGCTCTTACAGAAGTGACACCAGTACTCCAATTTCTGAGCAGCCAAAACTTTCTTCATAAACTTATAACTGCAGGGAAGAGGATGTTGGCAGCGCAGGATAAGCTCTCCAACATGTTCAAATGTTCAAATGTTTGTAAAACTTATGGGACTTAACTATGGGGTCATCAATCCCTAAGCTTACAAACTACTTATGAACTACCTAACACTAAGGACGGCACAAATATCCATGCCCGAGGGGGGATTCGAACCCCCGACCGTAGTGGCCGTGCAGACCGTGACTGGAGCGCCTCAGTCTCCTCGGCCACCGCGGCCGGCTCTCCCCAACATCGTCATCCTAGTTGAAACGTTGGGACAACTTGAAGAGTCACATTAATAACATGGCGACTCATTCGCGTGATCCCCACATATATCTTTGTAATGCTACGGGAATAAAATTCAAGAAGCTCGAGTAACAAGATTTCATTATTCGTCACAGAATAAACATCTTACTCCTATATGAAACGCACTTACGACCGCTGGAGCAATTTACACTTCGAAATATGGTGGGATACCGCCACGACAGACAGGGCTGAGGTGGTGGAACCGCCATATTCATCAGACGCATAATTTCACACCGTGAAGTTGCGTAACGCTGCCTATAAGAACTAGAAGCGACGACGATCGCCGTCAACAGAGATCTCTGGGTGGTAACCTCGAGCTCGCCTCGTCGACCAGGATTTAAGAGCTATTTTGGCACCTAATTGGTTAACCTTTATCGGTGGTGACTGGAATGCAAAGCACCAAACATGGAATTCGCGCGTAACAAACCCCAGAGAAATAGAACTTCACCAGCTTTGCAAGTGTGGGGCCCACAAGACCCGACTCATACACCTGTACTCAGTCATCAATACCCCGATGTACTGGACATCGTAATCACACAAGGTTTTGGGGTAGACCCACGACTTGTCACCATCAATGACTTATCGTCACATCACGACCCCATCCTAGCAACACTCCTAGGGTTCCGTGAACTGTCGTTGAGGAAAGTCCACCAGGAAACAAACTGGACGAAATATAGAAGATACTTAAACAACAATGTCACCCTTACCTTCCCTGTTACAACGCCTCCCCAGATCGATGCTGCTATCGATGACCTCACCATCAAGCTGAGGATGGCACACACACAATCATTCATCACAGTCGTGGATGACTGGCCACTCCCTCCCCTGCTCGAAGAACTTCACTTGCAGAAAAACAGACTTCGGAATTTATGGCAAAGAAAAGCGACCGCTCAAGAGCAGACTACTCGAATGGCACACCGAGAAGCGGGAAGACAAGTTGGCCTTTCCCCTCCTACAGATGCGGATCCAACCCCTAAAAGGCTGCTGCAAACGCCACAGGGTCTCACTAACGACCCCCTAACTAAAGCCGAGACGCTTGTAATAGCGGGAACCATTGAATAGGTTACAAAGAGAACACGACCAGCTCACCATCCAAATTGTGGACATGACTCGCTGCCGGCGATCGGAGGAGGCCATTTCTTACTACACCAAGTGAAATACGAATCATTGTGACGAAGCTCAATATCAACATACCTCCAGCAGTAGACAGAATCACCAACGCCCATCTAAAGTACTTACCACGTAAAGTTCTTGTCCTCCTGACCCAGATTTAAAATGGTTGTCTGCTAATCTGATACCCATCCCAAAGTCCTGGAAGGATGTAACAATAGCTACTAACTATAAACCAATCAGCTTTCAGCCTTCTCAGTAGTATGGGCAATACTTTTTAGAGAGTTCTTCAAACTCGCATCCAGGAACCTCTTGTTGCTGACGGTACGATTCGTGCTGAACAATACGGTTCCCAGCAGAAACTCAGCATAATTACAACTCCACCGTTTCACAGAATGCGTCACCCGGAACTTCAACTTATCTAGCGCTACAGCGACTGTATTTCTAGACGTCAAAAAAGTCTATGATAAGCTCTGGCGGGAATTATTGATACGGAAACTGGAAAAAGAGACGTCTACACCGGACTGCTACGTGCAACTGGTGGTGAGTTTCCCACAGGACAGGAAAATGGTGGTGACTATTGATGGACAATCTTCTTCCACAAGAACAGCGCAAGCGGCATTGCCCCAGGGCTCCGTGTTATCGCCATTACTTTTTAACATTTATGTAAATGACATGCCATCCATAGCAGGCGTCCAAATAGCGCTGTTCGCTGAAAACACCGCTTTTTTCGCCAGTGGCCGATACGTCCGGATCAATATTCGCAGGCTCCGGCAACAGCTAGATGCTATTACTACATGGTGCAAAACGAATAAGATTCGACTGAATGCTGAAAAAACAGCGATTTATTATAGCAAAAAACGCCCACTGCTCCCAACCACCTTACATCTCAATGGACAAAACCTGCATTGGACCGCAACGGTGGAGTTCCTGGGAGTCACCTTGGACAAGCAGTTCTTTCTGCATCGTCACGTCGAGATTCTCCGAAATAAAGCTTACGGAATGCCAAAGCAGCTTTTCCCATTCTTCTGGAGAATAGACCTCAGCGTAACTGCAAAACTACGACTATACAAAGTGACAGTCCTCTCAAAAATACTGTATGGCAGCTCCGAGTGGGTCTTGCCAGTCCAACACAACTCGGACGTCTTCAAGTGGTCCAGAACACAGTCCTCAGATGGATCCTCTGTGCCAGCAGATACACTCGAATCACTGACCTACATAATGAACTTGCATGGACATGATACTGGATGTCATCCGGAAGCGGACGATGAAGTTTCACTACAAGGTTGACACTTTACGTGACTCCAACTACCACTTCCACAACCTAGGTAGAAAACTTGCTCTTCGATGGCACAGATACAAAGTTGCAAGGTCGTTAGTCATATGATCATAGCTAACTACAACGACGTGTGGTACCTTACAGGCAGACACACCAAAAAAGTGTATGAAAATCAAACAAGTAAAGGCAGGTAAACTACCCACACTTCACCCTGAAGTCTGGATCGTCACTGCAGCTCTCCAGAGCCAGCAGATTTTCAGTTGTAAGTGAAACCGGCTTCTCTCTAGAAGCTACATATTTTGACTTTTCAGTGCGCTTTCGATTCACTTCATTAAAGTTATTGTGTGCTCGCGTTTTATTTGATTCATATTCGCGTTAAATATCTGGTTAGTGCTTATTCCGCCGTGTGAATCGCGTCACGACAGTCGTCTCTCTTGGTTTTGAAACAGTTACCGTTTGTTTACTACCGTCAGTTGCTGAGTGGTCGTCGTCCAGAGCGCACCTCTCCAGAGCCAGCACATTTTCAGTTGTAAGTGAAACCGGCTTCTCTCTAGAAGCTACATATTTTGACTTTTCAGTGCGCTTTCGCTTCAGTTCATTGAAGTTATTGTGTGCTCGCGTTTTTATTTGATTCATATTCGCGTTAAATATCTAGTTAGTGCATTATTCCGCTGTGTGAATCGCGTCGCGACAGTCGTCTGTCTTTATTTTCTGATTAGAAGCGACATATAGTATTTTGATTTTCGTCTGCGCGTTCTCGTTTCAATTTGTAAATTTATACCGCGTATTAGATTCAGATCCGCGCTTTAACAAACAGTGTAGTCTTCCTTTGAACGCAACGCGACTGTGTTTCTGTTTTTTTCGGCACTGTAATAATGAATAGGGACTGTGACTGCTGTGTGCGGATGCAGTCTGAGCTGGTGACACGTCGCACCCAGCTTCAAGCTGTGTTAACCTCGGCTGCACAGTTGGAAGCTGCGATCGATGGGCGTCGTTGTTGTTGGCCGGCAGTGGGGACCGAACGGACTCCCGTCGTCTCCACCGATCGGCCTGCGGCAGCGAAATGTTCTGATACTGCTAGCAGTGAGGCAAACATCCCACCTGTGGTTGCGTGGGAGGTTGCTCCAGTGCGTGGCAGGAGGCGAAAGACATTCCGGGGGACCGATTGTGAGGCCTCCCCGGTTCGTCTTGCGAACAGGTTTGAGGCGCTATCTGCTCAGGACGACGTTCCTGAGTCGGATGGTGTCTCTCACCCTGTCACCACCCATCCTGCAAGATCTGGGCTTTCACAGAGGGTGGGTTCACTTGTAGTTGGGAGCTCCAACGTTAAGTGGGCGATGGAGCCCCTTAGAGAGATGGCTGCCAAGGAGGGGAAGAAGGCCAACGTGCAATCCGTGTGCATACCGGGTGGAGTCATCCAGATGTGGAACAGGTCCTCCCGGATGCCATGAAGGGTATGCAGCCAACTGCAGGTGAGGGGTCACGTCGGTACCAAAGATGTGTGTCGTTTCGGATCTGAAGAGATCCTCTCAGGTTTCGAGCGGCTAACTGAAGTGGTAAAGACTGCCAGTCTTGCTTGCAAGATGAAAGCAGAGCTCACCATCCGCAGCAAAGTTGACAGGACCGACTGTGGACCTCTGGTACAGAGCCGAGTGGAGGGTCTGAATCAGAGGCTCAGGCGGTTCTGCGACCGTGTAGGCTGCAGATTCCTTGACGCACCATCGGGTGGTGGGTTTTCGGGTTCCGCTGAATAGGTCAGGAGTCAACTATACGCAGGAAGCGGCTACACGGGTAGCTGGGCCTGTGTAGCGTGGACTGGGCGGTTTTCTGGGATAAAGAGCTTCGGGGAAAAACAAAATGGGCAATTTCAAAGGGTGCAGGTGGATCACAGAAGAAATGTAGATCCGGAAACTATCGGTATAACAGTTGTAAATTGTCGTAGCTGTGTCGGGAAAGTACCAGAACTCCAAGCGTTAATAGAAAGCACCAAAACACACATCATTATAGGCAGCGAAAGTTGGCTCAAGCCATAAATAAGTTCAGAAGAAGTATTTGCAAAAGATCTAACGGTATTCAGGAAGGATAGATTAAACAAAATAGGTGTTTGTCGCCATCAAAAGTAGTATTTCATGTAGCGAAGTTGAAGTTGATAGTTCCTGCGAGCTATTATGGGTAGAGGTTGTACCCGAAAATCGTAAGAAGTTAATAATCGGTTCCTTTTACCGGCCTCCCGACTCTGACGATACAAGAGCAGAAAGGTTCAAAGAAAACCTGAGTCAAATTACAAAAACGTACCCGACGCACACGATAATAGTAGGTGGTGATTTAAATTTACCCTCGATCTGTTGGCGAAATTATATTTTCAAATCAGCAGGTAGGCATAAAACATCGTCCGAAATTGTACTCAACGCATTCTCTGAGAATTACTTCGAATAATTAGTTCATGAGCCAACTAGAATTGTAAATGGATGTGAAAACACACTTGATCTCTTAGCAACAAAAAATCCTGAGCTCAAAACGAGCATCAAAACGGATACAGGTATTAGTTAACACAGAGCTGTCGTAGCGAAATTGAATATCGAAAGTCTCAAAGTTACCAAAAATAAACGCAAAGTATACTTGTTCGGGAAAGCAGGTAGAAATAAAATACATTGCTTCTTGAAAGACAGCTTCCACTCGTTTCTAATACTAAACGTAGGTGTAGACCAGATGTGGCTCAAATTCAAAGAAGTGGTATCGACAGCAATTGAGAATTTTATACCAAATAAATTAATAAAAGAAGGAGGTGATCCCCCTTGGTACACAAAACAGGTCAGGACACTGTTGCAAAAGCAAAGAAAAGGCATACTAAATTTAAACGAACACAAAATCTCCAGGATTGGCAATCGTACTCAGAAGCTCGAAATTTAGCGAGGATTTCAATGCGAGATGCCTACAATATTGGCAGAACCCTTAAAAGATGCAACAGAACTACAAAAGAAACTGCATACACTACGCTTGTCCGTCCATTTTTTGGAGTATTGCAGCCCAGTGTGGGATCTTTATCAAGTGGGTTTGACGGAGGACATGGAAAGAGTCCAACGAAGGGCAGATCGTTTCGTATTGTCACGATACAGGGGAGACAGCGTTGCGGAAATGATACAGGATCTGGAATGGGAATAATTACAACAACGGCGCTTATAGCTGCGGCGTGGGCTACTTGCGAAACTCCAATCGCCAACATTCTCCTCCGAATGCGAAAATATATTGTTGACTCCCACTTACATAGGTAGAAATGATCATCAGAATAAAATACGAGAAATCAGAGCTCGAACAGAGAGATTCAGGTGTTCATTCTTCCCACGTGCTATTCGAGAATGGAATGGGAGATAAATAGTAAAATTGTGGTTCGATGAACCGTGTGCCAGGCACTTAAATGTGATTTGCAGAGTATCCCATGTAGATGTAGATGATGGTACTTCACTGAACCATGTACCGAAGAAAAAAAAATAGCAAGCTCATCCAACCCGCCTGGTAGCAGGCATCGCCCTTATATTCTAGTAACAGATGGGTCTGCTTACATGTTGTTTACGACGCCGACGCCTGCTGTGGGTGCTTCCACTGCCACAGGCGCTTCATGCTCGACAGCCCGCCGACGCCGCTGCCGACCCGACCGGACGCCTCGCTGCTTTGCTGTGAGGACCGCCACCTGGGGGTCGCCACTGGACGCTGCAGCAACCTGGACTCCTCACTGTCGTTCCGAGGAGCCGCCCCGTTCCAGCGGCCACCGCCGCTCCCCAGTACGATCGCCGCTCCCCGCCCTGGGTTCGGCCTGCCTCCTCCTGCTCCCACCGACGCCGCCAACTCCGTTTCTGTTGTCGCAGCCGCCGCCCCGCCAGCTGTAGGTGGTATCCTCTCACGGCACGGAGATCACCGCCAGCCCTCCCGCCGACCCAGATGCGGCCGCCGGACTCTTCATGGACATCGGACATCAGGTCACTCTCCTGTCTATCTTTCTTCTTCCACTTCTATATACCTTTGTCATGCTTTTATTCCACAATGAGTAATGTGCCCACCACCACTATCACCATACTTCACACCACCCTCTCTGCCGCCACCACCACCACCACATGGAACTCCACATAGGCCAACCCCTCTGGCGTGCCCTCGCCGTCCTCCTTTCCGCTACCACTGCCGCCCAGGTCCTGCCTCCTCCTCCCCCAACCACCGTCGCCCTCCCACTCAACGACCCACACGAATTTCCTCAGTTCTCCCCTGCACGAATCACCACTCGCCGCCGGCCGCAGTGGCCGAGCGGTCTGCAGCGCGGCAGTCACGTTCTGCACGGCCACTACGGTAGCGGGTTTGAATCTCCCCTCTTAGTATTAGCTGGTTCATAAGTAGTTTGTAAGTTTAGTGACTGATGACTCTATAGTTAAGTCCCATAAACTCTATAAAAATTTGAACATTTGAACCACTTGCCATGCCACAGTGACCGAATCGCCACAGTCTCTGCCACAACAGCTACCACCACAACAGTCCCCCGCCCCCTGCCACATCCTAATCGTTCCTGTACCCCTCCTCATGCAGAAGCATGGAACCTCCACTGGCCTTGACCAAGAAGGCTCCTCCTCCTCCGCTCCCCCTCCTCCTCCTCCTCCTCCTCCTCCCCCCCTCCCCCACAATCTTCCTCTCATACCAAGGACACTGTCCCCATCCCTCCCTTTTCTCAACCTAATGTCTACACCTTTCTCCTCTCCCGCCATGATCATCACTTCCTTGGCAACGAAACCTTGTCCCTTGAAATACACAAGTACTACCCTGCCACCCCCATCGCCCAAATCAGCCCTCGTATGAACTCTGTCTTCATAAAATCCCCCAACACTTCCATTCTGACGTCCTACAGCGTTTTCCCAGCATCCACCTTGGCCCCTACGCTATTCACCCCGTCTTACATCTCTTCCTCTCACCACCAACCCCTCCCTCCCCGCCGCCCGCCTGCCCACCCTCACTGCCATGATCAAGTAGCTCAGTCCATTAATCACAAGGAGGAGGTGTTGGAACAACTAACCCCCCTCCCCGACATCTCCATCTGGGCCACCAAGTGGATCCGTATTGCGACCGTCCTCCCCTTTATTTGATGAAGATTTTCTTCCATCGACCACCTCCTCCTCGACAGGGCGTTGATCTATGGCCGCCGGTGGAACCATACCACTCCAATGGCAGTCCTATCGCTGTGCAAGGTGTCTCTTTTACAATAACCACCCTGCTCCCACCGCAAATCCTCCCACCTCCATACGCACTGCCCAAACCATGCCTCCCCTGCTACATTTAACACCTGTTGTTGCTTCCACCCCAAATGCTCCTATAAATGCAAATTCATCCTCACCCCACCATTCCCGTACTCACTATCCCTGTCTGTCCTGTTGATCCTCTCATGCACCCAAACAACTCCTTGTGCCCACTCCCCACTGTGGAGGACATCAGCTTGTAAACACCATCCTTCAAAACACCCATCCCTTTCAACGGCCCCATACCCTGCAACAGATCGCCATCGCCGCCGCTCCAATTACAAACCTATGCTACCTTTTCCTGTGCACACTCCTTCATCTTATCCCAGCTAGTTACTCTAGACTAAACACACCCTAACCTTTTCTTCCATCCACACCCTCCCACCCCCCTTCTCCCTTGCAGACCCCTATGGCAAGCCACTCCGATACCTTCCTTTACCACAAAATACGTTCCCTCCCCATGGTAAGAGGCGGAGTGGCGATTGGCCAACTCCGCTATCAGCTGGTATGGCTACAACCTCTCCTTAATGATCCTACTGAGCACCTGATCCTCAGCCTCTTTCTTCCATTTCTCACAGTCACCCTTGCCGCCATCTATGTCAAAAGCACTGCTCCCCTCCCACATGACTTCCTGTCCCACATCGCTCCTTCACAATCTGTGTGGTTGCCGCCAGCCTCAACCTTTCTTCCCATCAGCCTGCCAAACCCTGGCTTTGGCATCAATTCGTCACCACCTCGCACCGGGGAGACATCCTTCCCCTTCCCCGCCCCACCCGCCCCAAAAGCACCACCCCTCACGTCTTCCTGTCATCTCCCAACCTCCTTGGGCGTCTCACGGCGGCAGTCCTTGACCTAATAGGCAGTGACTATGCCGCTGTCATGCTTACCCTTATCCACCGACCCCACCCTGCCTGTGCACCCCATCCTAGGCCCTCTCCACTGCTACTTCCATGCTGACTGGGATTCATAGATACCAGCCACCCCCTTTTGCTCCACATCCACCGACATTGACCATGCTTTCTTGTTCTTCCACCAGACTGTTAGTGATGATGTCCAAGCCCTCATCCCAGCTCAAGCCATCTACCCCCACAGTCCCACCCTCCCTCCACAGATTGTCTTTCTCTTGCATGAATCTGATCGATTCTACCTTTCTTAGCTCTGGACTTGTGACTGGGATTCTCTCACGTGCCACAGGCAACCTCTGGTCTGAGACTGGTGCCAGACATGCACCCCCTTAATTCTATGCTACCCATCAATTGCTCCAAGTACTGGCGTGCCTTCCACAGTTTTACTGCAGTCACTCTATGCCCCACTGCCCACTTCTCCTAGATGACCGTCCCTTTCCTGTGCTATCAGCGACAATAGCAAATTCCATTGCATAGTGTCTTCACAGCAGTGTTGCCACTGTTTTTACGTTCCAACCCTCGCATAAACTATTACTTAGTTCCTCTCTATTAAAATGATACTTACTGTAGAAAGCAACTTTTTGCATGTAAATGGATATGAATATGATTTTGCAGTCGTCAAGAGCAACCATATAAAATTTTTTAAAAGAGCTAACCGCCATTTGACTGAAAGTTTTGTTTATTATCACTACCTGGTTTCGGCCTTAGGACATTTTCAAGTGTTGTGATAAATGTTGTCATATACGTTTCCTTAGGTCATTTATTATTATGACCATGATCTAAGGAAACTTATCTGACAACTTTTATCACAACACTTGAAAATTTTAGCAAATGAAAAGCCTTCCGCCGTTATTTTTTACAATTTTTATTCAATTACATGTTTTGAGATTCCAATAATCTCATCTTGGGGTGAGCGGGTATATGCAGGATTATAACTGGATGGCTAGTTCTCATATTACTGCATGGATCTTATAAGGTTCTGAAGATGAGATTATTGGAATCTCGAAACAGGTAATTGATTAAAAATTGTAAAAAATAACGGCGGAAGGTTTTTCATTTTCTGAAGTAATACATCGCCGTCGTCCCGTCATCCATCTGAGATGGATATGCAACGCTTGAAAATGGCCTAAGGCCCAAACCTGGTAGTGATAATAAACAAAACTTTCAGTCAAATGGCGGTCAGCTCTTTACAAAAAAGAAACGAATATGTTATTCTAAGCATGTTTTTGGGAGATTCCCTTGTGAGAAGGGAAACCTCCGCCTTGGAGCGCTGATATTCGTCACTACGTAAACTACCAACTTCCGTGTCGCTGGACTGGGCGTAGCGGCGAAGATGATGTGATTTTGTTCCCTTGGTCTCTCAGTTTACCTGAGGTAACACTTGAGACTTTTTCGTTAGCTGTACATTTAAGGCCGGCCGCGGTGGCCGAGGTGACTGAGGCGCTCCAGTCACGGTCAGCACGGCCACTACGGTCGGGGGTTCGAATCCCCCCTCGGGCATGGATATTTGTGCCGTCCTAGTTCGTAAGTAGTTCATAAGTACTTTGTAAGTTTAGGGACTGATGACCCCGTAGTTAAGTCCCATAAGCTTAACAAACATTTGAACATTTTTGTGCATTAAGGAGCGTGTTTATGATATGCACTGCTAAGAACACAAATGCATTTCAAGTAATAGATTAGTGCTGATGTGATGAATCCTGACACGATGTTAGCACGTAAGTGGTGAATCGTACTACTATACCTTGAATGTACGTCACCTGACTATAGAGGCATTTATGTATGTAGAGTGAAAAATGCAAAATTGGCTAGAGCGTATCATACTCTTACATCATAGTTATACATATAACAACTTGGGAAATAGAAATCTTTGAAAACGAACGGATCATGTATAGTCACTCTGTTTCGTTCTGACATGCTTGCTAAGCAATTGCTTGTAGTTTCAGCAAGGAAAAGAGTAATCGTATCTGTGATTTCTTTCACACCGTTCTTGTATATTAATATTCTGGAACTTCATCCAGTATCCATTTTGGTATCTGACACACAACAGACTATCAATGAGTGGGCGTATAAAGTATGTTGTGCGTGTTTGAACACTCCGGTCATGTCCTGGATGCTCATCTGGCCGGAAACTACGACAGATAGTGTTTATCAGCCGGTGGTAGGCGCAACGCTTTGAACAGGAAGGAAACGCCTCGTCTTTTTTGCCTTGGCCCTTTGTTTGGGGTCGGAAGCGAAAACGAATGAGCTCATCTTCCTGGAAGCTGCTCCTCTGCTGTCTTCTCGCAGATTCCGCCGTATCCGGCGTGCCGCAACTGCCTTGCAAATTTTCATGCAGCCGTAAACAAGTGATTTCACGTCGACCACACTCCATGATCTTGTTGTAAGTTGTCCCATCTTTTACACGCAACATTTGCAGCAATACCTACAGTTATACTTATCTGTCCCTCCAGGTGAATAATATTTCCCATTGAATTCTTAATTCAGCTATAGTTTTTACTTCGCCTTTATGTAAAGTGTCTTTCGGTAAGAGAGTTATTTTTGAATTTTGGAAAAAAATAAAAGCACGCAATGTGTCAATGAACTGTGATTTTTTTAAAGCTTAGTCTTTCCAGAAATGTTCTGAACAAAATTTTCATCTACATGGGATACTCTACAAATCACATTTAAGTGCCTGGCAGAAGGTTCATCGATCCAACTTTATACTATATATCTCCCATTCCAATCTCGAATAGCGCGCGGGAAGAAAGAACACCTGAATCTCTCAGTTTCAGCTCTGATTTCTCGTATTTTATTCTGATGATCTTTTCTATCTATGTAAGTGGGAGTCAACAATATATTTACGCATTCGGAGGAGAATGTTGGCGATTGGAGTTTTGTAAGTAGCCCACGCCGCAGCGATAAGCGCCGTTGTTGTAATGATTCCCATTCCAGATCCCTGTATCACTTCCGTAACGCTGTCTCCCCTGTATCGTGACAATACGAAACGAGCTGCCCTCCTTTGGACTCTTTCGGTGTCCTCCGTCAAACCCACCTGATAAGTATCCCACACTGGGCAGCAATACTCCAAAGAAGGACGGACAAGCGTAGTATATGCAGTTTCTTTAGTAGATCTGTTGCATCTTTTAAGGGTTCTGCCAATAAAACGCAGTCTCTGGTTCGTCTTTCCCACGACATTATCTACGCGTTCCTTCCAGTTTAAGTCTGAAGTAATAGTAATTCGTAGGTATTTTGTGGAGTTTACGACCTTCATTTTTGATTGATTTATCTTGTAAACAAAGTTTAACGGATTTCTTTTGGACGACTTCATACTTCTCATTATTTAGAGTCCATTACAATTTTTACACCATAGTGATATCTTATTTAGACCATTCTGCAGTTGGTTTTGATCTTCAGATGATTTCACTAGACGGTAAATGACTGCGTCATCTGCAAACAACCTAAGAAAGCTGCTTAGATTTTCTCCCAAATCGTTTATGTAAATAAGGAACAGCAGAGGAACAATAACACTACCCTGTGGAACGCCGGAATCACCTCCGTTTTAGTCGATGCCTTATCATCGATTACTATAAACTGTGTCCTCTCTGACAGGAAATCCCCTTTCCAGTCGCAAATTTTGTGCGATATACCATAACCACGCAATTTGATTAAAAGGCGTTTATGAGGTACGGTGTTATAAGCCTTCTGGAAATCAATTTGATATCCCTTGTCGATAACACTCATCACTTAGTGTGAGTAAACAGCTAGTTGTGTTTCGCATGAACGATATTTTCTAAAATCGTGTTGACCTTGGGTCAATAGATCATTCTGTTCGAGATAATTCATAATATTTGAATACAGGATATGTTCCAAAACCCTGCTGCAGATTGACGTCAATGAAATAGGCCTGTAGTTTAGTGGGCTACTCCTACTGCCTTTCTTGAATATAGGTGTGACCTGTGCAACTTTCTTAATCTTTTGGTACAGATCCTTCTTTGAGAGAGCGCTAATATATGGCTGTTAAGTAAGGAGCTATCGCTTCAGCATAATCAAATAGAAATCTAATGGGTATACAGTCCGGACCAGAAGACTTGTTCTTGTTAAGTTATTTTATTTCCTTCACTACTCCGATGATATATATCTACTTCTACGTTACTCTTTACGCCCTCTGTTCGTAATTCGAAATCTGGAATATTGGTTTCGCCTTCTTTGATGAATGAGATTCTAAAAGCTATGTTTAGTAACTCTGCTTTAGTAGTGCTATCATCAGCAGGATCGCCATTGTCGTTCGTACAAAGATCCACCATAGCTTTGAACATCGTGAGTCACGCGTTGGCTCCATTCGTAAAGCTCTGTCTTGTCTAACATTAGTGCGTACACGATAGCCTGACCAATCCTCATGCGCAAATGTTCCGAAATTTGTGGATTGGCAGACAGACGTGAGCTTTCAAGTGGCCCATTCCATGGGTTTAACCGCACGACCTACTGCCAATTCGGTGAACAAACTATCAGTGCCCACAAATGAGCTGCCATTTTGGTTTTTTTAATTATTATTAATTTCTAAACGTTCAGAAAGCGTGAGTCGCTGCATCATCAAACTGCATATTATGATGGATGTTTTTACGCCTGAAAGCACACAAGATATATCTGTTACAATCTGGAAATTTCAATTTAAAAAAAAATCACTCTTAGTTAAAGAACTTGCACAGTTTTTAATGCATGGGACAAATTTGAAAATAAGCATACGACAATACTTTCGTATTGTTAAAGTAAAAGGAACCAACTCCTACAAATGGCAGGCGAGGATATATTTTGCCCTTTTTGGAGCTTAAGTAGTGCTTTCGATCCTTTTGTACTACTTTCAGTTTTATTGATCCTCAATGTTCATCCATATCGAAGTAGAAGCAAAGCTGTTCTGAGCTCCACAGCAGGACTTCATTTACAAATTTATAGAAGAATTTACAAATATTTCATTTAGGGTCAGGTGGTACAATTTCGATTATTTTGGACAAATGTAATTGTAACGGAAAACCTATTGAGAAAAGAAATAATTTAAGCTATGACACTTGTTCTTTGATGTTTAATGAATATGTAACACAAATATTAGACAACTACAAATGTTGGTATAAGCACAAAAGAAGGTACAATTGTGCCCACTTCCTGGTACAATTTTGATTACGGGTATCTACTACACAAAAAACACTTTTTCCGTCAGGCACCAACGCATACTTCTTGGTACCAAATATTGCATTTTTGGCAGCGAATCCAGTCATCTTTCACAAGAAAATTTATAAGAGCGCGTTAGACTAAGTAACTTCACTTACCTCTTAACAGGAAAAAATTTATATCTAGTTAGCGCAAAGTGGTGTATTCTTAGAAAAGACACGAGCTGTAGAAATCTGCTACACTACAACACAACGAGACACTGTGAGACTGACAAATGGCGCGAAATCTTATGTTGATCGGAATTGTACCTATCGAGTTTATACCACCTTACCCTACATATTTAATCTATTAACACACGCATGTTTACGCCTTTTAAGATATGTATTTCTTTGGGAATTAATTTTTAATTCTCTTTTGAAAATCTAAGGAATTATTTAAGGTTGGGTTTGATAAAATGTGCTATCTCGGATTCCGCAAAAATCGATGGAAACATATGTTAAAATCACCTTATAATTACCGCTTTCCTCACTGGAATAATCAGTATTCATTTCGAATAGCTTCAAGAAGATGAAATGCTGCAAAAATACCAAAATGACACTGTAATGCTCCAAAAACCATATAAGGATGACACGATTTTCAAATAAATAAATACATAAATAAAAATAAAATAAATAATAAATCAAATCGCAGTTAACGGGAAAAAGAGCCGCTTATTGTATAACAATAGATGTTTCTTGTAGAAATTCAGTTTCCGAGGATTAATAATATTGTTTCATGATCTCCGGCAGTAGAGAGGAGTAGGTGTGACTTTTAATAACAGAGGCATCAATCGTCCTGAAAACTATATTTGGGAAGATTTGAAAGCAGATTTTATTTAGATTATTATTCTTGTCAGAATAATCAAATTAAGAAAACGAAGAAATTACAAGTTTCGGAATGAAACAAAATAGCAGAAAATCAGTAGGAAACTGGGACAAGTTGATAATGATAACAATTGATCATTTTTGATACATTCAGCTTTCGATATACATATTTTTTCTTTCTATGTTTTAGTAAAATGGCTTTATATTTACGGTATCTACAGACACAAAAACATCTTACATCACTACGATTTGGGGGTTCGTGGCACTTTAAATAAGGATGCAATGATCTATTTTTATTTGTACAAATTTTTATATCGCTGATCTAAATTCATATTGGCCATTACTTCGCACTTGATTTTCCTTTTAGCACTAGAATCTTACCATGTAAGGCATGGATAAAAATATACGCGAATGAAAAGAAATAAAAACATGTACATACGTAAAAATCATATCTCGATGTTAGGGCGTCGTCTTCCCACAAGAAATTTCATTTCACTGAATATGACTAAAATAAAAATAAAAGCAAGTGGAATTACCTTGGTTTTCAAGTGTAAGACGTGTAATACGCCTAAAAAAAATAAAAAATTAAAATTAAAAAGAAATAGATAAAAATAAAAATTTAAAAATAAATTATACTTTTCTAAAGCGAAATTTCATGTTTTTCAATTTTCATAACTTGACGTTTTTCATTTGGAGTAGTCGTATTTCAGTTACAGATGTTGGAGCCGACTTTTTAGCCAACTTGTTAAAAATGACCGTACTTTGAAAACTGGTTGCGGCCAAATGGCTGTACCGATTCTCACATTGGAATAGGTAATTCGGCATAAAATTTAATGCCCTTTTATTTTGGTAAGGATAACAATTTCAATAGGTTGGATAGTTTTTGAGTAATAGGCGAAAATCTCTGGAAAGTGCCAGAATTTCGCGTTTTCTGTGGAAGCGAAAAGTTGTCCCGGGAGTTTTGAAGGTCGAAAACTCGGATTCTGCATACTCTCAACCACCTACAATTATAAGAATATGAAATCTATCTCATGTTTTGAAAGTGGAAGGCCTGTTTTCTGACGTCGTTACTGGATTATGCAGTCCGCTCTATAATTTTTTTATATAAAAAATAAGAAGAAGAAGAAGAAGAAGAAAATAATATAAAAACAAATTTTAGTTTCCCAAAGGAAACAAAAATGTTTCCAAAAATATATTAAGATTTTGGAAGTGCGGGCCATTTAGAACGTTCTCAGAGAGAACAAGCGCCAGTCTCCCCCGCCCCCTTCCCCGTTCCCCTATCCCAACGACCCATTCTACCTCAAGGCACTACGCACTTGCACGCTTCACTTTTCCAATTGGTTAGTAATACTAGAAAAAATGCAACATATTCAAACATTATTTTCTCACCAGTGTAAGTATTCAACATTCAGCTCCATGAAGCACATTGCTATAAAAATGTTAATTACGTACACTAAAATTTTTCTAAGGTAAATATTTATCTCGGTTCCACAAGGTCGTAGAGCAACACACACACACACACACACACACACACACACACACACACACACATATATATATATATATATATATATATATATATATATATATATATATATATATAACGCGGAATATTTTTAATTTTAATTAAAAAATTATGGAAGGAACTCGTACTTTCTAGAATAACAATCACCGACATGCGCCATGCAGACGATCCTCTATCCCGGTTATTGAAGGGATTGAGACTGCAGAAGAATCGCTACCGTAAGTTACGGGAACGCACTGCGAGCCCGGAGTACAGACACCGATCTCACCGATATCACATTATGGAAAGACAATTCAAACGTCGGTTGCTGAAATCAAGAGGACAAATTGTTATCCTTGCTCCTTCAGACAAAGGAGGAATGGAAACTTATTAAGGACCAACAAACTGAGCGTACCCCTCGACGACTATTCCAAACACTCCATGGGCTAACCGAGAATCCGCTTACTAAGGCTGAAACCTTCGCTACTGCATTCGAGCAACAAACGACGCTGCTCAGGGAACAACTCAACATTGCACAATGAGGGTAATTTTTTCTAAAAAGTACTTTTTTGAATTATTTCGTGCCGTACTTACGGCAGATTATATATATATATATATATATATATATATATATATATATATATATATATATATATATATATATCGAATAACACGGAATATTTTTAATTTTTTCAAAAAGTACTTTTTTTACTTACTTCGTGCCGTACGTACGGCAGATTATAATTTTGGAAACCTGTATGTTGGCGAGTTATAAGGAATCTAGTTCTTAAAGGTTTTAGATTTTTGCTTCGTGGAGTGGAACGTGGTCAATGATACGCGACTTGGTTTTCACGTGACAAGCAAAACTTTTGAGCCGACATATTGCAAAAATTTCAAATGTCAGAAAAGGCGACTAAAGAATATTATTATGAAAATTCACAAATTCGTCTTATTCTATTATCAAAAGTGTCGAACAAAGTAATCAGGGTCATCTTTTAGTTCTTCGTCTTCACCTAGCAGCTTTCTTCTCCTTGCTGCCCTTGCTTTTCGTGTATTAAATTCAGCTGCATACTGAGCCTTCCTAACTCGCAAGTTGTCCAGAAGCCGAATACTTCTGATGGTGTTGATACGAGGAACAATGCCAAGGCTTCCCATATGACCATCACTGAATGAAATAACAGAATCACTGACTAACCATTCAAAGTTTTTATGCCAATAAATGCATTCTCAGAAACACCAGTCCATATGAGGTTCACAAACTCACAGATCGAAAACTGCACTATAAACACAGCTAGTAGCAAACACATTGGTACCAACGGGAAGCCCAAAGATTCTTCTACAATTGATGAGTGAAATCCGCAGCCTCCTATATCAATATTTTCGAAGATGTGAAGATTTAAATGTGTAAACATCGCAAGCTGGGTAATTTTCCTGGACGCACATATAATTTTGAAAAAAGAAATAAAAATACTTCCTATTAGAATTTCTTAATAAATTTTGTGCCATTTTAAGCAGAAAATGTCAAATTACTTTATAAGCTTAAGGGGGTAGATACAGTAATCATGGCCAAAAAAATCACATTTTTTCAAAAATAGACCCATAATATTTGTCATTTCTTTACATATGTGAAAACTTCATGAAAATATCTTGATTGTCTGCTGAGTTATTGATTAATATGTACAGAGATTGGCGGACGACATTTGGTCATTCCATTCTCACCTCAGTTGTTTGTTGGTAACTGACTTTTGTGGGTTTCATTTATCTTCGGTTTGAGCCAAAGGAATGATAGTTGACTGTTTTTGTTTTGCGTGATTGTATGTGCGCAATAGCAACATCAACCAGTTATACATAAATTTATCCATGTTATTTGGATGTTTTTGAGGTCTGCGACTGTATTATAAGCTTTTTTGGAATGATTAATGCTGCATCAGTCACTATTTATAAATATTTTTATTGGCACGACGCGTTTCGGCAGCATGCTGCCATCATCGGGTGCATGTTTACAGTTTACAGTAACTGTAAACATGCACCCGATGATGGCAGCATGCTGCCGAAACGCGTCGTGCCAATAAAAATATTTATAAATAGTGACATGCAGCATTAATCATTCCAAAAAAGCTTATAATACAGTCGCAGACCTCAAAAACATCCAAATAACATGGATAAATTTATGTTTAACATGCCAAGTGAGGCAAGGAGGTTAATTTACAGTTACAAAAACAATAAAATGAAGCTTCTAAAACTATAGCTAATATACATTTCAACAAGGAATGCAAACACCTTAACATCAAGCCCAAATACATCAAGATTAACATTGGAAATAACAACTCCAAATCAGGCCAAAAATCTAGAAGAAAAGCCGAGAAGTACTGGCTGGATTCTTAAATAAAACTACTACACAGAAAGAAAGACCTGCTCAATAGGAAACTTTTAAATATACATTTAGAGTTAGCTAATTACTTCAATAACTACAGCTTACTGACAGTTTTAGATGAGATCTCTACACCTGTAGTCGATGCATATCTGAAGATCACTCAAAACCAGTCCCAAAAAATCAACAAACTAAAAAATGAGCAGCTACACCACCAAAACAAACACCGACACACAAATTTTATAACAGAGTAATCAACCAGACTGATATCATATTTACTGACAAAGAAAATAGCCTAATAAACAAAGGTCTAAAATATAATATACAACCTGACCTAAGCCCCAAAATCATTAAAGATATTATAATTGCAACAAAAAATGCCACAGATATAGCAAAGTTAGGGAACAATGAAAAGACAGTTATAGCCCAGAAAGCAATGAAAGCCATAAACACTGAAATACATAAACAACGTACAAGCTATAACACCCAGCAAAATGACAGGAAAACACTCAGAGACATAAATAAGAAGCTACAGAACCATGAAGCCATTATCACCAAAGCAGATAAAGGCAGCACCTTATGTATAATGACAGAGGAAGAATACATTACCAAAACATTAGAATTCTTCACTGAAAATGGCATTAGTGAAATTCAAAAGGACCCCACAAAAGCATTGCACACAAAGCTTAAACTACAACTAAAAAACACACACTTCCTCCTAACTGAATGGGAAAAGAAATATTGTACAGCCATGAATCCACAAGCACCAAAACTAAGATCACAACCAAAGATACACAAAATAAATTGCCCAATACGCCCTATAGTTGATTCACGAAACAGCCCAGGGTACAAAATTACTAGTAAACTAAATCATATTTTAACTGAGATGTACACATACCCAACAAATTACTCAATAAAAAACAGCAAACAGCTAATAGAAGAAATTAAGAACATTAAAATTCCTCATTCTGCTCAACTAGTATCATTTGACATCACCAACCTATACACAAATATACCTATCCCAGAAACACTACAAATCATCAGGTCAAACCTCATAAATATATAAAAAATTATCAATGGCTGAAATAATTGAATTCATAGATCTGCTACAACTAGTGCTTAACCACAACTACTTCACCTTCAACAATAAAATGTACAAGCAACATAGAGGTCTTGCAATGGGCTCAAGTATAGCTGGTACCATTGCCAACATATATATCAACCACCTAGAGCAAAAAACTCTTGCCATGAAATCCAATTCCATGGATAAAATCATTTATTACAAACGATATGTGGACGATACCTTGCTCTTGATAGATGGTGACTATAATGATATTAATAATATCCTCAATACACTAAACAACCAGGACCAACATATAAAATTCACGGTGGAACATGAAAACAAAGGCAGCATCAACTTTCTAGACCTAACTATTAGTAAAGTAAACAATGCACACACCTTCAAAGTCTACAGAAAACCAACAACAGCAGATTCCACCATACATAACTCATCCTGCCATCCAACAACACACAAACATGCTGCATATAGAGCATTTGTTAACAGAGCCAACAACACACCAATGGAGAACAATACAAAACTTGAAGAATTCAGTATCATCAAACAAATAGCCACAGCAAATGGTTATGATGACACACTGGTGGACAACCTTACACAACAAAGCAAAACCAAAAAGAAACCAATCCCCACACAGAAATCAAAAAATATAGCCACAGCATGTATCCCTTTCATTGGCAAACTATCCTACAAAATAGCAAACATTTTCAGACCACACAAAATCAACATAGCTTTTAAAACCAACAATAAATTACAACACTCACTTAGACACAATATAAACATACTAACATATAAACAAACACACTCAGGCATCTACAAAATAGTATGCAACACCTGTAATGCCCTGTATGTAGGCCAAACAGGAAGAGAATTCAGAACAAGATACAATGAACACATAAATGCCTACCACACCAATAACTTTAATAAATCAGCAGTAGCTACCCATATAAAGAACACAGGACATCCATTCCAGAATATCAAGAGTGATCTTCATATACTGCATAAAATGGACAAGGGACACATAATGGACCTGTATGGAGAACTAGAAATCTTCATCCATGAGAAAATACATGGTGAACTTCTACTTAATGATAAACTGGAAAGCAACAATACTAATTTTTTCAAAAATTTCTCCAGTATTGAATGCATTTTTCATTAAAATATAAAATTAATAAAAGTAAAATATAAAATTAAAATGTAACACTGATCAATTCTTCAAAATGTAGCAACTTCTGTTTAAACTCGTGCATATTCACAATATACTGATGTAAGTAGTTTATCTTAGCTTTTAAGGATCTTTGCATAGTAACCTTCAAATACAAAATGTCCAAATGTGTTATAAGTGTATTTGTAACTTTGTGCTTGTGTTGTGTGTGCCAGACAACAAGTTTATCAAGATTAGCAAAACTGTAAGTAAACAAAACACTACAATAATCCAAAAACTATAATGATGAAACATAATTGTAAAAATAGCTATATCTTCCTAACGGGTTAAAACTGTACAAACATAACCTCACTGGCATCCACAACACAAAACACAATACATCAAGAATGTAACCAGTAACTGTAAACATGCACCCAATGATGGCAGCATGCTGCCGAAACGCGTCGTGCCAATAAAAATATTTATAAATAGTGACTGATGCAGCATTAATCATTCCAAAAAAAAATCAACCAGTTATTATGGAAATGCCCAAAAGGAGCTGATAGCTGATACCCATACCAGAAAGCGTTACATGAAAATAATTTGAAAATGTATAAGCATACAAACAACCTTCCAGTTGAGTTATGGAAGCAAGTAAGCCCATCTTTCTGGATCTTCGTGACCCCAAATTGCTAAAAATGTGGGTGGGTGGATTGATTCCAAATCCCAATGAGTCATTGGAATGTTTGCCCAAAGACTCGCTTTTATCGAAGGAGAATAGTACAAATTGAGACTTATGATGCTGTGGTTACTTTGAATGATGGTATTGATGGCGGATTAAAGGTTTTTGAGAGACTGGAAGTACCTGTGGACGATAACGTGATAATATATTTTAGGAATGAAGACCCCCCCCCAAAAAAAAGGCATAACGGTCCACGAAGGAATCAAGAAAACCTAGGAAGTGGCTCAAGTTACATAATGAAGCTAGGAAAGAAGAGGAGCAAGAAATGTTTTATTCATATGGGTAGTTTTAGTTGAAAAACTTATGTTAAAGTACAGTAAAAAGATTTTCCAACTTCAAAGTTGATTTTCTCAGTTCATGTATTTCTAAAACGGTTTCCCTGTTAACTCTTTGTGTAATGCTCGTATTATCTTCTAATTTTCAGTGGACACTCACCATACCATTATCTACAGCATGGACTAGAAGATATGAAGAAAAATGAAAATTAAATGATTTATATATATATATATATATATATATATATATATATATATATATATATATATATATAGCGAAACGCTGTTTATATATTAATTTTTTAATAAAAATATTTCTTTCGTGTCTGTAGAGAATGTTACAATAGTGTATTATACCTATAATTCTAAATTAAAATAAATGCAAACTATTGAATACATATTGTTTTAAAACGAAAACCGTGATAATATCCATATTTGCATTGTTAAATTTTCTACGACAATTGGGACTTCATCAACCTACATTTCAACTCAAATATCTGTTTACATTGTTGCCAGAGCATCTATACAGGATGTTTCACTAAGTGTGTTTGCCTCTGTAACTTATAAAATAATAGGTGACGGGAAATTTTAATGCGGTAGGTCAATACAAGAAATGTTACACTTTCTGCGGACCTATGAACATAGTTTATTGTATCATTTTCCAAAGAGTTACAGCACAAAGATATAATTTTTTAATGGAACAATAGTTTTTTTCTGTTGTGCATTTGATTCCAGCTGAAAGCAGCCACGGGCCTCAATGGCATCGTGTCTGCACTCGCCGAGCATCAGCAACATGTCAACGTACTCGTTGTTCGTGTATACCATCGTCATCCGATGTCAGTAACTGTGGTATATTGAGCCCCGGTTGTTTGTGTGGCTCCAACTGTCGGGTATACAGCCGTGTGCGGCGACAGTCGGCAATCGGCAGCCTGTAACAGCGCATCGAGGAAGCTTCTCGCTCCGTGACACCGGCGTCGTTACAACTCGGCTACACCAAATTTAGAAGGCGCATTGCATTATGCGCAGCGTTTGTGGTATCTGCCACTGTAACCTTTAAGGTTTGTAGCTCCCAAACTAACAGTGATAGGAATGTAGTTTAAATTGATTTGGACGCAGGTGGTTTCAACGAATCCAATGCACGATAGAAAAAAACAGTTGTTCCATTTAAAAAAAATTATATCTTTGTGCTGTAACTCTTTGGAAAATGATACAATAAACTATGTTCATAGCTCCGCAGAAAGTGTAATATTTCTTGTGTTGACCTACCGCATTAAAATTTCCTGTCACATATTATTTTATAAGTTACAGAGGCAAACACAGTGAAACACCCTGTATATCTGCAAAAAATTTTCATAGTATTTTCTTGTATACTTTAGTGGAGAGGGGGGAGGGGAATAACAAAACACTTAATAATATTTCCAGTGCAATAACTGTATCTACCCACGTAAAAAAAAATAAAAAAAGGAAGTACGATTTTTGCCATTTCGCAAAAAAAAAAAAAAAAAAAAAAAAAAAAAAAAAAAAAAAAAAAAAAAGGGAAGTACTATTTTTGCCATTTCGCGGTATTCCAAATTTCCTTAAGACTGTCAACAAGATCACATTTGATTTCTGTCTACCTGTCACCAGTAAGACGGCAGAAGACGATGATGAGCTGCACGAGAAAGAGCCGAAGACAAATGTGTTTCTCGGTGTCTGCCACACTGAGCGAGGTGGCGCAGTGGTAAAACGCTGGACTCGCATTCGGAAGGATGGTGGTTCAAATCCACCTCCGGCCATCCAGATTTAGGTCTTCCGTGATTTCCGGAAAACAAATGCCGGGATGGTTCCTTTCAAAGGGCACGACCGATTTCCTTCACCATCCTTCCCCAAAAATCCGAGCGTGAGCTCCGTCTGTAATGACCACGCTGTGGACGGGACGTAAAAGCCTGAGCTTCCTTCCTTCGTTCGGTGTGTGCCTGTCCAGGCGCCGCGCCCAGCTGGTGCGGGCATCGGCAGGAGGAAGCGCCGTCGCTGGTTGTGAATGGAGCGCAACAGGTAGCTGACCCAGATGCGGCCGCCCATTGATCGCTTTCTCCCGCTGAACGGCGCCGAGGAAGGCAGGCGGCCACGCCTAGTACAGGCCGCGGAGGCCGCGCGCGCCAGACTCTGCGATAACCCTGCACTGGACGGCTCTGACTGCTCGCAGTTCTCGCATGTCTGAGCAGTGCAAATGTTCAAATGTTTGTAGAACTTATGGGACTTAACTACGGGGTCATCAGTCCCTAAGCTTACAAACGACTTATGAACCAGCTACTACTAAGGACGGCACAAATATCCATGCCCGAGGGGGGATTCGAACCCCCGACCGTAGTGGCCGTGCAGACCGTGACTGGAGCGCCTCAGTCTCCTCGGCCACTCTGAGCAGTTTTCAGTTCTTAAGGACCTGATGCTCACTCCAGGGACTGCTCTGGTAGGTTCCACACTGTAGATTGTCGACAGCTGAACAGCAAAGCACGAGTTTTACGAGGCGCGTCCAGAAAGTAAGTTTCGTTTGGTAATAAAATGAAATTGTACACAGATACAGAAGAAATTTTTATTGCACAAAATTCTACAACTCTTAAACTACTTTTCCACACAACTGCCGAAATTTTGCAGGCACTTGTCATAGCGTGCCACAAGTTTCTGCATGCATCCTTCACAGAAGGTTGCCGCCTGTGTATTCAACCATGTGGTAACAGCTCTTTATCATCGTTGAAGTGTTGACCATCAAGGACAGTTTTTACGTCTAAGAAGAGATGAAAGTCGCTAGGAGAGAGGTCCGAGCCGTATGGAGGATGATCAAACAGGTCCCATTGAAATTTCCGTAAGAATTGTTTGGCCACATTCGGTGTGTGAGGTCAGGATTATCGTGAAAAAAAAAATCTTTTGACAGTAATCCTCTTCTTACACCTAAAATCTGTCATTGGTGGACAACACTTGAACGATGATGACGAGCTGAAAGAACATGTTTCCACATGGTTGAATACACAGGCGGCAACATTCTATGAAAGTGGCACACAAAACCTTGTGCCATGCTATGACAATTGCCTACAAAATTTCGGAAGCTATGTAGAAAAGTAGTTTAACAGTTGTAGATTTTTGTACAATCAATAACTTTTCTGTACCTGTACCCGTTTGTTTTATATAACCAAACGGAACTTACTTTCTGGACACGCCTCGTATATCCGAAGGCATTAAAAAAGCAGTCAACAATGTGAAGATTGGTTTGATCACCACAGTGCTTTACTAGGCATGGTCCTGTTTGGAGGTGGTATGCCGTCACCTTCCTCCGACCTCGAAGGTCGTCGTCGGTACACGAAGCGTGTATCTGAACGAGTGGAGCCAATGTGGCGAATTTCTGACGTCACACCGTGTTAACCCCACGTTGGCGAGGCTTTCCCAACGTGTCGGATAGTATCAAGCATGTCAGATATTCTCAACGCGCGTCTGAACTATCACCAATAAGGTGGCAGAATGCCACCGACGTCACGCCACGTGGCTATCCGGAGAGAAGGACTTCTCTTTTCGGTAGAGAGATGAAGACGCCATATTAGCCGTCGTATTTCATAGGTTTTATGTATAAAGGATGTTACAAAAAGGTACGGCCAAACTTTCAGGAAACATTCCTCACACACAAAGAAAGAAAATATGTTACGTGGACATGAGTCCAGAAACGCTTAATTTCCATGTTAGAGCTCATTTTATTACTTCTATTCAAATCACATTAATCTTGGAATGGAAACACACAGCAACAGAACGTACCAGCCTGACTTCAAACACTTTGTTACAGGAAATGCTCAAAATGTCCTCCGTTAGCGAGGATACATGCATCCACCCCCCGTCGCATGGAATCCCTGATGCGCTGATGCAGCCCTAGAGAATGGCGTATTGTATCACAGCCGTCCACAATATGAGCACGAAGAGTCTCTACATTTGGTACCGGGGTTGCGTAGACAAGAGCTTTCAAATCCCCCCATAAATCAAAGTCAAGAGGGTTGAGGTCAGGAGAGCGTGGAGCCCATGGAATTGGTCCGCCTCTACCAATTCATTGGTCACCGAATCTGTTGTTGATAAGCGTACGAACACGTCGACTGAAATGTGCAGGTGCTCCATCGAGCATGACCCAATGTTGTGTCGTACTGGTAAAGGTACATGTTCTAGCAGCACAGGTAGAGTATCCCGTATGAAATCATGATAACGTGCTCAAGTGAGCTTAGGTTGAAGAACATGAGGCCCAATCAAGATAAATGTTCAAATGTTTGTTAAGCTTAAGGGACTTAACTACGGGGTCATCAGTCCCTAAACTTACAAACTACTTACGAACTAGCTAACACTAAGGACGGCACAAATATCCATGCCCGGGGGGGATTCGAACCCCCGACCGTAGTGACCGTGCAGACCGAGACTGAAGCGCCTCAGTCCCCTCGGCCACAGCGGCCGGCCCAATCAAGACATCACCAACAATTCCTGCCCAGACGTTCACAGAAAATCTGTGTTGATGACGTGATTGCACAATTGCGTGCGGATTCTCGTCAGCCCACACATGTTGATTGTGAAAATTTACAATTCGATCACGTTGGTATGAAGCCTCATCCGTAAATACTAAAATGAACTCTAACATGGAAATTAAGCGTTTCCGGACACATGTCCACATAACATATTGCAAATTTGATTGCAAATTTGCAATCAAGGCGGTTTGAAGGAATATTTATTCTAACTGATTGCTGCTGCACACCATGGATTGGATATTTTCTTTGTTTGTGTGTGAGGAATGTTTCCTGAATGTTTGGCCGTACCTTTTTGTAACACCCTGTATAACTTAGACCTTATGAATTTATGACATTTCAAAGGAAGTAATTAACTGAGTTAATTTAGAATCTCTCGATAAACGGTCATTAGAGGTACTATTTGTTGGAATAAATGACTGGAAACCTATGTAGTTAAAAAAGTTTCCTTATTGAAGTAATCTGCCGTTTCAAGACAACCGTTACTAAAGACCGGTCAACACGAATTGTTCTTTACATCATATATTGTAATGACATGTTAAAAACCAACATATCTACCAGTAGTGTATACAACACGGGTAATATCTTTGTTGAGGAGTGAGGTATAAGTCAGTCACCGTGGCATAGGTAGTAAAGTAGTGGACTGTGGGGTGAAAGAAATCTCATGGTGCTGGTTCAAAACTTCTCAGGAAGAAACTTTTTATTTTATTTTATAAACCCAAAGTCTTTCCTACAAATTTCGTAGAAGTATACTGCATAATATTCGATGCATAAGTTCACATCGTGTGAGGAGTGTGTTTGTTCGATTCGTTTTATGAACAGGACAGTTTGCACCTTACATAAAGTCCGCACTTTATTGTTTCATGTACTGCACTTTACAAGTTCTTAACATTTTTCTGCTGAATAGTAACATTGACCGTGGAAAAATGACCTTTAAGTTTTACTAAAAAGCGAGACTGGTGCAGTAATGTTTGCCTCGTGTAAAGGCCTTTTCTAATTTCATATCGCACAGTGTTATGAAACTTTTATTATTTGCTGCACTTATTGACATAACATACAAATTTCATTGCTGTTGTTGTTGGTTGAATGTTTAAGGGGGACAAAACTGCAATGGTCATCAGTCCCCCACAACTTTTATAAGATTTTTTATGATCAGAGATATTTTGTTGTTACTTATGTAGGCCTATATCACAGAACATAACGAACATCTGCACAAGCGCATAAATAAGCGATTTAATAGAGGTAAAGCAGGAATTCCACTTTTATGATTTCGTAAACAGTGTAATTCCAGAACCTGATGCTGCCGGCAACTGTCGCTGGAGCGCGCTGCGGTCGCGTGTAGCTCGTTGAGGCACATGTCGCATATCCACAAGTCGCGCCGTCTCCGAGCGCTCAGCCGCACGTTGGATTCGGCACGTTGACCACACACGTTCAGTCACACGGTCCGTATGCCGACGGCTTTACCCAGGCAGTTGTAGGGGGACCTACAGTTTAACGTTAGTTCCGAACAACGGTGCTAATCGATATTTTTCACATCAGCATCATTGCCAGAGGGGAAAGACGTGGAAAGTGACAAAAATCCTAGGACCTGGCGGGGATCGAACCTGCGACATTTTCATTTATAGTCTGGCACTCTACCACTGTACTACCGAGCCAAATGCATGAGCGTGTCAATATGTCTGGCGGGAAACGGTAGCGATCAGTTCGTACCAGCTTTGCTCTAATTTTAGAAAGAGTCCATTTGCACTAAATGGAAGGAGCTTCCATGGATAAATTGCTTCAAAAAGATTCCGTGCAACGACGAAAAATACAATAGAGAGATCTTGGAAGATTTCGAGTACACCGTGTGCACTGCAGTAGACACCACTATCTTCTTCTTCGTAAATGGGAAGTTTCATTAAATTGTTGCATTTATGATACATAATTCTGATTTCTGCGTGAGTAACGATATGTCCATCTGTAACACAATGTTCCAACATCACCCAAGACGACTGTACACTTGGATATCACCTGGTGATAGATATAGAAACCAAATTGACTTCATCCTAGTGCGAAGGCGTTGGAAGACTACAGTATTAGATTGTAAAACCTTCCCTGGAGCTGACTGTGGCAGTGATCACATTCTGCTATCCATGAAAATGCGCATTAAGCTTAAAACTACTAAGAAAACTGACGAAAGACAGCTAAGATTCACAAGCAAGGAATCTATTCGCAAATTTGGTGAACTTGTAAGAGGAAAACTTCACAAAATCAGTTTTGATAACGAAGCACCATCATCACAAATATGGGATCGAATGAAAAACGTTGTTTCTTGGTCACTACCGACATCAGAACAATCGCAGAAAGCAAAACATCCCTGGATATCAAAGTCCACACTACAATTGAAGAGAGAAGGCATCTAAAGAAAACTGGTATTCACATTACCCAGGATCAAGACAGATACAAGAACCTGTGCAGAGTAATACAACGGAATTGTAGAAAAGACAAAGCAGATTTCATTAATGGTATCTGTATTGAAATAGAACAGCATCATAATCGCAATCAGGTGGGTGATCTCTTCAAGAAAATCAAAAGCATCACCGGTGAATTTAATCCTCGTACGTGGGTGATAGACGACGAGAAGGGTAACCCTATCAGTGACAAAGAAAACGTTGTTGCGAGGTGGAAACAGTACTGTGAAAAGCTATATTCTGGAATTAACAACAGTACGGACAACCAAACAGTCGAGCAACTTAATTTGGAACTTACAATTCTACGCAGTGAATGCGATTCAACATCTGAAGAATTATAAAGCCCCCGCTGTAGATGGCATATCAGGAGAAATGATCAAAGAAATGGGACACGAAGGTATTGATGCGCTGCACTTATTGTGTAAAATAATATGGGAAACTGGGTAGTGGCCGGATGACTGGTCAAAGTCTCTCTTCATTCCCTTACACAAGAAAGGGTCCATCAGGAACTGCTCCAACTACCGAGCTATTGCACTCATATCTCACGCAAGTAAAATTTTACTCTATACACTGAACCAACGTTTGAAGCCGTACATTCAACCCCACATATCCTCAGAACAAGCAGGTTTTGTTGAAGGGAAAGGAACTCGTGAACAGATTCTCAACGGAAGACAAATAATAGAAAAATCACGAGAGTTCTTTGTTCCTGCTTTCATCTGCTTCCTTGACTATAGGAAAGCCGTTGACTGCGTTGTGTGGGAAAATTTGTGGCAGGTACTTGCAGAGATCGGTGCCTCTCCCCACTTGACAGCATTGATCAAAAATCTGTACAATGATCACTCCGCAGTTGCAAAGACAAGTTCTGGCACGTCTGATTCCTTCAGAGTTTCAAAAGGTGTGAGACAGGATTGTGTTCTATCCACACAACTGTACAACATCTATGCAGAACACGACATTAGGAAAGCTCTTGATGGTTGGACCAAAGGCATCTCAATTGGCGGAAGAACTGTCAACAATATCCGTTTTGCTGATGACACTCTACTTTTAGCCAACAGCGAAGATGAACTTGCTGAGCTACTAACTAGAATAAAAGACATTAGTCTAGCATATGGACTAGACATCAACCTCAGTAAGTCCAAACTCATCTTAACTGATCGAGAACAATAGATCCAGCTCGTAGGTCAATTAAAGGAACTGGAAGTCGTGCAGTCCTTCACCTATCTTGCGTCAACCATCTGCAGCACAGATAGTTGTGAAGAGGAGATAAGAAAACGCATCACGCTAGGACGAGTGGCAATGAAGAAGCTCACGAAGATCTGGCAGAGCAGAGCAATAACAAATAGCTCAAAGACCCGGCTATTTGAAACACTCGTGTTTTCTGTATTCTTTTATGGCTGTGAGTCATGGATACTCAAAGCCAGAGACAAACGACGCATTGATGTGTTTGAGCTTTGGTGCTGGCGTAGGATGCTACGCATAAAATGGACCGAAACATGAACAAATGTGTCCATTATTGAACAACTGAATATCTCCAGACGCCTTTCTTCTCGAGTCGACGAAAAAATTCTCCAGTTCTTTGGCCATATTGTGAGAAGAGACGGAGAAAACCTAGAAAAAATAATCTTACAAGGAAAGTTCGAGGGCACAAGAACAAGAGGAAGAGCAGCGAGCAGATGGATAGACCAAATCAAGAAGATCTCCGGTCTACCTCTTCAGCAGGCACTGAGAGAAGCTGACAACAGTCCGAGATGGAGACGCTTGGTTCATGGGGTCACGACGCTCAGCAATGAGCACAACGACTTATGATGATACACAATGTACTTTGATATATAAACCTTACTTCGGGTTGTTTTTTTCTTTTTGGTTAATAATTTATCGTTGAGAGAGCCAATGAAAATGCGGTTTTCAATTTAATTTTGTTAACAAAACACTGAAATGTTCATACAAATATTAAAAACATATCAAACAGCTTTGGTGGCATGAAATCTTTATTCGTCTACTGAAGATCGATTTCGGTCAGTAAGTGGCTATCTTAAGTGCTATAATATCAAATGTTCAAATGTTTGTTAAGCTTAAGGGACTTAACTACGGGGTCATCAGTCCCTAAACTTACAAACTACTTATGAACTACCTACAACTAAGGACGGCACAAATATCCATGCCCGAGGGGGGATTCGAACCCCCGACCGTAGCGGCCGTGCAGACCGTGACTGAAGCGCCTTAGTCCCCTCGGCCACCGCGGCCGGCTGCTATAATAGCCTGTTTCATGTTTTTAATATTATTAATACGCACGTGGCTCCAGATGGTCTCGTCTGCATGTTCATGAAAATGCTTTTGGCGTAAATACGTGACAAGTTTGTTGGAAGTATTCAATGTTTTTGACAAGTAGCATATAGGAGAATAGGAAATGACTGTAACTTTATTATTATTATTTTATATAAATTTCCGTATAATGTCATTACTCGAACTGTCACTGTCGTTACGTAGCTTTCAGTGGAAGCTTTTTAAATATGAGAGTTCGAACTTAATAGTGGCAACACTGCTGTGGAGACACTATGCAATGAAATCTACTATTGTCGCAGATAGCACACATTGTTGACATATCTACCTCACCTCAGAGCAAATGTACTCGGCCGTCCCAAGTCACAGACGTGCGCATAATCGAGGGAAACATAGTCACTTGTGAGCGAGCGACGTAACATGGCGGTGCCGCTATGTTTTCAAAACAGAAACAACGGAAACAGTCAATGCACAGTATTACTGTTCGTGTTTGGAGCATCACCTGCGACCAGCTTTGCGAAAGAAGCGGCAACACTTTCTGTGCAACCCACCCATCATTTTGCGCGACAATGCGCGGGCGCATACAGACCAAGCTATAGCTGATCTCTTCGCTCGATGGGACTGGGCAGTACTGTACCATCCACCATATTTCCCGGACTTCAGCCCTTGTGACTATGATTTGATTCCGAAGATGAAGGAATCGCTTCGTGACATTCGCTTCAGAACTGTTCCACAGATTCGACACTATTTAATTTTCGACCCTCATATTAAGAAATCTATGTTATTGACGAATTAACTGCAGCCAATTTTCACACCCATGGTAAGACTCGTTCTCGTTGTACTTTTCTGAAGATCTTCCGTAGCGATTTTAGAAACGTACTCCGAGAATCAGTGACTAAATGGTTCTGACACTTTTGTTTTTAATTACGTAAATATCATGAGTTCCAAATTACACGCCATATTCCTTCACGCTATGAAAGTCGGATTTTCATTGCTTCTCTCAACTACACTTCTCATTGGCCGCCTTCCGGTACCTATATATAAATTCAAAAGCCGCTATGTTCACCTAAATTAGGATTGAACCACACAATGCCCTCTCAAACTACCCTCGTCCTCTGTCACTGGTTCATCATATGCCATATAGAAATTCCTCTGGGACCTACAATAACGTGATTAAATAAACGTGGTCCTTTGAAAAAATGTAAACATACTTGGCTACATCCCCATCAATCAAAGACATACCCACTTACTTAATACCAAGAGAGGCAAAAACTTTTTAACTTGATTCTTAATACACACGTAATATACACTGATTATAACAATTGGGTGATCACTTGAGAATTCTAGGTTCTGAAGTACTGAGTGACTCAAAATGGTTCGACGTCTTTCTGTCGGTTCTGCGATATGGAGACAACAACATTACGGCAACGGAGATAGTGGTAATAACAGAAAGTTATTTGCAGAAGAGGTTGTGTTAAGTTTACTAAACGAATTACAAATGTAGTTGGGTTCAGATAGTGTAGTGAGCAAGTACTGTAACGCCACAACAACGTGACTTGGCATGGAGAGCCATTGATTGATTGATTGATTGATTGATTTTTCCAGGGAAGCCAAAACAGTCTTGGTCCAACCCGCCACTGCCCGCACCGAAACTAAGTTTATTGTGCGGTATCGCTCCCTGTATACCTAGTAAAGCCAACCAATGCCCTTGAACAGTGTATGGAGTCCCTTTACCAGTTCTTTATTAGACACAATTTCTTCGGGTCTAGTTGTCCCAAATATTCTCTACCTTTTATTCTCCAATGCAATGCATTCGAAGATTACATGTGATGCAGTTTCATCACCGTCATCACAGATCCTACATTTAGGGTCCTCTTCTGTTATGACCCATTGTACGTAGGTGTTTTTTGAAATTCCCATGGCCTGTCAGCAATCCAACCATGAGTCTAATCTCTCTCCTGTTCAGACCCAGGATTGGAGAGCTTCTTTTAAAACATGGCTTTGGCATCATTACCTTGCCATGTTTTTGTTGATGGACTTTGGTCCAATATTCTACGTGCTGTCTTCTGAGCCAGTTACGTAGCTCCAATTTGATCATTGCCTTGGTGATTGTCAGGACAGTTTCCGGTCCAATAAATTGAGTCTCTGCCCCCATCCTGGCTAATCTGTCGGCATGTTCGTTGCCACTGATCCCCGAGTGGCCAGGGACCCACAATAGGTTTACTCTATTACTTTCCCCTAGCTCCACCAGAACCCTGTGACATTCTGCAACAATTTTAGACCTTGACGCAGGAGCTGCCAGTGATGTCAGGGCTGCCTGGCTGTCTGAATAGATATAGATGCTACGATCTTTGTAGCACCTACGCAAATTCTCCTCCACACACGCCCTGATAGCAGTATGGAGAGCCATACGAAGGTTGGACGCGAGCAGACACTGAGGAGACGGCTGCAGCTATTTGAGTGTACCAAACTGTAACTTCCAGGACCTGGACGCGATTGAAGATAACAGGAACCGTTAAAAGAAGATGAGGCCAAGGTCGTCACGGGTAACATCACCAAAAGATGACCGTTATCTGCGGTTAACAGCTCGTCGAGACAGCAGGCTGACTGAGCTGCAATGCACCCTCCACGCAGCAACCGCTTGTGCAATATCAAAACACATACTACGAAATCGCCTTCGGGAATATCGCCTCTAGGAACGGAGGCCTATGGTGTGTGTCCCATTGAAACCACGACACCGCTTAACCCGTAGAAACTGCGCGGAGGAACATCAGGATTAGTAACGAATGGCGCCGGGTTCTGTTCAGAGATAAGTCAAGATTTTGTGTTCAGCCTGACAATCGTCATCCCTCATCTGCAGAGAACGTGAAACGGAAAAATTCAGCTTATATGCAGTAAACACCACCATATTAATGTGGACGAATGGTGTGGGTAGGAGTCAGTATGGGCGGTCGTACAGATATATATATCGTTCAGAATGGCGCTTTGAATGCTCAGACCTATAGGGAGACGAGATTCTTCGACTTTTTGTTGTGCCCTGCGCTGACAATAGAAGATGGTGCCCTCTGGTGGACGATAACGTTCACAGAGCAGAACTGGTGGACACCATGCTTGAAGCTAGGGAATTGAATGAATTGAGTGTCCAACATGTTCACCTGAGTTAAACCTATTGATATTAGAGGGCAACGACAATGAACTTTTCAGTATTATGGTAGCCCCTTGGTGACTCTCTCTAAGTAAACACTATGTCTACGTGAAGTATGGCTCTCCATGACAAGTCACGTTGTTGTGGCGTTACAGTACTTGCTCACTACACTATCTGAATCCAACTACTTTTGTAATTCGTTTAGTAAACTTAACACAACCTTTCTGCAAATAACTTTCTGTTGTTACCACTATCTCCGTTGCCGTAATGTTGTTGTCTCCATATCACACTCCGATTAAAACAGTAACCAACATGTACACTACTGTCCATTAAAATTGCTACACCAACAATAAATGCACATGATAAACGGGTATTCATTGGACAAATATATTATACTAGAACTGACATGTGAATACATTTTCACCCAATTTGGGCGCACAGATCCTGAGAAATCAGTACACAGAACCTCTGGCCGTAATAACGGCCTTGATACGCCTGGGCAAACAAAGCTTGGATTGCGTGTACAGGTACAGATGCCCATGCAGCTTCAACACGATACCACAGTTCATCAAGAGTAGTGACTGGCGTATTGTGACGAGCCAGTTGCTGGGCCACCATTCACCAGGCGTTTTCAGTTGGTGAGAGATCTGGAGAATGTTGTGGTCAGGGCAGCAGTCGAACATTTTCCGTATCCAGAAAGGCCCGTACAGGACCTGCAACATGCAGTCGTTCATTATCCTGCTGAAATGTAGTGTTTCCAAGAGATCGAATGGAGGGTAGAGCGACAGGTCGTAACACATCTGAAATGTAACGGCCACTGATCAAAGTGTCGTCGATGCGAACAAGAGGTGACCGAGACGTGTAACCAATGGCACCCCATACAATCACGCCGGGCGACTTACTTGACTTACTGACTTGACTTAGTTCCTGTCGTTCCCTCTGGAACATAGGGCCGAAACGAAATTTCTCCACCTGATGCGATTTCTAACAAGTCTCTTCACTCCAGATTTTCCCAGCCTCTGCAGCTTCTCTCTGGATCGTTCTTTTCCAGGTGTGTTTGGGACGACCGCGTTTCTTAACTCCTTGAGGATTCCAGTCCAACGCCACCTTTTCAATAGCTTCATTAGGTTTTCTTACCGTATGTCCAATCCATTTCCATTTTCTTTCCTTGATTTGTATGTTGATTGGTTGCTTATTTGTCTCTCTCCTAAGATCTTCATTCGTCATTATATTTGGCCATCTCACGTTTAAAATACGCCGGAGACAACGGTTAATAAAAACTTGGAGCTGGTTTTTGATGTGGTTAGTCACTTTCCAAGGTTCGCAACCATACATCAGAACTGCCTTCACGTTTCTATTAAAAAGCCGGAGTTTTGTTTTCCTTGAAATGTTCCTGTGTCTCCAAATGGGGTACAGCTGAACAAACGCGCCATTTGCTTTGCGGATGCGACTGCGGACATCCTCCTCAGCGCCTGACTATACTTCCAAGGTAAAGGAAAGACTTGAACTGTTCTACATCCTCTCCATTAATGGTGAGCCTAGTGGTGATGGTCGAGTATCCGCATTTCTTTGGTTTTGCGAACATTTATCTTGAGGCATGCAGCTTCTCCTTTCTGTAACCTGGCCAGTTTCTCTTCGATGTCTCGATATCGCTGTGCCATGAAGCAGATGTCGTCTGCTAAATCTAGATCTTCGAGCGTTACACACCTGACCCCTCATTACTCTCTTCATCACATGATCCATAACCAAAAGAAATAATGTTGGCGAGAGAATTCAGCCTTGTCGTGCTCCCGAATTAACTTGGAAAGGCTCTGTCAGTTCTCCATTATGTAGTACTTGGAATTCATAGTCCTAATACATTTTCTTGATGATGTTAATGATCTTTGTTGGGATGTCGTACTTTGCAAGTGTATCCCACGTGACTCTCCGATTGACAGAGTCAATAGGTAGGTTAGGTAGAGTGATACGCCAGTATGGCGATGACGAATACACGCTTCCAATGTGCGTTCACCGCTATGTCAAACATGGATGCGACCATCATAATGCTGTAAACAGAACCAGGATTCATCCGAAAACTGACGTTTTGCCATTCGTGCACTCAGGTTCGTCGTTGCATTCACCATTGCAGGCGCTCCTGTCTATGATGCAGCGTCAAGGGTAACCGCAGCCATGGTCTCCGAGCTGATAGTCCATGCTGCTGCAAACGTCGTCGAACTGTTCGTGCAGATGGTTGTTGTCTTGCAAACGTCCCCATCTGTTAACTAAGGGGTTGAGACGTAGATACACGACTCATTACAGCCATGCGGATAAGATGCCTGTCATCTCGACTGCTAGTGATACGAGGCCGTTGGGATCCAGCACGGCGTTCCGTATTGCCCTCCTGAACCCACCGATTCCATAATTCTGCTAACAGTTATTGGATCGTGACCAACGCGAGCAGCAATGTCGCGTTACGATAAACCGCAATCGGGATAGGCTACAATCCGACCTTTATCAAAGTCGGAAACGTGATGGTACGCATTTCTCCTCCTTACACGATGCATCACAACCACGTTTCACCAGACAACACCGGTCAACTGCTGTTTGTCTATGAAAAATAGGTTGGAAACTTTTCTTATGTCGCCACCCGCGCCAACCTCGTGTGAATGCTCTGAAAAGCTAATCATTTGCATATCACAGCATCTTATTCCTATCGGTTAAATTTCGCGCCTCTACCACGTCATCTACGTGTTGCAGCAATTTTAATGGCCAGGAGTGTATACGTTTATGTTGCCAAATGTATATCGTGTATGATCCCATCGTATGGCACAACAAAAGTTGAAGGATCTGGACTATATAGCCTACCTCTGAGTAGTAAGAGCGCCATCCTCAACGACATAGAGCTCCGTACATCTGCCATTACTAACTCCTACCCACACCATTCGTTCCACCATGTTATGGTGATGTTTCCCGTATACAATCAGGATTGTTCCGAGTTGCATGTTCTCTCCAGATGAGGGAACGATTGTCCATCTGAACACAACAAGCCACAATGGAGTGGCCGAAAGTTTTAAGGCGCTTCTGCCGAGCGCGCGGTTGCTCGCCGCCGGAGTTTTAGACCTCCCTCGGGCATGGTTCTTCGTTGTCTGTAGTAAACATTACTTTAAGTTAATTTAAGTAGTTTGTAATCTTAGGGATTGATGAAGAACGCAGTTAAGTCTCTCAGATTTACAAAAACTTGAATACAAAATCGTATCTGTGAACAGAACCTGGCACCATTCGTTACGACTCCTACTCTGATGTTCTTGCGTCCAGTTTCTGTGGGCTAAGCAGTGTCAATATGTTAATGGACATACACCATAAATCTCCGTCCGTAGAGACCCCATTTCCCAAATCGATCTCGGACTGTTTTTGTTGATATTGTGTGTCCTGTTGCTGCCTGGAGTGTGCGTTGCAGTTGAGTTGCATTCAGCCTCCTGTCACGACGAGCCGTTGAACGGAGATAACGGCCAACTCTTGCTCATGTTACCCGTGGACGACTTTGGCCCTGCTTCTTTTAACTGTTTCTGATGTTCAGGTCCTGGAAATTTCACTTTCGAACACCCTAATTGTTGCAACCACCTCTCTCTGTGTCTGTCCCACTTGAAACATTCCTGTGGATCTCCATGACAGAGTATTATCGCTTCTGAGGGAAATTATAATGGTGGAGATCATCCAGGGGCACAAAAGCATATACAAAGTACCAGAAGGTGAAATTTCCAAAGTGTTCAATTGTGTAGAGTTCCCTATCAAACATCAGACAATCACAAAGTTCAAGGCCCAGAGTACTAATATATCGCAACATATTTATGACCTGGAGAAGCAAAGCGAGTCAGAAGATGATGATAAGAAGAAGGCTAAATGTAGTTGGACATCTCGACTCTTCTAAATTTGCAGGTGAGAGAGAACTTCATGTTACATGCTGCTCATCGCCAATGGTAAAAAGCAGCAAAACGTATGGATCAATGACATGTCTCACCTTCTCAAGTACCAACTGAACAAACATGATCATAAACAATACCACTGCTACAGATGTCTAAGCAACTATTCAGAAGAAAAGTATTGACTGAAGCACCTTGTAGACTCCAAATCCTAGGAACCATTATGTGTCACAGGGCCATCTAAGTAAAATAATTTCAAGTTCAAGAATGCTCATCGTCAGAAAAGATGTCCTGTAGCGATTTACAGTGATTTCAACTGTTTATTTGCTCCAATCGTTGGATGTGAAGATAACCCCCTGGCCTCAGACACTACTTACACGCAAAAACATGTACTTTATGCAGCAGTGTACCAAGTTGTATGCACAGTCGATCACACACTGAATATATTCAGATTATATTTAGGGCACAATCCCGCAATATGGTTGCTCACTGAGCTCGATCACGTTGCCTAGGAAGTTGAGAAATTTTACAAGGAAAATGTTCCAATCACTAAGTGGCAGGAGGAAGAATATTGCCATATTTGTGGGATGCCGTTAGTTAGAATAGCAGAAACTCCCCCTAGAGACCACTGTCACCTAACTCGGAAGTTCTGTGGTGCATCCCATAATGTATGCAACTTGAAGTATCAAGTATTGAGAAATACACCAGTCTTCTTCCATAATCTACTGAATTACGTCATTCACTTTTTATTTGAGGACTTGGATAAATTTGTATGTCAAACGATGAGGTTAGTGTCCTGCCTAAAAGTTTGGACAAATATATTTACTCCTCAAAGCAAATGGCGACAAACATTACACTGCACTTCCTTGATTCGCTTTATTTTATGCTGTCGTCACTACAGAAACTTGTTGAGCCTATACCTCAGAAAGACATGCACATCACTCACTCTGCATATTCTGATGAGAAAAAGTTTCAACTTGTAACGTGAAAGGGGATTTTCCCATACGAGTACGTGGACTGTGTGGCGAAATGCAATGAAACTAAGCATCTTAACATATCCGCATTTACCAATTAACTCACCTGTGATGCCACAACATATGTAGAATATGAGCATGATGAATGTCTGGTGGGAATTCAACATCCCCAATTGGGTAAATACGTGAGGATTTATATGGACGCATGTGCTGTTACTTCCGGATGTTTTCGACAAGTTCAGGAGTGTATCCTTGAACACTTACTCCCTGGACCCCAAACCTTTTATAACAAGGTACCAGGGTTCTCTTAGAACACAATGTTCATGATTCTTATCTTTGATCGTGGGATATGTGGGAGACTTTGCCAGTATGTTCTTTGGTATGCTAAGGCAAATAACTCACATATGGGTGAGGGGTACAATGCATCACTCGATTCTAGCTACATTCTTTATTTAGATATAAATAGTTTGAACGGGCATGCAGATGTACAGTCTCTGCCGGCTGGAAAGTTTCAGTGCGTGTCCGAGGGAATAATTAGAGTGATTAGGTGGTAAATTATTGGGTCACGCTGTGGAATCTGATGGACATATGGTTGATACATACATCGAATAGCCAGTTAAATTTGCATGATGAGACAAGGAACTTGCCATTATGTCCAGAGCAACTAGTTCCACCAGAGCTTGAGGGCTCCATCCCCAAGTTGATTACTACTGCTCCAAACAAGCAGAGGTATGTGATTCATTACCGTAACCTACAACAGTGCAAAAGTTGGAAACCAAACTTACTAGATTCTTGCAAGCTACATCCTCGGTGGGTGAAGGAGTGCATTGAATTAGATATGCAAAGTGGGCAGTAGTGACTAGTAATTTTTAAAAAGATTTTTATAAATTAATGATTTATTCCATTTTCCGGAAGATCATGTAGAATGTTAGAAATGAGCGGGATATTAAAATTAGTACGAAATGGGTTGGGCGTTATGGTGCACAGAAAGTAATTGCACTACTAACTTTTAAATGGCTCATATTCAACAAGAAATGTGTTCATATTCACAGAATATATGACATCAACTGCGAATCGGCAAAGCTGAAAATGTGTACCCAGTCGGGATTCGAACCCGGGTGTCCCACTTTCTAGGCAGTTGCACTGAACCCTACACCACTGGGGACACAGTGGTCACCGTACCTGCAAGGATTACCTAAGCACGCCTCGCGTCAGGGCAGGTTAAAGCTGGAAATTTGTGTCTGACGGGAGGCGTGCTTAGGTAGTCCTTGCAGGTGCGGTGATCACTGTGTCCCCAGTGGTGTAGGGGTCAGTGCAACTGCCTAGAAAGTGGGACGCCCGGGTTCGAATCCCGACTGGGTACACATTTTCAGCTTTGTCCATTCGCAGTTGATGTCATATATTCTGTGGATATGAAAGAATAACAACTGCAGGATCAGAAGTGACGTCTGTTCTTTCGGAATAGACGCAACATTTATATAAGAAATTTGTTGCTGTGGAAGTGATGAAGGCTTCAGTAGGGTTCAGAAAACGTATCTATCTGGGTATGTGCATACTTCATCTGTTCAAACTGTATATTTACAGGTTCCATTATGAGACTGCCAAACCTCACTATGTGGAACAAAGTTACTGTATATGGATACAGATAGTTTCATCTTTGGGCTGAAGAACTGCGATCCATATGCAGTAATACAACTCATCAGTGAAGAATTCCATATTTTCAGTTATACGGCCAACAATGCTTATGGCATTGTTCTTCAGAACAAAAAGGTTATCGGTCTTATGAAGCAAGAATCGAATGGATTCACCGATTGTGGAGTTTGTAGGCATCCTGAAAGTAGCAAGTTAAATTATTTAAGCAAGATCTCGGGCAGTTGAGATCTGCAAATGCTAGCTAAAACGCTCACTGCTGCTCTAAATTACCTTGCGAATGGCCACAGTATTTACTCACTCCTTAAGGGAGCAGACAACGTTTGACACATACAAAATAAATGTTAAAAATAGATGAATAGATAATTAAACATGGGACAGGGAGCATAAAATTATAAGCAGAGGTTTAAAGTATCAATCATCATCTATTCAAAAAATTATCAAGCAAATAAATGTGGGAAGACCAAATTAAGAACACACCTTGTACAAAAGTGAATTACATAATAAAGTTACTGCCCGTAATAAAATTGTTTCTGCCCTTTATTATAGAATAACGTGGGAGTTAAAAATGTGCAAATGTTTGTGGGGCTTATGGGACTTAACTACGAGGGACATCAGTCCCTAAACTTAAAAACTACTTATGAACTAGCTTATACTAAAGATGGCACAAACATCCATGCCCGAAGGAGAATTCGAGCACTCGACCGCAGCAGCAGTACAGACCGTGACTGGCACGCCGCAGACCGCTCGGCTACCGCGGCCGGCGTGGGAGTAAATTTGCAAATACACAATGGGAAGAGGGAAGCACACTCATTCATCCACAGACATGTGTATAATGCTTGCGACACTTTACTCATGTGCGATCACTTGATATCAGCGACAAACGAAGCGACGCCGGCGTTTTTAACGACATGATGGGTGTCTTGGAGCACAAACGTAACATCACTAAGCTCTAAAGCAACTCATGTTTGGGGAGGCAGCGGCATACTATTCTTAAGTACCACATGGTGTGCGACCATGAGGAATTATAAAGAATTTACAAAAGGAATTTAATTTAGAATAAGCAAGTAAAGCACACACGAGAATTTATATAGAAGAAAGCTAGTAATATTGAACACATGGCTTAAGGCCGAAGTAATGGCCATCACGAAAGCACGTGGTGCAATCGGTCATGCAAGACAGGAAGGATGGAATCAAACTAGAAAATCTGAGAAATATTTAGCATTCTCGCAGATACAGACGCGACCGGAAACGTTAGTTAAAAATCAACAAGAATATTTAAACATACTAAGCTTACACAAAGGCTGAAGGCCACACACGAGTATTCTAACATGAGAGAATCTAGACACAAAATCATCACCAGAATTAAAATGCAAATACTAAATTTGCACCGAATTACTCGAGTTCTGTAAATTAAGAAACTCTTACCTCGCTTAGCGGAAGAATTACTCAATAAAACTATCACTGGTAAATCAAGACTGCCTGATCACAAAGAAAGCAAAGTTCCAACAGCATGCCGCCTTCTCAACTTTATTCGACGAAGTACTTACTTCCACGGTCGCAGCAAGAGTAACGCTCTCAGACTACGCCAAAATCTTCCCCACCACACACCGGATGTAGAGCGCACTAAAAACACATACAGAGCGCGTTCAGAGTATAGTGTCTACCACCCTCTCTACCTGAGGGAGATAATACCTCCTACAACGGCTCCCAGAGAGGTCTCTTGTCACCTCTTTCGTCCAAGATTAGGTTGGCACCACACTAAGAACACGACCACCTCGCCATCTTGCCAAGTAAGCTTCTCTCTGGCCAGCCAGCAGACGCCAGCGCAGACGACAAACGAAGCCATGCAGTCTTGATTAAGGAAAACATCTACATCTACATGGGATACTCTGCAAATCACAAGTGCCTGGCAGAGGGTTCATCGAACCACAATTATACTATTTATCTCACATTCCATTCTCGAATACCGCGCTGGGAGAAAGAACACCTGAATCTCTCTGTTCGAGCTCTGATTTCTCATATTTTATTCTGATGATCATTTCTACCTTTGTAAGTGGGAGTCAACAATATATTTTCGCATTCGGAGAATGTTGGCGATTAGAGTTTCGCAAGTATCCCACGCCGCAGCGATAAGCGCCGTTGTTGTAATGATTCCCATCCCAGATCCTGTATCATTTCCGTATCGCTGTCTCCCCTGTATCGTGACAATACGAAACGAGCTGTCCTTCTTTGGACTCTTTCGATGTCCTCCGTCAAACCCACCTGATAAGGATCCCACACTGGGCTGCAATACTCCAAAAATGGACGGACAAGCGTAGTGTATGCAGTTTCTTTTGTAGTACTGTTGCATCTTTTCAGGGTTCTGCCAATAAAACGCAGTCTCTGGTTCGCCTTTCCCACGACACTCTCTACGTGTTCTTTCCAATTTAAGTCTGAAGTAATAGTAATTCCTAGGTATTTTGTGGAGTTTACGGCCTTCACATTTGATTGATTTATCTTGTAAACAAAGTTTAACAGATTTATTTTCGTACTCATGTGGACGACTTCACACTTCTCATTATTTAGAGTCAATTGCCAATTTTTACAACATACTGATATCTAATTCAGATAGTTCTGCAGTTGGTTTTGATCTTCGGATGATTTTACCAGACGGTAAATGACGGCGTCATCTGCAAACAAGAGAGCTACTTAGATTTTCCCCTAAATCGTTTATGTAAATAAGGAACAGCAGAGGACCAATAACACTACCCTGTGGAACGCCCGATATCACCTCTGTTTTAGTCGATGCCTTACCATCGATTACTACGAAGCGTGCCCTCTCTGACAAGAAATCCCCTACCCAATCGCAAATTTGGGGCGATATACCATAACCACGCAATTTGATTAAAAGCCGTTTGTGAGGTACGGTGTCAAAAGTTGTCTGGAAATCAAGAAATACGGAATCGATTTGCGAACCTTTGTCGATAGCACCCATCACTTCGTGTGAATAAAGAGCTAGTTGTGTTTCACATGAACGATATTTTCTAAATCCGTGTTGATCTTGGGTCAATAGACCGTTCTGTTCGAGACAATTCATAATTAGGCCCTAAGGCGCGAGAGGGCGACTGTAAGCCATTGCGCGGCAATCATTCAACATTAAAAACAACCTTCCACATTCACATGAACACACAAGTTCAATCCCATGGGTGGAAACATATGTAAATATGGGGCATTGATCATCAATAAACAGAATAAAAATAATTAGCTTACTAATAGACAATATTAATGGTGAAGAAACACTTTAGGTTAATGAATAACTCAAAAATGGAACACGACCACACATTCAGTGGACGCGTTTCAATCCGGACGAAGATGTATGCATATCGCACAATAGACGTGGACACCCAGAAAGTTAATCATCCTGGTACAGCAAACATTTAGTTAGAAAAATTAACATTAGCATACTACTCCTCCGTAAGCATAAGTAAAGTTTACCCAATATTCTATCTGTGTTATGTTATAGTCTCTTATAAGGTGCGTTATTTTGACATTTACTTATAAGAAATTGTATTGACGGTCTGTTTTGTAATGAAACGTCAGTCGCCGTTCTTTCAAATTGCAACTCCACTTTATAACGCATAAATTTCGAAATACCACAAATAGCATTCAATGGTTGTTGCCAATATCAGAGCAGTACCTTCACGAAAGAAGAAAAAGCAAATACTGAAGAATTCGAATCAAGAACAAGCGCCAGCATGAGTAATTTAGAAGTAGATAAACCTGGAGTATTACAGCAACAAGAATCACTTAGCAAATGCAAGTCTTCCAGTCCAGAATGAGCTGATACTATAGCTCCGTAACTACCTATCACAAGTCAGCCCAATTTTCAAGACATGTTCCCCGTAATAAAGTAAGAAAAATCAGATCGAATGGAACTGTACAGAAATATCATAAAAGCCGTTAGATGAATCCTTCGCCATACAGTTACATGTGATTAAATAAATGTTTGTATAACTTATGGGACTTAACTATGGGGTCATCAGTCCCTAAACTTACAAACTACTTATGAACTATCTAACATTAAGGACAGCACAAATATCCATGCCCCGACCGTTGTGGCCGTGCAGACCTGACTGACACGCCGCAGTCCCCGGAGTGTTTATGTAGATTTAGTACCTTGCCACCGCCGTAAATAAATTTTACCCGATATACTTCTATTCTTTTTCGTTTTAGTATTTGTAATACATACACGAGAATGGTCAGCAAATTGAGCAGTGTAATTTCCGAATTCCTTGATGTGACTATGAGACACACAAATTGTATTCTAAATTATAAATGTTTGGAATATTTGGCTGTGTTATGATATTTTGGGGCTGCTAACTCCTTATAGCCAGAATCACTGTTAAGAGGCAGTACTTTCAAAACAGCTAAACAAAATCTTACGATCGAATATCAAAATCGTTTTGCCGGCCGCGGTGGCCGAACCGCCTGCGGCGCGCCAGTCACGGTCTGCACGGCCACTACGGTCGGGGGTTCGAATCCCCCCTCGGGCATAATTATTTGTGCCGTCCTTAGTATCAGCTAGTTCATAAGTAGTTTGTAAGTTTAGGGACTGATGACCCCGTAGTTAAGTCCCATAAGCTCTACAAACATTTGAACATTTTGAAAACCGTTTCTTACTATTAAATGTTGCTTCAGGTCGCAATAAATATTATTTACTTGCAATACCTGACTATACATTAACAGTTAACAGTCTATTTGTTTTCTTCTCTCCGAATCTTTTGGCAAATGGACCATGCTAAATTCACTTCTAGAATGATTACAATAGAGTATGGCAGCACAACCACCAATAATTTCGTACTAAAGTGTCGTGAGGTAATTCCTGTTGCAGCACAGCTTGTTTACGCCTTCGACCATAGATACTAACAGACCGGACAAACAGCAGAGCGGTTATAAACATGGGTTGGTTCAAACATATGAGCACGTGACTTTTGGCAAACATTAGCTGAATATAATAAACGACTCCACAGTTATCAAGAAATGCCATCATTTTAAACTAATAGTACTTTCACTTGAAATTTAACGTTATTTCCAATCACAAAAAGCTCTCTATAATCGTAGACAAAGCTATACACAACCACATAACTTTTGGCAAAACAATGGTTTAGTTGCAGAGATCTTGGTGGCACGAAAACGATGCCATCCCCAGTCTACCAGTATCTATGGTCGAAGGTTTACAGTCAAGAGCTATAGGCAACAAAATGGAGGATGCGGCAGTTCGTACTTACCTCCTCAGACCGCATTCGCTTTCAAACGACAGGGCAAGGAGGGCACAACGTGCCGAGGCGCGGGCCAATAACACCACCACCTAGAGAGAAGGCCGCGGCGCTCTCGTGTGGCGTCATACAGAGTAGGTTTCGCACGCATAGCTAACTGGGTAGCCGCTGGGGCACCGCCCACAATACCGAAGCAGCGAGGTTTGCAGCGTGGTATTCCTAATAAGCGCCGACGGCAACACGCACAGCCATGGACAAAATGTTCAAATGTTTGTAAATCTTATGGGACTCAACTACAGGGTCATCAGTCCCTAAACTTACAAACTACTTATGAATTACTTACGAACTAGGACGGCACAAATATCCATGCCTGAGGTGGGATTCCAACCCCCGACCGTAGTGGCCGTGCAGACCGTGACTGAAGCGCCTCAGTCCCCTCGGCCACCACGGCCGGCAGCCATGGACAACGAGAAAGACAGGCCCCAGCGCAGTCGTCATGCCACGTAAGCAAGGTAGTTCGGAGCCGGCGCTATCGCTAGCTCAGTGTCTGCCCGCTATGACGCAGTGGGAAGTAAGCAGTGCCCTGGCGGCCGGCATATCGGCTAGCGATCGCGCCGGCTCGGAACTACCTTGCTTACGTGGCATGACGTCTGCGCTGGGGCACAGACAAATGGGAAACCTCCGTAAGGGCCCGGTCCCACGCTCAAGGGTGCGGGGCGGGTGGGGAAGGGGGTGCTTATGCAGTTCTTTAAGATGTCCCATGATGGCGCTGAGGTCAGACGCAGCCCTTTAAAACTGGCCAGAGCAGGCGGCAGGTAACGACTGACCCCACCACCACCTCCCCTCAAACGCCAGCAAGCCGGACACAGCCGTGGCCTCGTGGTAATCGGCGCGAGCTTCCCCCTCAGCCTCCCCTCCACGCTATCTTCTGACGTGCGAGAGGCACCCTCAGAAGTGTCTCTAGTGTGGTCTACCGGTACTAAGCCGGGGAACTGCCTGACACCTGCTAGCATCTTACGGAACTATGAGGGGAGCGTAGGACAGTGGTTTAGGAGGGGCTGCTTCTTCTGCTTCCCCTCCACGCTATCCTCTGACATGCGAGAGGCACCCTCAGAAGTGCCACTAGTGTGGTCTACCGGTACTAAGCCGGGGAACCACCTGACACCTGCTAGCATCTTACGGAACTACCAGGGGAGCGTAGGACAAAGGTTTAGGAAGGACTGCTTCTCTGTATATGTTACTCTGTGGCTGGGGCCTGTCTTTTCTTGTTGGCCTCGCCGCACAGCAGTGTGACGTCACGGGCTGCAGGCCACACCTATAAGGGACAGCGGCGCATGGCCACCTGAGGGCTTCGTGAGCGCTTTGTCCAGCCCCGGGCGACTCATGCATCAGCTGCAAGGGGTCGCTTGGGAGGACAACCTCTTCCTGTTACTGCGGTCACCTCCCGAAAATAGATCGCGTGTATTTAGCTGCCATAGAAGCTGTTTAAGCCGGCGAACCGCGCCCTGCAGTCAGCCCCACGAGGTCGCAAGGGATGATCGCAGATGCCGATATGAAATCCTCAACGTCATTCTCTTTGGTTCAGCCGTCAAATGTAGAGCAACGTCTAAATACCTCAGCGTACTCATTGATTCAAAGAGAACGTCCCACATAACTGAACTGCACAAGAGAACATCGCAGCTACCTGTACTACTTTACCCTCTCATCAATGAACGATAAGCTCTATCAGTACACAGTGGCTTCCGATTGTACCGAATGTAAATCAGGCCTGCCATGGATTACGCCCGTGGGAAATGCTGCACACATACACACATCAAGAGAGTACGAGGACTTCAGACTAAAATCTTAGGTAGAGTCTATCGTGTGCCTCGGGACTTTCCGTACATCTGTCTGCACGACACTGCGATGGAATTGTCCATTTAAGAGTCGCAATACAAAACCTACGACTCACCTTAGAAATGAATCATTTACGTGACACTCTCTCAGCTGTATCGCAATAATACATAACGAGCTGTCCTTCTCTGAACTATCTCTAAATCCACAGTCAGTTTCACTTGGTGGTGGCTCCACAATGCGCAGTGATTAAAATAGGACGCACAAGTGTAGTGTAGGCAGCTTCTTTAGCAGAACTGTTGCATCTTCCACATGTTCTGCCAATGAAACGTAGCCTTCGATTCGCCTTCGCTACACTATTTTATATGTGTTCATTCCAATTTAAGTTCTTCCTAATAGTTATTAAGTTGAATTGACGGCCTGTAGAATTGACTGATTTACCGTGTAAATGAAGTTTAAAGGATTTCTTTTAGGGTCATACGGATGACTTCACATTTATCATTATTAATGGCCAACTGCCAATTTTTCCACCATGCCGATACATTATGTAAATAATATTGTTGTGTCTTTTGATCTTCTGCTGACTTTACTAACCGATAAATGACAGCATCATCTGCGAACAGTCTAAGAGAGCAACTCAGATTGTCTCCTAAATCGTTTATAAAAATAAGGAAGAGTAGGGGCGGGGGCTGTAACATTTCCCAGGGGAACGCCAGATATCACGTCTGTTCTGCACGATGACTTACCGTCAGTTACGACGTACTGTGTCCTTGCTGATAGGAGATCACGAATCCAATTGCACAATTGTGTCGATATTCCGTAAGCACGCAGTTTTATTGGAAGATGTATGTGAGATACACTCTCAAAAACCTTTCGGAAATCTAGAAATACGGAATCCATTTTACAGCCCTTGTCGATAGCACTCATCACGTCATATGAGTAAAGAGCTAGCTGAGTTTCACAAGAACGATACTTTCTGAATCCGTGTTGACTATATGGGACAATGGGACAAAGCAATGTTCAGGAGGAATGAAAGCAATAGAAGGGAACAGGAGGAATCACAACGCATCGCCCTATTACCTTACGTGCAGAGCGTCACTGAGCGTGTGGGGAAGGTTCTTCGTCGGGCAGGCATCAAGCCAGTGTTCCGCAGCATCAATAAGACTAAGGATCCAGAATGAAACTTTCACTCTGCACCGGAGTGTGCACTCATATGAAACTTGGCAGATTAAAATTGTGTGCCGGAACCGGGACTCGAACCTAGGACCTTTGCCTTTCGCGGGCAAGCGCACTACCGACTGTGCTATCCCGGCACGACTCACGATGCCGCCTCACAACTTTACTTCCGCCAGTACCTCGTCTCCTACTTTCCAAACTTCACAGAAGCTCTCTTGCAAACACGCAAGACTAGCACTCCTGGAAGAAAGGATATGGTGGGGACATGTCTTAGCCACAGCCTAAGGGATGTTTCCAGAATGAAACTTCACTCTGCAGCGGAGTGTGCACTGATATGAAACTTCCTGGCAGATTGAAATTGTGTGCCGGAACCGGGACTCGAACGTGGGACCTTTGCCTTTCGCGGGCAAGAGCAAAGTAGGAGACGAGGTACTGGAGGAAGTGAAGTTGTGAGGCGGCATCGTTAGTCGTGTCGGGATAGCACAGTCGGTAGTGCGCTTGCCTGCCACAGCTGCTGTCCGTTCTCTCAGGTCCATTCCGCCAATAGCAACTTCTAATGCAAAATCCAATCGAAAACGCCCATTATGACCAATAAGGGGGAAGAATGCAACCTCCAATCATATGAAAAACAAACCATTAAAACAGCAATGGCGTGCAATAATGTAACCAACAATAAAGGAAAACCAACGTTCCCCTTCCTCTCCCTCATCCGCTGCTATATAAACCCCAAGCTATCGAACATTCAGTAGTCAGACACAGACCCTGATGAAGGCCGCCTGCAACAGTGGGCGAAACGTCGGTAGAGTTTATAAAATGACGACGCGGTCTCAAACCCGGAAGAATTTTATTGATAGTGACAACAGCCGCGGAAGCCTACTTTTGGATTTAATCAACCTGTATGGGCAGGGAGTATATCGAAATCGCTGTGTCTAAAGAGAGGTAAACTGCTGAATGATCTTTTTTACTTGAAGAGATGCAGGGACACCAATATAGTGCCAAAATTTCTACGGCTGACATCGCATATAAATTAGAACAAATATTTTGGTTCAAATAAAATGTGTCAAAGAAACCTGAACTGACAAGGAAAGTACTTGGGCTCGAACAAACACGTTTACATCAAAATCGTATAAGAGATAATGTAAAGATCCCTTATTGCTCTAGCGATACTCCCGCATCTGCAAAACTCTGCAGTCGTCCGTTAGAGGCCTCTACGTGTGCCTTGCCACATTGCACTTTGACCTGTCGGGTCGCCAGTACGGACGGTGCAGTGTGCCTCCAGTGATGCGTTTTGTGACTTATTTGTGTGGTGAAGCGTCAAATGGGGCGGCGGTTGGTAATCAATCGTGCTAATGTATTGCGATTGGTTGAGATGAAGTTACAAAGAACCCTCCTTCGTAAAGATGGTATTAGTGTAGAAGATGAATCATTCGCGTGCTTTCTCGTATCTGAGCACCAATAACACATAATGATGATAACAGAGATGATAATGACGAGCAACTCATTGCAAGCGGTAGTGCTACGGTAAGTGCGGGAAGAGGCGATGGAAGCAGTGACAGTGAATACCAACAGTCTTCCGAGAAGAAGGTTATAGTTGCAACTATCATCACGGCTTTTGATGACAATACGCTAGAGAACATGTACGATGATTATTACATATGTTATAGTTAAGATATCTGCATTACGTATGGCGTCTACAATTACATCTACAGTGCCATCTAGAGCATGATCGCAGAGTTTTTCAGAAAAACGACACCCACCAGCACATTGAGGTGTACATAAATATCCTGCAAGCAAACGTTCATACAGATATGTCTGTTCGAGTCCATGTACTTTCCTTGTGAGTACCCCTTCCTAACTTTATTAGTCATATCCCCGACGCTCCCGCTATTCCTGTCACACTGAATTTTAATTTTTCCAAAGCTGATTTCATAATGTGGGACTGAAAGGGTTAAGTGGACTTCTGGCAATGATGACACCCAACGCCTTCGGACGTAGGATGGTATGGCGGCCAGAAGGTATCTGGATGACCTCTCGAGGCTTTTGGGGATGAGTTTATTATTATAAGTAAATGAGCCGGAGAAACAATTAGTACACCTAGAAATACAACGTCGACTTTGATCCGATGACGCAAGATGCCACCTGGAGGATAGTAGGAGCTGGTTGCAATTGTACATTAATACGCCCTTGCATGCTTTCTGTTGGGGTTGGTACGTCTTCTCCACAGAAAAAAGTTTATAAGAGTGAAATCCGGGAAACGGGCCTGCCAAGGTACATGCACTCTGCGTCCAATCCAACGATTTGGAAACAGTGAATAAATTCTGTAGTAATCCGTGCTGAACAGCCATCGTGCTGGTACTACAGGCTCCTCCTAGTCTGCTGAGGATCATCTTCTAGCAGCCGTGGCAGATCATCTGTCAGAATGCCGCGGAATCTACGCACAATGGGCTTATGAGATGATGATGTTAACTGATTCTTTCGTTGGTTCTTGGTAAAACAAATTTATTATGAAAATTAAAAACACTATTCTGTGTTTGTTCTACCACAACTCCAGGCGCAGTAGCACCTTCCAGCTCACAAAACCCAATAGTACATAAACATGCAGCTTTCCACTCAACGATACGCCGTCTCCTAACTGTTCCAATGTCAAAATAAAGAAAAAAAACCTTCAAAGTAGAGATGGACAGCTTAAAGTTTATTGCCTCAACCAGTGATTATGATCCAGTCCTAATTGCCCATATCTTGTAGAGGAAACAAAAACTAAAACTTATACCCCTTCTATATGCTCCCCCTGCTGGCCCTTCCACTTTTTGCAAGAATTAGTGTACTATTCCGTACCTAGGATAAGTATCACAGAATGTAGCAACTACATGGTTTATTACTATATCAATAATTCAACCGTCCAGTTGATTTTCGATAGTAAAGACAAGCCCCAGCTATTAGCCAATATGCAAACTTATTTGCCCAGATTGGCCAGATTGCCCAGATTGTGGTAAGTTATATATTGGCATATCAGGCATGTACATAGCAGCTAGGTTAAGAGAGCATGATCGCATATGGAAGTTGCAAAATCATTACGCCACTTTCGTTGGACATGTTGTAAGACACGACCACGATACCAACCACAGTGCCATGCACTTCACTTAGCTAACAAACGCCAGAAACTCAATCTACAAGAGGCCTTAGAAATAAAGAAACATCTGGCTCACAGTCCAGGCTTAATATTAAATGATGAAACAGTCCTCAGTTCACCACCACTTCTGAACCTACCCTAAACCTCACAATTTCCAATGCAACTCATCAGGCCTTTTCCATTTTATTCCTCCAATAACTGTATCTCCTTACTTTACTTACTTTATTTTTGAGTCAACATCTGTTTGTAATACGTTTCAGTACTTTGGTCTTACAATTATTGTAATGGTACGAAGTTGTAAATCTAATTTAAATTTGGTACAGCCACTGTTAATCTACTTTCTGTGTTCATACCAATCCAGTTTTCCAATGCGTCGCACCTGTTTTGTATAATCCTTTGTTAGTACTAATATTCCGAATTATTCTGTACTCTCCCCTGACATTAATTATTTATTTGGTTATGATCACTATATTTGAATCTGTTGACTTTCGCCGATTTTCAGTTCGAGTGCATATCTCCGATTTCTTAAGCTTCACAATTCTCCAATACATCTCACCTATACCCTCTCATCCCAACCCTGTATTTTTATGTATTTATTCAGTTATGATAGTGTTACAGGTTTCTAATATTTATCCTACATTTATTAGATTTTGTGTCACCTTGTGTTTTCAACAACGTTTCAGACTTTGGATTCTTTGTTAATTTTATTCAATATTGTCATTTTTGCCACGAAATTGTTATGTATGCACTATTATTCGAGGTATAGTGTTAATGTTTCCTTCTCTCACTACTATTAATTTACAAATTTCATTTAAATATTTATTTACATTGAAAATGCTCCTTCAAAGATGATAATTTGTTTCTCTGCATGTAATGGTTTGTTGACAACGCACATTCCTTGACTAAACTCCAGTAAATGTCTGATCATGGCCTAATAAGCCCAAAATCGATTCACATAATAAACAAACCTGTATAACAAACACAAAATTGTTTTTTTTTTTTTAATTATGAGCTGATGGTCAACTATCCCACACCACATATTTACACTCCATAGACGCTGACATTGTATCTGACGAAGCCAGCGCTGATTATCAACATACTATGCGAATTTTGGCCTCGGGACAATTAAAACCCGGTTTGGTTGATGCTTTTAAAGCGGTTTTTGGCCTCAGGACAATTGAAAATCGATTGTTCCCATCCGAAGTGATAGGACCTTGCCGTGGTGGATGGGCTTACGTAGCTAACAGTATCACACCTGCACACCCATGTACACTGAGTAGTGCAGTTTGTTTAACGTCTAAGTTACACATTAGGCATTGTTGTATGATTCATTTTCTATTTGTAGTCGACCACTATTAAATTATAATGCTTACAATGATATCTACCGGGTGATGAAAAAGTCATAAATATGAAAACTTGATAAATCACGGAATAATATAGAGAGGTAAAAACTGACACACATGCTTGGAATGACAAGGGGTTTTATTACAATCAAAAAAAGAAGAAAAAGTTCAAAAATGTCCGACAGATGGCGTTTCAGCTGATTAGAAAAGCAATAATTAGCATAACAAATTAAGAGTAAGCAAAGACGATGTTCTTTACAGGAAATGCTCAATATGTTCATCATCGTTTCTCATCAATTGCTGTAGTCGAGGAATAATGTTGTGAACAGAACTGTAAAGCATGTCCGGAGTTATGGTGAGACATTGGCGTCGAATGTTGTCTTTCAGCATCCCTAGAAATGTCGGTCGATCACGATACACTTGCGACTTCAGGTAACCCCAAACCCAATAATCGCACGGACTGAGGTCTGGGGATCTGGGAGCTCAAGCATGACGAAAGTGGCGGCTGAGCACACGATTATCACCAAACGACGCGCGCAAGACATCTTTCACGCGTCTTGCAATGTGGGGTGTCGCGCCATCCAGTATAAAAATCGTACGTTCCAGCAGGTGTTTATCAGCCAGGCAGGGGATGATGCGATTCTGTAACATATCGACGTACCTCTCACCCGTCACAGTAGCAGTTACAAAACCGGAATCACGCTGTTCCTCGAAGAAAATGGTCCGATAACGGTAGATGTGGATCAAATAAAACCCCATGTCATTCCAAGCATATGTGTCAATTTTTACCTCTCTATCTACATTATTCCGTGATTTATTAAGTTTTTTAATTTATGCTGAATTTTTGATCACCTGGTATTTATTGATTTTAATGCTATTTATTTTCATTCTGCCATGCGTTTTCCGCCTTCTCAGATAATATTCTGGTGCAGTTTGACGTCATTCTGACCAGCGTTTCTCTCTCTCTCTCTCTCTCTCTCTCTCTCTCTCTCTCTCTCTCTCTCTCTCTCTCTCTCTCGTGTGTGTGTGTGTGTCTATGTGCGTGCGCTTTTATGTCCGTATGCGTGGAGGGAGGGAGGGTTGGGGGTGCTATGAAACTAGTACAGTGCTCAGGCATCGACTAAAACAGAGGTGATATCGGGCGTTCCACAGGATAGTATTATTGGTCCTCTGCTGTTCCTTATTTACGTAAGCGATTTAGGGGAAAATCTAAGTAGCTCTCTTAGGTTTTTTGCAGATGACGCCGTCATTTACCGTCTAGTAAAATCATCTGAAGATCAAAACCAACTGCAGAACGATCTGAATAAGATATCAGTATGGTGTAAAAATTGGAAATTGACTCTAAGTAATGAGTAGTGTGAAGTCGTCCACATGAGTACGAAAAGAAATCCGTTAAACATTGTTTACAAGATAAATCAATCAAATGTGAAGGCCGTAAACTCCACAAAATACCTAGGAATTACTATTACTTCAGACTTAAATTGGAAAGAACACGTAGATAATATCGTGGGAATGGCGAACCAGAGACTGCGTTTTATTGGCAGAACCCTTAAAACATGCAACAGAACTACAAAAGAAACTGCATACACTACACTTATCCGTCCATTTTTGGAGTATTGCAGCCCAGTGTGGGATCCTTATCAGGTGGGTTTGACGGAGGACATCGAAAGATTCCAAAGAAGGGCAGCTCGTTTCGTATTGTCACGATACAGGGGAGACAGCGTTACGGAAATGATACAGGATCTTGGATGGGAATCATTACAACAACGGCGCTTATCGCTGCGGCGTGGGCTACTTGCGAAACTCCAATCGCCAACATTTTCTTCCGAATGCGAAAATATGTTGTTGACTCCCACTTACATAGGTAGAAATGATCATCAGAATAATATACGAGAAATCAGAGCTCGAACAGAGAGATTCAGGTGTTCATTCTTCCCACGCGCTATTCGAGAATGGAATGGGAGATAAATAGTATAATTGTGGTTCGATGAACCCTCTGCCAGGCACTTAAATGCGATTTGCAGAGTATCCCATGTAGATGTAGAAGTAGGTTCAAATGGATATGAGTTTAACTAGATGAAGGGGCTTACATCGGACAGAGTAGAATCGGGAGTTACATCGAATCAGTCATCGCACACAAGACATGTTACTTGGAATAGGAAAGCCTCTTTGGCGTACGTCCGGTATGAAGGCAGTAGATGATGAAAGTTAGCAGCCGATCGTGACCAGCAATGAGAGTCGTCCAGGCGTACTTGTCGCACCGCGAGTGGACAAAGGGCGGTGGCGTCGCCGGCCGCGGCGCCCATACCGATGCCGGCGCTTCCTGCTGTGGCGTGACTGCCCGCTGGCCCACGGACACCGCACACGTGCGTGTCCACAACGGTGCACCGTCCACGCCACTCCACTGACAGTTTCACAGCGTACCGCCACGCACAAGAAGACACACCGTTAATTTAAATCAACCCCTGGAGTAGAAGCCACAGCAATATACACTCACACCCAAACCTTCAGTTATCAGATCGGTAGCAAACGTTGTATATCGATAGACACTCAACGGAAACTTCTGTATAATTCATAAAATGCATTTTTATAAAAACCATCAGCTGTTTATTAAAAACCTTATACATCTACCAGTTTCGGTCACGGACCATCTTCATGGATAAAAAGGTGTTAAAACAGAATGGTAAAATGCATCAAATAAAATACATACAACTGAGATAAACAGGAGTCAGTATAACTAAAAGTGTAAAAATTACTATGGTCATCTTAGATAAAATCTATCAGTCAAACATGACATAAAAGGTGAGAACAGACTATCTAGTCTGTTCTCACCTTTTATCATGTTTGACTGATAGATTTTATCTAAGATGACCATAGTAATTTTTTACACTTTTAGTTATACTGACTCCTGTTTATCTCAGTTGTATGTATTTTATTTGATGCATTTTACCATTCTGTTTTAACACCTTTTTATCCATGAAGATGGTCCATGACCGAAACTGGTAGATGTATAAGGTTTTTAATAAACAGCTGATGGTTTTTATAAAAATGCATTTTATGAAATATATTACGGCTGTTGACACTCGCCTCACCAAAGCATTCTGTATAATTCGTGCTATGTGCTGCCGTCCAGGAGAACGTGTAGACCAGTCATCATCCACAACAATAGCACTGGGGAGGGGAGCAGCAGAGATCCACCTTCTAGCAGTGGTCATATATGAGCACCTCTTCAGTCAGGAAGTGGTCAATGGAAGATGTGGATTCTGTAAAAACCTACATCAGATTTAAGTGACATACGAAACACTGGTTTGATTCTTTTGTATCCCATCCTCGTCGCCACTTTCGTGTCCCAGCCTCGTCGCCGCTTTTCTGTCTCGTTTCCGTCGTAGGTGTCGGTGGCCGAGTAGGAAGACCGACACAGGAATAAAGGTAGCACGCTTGTGCAGGTAGGGAGGGGAGCAGCCAGTGGGACAGCAGAAACTAGAAACACTAAAGTAAATTAGAACGATATATATATTGCACAGAATTTATACAATACTTAACTTTTACATAGCTCAGTACTGCAGAATGCTGATACATAGTTGAGCTAGAGACCTGCCTAGTGCCTATCCGATAGCCAAGTCTTCACTGATGCCTATCTGATTCCGAAGTGTTAACTGGTTCCTATCTCAGTCCCAAGTGAACGATGTCGTTCAGTGGTGGCCACGAGCGGAGTTGTAGCAGAGGGCGCTCGTGGCTGACGTCGTAAGAACGCCGCGCCGTGCGTGCATGGCGGCGCGCGGCGAAAGTAGGTGGCGCGCACTTTGTACTTGTGCGACACCACAGATTCCTCAGACGTTTTTGAGCATTATTGCATTAAATATTTTAGTTGGATGGTAAAAATTAAGGGCCACACACGCAGTGTACATAATCATAATGACATCAGGTCAGAAGCTACTCTCTGACTACAGTAGGTACAACAACATTGTGCGTAATGGAAATGAGCACTTAGCAAGCCCTTTCTTGTCGTAATAGTCATTTAGTTGTCCATATCAGCGGCGTTTAGTAAGCTGTAGTAATCGTTTAGAGTTGTAGTAGTAAGCAGATCTTGTTTGACGTTTACTCGATTTCAGTATGACATTAGGTGCAATACATGGCTGCATAGAAATCAAAGAAGCCGCCTCTGCCTTTTGTTTTCTCTATACTGTGTGTCATGGATGAGGACTGATGTGTTGCTAGGAGAGTAGATCCCGACAGTGTCAGAAGTGAAGCCATTATCACATATACACGCTATGTTGACGGTGACAGAGGACTTGCATCTGGTGACCGCTGGAGATGCATAACTGTCGTACTATTCAAATAGACGAATTAAGGGCCATACACGCAGTGTACATAATCATAATGACATCACGTCAGATGCTACTCTGCTGACCACAGTAGGAATTCAAGGTGGATATCAAATGGCCTTGAACCCTTCTCAGAGGTCATTCTGGGATTGCTGACTGACGGTGAACGGTATCAAGATATCAATTCCTGAATGCATACAAGTTAACGCCACCTGAATGCATACAAGTTAACGCCCAGTTACAAGAAAGCAAGATATTATATAACATATTTATCATCAGGTCAGCCTCTTCCACTTCCACTCCCCCTTTTCCTGCCCCAAATATGTCTATTTTGCACCTCTAAATTCCTAGAACCCAGATAACGTCCATATCTAAAAAAATTTGTCGTTATATTACACAATTACATCATTTACACACTTTCAACAAGTCCTTATGGGAATTCCAAAAAAAAATGTTCAAATGTTTGTTAATCTTAAGGGACTTAACTTTGGGGTCATCAGTCCCTAAACTTACAAACTATTTATGAACTACCTTATACTAAAGACGACCCAGACATCCATGCCTGAGGGGGAATTCGAACCCCCGACCGTAGTGCGCCGCAGACCGCTCGGCCACCGAGGTAGGTATACAGGCTGAATCACCTAACATTTGCACCGAAAATATTGCGGAAATGGAAAGTGCGATTGATGTGCGGTTTTCACGGAATGGATTGGTAGTCTGGGGCTAGTATTTTTAGCCAACAAACAGATTGTAATATTACTTAAAAAGTGTATTTTTTATTCAGAAATACTGTTTTATAAATGTAACAATGCCTGTAGACATTAAGAAACTACAAGTAGGGTGCACTAGGATATCAGAAGTGTTTGTTGCAGGATTCTAGTGCAAGTCGTTTACGAGATGTCGTCTTTTGAAACGTTCCCACTTGTACAATACCTTTGGTAACACACTAAAGAACAACACAAGTGCATACACCAGTTATGTTGATTCCAACAAGTAACGCGACAAATGACCATCAAATGTTGTGTTCAAAATGACCACCGACAGCAGAAATACACGCTGTCAGTCTGGTATGAACGACCGCTGCACACGTGCTAGCATTTCAGTGGATATGTCCGAGCAGGCTGCAGTAATACATCGTTGCATCATCGGGTGTGGTTGGTATGTACTTGTAGACAGCATCTTTCAGCTTTCTACACAGAAAAACATCTACAGGCGTCCAATCCGGGAAATGGATGAGCCAATGTACAGGTCCTCTGCGTCCAATCCATCGATTTGGGAACAATTCATTAAGACATGTTGTAGTAATTCGTGCACTACGGGCTGGACAGCCATCATCTTGATACCATAGATTCCTCCTAGTCTGCAGAGTAATGTGTTCTAGCATCCGTTACGGAGGAAGATGGTCTGTTAGAGGGCTGCGATACTTGTGCGCAGTCAGCGTTCCATCTATGAAATATGGGCCTATGAGCTGCTGGTTCACTATCCCACACCACACGTTTACACTCCATGGACGCTGACGGTCCACCTGTCGAAGCCAAGAGGGAATGTGAGCAGACCAATAGTGCTTGTTTCTGCGGTTTACCATGATTGGTAAATGTGGCTTCATCACTAAACAAGATACATGATACAGCTGGAGTATCCTGTCGTAAATCCCATCTACAGAACCTGATTCTCAAAATCGTTTACGTGCAGCTTTTGATGGAGAGAGATGTGATAGGGATGGAACCTATGTCGATGGAGAATTCGTAGGACACTTGCCTGACTCATGCTACTTCCTTGTGCGATTGCGCGGGAGCTGACATGAGGATCAAGAACATTAATTTCCTCCTCGTCTGTCGTCACTTGTTTCCTTCTGTTATGTTGTCTCGGTGTTACACTACCACTTTCACGTAACTTTGTTGAAGAGGTTGATGAATTACTGCCAAGATGGGTGACGTCTATTGGGATATCTTGCCGCTTACACCGTACAAGAATGAACGGCATTCTTCCTACCCTCTCTATACACCATGAGCATGCCTGCTTTTTCTGCATTGGTAAAACTCATCGTACACTCACGACCTATCTCTTGGACTGTTACTAGCTAACTGACTAGCGAGCCGCAGTGCACTCAAGTAACACACAAGCACGCTGTAAGCAAACATAACATCATCGTACCTAGCAACTATGCGGGTTGACTGGCACACGAAAATGTCGTTTAGTGCACCCTACGTTTTGTTTCTTAATGTCTACAGGCATTGTTCCAATTAAAAAACTGTATGTTTGCATAAAAAATACACTTTCTAAGTAATATTACAATACGAGCCCTTGACTACCAGTCCATTATGTGAAAACCGCACATCAATCGCACATTGCGGTTCAAGTGTTAGGTGATTCCCCCTGTATAAGAGGTCCTATGGAATGCTGCAATGAGTATATATGAAACGCTACGAAAATTAATAAAAAGCCAACATTTGCTTATAAAGCGTAAATAATAAAACAGTAATATGCAACTGATATAACTGAATGAATGGAGGTACCAGCTTGTTCACCGGACTTAAACCCTACTGAGCATGTGTAAGATGCATTTTAATGATGAGCAACATAAAGGGATGTGATTGAACTTAGGCGTCATCACTACATGGTCACGGAGTTGGACCGCGAAGTGGGAGGCCCACACTCAAAATTTACCCCGGTCCATCTTTAACAGCATTCTTCTCTGTATCCAATTTTGTGTCTGCGTCCTGGTGTGATGTTCCTGTGCAGCAGCGAAGTGTAAGGAAGCGACCTATACTTTCTCTACACAAGTACCTATATGAATGTTTTGATTCTTGTATCTATTCTTTGCGACATCACAAACTGTTCATTTTTATGTCTCCCTTGCTCTTAGTATTCATCACATAGTCTTGGGACAGTGATATATTCTCAGCACATGACTCATATTGCATAACCAATGTAAGTAGGACAATTCCAACGGTACAAAAAGAATACAGACTTGTTAGTGACCGAACAGACAATTCATAATTTTCAGTGAAAAACATTTAAAAATCTGGATACAAGCCAGATTTAAACGTGGATATCCTGCTTGATATTCCAACACCATGGTCACATAATCAGGACGACTCGCCTATTTCAAGTCGCCAGATGTTGCACTTCGTAAGCCAATTCCTATTTTGCACCTTTCTTTTACAATCCCTACACCTTACTCCTGTTGTGATGCTTCATGTATGTTCAGTTTTTGTAGGGTATTCACTAGGCCATCTTACCGTAAAATCTGAGTGGGGTGCAATTGGAAGTATCCTTTGCATTTGGTTCGACGAGTTAAGCTGAATCGAAATTGCCATCTGTTGGACACTGGCACCTTTCCCAGACTCAGATCAAGTTGAATGTTACACAAGACACCTTCACAACCACATATCTGAGGGTCTCGTGTTACAGCTGGAGCTGGTACAGGGGGAGTGCGGTTCTCAAACGACACACCTGCTCCATCTGTAGCCCATTAACCGATGAGGTTTGTCAACTCAATGTACTTTAATATTATAAACGCTCTCCCCTCCCTTCCACTAGGTACCAAGTATGCAGTTTGTAGGCCTCGGAAGAGTGCATTTGCCACATCACTGACCCGCTGATAAATTGGGAGTCACGTGTCTCCCCCCTCCCCCTTTCAGTGTGTAGTACGCACACGAAGAAGTGTTGCATCACTATCACTAAGTTTCAAGTGTTACGTGACCCCTTACTTAAAAAATGGAATATATACAAAACTAACATTTCAGTTCTCTTTGTTATGTATCAAAACAACATTAACTTGCTCTACAACAATAACCTAGACATTGTGCATTTGTGTTCCAGATTGCAGCATACACCAGCATCCGTAATACCCGGTAACACATCCTCTTCCAATGCTTTCGTTGTGGCTTACTGTCCACTAGTTCATCAATGGGTTTCTGGTCCAGATTATCCCACTCCTCAATGGCCATTCGGCGTAGGTCTCTCAGGGCGCATGAGATATGGTTCATATCTCGACAACATACCGGCCATTCTAATATTTAGACGTCGTTATCATGAAGGAAACCTTTCACAAGTCGTCCCGATGAATACGAGAATTGTCGACTAATAACACGAATCCCTCACCAAAATGCTGCCGACACGGTTGTACTGTGTTGTTTATCAATCTGAGGGACAACAAACACATTCATGCCCGAGGGAGGACTGGAACCTCCGATGGGGACCAACCGCCAGTAAGGCGCCTTAGAGCGCTGGCCATTTAACTGAGGCTGATTGTACTATACGTCGGAGGATATCATCTCTATACCATATAGCCGTTTGATTGCCTTTACGACCATCCGTGGCGTACGGAGGCCCCAACATAATGCCACCGCAAAACATGAGGGAACCATCATCTTGGACTCGCTGGATGGTGTGTGTAAGACATTCAGGCTGACCAAGGTGCCTCCAAGAACGTCGCGCACGATTGTCTAGCTAAAGACAGATTCAAGTCTTATCTCTGGATGCTGTTGGGCCCATCTGTAGAGTGCTGAACAGTGTCTAGGTGTCGAAGTTGGACATCGGCCATGGACGTCGGGAGTGAAGGCGTATGTCATGGAGCCTATTTCGTACAGTTTGCGTCGAAACACGACGTCTTGAGGCTTCACTAAAGTCATTGTGGATGGTGGCGTTCCTCTCAAGGTTTCTCCGAACTGAAATCCGTAAGTAGCGGGCATCAGCCGCTGTGGTAGCCGTTGGGCGGCCGCAGTGAAGCAAATCAACTACAGTTCCTGGCCGCGGTGGAGTGGCCGAGCGTTCCAAGTCGCCTAGCTCGGGAGCGCGACGCTGCTCGCCGTCGGAGGTTCAGTCGTCCCTCGGGCATGGGTGTATTTGTTGTCCTTAGCATAGGTTAAGTAGTTTGTAAGTCTAGGGACTGATGACCAGAGTAGGTAAGTCCAATAGCTTTACAAACATTTGAATTTTTTGACCGTTTCTATATCTCTGTACCTCCTCCACGTGCGGACAACATCGCTTCGGTTCAGTCGGAGACGTCTGGATACTTCCCTTGATGAGAGTCCCTCCTGACACAAAATACCAATGCGGATACTGCTCTGCCGTCTTAGTCACTCCATAGTACTGGCAACGCTCAGGCGTAGTTGTTTACAGTTTTGTGCAAATTAAGTGACTTCTATGGAAAGGGTTGTATCATCACGATTTTTGGGGTTCGTGACCGTTAACATAAGGATTCAATACAGATAAGCAAACAACATATCACTTCTCTTTACTGCTCATGAAAAGAGATAATTACAAGTTGTACAACAATAACTTAAGACATTCTGAATTTTTGTTCCAGATTGCAGTATACACCAGTATCCCAAAAGCGGGAACACCTCCGTTTGCACTTATACTTGCCTGTATTCGTCGCGGCATACTGTCCACTAGATGATGAGAAGGGCTGTTGTTCCAGATCGTCCCACTCCTCAACGGCGATTCAGCGTAGATCTCTCTGATTGGTTCGTGGGTCATTTCATCCAAAACAGACGTTTTCATTGTGTCCCAGAAAAATGTTCAGTAGGATTTATGTCTAGAGAATAAGCTGACCATTCGACTCCTGCGATTTAGTTGGCATGAAGAAACGCATTGACATGTGCGCGATGAGCGTGAGAATTGTCGTCCATTAAAAAACGAATCCTTCACCGAAATGCTCCTGACAGGGTTCCACCGTACGTCGGCAGATGTCTTCCCTGCAGCGTATAGTCGTTTCAATGTCTTGTACGACCACCAATGGCGTACGATGACCCTACATAATGCCACCCCAAAACACCAGGTAACCACCAGTTCGCTGTACTCGTTGACCGGTGTGTCTAAGATAGGCTGACAAGGCTGCCTCCAAAAAGTCGATTGTCTGTTTTAACGCCGGTAGGTAAAAAATGTTCAAATGTTTGTAAATCTATCGGACCAAACTGCGTGGTCATCAGTCCGTAGCTTACAAACTATGTTAAACTAACCTAAGGACAACACACACATCCATGCCCCAGGGAGGACTCGAACCTCCGACGGCGAGCAACCACATGCTCTGCAGCGAGACGCCTTAGACCGCTCGGCTACTCCACCGAGACTTTGAGTAGCTCTTAATGCCAATTTTGACGACTCCTTTCAGCATGTTGTTGGGCCGATTTGTAGCATGCTTCATGGTGTCTAAGTGTCAAAGCTGAACCTCGACATGTACGTCGGGAGATATGGTGCGCACCATGAAATAAATTACGTACGGTTTGCGTCGAAACACGGATGCACTAAAATCGTTATTAGGCAAGGTGGCTTTCCTCTCAAGGTTTATATATATATGATTTGTTGAGCGCAAGTGTCACAATAGAATCAAGCCTGATAACATCATTTCGGTTCACTCCGAGACGTCTGGAAACGCGACATAATGTAACAGTGTGTATTCGACCTAACATTGGCCATCTAGGCACGGCAGAAATACAGTCAACACAAGCGGGGAAGTTTCTTACTGGTGTTACAGACATAGGATTGTAATTTTTTATTTTAATATTAAAATATTTTACTAAATAATAAATGCACAAATATGACAGGACATGGAAGGACTGGGTGGATACACCACTGATAGTCCGTGTTTTTTAATCTTTACTATTTATTAAAAGACTGACATAAAAGATGAAGTCAAGATAGTTAATACAACAAATTACTTATTGAAGGCTTGTTTTCAAAGAGAGTAAAAATTTATTATCAAATATTTTCAAAACTGCGTCCTGAATAACAAAAATATGAGATTTTGCACAGAATCTAAATTTGAGCACAAAAGCCGCTTAAGTGGAGACGTAACTTCAAAATGCAACTTGGGGCAAGGAAGCTAGAATTACAAGTACATATTACAATTTGGAATGCAATGCAAGTGCCCCTCGAATACAAATACCACTCCAAAAGCACATCTCGCAACACGAAACCTAGAGCTAAGGCACAATCAGAAAGTGACTTGCAAGTAACAAGGTAATTTATATTAAACTAGCTTAAATGCCCGTGCTTCGCAACGGTTGTTAAACAGGGACATGTGTATATCATGTATTTGTGTGTGTGTGTGTGTGTGTGTGTGTGTGTGTGTGTGTGTGTGTGTGTGTGTTCCGGACCTAGGTCAGCAAAAACTGAATCCTTGTTGGATTTCTCTGTCAGTAAACTCAGTTCTTCTAGCCAAGATGTCAAATCTAAGTAGAAGTCATTGTCGGAAACAATGAATGTTCATAAAGGTTTCCATACAAAAAGTGAAATTAATTGTCTGTTTGGCGTAAACTTCTGAAAACACTTCCATCGTTGAGATGAGAAATAGTAATAATAATAACAGCGCCATATATTGGTTCTATGGTGTAGGACTAAACTCATTATCTCTCATAGTAAGTGTATGCTGAAGTATTAGAATGTTTCAGTGTTGTACTGGGGACAATGTAGTTATTCTGTATGCAGTGCTCCATATTATCGAAAAGTCTACGAATACTGAAAGAGTTCACGTCAGTTTAAATAAGACGTCATGGTGCTGTCAGTGTGCGATAAAGTAAGTCTGGGTAATCGTTGAAGGAATGACGTCAACTGATCGTCTGTATAGAACTTTCCATTAAATATGGTATTTTCAGTTAATTTTCTTGACCACTCTTTCAGCTAATAGATGTCCCCACGTCCTACAGTGATTACTTCGTAAGGCTCGAAGTTGAAATCGATCTTGCTTAATAGAACTATATATTCAGAGATCGGATTATAAGTACAATTGTCTCTGCAAAAGAAGACGTCTTTAACTTAATGTAGTCGGCACCAAAAGTAATTACAAATTTTAATCACAATATTGTACGAACAATTACGAAAGCGGGGAGGTTTCTGATGAGTTTGTCGCTCGCGTGTGTATGTTATCTCTAGTGGCAGGCACAGAGCAGAAATATCTCTGGACTGAACATTCAGATGCGCAGAATAGATTTTCTGTCCTCACCTGATATTGGGAAAAAACTATTAATCGGTGACTTTATCTTGGTCCTTTTCTTTGTTCGGTTAAGACGTATGACTATGTGTAATTGGCCCTTTTAGCGACGCTTCCACAACTTTCTTGTTGGTTCTGTAGCACATTTATTTAGATATTTTTTCATGTTTCGTGGTTGCTCTGCTAAAAGGAGGTGGGCTTCTTAGCAGCCAATGTGGTACAAACCAATCATAGGAGCAAATAAATGTGTGGAAAGAGTGGATTTGTTTGTTGAGAAGATGCACAGAATCCAAAGCTCACTCCACAGATATTTCTATTCTATGTATCATTTAGTGGTTACACCCGTCGATAGATGCACTTCTTTTCTTTACATGACATTCCAAAGCATATGGGATGCAGCTAGGAAGAAAAAAAATTGTGTCCTACCTGGGCTAAACTTTACTTGCAGTGGTGGCTGTTTAGTTTGCTATCGTTGACAACGAACTATTCCCTTCAGGAGGAGGATTAATTTACTAACCAGAACAGCATAAATTATTTATTTCATCTTGAACATAAAGAATTATTCCCCTTATTCTACGTGACTGATTTTTGAAACAGCAGTCAACGGTCGTTGGCAACATCAGCAGCCGCCGTAAGTAAAATTGTACACCGTCTTGTAGTGTATTACACCATAGTTATGAGAATGAAAAGAAAAAGCAGCAACCCATAATTAGTTATTTGATGTACTATGTAACTAACGTCTCCTCACTTTGTCCTTTCCTGTACTATGGCGTTTTCGAGGCATTCCTAAACACAATACACTCAAAATGTAATGAGGATACACCAAAATCAGAAATGGAACTACATATATTAAATTTTCCTTGCAGAGAATTCTTATGTAAATTAGAGCATCGATAGACACGAAGGAATGTCGTTATGTTATAAAGTCAAATGTCCCCTGTCAAAAGAATCATAGACGTCTTTAAGCTGTGAATATACAAAGTGTAATCAGCAACTCGCTGTTCAATGTTTGTTTGTATTTGCAGAGATAAGATTGCGGCTCTTAATTCAAAATCAAGAAGGTTGTGTTCAAAATACTTCTGTTACTGAGGGAATAAGAACAACACGATCATGTATTATTTCTTTGCCGCACTACAAAACCAACAACACCTTTAGTGGTTCGTTGCTGTTCTATGGCATAACCATCCAAAAGAAATAAAAAATTAAAAAATGCAGCAGCGCCAACTATTATCTCTTTGGTGTACTACGTAACTAACAGGGCCTCTATTTATTCAGTACTGTACTACACCGTTTTCTAGGCATTCCTAAACAGAATGGACTCAAGATGTAATAAGTATGCACCGAAATCAGAAAGGAAAAAACATAAATTCCTGTTTTTTTGTAAAGAATGCTTAGTAAATGAAAACATAGATAGACGCGAAGGAAAGTTATGTTTTAAATTCAAATTATACACGTGGAAGGAAGCACTTTTTTCTTCCATGGCATTGCAAGGTATGCGGGATACAGATAGTAAAAAAATATTTTTTATGCCGTATCTGGGTTAAATTTTACTTTCAGTGGCAGCGGTTTAGTATGTTAACGTTGGCAACGAAATATTTGCTTTAGGGGGATCATTAATTTACTGATCGGAACAACCATTAATTTTTTATTTCATTATCAACACTAAGAATTATTCCCATCATTGTAGGCTATGTGACTGATTTTTCAAATATGATTCAACGGCCACTACCAACATCAATACACTACACCGCTGCCGTAAAGAAAAGCATAGCCCTTGTTTCAGTGTATTACACTTTAGTTATGAGAATAAATAATGCAGCATCGTCATTTATTAGTTATTTGCTATACTATGTCAGTAACAGCGCCTCTATCGGGTCTTTGCTATACTACGCTGCATTTCATGCATAGCATACATCAGAAACTAGTTTTGTAGATTTGCTGCTTCACACCATACACCACAGCAAAGCATACATATAAAATTTCAAATTACGATATCTTTCCTTCCTTTGATCCGATTTTGATAAAAACAAAGCCTATGTTACTTTCCAAACTATTCTCAATTTACCTGTGGAAACCCATGAAAGTTCGTGTAGTATTTTTGGAGATTACCTTCAACAAACAGACATACACGACGGCTTTTAAGCAAATGATTAAAATATATATCTTTATTTTCTCTGAACCGATTTTAATTATTGAAGCCTTTGTGTAACCGCACCATGCTCAAGTTACGTCTTAAAACCCCATGAAAATTCTTCAAGTAGTTTAGGAGATAAACGTGTTCAAAGAGACAGACAAACAAGAGGGTAGTCGATAAAATATTTCAAATTCCGATATTGTTTTTTTCCGTGATCCTATTTTTATAAAACGAAGTCTATATGTTGTCCAGAGTTACGCTAAATTTACCTGTGAAAATCCCATGCAAATTCGTGAAGTAGTTTTGGAGATGATATGTTTTTAATAATTGAAAAAACAGACACGACGGTTGCTGAAAACATTTAAAATACGATATCTTTTTTTCCCGCGATCCCATTTTTAATAAAATTATGCCTATATGGTCTGCAGGTCTGCAGGATGATCTTGGGTGGGCTTCAGCAATTATTCTGATTACACACTTTTGTGCAATAAATACTTTTATACTCAATGACGAATTACCCCAGAAAAAGGTGCCATACGAAAGCAGAGGATGAAAATAGGCATATTAAGCTAAATTACTGAGATGTATATCACCGAAATTTGCAGTTACCCTAATAGCATAAGTAGTTGAACTCAAACGTTTCAGCAGATGTCCAGTTTGTTTTTTTCCAGATCAACCCCTCATCAACACATACACCTAAAAAAATTTTAATGTTCTAAAGATCAAAGTCTATATTTATTAATGCTGTCATTCCACTTACTGTATGGAAATGTATGTACTGTGTCTTATCAAAATTTAATGATAGTCCATTTGCTGAGAACCACTTAATGATTATCTGAAAGACGTCGTTTGCAATTTCTTCAGTTAGTTCTTGTCTGTCAAGTGTGATTACTATCATCAGCATCTACGGACAATCTAAGGCGCTGTGTTCTTGATGCAATACATAGACACTTTCGACGTCGGTGCACAGGAGACCTTGGAAATGTGGTGATACAACGCTTTTTTTTTTTTTTTACACTTGTATTTCGACATGAAATTGGGTCTCGTGCAAGGCGTTATTACACTGTAAAAGTTCTTTGACAAAGATCTTTTATCAAAGCCTTTTGGTAAAATCTTTAAAGGTGTACGAGGTCATCTTTTATAAAATATTCCTTTTATAAAAGATATTTGATAAAAGTTAGCGGGAGAGCATAGCTTTTATAAAAGTTCGCCATTGTACACATGCGTCTTTCCTTGCTTTGGCGCCTTTTAACCTACAAATTAACGTGAAAGTGTATTTGTTGGTTCTCTACTGCCACAGTGATCGTTTCAAAGTGTGACGTGTACGGAATATTTCTTAATACATAGCACATTTACTAAAATATACGGTTAGAATCGTATAAAGAAAAAGCTACTGCTGTTAGTTGTATTCAGAGTGGCTCACTGTGGACGATGATAGCGAAGAAATTATACGGATCAAAGGATACATGGAGATGCGTAAGTGAAATAAATGTTTTATTTGTACTCTAACATAACGTCGTAATTCCTCCTAAAGTGATTTACATTTTTGTTCACTTGTCTGGAATGATACGTGAAATCTTAGGCCTACACTGTATGTAGATATAAATGGGACGATCTTCAGCGAAAAAGGCATTCACGATTTCCATAAGGAGATACTGCACTAGTTAGCTGCATATTTTTCTTGCTTTGCGCGATGCTTTTTGACATTTAACCACAAGTACAGGTATTTATACCGATATCTTATGTGTCGGAAAATCAGGCAAAATAAATGTCAGACTACAATAAACTATAAAAATGTCTTTCGCAGCGCATAATCCGCAATGATGCATAACATGAAAGAATTACGAAAATATTACTCTTTTTATTAAAAAGTTTCTAACGAGGTTATGTTTAGCAGGATACCTTCATGACACACGTTGCATTATTTCAGTGTTTTACATCTCTATCTACATCTACGCCGGCCGCGTTGGCCGAGGAGACTGAGGCGCTCCAGTCACGGTCTGCGCGGCCACTACGGTCGGGGGTTCGAATCCCCCCTCGGGCATGAATATTTGTGCCGTCCTTAGTATAACGTAGTTGATAAGTAGTTTGTAAGTTTAGGAACTGATGACCCCGTAGTTAAGTCCCATAAGCTTAACAAACATTTGAACATTTTTCTACATCTACATGGGATACTCAGCAAATCACAATTAAGTGACTGGCAGAGGGTTCATCGAACCACCATTATACTATTTATCTCCCATTCCACTCTCGAATAGCGCGCGGGAAGAAAGAATACCTGAATCTCTCCGTTAGAGCCCTGGTTTCCCCGTATTTTATTCTGATGGTCATTTCGACCTATGTAAGTGGGAGTCAACAATATATTTTCGCATTCGGAAGAGAATGTTGGCGATTGTAGTTTGGTAAGTAGCCTACGCCGCAGCGATAAGCGCCGTTGTTGTAATGATTCCCATCCCAGATCCTGCATCATTTCCGTAACGCTGTCTCCCCTGTATCGTGACAATACGAAACGAGCTGCTCTTCTTTGGACTCTTTTGATGTCCTCCGTCAAACCCACCTGATAAGTATCCCACACTGGGCAGCAATATATCAAAAAAAGACGGACAAGAGTAGTGTATGCAGCCTCTTTAGTAGTTCTGTTACATCTTTTAAGGGTTCTGCCAATAAAACGCAGTCCTTGGTTCGCCTTTCCCACGACATTATCTACGTGTTCTAGGTATTTTGTGGAGTTTACGGCCTTCACTTTTGATTGATTTATCTTGTAAACAAAGTTTAACGGATTTCTTTTGGACTACTTCACACTTCTCAATTTTTACACCATAGTGATATTCCCACTCCCATGAACCACAGACATTGCCGAGGTGGGGTGGCTTGCGTGCCTCAACGATACAGATAGCCGTACCGTAGGTGCAACCACAGCGGAGGGGTATCTGTGGAGAGGCCAGACAAACGTGTGGTTCCTGAAGAGGGGCAGCAGCCTTTTCAGTAGCTACAGGGGCAACAGTCTGGATGATTGACTGAGCTGGCCTTGTAACATCAGCTAATGTGGCTTTGCCACACAGCTACTGCGAACGGCTGAAAGCAAGGGGAAACTACAGCCGTTACCTTTCCCGAGGACATGCAGCTCTACTGTATGAACGTATAATGTTCCGGAGGTAAAATAGTTCCCCATTCGGATCTCCGGGCGGGGACTACTCAGGAGAATGTGATCATCAGGAAAGACAATACTGGCATTCTACGGGTCGGAGCGTGGAATGTTAGATCCCTTAATAGAGTAGGAAAATTAGAAAATTTAAAAAGGGAAATGGATAGGTTGAAGTTAGATATAGTGGGTATTAGTGAAGTTCGGTGGCAGGATGAACAGGATTTCTGGTCAGGTGAGTACAGGATTATAAATACAAAATCAATTGGGGGTATCACAGGAGTAGGATTGATAATGAATAAGAAAATAGAAATGCGGGTAAACTACTATGACCGGCACAGTGATCGCATAATCATTGCCAAGATAGTTACGAAGCCAACACCGACAACAGTAGTACAGGTTTATATGCCAACTAGCTCTGCCGATGATGAGGAGATCGAAGAAATATATGAGGAGCTAAAGGAAATATTCAGACAATTAAGGGCGAGGAAAACTTAATTGTTATGGGAGACTGGAATTCGGTAGTAGGACAAGGAAGGGAAGGGAAGATAGTAGGTGAATATGGTCTGGGCAAAATGAATGAATGAGGAAGCCGCCTGGTAGAATTTTGCACGGAACATAATTTAGTTATAACAAACACCTGGTTCAAGAAAAACAAAAGAAGGTTGTATACGTGGAAGCGACCAGGAGACACCGGGAGATACCAGATAGATTTTATAATGGTAAGACAAAGATTTCGGAACCAGGTTTTACAGTGTAAAACATACCCAGGGGCAGAAATAGACTCTGACCATAACTTGTTGGTTATGAACTGTAGGCTGAAACTGAAGAAACTACAACAAGGTAGGAAAATAAGGAGATGGGACCTGGATAAATTGAAGGAACCTGAGGTGCTTAAGAATTTCAGAGGGAGCTTTAGGCAACAATTGACAGAAACAGGGGAAAATAAAACACTAGAAGAGGAATGGGTAAAATTGAGAGATGAAATAGTGAAGGTAGCAGAGGACAAAATAGGTAGGAAGACAAGACCTACAAAAAATCCTTGGATATCAAGGGAGATACTAAATTTAATCGATGAAAGGAGAAAATATAAAAATGCAGTAAATGAAACAGGCAAAATGGAGTACAGACGACTAAGAAATGAGATTGACAGGAAGTGCAAAATGGCTAAGCAGGAGTGGCTAGAAGGCAAATGCAAGGATGTCGATGAATGTATAAATAGGGGAAAAATTGATAGAGCCTATAGGACACTGATGGAAAACCAGTTCTCAGCAAAGAAGGGAAAGCTGAAAGGTGGAAAGAGTATATAGAGGGGCTCTACAAAGGAAATGAACTTCGAGACAATATTGTAGGAAGGGAAGAGGATGTAGATGAAGATGAAATAGGAGATTCTGTACTGAGAGAAGAATTTGACAGAGCCCTGAAAGACCTAACTCGAAACAAGGCCCCTGGAGTAGATGATATTCCCTCAGAGCTACTGAAGTCTCTGGGAGAACCAGCCATGACAAACCTGTTTCACCTGGTGTGTAAGATGTATGAGACAGGCGAAGTACCCTCAGACTTTAAGAAAAATGTTATAATCCCCATTCCAAAAAAAGCAGGTGCAGACAGGTGTGAAAACTACAGAACCATCAGTTTAATAAGTCATGGTTGCAAAATATTAACACGAATTATATACAGAAGGATGGAGAAGCTGTTAGAAGCCGCCCTCGGGGAAGATCAGATTGGGTTCAGGAGAAATGTAGGAACACGGGAGGCAATACTCACTTTACGACTTATCCTAGAAGATAGATTAAGAAAAGGCAAACCTACATTTGTAGCTTTTGTAGATTTGGAGAAGGCTTTTGACAATGTTGATTGGAATAAACTCTTTCAAGTTCTGAAGCAAGCAGGTGTAAAATATAGGGAACGTAAGGTTATTTACAACTTGTACAAAAACCAGACAGCGGTTGTCAGAGTTGTAGAGCATGGAAGGGATGCAGTGGTTGGAAAGGGAGTAAGACAGGGTTGTAGTCTTTCTCCATTGTTGTTCAATTTCTACATTGAGCAAGCTACAAAGGAAAGCAAGGAGAAATTTGGAGAAGGAATTAAAGTTCAGGGTGAAGAATTAAAAACATTGCGTTTTGCCGACGACATAGTAATTCTGTTAGATACAGCAAAGGACCTGGAAGAGCAATTGAACGGAATGGACAGTGTGCTGAAAGGTGCATATAAGATGAACATTAACAAGAGCAAAACTAGGGTAATGGAGTGCAGTGTAAGAAAATCAGCTGATGCTGAAGGAATTAGATTGGGAAACGAAGCAATAAAGGAGGTAGATGAGTTTTGTTATTTGGACAGTAAAATAACAAATGATGGTCGCAGTACAGAGTATATAAAATGCAGAATGGCAATGGGTAGAAAAGTGTTTTTGAAAAAGAGAAATTTGTTAACATCGAATATTGATTTAAGCCTAAGGAAGTCCTTTCTGAAGGCAATTGTATGTAGTGTTACCTTGTATGGGAGCGAGACATGGACGATAAACATTGCGGACAGGAAGAGGATAGAGGCTTTTGAAGTATGGTGCTACAGAAGAATGCTGAAGATTAGGTGGGTGGATCGCGTAACTAATGAGGAGGTACTAAACAGAATTGGGGAGAAAAGAAATTTCTGGCATACCTTGACTAAAAGAAGGGATAGATTGGTAGGACACATTCTTAGACATCAAGGAATTGTGAATTTAGCATTGGAGGGAAGTGTGTGGGGTAGAGGAAGACCAAGAGATGGGTACAGTAAACAGATTCAGACAGATGTAGGTTGCCGTTCTTATGTGGCGAGGAAGAGGCTTGCTCAGGATAGGGTATTGTGGAGAGCTGCATCAAACCAGTCTCCGGACTGAAGACCACAACAACAACAACAGTATATTCAGATCGTTCTGCAGTTGGTTTTGCCCTTCAGATGATTTTACTAGACGGTTAAATGACGGCGTCATCTGCAAAGAACCTAAGAGTGCCACTTATATTTTCCCCTGAATCGGTTATGTAAATAAGGAACAGCAGAGGACTAATAACACGACCCTGTGGAACGCCCGATTTCACTTCTGTTTTAGTCGATGCCTTACTATCGATTACTACAAACTGTGTCCTCTCTGACAGGAAATCCTCTATCCGATCACAAATTTGGGGCGATATACCATAACCACGCAATTTGATTAAAAGCCGTTTATGAGATACGGTGTTAAAAGCCTTCTGGAAATCAAGAAATACAGAATCGATTTGCGATCCCTTGTCGATAGCGCCCATCACTTCGTGTGATTAAAGAGCTAGTTGTGTTTCGCATGAACGATATTTTCTAAATCCGTGTTGACCTTGGGTCAATTATCATTCATTATTTGCCCAATGACATAGATTTAGGGCGTCCAGAAACATCGATTATGATGAAGTATTTATAAAGATGTGGGCTAATTAAAATGTTTTCTGACACGTTCTTAAACAATTTAGGTAATTATGTCCTAGCAGTTATTTGGGTTATTTCCTAGCAGTGTACCTCGTGAAGTACATTTGTGCGAGCACTTTTCGTATTTTCCTCTCGCTATTCAGTTTTACCTAAAATTGTTTCCCTTCTTTGTTCTTTCCAATGAATGCACTCCCAATCAACATTATATTACGTACTATAATACAGACGATTGACTATTTTGGACTCTTTTCCGAGCAACTATGAAGAAATATTTTACGCTAGTGTAATTTGCTCCTGTGAAGTAGTTTCGTCGAATCATCATCATCATCATTATTAGAGACTGATTATGCCTTTCAGCGTTCAGTCTAATAAAATTCCTCCATGATCCCCTATTCAATGCTAACATTGATGGCTCGTCTGATGTTATGCCTTTTACTTCAAAATCATTCTGCACCGAATCTAAGTACTTTCTTCATGGTCTACCTCGACTCCTCTTACCCTCCGCTGTCGAGCTCATGAGTCTCTTAGGTAACCTTGCTTCTCCCATGCGTTTAACATGACCCAACCATCTCAGTCTGTTCGCTCTAACTGCATCATCTATGGTGTTCATTCCCAGTTTTTCTTTGATTTCCTCATTATGGACAACCTTCCGGCATTGTTTCCATCTATTACTACCTGCTACTTTCATATTGTAACCTCTACCTTATGAATAAGGTAACCTGTAGCCACCCAACTTTCACTCCCATACAACAAAGTTGGTCGAAAGATAGCGCAGCGGTGCACTGCTAACTTACAAGGAAAGTACTTGGGCTCGAAGAAACACATATACATCAAAATCGTACGAGAGATAATGTAAAGATCCCTTATTGCACTAGTGACACTCCCGCATCTGTAAAACTCTGTAGTAGTCCGTTAGAGGCCTCTTCGTGTGCCTTGCCACATTGCACTTTGACCTGCCGGTTCGCCAGTAGGGACGGTGCAGTGTGCCTCCGAAGTTGCGTTTTGCGACATTTGTGTGGTGAAGCGTCAGATGGAGCGGCGATTGGTAATCAATCCTGTTAAATTATTGCGATTGCTTAAGATGAAGTTACGAAGAATCATTCTTCGTGAAGATGGTATTAGTGTAGAAGATGAATCATTCGCATGCTTTCTCGTATCTGTTATGGTAAAGAAATATGAGCATAAGTTAGATACTGCTGTAACACTAACACATAATGATGATAAGAGGGATGATAATGACGAAGAACTCATTGCTAGCGGTAGTGCTACGTTAAGTGCGGGATGAGGCAATGGAAGCAGTGGCAGTGAATACCAACAGTCTTCCGAGAAGAAAGTTAAAGTCGCAACTATCATCACGGCTTTTGATGACAGTTCGCTAGAGAACATGTACGACGATTATCACATAAGTTATAATTCAGATATCTGCATTACGTATGGCGTCTACAATTACATCTACAGTACTATCTAGAGCATGATTGCAAAGTTTTGCATAAAAACGACACCCTCCAGCACATTGAGGGGTACGTACAGATACTGTAACCAAACGTTCATACAGATATTTTTGTTCGAGCCCATGTACTTTCCTTGTTAGTCTTGGTACTGACTTCCTTCTTGCAGAAGAGAGTAGATCTTAGCTGAGCACTCATTGCATTAGCTTTGCTGCACCTCGATTCCAGTTCTTTCACTATGTTGCCATCCTGTGAAAAAATGCATCCCAGGTACTTGAAGCTGTCTATCTGTTCTAACTCTTTTCCTCCTATTTGGCAGTCAGTCTGTTTAAATCTCTTTCCCACAGGCATTACTTACGTTTTGGAGATGCTGATCTTCACATCATTCTCCTTGCACCTCTTAAAATAAATGTTTGTATAGTCTATGGGACTTAACTACGGGGTCATCAGTCCCTAAACTTACGAAGTACTTATGAACTATTAACGAACTAGGACGGCACAAATATCGATGCCCGAGGGGGGATTCGAACCCCCGACCGTAGTGACCGTGCAGATAGTGACTGGAGCGCCTCAGTCCCCTCGGCCACCGCGGCCGGCCTTGCACCTCTGATCGAGCTCTGAAATATTAGTTTGCAACCTTTCAATCGAATCTGTCACTACATCTAAGTCATCCGCATATGCGAGACTGCTTATTTTCTTTTGACCTATTTTAATCCCGCCCTGCCAGTCTATCGTTTTCAACAAATGATCCATGAATAGTATGAATAACAGTGGTGACAGGTTATAGCCTGTTTTACCTATGAAACTATCCTAAACCATGAACTTAATTTGCCGTCTATCTTCTGCCTGCAGTCTACGTAAAGACCTTTAATGGCCTGCAGAAATTTGCCTCCTATGCCATAATCTTGTAGAACTGTCATAATCTTCCTCCTAGGAACACGGTCATAAGCCTTTTCTAGATCCATAAAACATACAGTTTCCTGTTCCACTCATATCGCTGCGGAGCGCGCGGTTGCTCGCCGTGGAAGTTTGAGTCCTCCCTGGGGCATGGGTGTGTGTGTTGTCCTTAGGTTAGTTTACCTAGGTCTAAGTAGTTTGTAAGCTACGGACTGATGACCACGCAGTTTGGTCCGATAGATTTAGAAATATTTGACCATTTTTTCCACTCATATCACATCTCCATTATTTGCCGAAAGATAAAGATATGGTCCTGACAGCGTCTAAGAGGCCTGATTTTCATCTAAATTGTCATCAACTAATGCTGGCATTCTCCTTTCAATAATACCTGAGAATATTTTCCCCTCAACGCTGAGTAAAGAGATACCAAGATAGTTGTTACAATATTGTCCAGTTAGACGGAGCTTGTCCTAACTCCCATGCCTTTTCAATTATTCTGGGTAAACGTTTGAGACCTGACCTTCCGCTGTATTTGGCGTGTTCCGGGATTAATTACATCCACCCCAGCCGCTTTGTTGCACTGTAATTTACTGACCATTTTCTCCACTTCCTCAAATGAGATCCTGTTTCCATCGTCCTTCCTATCCCATTCCATCTGAAAATCTGACACCTACATTGAGCAATTGTTCAAAATATTCCTTCCATCTGACCAAGGCATTCACAGGATTCACTAGCAGCTTTCCTGACCCGTCCAAAACACTTGTTAATTTCTTCTTCCCTCCCTTTCGATATATATAGATCTTTGTCACAGATCTTTTACAGTGAAGTACCGGCCTGACGGCCGTGCAGTGATGCTATATCGGCGCGCGGCGTGCGTGCTGTGGACGGGCGGTGCGCGGCGGCGCGGCGCGAGGCGCTGCTGTGAATGGCGGTCGCAATGAGGCCGCAGCAGGCAGCAGGCGGCGGCGAAATCGATGAATGGAGCGCCGCGGAGCGTTGCATAACCGCCGCTGCCGCTGCCGCTGCCGGCCATTCACGTTGCGCCAGCGGCGCAGCGCGGACGCGCCAACCGCGGCATGGCGCGACACAGCGCGGCCCGGCTTTCTCTCCGCGAAGGTCGCCGCGCGCCGCCGCCGCTCGCCGCCTCCGCTTCCGCTCTGCTCGCTGTGCGGCCGCGGCTACACTCGCCCACCGACCAACAGCGACAGCGATTCGGACCGCCATTCGGCCGCAGCAAGGCTAGGGCTGCCAGATGGAACTCGAGGCAGGCCCGGAGACCAGACTTGCCCGCCTCCCCCTTTGCCAATGACTCCCCCCCCCCTCTAACTGCGACCAACTTCCCCCCCCCCTCCAACCAGGGTTACGTATGAATTCTAAAAAAAAAAAAAAAAATAATAAATAAAAAAAATATATAATAAAAAATTAATCATCTCCTCCCTCCCAGCAAGTAACCCCCCCCCCCCCCGGTGGAACATTGCTAGTGGTGGTCTTCACATGCCGCAGCTGACCAGCCAGGCCGCCAGTTGCTGTGGATCAACAATCGGCACACTTCAGTCGGCGTGGCAGCAGAAGTGGCGGCAGCATCAAAGCTGCTCACATCAACAGCTGCGCCTTCGAAGAGTTGCCGCTTGCGGCTCCGCGCACTGTGAATGGCCGAGCGCACTGAGGCGTCTTGCCACGGTACGCGAGGCTGCTCCCGCCAGAGGTTCGAATCCCCCCCTAGGGCATGGATGTTGTGTTCGTCCTTAGTTTAAGTTACGTTAAGTTCGATGTAGATCGTCCCTACTTAAAAAGCGTCGTAAAAAAAAAAAAAAAAAAAAAAAAAAAAAAAAAAGTTAAGAATTCAAGCCCGGAGATGAGAGTCATTGGCCCGTAGACCCGGAGAAATCATTCCAAACCCGGGCACTCCGGGCGGCGCCCGGAGATCTGGCAACCCTAAGCAAGGCACCAGTTCCATGTGGCACACAATCGACAAGTGGTTTTGAAACATTACCTGACATTGCCAGTTTAGGAGGCGGTCTGATAGTTTTATATTCTCCAAACTGAAATGCCAAGATCGCGAATTAGTAATTTATTGAATGACGACCGGTTTCGGTGAACTGTTACACATGTCTGTATGTCCTGTGTTCATTAATTCGATTGCAATAAAACTTTGGTGAACTGGTCACCGTACGTCCACGAAGGTTCCTGACCCAAAAACAAAACAGCATGACACATAGCTCAGGACGTGGCCTACGAGAAAGACAGGCCCCAGCGCGGCCGGCATGCTACGTAAGCAAGGTATTTCCGAGCCGGCGCGATTGCTAGCCCATTGGAGTTTGTGACATTTGCGGGGAGTGACACTTGCGCGGAAAGGGAATGTGTAGACACTTGCGGGGAGACCCGGACGCTGCAGGTAGTGAACAGGGTGTTCCACAAGTAGGGATAAACCACCCCTACTCCACGCCCTCCAGCCGCTACCTGTGCCGTATTCAGGGAAAGGCCCACCGGACCGGCCGCGCAGTTTGTGACACAAATTACATGTTTGATAATGTCAATTTAATGCATAGAAATATGAAATCACATCAAGACTACTTCCTGCAAACATTTCGACAAAAAAAGTAGGCACTCAGTCTAGAAAAACAAAATTCTGGTATATTGGATTTTAAGATTTTATCAAAAAATGATCGTTACTACAAGAGATACAGCCATTCAAATTTACGGGCACCATAACGTTTTCCCTTCCTGAGTAAATGAGCTGCTTCTTGTAGTTTCAACATCACAGTAGCCTTTTTCTTGAATGTTCTGAATATAAATCTTCACACAGACTTCTTGAGGAGGAGAGTGATACGGATATCTGATTATAAACCACTGCCTATTACCTTAGACCTTTTTGACTGTACTGAACAGGAGTTCCGCGTATTCCATAATTTCTATTTATACAGTTAACAGGCAATGCAATTTATAACCAACTATTGGCTGCCATTTCGCTTTATTTTTCCTGGAAGTCTTGCAACTTGTTTCTCCCTGTTGGTTTATGCCAAGTTCGGAGTAAAAATGGTTCTATATGACAGTGATAGAAAATAGAATTTATCTTTAGCAGTTTTCGGTGTGTGACATTCCCTTACACATTCCGTATTTCATACATTCATTAGATGTATTTGTAATTCGAATACAGCGAAATCGTTTTGGGGCCTCGAATAAACGCATCAAGTATGTAAAATACTCACTGACTTATTACTAACGTTTTTAATTGAAGGTTTAAGGTTGAGTCTCCTATTAAAAAGCATAGCAGCTATTTTTTGAAGAGATGGAAGTTGGGTGACAGTGGGGTTAACTACATAGCAGTGCAGGATGCCTAAAATATTTAATGCTTGCGCAGGTGTCTTGATATGCTTAGTGTTCTGAATAATATGCTTTTAGGAAGTATGATTGTTGAAAGTCACCCTCTTCTAGTAGTAGCAGAGAATGTCTTAATAACTCTCCAAACATTATCACTGTTAAAATACTGTTTTGCTTTCAGGAAGAACACTCAACGAATTAATATGTAGTTAGAATAAGTTTCGTGTTGTGTTGACAGTGCTAGACTTCTTGGTGTGCCTGTACCCAGGAAAAGCCATTAGCCGCCCCAAGGGCCCCGGGTTCCGCGCAAGTGTCACTCCGCGCAAGTGTTCCAACCCCAGCCCATTGGCCGGTTGCTGGGACAATGCCCACAGCGTCATAGCGGGTAGCCACTAAGCTAGCAATCGCGACGGCTCGGAACTACCTTGCTTACGTGGCATGCCGACGGCGCTGGGGCCTGTCTTTCTCGCAGGCCACGAGCTCAGGAGATATGACGTCATAAATAATGAGAGATCACCGCGAGAGTATACCCAGATTTATGCGTCAATCATTGGAAAATGGAAGTAGTTAGGGAGCTGCAACAAAGTGTGCATGTAATTTGGGTCGTTTGTGAAGCGTTTTGTAACTCACACTCCCCACCCCCCCCCCCCCAACCCCCGCTCCACAAAACGATGAAACGAAAAGAATACCGCTCACAACGGTTTCGCTGCACATTCCGTAAAACTGTCGCATCAGGCATGGCCTTGTATCAAATAAAGTTGGCATTACAGATTTGCATGTTACTATTTATTTTTGTCTGCAAGTCACCCTTGCATCCAAAATTAAGCAATCTGTTTTCTTAATCTCTGTCTACACAAAAGTAAAAGGACACTCACTGACTGTCTAAACACGATCTCTCGAAACTATATCACCTATGAAAGTATTTTGTGATACGTGCATGGCGGAGTACTACAGATTTACAAAATCTACAGTTTCAATCCGAATTTCAAGAAATTTCACACGCTTTACCTTCAAAACAAGAGGGACGTCATACGGTGCACGGGGGAGGGTACTTTACAGTATATAAATGGATCCCTAAATTCCTTGGTACGCCATAACTTGAGTACGGCTCGACCGATTTCACAGATCCTTTTTTTGTTGTTTTCGTTATTCTCAGAACAAGTGTTGTATGAAATTGAGTACAACAAAGTGCGTTTTTCAGTGTGACCCTGTGTTTCTATTGCAAGGCAATCTTTAGTTTTGTTCCGATAGAGATGAAATTTTGCACACTGTACCTTAAATACAAGAGGAAAGTCACTATCTGTTCAAAATTTCGTTCGGTGCATAGTGGAGAATACTTATCTTACGGAATTTTACAAAATGCATAGTTTTGCTCCAATGTTTATGAACTTTTTGCACACATTACCTTTAAACCAAGTGGAAGATCACAAGGTACATACATGTTTGTATGGTATATGACAGAGGGTACCTTGCACAAAACTTGCCGAGAGAAGGAAAGGCGGAAACGAAGAGAGAGATGGGAATGAAAGAAGTCGATGCAGAGAGAAAAAACAGTTCAAATGTTTGTAGAGCTTATGGGACTTAAGTACGGGATCATCCGTGCAAACTAATTGACGGAGTTGTATCATCTTTGGTAGTGTAATAGTTTGTAGTTCCGGCAATCGCCACACCAGCGCTGAATCGCATTGTTTTGTTTTGTCAGATGACAGTCGCCGGATAGTCAGTGTTTTGTTCTTAGTTGCACCTAGTTACTCGAGTAAACATGGCTGGCGCAAGGCTTCCATTCGATGAAAGGAAGTCAGTTTTGAAGCGGTATTTTAAGTACGAAAACACTGATGGGGTTCAACGGGAGTTTGTGACACTTGCGGGGAGTGACACTTGCGGGGAAAGGGAATGTGTAGACACTTGCGGGGCGACTCGGACGCTGCAGGTAGTGAACAGGGTGTTCCAGAAGTAGGGATACACCACCCCTACTCCACGCCCTCCAGCCGCTACCTGTGCCGTATTCACGGAAAGGCCCACCGAGCGAGGTGGATCAGTAGTAAAATAATTTACGTGTATATGTGTAGTCTTATGCGGCCAAACTAATTAGGTCATCGGTCGCTAGACTTACACACTACTTAATCTTACTTAAAATAACTTAGGCAAAGTACAAACAAACATACCCATGTCCGAGGAAAGACTCGATTCTCCGACCGGACCGGCCGCGCAATTTGTGACACAAATTACTTGTTTGATAATATTAATGCATAGAAGTATGAAATCACGTCAAGACTACTTCCTGCAATAGTTTCGACAAAAAAAGTTGGCACTGAGTTTAGAAAAACAAAACTCTTGTATATTGGATTTTAGCATTTTATCAAAAAATGAATGTTACTACAAGAGATACAGCCATTCAAATTTACGGGCACCATAACGTTTTCCCTTCCTGAGTAAACGAGCTGCTTCTTGTAGTGTCAACGCCACAGTAGCCTCTTTCTTGAATGTTCTGAATATAAATCTTCACACAGACTTCTTGAGGAGGAGAGTGATACGGATATCTGATTGTAAACCACTGCCTATTACCTTAGACCTTTTTGATTGTACTGAACAGGAGTTCCGCGTATTCCGTAATTTATATTTATACAGTTAACAGGCAATATAATTTATAACCAACTATTGGCTGCCAATTTCGCTTCATTTTTCCTGGAAGTCTTGCAACTTGTTCCTCCCTCTTGGTTTATGCCAAGTTCAGAGTAAAAATGGTTCTATATGACGGTGATATAAAATAGAATTAATCTTTAGCATTTTTCGGTGTGTGACATTCCCTTACACATTCCGTATATCATACATTTCTTAGATGTATTTGTAATTCGAATACAGCCAAATCGTTTTGGGTTCTACGAATAAACGCTTCAAGTACGTAAAATACTCATTGACTTAATATTAACCTTTTTTAATTGAATGTTTAAGGTTGCGTCTCTTATTAAAAAGCATAGTAGCTATTTTTAAAGAGATGGAAGTTGCGTGATAGTGTGTTACAACAATTCACCCGCTCACCACAGAAGTCTGATTGTGTGGTCCGATGAGGCACAGTTGAAACTCAATGGTTCAGTAAATCGCTATAATTGCATCTACTGGGTACTGCCGAAAATCCGAACGTCCATGTAGACAAAGTCGTTAATTTTCCAGGTGTAAATGTATGGTGTGGGTTGTCTTACCAGGGCTTGATTGGGCCATTCTTCTTTGACGGCACAAATACCGGTGATGTGTACCTTTAGACATCAATCTTTAGACCTGCCATCCGAGGCTTTTATGGAGACGAAAGATTTTACTTGCAACAAATCGTGTTAGGGCTTAACTCGACGAAAATCTACCAGGAAGATGGATAGGCGGTAGAGGTGCTGTGGAGTATCTACCACGTTCTGAACTTTTACCCGTGGGGAACACTAAAGGATGTTGTTTATCAACAAAAGCCATGCACATTGGATGAATTTCGAGAATCCATCGTACATTCATGTGCAGATATCCAACTGAACACGTTGCAGTCAATAGTTCGTGCTGCATTTTGGCGACATCGTCTGTGTTGGATGTTAATGCTGACCATTTCGAATACCTACAGTGATATCTTTAAGTTGCACTTTGAGCTACACTTTCACCAAAAATTAGACAACTCCGTCAATTAGTTTGCAAGTTATGGCCCTTTAATCAGGGGATACATTTTTTTGGACCCCTCTGTCTATTTTATAAGTTGGTTATGTAAAAGAAATAACGAAACACCGCAAGAAAAAACATATACTTGGGATCAAAAGGCACTTGAGTATCTTGTAAGATGTCATATTTCAACTTGTGTACTTTTATATGGTGACTAAGAGCTATCATGTACTTATTATTTTGTGTCCATTTTTTAAAGTAGGGTTAGTGACTCTTGATACCAAGTACATGCTATTTTTTAATGGCGTTACGTTATTTCTAGCGTGTCTTTTATATTTTTGACACGTGACCTGCTTATAAAATGTATATATATGGTGACACACTTCACCGAAACCGGTCGTCACTCAAAAAATTATTAATTTGCGATCTTGGCTTTTCATTTTGAAGAATAGAAGCCCTTTTGAGCCCCCTGCAGGAATATTGGAGCCATACTGCCTGTATTGCAAAACTGTTTCCCCATGCCCGAAGTTTCTGTACGAACTGACCCCTCGATTGTGTCCCTTTCTAGTCTCTCTGAAGCTTCGGTGAATATTTTAATTTTACATAAGAATTTGACAGAGCACTGAAGGACCTAAATCGAAACAAGACCCATGGGATAGACCCACTGAAGCCTCTGGGAGAACCAGCAACGACAAAAGTATTTCACCTGCTGTGCAATATGTATGAGGGTTGGAACTCAAATAGTGGCAACTATTTATTCAAAACCGATACAAAAGCGGTACCTGTTTGCCTGATATTGTCCTTCAAAATAGTCACCCGTTGCTAGCGATGCAGAAGACGCAGTATACCGTTAGCAGAGCTTGTTCTGTTGATAGTGCGAATGGAGAGGTCAACTGCCACTCGAAACTCTGGAACACTTCTGAAGCGAATGCGACAAAGTCTTTCCTACATCTTCGGAATCAAATCGAAGTCACAAGGAATTACGTCCGTGGACTGCGGTGGATGGTACACCACTTCCCAGCACCCAGCCCCACCGACCGAACAGAGCAGGTACAACTTTTTGAGCTGTAAGCGTCCGCGCATTGTCGTGCAAAATGATACGTGGGTTGCGCAGAACGTGATGCAGCTTCTTTTCCAATGCTAGTCGCAGGTGATGCTCCAAAAACTAAAAGTAGTACTATGCACTGACGGTCTCGGTTGTTCTTGTTTCGAAAACGTAGTGACACCGTTAAGTTAGACTGTTCGCGCACAAGTAACTGTTTTTTCCTCAACTGTGCGCACGCCGGTGACGTGGGACCGGCGAGTCCATTTTCTCGGAGGTACGGTAGGTATGTCAACAATAGCGACAATAGTAGATGCAATTGCACGACCTCACTTTTAGGTGGACACTCAATTGAGATAAATATTTAAGTCGTCGGAAACATTTGCAATTTACCGTTAAACCAAAGTATAATAATAAAATAAAGATTAATAAGACAAATTTGCGTGCAAACCGTGTAATCGTCGACTATAATATGAATATCGCGCGACGAAAATAGATTAACTTCCGATGTCAGCAGACGTCCTTTCAATCAAAACAATCTTCTCGAGAAAGCTCAACGTGACGTTGACGTGAGGTGACGGTCCGGTGACGGACAGTATGAATGCCGCCATTAAAAATACATTGTGGAATATATTCTGATCATAAACTTCGACAAAACGCAAAATATACGTAAATACGAAGGAAAATGGCAGACTAACTGGAGCGGTGACGGCAGCTGACAGCTGCTAGCTCGCGCATGCGCAGTGAACCCACTAGTACCGAATTTAGGACTGGCCCTATTTCTTTATTGATATAATTATCGCGCTTCGATACTAGCGCGACCATACTAGTGCAGCCGTTCAAACGACAGTCGGCCGCCATTAACGCAACTTGTTATCAATATATTACAAGTTCGTTCATCGTTTAAAACGCTATGCCCCTAGCAGGCAACTTGATGCTCATCGTCTTTTTCGACGGCCGAGGTCCGATACTCATCGAATTCCTGGAGCACGAAAAAAAAAAAAAAACCATCAACATGTATTGTGAGACTCTCCGTAGCTTACTCCAGTCCATCAATAACAAACGGCCTGGGTTGCTCAAGGAGGGAGTCATTCTGCTCCATGCTAACGCTCATCCACACTTCCCCAAGTTCAAGTGGGAGCAGCTTGAGTATCCACCCTATAGCCCGGACATTTCGCCCTGTGACTTTATGTGTCTGGAACGATAAAAACAAAAACAAAAAATCTCAAAAAGTAGAGGACTGGCTCTTGTCACAGGCAGTCTGGGAACAGGTAATCCTTCGACTCGATAAACAAAGGAATAGTTCTGCTCAGGCCTCTAGTCATTAATTTTGAACAAAGACTTCTGATATACCCACAGTGTCATTTCGTACATTTTCATTTGAACACACCTTGTAATAATCCAAGTTCCATAGGAAGCAGAAGCAAGCAAGTGTGAAAATTATCGGACCATCAGTTTAATACGTCATGACTGCAAAATTGTAACACGAATTATTTACAGAAGAATGGAAAAACTGGAAGAGGCTGTCCTCGGGGGAGATCAGTTTGGATTTAAGAGAAATATAGGAACACGTGGGGCAATACCCATCTTACGATGTATCTTAGAAGATAGATTAAGAAAATGTAAACCTACGTTTATAGCTTTTGCAGATTTGTAGAAAGCTTTTGACAATGTTTACTGGAATATACTCCTTCAAATTCTGAAGGAATCAGGGGTAAAATATAAGTAACGAAAAAAGTTATATTAAAATTGTACGAAAAGTAGTTATGAGTCGGAGGCGTGATAGGGACGGAGTGGTTGGGATGGGAGTAAGTCAGGGACGTACCCTTTCTCCAATGTCACTGAATCTGTATATTGAGCAAGCTATAAAGGAAAGCAAGGAGAAATTTGGAGAAAAAATTAAACTTCAGTGTGCTGTCAGAGTCAGCAAAGAGCCTGCAAAATCTGTTGAACGAAATGAACAGTGGCTTGAAAGGAGCAAAATAAGTGTAATGGAATGTAGTCTAAGAAAATCAGACGATGCTCAAGGAACTATATTAGGTAAACAGACAATAAAAGTACTAGATGAGTTTTATTACTGGAGCAGTAAAATAGTATACGATGGTCTCAGTACAGACGATAAAAAGTGCATAATGGCAATGTGAAGAAAGCGTTCCTTAAAAACACAAATTTGGTAACGTCGAATATTAATTGAAGTGGTAGGAAGCGTTTTCTAAAATGTTGCCTTTTACTGGAGTGTGAGTCGTATTGTAAATAGTTGAGACAAGAAGACGCCAGAAGCCTTTGAAATTTGGTGCTACAGACGAATGCTAAAGATTAGGTCTGTAGTTCTCGTAACTAAAGAGGAAGTACTGAACGGATTCGGGGACAAGAATTTCTAACGTAGGGCTTATCTTGACTAAAGAAAAGGATCGATTGGTGCGACACATTCTTAGACATCAAGTTGTAACAGTGTAAAGTGCGGTGTGTTTAATTAAAGTAGCTGAAGGTTTTCGCTTGGGCCCTAATCTCTGTAATTTTATATCTGTGGTCGTTTGGCGAGATATGCGTAGACATGGTTCTGTTTGGAGGTGGTATACTGTTGCATTCGACCGACCTTTGAACTGCCTTGCCCAGCCGCTTACAGAGGAACCTTTATTTTAATGGGGATTCTGAACCACGGGGCAACCCGACATTATTCGCTTCAACGACACTGCCAGTGGTAAAAGAAATGAAAACCGCCAGATAAAAAATCTTACAAATGAGCGGGTTATTGAACCCATGACCTTTGACTTTATTATTATTTTTTATACTCTAGGACTTAGGACTACGGTGACATGAAGTCAGGAAGTAGGATGGAAAGAGCCCAGCTTTCAGTTGGTGAAGGCAAAGTGGGCAACGGTGGAATACCGAGGCCTGCCCAGTATGCTTTCCCTTCCCGTCGCTGATTTACTCCCTTGCACGATTCACGTTCTTTATTTTTATTTCTTTTATACTTAAAAACTGTCAGAAAGCAAATCAAATTGTAAAAAATTAAAGGGAACGTGAACCTCCAATCTTTTGCTTTACAGCTTTCTCTCTCTCTCTATTTCTCTCTGTCTGTCTCTCTCTCTCTCTCTCTCTCTCTCTCTCTCTCTCTCTCTCTCTCTCTCTCTCTTCTCTGCCTTGTTTTCAATACAGGAGTGAACATGTAAAAACTAAACGTGGATGTCATCAACTCATTCAACTGCATGGTGATTAAAGACAAAATAAAGCATATCTGCAAAAACGCACGACAGTGTGGCATATTGTACCATGTCCATGGGCCGTGACCCTATACTCGCAGAAGGCACAAAGATCAGGGTCATCGCCGCTCAACATTACGTAGTGGACGCAATGCCCGCCGAGCCACACAATAGTATTGTTCTCCTTTCTGGGAAAGAAGGTGAAATCGTGACGCAAGAGAATAGTGGCCTCCGTCGTTCGGAGAAGAAAGGTCAGTTGTCGGCGAAGCCAATTTCACTGCCCATGTCTGCAGATCACCAGATAGTATAATGTATATTTCATGACGACACCTGCAGTGGTTCTTCGAGTTGAGACCAACTCGAAAGAGTCGAATGTTGCTAGCAACAAATTTGTGAACATTTTCGTACCACAGATTCATCATTTCTTTCTTGAAACCGCACTCATGGGTCCTAATGGGAGAGAGAGGAGCGTTTATAGTATTAAAGCTAATATTATTGGTTAGTGGAGTACAGATGGCGCAGGTATTTCGCCTGAGCACCACACTCTCCCTGTTTCAGCTCCAGTTGTAACACTTCTCAGGCGTAGTTGTGGAAAGTGATTCGTCTATCATGCACCGCCGTGTGGTCAGTGTCCGATGGATGGGTTTATTAATTCGGCTCCATGCGTCCAACCGTGTTCGGGGCAAATCGTAAATTGTTGAATGAAGACGTGACAGTCCTCAACAAACGAAGTATAGGACGTTCAAACGTCCACGTTGGCCATGACTGGCGACATAATGAACTTCGAAAGTGCTGCAGGAACTCGACTTTCTTCGCATGTTCAACCGTGTGAGGGTGTATCGTGATAGTTGAGTGAGAAAGTCACAGTCTAATAACGAATTACCGGCCGACAACAACTCTCGATTATAGTGAACGGCGACATCTAAGTACTCACAGAAGGACAATAGTGCAATAAATCAGGTTCTTTTCAACATAGAACGTGATTAAGACGTCTTCCAGTGCAGTCTGTAGGAACATGGTTTCTATGGAGTATGGGAGCCGGCGCAGCACATAGGTGTCACTATTAACACAACGTCATCGGGCAAAACGCTTTCCTAAGTAATCATTCACCAGGGAAGGACACTGCAAGTATGGCGAGACGCGTCTCGGTCGGACGAATCACCATGTCAAGGTCAGGCACAACGAGTGGCGCAAGCCCAATTACTCGGTGGATTCCGCTGTGTAGGTGTGGCCTAAGGTGATGATGTCTCTGCTATGGTCTGGGGTGCATTTTCCTGGTATGGAAAGGAAGGAACTCTGAATGGTTCGCGGTATGTAGAAATGCTTGGGGACCATCTCCATCCTTTTTGGCCTTCCAACACCTGACATGTATTAGGATGGTAACACGCCACATTGCTTGCACACTGCCTGGGTATGGTTCCAGAAAAATGCAGGGAGGTCATGGCTACACCAGGGCCAAGATTTGAACTCTATCGAGCATATATAGGATGTCATGGAATCCAGGCTGCATGCCATGGATCCTGCACCCACGAACAGACCAGACTTAACTGCCACTCTGCAAACGATTTAGTGCCAACTGCGTCCAGAGCAGTATGAGGGACTTTCAGATTCATTTCCATGTCCCGTCACTGCAGTTCACAGGACAAGAAGAGTCTCCATTGGATATTACTTGCCAGTCCCATAACATTTCCATGGACTGTGTAGTATGTAAAGTAGTGGCCGTGCGTCCTGTCGTAATTTGCGCATATGACGGCGCCTGCTGAACCTGTTCTCTCGTTGCTACGCTGGTTGGTGTGCATTCGATATGGCAGGATTCCAGTTTGAATACCACAGTGATAAAGTTGGCATGATCCACTTTAAGGTAAAATATCGTCGCCTTCCTCCGATTGGTTCTTTGACGGCTAACAGAACGTGCTGAGCTGCTGCGGGAGCAGCCACTAAGCTAACGAGCCACACTTCTAGTGTTATACATACCCAGAAAATCATAGTGTTACGACCACCTCCTCAGTAGCATTTCGGTCAACTTTCTGGAGCGGAAAACAGCAGCCATTGTGAGTGGCATCGATTCGGCGACTACTCGGTAGTTTTGTCAGGCACAGCATGATTAATAAAGTTTCCGGACAATACTATGTGATGCAGAACTGATCACTAGATGTCATGTGACCAGCCAATGAAAAAGTGGGTGGGGTGGTATTGTGTCGTCAGCAGAGAAGCAGTATTGTACTGCCACGTAGTATAAAGAGAGAGAGACTGACACCTCGTTCATTCTGCTTGCATTGTACTATAGGCAAGACGACGTACCTGGACGATACATACCGGAACACCAACTCTGAGTAAGAAGAAACAAGTTAAATGCATCTATTCTTTAAACATACTTGTCTGTCACTTAAAGTATTTGCACTTATCTCTGTGTGTTGACGTTCATCCACCAAGCTCAATTAATTCAGCAAACCTTCAGAACCCACAATTTACTGTAGCGATAAGAACCACAGTACTCTAACACCACAGACTTTGAACACGGACTGATTATCAAATGTACAAATTCGTCAAGGTCACTTCAACATATCTAATGCTGCCCAACAGTTACTGCATAAGCACAATATATTGTGAAATGGGAACGCAAACGAACAACCATGCCTAAAGGAACTATGTTGACCTCATATGCTAGTGGACCTTCGAATTTGTGGAGGGTGGCTGTACAAAATTACGTGAAGTCAGTTTCGTTTTCTGTATGCTGACAGCACTCTACCTAGTAGCATGGCTTTGCATAGGGAGTTAAGAAGAGTGGGTACAATTCACCAGTAGTTACGTTTCTGTAGTCAATTAAAAGCGACGCTTTAGGTGATGTAAAGAGCAATGCCACTGAACACTGGCTGGCTGAAAAATGGTAATGCATACTGATGCATCACGCTATACCCCTGGCATCCACTGCACGAGTTTCGATTTGGTGAATGACTGGACAATTATAGCAACCATTATGTGCTATGCCATAAATTAACTGTGAAGCAGATTATCTTACGGCACATGGGTGTTTTTCTTGGGTTGGGTGTGATTGATTCCCTTACTGCTGTAACGAATATACATAAGGATGTGAACACATTTCACACAATTCTGTACTGGATACGGCAAGACAATGGTTTCTAGATATGCACGTTCTTAAAACTGTCTAGTCAGTCTAGAGTCCCAATCTGAATCCAATTAGCCATCTCTGGGATGGGTTGTTGTTGTTGGTTTTTAGCTCATCAGTCCCTCTTTGGGATGGGTTTGGAATGTTGACTTCGCGCCACTCACAGCGTTCAACCAATCCAAATTCATATCGCCATAAACGCAAAGTGTGAATACACTCCATATTTTTAGCCACTAACAAGTGAGCAGGTATCTTTGATAAATAGTGTATACCCGCAACAACGCAGCTGCCATGGTTTACATGTTAGTTGTTGAGTCCGAAGTTGGCGTCCTATAGTATCCCAAATAAGTCGACAGTGAATTCAGAACAGTCAGATTAAGCGACCTATACGTCAACCATGTTCATTAGAAAATTGAACAACGCCAGAAAAGTGTACTGGATCCCACCTTCGGTCTATACAGCCGTTTGTGGGTCCATACTTGGAATTATTGGAGTCGGATGCCGTGGTGACAGATGAAATCTTAATACTGGCTAGCAGGGTTACAGTACTAGAGTGCTAACACGTCGACAGGATCATTGGCCTTTAGGGAGCCAACGAATGAAGTCTGAGCTGGCGTCAGGCAGCAACCACACTCAGCATTGTAAAGACGGTAGTACCCCAGTTCCCCATCTTCCCTGGATGATGATTAGTTCCAAGAGTTGTAGTTCCCAGACTCCACCTCCTAGCTGCGACGAGTGGTTATTACCTGTACTGCTTTATCTGAGACATAAGTTGAATACAGTGATTATTAGATCATTGGATCGACGACTAGTCTCCTGAGCATCATCGATCCCAATGACCAACTTCCAAAAGAGAAAGTATATATACAGAAATCGGCTAAAGTAATGACGCGTGGGACGGCTCGTAAAGACCGAATGTGTCCCACTTGTGAGTGCAGCGTTCACGCAATTCTCCTGTTAACCACTGACTTATCACCTGGCTAGTCAATCTTGTGAGAGAGTTAGGTGTAGTTATCAAACGTTTACAAGCTAACAAATATACCCTCTCGCTGACTAAAGGTTTTCAACTTGCCAATGCAGCGATTGTTGTTGTAACTGTTGTTAGAGTCACTGGCTCTGCATTTACGCCACAACCGATGACTTGCTTCTTTCTAGCTTGGCTGTCAGTTGCTTGTGCAATCTAAGATTTATTTGTCTGTTACTATCTGATGCTGTAACAATCTGTACCAATATTTGATATTAGAAGTGATGTGTTCATTACATAATAATAGTTTTTCGAAATTGTCACTGAAAATATCTGCTATCAGAAGCTGAGTGGAGATCCCATTTCCAGTGCTTCTATCTGTTTATAAACCGTAACTTGAAACTGAAAATAATTTAGCTGTTCACATGTTTTAGTGGCCAGGCTTTTGTCTGCTACTTGTATGAAGTTGACACCTGCTCTGTATAATAAATATGTCATAATATCAAGACATTTTTTGACTGGTATGTTTGTAAAAATGATTCTAACATCAAATGATACAAGTTTTACACTGTTTGGGATAGGCAGGTCTTCAATTTTGTTAACCAGGTCGACTATTCCAAAATCCGGTATAAATTTTGTTTTGGTTTTGATACAAAAGTGTAGTTCTTTAGCTATTTGGTAGTTTGGTGCAGTATGTGCTGGCACAAGAGGTCGTAAAGGTTGTCCATCCGTGTGTAGCTTAGAAGTCCAAAGAATTTATGAGCTACTGGCTTCATGTTGACCAAATACTTGGGTTTTATTATGCCATTATGCTTCTGTATGTTTTGGTTATGTTTTTATTTCTTTGTTGAATGTTTTGGTGGGATCCTTGGTGAGTATGTCGAAGAAATTGGGAGTGAGGAGTCACTTTACTTTCCATCATTTTTGGTCATGTGAACTAAAGTATTACTTTATCTGTTTTCCTAAGAACCCTATTTGTTTTGGAAAATTTTCGTCTTAAAGTTCCTCAGAATGTAAAAGTTCGTGGGTTATGGTGTAGAGGTGTCAAAATTTAGAAAACTTTGTATTTCATGACTTACGATGTATTTTGTTGTAATGTCATTATTTACACAGTATTCCACATCAAATTTTAATACATTTCTCTTTTGGTTGGCTTACGAGATTTTGCATATTGGGAACCGCTCACTAGCACTTTCATTTTCTTAGTAAACATAACTCTTTCAGATAGATTTACTATTCGTTCAGAGTAGTTTTGCTTTGGTTTTATAGTTCTGGTTCACTGCATTTATATATGTTGTTTACTTCACGTTTTTGGTGCAAGAACATTTCCTCAATTATGTCGCTCACTTGTTCATTTATTCAACTTTCAAAAACATCAAAATCTCTTGGATATAGTATATCGTGTGCTCCGCGTGTATATCACTTTTAAAAAAAAGCCATACATGTAGGTTTGCCTTTCCTCAGCCTGCCTTATTAAAATAGGGTCAGTATTGCCTAAATCCAACTGATTTTCTCTTAGGTGGATTTCTACCAGTTCTTAGAGTCTTCCGTAAATATTTAGTATTAGTATTTTGGAACCATGCCTTAGAAAACTGACGGCTCTGTGATTTTCACATCTGTCTTCACCTGCTGTCTCTGAAATTGGGATTATTGCATTCCTCTTGAATATTGAGAATATTTCACCTGTTTCAAACATCTTGCACACCAGGAGGAATAATCATGTTTGGTTCTCCCAGAGACTTCAATATGAGGGAATGTCGTCCAACCCAGGGGTCTTGCTTTGACATAAGTCTTTTCAGAGTTCTGTCAAATTCTTGTCGCAATATCTTATCTCCTACCTCATGCTTTCTACAATAGCCCGATGAATTTCATATAGCCGGCCGCAGTGGCCGAGGGGACTGCGGCGCTTCAGTCACGGTCTGCACAGCTACTACGGTCGGGGGTTCGAAACCCCCCTCGGGCATGGATATTTGTGCCGTCCTTAGTGTTAGCTAGTTCGTAAGTGCCGTCCTTAGTTGTAGCTATTTCAAATGTTTGTTAAGTTTATGGGATTTGACTACGGGGTCATCAGTCCCTAAACTTACAAACTACTTACGAACTACCTTATACTAAGGACGGCACAAATATCCATGCCCGAGGGGGGATTCGAACCCCCGACCGTAGTGGCTGTGCAGGCCGTGACTGGAGCGCCTCAGTCCCCGCGGCCACCGCGGCCAGTCTGTTGCTAGTTCATAAGTAGTTTGTAAGTTTAGGGGCTGATGACCCCGTAGTTAAGTCCCATAAGCTCTACAAACATTTGAATTTTTATTTATTTATTTATTTATTTATTTTTAATATTCTTTCCACCTTTCTACTTTCACTTCTTTGGTCACCACTGGTTTTCTATCTGAGCTCTTGATATTCATATACAGCTTTCCTTTTCTCCATCTGTCCCCTTTTCTTCCTGTAGGCAATATCTATCTTTCCCCTAGTTATACATTCTTCCACATATTTGCATTTCTCCTATAGCAAATCCTGATTTGCATTTTCAATATTCTTAGATAAAATGAATAATAGGAAGATTGAAAAGATCATTCTGGAAACATCCTCTAGGCTGTGGCTAAGTCATGCCTCCACCATATCCGTTCTTGCAAGAGTGCTTGTCCTGCAAGTTTCGCAGGAGAAGTTATGTGAAGTCTGGAAAGCAGGCGGCGAGGAACTGGCGGAAATAAAGCTGTGATGAAGGGCACTGTGGTGTGCCAGGATAGCTTAGTCAGTGCCGGCGTGGATGCTGAGCGCGCTTGGTCAGAGGGATGCACGCCGTCTGTAACACACAAAAAAATTAAAAACTGAGTCAACGACGAAACGATCAACATAGAACAAAATGAACCAGCGTCCGCAAAAGACCGAACAAACTGAAGAAATCATTTTAAAAATCCATAGAGCGCTTGCCAACGAAAGGCGAAGGTTCCAGTTTCAAATTCCGTTTCCGGTACAGAGTTTTAACCCGCAGGGAAGTTTCATATCAGCGCACACCGCTGCAGAGCGGAAATATCATTCTGGAGTTCAGGTCTTTCAACGTCTATATGCCACTCTCCCGAAGTTCAAAGAAACCTGTGACCATTCGTGCTGTCTTTCTCTGATATTTCCAGTATTTATACGGGATCTATACACTTTACCAATATTCCGGAATGAGTCGCAAGCGTGATTTGTAACGAACCCCCTTTGTAGACTCGTTGAATTTCCCCTCAATACTACTAATAAACTGAATTCTGGTACCTGCCTTTATCGACGAAGGAAAAAAGTGATCTTTCTATCTTTTCATGTCCCCACTCAGGGTTACTCCTAGGTGTTTGTACGACTTTACCGATTCCTGTTTTCCCTCACTGATATTAATAGTATTAGGATACTTACCTCGCTTTGCGAAGTATTCATTTTTACTTTCTTTAATATATGAAGTACACTCTTCAAAACAATTAAGGGATCAGTTGATATATCTAGGATCTCAAGTACTGTTATCGGCAGAACGAACTAAAATGATTCGACTCAGCCACCACAATGGAATGGAATGGAATCTATGCGAATAGATTAATCTCTTTTGACAAATGTGTCAGTTGGGCTGAAATTAATGCTCAGCTAATATACAAGTATATACATTGCACCGTTTGGATCTTATTTTATGTGAAAAACCTGTTTTTCGAAGCGCTTTACTGCAATACCTACTTTAAACTTATACGAATCGCTCCAAGTGCACAAAAGTACATAAGTGAGTAAAATAAAAACGATTTTTTTTTAAATCGAATACTCACTGTCTATTGTCGGTATACGACAGTTTAAAGTCGAGCTAAATTTAATACGTTAAAGACGATGCTGGACTTGAAATTCGATATTATTTTGACAGGTAATTATCGTTTCGTTGTCAAACAGTTAATTGCGATAAGACTACGGCTGTGTTTTATAGCCCGCGGTTCCACCACGGTGGAGCAACCGCTGTGATTTTGCGGAACCACCGTTCGTCATTCACACATCACGTGGTTCAGCCGCAGTGACCTCGAACACTCCTCGAACATTCCTCTGCCGCGGAGCAATCGCGGGCTATAAACACGGCCTAAGTAAATGAATTAAAACAAGCAGTGGGCCACATCCAACAACGTGTTCATATTTCTGTAAATCCTTTTTGATGATACAACTTTAGCTTGAGAAACCAGTACTACATATAAAGGAGCATTCAACAGTTGCTGATGTTTCATTTATCAAGAATTTGTCGATGAATTTCCAGGCAGTATAACTTCTCCGTCACCTTGACCCTCAGTTATCAGCGTGTAATGCGAGAAAACTGCGAGTAGCCTCCCATGCAATCGAGGTTTTCGAAATCAGTGCTGATTGGAATGGAGGAATTCTTTGTCTTCGATGTATGTCGTTATTTTTGAGCTCAGAATCAAAAACTTCGGAATGGATTTTCATACGATTTTCACCAACGGGCGATCTTATTCATGAGGAAAGATTAGGTATGCAATTGATTGGTAGTAGTAGGGTAACGAGCGTTCGGAATCGACGAGAATCGCCCGTCGACATTAGTGTCATGAGGGTCAGGTACCGTTACCACCTTCGGCCACTTGCCCGACCGCCGAAGTACCGTTACTTCCCCCTCCAAAATGTTCAAATGTTCAAATGTTTGTCAAGTTTAAGGGCCTTAACTGTGGGGTCATCAGTCACTAAACTTACAAACTACTTATGAACTACCTTATACTAAAGACGGCACGAACTTCCACGCCCGATGAGGGATTCGAACCCCCAAAGAGGAACGACCTTGCACATCGTAGCATAGCGCCTCAATGCGCTCAGCCGCTCCGCCGCCATCTCCCCCCACCCCTCCGCACATGAACAATAGCGCACTAAAGGATGGTTGTCATCAAACATGTAATTGCAAATAGTAAGACAATGACGCTCTTAAGGACAAATAACAAGTAACGATCTCGTAAACAACATGACTGCCTCCAATGGCCGCACACTTGGGGGAGGTCCGCTTCCAACTCCACCGCGCTCCGCTCCCCCAACTGGTCACTTGTGTGAATGCTGCCTCCACCACCACAGATTAATTTTATTAAATTCACATATGAATTTAATTGTAAAAGTAACACGGTCAACCGCCTCCACAGGTGAGCACTTGCGCGAGTACAGTACATGCTCCATCGCCGTCCTAGCCACCACCTCTGCCGCACTGACAGCCCTAAAGATTGTCGCCCACCATGCAACCCGGTCCAGGAGTCAAACCCGCGACACTTTTTTTTATTTTTTACAAAAGTTATTACTTATCGACGTACAGGTTGTATTATACCAACACTGGAGAAAAAGGAGGCAATTATTCAGTTCTTCGGACAGTACAAATACCTGGAATAACACTGAACATGTACCTGAGCGTTTCATAAACTAACCACTACCGCCCCCCCCCCCCCCCGTGCACCGACAGACCATCCACCACCACTCTCAATTATTTTTATACCTAATTTTCATATTAATCATGACATCCTATGTTTTAATTAGAACATTACATCGGTACATACAGTTTAATACATCGAACCCGAAGTACAACTGTCAATTTTGCAGGTAAATATAGACACAGCATTAAGAAATTCGGTGTAATGCTACAGGTAGGTGTTGTACATTTATCGACAATTAAAGGCCGCGGTGGAGTAGCCGAGCGGTCTAAAGCACCTCGCTGCGGAGCGAGCGGTTGCTCGCCGTGGAGGTTCGAGTCCTCCCTGGGGCATAGGTGTGTGTGTTTGTCCGTAGGTTTGTTTACCTAGGTTTAAGTAGTTTCTAAGCTACGGACTGCTGACCACGCAGTTTGGTCCGATAGATTTACAGACATTTGAACATTTTTATCGACAATTATCCTATCCTATACATATTATAAATGCGAAAGTTTGTATGTTTGTTACCGCATCACGCTAAAACTGCAGCACTGGTTTAGGTGAAATTTCATATAGAGATTTCTTAAGTCTTGGATTAGGACATAGGCTACTTTTCAAAATGTTTATTACAAATTATTTATTTGAAATATATATCCATAAGAAGAAATACGTAACGGTTGTTACAAGCTTCTAATACAACAGCAGAGGTGTCGTGTAGTCTATGTCATGTTTAGCCATGCCGGGCGCCGTGGCTCAGCGCGCCCGGTCAGAGGGCTCAACGCCCTGTGTAATAAAAAAAAAGCTGAGCCAAGAACTCATCGAACAAAAACGAACATACACGATCAGCGTCCGCAATGAATAGAACCAACCATAGGAAAAAAAAAAAAAAAAAAAAAGCCGCGAGGGTTAACGCGTCATGTCATAAACATTCATTATTTTCGGCAATGGTTCGTGTCCTGCTATAGTGAATTTTTTTTTCTTTCTTATTGTCATCTTTTTTACTTTCGAATATACAAAAAGATTCTGGGATACTGCCAAAACGGCTTAACTGACATATAATTACATACACAAGAAATCTGAATGTTGGCGTTTATGCCGCATTCATTTTCATTTGTTGTAACAAATGAAGAAAGTATGTATATAAATTGAAGACTTTAAATAAAATATGCTCTAAGTACCATGACAAGAAAAAACATTGACGTTTTGTGTAGAATGGGATCTAGATACCAAGCCCTATTTTGTGTTCAAAGCGCGAATTCCCATGTATAAATAGCGTAACTGCAACGAAAGTAGTAGCAAATGAACTCAACAGATGGCAGGCGGTACGCTGCAGTTAACATAATATGAAACGTTGTGTGTTCCGGCCAACTGCAACGAAAGTAGTAGCAAATGCATTCAGCAGATGGCAGGCAATATAACACTCATGAAAATATTTCTCAGGACGTATAATGTGTATTCAGTTGTGATATTATCCAGGGTTTTCAATATTGGTTTCTCCTTGATTTTCGATGACGTGTATTGGACTGTCACCTTCAACTATAGATGTTCGAACCATTGATCTCTATACACTCTGGATGTTGAACTTCAGCTTTCTTAGCGTGCCAAGCAAAGATATTCATATTTAGTTTCTTGCCAAATTCAAACATGGCTGCTAAGCAGCATTTCCTGAAAAAGAGAAAAAAATATGTTTCGATTCCGCTCCCATATCAGCCTACAACATCGAATATTGAATTAAATTCCAAATCAAGAGGTAAGCAAGCAATTCTTTGTCACGTAATAATTGATGGAAACTCGTTTGCCAAATTTAAACATGGCGGACAATGCGAAATCGTGTGGAAAACATATGAATGTGCTGGCACGCTGCAATTATATGTACAAACACCAGAGTTAAACATCCAGTTTCTATAGAGATCACTGGTTCGAACCACAGACATACATTACTAGACTGGCAAACGTGCCTCTGTGACTGAAGCCGGAAGCCGCCATCTTGCCTCACCTCACGTCAAGAAGTTCCCGTACGGTACTGCTATGTTCTTCTGACACATATGACGTTGTAAGCTTTACGAGTTCGTTTGAACATGATTTGCATTTAACCTAATACTTCCACAATAGTTGAATTTAACATACAGGCCTACATTGTCGAATCGTGTTACGAGAAGAACGTGTCACGTACGGTTAAATTTTACTTCCCGTCCTGGCGGCTTCGCGTGATTATGTTGTCATTCGTCTGACGTTGGCATTAGCCAATCACGTGACAACGCGAATTTTTATTCAAGAAATCTTCGTTTTACAAGGGCAATTACTTTTACAGAGTGAACGAGGGTACATACAAGAACCTGTCAACCATAGAGTAGGAACAGCGCTATTTATTTACTTCTTCATCTGTACAAAACACTAATCAAGTCACACTGTGGTGATTTATAAGAATATCAACATCGTGGTGAGGGCTTTCTACCGTTTTGTTGATGTTGCCAACATATTGATACGAGGCTGTCGGGAGGTAAGTAAAATTTTACCGTTATGTATCGGTACATTTAAAGCAAACTGTAGCTATCGCAAAAACACTAAGAAGAATAAGGATTGTGTTAGCCACGAAAAATAGCACATTTATAACGGTCATACTATTAACAGAAAAGCCGAAATTTATCTAATCTGATGACAGATCAGGCCTAATAAAAGCAGAAAACGTGACGCGATTTATTAGTGTGTGTGTCAAATATGTCGTAAGGACTCTCAAAATAATAAGGATACGGGTTATCCACGATAAACAACACTTTTCTAATAACCACTGAAATACAATCCGAAATTGAATTAAATTGGTAACAGATTAATAATAGCAGCAAATCAATGAAACTCATTACTGTGTCGAAGCTTACTGCAGCTAAAATATGTACAGCCATATACAACACACGAATTTGCCATATGTCAAAACTCTAAAGTCAGCGTAGTTACGTCAGTTCATTCATATTTTCACGACTGTTTTCTGTAATAACACACACGACTGCTTGCTAGTTTATAGTATAGAAATATGGCGGCGAGACTTCACTGACACCAATGATACTGTATAAGGCGTTGCCAGCATTGATCTCTATACACTCTGGATGTTGAACTTCAGCTGTATTAGCGTGCCAGCCATAGATATTCATATTTAGTTTCTTGCCAAATTCAAACATGGCTGCTAAGAAGCATTTCAAGAAAAAGGGAAGAAAATATGTTTCGATTCCGCTCCCATATCAGCCTAAAACATCGAATATTGAATTAAATTCCAAATGAAGGGGTAAGCAAGCAATTCTTTGTCACATAATAACTGATGAAAACTCGTTTGCCCAATTTAAACATGGCGGACAATGCGAAATCGCGGCCAAACATATGAATGTACAGGCACGCTGAGTTCTATTCTCAGACACCAGAGTTATACATCCAGTTTGTATAGAGATCACTGGTTGCCAGTCTAGTAATATATGTCTGTGGTTCGAACATTTGTGATGTTATCGTAATTCTTTAAAATTGTATTCTCTTTGGATTTCAATGAATAATAGTTTCTTTGGTGATTTCGATTATTTATAGCATTCGAACGTTTGCTTTTAGTGCATTGACGTGACTTTGCTGGTTACATTTCACTGATTCAATCTTTCACTGGTGATTTCGTTCGTTTGTAAGACTTCGTTGGTTTGTTTCCCTGTTATATGTATTGTTCCTTTCATTCGTTTAGTTCGTATTTATAGGAGCAGGATAGTTTCTTTATTCGCTACATTTGTTGTTTCTTTTGTTGGTTCGCTTTGCATTTGTAGGATCTCTCAACATTTCGTTTCTCCGTTAGATTTCTTTTTTATTTCGTTACTTTTCTTTCTACTTCTACTTTCTACTTTAATGTCTGACTATTGAACCACGGGTAACACCGCGGGGAGCAGCTAGTTTAAAAATAAAGATTTAGGACTATCCAAAAAATTGTTCCGTCTTCCGTAAATCGCTCGCTCCCTAAGGTGGCTGGCCAAAATAAATTTATAGACGATGCACACGTTAGAATGTAACAGAAACGACCGCCACAAACTAATGTGTCAAACACTCTAGAAATGTAACACATCCATCTTAAATAATTTCTCTCAATAGACACCACGGAAACAGTACGAACGACCCTCGTTTAAAAAAATAAAAACGCCTAACAGTAACGTAGTTCGATCTCCAGTGCGGTCACAAACACACAGCGCTCTTTCGGCAGACTACGTAAAACATTTTTATAAACATATGTTGTATATTATCATAACATTTTATTATTTTAAGCATTGCAGATTACACACACGATAATTTACCGAACATGGCGAAAGCCATTCGGTCACTGATACGCCATTATTCTTCGAGGAATGCGTCTAAATTTAGATCAGACGTCCTGGATGGACTCAGACAGAAAGACAGGTGAACGTGAAACTAAACATAGCAAAGGGAATCTATCGACCATACCCTGTTACAATATTAAATACTGCAAACGATTCTTTAGAACATTTAACTGACACAGGTTTAAATACCGACATTCGAGCACTCCAGAAGACTTTTAAAATTGTTCTTTCTCTACGTTTAAACAAAACTAAAGACGATTAGACAACGGTATTTCCTTGGAGAGTTACAATAACTAATAAAAAATGATTGAAACAATTTAAGATCAGCAGTTTGCCTCTTTCCGACCATTCACACCAAACTTTTTTTTCCCGAAAGTAATGACCTAACAACATCCTTCTTCGAAATCACACTCGCCACAACAACAACCACGGAACTGCAAACATCTTCAAAAATGTTCAGATGTTTGTAAATCTATCGGACCAAACTGCGTGGTCGTCAGTCCGTAGCTTACAAACTACTTAAAGTAGGGTAAATTAACCTAAGGGCAAACACACACACTCACACACACACACACACAAACCATGCTCCAGGGAGAACTCGAACCTCCGACGGCGAGCAACCGCGTGCTTCCCAGCGCCCAAGAATATTTTTTTTTTTTTTTTTGTTCTTCAGGTAGATCTATGATCTGCGGTCGTTTTTATTGTTCGTACTTGGTCGTTCGTTGATCATTTGGCTCAGATTTTTTATTACAGAGGACTTCTTTTAGCCCTCTGACCGGGCGCGCTGAGCCACGGCGCCTGGCGACCTCTCGGCTACTCCACCACGGCAAACAGCTTCCTCCCTAACTGAGAGCACATAAAGGTAATACTTTACCTACCCGATGCAGCGCACATACAACAGATTTTCAGTTCAGTAGAGCAAGATCGACGAGTCCTTTACTCAAAATATAGACAAAATTCATACTCCAAACACATATCAAGCTCCTTTCCTGTGATTTCTATTTTCATTCCACTAAACCTAACTCGGATTTTTTAAAATCGATAATTACAAGTAGCTGTCTACCGCAACTGAAGGTACCTACTCTATTAACTAGAATGCTAATCTACACACCGCAACAACGGATCGTTTAAAGAAAAATTTTAGCGATAAACGCAAAACACCAACAAATCTCACATATTTCGAAATCCTGTGCCAAAGTACGGACGATGATAGATGATCCATCCTAATAAGAATAGTAGACAATGCTTAAACACGACGAAATTTAGTAGACCCTCTAAAGGCCAAAACATTCATCTACGAGGCCGTCTGTGCTATCATCCTATCTCGGAATAGTATTACACAAACAAAAACGTTTAAACCAGCAACTTAAAGACGAAAGTAGTGCATATTATTTCTCACAAACGACAACACACACTGCGAGAAGAGCGTCAGATAAACAATATATTCTTTTTTGTTACAGTACAAGTGCGTACCTGCAACGTATTCATTGAAACGCTTCTATCACACCCCATAGAGTGATTATCGACCTGTTAATACAATGCAGGAAAACGAAATAGGCCTCCGAAAGAAACGCAGGCATTGACCAAGATATTTCTAGACTTTTCTGATAACCATGCAAACACAATGCACCAATCAACTAACACTTAAGTTCATTACTTTTAAGATCGAAAACGTCCTATTGGACAGAGGAGTTCGCTAGATTAAGGGACACACCAGTCAATTTTCAGTGTTCTTATTAACCCAGTAAACAATTTGCAAAACACAACAACTTTTCGCTAAGTAATTTTGTTAGCCAAAACGACATGGATGGGATTGACACACTGTACAGGGATGCACTTTGTAAATATTGGCTATCCTCGTTTAAACAGTGTACCGATCTAGTCCGTAAGTGAATTTTGTAGCCTCCAGCCTCATAATGCCGCCATGTTCTCGACCATACGAAGAAGTAAAAGACTCCCGCAAACGCATGTTATAAAATCGATAAGGTGACTACCGGCCTTTTCCAAGCGATAGTCATGGGTGGATACTAGGTACTCGCACAACTCAATTTTGTTTCCAATTAAAAAAAATGAAATCCTCGTGGTATAGATGGATAGGAGCACAATAATGTGCTTCACTTCAGTCAGTACTGAACTTGATTCTGAAGAGCTTCTGACTTAGACCTTGAGAAAGATGGATTCAGTCGTTTTATTATTGACATGTAAAATTTATTTGGAAGACACATAAATGTGTACGTATTCCAATTTGCTATGTTAAAAATAGTTACAATAGCAGTGAAGTCATGTAAAAAATTGTGACAGGTCTGAAGATGACGTCTAGCACGCCGAAACCGGTCATGTAATTAAAAGAAGAAAGCGATCTTGGCTGAAAACCTCTTATTAAAGAATGTAAAACTGATACAACCCTCGCCATGTTTAACCATATTTACATACTGATATCACCGTGTAACGTATACGTACAACTGCTATGGAAGTTTAAGTCTCAGCCTCTAGCAGAAAGCAGAAATTGTTTTCAGTTATATATTTCTCCTTCATTAAGGAAATACTTATTACCTATTATATTTCAGCATTCTATGCCTCTGTACATTGTCAATAGACATGAATAATCATGGGCAAGGAATAAAAAAAAATCTACTGACATTCTCATTCGGGTTTCTCTGGAAACTTGAGCTAAGATTGGGGCAAGATTTAGGCACGATTTCGTCAAAATCAGATCACAAACAGATACATCGTAATCTTAAGTTTTTTCAGAAACTGTCTGTTCATCTATTAGAAATACCTAATCTAAAGTACTTCAGGGATTTACATGGAGCAACTTCGTTTCATAAATTTGGGATCACGGAAAGATTTTTAGAAGCAGGTTATGGTTGAAGTATGGATGGCGCAGTACAGCAAACAAGCGATAGATGCTCCGTAGTGCACCAAAGGACTTAAAGACGCCGCTGATGTGTAATAAGTATGGCGTAGTACCGCAAGGAAGCGTACGTCTGTGACAGAATTAAGCACCGCAATCTTATCTTTAAGACTACCAACAAACATTCAACATAGTGTTACTGATTCGTTTCGTGTATTTCACACAACAACATTTCTTTCTTCTTTCCACGATTCATTTATGTTTAAAACAGACTGAAGTCTGGAATCCTTAAACGCCATGATAAGCATAGGCCCTTCTTTAACAACCTTTGCGAAGCACGGGCACATAAGCTAATACATTATATGTTTGAAGGAACTTGCTGCCCTTCTAGCAGCAGTCCAATGTAGTCCGTAGTAAAAGGAAGCGTTATTAATAATCGAAACGAGGATGATCGTCGAACAGATGTGCCGTATCTCTGACCTCGAGGTATAATATGCGCTAGTTTGTTATGGCGGCTCTACAGAACTCTGTTGAACGGCTGCCTGTACAAGAGGAAGATAGTAACCACCTAGGAGGGGTCGCTCCGCGGGTCGATGGTATTTAAATCGCCATCTACCGGGCAAGAACCCAGTTCTCTTCGAGCCACCATAGAGTCACGCGATGGAGTATGAACGCACTAGGCTTCTGGTACAGACGTCGAAGTACTGGGACTGCGTCGTTAGAGAGACCATTGGAAATCGCACAAGTGACGACCTCCGTGACTGTGGCTATAATCTTAGCAAAGCTTGGGAACCAGCGATTGGGTTAATTAAATCTAGCAAACGTAACAAAGTGACGACCACGGCGGACAGAATCCTCACATCGACGTCCTCTGTCGCAATCGGTTCCACTGCGCGACCGCTGCGCGGGGCGCGGACCACGGAAGGGTCGCTCCGCGGGCCGAGGGTATTTAAATCGCCCGCTACCGGGCTAGAACCCAGTTCCCTTCGTGCCGCCGTAGCGTACGGATCTCCGTGCCGGCGCGTTTCCAGGATCTCAGTCCGTCAGTTCACCTGATGTTGACGACATGTATGACAGCCGAAATATTGCACCCGTTGGACACTATAGACCGGCAGTACACCTGAGGATATTTTGATTATCAAATACGCCGGGAGAAACTCAACAATCACATCATACACCTTTACAGGGAGGAGATGAAGAAGAAATTTGAAAAGTTGCGCCGCCGTAGATGTCGCTTGCTAAGTACTCTTGCCTTTCTAAAGAGATGTCGTTCAGCGAATGTTGTTCCAAATTTTGCTAAGGTTACGCATCACATCGATTATCCAAGATAATTAAGAAACGGGCCAGTCTCGCATTGCTTCATGAGAGAGTGCATTTCACCCGCCGTAGCCTTGAATTCATCTCACTGGAACTATTCAAACTGCATTTGCAACTGACTATTCACTTCTCTTCTTTTTCCTGGGATTGGATTGATGGTGTTACCTGGGATGCAGCCGATTCCGCCCATAAGAAGGAAACGGGACGTCAAACAGCTAAGTTCTCACGCCTCCTTGATAAACCATCTCTGCAGGTTTCGTGCAAGACTGTCATCAATTTGAGTGGCATGGAGTTGAGAGATGATGCAGTCTATGCGCACTCCTACACTCAAGTTGACACCGGTCGCAGAAATTATTAATGCTGTTGAACAGGTTGCAGCTCGACTTCCGCCTGAATCAGCTGAGGAATTACTTCCTGAAACTTGTTGTGTGTTGACGAAGTCCAAGCCCATAAAATCGAACATCACTAGTAAAGAGAGGGCGGCCATTCGTGACCTGAGGGAGCGCCCTGAAATTGTTGTCTTACCGGCTGACAAAGGCAATGCTACGGTTGTTGTCTCCCATAAGGACCACACTGAAAAGGCGCAGAGCCTGCTAAATGACGATTCCTACCGGAAGATCAGCGTTGACCCCACAAAGAAGGTGGAGAAAAGACGAGGGCGCTTCTCAAGGATGCGGATTTACCGGAGGGTGTCGCCAAGAAACTGCTACCTCAAGGTCCGGTACCGACAAGACTTTATGGCCTCCCTAAGGTTTACAAAGATGGGGTGCCGTTACGTCCCATTGTCAGTAACATCAGAGCACCTACATATTTGTTGGCCAAATACTTGAAGGGAATATTAAGTCTTTATGTGCGTAAATGCCCTCATCACACCCGTAATTCCGTGGATTTTGTTAAACGCCTTAACAGCTTCAAGCTGGATGAGTCAGATATCATGGTGAGTTTTCATGTCGTTCCGTTGTTTCGAGATTCACTACATTTGATTGGTCAGAAGTTTGACGAGAAGACCACCGAACTTTTTAGGCATGTCTTAACCTCCACGTATTTTCTTTTCAATGGCGAATACTACGAACAAACGGAGGGAGTCACCATGGGTAACCCACTCTCCCCTGTGGTCGCAAATTTGTACATGGAGAATTTCGAGGAGGAAGCCCTGGCATCATCTGAATGGAAACCTACCTGCTTTTTCCGTTACGTGGACGACACTTTCGTCATCTGGCCACATGGTATGGATAAACTCCTTGACTTCCTTACACATCTGAACTCCATACACCCCAACATCAAATTCACTATGGAGACTGAAACGGAGGATAAATTGCCGTTCCTTGATGTCTTGGTCGAGAGAAGAGCTGATGGCTCCCTGGGTCATGGTGTGTATCGGAAGACAACGCACATTGATCTGTATTTACACGCAGACAGCTGTCACCACCCTTCACAGAGGAATGGGCTACTTAAAACTCTAGTACATAGGGCGCGCACTATCTCCGACGCAGAGAGTCTACCCCAGGAATTGGAACACCTGAGAACTGTATTCCGCAAAAATGGGTACTCAGAGTGGCAGATTCAGTGGGCTCTCCGCCCAACCACTACAGCACAACCTGTGAAAACGGATGAAAACAAGAGGGAGGATGTAGGCACTGCGTTAATTCCGTATACCGTCGCACTCTCGGGGAAGGTCGCCCGCATTTTGAAGAAAAACCAGGTTGGAACTGTCTTTCGTCCGCCAAATAAAATTCTTGCACTGGTGGGGAGCGCCAAAGATGATCTCGGTTTGAGGAAGGCCGGCGTGTACCAGATTCCGTGTCAGTGTGGCAAGTCATATATTGGACAGACGATACGTACCGTAGAGGATCGATGCGTTGAACACCAGAGGCACACACGATTGATGTATCCGAGCAAGTCGGCGGTCGCTGAACATTGTTTGGCGGAGAATCACGCCATGGAGTATAAACACACTAGGATTCTGGTACAGACGTCGAGATACTGGGACTGCGTCGTTAGAGAGGCCATTGAAATTCGCACAAGTGACGACCTCATGAACCGTGACTGTGACTATAATCTTAGCAAACCTTCGGAACCAGCGATTGGGTTAATTAAGAGTAAACCTAGCAAACGTAACGTAGTGACGACCACGGCGGACAGAGCCCTCACATCGACGACATCTCTGACGCCGTCGCAATCGGTTCCACTGCGCGACCGCGGCGCGAGTCGCAGACCACGGAGGGGTCGCTCCGCGGGCCGAGGGTATTTAAATCGCCCGCTACCGGGCTAGAGCGCACTTCCCTTCGAGCCGCCGTAGCGTGCGGACCTCTGTGCCGACGCGTTTCCAGGAGCTCAGTCCGTCAGTTCACCTGATGATGGCGACATGTATGATCGGCGAAATATTGTGCCCGTTAGACACTATAGACCGGCAGTACACCCGAGGATATTTTGGTTGGAGAGAAGTGTATTTTTGGCGATCATTGTCTTAATAATCTACATTCATTACTACATATCACATTTTTAGCTCCACAAATGTCATAATACGCTAGCAGTATGTTTCCTTTTAACTCTTTCGGACCCTCTGGCTACAATTGTGTACATAACGTTTACAGTGTCTGAGATAGCTCAGAAACATTTTTTCTCAATTGAAACAACAGGTATATGACTATGAGTGTTCAACCTTTTCATCGTACACACTGACTGGCAACTGCAGAAGATCACTATAAAAATACTAAGTAGTCAGTGTTGCACTGCGCAGCAGCTTGTGAACTCCAAAGAACATGCAAGTTGTGGGTTACTTGTATGCCACTGTACAACTAAAAAGCAGTAGTAATTATTTTGCATGGCAACTATTGAATGATCAATTTATTTAGGACAATAGTTAGTGCTATAGAATAAATTATCTTAGTCCATAAAAAGAAGCCTTGCTTTTCAGCATATGCAATTTTGTAGTATCTAAATGGATGCATACAACAGCGTAAATCTTGCTTCTAAAATCATTAAAAACGTTACTTAAGAGTAATACATAAAAAAATCTTCTTCCTCCAGTAAAAGAATCAGGTCTGAAAGGGTTAAAAGGCATGATAAAGAACAGCATACAATGTCATAACTTGACATACAGTTTGTACATAATTTTTTAACGAAACATAGTTTAATTAACGATGTTGCACACGATAGCTGATTGTCGTGTGCGTGTTTTCAGGAGAGTGGCAGATTACTGAGGGGCCGGACTGGGTGAGGGCCGGATTAGCGAGTCTATAGCGTAGTACCATTTCGGTAATTTTATTCCATCTTCAAATCCATCAAGTTACGTCCCACAACAACATTGTTGGCCCCATGGCTCTTTTTCGTGGATTGACAGGTTCCTATGGTAAAGCGAACACCAAACGACGCTTTGGCCCATGGAAGCCTGTCAACCCACAAAACATAATCTTTTGGCCAACTATTATAGGATAGCACTTAATTGGAAAATTTGAAAATGGACTAAACTGTCATAAGACGGCATCATCTTCTTCTTTATACAGAGTGTATGAGAAATGAAAAGAGAAAATGAGAGGGCTGGTAGAGTCATAGCAACCCATGTCCGCATCCATTATCGTGCTGTGCTAGGCGTCGTTGAATAGCAAAGCAAGCCACCAAAAGGGTACGCATGCGGGTTTGCAGGGCAACTTAACTTCTTCAATTTACATGTAGCAGCAGAGTAAATGAGAAGTCGGATTGAAGTGTTATAACCTTTATTTGAAAACAGTTACAAAAAGTGCTCGAAAGTACGCCCTCTTGCTTGAATGCTCGTCGTGCACCAACGCTGCAATGACTGTCGCACTCTTTAAAACACTCTTGGCAAAGTGCATATTGTATCGGAGGCTGCCATAATTCACGCTATCAGCTATCAGTCTCAATGGGTGTTTCGTAGACAACACATTTCTGGTGGTGCAGAAGAAGAAATCAGGCCGAGCCAGCGGCCCACTGCACCCTATCCAGTTCTCAACAAAGGTTTCGTCCAAATGCATTCGTACTGCATGTGCGAAGACCGCAGATGCACTATCGTGTCCGTACAACATTTGCAGTCGAACATTGAATGGAACATGTTCCAATAACTCTGGCAGAGTTTCTCGTAAAAAGGTTAGGTAGATCTTTGCGTTCAGATGCCGGGGGAACATGTATGGGCCGACCATATTATCCCCTATCCACAGTTCTAAAGCTTCCTCTTCAAACCCTGGTGCACGCACGGTACGTTGACGATCGCATCCGCCAGGCCTTCGCAACTTTAACACAAAACGAATACATCTGGTTTCGAAGTAGGCCTGTGGATATTAGTTAATAGGCGTGGATCTGGCACTCGACGATTGGGAAACAGCTGAACATACAAACGTTGAGCAGCATGAGCAATTCGACCCGTCGCACAGTGGTCTGAAAGGTCCGAAAAGCTGGCCAAAAATTAAAATCATAATTTTGGGTTTAGTCCCATACAGCCATGTGTAGAGGACAGAGCAGCCTGTTTATTAAGTCACAGGGAAGGGAAACTGCCTTTGATACCGAAGATAGTAGTTCAAAGTTACGGTTGGCGGAGTAACTCACACCACACATAACTGCTTCGGATTACATGCTGTGCTTCAAGTATAAATACCTTTTGTTGTAAGAGATGGCATTCAATTTTGTTTGATGTAAGATGTTAAGGAAGGTTCGTAGAATATAATTATATGTTATGTGATCATAAATGTATGCTCGGTATGTGGTAAAAGTCACATCAAAGTATAACCTCATAATGTCTTCCACTCACACGTAGATCTATCTTAAATGATCGAAAAAGTTATGATCGCCGGAGATTCTGCGATGTATCATAATATAATATGTAGCATAGAATATCTTGTGTCAAACTGTGCAGGAATTGTCTGCGACTTGTTATTCTCGTTGTATTGCCATGTTCACTGAGACCGTGCGCGGCGAGACAGCTAGCACGGAGTGCAGAGGGTCCGCTACGGGTATTGAACATCCAGTATGGACTTTAAGAGTTAATTCAAGACAGTGGTCGAATGTCACCCCCTGCTTATATTACTTTCATGTTGTTCATTAAATAATGAAGTTGACAAAATAAGACAATATTGAATCATGTGTACTTTTGGACAAACTACATATGTAATAATTTAAATCTGCTTCTGTTTAATATTAAATTGCATTAATTTACCTAGCAGGGTCGGGTGGCAACCAAATACTATACACTCAAAAGGAAATCTACATCCTGATAATTAAAAAAAAGAAAATGACGGAGAATCGGATATGAACACGCAGCCCTCGGTTTTTGAGGATAAATTGGCTGAAAAGGCCAATATTTCAAAAAGCTAATCATCTGAGGCCTTAGAACTTTTATTGCCTCCAGATGAGTCTGCAAATCAGTGTATTGTTGTTTCGTCTGACAACTATGAATCAGCCTCAGACAACGATACAGATTAATTTTTTAACGACAACTTTTCGACTGCTTCAAAATTAACATTATTTTTTGTTATTGTTAAAAAACTGTTTTCGATGTAATTGATCCTCTATTTGAGATCAGCGATATCAAAAATCCTTATTTTAGAAAATTACATTAAAATGTTATACGTTTTTATTAAATAACTCGGGTATATTCAATACACCATGTGTAATTTTTTTACTTTTGCTCTCAAAATCGAATTCGGCGAATCCAAAAACCTTTTTATACAAATTTCCAGTCATATTCGAAAAGTATTCGTATATTTGGCCAGATTTTCGGCTTTTCGGTCGTTCAGACCACTGTGCGCCGCGCCGTAAGCACAGTGCATGTGTGTCCTTCCGCTCCATTTCCTGCCAGCTCTACACCGTAACAACCACAAGAGTGTCGCCGTTTTATAAGAAACAGACGTAGGGCAAACCAGATTTGCAACGTTTGAGGTCGCCGTTGGTGAAAGGATTACGTACAACACACAGTTCAGGAGATATGACGTCATAAACAATGAGTTGCGCAAAAAAACTGCTACAACACTTCACAATGTTGCACATCTCGTTCTACATTAGTGGACTGATTTCAAGCAAATTTTGTCCAGACATTGTTTACCGTGTGGTAATATTTGTAGGATATTATTCAGGACATTGACGTCATAAACAATAAGATACATGATAAACCACCAACTCACACACAAGCTTTCCTTGTAATACATACAAATATAGTGTTATTCCAATCTCGTTGAAATTTTGCATAATTGGGCTTCGAGAAAAGAGGACGGCCCCTGTCTATATAAAATTTCATACGTTGCGTGGCGGAGGATACTTTACCTACGAAATTCGACAGTATTGATAAAGTTTTGCACACTTCATCTTCAAAACAAGGGAAATGTCAATGTCTACATAAAATTTAGTATGTTTCATGGCGTAGAGTGCTTTACATCTGATTTAGACAACAATCTACTCTTTTAGTCATAGTTCAATGAAATTTTACACACTTGAATTTCAAAATAAGAGCAACATGACTGTAAGGTACCTTAAAAAGAAACAGACGTCGACATCAATCTACAGTTTATTCTGAATTTGATGTAATTTTGCTCCCTATAGCTAAGAGACAAGAGAAATATCGCTGTCTCTACAAAATTTCACAGACGGAGATTTGGGGGTGGGGGGGGGGGAGGAATGATCTGAGAGAGGCGGGACAGGAGATGAAGAAGGTTCGAATCCCCCCTCGGGCATGAATGTTTGTGTCGCCTTTAGTATAAGGTAGTTCGAAAGTAGTTTGTAAGTTTAGGGACATGACCCCGCAGTTAAGTCCCTTAAGCTTCACAAATATTTGAACATTCTGAAAGGCTGCTTACGACACAGTATGGGGAGAAGGTGTAATAAGCAAACTCCTTAAAGTGATTCCATGGAGGAGTCTGGACCATCTTATAAATAACAAATTGATTGAACATTTTGTGTAGTCACAATATCTGTACACCCAACAAGCTAAATAATGGACTCCCATAAGGTTCAGTGCTTTCCCCACTCTTGTTCAGTTTATATATTTCAGATATACCCTCTACTGGATCTAGGAAATTTGGGCTCTTGTCACCAAAGATCTGTGTTTGGAGAAGAGAGAAGAAACACAAGGTTGTTTTAGGAAAATTATTTGGAAAATGCAGACTCCAATATAGTAGGAGTATTTTGTGTGTTTCCCATTAAAACCACGACACCGTTTAGCCCGTAGAAACTGGGCGGAGGAACATCAGGATTGGAGTCATAACGAATGACATTGGGTTCTGTTCACAGATGAGTCAAGATTTTGTGTTCAGCCGGACAATCGTTGTTCCCTCTTCTGCAGAGAACGTGGAACTTGGAATAATCCTGCTAATGTGCAGGATACATCACTATATCCTGGTAGTGGATGAATGATACGGACCTATATGTCGTTCAGAATGGTGCTTTGACTGCTCAGAGGTACAGAGAGGAGATCCTTCGACTTATTGTTGTGCCCTATGCTGGTGTCATAGGAGACGGTTTCCTTCTGGCGGACGATAACGCTCGTCCGCACAGAGCTGCACTGGTAGACAACATGCTTGAAGCTGAGGGAATTGAACGAATGGAGTGGCCAGCTTGTTGACCTTCTTAAACCCTATTGAGCATGTCTGGGATGCACTTGGCAGACTTATTGCAGCCAGACCAGCACCTCCCACAACGGTTGCGGAGCTGTATATTGTACTCATGGAAAGATGTACAAATATTCCTCAAAAGCTAATTGATGCCGGCCGCGGTGGCAGAGGAGACTGAGGCGCTGCAGTCACGGTCTGCACGACCACTACGGTCGGGGGTTCGAATCCCCCCTCGGGCATGGATATTTGTGCCGTCTTTAGTATAAGGTAGTTCATAAGTATTTTGTAAGTTTAGGGACTGATGCCCCCGTAGTTAAGTCCCATAAGCTTAACAAACATTTGAACATTTGAGCTAATTGATAACCTCATATTGACCATGCCACGCAGGTGTGGAACTGTACTGGCCGTCCTAGGTGATAGACGGCAACGAGAATGACTTTTTCGCAATTATGGAAGCCCAATGGGGCCTCGGTCTACGGAAATGCTAAGTTAACCTCCAGAAAAGATTGTTTATATGGTGTCTGTTCCATCGGACCATTTGTTCACATTAACGGCCGTAATTTTACGGATTCGAAATATTTAATCATTTCGACTGATTCAGGGCATTGAAATAAAGCCAATGACAGAGATTAAAATTTGTTCTGGACCGGGATTCGAACAAGGTTATTGCGCTTTGGGCCAGCGGTCGCCTTAATTAGGCTATCCAAGCACGCTTCCCTTCAAATCCAAATTCAATTAAAACGAAAATAATTTTTTTCTGAACGGACTACATACAAGAACCTGTCAACCATAGAGCGAGTGAAACGAGCAGCAACAACATTTACTCTGTAGCTCGTGAAAAATATTAACGCAATTCTACACTGCACTGTTCATCTGTTGCCAAAATAAGCACTGGAGCCCGGCGACAAGCGTCGTAAAATTTTACCCAGCGCCATATTTTGGAGTGTGTTATGCGATTATAAGAGATGCTTCGACTTTATATGTAAGTAATTGTGTAAAGTATTATACAGTATGTTGAAAACTACGTATAAATGCATCACAATAAATATTCCTATCCACTTCGAAAACTGTGAAAAACTTCATTAAGTCTCAAACATTCTGCAACAAACTGCTCCAGCATCATTGACAGGGAGAAGTAATGCAATTGTACATAACTGACATGTTTATAGCTACATTTATTACATATACTTATAACACATAATTGAGCGCCAGGTGCCGGCCACGGTGGCCGTGGGGACTGAGGCGCTCCAGTCACGGTCTGCACGGGCACTACGGTCGGGGGTTGGAATACCCCCTCGGGCATGGATATTTGTGCCCTCCTTAGTGTTAGCTAGTTCATAAGTAGTTTGTAAGTTTAGGGACTGATGACCCCGTAGTTAAGTCCCATAAGCTATACAAACATTTGAACAATTTTTTTTTTTTTTTTTTTTTTTTGTTGTGCGACAGGTCCTGGTTCCCAGTTGCTTCTGCGACAATTTATAGCCCATCTTTTTCTTCGTTCTGGATTTCTGGGAAATTTGAACATGCGCACTCCTTTACTGCAGTGATTCGTGCAGTTCACAGCTGAGCAACCACCCATATTTTCCACAAATTCTTCAGTAAATTCGATTATAAACTTCCTTTCCGGTCGCGACTCGTATACACCCACATACAACTGTCCTGCACATTGGGACAAAACTGGCGAATAGTTCAGCTGGTATTATAGGAGCCTTCGGTTTGTGCATCTCTTCCGCTGCCCTTCTTTTAGCCGGGAGCAACCTCGCTCGGCCCAGGTATCCTGACGAAACAGAAGCAGTTTATTCGCAACACGTGGCGGCGCTTGTCCCTACAAATAGCCTCTATTGGTCGCCGGGACCTCAAGTTGACACGTCGTCGTCCCCAACTGAGGTCAATGGCAATCCGGATTAGATGCAGAAAAACAGGCCGACCGCTCGGCTGCAATTGACCGTCATTGAGGCCGGGTTACGGCTGGAGCAGTTTGCATGAATTACGCGATGAAACGGCGCTGGCGGCGGCGGCAGAGGCAGCTGTCAATGGGGGAGCACGGAGCACTGTGCCGCCTGGTGGCAGGAATATCGGATTGAGCCAAGCCCCCACAGTCGCGTAAGCGGCCGACTGCGAACAGCGGACAATTTGAAGAGCGCCTTGGCGGCCATTGTGGTGGCAAACGTCCGCGCCAACTTTAAATGTGCTTAAGATTCTTTTGATTAGAGAGAGTATTCATTTGAGTGAAGTCACGGAAACTATGTCTAATTCAAATATGTAACTACAAAACAGCTTCAGAGTCCTTGAATATACAGCAACTATCGGTTGCGTGTAAATTTATTACACAAACGGTGTAGAAATTGGCCAACAGCGTTTCCTCTTCCCAACGAAAGGGAACTATAACATGTAATTTTTCAGCGTTCTAAGTGCAGAATATAAACGGAATTTATCGCCAGACACGATTTTTTGGCACTTTCTCATTATATTCTACGATTGTGAAACTTTTGTACAAACATTAATTTCGGAAGAGTTTCACATTTTACGTCTTTGCTTTAATGCCGTATTCTCGAATATTTAGATATTCCATAGCATGGAAAAGTCAAACAGGGCTGACTGAAACAGCTAATGTTAAAATTCGATTGCGAAAGTGAAATATGCCGTCAGATACATAACTGAAAAATAGCTTCTTACGTTGTGAATACAGCAATCAGCCACTACCAATTTTTTTTGAAGAACCCGAAGTATGCCATAACGTTTTCTTAACTAAGGCATCTAACATTAGCGTTAGGGTGTCTTGCAAGAATATTAGCATTTTTAATGCTGTAAGCCAAATACCTTATAGCAGAGTGAACTGCTCAAAAGTCAGCAACTGTCGTTACAGGGTTCAACTTCACAATTTACATTTACTGTGGCTGTGTGCCGTTCATATATGGAACTATACACAGGTCTGCAAACCCCTTTCAGTTGTTATACCTATATGTGAAGCAGATTACCTTTAAATTCTGCGTTACAAATTGCTAATATTAATTTTATTAAAAAAATTTCGAACTGCAGTGAGGCAACTAATTTTCGTGACCTCAATAGTTATTTTACACAATCATAAAATGAAACTTTTTGAACTTCCTGTCCACCAGTGCTGCCTGAAGTAGCTCCTTTTTAAGAGCTACCAGTATTATAAAAGCCTATTATTTATTTCATTCAATACTATATTGTCTTGACCAACAGTCTGTTAAGCAAAAGTAACTATCTCTGAACACAAGTAGTTGGGCTACTTGTATTCTTTCTTAAATTCATTTCTGTATTTAAACGATGAGCAGTTCTTCACCATCGTGCTTCATGTACACTGCGATAGTCAAACAATACAGACGTGGCTATCAATTGTGTATATATACCGCAGTAGCTATTTAATGCACGGTTTACCTGCTAATAACACTCGTATTTATGCTATGCTTGCCACTACCATGGTGGCCGGGCGAAGGTTTAAATTATCCCGCGACAGCAGCGCCGTCAGGGAGTCTAGTTATTTTTACAAGGTCTTTGGATTGAGCAGGGTACCAATGTATCACGTGACACATCGAAGCCGGAAGTTAGCTGCATATCGTTGAATGGAAGCATCGGCGTACATACGTAGGAGGGTACAACACAGGGAAACAACCTGCACGCGAAAAAGTAAAGCCAGCACTTGGTCTAAATACAGCTGTACACATTCAGCTCAATTTCACGAAGTAGATATTGATAGACCATCTTTGTCCTGTGTTTGAATATGAGGCGGTGTAGCGCCTTGTATTTTCCCCGTCATTTTCGGCTTACATGTACTCGGTGCGAGTTAATTCCCTGTTTGAGTGAGTTTGAGTCGAAAATTGTTTGCGGTTTTGTGGAAAATCCTGTTTACTAGCTACTGAGCGGCCAAGGGTATATATAAGAACCTTTCAACCATTGAGAAGTAACAGCATAAATTATTTACTTCATGTTCAGCACCAAAAAGTATTTTTGTAATTCTGTAGGAATCAGCTAATTATTATTTGAAAACCGAATGCTGTAGAAACACGGGAATACATTTTTGCGCTGACCATGAAGTAAATAATTAATGCTGTTCCTGCTCTATGGTTGACAAGTTCTTGTATGTAACCTTCTCCGACAACCTTCTCTCGTTCTCTTTCTGCACCTGCAAACATAACTGGAAGGGGTAATCACAGCTCTTCGTTTTCCGCACTGTTCCTCGCCACAGGCTACGAAATTTGTCACTTCGTCCTTAGAAAGCAAATCGAATTCCCTACAAAACGGCAAACAATTTCCCAACGCAACAAACAGGAAATTAATTCGCATTAAGTAACATTTCCCGTTAGTGCACTAAACGAAACAGTATACAGTTTTGATACGGTCCAATACTTTCGGAACGCTTAACATCTAAAAATCCTTTAAGTTTATGATGCACATTGAACTTGGAAAATTTGTTAGTCTTGGGTGTTTCCAGAATTTCCTTAAGTCTTCCAAAGTTTTCTCTGAAACCATTCTCCACTTTTTCGGTTTATTTATTTAAGTTCGAGAACAAGTACGCGCCAAAAGCACAGAGCTCAATGGTAAATAAAACCTATTTCGGTAGGTCGCTTCCGGTTGTGGTGAGTCACGTGATATGTTACTACCCTGCTCAATCCGATATTCCTGCCACCGTGCCGCCTGTCCACGGCCGCCGCAAACCTGTTCCCATAGAAACGGCGCGCACCTCCGAGCCCTGCCGCCAGGCCTCACTCCTTCTAAGGGCCTCGCGTCATTCAGGACACCGTTCACCAAGCCGGCCAGGTGACTCACTGGCAGGCGGTCTAGACTTGGAGACGCGGATACTAACGTCCTTCTGACAAGGAAAGTACTTACGCTCGAACAAACAGAAATACACCAAAATCGTATGATAGATAATGTAAAGGTCCCTTATTGCACTAGTGATAGTCCCGCATCTGCAAAACTCTGCAGTCGCCCATTAGAGGCCTCTGCATGTGCCATGCCGCATTGCACTTTGACCTGCCGGTATGCCAGTAGTGACGGTGCAGTGTGCCTCTGAATTTGCGCGCCGGCCGCAGTGGCCGAGGGGACTGAGGCGCTTCAGTCACGGTCTGCACGGCCACTACGGTCTACATCTACATCTACATGGGATACTCTGCAAATAACATTTAAGTGCCTGGCAGAGGGTTCAGCGAAGCACAATTATACTATTTATCTCCCATTCCATTCTCGAATAGCGCGTGGGAAGAAGGAACACCTGAATCTCTCTGTTCCAGCTCTGATTTCTCGTATTTTATTCTGATGATCATTTCTACCTATGTAAGTGGGAGTCAACAATATATTTTCGCATTCGGAGGAGAATGTTGGCGATTGGAGTTTCGCAAGTAGCCCACGCCGCAGCGATAAGCGCCGTTGTTGTAATGATTCCCATCCCAGATCCTGTATCATTTCCGTAACGCCGTCTCCCTTGTATCGTGACAATACGAAACGAGCTGCCCTTCTTTGGACTCTTTCGATGTCCTCCGTCAAACCCACCTGATAAGGATCCCACACTGGGCTGCAATACTCCAAAAATGGACGGACAAGCGTAGTGTATGCAGTTTCTTTTGTAGTTCTGTTGCATGTTTTAAGGGTTCTGCCAATAAAACGCAATCTCTGGTTCGCCTTTCCCACGATATTATCTACGTGTTCTTTCCAGTTTAAGTCTGAAGTAATAGTAATTCCTAGGTATTTTGTGAAGTTTACGGCCTTCACATTCGATTGATTTATCTTGTAAAAAAAGTTTAACGGATTTCTTTTCTTACTCATGTGGATGACTTCACACTTCTCATTATTTAGAGTCAATTGCCAATTTTACACCATACTGATATCTTATTCAAATCGTTTTGCAGTTGGTTTTGATCTTCAGATGATTTTACTAGACGGCAAATGACGGCGTCATCTGCAAACAACATAAGAGAGCTACTTAGATTTTCCCCTAAATCGTGTATGTAAATAAGGAACAGCAGAGGACCTATAACACTACCCTGTGGAACGCCCGATATCACCTCTGTTTTAGTCGATGCCTTACCATCGATTACAACGAACTGTGTCCTCTCTGACAGGAAATCCCCTATCCAATCGCAAATTTGGAGCGATATACCATAACCACGCAATTTCATTAAAAGGTGAGGTACGGTGTCAAAAGCTTTCTGGAAATCAAGAAATACGGAATCGATTTGCGAACCTTTGTCGATAGCACCCATCACTTCGTGTGAATAAAGAGCTAGTTGTGTTTCGCAAGAACGATATTTTCTAAATTCGTGTTGACCTTGGGTCAATAGATCTGTTCGAGATAATTCATAATATTTGAATACAGGATATGTTCCAAAACCCTGCTGCAAATTGACGTCAGTAAAATAGGCCTGTAGTTTAGTGGGTTACTCCTACTGCCTTTTTTGAATATAGGTGTGACCTGGGCAACTTTCCAATCATTTGGTTCAGATCCTTCTATGAGAGAGCGGTTGTATATGACTGTTAAGTAAGGAGCTATCGCTTCAGCATAATCAGATGCCCCCCTCGGGCATGGATATTTGTGCCGTCCTTAGTATTAGCTAGTTCGTAAGTAGTTTGTAAGTTTAGGGACTGATGACCCCGTACTTAAGTCCCATAAGCTATACAAACATTTGAACATTTTGAAGTTGCGCTTTGTGACGTTATTTGTGTACTGAAGCGTCAGATGAGTCAGCGATTGATAATCAATCCTGCTAATGTGTTGCAATTGGTTGAGATGAAATTCCGAAGAGCCCTACTTCGTGAATACGGTCTCGTTGTAGAAGAAAAATCATTCACATGTTTTCTGGTATCTATTATAGTGCAGAAATATGAACATAGATTAGAAACACTATAATAGATAATAGGTAACATGCGAATGATTCATCTTCTACACCAATACCATCTACACGAAGAAGGGTTCTTCGTAGCTTCAACTCAACCAGTCATACTATATTAGGAGGATCCATCCGACACTTCACCACACTAATAACGTCACAAAACGCAACTTCAGAGACACACTACACTGTCACTACTGGCGTACTGGCAGGTCAAAGTTCAATGCGGCATGGCACACGCAGAGGCCTCTAATGGGCGACTGCAGAGTTTTGCAGATGCGGGAGTATCACTAGTGCAATAAGGGACCTTTACATTATCTACCATACGATTTTGGTGTATTTCTGTTTGTTCGAGCTCAAGTACTTTCCTTTTGAGATAAGAAGGGACACTCCCCTATTGGTAGAGGTCTGCGCCAATAGGAAAAGCGCCATCGTCATCTGCAAGGCCCTTATGAGCAACAGCATCCGTACCCGCGTCACCTTTAGCCGTCATCACACGGGGCGTGTTTCTGAAGTGGTGGTAAACGTGCCGAGTTCCTGACGTCACACCTTGCGAACTGGACGTTCGGGGAAGCTTTCCCAATGTCTGGAGCAGTAACAAACATGTCAGAAACTCTCAACGAGCGTCTGTAATGAGCTTCTGATGTATGATATTTATTTGTTTATTTTATTTTATTTTATTTTATTTTATTTATTATTATGTTTTTGTGGACAATTTTGGAATTTGATCTCTTGTTTAGTTTAAATTGGTATTAGTTTTAGAATGTCTTGACTTTTTCTTGCATTTAGTTATGGTAATTGATCATCAATGAATTGGCTCTAACTTTTACTTGGCTTTCCTGAATGAAATGTAGGTTGGTATGACTGATGCTCCTTTCGTAATAAAATACTGTTTTATTTAGCTTGAAGGTCTGCTTAGTAATTATTGTTTCTGAGCCTATATGTTAACTAAAAAAAAGATACATTTTTGCAATGTTCGAACATGAAATACTGTCTCTCAGGGGCTTCTAATTTGATAAAATAGTAATTGAATTATTATTATTATTAGTTTTTTTTTAATTCTGGTAGTTCATTTATGTCGAAACCAGTTACAAAAAAGTATTGTCTATGTCTGATTTGTATCATTTATTGCCCTTTGTTAGGATTTATTTAAAGTTTCTTTCAAATGTAACTTTTAAATTATTTTTGACACACACTCATTTTAGCGGTCTATTAGAAGTCAGAGATTATTGACATATGAGCACTTTTCACAATAATCATAGTTAGATGAGGGATCTAAATACTTGAATAATTGTTTAAGACACTTCTTAAGATTTCACTGATTCTATATTCTCAAACTGACACAATTACAAGAAATTCACTTTCCCAAAGACATTTCGAATGTTTATAATTCCATGTCTTTGACAATTCCATAACTATATTTTTCACAGCTGCCCATTTACAAGAAAGTCTTTGCTCTTCCTCACAGTTAAGAATAACTATAATTCTTCAAAATAGAGTTCGTATTGCAAATTCATTTGCATTTGACAGTTCTATTTCAGATAAACGGAACATGAAGCAATCTATCAACGGGAGGCAGAAATTTGTAATTATTTTTCCAAGCGTATCCCAATCTAAAGTCCAAAGATATTCATAATTAATAGCGTATAACTCCGATATTAATAATTTACTGCATATCTCAATATTTTACAAGAGATAAAATCTTATCGAATTTCGAGGGAATTCGAAATCGTCCCCCATCTAATCCCCTGGAGCTAGACTCGGAAAGATTTAAACAGATCGGAGACTAGATACAGAGAGAGAGAGAGAGTAACCCGACTGTGAGTACTATTTATAATCGTATTCAGACAAAAGATTACTGAAATATAAGATGTTTTGACCATCTTACTCTATGGACATTACTATTCTGAATTACATAGATGGTACTTGATTTCATTAAAATTTTGAAGAATACTGACTTTCTGCTTCGTAAATGAAAACAATGAAAAAATACAATATGAAAAATAGCGATTCTAATGCTATGACCTCGATGTAGTGTTACACGGCTCAAGGTTCACCAAGAAGACTGAGAAAGCCACCGGCGTCACACCACGTGATATGACGTTCTCTTCGTGATAGCACAGTCTAACATACCAGTCACGACACTCGAGCGAATTTTTGTTACCCACCGCGACAGAAGCGCACCAAGCGACCAGCAGGGGAAACTACTGAGTTTGCGATATTTCGTGCGTTGTACGTCGGGTTACTCGTTGCTTATATTCTTTTTCGTGTTGCTTTCCGGAACGGGGCACGCTTGTAGTGCAATAAATGTAGCAACAACCAGAAAAAATAACTTATTTGTTTGGTTTCAGATTTCCTAAGGACACTGAGAGGTATGTAACAATCATTCTGCTGAAACGTTTGCCGTTACGATTCACCTGAAAATTGCATATACTTATATATAAAAGTGATTGTTTGACCTTTTTAGGGGTATAAAATGGCTCGTAGTGTATATAGACAACTATGTACTGCAGCTTAGTTATCCAAAGATACAGAAAAAAGTGTATGATAGGCCTAAGATAGAAAGTAATATTCAGAAGAATATGCTACAAAACTCTGAAACCTTACACGAGTATTTTAGTAAAAAAAAATGAAAGTTCGGAAAATAAGATGAAAACAATCTAGGGAGATAGGCTAATACCCAATATTCGTAGTAAACATTAACACCAAACTCAAACCTAGGCGTGAATGGTCAAACTATTCCTATTTTTTCTGAAATATGCACGTAAACCTAAGAAGGACAGTTCGTAAACTTTCAAGTATAAAAAAGTTTTCTACGTATTTCAACTATTAGTTGGAAGCATATCGTCTGACACAAAACAATAAGAAAGACTAAAGTCGTAGTTTTGCTAACAGCTGTGCTAAAAACTAAAACACAAAATTAAATGAAATTTTGTGACATACACATTTACTTTGGAGCTACACGGTACGCTTCTTAGGCTGACATTACTTCCGTTTCAATGGGGAAAGCTGCAAAAATATTCGGAGGCACATGTTTCTGCTAAGTACGTTCTAGCTTTCATCGTTTCATTCAACTGTTTTAGCTCCACTACTGTTTATTTATGCATCATCCATTTCGTCTGATATTAGACTAAAACCTTTGTATCTAAAACAGTCGTATCGTGAATTATGTAGAAAAGGGTGTGAAAATAAAGTGTTATTCATACGATATATATGACGTTAATAGGCGGCTCCCTTGCTCAGTGCTTGGAGCGCTAGTGTCTTCGCAGCTGTCAGGCGGTACATTTTACACCGGTGAGTGTTGCGACTGGTATGTTAGACTGTGGTGATAGTATGCTTGATTCACTCAGAGACCAGCGTAACGGGAGACGCAGGTAAAATTTTACTTCACTGCCCACGAGGTTCTGGCTGTCATGTTGGCAAAACATATCTCTGATTGTCCATTGCGCATTATCATATAAACAGATTCCAGAAAGGTAACGTAATGCATTATAATTTATTCAGATGGAGAGCATGATCTTAATCTCAAGTTCTCAGGGCCTTTCGTTGTGCATTACGAACGATGTGCCCATTGCTATCTCTAAACTGGTTTTGGGACGACTAATATTTCAAAATATGCTCTACCTTGCTTGTTTATAATGCCTGCTAGTAAAAATAAAGACACTATTCATTAATATTTTTATCTTTCACTTCCATAGAAGAATGTTTATAAAATTTTATGTTTTAAATTTATGATAACAATGGAACGGTCGATCTGATTCCACTAACGAACTCGACACTATGTGGTGATTCGATTTTAATGTTCTTACTGCACAAGCTAATGAAATTTAACTTCGTTTTGTAAATTAATATCTTGAGCTAATCTTGTCAAAGTCTAAATCGGTAAATATTCTGTCACTTTCAGAAATCGTTGTAATATCAACAAATTTACTGTAAGCACTGTTTTTATGAATCAACTGGTATCCAAACTTAGGTCGCGTCAGGGAATTTTACACTCACGCACTTACGCAAAGAGAAGTTGTCAATTAGAGACCACAGTAAATATTTCCTTTCCGAGATAATACTTTTATGACCTTTCTTGAATAAACTTTAAACTTTTAAATAGGTAAGTACTTTTGGTCACTGAAAGCTTCTGCACAAATGGAAATTATTGACTTTGTGGATATTAAAGAAAAAATAATCTGACATTATTTTTTTCAAGTTCAAAAGGTCAATATCAACTACTTGAAGTAAGAATGCGTAACTTTTGTTTCTTCAGTTATATTTTCAGTAATTACAGGTATTAACAAGACAGAACTCATCGCTTTAAGAGCTTGAACAGAACAAGTATCATGATCTCTATAGGTAGCTACGGTACACGGAATACTTTAACACTGCTTGACAATCATCATGGAGGTTCCATCACATAAAAAACGTCTCGCGGCAGTAGCCGAGCGGTCTTGCCGGGCGATGTAGCTCAGGGCGCCCGGTCACGCCACCTGAAATAAAAAAGCTGAGCCAAATATCCGACGAACAACCTACAACGAACTGAACCAACGACCGCAAACCAAAGATCTACCTGGAAAAAACGAAAAACAATAGTCGGGGGTTCGGATCCTCCCTCGGGCATAGATGTGTGTATTGTCCTTAGGTTAGTTTAACTTAGTTTAAGTAGTTTCTAAGTCTAGGGACTTATGTCCAAAGTAGTTTGGTCCCATAGAATTACAAACATTTCAACATTTTTTTAACATTAAAAACCTTGCTTTGAAAACAATTCTGTTACAAAAAAATATCACAGTATAGCATTTCAAATTTCAACATTGTTTTACACAAATAAATTTTGTATGATTATTTCATTAAATAACTTTTAAACTGCTGACGGACCGTTGTACCTGCCACGTGTGATGGAAATATGTTACAGTGGCTAACCAGGGGACGGGCGCAGCTCAGAGATGAAGACGCCACATTAGCCATTAGTAGAAGCTCGTGATGATGGGTTATATTTTATATACCCCTGTGGTGTCGCACAAGTTTAAAGTGCGCGCCACCTACTTTCGCCGCGCGCCGCCATGCGCGTACGGCGCGGCGTTCTTACGACGACAGCCACGAGCGCCCTCTGCTGCAACTCCGCTCATGGACACGACTGCTGCATCGTTCACTTGGGATTGAGATAGGAACCAGTTAACACTTCGGAATCAGATAGGCACTTGGCTATCGGATAGGCACTAGTAATCATCAGTAGGCAGGCCTCTCTATATAAACTATGTATCAGCATTCTCAGTCGAGAACTATGTAAAAGTTAAGTATTACCAAGACTCCATGAAATATATATCTCGTTCTAATTTACTCTAGTGTTTCTAGTTCTGCTGTCCCACTGGTTGGTCACCTCCGTACCTGCACAAGCGTGCATCCTTTATTCCTATGTCGGTCTCTTTCTACTCGGCCACCGACACCTACGACGAAAACGAGACACAAAAGTGGCGACGAGGATGGGATACAAAAGTGGCGACGAGGAGCGATAGAAGAACCGTGGACCAGCCCGCTTGCAGCAGCCAGACAGCAGCAGTCGGAGCACGCAGAAATTGCTCCCGCCCACCCACCCTTAGTATAAGAATTTTGGGGAAACATATTCGGTTACGTGTTTTGTGGACTTTTTTGTTGCAGAGAGTCGTCTTTAACATTGCATTTGTGTTTTATTACAAGTTACTTATATGCGCGGCGCCTAATCGGTCAGCATGGCCACTACTCCGAACCCAAACCTAATGGAAATTATTTAGTTACAGTCGGCGTAAATCACGCAACTACTTCAAGCAGTGTCCCAGTTGACGGCAGCTAACCAACAACAGCCGTCGCATCAGGCGCCCACACCTGCAGCCGCACCGCTTCCTACGTTTCGCCAGTACAACGAACGTGAGGAAGAATGGAGCGACTACTTCGCTCAATTTCAAGAACTCCTCGCGGCTCATCAACTTAAGGTCTGAGAGTGAAGAACCTTTTCTTATCGATTGTGGGCACTCAAACCTCCGTACCTGCACAAGCGTGCATCCTGTATTCCTGTGTCGGTCTCTTTCTACTCGGCCACCAACACCTACGACGGAAACGAGACACAAAAGTGGCGACGAGGCTGGGACACAAAAATCCCGGAAGTGGAAGTTGGCACTCATTCACCAACTCCACAAAAAATTGGACAAATGTGATCCAAACAACTACAGAGGAATCTCCCTGCTCCCAGTCACCTACAAAATTTTCTCCAAAGCCCTGTTAAACAGACTGAAGCCACAGATTGCCCCCAAATCAGGAAATATCAAGCGGGCTTCAGAAAAAAAAACCGCTCCAGCAGCGAACAGATTTAGAACCTCCGCACGAACCTGTCTGTTACGACACTGCAGAATACTACAGTGACGTTTTTAGAATTCAAAAAAGCATATGACTTCACTGAGCGAGACACACTCTTCCAGACTCTAAAAGAGATTAAGGTCGACCTTAAATCCCTAAATCTAACCAAAGAGACCCTCACTAACACCAAATCTAAAGACAGATTCAAAAATGTTCAAATGTTTGTTAAGCTTATGGGACTTAACTACGGGGTCATCAGTCCCTAAACTTACAAACTACTTATGAACTACTTACGAACTAGGACGGCACAAATATCCATTCCCGAGGGGGGGATTCGAACCCCCGACCGTAGTGGCCGTGTTGACCGTGACTGGAGCGCCTCAGTCACCTCGGCCACCGCGGCCGGCAAGACAGATTCATGGGAGAATTATCAGGTCTTTTGAAATCAAAACTGGCGTCTGGCAAACCGGTGGTCTCTCACCCATCCTATTCAGCGCAGTCTTAGAGAAAGTTATTCCTACATGGGAAAGAGAAGTAAAGGAATTCAACTAGGCAGAAATAAGGAAAAGATAACACACATAAAATGCCTCGCTTTCGCGGACGTCATCACCAGACTCTCGAATACCAGAACGATAGCACAACATGCACTAGAAAAACTCTAGTAGATTGTCATGAAAACCGGTCTACTAATTTCTGATTATATATATATATATATATATATATATATATATATATATATATATATATATATATATATATATAAATAATCATCAGATAAACTACCACTAAAAGTAAGTGATTTTAAATATTAAGGTTAAATAATGCGAAAATCTGGTATAAACACAAAACCAAACGAAGAAACAGTCTCAAAATTACAAAGAGTTTATAAACTTACCTGCTCCCATTACAATAAAAAAAAAATGTATTTCGACGACAGTACAACATAGCAATCTTATGAAAGCTCTCTATGCATGGGAAACCATGAGCACCAAAGGAATGGTGAAAATCAAGGAGATTGAAAAACAAGAAAGAAAAATTCTGAGAAAAATCCACGGTGCGGACCCACAGAAGAACTATAGAGACACTGAAACAATCACGACACATATCACAAAACGCAGAGGAAAATTTTTCAAGCATATTGCCAGAATGAATGACACCAGACTAACTAAAAGAATTTTCAACATAATTTCTACGTCAAAACTGAGCACATCTTGGTACAAAAACACCACAGAATACCTGAAAACATTAAACATCTCTATAGAAGACATACACGACCGGGAAACCTGTAGAGAAAAATCAGAAACCAAAAAGTTGAATTTAAGTCACAACACAAAAACAACAGATGGAAATGGATAGACGAAGAAAAGAAAGCACAAAGTGGAAGAATGAAAGGTTTTTGGGAAGATTAAAAGAAGAAAAAAGGTGGGAATAAAAGCTAGACTTTTGTGTTTTTAGCGCTCTCCTTAAGAAGAATGTACGAAGATAATATAAATAGTATTAATCTTAGTTCTTATGGATACATGTCATTTCAAAACAAGTAAAAGTATCTGAGTAAATAGAAGATCTCCCGAAAACTGTTCATTGTAGATGCTATTTGTTGAAATAAATGGATGGATACATCATACATATGGTTAAATTACGTATAATGGAAATCTGACGTTCCAAGGTAACGTGGCACTGAAGATCCGCCAAAACGAAATGTTCTTTATATGATTTTTTGCAGTAACCGACATATCAAGGTGCAGTATATTAAATACGGTAATATGTGCGTTGGATAGTGTACTAAGGCTGGCTGGGTTAGTACAGGCAGCAAAGTCGCGGATCGGAAAGCTGTTAATATTAGGTGGCGATGGTTCGAGACTCGCCTTATGCAAATTTTTTTCTCATATTCGGGTTTTCCAATAGCTTCAAAGACTTTCTTATTAATTTGATAGAAGTATACTATATAATATTCGATACCATGTGAATATAAGTGCGCGTCCTCTGAGGAGTGAATTTGTTTGATTCGTTTTATGAACAGGATAGTTCGCATCTTACTTAAAGTACGCACTTTATTTTTCCACGCCTTGTATTTTACACTTTCTAAAGATTCTGCTACTGAATAGTAACAGCGATCCAGGAATAGACTGTTGTAATAATGTTTGCCTAATGAGACTTTTTTTTATATTGTCATTTTAATGCTGAGAATACATCCTGCAGGCTGACAGCAGCTTCTTACGCCGCTCTTCAGCCAGTAGACAGATTAACGGGTATGAAGTAGTTTAAAATTTGTTAAATAGTTAATACAAGCGAATTTTAAAATAACAGTGTGAAAAGTTGTAGATCTTACAATGATCAACGACGTACATGTTGGAATTAAAATAATGCTACAGTGGCTAAAAGAACGCTGATGAAACATAATACGTCGGATGACAACGGACGGAGACATTGAATAAAATACATTGGCGACTATGGTTTGGTTTGGTTGGCGGTGGTCGCAACTGATTCAAAGACACTAAGTGGACGCACGGACGTAGCACAAGTTAAAGTCGTTGCGCTGAGGTCTCGCAGGGAAAAGGAAGGTACGAAGGATGGGAAGTGTTTGCCGTTTGGAGTCCTCCCTTGGGCATCTGTGTTTCTGTTGTCCTCAGCGTAAGTTCGTGTAAGTAGTTTGTAAGCCTAGGGACTGATGACCAAAGTAGTTAAGTCTCTTAGTTTTACAAACATTTTGGGGTAAAGTGTGGGGGAAAGGGAGAGGAAAAGAAGGAGGTACATAAGGACTCCAAGGGAAGTGAGGGAGGGAGGGGGAATCAAGTGGGGGGAAGGAAAAAGAGGAGGTGCGTAGGAGAGGGCGTTGTATCTATGGGGAGGGGAGTGGGAAGGATTAAGCTGATAGAATCGGTAGATATGAAGACGGACGGCGTCATCCGAGAGAGGGAGGTGGCGAAAGTTACTCTCGGAAAGAATGTGGAGCGTGTGTTGGTGGAGGAAGGGTGGGCTCAGTGGAGTAGACATGGCAGAGGCCCATAACTGGAAATGAGGAGGTAAACCAGTGAGCTGTGGGAATCTATCTGCTGGAGGTGTAAAGGATGCGGAGATATTCTGGGAGGTGTAAGAGGTGACGAAAGGGAATTGGGTCATAAAGGGTATATGTGGGGAGGGGAGGTGGATACGGTAAGTGTGACAGAGGACGTGGCGTTCGAGGATCTGGAGGATTTGTAATAGGGGGAGGTGCGAAAATCGAGGTGGGGTGGAATCTACATAGAATGGGACGCATGATTGAACAACAGATGTAGAGGACAGTGGAGGGTTGGAATCCCCACATCAATCCGGACAGGAGTGTTAGGAGATTGAGGCGGGATAAGGCTTTTTTGAGGACCGTGCGGAAGTGGGGAGACCGGGAGTGGGATCAATCGAAGGTGAGGCCAAGGTATTTGAGGGTTTGGATAAGATGGATAGGACGGTCATGGAGGATAAAGTAAAAGTCATGTAGGAGGAAGGTGGGATGGTACGATCTATGATGATTGCCTGCGATTTTTCAGGATTGACAGAAAGGAGCCACTGGTTGCACCATGAGGAGAACTCTTTGACGTGTGGGAGAGGGGGCGACGTAGAGGAACGTGGTGTAATCAGTATATTGAAGGAGGTGCACAGGAAGCTGAGGTTGTGGCAGGTCGGCGGAATAAATAAGGTAAAGGAGGGGGGATAGGAGCCTTGAGGAGTAAAACGAATGCAAGTTGGAATTACAGACAGTTAGGTAGGAAGGCCGATGAGTGAGGAAGGAAGCAATGAAGCGGACATAATTAATGGGAAGGGCGTAGGTTTGAAATTTCAAAAGGAGACTGGAATGCCATACATAAACGTAGGCTTTCTCTATATTAAGAGCGACAATGATGGCGGAACGACAGGAGTTAAGCTGGATGGGGAGGAGGTGGGTGAGGCGAAGGAGCTGGTCGTTGGTTGAGAAGGAAGGTCGGAAGACACACTGGGAGAGGGGGAGGAGATGCTGCTGGTGGAGAAGCTGGTGGATGTGGCGGGAGAGGATGGTTTCCAGGATCTTGCTGACCATGGAGGTCAGGGTGGCACGGTGAGGTCTGGGTAAATAGGGGTTTGTCAGTTTTGGGCAACTTGAAAACATAGGAGGTCTTCCACAGGTTCGGAAAGAAGCAGATGTAGAGGATTACGTTTTGAAGGGAAGAGAGGGGGCCGCGCGGTCTGGAGCGCCACGTTGTGGATCGCGTCGGAAGTTAAAATCCTCCCTCGGGCATGGATGTTTGTGTTGTCTTTAGTATAAGTTAGATCATAAGTAGTTTGTAAGTTTAAGGACTTATGACCCCGCAGTTAAGCCCCATAAGGTTTACAAACATTTGAACATTTTTTTTGAGGAGAGAGGGATGTGGAAGGAGAGGGGTCAGGCCCGAAGGTGCCTGTATGTTAAGCGATCGTGACGGGGGCGGTGTTGCGTTTTTTGCATAGTGTCGATTGAATGTTGAGGGCAGTGATGGGTGTGTTGAGTTCTGAAGGAGGGATGTGCTCAAACTACTGGAAGCCAGGATGTCAGTATGCTCATGGACGTCAGAAAAGAGGGAGTAGTCGAATTATCAGGATTATCAGGGATAGAGAAAATGTCAGTTAAGAGGCAAAGTCTTCAGCCTTACTGGTGTTATCAGGAGAAGGACGGTCGTCATGAAGGAGCAGGGTGCGGAGTGACTGCTAGTGACTGGAACTGCTGTCAGTACTTGGAGGAGTTGACAGGGAGCATGTAATTAAGATGAGTGCACGTGTGATGCCAGTCCCTGGGTTTTCTTATGGCCAAAATAAATGTTGCCGATGGCGGGTGAGTGTGTCCCAGTCTCAAGTCCAAAGGAAGAATCGGTAGCGGCGGTAGAATTTATGGAGTGGAGGGCGGCCTATGGAGGAAGGGTGGGACAATGGGTATGGCTTTGGTGGGGATGTGTGCTTGTGCCACTATTTGGTGAAGGAAGGAGGAAAAGTGGTCAATATCGGTGGGATTGTGGATGGGGAGTGGTTGGCTAGTGACCGAAGTATTAATGGATCGCCGAAATAATCGCCGAATAATCATGGACAAGTTTGAGAGGATGGGGAATGTGGTGGTTCTATGGTAAGGGGAACTGGGGCATCTGATGATTGAGACATCCGTCTTAAGGTGGCCAAGGAAGTTGTTGCTTTCAGGGTGGGTTGTATGGGGGAGGGGACTGTGGTGACAAACTAACACCACCTCAAAAGTTCAGCAATAGAACGGGAAGTGGGGCAGCAACCAAATAGGACATGTAGGACCAATCGATATGGGAAAGGAAGTTGTAAGGATTGGAGATAGTGCTCTACAAATGGTGCTAAGGGTGACTGTGAGGGAGGGGAGGAAGAGGCTAAGGATAATGTGTTTGGCGGTACCGTTAAGGAGAGGTTGTAGTGAGATGGGGTGGTGATAGAAGTGCCTAATGTCCACCTCAGGCAAGGAGGAAAGTGTCCACACGGTGGTGAGAGAGGGTGTGCATAAACTGGTTCTTTTTGGTGGGAAGGGATCGGATATTGTGGTAGAGGAAAGTGCCATGTTGGGGGCTGTGTTGGGGGAGGTGATGGAAGGGAGAGGGTACACGGGAAGAATGGTTAAGGGGTGTTTAAATTAGGGTAACTTATCGAGGGAATGTAAAGTGGGAATGGTTACGGGAGAAGGTGGCATAGGTTTGTAGTTGGAAGATGGCACGGGCTGCAAGGGCAGTCTGTTGGAGGGTGTGGGAGCGCTGGAAAGGAGTGTTATGGGAAGGCCTAATCTAATTTTATTTCCCACAGTTTGTCATGGAAATTGAATAAGTTGCTAACCTTATTCACATAAAACGCATCTTTTCTAACAGTCTTATGTTCATAGATATTTCGTTGTTTCTTATGGAGGTCTATGTCACAGAACATGACGACATATGCACAAGCGCGGAAACATGTGATTTGATAGAGATAAAGCAGGAATTCCAATCATTTCATTTTGTAAACTGTGACTCCGACAAATAACGCTGGAGTGCATTGCAATCAGGTGTTGCTCGTTGAGGCACTCGAATCATATGCACAAGTCGCCAAGTTGCTTTGTCTACGCAGCACGTTGGACTTAGCATGCTAACCGCACACGTTCACACACACTCTCCGTGTACCGACACCTGTAGGGAGGTTTTCGCAACATGTGGGGGGCATTATCAAGCATGTAAGAAATTCTGAAAGTTTATCCATAAGACGGTCGATCACCACCTACGTCATATCATGCTATTCAGTTGGGGAGGGGGAGGGCTCTTTGCGAAAGAGAGATGAAGATACCGTATTGGCCGTAAGTAGAAGCTCGTTTTTGATGGGTTTTGTACAAGGTGCATCTGAAAAGTTAGATGAGTTGTCCCATATTTTATAAATCGCGCTGGCGAGAATGACGTGCCCAAGCATACTCATTGAGGGACATGTTAACAAGCGACCCCTATCTTGCAAAGCTCTTCAGTGAAGCGGTCCTGCGATCCAGCTAACAGGGTCAGTGTGAGAACTCGTGTCATTGCAACATGGAGTACAAAATGGTGCAACATCAAATTTTGTAAGGGAGAAGGGAAAACAGCGACGGAGACCCATGGGATGTTAGTGCGTCTATGGTGTTGAATCAATGAGTAAATCGTGTGTTTTGAGTGGTTTAAACGTCAGAGACGGAACCGAAGGTGTCGATGATGAGCCACGTTCGAGTCGACAATCCACATTCACAGACCCAGAAGACATCAAACGAGTGCGGCGGAAATGATAACAGACGAGTTGAAGATCAGCGTAGATAGCGTAAGCACTATTGTTCGCGAATATTTGGGAAAGCCGCAAATTTGTAGCTGGTTTGTTCCGCACATGCTGACAGACAAGCAGAAACAAACTCGGATGGGAGCACCTGGAGATTTCATCGACATGCCTCACCGGAATCCGAAATTTTTGGAAACCATCAATACAGGAGATGAGAGTAGGTGCTACCAATATGATCAGAAGACCAAGCGACAGTCATTGGCCGAAGCGGAGTAGCTTGCGTACTGGAGCGCAGTGCTGCAGTGTGCGCGCGGCCGTTCGCCGTCGGGGGTTCGAGTTCCCCTTCAGGCATTGGTGTGTGTGTGTGTGTGTGTGTGTGTGTGTGTGTGTGTGTGTGTTGTCATTACGTTACTTTATCTTAGTTTAAGTAGTTTGTAAGCTACGAACTATAGTCGGCTTCATGTAAGAAGGCGCTTCCGCGCATAGAGGCGGAGCGGTAGGGGAAGCGTGGAGGGGAGGAGCTTGTGAGGATACAGGGTTTTAGCTTAGTAACCTCTTCGGTACGTTTTGGCCGAACGATAGTTATCGTTGGTGTGCAGCGAGAGCTGCTGGCAATAATGCTTAGGTTGGAATGTTCTTTGTTGGCCGGTGTGCGGCAGTCTCCCGCAGACCGCAGAGAGAGGCGGTAGCATGTCGGCAGTGAGTTCGTAACCTGCGTTTAGTGGTGGCTAACGTTTTTGCCATTCCGTCGTATCGCATACTGGTTGCAATTGCATATTGAAATGTTTCAGTGTGGACTTGTAGACATTAATCGTAGTGGCACGCAGTTATTTAATCAGTGTATTTAAAGGGAAGAGTTTTTAACATTTGTCGTTCCGTAATAAAGGAAGTTAACAAAGTTTACTGTTATGGATCAACCTGGTAATTGTCCGCATCCCATACTGTCAAATCATTGGAACAATTATTAAATGATTAAGCATAAAACAGAATGTAACGGCAACTTCGCCCATCGAGGATTAGGTGGACGCAGCTGAGACGTTACAAGCTACGGCCGAGCGCCAACAGTGGATCCTGCGGGAGAAACATTGCGTAACTCGCGGCCAGCCACGCGCCTCCAGAATGATCGTTCCTGACTGACAGTGCGGCAATGGAGGGGGATGCGCAGAACGGCTGAAAACTGGGCCGCCATTTTAACTGTTTTGAGCACACACACACACACACACACACCCGACGGGAGCGGCTACGCAATCAACGAGACGGCACGAATTTATTTCCTATCTCAATAAGCCAGTGAGAATATTATGGCCAAGAATTTAAATATTCAGTTCTACATCATACACACGCCCCACAATCCTTCCCCCCCTCCCTCCATCGGACCGTCATGGAAAAATAGTCTTCACCGAGCTGCTAGGCAGGTGGGTAGTTGTAGAAAAACATGTAAGTATGTTAAGGAGTTAGAAATTGTTCGATTTCATTCGTGCAAACTTCCAAATATCTGTGCATATATTCAACAAAGTCGGCAGATCTTGTTGGTGTGGAAAAGTTCGACAACTTTGCACTAAATTTGTTTCGAAAATCTGGTGTGAGCTACACTTGACTACATATAGAGAGGAGGAGGAGGTGACCATTGTATCACGTTTGTTTCTTTGCATGTTTGTTCGCATTTTATTCGCTGCATCTTGATGAAATTTTGCACATTTAACTTTCAAACCAAGAGTAACTTCCCCATCCCAACCTAAGATTTCGTGTTGTTGGTGGCGGAGGCTACCTTGCAACAAACCACTTTGCTGGTCACCATGAAGTGTGACAGAATTATACAAGTTGTCGCATATGGAGAAGGGAATGGAGTGAGGACGTGGAGGAGAAGTTCAACAGAGAGACGATGAGGTGATTGGCAGAGAAGGTGGAAGGTGGAGATGGACAGAGGGGGCAGGGTGTAGACGGAGATGAACAGAGTGAGGAGAGGTGTACGGACGAAGAGAGTGGGGGGAGGAGGAGCTGGACAGAGAGACAAAAGGAAAGGGGAGACGGACAAAGACTGGAATAAATTAAGTACCCGGGCGGCATTTCCTTACTGGCCATTAAAATTACTACACCAAGACGAAATGCGGATGATAACCGGGTATTTATCGGACAAATATGTTGTACTAGAACTGACATGTGATTACATTTTCACGCAATTTGGATGCATAGATCCTGAGAAATCAGTACCCAGAAAAATCACCACTGGCCGTAATAATGGCCTTCATACGCCTGGGCATTGACTCAAACAGAGCTTGGATGGCGAGTACAGGAACAGATGCCCATACAGCTTCAACACGATACCACAGTTCATCAAGAGTATTGACTGGTGAATTGTGACGAGCCAGTTGCTCGGACACCATTGACTGTTGACGTTTTCAATTGGTAAGAGACGGGAGAATGTGCTGCCCAGGGCAGCAGTCGAACATTCGCCGTATCAAGAAAGGACCGTTCAGGATCTGCAACATGCGGTCGTGCATTATCCCGATGAAATGTAGGGTTTCGCAGGGATCGAATGAAGGGTGGAGCCACGGGTCGTAATACATCTGAAAGAGGTGACCGAGACGTGTAACCAATGGCGCCCCATGCCATCAAGCCGGCTGATACGCCAGTATGGCGATGACGAATACACGCTTAAAATGTGCGTTCACCGCGATGTCGCCAAACACGGATGCGACCATCATGATGCTGTAAACAGAACCTGGATTCATCCGAAAAAAATTATGTTTTGCCATTCGTGCAACCAGGTACACCAGGTACCCCATCGCAGATACTCCTGTCTGTGATGCAGCGTCAAGGGTAACCGCAGCCATGGTCCCCGAGCGGATAGTCCATACTATTGCAAACGTCGTGGAACTGTTCGTGCAGATGGTTGTTGTCTTGCAAACGTCCCCATATGTTGACCCAGGGATCGAGATGTGGCTGCACGATCCGTTACAGCCATACAATTGCCTGTCATCTCGACTTTAGTGATACGAGGCCGTTGGGATCCAGTACGGCGTTCCGTATTGCCCTCCTGAACCCAACGCTTCCATATTCTGCTAACAGTCATTGTATCGAGACCAACGCAATGTCGCGATACGGTAAACCGCAATCGCGATAGCCTACAATCCGACCTTCATTAAAATTTCTCCTCCTTCCACGAGGCATCACAACAACGTTTCACCAGGCAACGCCGATCAACTGCTGTTTGTGTATGAGAAATCGGCTGGAAACTTTCCTCGTGTCAGCATGTTGTAGGTGTCGCCACCGGCGCCAGCCTTAAGTGAATGCTCTGAAAAGCTAATCATTTGCATATCACAGCAACTTCTTTCTGTCGGTTAAATGTCGCGTCAGTAGCACGTCATCTTCGTGGTGTAGCAATTTTAATGGCCAAGAGTATATGGTGTTTCACTAAGTGTGTTTGTCTATGTATCTTATAAAATAATAGGCGACGGGAAATTTTAATGCGGTAGGTCAACACGAGAAATGTTACACTTTCTGCGGAGCTATGTACATAGTTTATTGTGTCATTTTCCAAAGAGTTACAGCACAAATATATAATTTTTTAAATGGAACAATAGTTTTTCTAACCTGCAATGGATTCGTTGAAACCAGCAGCGTCCAAATCAATTTAAACTACATTCCTATCACTGTTAGTTTGGGAGCTACAACCCTTCAAAGTTTCAGGGGCTGATACCACAAACGCTGCGCATAATGCAATGCGCCTTCTAAATGTGGTGCGGCCGAGTTGTAACGTGGCCGGTGTCACGGAGCGAGAAGCTTCCTCGATGCGCTGTTAGACTGCCGACTGTCGCCGCACACGGCCGTATACCCGACAGTTGAGCCACACAAACAACCGGGGCTCAATATACCACAGTTACTGACATCGGATGACGATGGCATACACGAACAACGAGTACGATGACACGTTGCTGATGCTCGGCGAGTGCCACTGAAGCAGCCACGGCGCATACCAAGAGATATCCTAGGCGAAGAGACCCGGCAGCCATTACGTTATGTGGCGAACAACTTCGGGAAACAGGCAGCTTGTTTAATGCACCGCAGTAACAGACGAATACCTGCAAGAAATGAGGAGACAGAGGTGTTTGTCTTAGCTGCACTACACCACGATCCTCATGTCAGCTTACGAGTCGTTGCTACAGTTGCTGGTGTCAGTCTCACATATGTGGCGTATAGCACACGGCCAAGGTTTCACCCGTACCGTCTGTCACTGACCCAGGAGCTGCATGGGAACGATTTCCGTGCAAGAGTGACATTCTGTGTGTGGGCCATGCGTAATTTCACGCTGGAGTCTTTACAAAGTGTTATGTTCTCTGATGAGTCCACGTTCACAAATTATGGTGCAGTGAATCGCCATAACATGCACTACTGGACCGCAGACAATCCTCGGTGGGTACGACCTGTTGACCATCAACGCAGGTGGTCTACTAACGTATGGTGTGGAATCCTTTGGGATGAAATCATCGGTCCACACTACTTCCCAGGTACACTGACAGGTGAGTTATATCGCGCTTTTATAGCCGACAGTTTGGGTGGTCTCCTTGAACACGTGTGTTTACACACGAGAGTCCTTATGTGGATGCAGCACGATGGTCACCAAGCCCATTATGCGCGTGCTGTTGTGGAAAAACTAAACAACAGGTTTGCAGGAAGATGGTTGGGGTGCCATGGTCCTCATTCATGGCCCGCAAGGTCGCCCGATTTAACACCAGTAGATTTCTTTTTGTGGGGATATCTAAAGGATCGTGTTTATGTCACTGAGCCCAAATCCCCAGGTGATCTAAAACGGCGCATCGAGGACGCAAGTCGCTCCGTCACACCGGCGATGTTACATCTCGTCCGCAGATCCTTTCGTCGGCGCATTGCATTATGCATTGAGGAATATAGACACACATTTGAACATCTCATGTAAATCAACTTCCCACCGCCATAACATACATCACCCACCACACACCCATGTATTATGTACAGCGTGTGGTATCTGCCCCTGAAACTTTGAAGGGTTGTAGCTCCCAAACTAACACTGATAGGAATGTAGTTTAAATTGATTTGGACGCAGCTGTTTTCAACGATTCCAATGCCCGATAGAAAAAAATCTATTGTTCCATTTAAAAAAAATATATCTTTGTGCTGTAACTCTGTGGTAAATGATACAATAGAAAGTGTAACATTTCTTGTGTTGACCTACCGCATTAAAATTTCCCGTCATCTATTATTTTATAAGTAACAGAGACAAACACAGTGAAACACATATATAAGGAAGGGGCATTGGATGAAATTCGGGAATGCAAACATTTAAAAAGGGACTGTAGTTAACGTGTACTTGGGGACGTTGTGTATGGAAATCGATACTTCCATTCTATTGCAATTTATCAATTACATGTACCGGAGTGATGGTCATTGAAGAAATAGGGGAGCAATAACTTTTACCACTTCTTGCGCACGTTACGAACGCCGCCCTTTTACAATTAAATATACACTCCTGGCCATTAAAATTGCTACACCACGAAGATGACGTGCTACTGACGCGAAATTTAACCGACAGAAAGAAGTTTCTGTGATATGCAGATGATTAGCTTTTCAGAGCATTCACTCAAGGTTGGCGCCGGTGGCAACACCTACAACGTGCTGGCATGAGCAAAGGTGTCCAGATGATGGCCGCTTGCAATAGTGGCCGAAACGTCGGTGAAATATTTGATATATTGACGATGCGGTCCAATACCCAGAAGAGTTCTATCAACATAGGGCTTAGTGTCTGTGTATAGGAAATCTAGTCGTTGAAATATTCCGATGTGACTGTCAATTTAGTTGCTTTACGTAAAGAAGGCAATATTCACCCAAGGTTTAAGCGAGAAATCTTTATTTTGGGCACAAAAGCATGGCTCCTCTCGCTTCACCTAATGTTTGTACTCAGCATAGGTAACGCCACCTTTCTTTATCGTAACCTCATTGGACTAGACGAAGTTTTTCGTTAACACTTAGAGTGCCATGCCCGTAACATTACGTTGCTGTCGTTTGTTCGAAGATTGTCGCGCCCGTAATATTACGGACGGTTGTTCTCAAACGAATTCTAGCTTTCGCGCGCTACATTATCCGTACGGCAGTTATCAGAAGGGAAGCAAACCGTTAGAGTAGACATCTCTGCCACTAGGAGGCGCCACAAAACTGTTCACTTTACGAAACAAGGGTTTGTGTCAGTTGACTGTGAGACATCAGGGCGAGCGTTACACGCAACATGTCAAGCAGTAGGCCTTTGAGCGACGCCGAGACAGGTGACAAAGAAACACATTTCTACCAGCCAGTTTATTGTTGCGGTATGCAAAGACTTGTCATCATCATGTGCCGTCGACTTTCAGCCTGGTACAAGTGGTGCTGCGCTTTCACGACTGGATGGAACACATTTCCTGGAAAGAATACCCATTCCACCAGGGAAGAAGAAGGCACAAAAGACTTGTAGAGTGTGCTCAGAGAGTGGCAAGAAAGAAGCAGGAGTCGCCAGAAGGAAGGATACTTCATTTCAGTGTGCAGTATGCAAAGTGGGGTTTTGTGTCCAGCCCTGCTTCCAGCTATACCACTCAAAAAAGAACTATTTGCACTAAAAGCCGTTTGCTGATGTTTAATATTCATGATATTTGCATGTAATCACATAAACATTGCTATGTTTATTAATAAATAGTTTATAATACGAAAAAACAATTTTTTTACCTACCCGAAAACAGCGTTTCTTGTTTTGATTGTTGTGATGAAGGTTTACAAAGCAGGGAAATGTACGGGGCGAGTATTTGGAGAGGAAATAATAAGGTTTATTCCTGACCAAGAAAAATATATAAATGATTATTCCTGAATCTGTACCAACAGGACGAAATACTGTAAAAATGACCGGTACTGGGGGAAGGAGACTAAAGGCTAGTCTACACGACGACACTAGGTTGCGAAACTCGTTGCATGAAATGAATTGCGCGCAACTAGTTTCGTGTGTGTCTGTAGACACGGCGCCAATACCATACACTTCAGTTTCGTTGTTTTGTGAGTGCCGTAGTCGCCGTAAACTGAAAGTTTCGGTAGCTGTAAGAGTTGTGGCGAATCTATTGCTTGTCTGTGTGAAGTCGCTGCATAAGAATAAACATAAAAAGAATAAGAAACGTGTTTGGGTTCCTGAATGGATTTAAAAAAGACGTCAGCTCAGTTGCTCAGCGACCTTGCTGAAAGAAATTGTGATTGAAAACTCTAGATGTGATTTTAAACAACTTAGAACGTCACCAGTGCAGTTCACGTTTCTTTTAAACATAGTTAGTAATTCAATAAAGAAACAAGTTACCGTTAAGCGTGAAACATTGTTACCAGAACTGAAATTACAAATTGCAATACGTTTCTTGTCAAGTAGATATTCGTCTCTGCAGTACTTGTACCGTGTTCCGAAATCCGCAATTGCCATAGTTCGTTTGTATAGGTATTTCTAATTAAATCTATTTCAGTCTGCAATTCACTAATCGTCAACCCATCAATATTTAATTTCACAAATAATTGCCGGAAGAGCAATAACACGCCGTTAAAAACTGCACAAACACCTACGCAACGAATATATGTTCGAAACCCGAATTATTTCTCCCGTTCCCCCTTTATGTTGTATTTTGTTCTGTATTGGTCATAACCTAACCTAAAAACACGCGCAATCAGTTTCGCCAAAGTTGGAACGTGCCGAAACTATTTAGTTTCGTCAACGAGTTGCGCGAACGCCTGCCGCGCATGCGCATTGGCCAGTGGCGCAGTTTCCTGAAACGTAGTGTCGTCGTGTAAACTAGCCTTAAGAAAATGGTCTGCCACTGGGGAAGTCGGTTCGCATATTAGGGTTGCCAGATCTCCGGGGCCGCCCGGAGTGCCCGGGTTTGGAATGAATTCTCCGGGTCTACGGGCCAATGACTCTCATCTCCGGGCTTGAATGTAACCTTCATCTTAACCTTTTTTTTTAAGACGCTTTTTAAGTACTATGCTCATGTAGCGACGATCTACATCGAACTTAACGTAACTTAAACTAAGGACGAACACAACATCCATGCCCTAGTGGGGCATTCGAACCTCTGGCGGGAGCAGCCTCGCGCACCATGGCAAGACGCCTCAGTGCGCTCGGCCATTCCGGCCGGCTCCTCTCTAGTAATTATGAATAACTTTATATAAATGTCCATTTCTTATTGCAACAAACGCTACTTTTCAATTCTTCCTCTGAAAACTTTTCATTGTTGCGTCGTAGTGATCGGCTAGCGCATTATTAAGCAAACACTGTTGCGGCAACGTGTCAACTGGCGACGTCTTTTATTTGTGTTCGTTCGATCATTCTTTGTTATCAGTTTACCGGCAATTTCTGCAATACTCGGATCGCTTGTGAACAGACAAGCTTACATTAACTCAGATTAGTGAGTAATAACTGTGAAATGAAGAGACGATATCTAAGTTCGTTCCGTGAAGAATGGTTGCAGGAAGAAAATTATAAAGAGTGGCTACAAAAAGTCGATGCTGATGAGTGTATGCGTAAGTGCAGAATATGCAATATCTTATTTACTGTTAAGTACGACGGAGTGAAAGCTGTGAATAAACATTTACAATCAGAAAGACACAAAGTGAATATTACCACAGAAAAGAAGAATCAGTCGCTTCTTAAATTCTTGCTGAAACAGTTTTCTGCAGAAGACGACAAAGTCACTGCAACGGAATTAACTTTGACTTACCTTGGTGTGAAACACCACCATTCTTACAATTCTCAATATTGTGGTAATAAGCTATATCCTTATGTTCTTAGAGATTCCTCAGTGGCAACGAAAGTAAGATGCGGCCGAACAAAAAGCGAGGCATTAGTAAAAAATGTGCTTCTGCCTTGTGCTAAAGAGAAGCTACTAAGCGAATTAAAGCAAAATGTCCCGTTTTCATTAGGCATTCTTTTTTTTTTTTTTTTTTTTTTTTTTTTTTTTTTAGAATTCACGTGTAATCCTGGTCGGGGGGGTGAGTCATTGGCCAAGGAGGGGGAGGGGGGCACGTCTGGTCTCCGGACCTGCCTCGAGTTCAATCTGGCATCCCTAACGCATATACGGCTGGCACTCAAAGTGTTAACGTCAGTGAGCCTGAACATGACGCTACTGAGGCTTCTAAATGAATCTGTCGGTTGTATGATATCGGCGTTTACACGTTCTCTTTAACTGACAGCCGCAGTTGTCGGAGGGACGCGGAAGTGGAGGGGGTGACCTAGACGGAGCGGCGGCCGTGGGCGGCTGCCGCCCCCCCCCCCCCCCCCGTCTCGCCGCATGAATGGAGCCGGCGATCAATGGCGCCTGCGCCCCCACCCCACCCCACGACAGACTCCCCGCGGCGAGCCGGCCGGCCGACGCTGCTGCCCCAGGCGTGGGGCGCGTCTGCCACCGCCTCTGTCAGGGCCAATCTAGGGGCTGCGGGGCTGACGCCAGCGTCAGAACTGAACCTGCTCACTGTCAATCTCAAAGAGAGAGCCAGACAGACTGACCGTCCATTCAGACTCAGCAGTCTCGAAAACTGGCAAATTGGCAATTGACACTAAATAAAGAAAAGTGCGAAGTAATACACATGACCACTAAAAGAAATCCGCTGAACTTTAATTACGCGATAAATCAGTCAAACCTTAAGGTCGTAGATTCTACCAAATACCTAGGAGTTACAATTACGAACAACTTTGACTGGAGAGAACACACAGAAAATATTGTGGGGATTGCGAACCAAAGGTTACGTTTCATCGGCAGAACGCTTCGAAGATGCACCAGCTCCACCAAAGAGACTGCCTACATCACATTTCTGCATCCTCTCCTGGAGTACTGTTGCCCCTTGTGGGACCCTTACCAGGTGGGACTGACGGAAGACATTGAGATGGTTCAGAGAAAGGCAGCTCGTTTTATTTTATCACGTTACGGGGGGATAGGGGGAGCGTCACGGAAATGTTGCAGGAATTGGGGTGGAAATCATTAAAAGAAAGACGTTATTCCTTTGCGGCGTGATGTGTTTGCGAAGTTTCAATCACCGACTTTTAGTTCTGAATGTGAAAATATTTTGCTAGCACCCACCTACTTAGGTAGACATGACCATTCCGATAAAGTAAGAGAAATCAGATCGAAAACGGAACGATTTAGGCGTTCTTTCTTCCCGCGCGCTATTAGAGAATGGAACGGCAGAGAAAAGTTATGAAAGTGGTTAATGAACCCTCTGCCAGGCACTTGAATGTGATTTGCAGACTATCTATGTAGATGTAGATGAAAACTCATTTAGTGTAATAGAACAACTTGCGAACCACTCAATGCTTCACAATTGCGAAATATGCATAGGAACTGAAGATGCTTCAACACTCTTTCCCTCATTTTGTCTGCGTATCACTTCTCGCCATCGCTATGCCTACTTCATACCTACCTCTTTGTCCTCTTAGGCTCCTCTCTGGCTTGCTCAAGTACTTACTTGATTTAACATTCAGTTAGTCCAAATACTCCCCCCCTCTTCTCTCCGTCCATCATTTCCGATCTCTGAGCCGTGGCGGAGCGGCCGAGCGCATTGAGGCGTTATGCTCCGATACGCGAGGCCCTTCCCCGTCGAGGGTTCGAATCCCCCCTCGGACATGGACGTTTATGCTGTCTTTAGTATAAGTTAGCTCATAATTTGTTTGTAAGTATAGGTATTCATGACCATACAGTTAAGGCCCATAATCTTTACAGACATTTGATTTTCCTCTCTCCGACTATCTACCTTAGGATAAACAGGTTGCCAAAATCAAAATACGGGATACCAATTAGAATGGGAAACCACGTTTTTGAAACGTTTTGCAAATACTGTATCAGTAAAATAGATTTAAGTTCGAATATTTGGTCCATACTGAAGTTATATACGAGCGTCGTCGTTTCTATTTCTATCCGCGGCAGCGCTGGGGATCGCAGTTCCGAGCATGCGCGGCAGTTACTCTGACTCAAGGAGAAGACATGTACGCCATTTTCAGATCGCTGCTGCCGATCTGTACTTTGTAGTGTTTCTTCATAATGTCAGCCGTTATTGAAAATGTCGCCGCGTGTGAAATCAGATCTGTGATTCGTTTTCATAATACAAAGCAAGTTAAAACAAAGGAAATTCATCGGCAAATCTGCGAGGTTTACGGACAAAATGTCCGACTTCATTCGGCGAAAGTGATCAAACAACTCTTACGGTAATTTCAATGGGACGTGTTTCATCATCCTCCGTACAGCCCGGACCTCGTCCATAGCGACTTTCCTCTCTTCTTACACCTAAAAATCTATCCTTGGTGGTCAACACTTCAACGATGATGACGTTTCTTTTATACAACAAAACGGAACTTAATTTGTGGACGTCCCTCGTACATCACCAAACCTTTTAGTTAACACTGGCACTTAAGAAATACATTGCTGTTCTTAATGCCATAATTATTTTATTGCTGTCACGTGCAAACACAACATGACAATTTTATGTAAAGACATCTTTCGTACGTGCTGACAGCTACCATTGTATAGGTACATAGATTACTTATTTCTTACTCTCTCAACTATATTTTTCAAATGAATGCACATCATTCAGAAGTATGATAATTTGTTGAAATCAACACATAAAGTATCCTAAGCAGGATGATGATTTTTGTAAATCTAAGGGACTTAACTACAGTGGTCAATAGTCCCTATGCTTACAAACTATTTACACTAATGTAAACGAAGGCTTCCGCGGCCGTTGCCATTGTTTATAAAACTCTTCTGGGTGTTGCCGGCCGCGGTGGCCGAGGTGACTGAGGCGCTCCAGTCACGGTCAGCACGGCCACTACGGTCGGGGGTTCGAATCCCCCCTCGGGCATGGATATTTGTGCCGTCCTAGTTCGTAAGTAGTTCATATGTAGTTTGTAAGTTTAGGGACTGATGACCCCGTAGTTAAGTCCCATAAGCTTAACAAACATTTGAACATCTTCTGGGTGTTGGACCGCATCGTCAATATATCAAATACTTCACCGACGTTTCGACCACTATTGCAAGCGGCCATCTTTTGGGTGTTACGTAACACCTAGAAGATGGCCGCTTGCAATAGTGGTCGAAACGTCGGTGAAGTATTTGATGTATTGACGATGCGGTCCAACACCCAGAAGAGTTTTATATACTACTTACACTAACTTAAATTAACATATGCTAAGGAAACACAGCCACCATGCCCGAGGGAGGACTCGAATCCCCGATGGCCGGCCGCGGTGGCCGAGGGGACTGAGGCGCTCCAGTCACGGTCTGCACGGCCACTGCGGTCGGGGTTTCGAATCCCCCCTGGGGAATGGATATTTGTGCCGTCCTTAGTCTTAGCTAGTTCATAAGTAGTTTGTAAGCTTAGGGACTGATGACCCCGAAGTTAAGTCCCATAAGATCTACAAACATTTGAATATTTTTTGAATACCCGATGGCGAACGGCCGCACGCACCGCAGCTGAGCGCCTTAGTGCGCCCGGCTGTTTTGCCACGGCTCCTAAGCAGGAGATAAACAATTTACACGTGTTCCTGCGTGCTATCTCTTTTTCTGTCTAACCTTGTTACTGTTTAGCCAAGATCGCTTTTTTGTGTACCACAATTACCGGTTTCCTCACTTTGTATTGCTGCTACCCCGGGCCTCGACAGCCTCAGTCCGCCACTGCTATGGGTGCATGTACCGGTACAGTAATTGCAATGGCTAGACATTTGGAAGACTCCCAACATTGGTGATACTTGCATCTGCAGTGGTAATATCTTCTCTAAAAATTACAAGAGATGCACCTGTGGCTGGTAACGAGTCTGTGCACTGTTTCCACGTTTGCTAGTACTCTGTCGCATCTACAGTAAACAATAACATTCAAAGTACTTTCTCTTTATATAACTATATGTAACTATATTTCGTCTAAATATTGTGTATCTACATAAAATATGTAGTGGATTAAACACAGGCTCGTTACGTACTTTTGCCTTCTGCACTGCATAACTGGTGCGGATGCCATTAATTTTCTGTTTTACGTCGTCTGCCGTGCAACCAGTCCTCATTTAATCGCTCCTCCCAATAGTCTTGTATCTTTCGGCTCGATAAAGAAGGTTTTTATAATCAGTCTCATACAACTGTATTAATTTTATTGTTGCATCGACACACCATACGAATTTCGCGGTCATATTTTAAAACTTTAGTCAGTACGTCTAAAATTGCTATTGCAATGCTAGCGCTTCAAGCGGTCACATTGTTAACCCCAGTTAACTTAAGACGAACGCTTTCTTTCATCAAATCTATCGCGAGCAGCTAAATTTGATCAAAGAGTCTTTGACGAAAGTTCCATATTACACTGCCCAAGTTTCTTCGACGAAGAAAAGAAAATTTGATAGTGTAATATCGGTTTGATTAGGAGTAGCAATGTCCACATAAAATTACCCATTTCGATTTTTAGGATTTTACATCTGTTCCTTTCGATTTTGCCTATCTCCCTCCCCCCCCCCCCCCCGCCCCAAACCAGCCCTATTTTAAAGCAAACAAAATAAAACGTAATTCAAATGAGTTAAACCATTTCTAAGTTTTAGTGAGACACACACATCATTGATTTTTATATAAAGAGATAAGAAAACACCTTCGTTCTCTCTTGTCTGAGATCAGCCCCCTCCAGAACAAAATTCTGGATTCACCCCTTACGTCTACGTATTTCAGCTCCGTGCTTCTGCTCCCGTCCTAGTCGTTGTTTTCATTACATTCACTGGTAGAGTGTACCTGTTGTACAAGACTATGAGTATTGTATTCCCAGTAACTGAATCGTGACGTACTTAATGGGTTTAAGTCCACTTTGACATTCTTTCTTATTACTATACTGTTAGATTTTTGACACATCAATACATACATTATTGTGAAAGACATTTCACTTCTCCAATCCTTGACCTAATGCCAGTGCTTCAACCTTTTCATGTAGTTTTACTTAGTTCTTTTAACACTGAATATTTATATGTATATGGAATTCCAGTATTCTTCGGATCTGAAGTTGTGTTTTAACTTCAGCTTACATACGCCGTTTTTTATGTCATACATTTAATCTTGTATGGCCTAATAATGTAAATGTGGTAGCTTTTCCTAACACTTCAGCATATTCGGAAAGCAATGTCTTCACGAAAACAAAATAGTAGCAGATATTGAGGAAGTATTGTCATATATTCTACACAGAAGATAACAAGATATCATCTACCAATTTTTTTAATCTATTTTTTTACTGAAACAACATGGCAGTAGCAAATGATGTTAGTGAAGAAAAACTTTACAAGAACATCAAATCATTGATTAGGCCTACTTGTAAGACGTAAAAACCAAGGTTTATAATATTTTTATTACTTGCTCTGATGTTCTAAATATATAGAAAGATATTATTTTTGGAACATTGCCTGATGCTCCCCAAATTTTAGAGATCAAAATATATTACTCTACTAACAGTTAAAAAGTTTGTTTCTACCTTAAATAACAATACGAAAAAGAATAAGCAATAGGCATACTATCGTGGAAACTTTTGTGAATTAAAAGTTAGGACTCACGTCCCTGCCCTCCAAATACGCAAAAAACGTAACTAAATTGTTTCTAAATTGAAAGCTGTTGTAATAAAAAGTCCAACGATAATAGCGACAGCAATTACATAAGTTTTAATTGAAATAATTAAAATCTTACAACTGAATCAGAAGGCCAACTTTTTGAAAGTAAAGACAACAAGCCATGATTCGATTGTTACACATGCGTGAATCCAAGGGACTAGACGTGGAAATATAGTGAGGCGAAATACAGTGGTCTTCAAACTCCCGTAAATACATTTCAATCAACGCGTTTACTACATACTTCACACCTAGTTTTAGGACAAACTACAGGCGCGAAATCTAAGATAAAAAGGGCAAAAGCTTCCGTCGATTGCACGCAACATTAAACACGGGAAAATTATTATGCTCGTGGCTCGTGACGCCTTGTTGGGTAATTTTCTAGACAGGTAAAGGTGCACATCTGCAGGTTGACCGTGCCTCTATCAACCCAAATCCGTCACCGTTTCTACGTCCACTAAAGGGGAAAGGAAAACAGAAAAACCAACTTTTCGAACGTTGACGGAGACGACTGAAGGAAAAGCATTCGTCTCATTGACAGCCTCACACGGCGTAATCTTCAGAGTATCTTGTAGTTAGGGTAACCAAACCTTATATTAGTCATTATTATTGCAGAAATTCTGCAGAAATTTCCATAAAATGCTTTTTTTGGGGAAAAAAATGAACTTTAGTGTAGCATTCGCAAAGGCTTATTTATTAGGAAACACAACCGATTTTACGCCATTTAAGTGCATGTACAGGTGAATAGCGTTTACTTTCATAGGACTAAAGAAAGCTGCGATGTCCCACCTTTCGAGTTCTAAACCCTTTGAAAAGATTGAACGTCAGACAGTATTTTGTCAGTTGATTATCGTAGCGTTTCTTTTTGTATACGTCAACTGAACTAAGCTCTTGAGGAAGCCTGAAGACGATGTTTATTCAACTTATCGTGAAGAAAATTTGGAGAACTAATTCGCGCCGCGGCGGAAATGCCGTAAGCATTTTGGCTAGAAATAAAGACAGGTATGCACTTGCTGTACAGGAACGTAACATGCTGCCGTGCGCATTGAGGCGTTATGCTGCGATGCGAGAGGCCGTTTCCTGTCGGGGGTTCGAACCCTCCTCGGGCATGGATGTTTGTGCTGTCTTTAGTATAAGTTAGTTGGTAATTAGTTTGTAAGTTTACGGACTGATGACCCCACAGCTAAGTTCCATAAGCTTTACAAAAAAATAATTCGCTAACTCTGTCGACTATGACAGCTATTCAAATGTGGTAGAATACAAGTTTGCAACCGGAAAGCAGCACGATACGCAAATATGTTCTGTTCAAGGTCAACGAAGAAAAAGAGGAGAACTAGATTCTTGACTTATCTGGGCCGGGCGGAATGGCCGCGTGTTCTAAGGCGCCATGCTACTGACTGGGCGGCCGTTCCCACCGGAGGTTCAAGTCGTTCTTCGTGTGCGTGTGTGTGTGTGTGTGTGTGTGTGTGTGTGTGTGTGTTTGTGTGTGTGTGTGTGTAACGTAACATAACAAATAAACGATTTTCCTAGTGGGACACAGTTGAGATCATGGAGATGTCATAGGAGGAATTAACTATCGTATCGACGAGTTTGTCGAAGCACACACAACACGTTTCCGGATCTGCGTTTACTAAATCCGTTCACAAGTGGGAATTGAGTTCGGCGACAGGACCTTCGCCGGCACACATTTTGCCGTGCTTTAACTTCATTCTAAACAACTTGCTCACAGAAGGACTCAACGTAAGGAAAAGTGTCGGTTTTATGTGTTAGCGGTTCATGGCAAAGACTTCTTTACGAATCCGAAACAATTCGAGCGTTTCAGGGCACAGAAATTAATTCAACGCTGAAGTTGGAAATTTGTGCTGAAACGGGATTCGAAGGCGGATTTTCCGATCCGGGCCTGCAGTTGCCTTAACCAATTAGGCTATTCAAGCACGCTTCTTCCAACACAAATTGTCAACTTGTAGCCCACTACGATTATAGTGCCCCCTACCCATTAGTTCCGCTTGCTCGCAGCCTATATTGCATTCCCGCAAGGGATTGAGCGTAGTAATGCGTCCTCATTGAATTTGTCTACTGCTTGTTGGGGGCACATTTATAATTATTAATATGGTGTTTGTTCTTTCCGGACATGTCGGCCGCTGGCCCGAATAGAGAAATACGGGCTCGAATCCCGGTCCAACACAAATTTTCAACTTCGCCGTTGAATTTATTTAAGTGCCCTTAAACGGTCTAAATGCTTCAGTATGTCGAATTAGTAAAATACGGCCGTTAATGTCAACCAATGGTGTTTATTCTATCGGAGATGTCCGGAAATAACAGACACCATTGTAATGAACGTACATATATCTTTCTTACGCCACATCCAGTAATGTATCTATTCGGAATATATTTCATTAATAACAGACTTCGTTCTACATACTTTCGAGGAAGTCCCTGTTCTCAACGACAGCTCGTGTGATAGTATTACTATCATGTATTGCATCGAAAGCAACATATAGACCTTTGGCCAGTCGAAAACGCATATTCTTCATAATCATGTACAGGTTATGTCTATCACGTCTTCGTGTCTCATTCCAGGCCATCGTAAACGGAGTGTTGGTTTCGACGCTAAACCTACGGGATTCAGCAAGCAGATACTTGGAAAACCACGAAACGAAACTTCATACAAACGTGGACTCTTTTAAGTAGGCCGCGATAGTACCGGTTTCCGGTCACTTTTTTCTACACTTCCAAGTCACAATTGGCCACAATCACATTACATATAAGTGGATTAGGAACATAAAAATAAACGCATGGCGACACACAAAAATTTTTGCTCCATCAGCAAGTGAAAAATTGGCACCACCTCTTGAAATATACGTCCTCGTTTGCAAGCATACGACTGATGGTGGTGTAGACAGGAATTTCGTAGACAACCTTTTCATCAAGCTAGCAAAAAGGAAAAAATATTAACAATCATGACAGAATTAATGCTAGATTAAATTAAATAAAGACGTTTACGAAAATTTTTGCTCAGCTGCACAACATTTTTTGGATCTCACAGTTCGTTATGCAATGGGCTTGTTATTAACTATCGCGTACGCAACCAAAATAAGTATCATTCTGCGACTTATTGGAAACGTACAGTGTCTGATGGGGCAGTCCTCCACCAAGTAGAAACAGTGCCAGAGCAACATTAAAACTGTGGGGAGTAAAATTACTGTCATCAACCATCGAAGCCCATTACGGGCAGCCGAAGTACGCAAGAAACCTTCACGCTCCATCATTCAAGTATCCTTTCATACAGAAGCACTTCAACTCGCGTCAGATCTTACAGAGAGGCAAAGAATGTCCACTCCTTATGAATGAATCAATACTTCTGGGAATCTAACATTCATATTCTCTTACTAACAAAGTCCGTATGTCGCTCGCTCCGCACAGGAAAATGTCCGCGATCGATCCTAGCAGGAAAGTCAGCACGCACGTGACCCTTCCTCCTGGACAGAATCCGTCCTACGTTTACTTCTGTAGACGAATCCCCGTAGCCCAGCCAGTCATTTGCAGCTGATAATGCATTCATAATATTTTCTGGTGTTTCCATTTCCCCTATTACATGCCTCTCTGCTTTTCGGTGGGAAACGTTCGTCGGCGTTTCCTGTGGGACGACCAACTTGTGACCAACTTGCGATCAACTTGGATGTCATTTCGCCTGGTCTGACTACCGTCCACCAAAAAGGCGCTCCCACGAGGTACGCTATTTCGCCAAATTTCTTCTCAACCCACCAGAGGACAGGTGGACACCATCACCTCCTGGGTGCCTCAATGCGCTGGAGAATATCTGATGATATATATATAAACACAGTCATATATACATATAAGATTTCTTTGACGTTGCCAGATAAGTCAAGATGTTTAAAAGTTTTTAAACCTATTGGACCTAACTGCTATGGTCATCAGTCCCTAGAATTACGAACTACGTAAACTAACTTACACTAAGGAAAACACACACACACACACACACACACACGCACACGAAGAACGACTTGAACCTCCGGTGGGAACGGCCGCCTAGTCAGTAGCATGGCGCCTTAGAACACGCGGCCATTCCGCCCGGCCCAGATGAGTCAAGAATCTAGTTCTCCTCTTTTTCTTCGTTGACCTTGAACAGAACATATTTGCGTATCGTGGTGCTTTCCGGTTGCCAACTTGTATTCTACCACATTTGAATAGCTGTCATAGTCGACAGAGTTAGCGAATTATTTTTTTGTAAAGCTTATGGAACTTAGCTGTGGGGTCATCAGTCCGTAAACTTACAAACTAATTACCAACTAACTTATACTAAAGACAGCACAAACATCCATGCCCGAGGAGGGTTCGAAGCCCCCACAGGAAACGGCCTCTCGCATCGCAGCATAACGCCTCAATGCGCACGGCAGCATGTTACGTTCCTGTACAGCAAGTGCATACCTGTCTTTATTTCTAGCCAAAATGCTTACGGCAGTGGAAACACATACGATGGTTCCATTCACGTGTAGTCTTAAAGCGATATTTTTCAATCATACTATTACTGTTAGTTATACTTTTCATTGCTCACTCTCATGCAGAACTAGGAAACTTTTGTCGTCTGTTCTCAGGAGAAAACCAACAGCATCCTGAGAAACATTAATATCAGTAACACTAGAATGAAACTTTCACACTGTGCGCTGATATGAAACTTCTGGCAGATTAAAATTGTGTGCCGGAACCGGGACTCGATCCTGGGACCTTTGCCCTTCGCGGGCAAGCGCACCACCGACTGTGCTATCCCGTCACGATTCACGATGCCCCCTCACAACTTTACTTCCGCCAGTACCTCGCCATAAGTTTCATATCAGCGCACACTCCGCTGCAGAGTGAAAGTTTCATTCTGGAAACATCCCTTAGGCTGTGGCTAAGCCATGTCTCCACCATATCCTTTCTTCCAGGAGTGCTAGTCTTGCATGGTTCGCAGGAGAGCTTCTGTGAAGTTTGGAAAGTAGGAGGCGAGGTACTGGCGGAAGTAAAGTTGTGAGGCGTCATCGTGAGTCGTGTCGGGATAGCACAGTCGGTGGTGCGCTTGCCCAGGTCCCAGGTTCGAGTCCCGGTTCCGGCACACAATTTTAATCTGCCAGGAAGTTTCATCAGTAACACTATTTATCGCTTTTTGTGGGAGTCTTCAAAGTGAATTGATGGACAATTGGAGTACAAACAGTTATTGTATTTTTTAAAGCAGACTCCACTGAAAAGGAAATAGGAATAAAGCTCATATCACACTGGAAATGTCACGGTCGAAGGTTCTTTCGTGAATTTGTTGTCTCGTTATACTGTCTGCCCAGAGACTCTGGACCCAGTACTTTCTCGTACGAAATTTTGATGACGAAGTCATTCGAAATTACTTTTTAATGGTAGTATTTGTACGGATTCATAGTCATACCATAGGAATTTCAGTTTTTGTTTGGACTGAAAAATCGGAGAAGTCTGCATTACAGCTTAGATTTTCGTCACTGGCATTCCCCGAATTCACGGTATCCTTTCTTCGCCGCCAGTAAGTAAATACTTAGCAGTTCAATTCATGCTGCAGTGTGGTGCGCAAAGTGTTGCTGGTGCTTCTGTAGAACATTTGACCCATTTCTATGTTTGGCGGGTGACTACTCGACAGTCCCACCATGCCCGCCTGCCACGCGAAACGCGCTCAATAATTTAAAGGAGACTACCTCCCTAGCTAGGCAGTAGCTCTACCGTCGCCGAGGCGGGCGTAGCCCGAAACTCGCATAACGTTTGCTGATACCGGCAGGACACGACATTCTGAGCCCCAAATACAGTTTTCTCTTTCAGTATTGTCATATTATTAAATTCGCTTTTGTTTGCCTTGTTGGCATTGTTCATCTTTCCATTTCGTTGTAAAGGATATTTATTATATACATCTTGTTATTAAGTTTTTTTAGGCCAAGATCACAATGTTTAAATACTATTTATTGAGATTGCCGGTTTGAATGATATAAATCGTCATCTCTGGATTTGCACAATTTCCCGCCTTTAAAGACCTTACACAACAACGAATCCTGCATTAATCCTCTTCTTTATCTAAAATTGATAAAAATGTCTTGTCATATTACAATTTTTTGGCACCAACATGTTATACCAATTCGTTTGGAGTCTTAAATAGAAAATGTTTTGTTTATATAACTGTCCGACTCATACAGGTGTAGAAGCAAAAAGTATTTTGAAAATTTGTCATTGTTGCTATGAAATTGTCTTGTATGTTCTGTTTCTCGAGATATAATGTTAATGTTTCCTTCTTTTAGTACTGTTAATTTACATATTTCATTTATTTACATTGCAACTGCACCATCAAAGATAATAATTTCTTTTCTGCGTGTAACACCTCTCCCGGTCTGTTGACAATCACTTTCCTTGACTAAACCTCAGTAAATGTCCGATGATAGCCTAACAAGCCGAAAAATCGATTCACATAGTAAATGAACCCGTAGAACAAACACAAAATTGTGTTTTTAATTTTCATAATGACTGTTCTACCAAGAACCGACGGAAGAATCAGTTAACATGAAAACATATTTTATTTCAGACTCCAGCGGAAATAGTATATCATGTTGGTGCCAAGAAATTTTTATCATACGACTACAACATTCTTATCAGTTTTGCATAATCGAGAGAGATTGCTTGTTTCTACAAGGTCTACAAAGTGTATAGGCTACACGAGATAAACAGTACTTTTAAAAACTTTGTAATATTGCCTTGATGATTTTAAAAACAAGGTGCATATAATTAAAAAAACTGTAAGAATACCCTCCAGTAGACAAAGCATGTCATTATTGTCTACTGTACAAAGCTACTTGCAACGATTCTTGAAGTTTAATTTGTTAGTCATTCTGCGGGCGACCTAGCCCATTTATAAAAACATATATATATATATATATATATATATATATATATATATATATATATATATATATATATATATCGCTTTCTTGTTCGTTTTCACGAAATACAATAAAACGAACACGCTGAGGATCGCCGTCACTGCCATGATACTTGAACTTAAACGCGCTACTATCTGAATGGCTAAATTCAATTAAATATCCAACGGCGTGATGCTGACCATTATTTCTCAGCACAACCTGAGACGCAACACTGTTTGTGACCAGCCTGTACGGTATTTTCTTTAATTATAAAATACCGCAATACAAGCATATTCACTTTTTTAATGAAGGAATAGAGATCATTTAACATCACGTCGACAACGTATTCAGATGCGAAGCAAAAGCTCGGATTGTTTTCAAAAGGATGCGGAAAGAAATCGCCTGCGCTCTTTCAAAGGACCCATCCCAGTATTTACGTCGTGCGATTTAGAGAAATCACGGAAAAACTAAATCTAGATGGTCGGTGGTGGATTCGAACCGCTGCTTCCTGAATGCATATCAAGTGTGCTAATCACTTGCTTAAAGAATGCATCCTTCATTCACATTTCAATAAGTTCGCCTACAATCTCAAGAGTTCAGGTTAGTTTTAATAATAAGGTTATCTAAGAAATATATAATTTAAAAGAAACAGAACTGATCCATGACTTACTCTTATGTTTGTTGTGTACAACAATAAACCTATTAATAGTAGCTGATTCAGAGTTATGTCTGTGTACTGTTACGTCGCTAGACTAATTAAGTTACAACATTCATGAGATATTTCTTTTATCTCGCTGTTTAGTAACTGGGAACCAGCCACTACTTCGCTAGGTGCACGATTTATTAACACTTGAAAGTTTCTAATCTAACCCCTAAGCAGGAATCCACAACTGTAACGTGATGGTAGTGGAAATAGTGTTCTGGAGGCTTCCCGCAACCGATTTTAAAACGTCATGTTTGACACTGCAGGAGTTGGTTGATTGTTGGTTATTATTGTCCAGTGAGGTGCAGGTGTGTGTGTGTGTGTGTGTGTGTGTGTAGATATGCGTGGGGAGAAAGGTCTGTATGTGTGTGGGAATGCGCATATGTGTGTGGGAATGCGTATAGGTTTCTTGGTTTGAAAAAATATTTATTTCGCAACTAAGGAAACAATAAACTCATCCATCTGGAGACTTTCTCGGACCTCCGTGTATATCTATATGTAAATTGGAGGGAAACTGTGAGTTGGTCAGCAAAACTCTGTTCAGGTTGTTGCCCAACTATTTTACATTATTTTGTAGCGACTCCGTATGTAGGCAAATTCTTTCTGAAATGAAAAGACCACGATGTCTCCTCCCTTAAAATTATGAACGCTGGTTAGGAAAAAGTAAACTGTCAGGAATCCAACATATCTCCGGATATAGCGTCCTTGCCTATCGCATGTAGACGCCCTTTGTAATGGAAGCGATTAATTTTAAACTTACTGCAGTATAGCAGATAGCGATGCCACCAAAGATTGCTACACCTCTATAGATATCAATAGTCGGCCATATTTCCGCAGCCCGAGTTCCTACAAACACTATCACGTATGACAAACCTGGTTCCCTATAGCAGGGATTGCGAATAGTGGCATGGCAACAATTTTAAGAATTTACGAACCCAACTAAAATGTTGATTTGTTCGTCTACATTTGAAAACATAGTACCATAGTTCATCGTCACGAGATGTGAGTGTCGCTTTAATGCCACCTGTTCCGCGTGATGGATAGATTTCGTTGGAATGATGAAGCATACAGAATTGGGCGCGCGCGGGCTGCGGAGTGTAGGGGGTCGCGAAACGAACTACATTTCAGTCGTGACGGCTTGGACCCTTTTTACGGCGAATGCTGTGGGCAGTGCTTGTAGGTAGAAGTTGCCATTGTTGGAACCGACGTCAGGCATGGATCTTCGTGTTGTCTGTGGCGTCGCAAGTTTGAACGCGCGCGCGCCACAGACACCGTCGATGGAGTCGTCATATAGAGGCGCCACATGATAGACAAGTGGAGCAGCTGCGCCCTCTAAAGGAAGTGGAGAAACGTTGGGCAGTGCCGCGGAGTAGTTCACTTCTGGCAGGAGACTCCGACTAGTGACTTGTGTTAGTGCGCCTGTGTTGGAGACTGATCCTAGAATTGTATTACGTTAGGTTAAAGTGGCACCTTGCCGCCGATGACAGTGTTAATACCAAGTTGTTTGTCCAATAAATTATCATCTATTATAAATGCTCTTGAGGTTGTAGAGTTCCAATCGGCCCTACTCCCACGTCCTCGGCCCCAGACAGTTGCTCCGTTACGAGAGCGAGTCCGTAACTGCAGATGGCAAAGCGGAGGAAAACAACATCGTCTTTAGTATAAGGTAGTTCATAAGTAGTTTGTAAGTTCAGGGACTGATAATCCCGCAGTTGAGTCTCTTAAGCTAAACAAACATTTAAACATTTTGAACCTACAACCTTGGGTCTGAAATGGATAGTTGTGGCTGGGTGCTGTTTCGATTAAAAACATCATAATACCACTGCCACGATTCTCGCAATGTTAGTTTTTGACAAACTAATTCTGTCAGATACTGCAAAGGACCTGGAAGAGCAATTGAACGGAATGGACAGTGTGCTGAAAGGTGCATATAAGATGAACATTAACAAGAGCAAAACTAGGGTAATGGAGTGCAGTCTACGAAAATCAGGTGATGCTGAAGGAATTAGATTGGGAAACGAAGCAATAAAGGAAGTAGATGAGTTTTGTTACTTGGGCAGTAAAATAACAAATGATGGTCGTAGTACAGAGGATATAAAATGCAGAATGGCAATGGGTAGAAAAGCGTTATTGAAAAAGTGAAATTTGTTAACATCGATTATTGATTTAAGGATAAGGAAGTCCTTTCTGAAGGCATTTGTATGGAGTGTTGCGTTGTATGGTAGTGAGACATGGACGTTAAACAGTGCGGACAGGAAGAGGATTGAGGCTTTTGAAATATGGTGCTACAGAAGAATGCTGAAGATTAGGTGGGTGGATCGCGTAACTAATGAGGAGGTACTGAACAGAATTGGGGAAAACAGAAATTTCTGGCATACCTTAACTAAAAGAAGGGATAGATTGGTAGGACACATTCTTAGACAGCAAGGAATTGTGAATTTAGCGTTGGAGGGAAGTGTTTGGGGAAAAAATCGCAGAGGAAGACCAAGAGATGGATACAGTAAGCAGATTCAGACAGATATAGGTTGCCGTTCTTATGTGGAGTTGAAGAGGCTTGCTCAGGATAGGGTATTGTGGAGAGCTGCATCAAACCAGTCTCCGGACTGAAGACCACAACACACAGCGGGAGTGATTATGCTCCATGATAACGTGCGTCCACACGTCTCCAGCGTCGCACAAAGTATTCTGGCCACATTCATGTGGGAGCAGCTTCATCATACGACCTACTTCCCTGACATGTCGCCCTGTGACTTCCATCTCTTTGGTCCGCTAAAGAAGCATCTCGGGCGACGAAGTTAAGGACAGAGTCACTGACTGCTACAGGAAGTCTGGGTACGGGGAATATTTTGGCTCGTTAAACAGATAGTTTAGCTCACGCCTCTGTGATCAGACCTACTTTTGAATAAATACTTCAATTATAGCCACAGTATCGCTTCGTACCTTCTCATTTGAACACCCCCACATTTTCCATTATTTCGTCGAAACTGCGCAAGCAGACAAATCCGTTTTGCACAGAAAGGAGAGGACAAAAGGGTAACAACTGTTTCCGGTGGGTATTTTCAAAAAGCGAGCGCAAAAATGATGATTTCTGGCGCGGTGCATTCGCACGGACCTGCGCAGGGCGTGAATGGGGCGTCAGCGGAGCGCACGCGGCCATTCAGTAATCGCGGTGCTCGCGAGCTGAAGTTGCGCGGCGCGCCCGCCAGCCGGCGCTGTCGGTCGCCGCTCACGAGCGGGTAATGCTGTAATTGGGTCGCGGCCAGGTGTGGGGGCCCGGCGGCAGGTGTCGCGCCGGTCGCGCTCTAGGCTAGACGAGGAGCGCTGAATGGCGGCGGCGGCGGCGGCGGCGGGATCAATGAGCGCCCCTCCGCGCCGCGCTGCGTCACAGTCACGTGCTCACCTCCCCCCCACCAGACACGCCGCGCGGAATATGGGCCGCCGTGGCGGAGGCCGAGCCGACCTTGTCGCAGCGCGTTCTGCCCGCATTGCCGACAGTTTACCTGCCACCAAGTCCCATATTTTGTCTGACAAGGAGAGGACGCCTACTCGTCATCGCCGAATTCGTCCAAAATTTACGGTACATGTAGGACGCGGTGAGACACGAAAGTGCCCCAAGTGGACACTCTAGATGGCCAAGCGTTTAGGAAATAAAAGGAAGTTTGATACGGATCTAACACCATATGCATATTATCAATTGTCCATGTGATGACAATGTAATAATCCCCATTCCAGAGAAATCAGGCGCAGACAGGTGTGAAAATTACAGAACCATCAGTTTGATAAGTCATGGTTGCAAAATGTTAACACGAATTATCTACAGGAGAACGGAAAAGTTGGTACAAGCTGACCTCGGGGAAGATCAGTTTGGATTCAGGAGGAACGTAGGAACCCGGGAGGCAATACTCACTTTACGTCTTATCTTAGAAGATAGATTAAGGAAAGGCAAACCTACATTTCTAGCTTTTGTAGATTTGGAGAAAGTACATGTACTCTTTTAGTATATAAAAATATCGTGAAAATTACGACAGGTATGTAACCATACAATTGTAATATAAGCAGTCTCTTGGCAATCATGTATATAGATCAGTTGTTCAACTTTGTGTAATAGGTCTGAAGATGGCGTCGAGTACGCCGAAACCGGTCATATAATAAATGAAAAATGCTTTCTTGGCTGCATAATCATTATTAAACAATTACAGATCGCCCCACTTAACTATGAGTTCCTTATATAAAAAAGGAAGTTTGATGACATAAAAGTTTTCTGGGTATTGAACCGCGTCATGATGTAAGGCTATTACTTAAATAACCGACGTTTCGGCCAACGTTACAATGGCCTTCATCCGGGTATGCTGTTGTGAGCTGGTTGTTACTACACTTTATATTACTTTCAATTTAGATATTACGTCATAATTTTTAAAAATAAGCGATGTTATTGGTGAATTTTTGGCGGAAGAATGGAACTTTATTTTGATAGGATGCCGAGGTGGAAGGGGTGGGGGTTAGCCGTAGCTTCTTGCATAGCGAGACATGATTGGTGTTCATCGACGGATGGTGTGACGGCTTCCGTTTCTCTCCTGCTGGCCGTGGGCCGCGCGGCGGCAGTTGCTTACTAGTGACAAAAACGTTTCCAAACTACCAATCCATCGCAACAGGTTTATTTCCCAGTTCGCGCAGTGTTATGGCAAGTTGTGTATATGATCAGAGATACGGCAAAGTTATTTTATACAGTGAAGAACTGTGGAAATTTGGAAGCAGTGTTACTCCACTTTGGAACCTAAATGAAAAACATGAACCATCACAGTGGGATTTACATGTGGCCAGGAGGAGAATTTGACTATCAGCGTATTCTCCCTACATTTATCAGTAAATTTAAATCATCTGTACCATGGACAGATCGAGTTGATACAGTGTTAAAATGGTTTATGAATCCTGTCAGTCCTGCAAACATGGTGTTTTTATACTATGAAGAGCCTGACAATCACTCACATTTATTTGATCCTGATTCACTGGAAATGCTAAAGAATATTGCAAGGTGCGATAATATTAATAAATATTTGTTTGAACAGCTTGCTATTTCTGGTTTAAGTAGTGAGCTTAATGTATTCCTTTTGAGTGATCATGGCATGGACAGTATATCAACAGACAGAATTATCAACCTGACACATTATGTTATATTTTGTTATCTAGCAGCCAGCACTGCATGTAGTTCCCAAAAAAGGTGAATTTGAAAGTGTATCAGTGCTCTGAAAGCTGCTTCAGTAATAGGAAAATTTACTGTTGACAAGAGAGAGGAATTACTAGAAAGATGGAATTACAGAAATAAAAGAACCCTACCTCTGTTACTGCTTGCAGATGAAGGTTTTGCCTTTGATGACTTGTACGTGCCTGGCAGCCAGAAAAGTAATGGCTGAAGGACATTTCAGGTTCATGGATGTGACAATAAACTCAAGACAGTTCATTCTTTCTTCATTGCTGTAGGCCCTCAACTAAAGAAAAATTATACAGCTTCGCCATTTGATTCTGTTGGCTTATATTCATTATTCTGCAAGATTTTAGGGCTTTACTGCCCACCAGCAAATGATTCTCTTTCAAATGTTTATGTTCGCCGATGATGCTAAGATAATACAGTTAAAATGGATAACCATGCGACAAGCCCAGAAATTAGAAGAGTGTAACAGCGTCTATACATTATTAAGGGAAGCTTCAAAAGGATGGATGAGAAAAACACGAGTATGTCATCAAGTTGGTATCCAACATTTGATTCAAAGTGAAGAGGAATAATTTTATGCACTCTGTGAGAAAGACTTATGAATTAATGTACATCGATATGCTGTTGCTTCAAAAATCTATTTTTACAATAAAGACACTCACAACAAAAAAAGAAAAAAAAAGAGCGGTAAAAGATCGTATTCGTATTTAGAAGGTCGCGGGTTCAACTCCAACCGGTCACAATTCTTTTTCTGCTCCTTGGCAATGCGTTCACCTACATATTGTTCCCGTAGGGATCGTGAGGACAAGATTAGATTAATTACAGCACGGATGGAGGCATTTAAACGATCATTCTTCCCACGCTCAATACGTGAATGGAATGGGAAAAAACTCTAAACAGGTACAGTGAGACGTACCCTCTGCCGTGCACTTCACATTGGTTTGCAGAGTATTGATGTAGATGCAGACTGACGTCACAATTTTTTTTGTGGGTACACCATATCTCCCGTATTACTTGTCCAAAATTAATGATTGACGTATCATTTTCAAGGTTTCGTTCTTCAGTAATGACGAAAAGTACACAGATGGTTCTAGGTTATTGTTATCACAACAAAAAGGAAAAAAAGACTGTCTGGAAAAAATTGTACTGTTCGTTCAATCTGATACCCGCCGATCGATCGAAGAATTGGACCTGAATTTACAGTTGCTCCCATCACAAACCGCGCCAAGTATCAACATAGTTTGCGCGGTCGATATACAACCAATGTAGAAGGTGCCATCTATTGACAACCTTTTTAACTAACATAAACTACAGCTCTTGCAAAGACCTTCTTTGATGCAAACATAGTTTATCACATGCTTTCTGTTACACACGCCAAAGTAACGACGAAAAATACACAAATAATTTAATGTAACCAGTAAGCACGGCAGTCTTGCAGTTGTTTAGATTCTTTACGTAAGCGTAGTTTATCGCAATATTTCTGTTTCACACGACGATGCACAACAGCAGTTGGAATTGTTCACTCTGTTCAAGCAAGCGTTGTGTACTGCGCGAATGAACTGAATTACCTCAACGTTCATCATAATAGGTAGGTACCAGTTACTATTATAACTTATAATAGTTTATTTAACTTTTAATTAATACTGATTACTTTTAATGGACACAGGAGCTACGATGATTTTAAATTTCATAGAGTAGCTATGTGTAGGACTGGGCTTGAACATGACTGAAACTGAACAGTTCATGTCACAGTTCGTGATATCACAAGACTTTTGAAAATAAACTAGTTTTCAAAAAAAAAAAAAAAAAAAAAAAAAAAAAAAAAAAAAAAAAAACATTTTTATATGTTTCATAATCAATCATATTGTATTTAATAATATTTACAATGAAAGTAATATCTGTTCTACTATACAAAGTTTATTAGCTTTAATACATATGTAGTTGTATCTGTCTTTTCTCCATTACTGTCTTACCTATCTGTGGCTGATCAGGACAGATTGCGGATTATTTGCTCAGGCCAACTAGTTAATTTGTATAAACATAAAAAAAAATAGGCCATTGGATGAAATTCAAAAATTTAAAAAGGGACTGTACTGAACGCATACTTGGGGACGTCGGGTATGTAAATCGATACTTCCATTCTATTGCAATTTATCAATTATATGTACCGGGGTGATAGACATCGAAGAAACAAGGGAAGCATCTTGCGCACGTTATGAACGCCGTCCTTTTACAGTTACATATACACTCCTGGCCATTAAAATTGCTACACCATGAAGATGACGTGCTACAGACGCGAAATTTAACCGACAGAAAGAAGATGCCGTGATATGCAAATGATTAGCTTTTCAGAGCATTCACACAAGGTTGGTGCCGGTGGCGACACCTACAACGTGCTGACACGAGGAAAGTTTCCAACCGATTTCTCATACACAAAAAGCAGTTGACCGGCGTTGCCTGGTGAAACGTTGTTGTGATACCTCCTGTAAGGAGGAGAAATGCGTACCATCACGTTTCCGACTTTGATAAAGGTCGGATTGTAGCCTATCGCGATTGCGGTTAATCGTATCACGACACTGTATCTCGCGTTGGTCGCCATCCAATGACTGTTTGCAGAATATGGAATCGGTGGGTTGAGAAGGGCAATACGAAACGCCGTGCTGGATTCCAACGGTCTCGTATCACTAGCAGTCGAGATGACAGGCATCTTATCCGCATGGCTGTAACGGATCGTGCAGCCACGTCTAGAACCCTAAGTCAACAGATGGGGACGTTTGCAAGACAACAACCATCTGCACGAACAGTTTGACGACGTTTGCAGCAGCATGGACTATCAACTCGGAGACCATGGCAGCGGTTTCCTTTGACAGGAGCGCCTGCGATGGTGTACGCAACGACGATACCGGGTGCACAAATGGCAAAACGTCCTTTTTTCCGATGAATCCAGGTTCTGTTTACAGCATCATGATGGTCGCATCCGTGTTTGGCGACATCGCGGTGAACGCACATTGGAAGTGTGTATTCGTCATCGCCGTACTGGCGTATCACCCGGTGTGATAGTATGGGGTGCCATTGGTTACACATCTCCATTACCTCTTGTTCGAATCGACGGCAGATTGAACAGTGGCCGTTACATTTCAGATGTGTTACGACCTGTGGCTTTACCCTTCCTTCGATCCCTGCGAAACCCTACATTTCAGCAGGATAATGCACGACCGCATGTTGCAGGTCCTGTACGGGCCTTTCTGGCTACGGAAAATGTTCGACTGCTGCCCTGGCCAGCACATTCTCCATATCTCTCACCAACTGAAAACGTTTGGTCAATGGTGGCCGAGCAACTGGCTCGTCACTATAGTCTTGATGAACTGTGGTATTGTGTTGAAGCTGCATGGGCATCTGTACCTGTACACGCCATCCAAGCTCTGTTTGACTCAATGCCCAGGCTTATCAAGGCTGTTATTACGGTCAGAGGTGGTTGTTGTAGGTACTGATTTTCAGGATCTATGCACCCATGTAAGCACATGTCAGTTCTAGTAGAATATATTTGTCCAATGAATACCCATTTATCATCTGCGTTTCTTCTTGATATAACAATTTTAATGGCCAGTAGTGTATTACGTTGCGGCTAATTGTTAAGTCAGTAGCGTACGCACTGCCATGGAACAAAAAAAAAAAATTGCCGCTGGCCGGAATCAAACCCGCAAACCCGATCTCTTACCGCTGAGCTGAACACCGCTTTCTAAACAGAATCTCTCAGGGGAAGTTGATAAGGTGCATATTGTGATAGATCCGTATAAAAATTCCTCTTATTTGCTAAACGCTTAGCCATCTGGAGTTCCCACTTGGTGTACTTTCTCACCAGGCCCTAAATGTATCATAAATTTCGACGAATTTGGCGATGACGAGTAGTCGTCCTCTCACCCAGGGTGACCAGACGTCCAGTATTTTTCGGGATCGTCCCTTGTTTAGCCGAAGTGTCCCGTTGTCCCGACAAAATAAATACTGGACGTATATTGACCCGTATTTTACAAACGGTCACATATTTTTTGAATCAACGAGTTTTTAATTAATGTACAGTTTAACCAAATGGAAAGAAAGTGTGCATATCATCAAAAACTAACGAAACTATGTTTCATGAGTGTGAAATGATTTCCTTTGAGGCAGTAATACATTATGTAGTAATTGCATATAGCGTCTGTTTGTTACGAAAACTTTTATTTCATTTGTGTATCCATATGAGAATAAGATGTAATATTAATCTCAGATGCTATTGGTGCTATATGTTTACATACATACATGTCATGGTAGGAATTAAATATACTATTTTGTTATGTTATAGAGTGTCTCTGATTACCTGGATATTTGTGTGAATATTTAGTGAATTCTATTATCTATGGATCTGAAGTATTGCACCTTTAGATTACCCGTTATTTAATTGCAATACGAGGGTTCGAACAGCCGATACAAAAGCGTTACATGTTTGCACCTGTTACTGTCCTTCAAAGTAGTCACCAGCGTTGCGTAGAACTCGTTGCCAGCGATGTGGAACACGTAGTATACCGTTATCAGAGCCTGTTCTGTTGGTGGTGCTAATGTAGCGGTCTACTGCCTGTCGAATCTCTGGAACAGTTCTGAAGCGAACGTCACGAAGTGGTTTCTTCATCTTCGGATTCAAAAAAAGTCACAAGGACTTAAGTCCGGGAAGTATGGTGATGGTACAGTACTTTCCAGTCCCATCGACCGAATAGAGCAGCCACAGCTGGTGCAGAATGCGCACGCGCATTGTAGTGCAAAATGATGTGTGGGTTGCTCATAAAGCCTCTTGAAGACCTTGATGACACTGTCGTGCTGTATGACCTCTCGCACATTCAATCTTGATCGAACTGCGTTGTTCCTGTTTCGGAAACATAGTGACACCGTTAAGTTAGACCGTTCGCTCACAAGTGATTGTGTTTCGCTCGATTGTGCGAACGCCGGTGGCGTGGGACGGGTGAGTCAATTTGCGCTGAGGTAAGGTAGGTATGTCAACAACGTGTGCTATCAGCGACAATAGTAGATTCCATTGCATAGTGTCTCCACTGCAGTGACGTGAATATTTTAGTTCCACGTCTCGTTATTTTGATAAAATTTTCCAAATATAGTTTGTGCTTGAATTCTGTGTGGTCATTGAGAATTTTACGGAAGAATTCGAAGTATTGATCCATATAAACACAACACCTGATGAAATTCTCAGTGACTACTTAGTATTTAGCGATCACCTGAATTGATAACGCGACGCAGTAGTGGGGCGCGAAACGCATTTTGGGAACCATTGCACTAGACTCTCGGTAATCCGGCTCTTCCTGGCTCTTACGGATGCCAGATTGGTATAAGAGCGCGGATGCAAACACGACTCTATGTTTGAAGTGTATTCGAAGGAAATGACTCCCCTGCCTGCAGTGGTGCATTGTAGTCCGTGGCAGAGTGAAGCATTACTAATGGTAGGACTATGTAGGGCTAAATCTGGCACAGAAAGGAGTAAATTATGCTGCCACAAAAGTCTTTGGTCACTTACCAAGTAGCATCAGAAGTCTGACAGATAGTCAACTAGCATTTGCACAGATACCCTTCATTAACCTGACACGTTCCACGTCATTACGAAGTGTCGTATTCATGATCTGTGAAACAAGTATTAATCTAATGTGGCCGGAAAAAAAAGAAAAAAAAAAAGAAAAAGAAAAAAACGTCATTTCGGTTTTCCAAGGAGGATCATCGAACAGATGGGCTGCTTCTCAGACGAGGCGGACTGGCATACGCTCCTGTTTCGATTTTTATGGCGACAGTGCACAGCTCTATCGAACGCAGAAAGCTCCGTTTGAGACGATTCTTATTTTCAAAATCCACGTTCATTCGTACGTTTTTCGCCTCCAGAAATGGCATATAGGCGAGCATTATGATACGAAAAGTGTTTCGTTTGAAAAGACAATATGCAGAATTGCAAGTAATACCACAAATTGAATAACGGCTTGTGTAGAATTGTTTAACTAAGCATAGTTTTACTAACAACAATGTTGCACACGATAGTTGGTTGTTGTGTGTCTTTTCTGATGTGCGCTTGATTACTGAGAAGCCGGACTACTGAGGGCAGGATAAGCGATGTTAGATGTAGAGAAACATTCTTACGACGGGAATTTTTCAAAGATAATTATAGTAAATTTTGAACATATTATTCATTTACTACAAAACTGAAGTTCAGTTTAAAAAGTGTTTTGGGAAGGTGAGAGTTAATACCTGTTATATATTTATTTATTTATTTATTTTGCTTTCTGAGTGTTAACTCAATATGGCCATCTACAACACACAGTGGAAATGTAGATATATTTAAATGAACAGACAAAACAGAAGTACATTTTGTCAAAATGGAAAGTGGAAGCAAAGCGATAACTGCATTACATTAACAATTTAAATACTGTTGGAACATTTTCACATATTCACAAGCAAAATCTTATATTACCAACACACTTTATGCTTATAGATTGTGTACAGTGATCTTAATAAACTTAACTATGATTTTATATACACGAATGTCTTTTGTAAACAAAAGGGAAGAAGCTGACTGGGGAAGAGGATATCCCATCTTCACCAATGTCTGCAGGAAGTTCAAACGTTGTCGGTCAAATTTGGGGCACCTGAACAGGATGTGGTTGACATCAGCTTCCGTTTCAGGATCACACATGCCGCCGAATCGTAGACGTTGATTGATGTAGATGTTTTGGATAAGAGGCGTGATTGAAGCGAAGACGAATAATGGTAACAATCGCGGATCGGTCCAGATTAGTCCTCAAAAACCACGGCTGCGAAGAAATCCGAGGTTGCAGAACAGCGTAGGAAGCGCCTTTCGTTTCTTGGTAAACGTTCCACATCTGTTGCCACTGTTGTTTGGCGTATTTCTTGACCGCAGATAAGAAGTCCGTGTATGGTAGTTGTAGGTCCAAGACAGTACCTAAGGATGCTGCTTGTTTAGCCAATGCATCAACTTCCTCATTACAGCAGATACCAGCGTGAGAAGGCACCCACAGTAAATTAACTGTCCGTCCCGTATTTGTACAGCGAATATACCCGGGTGAGTGATTGGATTACATTTAGGCCCTCTTCACACTTGGTAACCGTGGCTCTGATATGAGGCGCCCAGCTTAGCCGAGAGTCAAAAATCATCCCCAGGAAACGTGCTTGAGGTTTTATCTGGAAAGTGTACGTTCCACACGTAATGTGGCTATCTATGATATTTAGTGTTGACTTGTGAAATGGAACGATTACTGATTTCTCAGACGATATCTCCAGCCCATTAGTAGATAGCCAATCATCGATGTGTGCAATGGTACAGAGTAATGCCGTTGTAGTCTGACGACACGAATCAGCAGTAGAATAGACACATAAATTATCTTCATACTGCAAGATTTTTGTGGGAGGCATTATCACGCGTTCTAGGTCATGCGTATACAGAGTGTAACCTGTTATATATTTCATAGCCGCGGCGAGTAATTGCAATCAGCTCACTCACCCGAAGATGGCGGCCAGTTGGCTGTACAGAATGTGAATGGTGCGCCGCAGACCGCTCGGCCACTGCGGCCGGCTTGATCAATGGTCTCCTTATTCACATCACTCATTGCAGTCGATGGCCTACCGCATCGTGGATCGCCCAGCAGAGAGAGAAATCACCTACTTTAAACCTCTGCAATCACTGCTGAATACGTCTGCGATCTACTGTGTCCTCCCCATAAACAGGGAGTAACGTCCTGTGAATCGATGTGGCAGAGTCATCGCCGGTCTTGAGGAGGAACTCCACCACCGACCGTTGTCGCAACCTGACATCTACTTCACGGTCCATTATGGCTCAACTGTAAATAAAATACTTTTACAAACCAACTTAGAGCTAAATGTTCCAAGTATGTTCGCAAAAAGGTCAATCTCCTCCCGCAAAAAAAAAAAAAAAAAAAAAAAAAAAAAAAAAAAAAAAATGGGGACCACAATGCAAAACTTTTTGAACGCCCTTTGTACATGTAGAACTACCTGGCATTGACCATACCAACAAAAATTTTGTCTAAGTCATCGTGTATTGTACAGAATCAAATCTACAAAAAATGACATTTTGATTAGACAGCAGGGGTATATGGCAAGTGAGGCAGAACAGTTCAAATTTATAGTCATTAAGATTGATTGTAAGCAGTCGTGGAAGGCCCATGTTGAGGAACTCTTAGCCGGCCGCGGTGGCCGAGGGGACTGAGGCGCTCCAGTCACGGTCTGCACGGCCACTACGGTCGGGGGATCGAATCCCCCCTCGGGCATGGATATTTGTGCCGTCCTTAGAATAAGGTAGTTGATAAGTAGTTTGTAAGTTTAGGGACTGATGACCCCGTAGTTAAGTCCCATAAGCTTAACAAACCCAATTTCATTATTCACCCTTATTAAAGTAAGGGCAGCTGCTTATTATAATTACGTCTCGCCATAGGTACAAATTTGTTAAAACTGTTCCATACCCAGATTCCATAGACTCCTATATCCGCCATCCCCTACTCCCTCCTCCCCCCCCCCCTTTATGGACTCATCAACACATTCTCCATTCTATCCATACAACACACTGTTCACGAATACAATAAATTCCTAGTCCTTCAATTAGTAAACAAAAATAATGTAATGTAATTTATTCAAATGCTTCTCTGGAACTTATATTATGGATGTATCATAACTCACCTGGACAATATTTATTCTGTTAATTAAAAAAAAAATCTACATCCAAATTCAATGTAATATCAGATATTTATTTAGTTTCCATTTGTGTTTTATAGTACCGATTGTCACAAAATTCGCACATCTTTGTAAGACCAACTTCGCATAATTATGTATTGTCACTGTTATTGTATGGTCTATCTGTTAAGGATTACGTTATCTGACGATGGCCTAAAAAGCCGAAAGCCTGTTCATAACGAACAAAAAAAATAAAAATATGGTGGAACATAAATAAAAATATTCGTGGTTTTAATATGTCTATGCTCCTCCAAGTACCTACATAATATTCCATAAAGTATTCACATATATCACTAAACGTACCTACAATATTGTATCATTGTACGACATTTAGTTCAAGAGATAGAATGTCAGAACCTTTAAGATGCTTGAAAACCCGCCGCATCGTACATGACGTTCAAATTTGTTACTTCTTTGCTACGTGCTCTATTTGCAACAAATATTGCATTCAGCATCCACGAATGTGCCTGAATTCACATAAAAAATTACAACGGTATGCAACACGTAATTCAGGAGTACGACGTCGTAAATATTAGTGCGTAAATAACTAATACATCACTTTTCACATTTAATTACTTCTTTACTACTAGCTCTGCTCGCAGCCCACAGACAATATCCACATACACCACTGAAAGGACCTGCAAACTTATATTTTTGCTCGACACATTGTTCAGTAGCTTTCACGTCATAACCAATGAGATGCGTGAAAACGGCACTTCAAGGACGAAATTCGCTACAGACACACGCGAAATAAGTGATGATTGATTTAGACCAAACGAATATTTTTGCAGCTTTCCCCCATTGAAACAGAAGTAATGTAAGCCTAAAAAGCGTACCGTGTAGCTCCAAAGCAAATGCGTATGACACAATTTATTTTCATTTACTTTTGTGTTTTTAGGACAACTGTTAGCAAAAGCACGACTTTCGTCTTCTTATTGTTCTGTGTCAGACAATATGCTTCCAACTAATAGCTGAAATAAGTAAAAAAAAACTTTTTTTATGGTTGAAAGTTTACGAACTGTCCTTCTTAGGATTACGTGCATATTTCAGAAAAAAAAATAAGGAAAAGTTTGAGTACTGACGCCTAGATTTGAGTTTGGTGTTAATATTTATTATAAATATTGGGTATTTGCCTATCTCCTTAGATGGTTTTCATCTTATTTTCCGAACTTTCAATTTTTTACTGAAATACTCGTGTAATGTTGCAGAGTTTTGTAGCATATTCTTGAGAATGGCCGCGGTGGAGTAGCCGAGCGGTCTAAAGCGCCTCGCTGCGGAGCGCGCGGTTGCTCGCCGTGAAGGTTCGAGTCCTCCCTGGGGCATGGGTGTGTGTTGTCCTTAGGTTTGTTTACCTAGGTTTAAGTAGTTTGTAAGCTACGGACTGATGACCACGCAGTTTGGTCCGATAGATTTTATAAACATTTGATTTTTCTTGGACATCCACTGCAGTACATGGTTGTCTATATACACTAAGAGCCATTTTCTACTCCTAAAAACGCCACACAATCACTTTTGTATATAAATATATGCAATTTTCAGGTGAATCGTAACAGCATATGTTTCAACAGAATGATTGTCCTTAGGTTAGTTTACCTAGGTTTAAGTAGTTTGTAAGCTACGGACTGATGACCACGCAGTTTGGTCCGATAGATTTTATAAACATTTGATTTTTCTTGAGAATGTAACTTTCTATCTTAGGCGTATCATACGCTTTTTCTGTACCTTTGGACATCCACTGCAGTACATGGTTGTCTATATACACTAAGAGCCATTTTCTACTCCTAAAAACGCCACACAATCACTTTTGTATATAAATATATGTAATTTTCAGGTGAATCGTAACAGCATATGTTTCAGCAGAATGATTGTTACATCCCTCTCAGTGTCCTTAGGAAATTTGAAAACAGACAAATGAGGTATTTTTTCTGCTTGTTGGTACATTTTATTGAGCTACAAGCGTCCCCCGTTCCGGAAAGCAACACGAAAAAAAATATAAGCAACGAGTAACCCAACGTACTACGCACGAAATACCGCAAACTCAGTAGTTTCCCCTGCTGGTCGCTTGGTGCGCTTCTGTCGCGGTGGGTAACAGAAAATCGCTGGAGTGTCGTGACTGGTGTGTTAGACTGTGATATTATGCTCCTGACATACTTATCAAGCTAACATCATCAGTAAACAACTGGTGACTGTTACTCACTCTCTTTGTCAGAAGTAGACAGAAAATAATAGCGGTCCTGTCACACTTGCCTAGTCCACTCCTGACGAGGTGGCACTATAAGGCAAATACTAACGACCGGAAGTGGAGAAAATAGACAGCAGCAACGACCACTGAAGGCCTGGTAAATGCCCCTCCGTAACTCCCACGCTCCTGAGCCATGCTTCCGCTCACACCTCGCTCTGCATGAGGTGGTAACTCGCGCTCCGCAAATATTGGGCCGACGCCATTTTTAAATGCGAAGGCTGCCTTGGAACATCCACTCCAGCAGTTGGGTGAGAGGTCCGTGTTTCTGTGCGCCGTCTCGCCGAAGTGCTGGTCTGGAGCTGTTCGGAGGTAGCCGGCGCCAAAATGGCAAAAAATGAAGTTCATCCAACGATAGTAGCAAGTATTCTTCAGAGCAACTAACAAACCGGTGGGTTTATAAATTGTCCCAAACAATAATGACGACGATTTTCAGTCATCATTTTCTTTGTTGTTGTTGTTGTTGTTGTTGTTGTTGTTGTGGTCTTCAGACCTGAGACTGGTTTGATGCAGCTCTGCTCAACACCGCATCCTGAGCAAGCCTCTTCAATTCCACATAAGAACGGCAACCTACATATGTCTGAATCTGCTTACTTTGTCCATCTCTTGGTCTTCCTCTGCGGTTTTTACCCCCACACACTTCCCCCCAACGCTAAATACACAGTTCCTTGATGTCTAAGAATGTGTCCTACCAATAGATCCCTTCTTTTACTCAAGGTATGCCAGAAATTCCTTTTCTTAACAATTCTGTTCAGTACCTCTCCGTTAGTTACGCGATCCACCCACCTAATCTTCAGCATTCTTCTGTAGCACCACATTTCAAAAGCCTCTATCCCCTTCCAATCCGAAATGTATATCGTCCATGTTTCACTCCCGTACAAGGCAACACTCCACACAAATGCCTTCAGAAAGGACTTACTTATGCTTAAATCAATATTCGATGTTAAAAAATTTCACTTTTTCAATAACGCCATTCTGCATTTTATATCCTCTGTACTGTGACCATCATTTGTTATTTTACTGCCCAAGTAACAAAACTCATCTACCTCCTTTATCGTTTCGTTACCTAATCGAATTCCTTCAGCATCACCTGATTTTCTTAGACTGCACTCCATTACCCTATTTTTGCTCTTGTTAATGTTCATCTTATATGCACCTTTCAGCACACTGTCCATTCCTTTCAACTGCTCTTCGAGGTCCTTTGCTGTCTCTGACAAAATTACTATGTCATCAGCAAAACGCAATGTTTTTTTTATTTTTTATTTATTTATTTATTTTTTATTTCTTCACCCTGAACGTTAATTCCGTCTCCAAAATTTCCTTGCTTTCCTTCACCACCTGCTCGATATACAAATTGAATAACATCGGGGAAAGGCTACAACCCTGTCTTACTCCCTTCCTAACTAATGCTTCCCTTTCATGCCCTTCGAGTCTAATAACTGCGGTCTGGTAAAGTTGTAAATAACTCTCCTTTCCCTGTATTTTACCCCTCCTGATTTCAGAATCGTGTATTCCAAACAACATTGTCAAAAGCTTTCTCCAGATCTACAAAAGCTAAAAAGTAAGATTCCTTTCCTTAATCTATCTTCTAAGTCGTTAAGTGAGTATTGCCTCCCGCGTTCCTACATTTCTCGTGAACCCAGCTGATCTTCCCTGAGGTCAGCTTCTACCACCTTTTCCATCCTTCTGTAAATAATTTGTTTTAAATACTTTGCAACCATGACTTATTAAACTGATGGTTCTGTAGTTTTCACACCTTTCTGCGCCTGCTTTCCTTGGAATTGGGATTATAACGCTTTTCTTAAAGCCTGAGGGTACTTCGCCTGTCTCATACATCTTACACACCAGGTGAAACACTTTTGTCATGGCTGGTTCTCCCAGAGACTTCAGTAGCTCTGAGGGAATGTCATCTACTCCAGGGGCCTTGTTTCGACTTAGGTCCTTCAGGGCTCTGTCAAATTCATCTCTCAGTATAGTATCTCCTACTTCATCCTCACCTACTTCTTCTCCCCTTCCTACAATATTGCTTCTAAGTTCATTTCCTTATTAGAGCCTTTTAGCTTTCCCTTCCTTGCTGAGAACTGGTTTTCCATCAGATACCTTGATATTCATAGAGCTGTTTTTCTTATCTCCGAATATCTCTTATTTTCCTGTAGCCTGTATGTATTTTTCCTCAATTTATACATTCTTCTACCTCCTCGCATTTGCCTTCTAGCCACTCCTGCTTATCCATTTTGCACTTACTGTCAATCTCATTTCTTAGTCATCTGTACTCCATTTTGCCGGTTTCATTTACTGCCTTTTTATACTTTCTCCTTTCATCGACTAAATTTAGTATGTCCTGTGATATATAAGGATTTTTTTGTAGGTCATGCCTTCCTACCTATTTTGTCCTCTGCTGCCTTCACTATTTCATCGCTCAATGCTACCCATTCCTCCTCTACCGTTTTATTTTCCCCCGTTTCTATCAACTGTTGCCTAAAGCTCCCGCTGAAATTCTCAAGAATTGTTTATCGAGGTCCCATCTCCTTATTTTCCTACCTTTCTGCAGTTTTTCAGTTTCAGCCAACAATTCATGACCAATAAGTTATGGTCAGAGTTTCTTTCGTGATGTTAAATTTAGTCTACTTCGATGGCCGACCAGAGAGAGGCAGACACGCTGTTACACTCATACCCACATGATTGTATCAAGTCTGCTTACAGTAATCCTTGTGTAACATTTCATGCACTGCGGCACAATAAATGCCATTTACAATGCGCATTTTAAGACAGCACTTTGTTCGATATTCTTTGCCAATTCAGTTAATTGACAAAATGGTGATCTCCGAACCAACTAAATGACAAGTGACGCTGAAATTACTCGTGAGTAAAGAGGACAGGTGACCCCACTTAGCGACAAAAAGTATTTCGAGAATTGTCTTAAGCCGGCTTCTTAAACAACCGATTATCGATACTTACTTGACAGGCTGTATTCGCGCTTTCTTACTAGTTAACCCGTAACTCCCCGGCACGGTGAGCTCTCGAAGAGGATCCATCTGAAATAGCAAGCTGCTGAATTATCAAATGTAGTGGGACATGATCTTGTTTTACTGCATTATTTGCTACTGTAGTTTCAGTATCCGCATAGTCTACCTTATATGTTGATTATGAGTCCGACTTGATATTTTCTTTCCCATAAGTAGTATTGTGACATTTAACATTGCCTATTGATATAAAATTATTACACTTGTATTATCTACACACATTATCAAAGTGAATGTATGTATCTGTATATGTTCCACATTCTCCCGTAAACTACTGGACCCATTACAACCAAACTGGAAACATATTTCTTACCAGCAGACAACAATCGAGGAGGAGGTAAGAACCATCTTCGAAAATAGTTCAGGAAATACCACATTATAAGTAACAAAATGCGTGAAAGACTATTGCATCATCTAACAAAGTTCCACATACGCTTTGAACTAGTGGTCCTTTTCAACCAGACTCGGAACGCATAATTATCATATACCACCAGGATATAATCATTGTGGGAGTGAAAACTACCCACGACATATAGTTCAGGAGATACGACATCATACCGCGGCGGAGTGGCCAAGCGCATTAAGGCGCTATGCTCCGATGCGCAAGGCCGTTCCGCGCAGGGGGTTCGAATCCCCCCTCGGGCATGGATGTTTGTGTTGTCTTTAGTGTAAGGTAGTTTATAAGTAGTCTGCAAGTTTAGGGACTGATGGCACCGCAGTTAAGTCCCATAAGCTTAACAAACATTTGAAAACTTTTATGACATCATAAGCAATGCGAGTCATAATAAAAGCTGCCCCATCATACAAGTCACTATTTAGTGCCTTGCAGCAAACTTGACACGTAATTTCAAACCGTTAAGATATATGAGGAAAAGAAAAACGTTTACGGTTTAAATCTTTTCCGCCGCGGAATTCGCCATGACATTGTAATTGCTTATTTCTACATAAATAAATAAATTCGTTACACACTTTACAGACAGTATGAAAGTTATTGCTGCTGTGGTCATCAGTCCGCAGACAGGTTTGATGCATCTTTCCACGCTACCCCGTCCTGTGCAAGCCTCTTCATATGATAATACGAACGGCAACCTACATTCTTTTGAATTTGCTAATTGTTTTAGTACCCGTCTACCTCTACGATTTTTTACCCCACAGACTTCCTTCTAATGCTAAGCTGACGATCCCTTGATGTCTCACAATGTGTCTCTCCAACCTATCCTTCTCTTGGGATATACCAAAAACCCCTCTTCTCTCCCGTTCTGTTGAGCACCCTCTCATTAGTTACGTGATTTACCCATCTACATCATTCGTCTGTAGCACCTCATTTCAAAACATCTATCATCTTTTTGTCTGAACTCCTTATTGTCCATGTCTCACTCCCATACAATATTACATTCGAAACAACTGCTTTCAGAAAGGACTTGCTAACATTTAAACTAACATTTGATGTCAACAAATTTCGTTTCTTCAGAAACGAATTTCTTCCCATAGCCCTTCTGCATTCAATATCTTCTTTACTTCGGCCATCAGAAGTTATCTTGCTAGCGAAATAACAAAACTCATTTACTACTTTTATTGTCTCATTACCTAATTTAATCCCTTCAGCATCACCTGATTTTCTGACACTACATTCAATTACATTTGTTTTACTCTTTTACTCTTATACCTTCGTTTCAAGACATGGACCATTTCCTTTAATTGCTCTTCCGGGTTCTTTGATGTCTCTGACAGAATTACTATGGCGTCAGCAAACCGCAAGCCTTTTCGTCTCCTCATAAGAACGGCAACCCACATCCATTTGAATCTGCTTACTATATGCGTCTCTTGGTCTCCCTTTGCGATTTTTGCCCCACGCACTGCCCTCCAAAGCTAACTTTACGATTCCTCGATATCTAAGAACGTGTCCTACCAATCGATCCCTTCTTTTAGTCAAGGTATGCCAGAAATTCCTTTTCTCAACAATTCTGTTCAGTACCTCCTCATTAGTTACACGATCCACCCACCTAATCTTCAGAATTCTTCTGTAACACCACATTTCAAAAGGCTCTATCCTCTTCCTGTCCGCACTGTTAATCGTCTATGTTTCACTCCTATACAAGGCAACACTCCACACAAATGCCTTCAGAAAGGTCTTCCTTACGCTTAAATTAATATTCGAAGTTAACAAATTTCTCTTTTTCAAAGAGACTTTTCTTCCCATTAACATTCTGCATTTTATATTCACTGTACTGCTACCATCATGTGTTAATTTACTGCCCAAGTAACAAAACTCATCTACCACCTTTATTGTTTCGTTACCTTATCTAATTTCTTCGGCATCGCCTGATTTTTTTAGACTGCACTCCATTACCCTTATTTTGCTCTTGTTAATGTTCATCTCGTACGCACCTTTCAACACACTGTTCATCCCGTTCAACAGCTCCTCCTGGTCCGTTTCTGTCTCTGACAGAATTACGATGTCATCGGCAAAACGTTTTTATTTCTTCACCCTGGATTTGTGATTCCTTTCCCAAACTTCTCCTTGCTTTTCTTTATAGCTTGCTCAACGAACAAACGGGGAAAGCCTACAACACTGTCTTACAACCTTCCCAACCTCTGCATCCCTTTCATGCTCTTCAACTCTGATAACTGCTGTCTGGTTTTTGTACAAGTTCTAAATAACCTTCCGTTCCCTATGTTTTACTCCTGCTTGCTTCAGAACTTGAAAGAGTTTATTCCAATCAACATTGTCAAAAGCCTTCTCCATATCTACAAAAGCTATAAATGGAGGTTTGCCTTTTCTTAATCTATCTTCTAGGATAAGCCGTAAGGTGAGTATTGTCTCCCGTGTTCCTACATTTCTCCTCTATCTAGACATCTTCCTCGAGTTCAGCTTCTACTAGCTTATCCGTCCTTCTGTAACTAATTCGTGTTAAAATTTTGCAGGCATTATGATCCTGTAATTTTCACACCTGTTTGCACCTGCCTTCTTTGGAATGGGGATTATTACATTTTTTCTTAAGTGTGAGAGTAAACATCTTCCGCACTAGGTGAAATATTTTTGTCATGACTGTCTCTCCCATTGTCTTCAGTAGTTCTGAGGGAATGTCTTGAGAACGGCTCTACCGATTTCACAGTTCCTTTTTTTGTTGTTTTCGTTATTCTCAGAACAAGGATTGTATGAAATAAAACTGGAATATTTGAAAACAACAAAGTGCGTTTTTCAATGTGACCCGGCGTTTCTATTGCACGGAAGTCTAAAGTTTTGTTTCGATATTGATAAAAGTTTACACACTCCCCCTTAAAAGCAAGAGAAATGACACTGTCTGCATAAAATTTCGTTCGGTGCATGATGGAGGGTACTTAAGTTACGGAATATTACAAAATGCATAGTTTTGCTCCAATGCTTATGAACTATTGCACGCCGGCCGCTGTGGCCGAGCGCTCTGCGGTGTACCCGTCACGGTCTGTACGGCCGCTGCGGTTGGGGGTTCGAATCCCCCATCAGGTATGGATGTTAGTGCCGTCATTAGTATAAGCTAGTTCATAAGTAGTTTGTAAGTTTAGGGACTGATGACCCCGTAGTTAAGTCCCATAAGCTCTACAAACATTTGACCGTTTTTTTTTTCTTTCTTTTTTTTTTTTTTTTTTTTTTTGCACACGTGACTTTTAACCCAAGAGGAAGGTCACTGGGTACATAGATGTTTGTATGGTACATGACAGAGGGTACCTTGCAGAAAGCTTTGCAGAGAGAGGGAAAGATGGAAACGAACAGAGAGATGGGAGAGAAAGTGAAGTGAAGTGGGGGTGGACTACGAGAGTGTAGGATAAATAAACACCCGGGCAACGCCGGATTTCAAGCTGGTAAGTATATAAAAACAGATGTGTAGTATGAATGTTCTCTATGGCTCAAAGATGGCTGGAGCAATTTCGTTGAAATACATAGACTAGCCCAGTTGGTGTTCCTGTAAGGTTTGGTAGCTATCGGATCAATTATTCAAATGTTTGTTAACTGCCGGGTCATCAGTCACTAAATTTACAAACTACTTATGAACGAGGTTATACTAAAGATGACACAAATATCCATGCCCGAGGGGGGATTCGAACCCCCGACGGGGAACGGCCTCGCACATCGGAACATAGTGCTTCAATGCGCTCGGCCGCTCCGCCGCGGCGCTATCGGATCAACTTATTTATTAACGTATACGTAAAAGTTTACTTCTGGCATCTGTAGCGTCCTCCGTTGCGGTAGAGTGGCCTAGCACTCAAGGCGCCTTGCTACGGAGTGCGCGGTTGCATCTTCTCGGAGATTCGAGTCCTCCGTCGGGCATGAGTGTCTGTGTGTTGTGCCTAGTTTAAGTAGTTTCTATGCCTAGGGACTGAAAACCGCAGAAGTTCCATAGATTTACAAACATTTGAACATTTTGAAGAACCCATTATGGAGAAAGCGCCAAATTTTTGTATCTTACCAATCTTCTGTAACTGCAATGTTGGCGCTTGGAGCGCTAGCGTCGTTTCCCTGACTTGGTGTTACAGACTGTGCATTGATAGTCCAGCTACGGTTGTTTCTTTCTCGGCCAGGAGCGCTGTGGCCGTTCCAAGTCCCAGAAGTATACTTTTATGTACCTTAGACTGCGATGTTGTTGTTGTTGTGGTGGTGGTGGTCTTCAGTCCGGAGACTGGTTTGATGCAGCTCTCCACAATACCCTATCCTGAGCAAGCCTCTTCAACTCCACATAAAAACGTCAACCTACATCTTTCTGAATCTGCTTACTGTATTCATCTCTTGGTCTTCCTCTGCGATTTTTACCCCATACACTTCCCTCCAACGCGAAATTCATAATTCCTTGATGTCTAAGAATGTGTCCTACCAATCTATCCCTTCTTTTAGTCAAGGTATGCCAGAAATTTCTTTCCTTTCCAATTCTGTTCAGTACCTCATCACTAGTTACGCTATCCGCCCACGTAATCTTTAGCATTCTTCTGTAGCACCACATTTCAAAAGCCTGAATTCTCTTCCTGTCCGCACTGTTTATCGTCCATGTCTCACTCCCATACAAGGCAACACTCCATACAAATGCCTTCAGAAAGTACTTCCTTAGGCTTAAGTCAATATTCGATGTTAACAAATTTCTCTATTTCAAGAACGCTTTTCTACCCATTGCCATTCTGCATTTTATATCCTCTGTACTGCGACCATTCAATTGCTCTTTCAGGTCCTTTGCTGTATCTGACAGAATTACTATGTCGTCGGCAAAACGCAATGTTTTTAATTCTTCATCTTGAACTTTAATTCCTCCTCCAAATTTCTCCTTGCTTTCCTTTATAGCTTGCTCAATGTACAAATTGAATAACAATGGAGAAAGACTACAACCCTGTCTTACTCCCTTTCCAACCACTGCATCCCTTTCATGCCCTTCAACTCTGATAACTGCTGTCTGGTTTTTGTACAAGTTGTAAACAACCTTAATGCTCCCTATATTTTACTCCTGTTTGCTTCAGAACATGAAAGAGTTTATTCCATTCAACATTGTCAAAAGCCTTCTCCAAATCTACAAAAGCTAGAAATGTAGGTTTGCCTTTTCTTAATCTATCTTCTAGGATAAGTCGTAAAGTGAGTATTGCCTCCCGTGTTCCTACATTTCTCCTGAACCCTAACTGATCTTCCCCGAGGGCGGCTTCTACCAGCTTTTCCATCCTTCTGTATATAATTCGTGTTAATATTTTGCAACTATGACTTATTAAACTGATGGTTCTGCGATAGTAGTACGTAAATGTGGATTAAACAAGCTGAGGATTGTGTAAGCATGGTATTCATTATGTTTAATTACCTTATGTAGAACGTAGCAACCAATGAAATACATACACACATCGATTTTTATAGATATAGAATATAAATTCAACATGTAAAAAGCCGAAGGTTAACATTCAAAGTTAAGACTGTAGCGCTCCTGTAGCCTAGTTTTCTTTACAAGGTATATGTCGCCGCTGAACGGCGTGCGGCGTGCGCGCTGCCGCTGCCGCTGCCCCCTCGTCGCCAATCGGACTGCCATTAATCACATTGCAGTTAATTGTGTAATTACCGCGCGGGTTAACGAGTTTGCGGGGCGCGACGCGGCCGGCAGCAAATTGCTCATGCCGCGGCGAGCCGCTAAATGAAATATGCCCGCCACCCAAAACTGATCCCTGCCGGTAGATGTTCGGGGCCGATGCGTTCCTCACAGAAAAGGGAATATATTTCCGATGATGATCTTTGATGTGCCAGTTCGGAAACCGCACGTTTCTAAATCAGATTTGTGATACTGTAACATCCTCCTGAAAATCAATATTAATCGTATTTTTAGGCCGCCATGTGAAGGAAAGCAAGGAAAAATTTGGAATAGGGATTGCAGTTCAGGGTGAAGAAATAAAAACATTGCGTTTTGCTGATGTCATTGTAATTCTGTCAGAGACAGCAAAGGACCTGGAAGAGCAGATGAACAGAATGGACAGTGTGTTGAAGACAGCGTAAAAAATGAACATTAACGAGAGTAAAACAAAGATAATGGTATGCAGTCTTAGAAAATCAGACGATGTTGAAGGAATTAGATTAGGTAACGAAACAATGAAGGTGGTAGATGAGTTTTGTTAGGGTTGGGTAGTAAAATAGCATATGACGATCGCAGTACAGATGGTATAAAACGCAGAATTGCAATGGGAAGAAAAGAATTTTTGAAAATGAGAAATTTGCTAACATCGAATATTAATTTAAGAGGCGGAAGTGTTTTCTGAAGGCATTTGTGTGGAGTGTCCCTTGTACGGGAGTGAAACATGGACGATAAACAGTGTGGACAGGAGTAGAATAGAGGCTTTTGAAATGTGGTGCTACAGAAAATGTTGAAGATTAGGTGAGTAGACCGCGTAACTAATGAAGAGGTACTGAACAGAATTGGTAAGAAAAAGAGTTTCTGGCATACCTTGACTAAAAGAAGTGATAGATTGGTAGGACACATTCTTAGACATCGAGGAATCGTAAATTTGGCATTGGATGGAAGTGTATGGGGTAAAAATCGCAGAGGGAGACCAAGAAAACCATATAGTAAGCAGATTCAAATGAATGTAGGTTGCCGTTCTTATGAGGAGATGAAAAGGGTTGCTCAGGATAGAGTAGGGTGGAGAGCTACATCAAACCAGTGTCCGGACCAGTGTTGCCAGACGTAGGGAATTTTCCCTACAATTAGCTACTTTTAAGCATTAAAATCATGTAGGGAACTTTCAACCCAAAGTCCCCAACGTGTAGGTACTTTGGTAAAATTTTACAATCTCCGACAAATGCCTAGCGGGTAATGTTGGCAACAGAACAGTTCTCAGCACGCGTGAATGAAACGAAACAATTGTGGCAAAGTTTGAAGTAGCCAATGATATTTTAGACGGCGTAGTAGTTTTCTGTTCATAGTAAACAAAATTTGAAAACTTAATTTTGAGCACATTAAAATTGATGCGAAATATGATGATTTCAATGTATATCACTGGAATGGAGAGTCGATTTGGAAATAGTGTTACAAAATGTCAGCACAAGGAAAATCTTTTGTTTCCATGAACGAAAGACGTTTTATTACTTGGACTAATTTATTTACGTCAGGACGACATACAAGTTAGTAGTTGTAAATGAGAAGCTGCTGACAAGGAAACCCTAAAACATTTGCGACACCCAACGTTGTAATGAACAACGCGCTAGATATTTGTTATCAACATAGCATTACTCTTTGAAAATATGAATCATGCAGACTGACGGACTTCCTTTTTTTTGTGCTGACTGTGAACTAAATAATTACTGCTGTTCCTACTCTATAGTTGATAGTGTCTCGTTGTATCCTTGTGCGGTCAATAAATCAGTTATTCTCGTGTAACATTGTACTCGGAATTAGCGGCATATTTGGGGAAACTAATTAATGCTGTTCATCTCTATGGTTGACAGGTTCTTGATGTACCCTTGTCCGATCGATAAATCAGTAATCCTCTTTTAACAGAGCACTTCGAATTCGCGGCATACTCTACACTTGGCTCTAATCAATAACGATGAATCAATGGAAAAACATATCTAGCAAGTGAAACATGATGACAAATATTTATTTTAAAGTTTTTTAAAATTGTAACATGTCACATTAATCAACTGGTTAATCTCTGCTGGCTGGACTCCTGGATTCAGCCCCTCCCAGACGCAAATCCTGGCTACGACCCTGCTGTAGGGGCATTAATGAGGTGGTAGGAGAAAGTAGGGAAAACGTACGTACATTTTTGTGAGACTGTAGGTATTTTCTGTCTCTGGCATCTGGCAACACTGCTCCGGACTGAAGACCATAACAACAACTACATGAATGTTAATCTTAATTGTTGAGACAGTAGCAAAGACGTGTATGTATGAAAGTACACTGAATGTAAAACAATATAGATTACTACACGCAATAGTATTATTATGTATAAGGAATGTAAAACAATATAGATTACTAGACCCAATAGTATTATTGTTCATATATTTTTCATCTACCTATGAGTTTGGTTTGGCTTGAAGTCGATATAAACGAAAACGATATATTTCAATGCAATATTGAATACAGACGTTAGTTTGTTTCATCTTCCATTGATAAAAAAAGGTATGTATTGTTAATCACAGTGCATACTACCGCTCTCAAATATGGAAGAATTTGAGATACAAGGTTTTTCATTCAGTTCAGTAGATTTACACTGTAATTTTAAGTAATTTTCAGCTATTTTAGTATGGTCAACTTGTCGCTGTTGCCATAGATGACCAGCAGCCATCCTACACAATTTCAAACAGGTCATAATTTAAAATATATCAGAGCAGGGTGGAAAAAGGTAAAACTCTAACCTTATAAATGGATTCTTCCGTCACTTCTTGGTAGAACAATTCCTTATTTAGAGATAAAACAAACAATCTTTTTTTGTTCTACTAATTTATGTTTTTATAGGAACTAATTTTCGGCTTATTTGTTCATCTTTAGATAGTGCTTAGTGCTTAGGCCCATATTACACTATCAAATTTTCTTTGATAAAGAATCTTTATCCAATATTCTTTGACAAAGAATCTTGGACGTGGTAAAAAGGGGACATTACACTGTCCAATTTTTTTTTTTTTTTTCCAAAGAATCTCCTACTTTCCAAACTTCACAGAAGCTCTCCTGCGAAACATGCAATACTAGCACTCCTGGAAGAAAGGATATGGTGGAGACATGGATTAGCCACAGCCTAAGGGATGTTTCCAGAATGAAACTTTCACTCTGCAGCGGAGTGTGCGCGGAAGTAAAGTTGTGAGGCAGCATCGTGAGTCGTGTCGGGATAGCTCACTCAGTAGAGCGCTTGCCCGCGAAAGGCAAAAGTCCCAGGTTCGAGTCCCGGTTCCGGCACGCAATTTTCATCTGCCAGGAAGTTTCATATCAGCGCACACTCCGCTGCAGAGTGAAAGTTTCATTCTGGAAACATCCCTTGGGCTGTGCCTAAGCCATGTCACCAACATATCCTTTCTTCCAGGAGTGCTAGTTTTGCATGTTTCGCAGGAGAGCTTCTGTGAAGTTTGGCAAGTAGGAGGCGAGATATGGCGGAAGTAAAGTTTTGAGGCGGCATCGTGAGTCCTGTCAGGTTAGCACAGTCGGTAGTGCGCTTGCCCGCGAAAGGCAAAGGTCCCAGGTTCGAGTCCCGGTTCCGGCACACAATTTTAATCCGCCAGGAAGTTTCATGTTAAATAAAGATACAACATATCAAAACTTTAGTTCTTTGCTTATGCCATTCGTTGAAGTTACGAATCTGATCTATCCCGATGCAAGCTTGTGTGACAAATTCGATATCACTTCATTATATGCTTACAGCTTGGAAGAGAAGTGTGAAGAAGTAACTAAGCTTGGTTGGACGATGCGTCACATTGAGTTGAAGCAACCGCAAACAATCCGAGATAAGACATTCTGCAGACCTTGTAACGAAAATATATCTAAAAGGGAGGCGGGACGCGAAACAGACGCTCTGAGCAGGGGGGCGGGGGCACTATCAAGATCCGGCACTGAAAAAAGTGAACCCTGTGTGTTAGCCATTCTATGAAATTTAATTCTGGCTATAAGGTCCGCCTGATATGCAAAACACTATTTTTATTTTACACCCAAACATGTTTCAGCACCTCTGTGTCGTGTGTGTTGTGTTCAGTCCGCAGACTGGTTTGATGCAGCTCTGCAAGTCTTTTCATCTGAGAATATCTACGGCAACCAACATTCTTTTCAATCTGCTTATTATATGCGTCTCTCGGTCTCCCTCTACGATTTTTACCCCTCGTACTTCCTTTTAATGCTAAACTGATCATTCCTTGATGTCTCTGAATGTGTCCCACCAACCTATCCCTTAAGTCAGAATATACCAGAAACTCCTTTTCTCCCCAATTCGATTGAGCACCTCCTCATTAGTTACGGAATGTACACATCTGATCTTCATCATTCGTTTGTAATACCACAATTGTAAAATTGCTGTTAAAAGGTTTGGTTTGTAAATTTTGATGGACGAAATTTCTGTACAAAGACAAAAGTGACAACAAAATACTGCAGTTAAAAATGCTCCTAGGTCTGTTGTTGTTGTGGTATTCAGTCCGCAGACTCGTTTGATGCAGCTCTCCACGCTAACCGTCCTGTGCAAGTCTCTTCACCTGAGAATACTTTGGCAACCTACATCCCTTTGAATCTGTTTAATGTATTCGTCCCTCGGTCTCCCTCTACGATTTTTACCCCACAAACTTCCTTCTAATGCTAAGTTGACGATTCCTTGATGTCTCAGGATGTGCCCCACCAACCTATCCCTTCTCTTAGTCAGAATATGCCAGAAATTCCTTTTCTCTCCAGTTCTGTTGAGCACCTCCTCATTAGTTACGTGATCCACCCATCTAATTTTCATCATTCGTCTGTAGCACCAGATTTCAAAAGCATCTATCATCTTTTTGTCTGAACTCCTTATTGTCCACGCTTCACTTCCATACAATGCTACACTCCAGACAAATGCCTTCAGAAAGGACCTCCTAACAATTAAACTAATATTGGATATCAACAAATTTCGCTACTTCAGAAACGCTTTTCTTCCCGTAACCATTCTGCATTTTATTATCTTCTTTACTTCAGCCATCGGAAGTTATCTTGCTACCCAAATAACAAAACTCATCAAGTATTAATCTAAGCTCTAATCTAATCATCCACTATTTTTAATGTCTCATTACCTAATCTAATTCCTTCAGCATCTCCTGATTTTCTGACACGACATTCCATTACCCTCTAGTTAATGTTCATCTTATACCTTCAAGACACTGTCCATTCCGTTTTATCGCTCTTCTAGGTCCTTCTCTGTCTCTGACAGATTTACTATGTCGTCAGCAAACCACAACTTGCAACTTCACAGTTTGCTCAATGTACAGACTGAACAACATTGGGGAAAGGCTACCAACCTGTCCTACTCCCTTCCAGAGCAATGCGACCCTTTTTTTCCCTTCGACTCTAATAATTGCTATCTGGTTTTTGTACAATTTCTTCGTTCCCTATATTTACCCCAGCTACCTTCATAATCTGAAAAGTATATTCCAGTCAACATTTTCAAAAGCTTTCTGCAGATACACAAATGCTAAAAACGTAGGTTTCCCTATACTTAATCCATCGTCTAAGATAAGTAAGTATCTTCTAAGATAATTGAGTATTACCTCGCGTGTTCCTACATTTCTCCTAAATCCAAATTGATCTTCCCCAAGGTCGGATTCGACCAGTTTTTCCATTCGCATGTAAGTAATTCGTGTTAGTATTTTGCATCCATCACTTATTAAACTGATCTATAATTTTCACTTTTGTCTGCACTTGCTTTATTAGGAATTGGAATCATTATATTCTTCTTGAAATCTGAGGGTATTTCTGCTGTCTCATACATCTCGCATACCAGATGGCTTTCTTAATGATATCAGCATTTCAGACTGAATAGTATCTACTCCAGGGGCCTTGTTTCTACTCAAATCTTTTAGTGGTCTGTCAAATTCTTCTCGCAATATAGTATCTCCTATATCATATTCAGCTACTTCGTCTTCAATTTCTAGAATACTGCCTTCAAGTTTATTACCTTTGCACAGGACTTCTACGAGGGTGAGTCAAATGAAAACCTTAAATTTGTAATAACAAATCGAAATTTCGAGTCTTGATGCTGTAAGTTGGTAAGCGTGCTACAAACAGGGTGCAGAATGACATGTAGGTGCCAGCACAGTGCAGATGCACACATGCCGTCGCAGTTTCAGTATAAAGATGGCCACCCCACTTGCGACTTTCACCTGGGAAGAACAGCGTTCTGTTTTTGCGTAGGTGTGAAACGTATTGAAATTCATCAACAAATGAAGGATCAGTATACTGATGCATGTTTGTGACAGCAGCAAGTCTACGAATGGATTAGGAACTTTGCAAATGGTGTGAATTCAGTGGAAGATGCTCCTCGTCCATGTCAGGCTCAACGAGTTGTGACGCCAAAGAACATTGCAGAAGTTGAAGCCATAGTGAAGGAAAACCACCGGGTGACACTGAATAACATTGCAGCATGTTTACAGATTAGTCATGGGTCAGCACACCACATTGTGCATGATATGCTCCAGTTTCACAAAGTGTTGCAACAATCACAAACCTGCATTTTGAGTGTCTTACTCATCCACCATACTCACCAGACCTTGCCCCACATGTTTGGACCACTCAAAGAAGTAATGGGAGGAAATAAGTTCCGTTCTCATGAAGAGGCACGCCACGCAGTACATGAATGGTTGTGTGGACTACCAAAAGAATTTTTTTCGAAAGGATTTTATGCACTTTGTAAGCGCTGTGAGCGTGAGGGAGTTTATGTTGAAAAGTGATAGAGCTTTGTACCACTTCTGCACAATAAAAATATTAAAAAAATATATTTAAGGTTTTCATTTGACTCGCCCTCGTATTTATTCCTCCCACCTTCCACCTCTGTGTCATCATCAGGGGTCTTTTTTTCCTCTCTCTCTCTCTCTCTCTCTCTCTCTCTCTCTCTCTCTCTCTCTCTCTCTCTCTTTCCTGTAGAACGCTAACTACATAATTACATAGTGGTAGCATTGTCAAGAACTGCGAATCGAAAAGAAAAAAAAGAATAAGTTACTATGAAATTTAAAAGCCAATTCACACTGTCCGTCACGTCACCGTCCATCAGAACAATCCACAACGTATTACTAATGGCGGCATTCACACTGTCCGTCACCGGACCATCATATCACATCAAGCTTTCTCGAGAAGAATGTTTTGACGGAACGGTCGTCTGCTTACATCGGAAGTTAACCTATTTTCGTCACGCAATTTTCATACTATAGTCGACAGTTACTCTTTTACAGGCAAATGTGTCATATTAAACTTTTTTTGTTATTATTTCACTTTGTTTTAGCAGGAAATTCCAAATGTTTCATGACGACTTGAATATTTTTCTCAATTGAGTGTGCTCCTAAATCCGAAAAATGTTTCATGTTTTGTAATATTGTAACAGAAAAGAGTGAAGCAAATTGTATATTTGAATAAGATTGTAATTTTATGACGCAAGTTTCATTAAATAACATTTCAAAATAAAAAGTCATTGCTAATGCAGGGAAAAATTCAGTTGTATACGACGGTATTAACGATTTCAGCGAGCAAATCGTAACGGATAACGTAAACAGGCTCTATTTATGCTCCCACAACTATTGTTTTATGTGTTCGTTATTCGTATATTTATTATTTTCGCCTGAAAACAGATGTCAATGTTTTGACATTTTTCAGTTCCCAGCACTTTACCACATTAAATTAGCCCAAAACATACATTGTAAAGTTGATTTTGGCAATCAGTAACATTTAGCGTTGTTGTGTCTTCAATTACAGTATTATAATATGACTTTCTACATAACAGATCGGCACTCATAACCTCACTTTCAACATCGGGTGCTGGAAAAAGCGAATTGACGTGACGGATAGTGACGGAAAGTGTGAATACAACTTGACGTGACGGTTCCGTGACGTGACGGACGTGTGAATCGGCCTTAAGCTCGTTTCTCATATCGGTACATCTGCCATTGCCCAGACTGTGGCGTTTTCGGCCAGCGGATCAAAATCGACGTCGTCTTTGCAGTTGCAGTAATTTCATTATCCAGCAGGATTTAGGCTGGTATTACGCTATCAAATTATTTGTCAAAGAATTGGATGTAGTGTAATGGGAACGTCGTCCAATATTTCATCAAATCTAAGGCCTCAGCCTAGATTAGATCAAAGAAATCGCTCGTCTTCTGTTTCCTGCAGTGAGAAATGACCGCTTAGAGCGCTAGTAGTATACAGCTTCCTTGCCACTTGCCACTACAGCTGTTTTATTTGGAGGTTAAATATCTGACATTACCAGTGAGCTATTATTGAGCACACTGGGCATTACTTGGACATAACGTTCGTATTGGTAAACATGGCTAGTAGTGGAATGTTTTGTAGTTTTATCTAACAACAACAAAGTGAGACTTTAACTTTTCCCGGCGTAAGGAATGTTCAAACAACTTACGGGTATGCTGCCGGGTGACGTCGTCGACAACCGCCGATATTTCGGCAGGAGAACACCCTGCCATTCTCAAGGCACAACTGCACTTAAGGAAGCAATGTGCAAGCGTATTTAATACCTCGGTTTTCAAAGTGTAAACAAGGAAGATAACACACACAGTACAAGTCACAGCAGAGTCAACACAACCAGAGGTGACCAAACATCAAAAATATCGATAGTGACTTAATCAACAGGTGAGGCAACATTAATTTTATCCCTCTGTTTTTTGACGAGAGACAGTGCCGGATTCCAAGCAGAATTTAAACAAAAACCACCATCTCTGTTTATAAGGTCGCTTGCTAGTTTAATTTCAACAGCTTCCTTAATAACACTATCCCAATAGGTGGAGGTGCATGCCAGGATCTCCGTGTTGTTGTATTCCATAGGATGACCGGTGTCAAGACAGTGTTCTGCAACAGCGGATTTGTTGGGCTGTTGTAAGCGCGTGTAACGTTTATGTTCAATACACCGGTCTTCCACAGTCCTGATTGTCTGACCAATATATGACATGCCACAACTGCAAGGAATACGATATACACCTGCCTTACGCAAACCAAGATCATCCTTTACGGACCCCAACAGGGCCTTTATCTTAGAAGGTGGTCGAAAAACACATTTCACATCATATTTCCGTAAAATACGACCAATCTTGTTGGAAATACTTCCTGCGTAAGGCAAAAAGGCCATATATTTAGGTGCCACTTCATTACTATCGTCACTCACCCGTTGCACAGAAGGCTGATAGCGCAATGCACGTTTTATCTGTCTCTCACTATAACCGTTCTGACGAAAGGTCACCTCGAGATGGGACAACTCAGCTGACAAACTGTCAGGGTCTGAAATGACATGTGCCCTGTGAACCAAAGTACGAAGTACTCCTTCACGCTGAGCTGGATGGTGACAACTATCAGCTCGCAGATACAAATCTGTGTGAGTAGGCTTCCTATAAACAGAATGTCCCAATGTACCATCAACCTTCCTTCTGACCAACACATCAAGGAAAGGAAGGCAGCCATTCTGTTCCACCTCCATTGTGAACTGAATATTCGGGTGGATTGAATTTAGGTGTTCCAAAAAACCATTTAAATTCTCACTACCATGAGGCCAAACAACAAAAGTGTCGTCTACATATCTGAGAAAACACGCAGGTTTCAGAGTCGCTGACGCTAAAGCACGTTCCTCAAAATCCTCCATAAACAAATTGGCCACAATAGGTGACAAAGGGCTTCCCATTGCAACTCCATCAGTTTGTTCATAGTACTGACCATTGAATAAAAAGTAAGTGGAAGTCAGCACGTGTCGAAAAAGGTTTGTTAACTCGACACCAAACTTAACCTCAATTAGCTGCAACGAATCTGACAGGGGAACGCGAGTGAAGAGAGACACAACATCAAAACTCACTAAAATATCAGAGTCATTCAAACGCAATCCCTGCAATCGACGTAAGAAATCCGCCGAGTTCTTAATGTGGTGTTCACACCTGCCCACCATTGGACTCAACAAACTAGCAAGATGTTTAGCTACACGATATGTCGGAGCACCAATGTTAGACACTATAGGCCTCAGAGGAATGTTCTGTTTGTGAACCTTAGCAAGGCCATACAATCTAGGTGGAACAGCACAGTAAGAATTAAGACTTTTGATGGTCTCAGGTGAGAAAGGACTTTTCTTCAGGAGGTTATTAGTCTTTCTCTCAACACTCTTTGTGGGGTCAGCACCGATCCTACGATATGTCGAGTCAGAAAGTAAACATTGCATCTTTTGAATGTAATCATCTTTATTCATCAAAACTGTGGCGTTTCCCTTGTCCGCAGGCAAGATAACAATATCAGGATCCATTCTGAGAGACCGTAAAGCAGACGCCTCAGCTGCTGTTATATTACACTTGGGTGGACGGGCCCCAGTCAACACACGACAAGCTTCCCTCCTAGCCTCTTCTGCAGAATCGGAAGGTAGTTTGGAAACAGCCTGTTCAATAGAACTTATGAAATCAACGACCGGCAAACGCTTAGGCGTCGGTGCGAAATTCAAACCCTTCCCCAACACAGATAAAGCTGCGTCGTCATAGGTTTTCTCCGTGAGATTGATCACAGATCGTTGCGAGACTAAATTGGAATCAGACACTGAGCCAAGGAAACGTTCAAATTTCGCCGAATGCCGTGCCGTTACAGATTGAAATTCCCAATCAGACTGTGTCGAAGAGGCACCGTCCAACCAATCCCAAGAAAATTGCGACACATTAGCAGCAATCATCAAATGAAGCCGAAATAACTCCTTCGAAACAAAATCTAATTGACGACGAGTAAAGTGGATCCTTTCACGAACAAGAGCCAAGCCAGCACGTTGCTTTATACGATTGGCGGCAGGAGAATTGATATGGTGCACAATCTTAGCAAACGTAGGGACAATATTATGATTGCGACACTTCAACAAGAACGACAAAGCACATTGCAACCTTACTCTACTGCTACGAAGTTTATCCAACTTTCGTAAACACCGATACATTTCCTCCCCGTAGAGGTAAACAATGTGAGACTAACTTTTCCCGGCGTAAGGAATGTTCAAACAACTTACGGGTATGCTGCCGGGTGACGTCGTCGACAACCGCCGATATTTCGGCAGGAGAACACCCTGCCATTCTCAAGGCACAACTGCACTTAAGGAAGCAATGTGCAAGCGTATTTAATACCTCGGTTTGCAAAGTGTAAACAAGGAAGATAACACACACACAGTACAAGTCACAGCAGAGTCAACACAACCAGAGGTGACCAAACATCAAAAATATCGATAGTGACTTAATCAACAGGTGAGGCAACATTAATTTTATCCCTCTGTTTTTCGACGAGAGACAGTGCCGGATTCCAAGCAGAATTTAAACAAAAACCACCATCTTTGTTTATAAGGTCGCTTGCTAGTTTAATTTCAACAGCTTCCTTAATAACACTATCCCAATAGGTGGAGGTGCATGCCAGGATCTCCGTGTTGTTGTATTCCATAGGATGACCGGTGTCAAGACAGTGTTCTGCAACAGCGGATTTGTTGGGCTTTCGTCAGAACGGTTATAGTGAGAGACAGATAAAACGTGCATTGCGCTATCAGCCTTCTGTGCAACGGGTGAGTGACGATAGTAATGAAGTGGCACCTAAATATATGGCCTTTTTGCCTTACGCAGGAAGTATTTCCAACAAGATTGGTCGTATTTTACGGAAATATGATGTGAAATGTGTTTTTCGACCACCTTCTAAGATAAAGGCCCTGTTGGGGTCCGTAAAGGATGATCTTGGTTTGCGTAAGGCAGGTGTATATCGTATTCCTTGCAGTTGTGGCATGTCATATATTGGTCAGACAATCAGGACTGTGGAAGACCGGTGTATTGAACATAAACGTTACACGCGCTTACAACAGCCCAACAAATCCGCTGTTGCAGAACACTGTCTTGACACCGGTCATCCTATGGAATACAACAACACGGAGATCCTGGCATGCACCTCCACCTATTGGGATAGTGTTATTAAGGAAGCTGTTGAAATTAAACTAGCAAGCGACCTTATAAACAGAGATGGTGGTTTTTGTTTAAATTCTGCTTGGAATCCGGCACTGTCTCTCGTCAAAAAACAGAGGGATAAAATTAATGTTGCCTCACCTGTTGATTAAGTCACTATCGATATTTTTGATGTTTGGTCACCTCTGGTTGTGTTGACTCTGCTGTGACTTGTACTGTGTGTGTTATCTTCCTTGTTTACACTTTGAAAACCGAGGTATTAAATACGCTTGCACATTGCTTCCTTAAGTGCAGTTGTGCCTTGAGAATGGCAGGGTGTTCTCCTGCCGAAATATCGGCGGTTGTCGACGACGTCACCCGGCAGCATACCCGTAAGTTGTTTGAACAACAACAAAATTTAAAAAATCAGATAGGGCGTTGTATAACAGACGACAAGGCCAATTCACTCTGTCCGTCATGTCAATTCGCGTTGCCTAATACCCTGCGGCGAAACTGAGGTTGAGTTACAATCCGTGGTGTAAAAAAGTAATTATATACTATCGGAATTGAAGAAGTAATACCCTTAAATCTTATTTACGGCCGAAACAGATTTTAGAATGTATGATTTTGGTAACTTGGTGTGCTAAGTGCGGGGAAGTGAAACAACATTCAAAACATCGAAATCTGTTTGCAAGCGAATCTATCTACATATAAATACGTCAGCCAATTTTTGTAAGGTAATAAATAGAGCCTATTTACTTTATCAGCAATGTTTCCCCCCTTACATTGTTAATAACGTCGTAAACAAATTAGATTATCCTCTTTGTCAGTGTTCACATTTTCCATTTAAAACGTTATTTAAAGAACCTTGCTTTATCAACTTAACAATCTTATTCGTATACACTGAGTCAGCCGTTTTGTTACTGTATTGCAAACTGTGAAGGATGAAGAGCGACAAAATAATTAGCAGTGAACGGCCTGGCTGTTCTGCTTAGGGTTACCATACGTCCTCTTTTTCCCGGACACGTCCTCTTTTTGAGGTAAGAAAATGTGTCCGGCCGGAATTTTTAAAATTCTACAAAATGTCCTCTTTTTTTCGATTTCGAGAAAGAAAATTTATTTTTGTGTCATTGGTGACAACTGATTTGTTCGCACTGCTGCTCCAAACTGTTCGCAACTATCACTTGCATACATACAGCGACCTGTTTTGTGCAGTATGTTCTTTGGTATTGCTTTTGATATACTTTGTGGTTTAGGTTAAAGCTGTATTGTTCGTTCGACATCGTAGGTAGCCTTTTGCTTCAACATATATTACGAACGTAAATACAAATACAAAATGCCGAAAAGAAAGTTAGTGTTAAATGATGTGCTCTTGGAGAAATACAAATCATTCAAGAGAAGAATAAACGAACATGAAGCTGAATGTTTTATTTGCCCTGCTTTTGTACGTACTACATAACCATTGCTAACAAAGGTAAGTCGTATAAGTATGGTAAGGATTAATATTGAATCGTATTAACGTAAATGACCGTTCAGTGCAGGAAATTATGTTGCATCGACTAAAGTTCTCATCAGGGTTATTGCAAACAATATTTCGCATCTTATTAAGAATACAGTTGCACTTTTGTGTGACAAACATCAAGCCAGTCAGTCGCTTCATATCAACGCAAGCACTTTGTTATGAAATGTTCGCTTATGAAACAGATACGTATAATAATCGCATTTAATACATTCATCTTATTTACAGGTGCATGGATCTAGAAGCACAGGAGAGCACTGGCAAACACAAGACTCGTCTGCAGGGTTTAAGCTCATCTACCAAACTTACTGTTTTAGTTTATTGTAGTTTTACGTGGTTCATTAATGAAGTTGTAAATTACATTCACAATAAAGTGTCCTCTTTTTTTATATATTAACTGTCCTCTTTTTTGACGTTGAACATATGGTAACCCTAGTTCTGCCGATGGCATAAAAAAAGAAAATCCTTTCGGTCCCGTAACAAATTTCATTTATCTCGCTCTGACACACACGGTTTCGTCCAAGTGCGTTTGCTTTTCTTTTTTTTTTTTTTTTTTCTTTTTTTTTTTTTTTTTTTTTTTCCTCCTTCTCTTCTAAATGCAGACACAACCCAACTGTAGTATAAACAACAGCTGAGCATTACACCGCCATTTTGAAGCAAATTGGACAAAATATTGGATGAAATGATTTCCAATCCATGGTGTATAGCAATCAGTTAGAATAAATATTCCTTCAAACCGTCTAGATTGCAAATTTTTTATTAGTTAATGACGCGTTTTGCTCTTTAGCAGGGCATCTTCAGATTATCTGCGTGACAGAATTTACACAAAATTACAAGGCGGAATTACAAACGGTTATAATGGTACATGGGCTTATTATGTGTTATGAAGACAGTATAAATGGTAAACAGAGCTTACAATGCACTCTCCGTGATGTGACACCGTAAGTTGTTATTGCGGTGTTTCTATTTTTCTGGAAATTTTTTGGATTTCCTTTTCGCCCTACAAATGATCGGGTAACAACGAATTACAGTTGGAACATACTCGGTAAAGATGTGATTTTTAAGATTACCTTAACAGAAGCTTAATCTTAAAAATCGGTTTTATGTTTCTCACATCTTTACCGAGTATATTCCAACTGTAATTCGTTGTTACCCGATCATTTGTAGGGCGACAAGGAAATCCAAAAAAAGATTCCAGAAAAATAGAAACACCGCAATAACAACTTACGGTGTCACAGCACGGAGAGCGCATTGTAAGCTTTGTTTGCCATTTATACTGTCTTCTTAACACAAAATAAGCCCATGTACCATTCAAAAATGTTCAAATGTTTGTACAACTTATGGGACTTAACTACGGGGTCATCAGTCCCTAAGCTTACAAACTACTTATGAACTAGCTAAGACTAAAGACGGCACAAATATTCATGCCCGAGGGGGGATTCGAATCCCCGACCGTAGTGGCCGTGCTAACCATGCCTGGAGCGCCTCAGTCACCTCGGCCACCGCGGCCGGCCATGGAACCATTATAACCGTTTGTAATTCCGCCTTGTAATTTTGTGTAAATTCTGTCACGCAGATAATCTGAAGATGCCCTGCTAAAGGGCGAAACGCGTCATTAACTAATAAAAAATTTGCAATCAAGACGGTTTGAAGGAATAAATATTGGATGATAGTATAATACCGACTTTTGCGTTTCATCCTATTTCTTTGTCAAAAAATATGACCGATATTTCATCCAATTTTTTCGTCCAATTCTTTGATAGTGTAATACCGGCCTTGCGGGCCGGCTTGCACTGTTACGAGCGAGCGGGGTGGCGCAGAGGCGGCGCTGCTGCTGCTGCGCAGGTCGCGGCGCGGCGGGCGGGCGCGCCTAAGATATTCCGAGGGGCAGCCTTCCGGTGGCATGACGTCACGTCCTGCCTGCCGCTATCTCACAATTGAATCTCCCAGGCGGGGGGCTCGCTTCCACGCGGCCTTCCTCTGCACAAGGACGCCGCCTCTGCCGCCGCGGAGCGTTGCCCTGCTCCCGAGCACGTAGCCTTTCATTCACGGCCCGCTCGCTGTTCCTGTGACGTAGAGGAACGCGTGGCCGGCCGAAAAAAATTGTCAGGGAGGCGGCAAGCTTCGAAACCTGCAGGTTTTTATAGAGCAATTTCGTTAAGTTTGAAATCGTATGCCGCTCCAAGAACTAAATTAGAGTATCTACATCTACAAGTTCACACTTCAAATCACATTTAACATTTAAGTGCGTGGCAGAGGGTTTAAAGAAAGCATTTAGAGAAGCCCTTAGGCGCTACCGTTCCATTTTCTAATAATGCGTGGGAAGAAGGAATACCTAAATCTTTCCGATTCACAACCCGCTGTTCCTGTGGCGTAGAGGAACGCGTGGCCGACCGAAAAAATTTGTTCAAGAGGCGGCAAGCTTCAAAACTTGCACAGTTTTATAGAGCGATTTCGTTTGAAATCGTATGATGCCCCAAGAACTAAATTTGAGTATCTGCGTCTACAAGTTTACTCTTCAAATCACTTTTAACAAGTGCGTGGTAGATGGTTTAAAGAAACCCTTTAGAGAAGCCCTTAGGCGCTACCGTTCCATTTTCTAATAATGCGTGGGAAGAAGAAATACCTAAATCTTTCCGATTCCGATGTGATTTCCCTTATTATTTAGTGCTAACAAAATGCGTTCTCGTACGGAGGAGAAAGTTGGTGAAAGAAATTTCGTTAATATTTCTCGACGCAACGAATAACTCCTTTCTTTTAATGATTTCCAATTGAAATCGTGTATCATTTCTGTAACGCTCCGTCCCCTATATCGCGATAATACAAAGCGAGCTGCTCTTCTCCGAACTTTCTCTAAATCGTGTCAGTCGCACCTGATGTGGATCCCAAACATGCGCAGCAGTACAAAATAGGACGCACAAGTGTAATGTAGGTAGTTTTAGTAGAACTGTTGCATCTTCTGTGTCCTGCCAATGAAACGTAGCGTTTAGTCTGCCTTTCCTACAATATTTTCTGTTTGTTCTTTCCAATCTTCGTTCTTCATAATTGTTATTCCTAGGTATTTAGTTGAACTGACGATCTGTACGTTTGACTGATTTATCGTGTAACTGAAGTTTAACGGATTTCTTTTAGTCGTCATATGGATGACCTCACACTTATAATTGTTAAGGTGAATTGCCAAGTTTTGCACCATGTAGATATCTTATCTAAATTATTTTGCTGTTGGTTTTGATCTTCTGGTGACTGTAATCACCGATAAATTACAGTATCTGGGAACACTGTTAAGAGGCTATTCAGATTGTCTCCTAACTTGTTTATAAAGACAAGGAACGGTAGGAGCCTTACGACACTCCCCTGAGGTACGCCAGATATCATTTCTGTTTCACCCGATGACTTTTCGTCAGGTACTACGTATTGAGATTAAGACACGAAGCTAATCGTAGAACTGTGGAAATATTCCGTAGGCATGCAATCTGATTAAGCCAGCTTGGGAGTTACACTGTAAAAAGCCCTCCGTAAATCTAGAAATATGTCGTCGACTTGAGATTCCTTGTCGATAGCACTCATCACTTCATGTGAGTAAAGAGCTAGTTGTGTTACACGAGAACGAAACTTCCTGAATGCGTATTAACTATGGGTCAATAGGACGTTCTCTCCGAAGTACTCCGTAATGTTCGAAAAACTTCCAAACTCCTGCTAAAAACCGACGTCAGTGATGTATGCGGAATACTCATATTGCTTTTCTCGAATACTGGATTGGCTTGTGCAATCTTCCAGCCTTTGGATCTTAGGCTGAGCGAGCTGTTATATATTATAGCTACGTATGGAGACACTGCATCAGTATACTGTGAAAGGAACCTGATTGGTATACAATATCTACAGTTTGGACCGAAGAATTGTTTTTGTTAAGTGATTTACTACTTCAAGAACATCTACTTCTAAATTACGCATGCTGGTAGATGTATTTCATTCGAATTATGTAGTATTTGCTTCGTCTTCTAGTATACTAAACGTTTTGTCTGTCAAACGATATCAATTGAATATTTTAAGGTAAATTACTTTGATATCTAAACATACTTCAACAAAATATGCAATTTGTTCTGCGCACGGTGTATATATAGATTCCACCTCTTGTTTTTAACAGCAAAGAAATTATCCTCCCCCCCTCCCCCCAAATTCAACAGTGCAGAAAGTACACTAAATATATCAACAAAAACATCTTTGTTCACATTCCAGTAAAGTTTTACCTTGGAAACTATCCAGAACAGGAAGAGTCTGAAATCTTCTTACACTTTCTGTTCGTTTTTAACCAAGTCTATCACCAGAAGTTTCAGTGTTTTGTACTACATTATTAGAATTTAAAAAACAGGATACAAATTGCAGAAATCGCAACACAATTTTTATGTCATCTGAAAAAATTTGATTGCCTAAAGAACTTTACACCACATGATGATAATGAATTTATTGCGTTACGTCAATTTTGTTCTGCAGACACCAAAACCAACACATAGCCTATTGGAATGGATCCTTTTTGCAACTCCCTAAGAGCTGCACACGGAAATGGTAGTGAATACATTGGGGACTAATGTACTGTGGCAATTTTCTGCAAATTTTCACATTTTCCGTGACTACAGCACGGTGCAGAAACTACCATCGTACAGAGGAAAACGTGTACTTTCTCTTGACTAGCGTGGCTACTACACAGTAGACAGTCACTGCTAACCCCACAATACTTCTCCTGGCACTCAGAAGTGCTAGGGTCTACATGTAATACAGTCATAGGTAATAATTTATAGAAACGCGTCAGAATTCTGTAATGAATAAAGAGCCTGCCCTCCACAATCCCAGAGCTCACACACCCACACAAATTCGATTCATATTGATAGGACAGACAGTAGATGTGAGTCCAAAAGTTCAAATGTTTGTAGTCCTAAGGAATGTCTTCATCAGTCCCTAGACGATTGACAACACACGTACTCTCCTCTCTCTCTCTCTCTCTCTCTCTCTCTCTCTCTATATATATATATATATATATATATAAAAGACCACACAAGGCCGCGCGACAACGTGCAATCCGTTCATTGAATTTCTCGATGGTGTGTTCGTAAATATTTGGTGAAATTCCATTAATAACCCTTTTAATTTCATCCCTGAGTTGGTACATACATTTTTTATTTCACAAATCCCCACAAAAAAAAGTCAGAATGTGTACTATCGTATGATCTGGCAGGCAATTTATGGTTACTATGCAAAGAGATAACATTCTGAGGAAACTTTTCATCCAGAAGAACAATCGTTTCCCGGGATGTGTGACATTCCACTCCATCTTTTCAAACGAAAAATCGTCATTTATATCAATTAGAGGGAAAAAACCAATCAGAAATCATTTTCAAGAAAGTGATGGCCGATCACTCCACCTGCACAGAACCCACACGCCACACTACACACTGGGCTTTGTGGCTGCATTTCATCTTCCACAGTCATTCGCGTATTTTCATTACACCTTATTTAACAACTCTGCTTACTGACGTACCCACTGAAGTGAAAGTGCAACCCACATGAGAAATTAGTTGTGTGAAGTTCTCGTTGTCTACTTCTCGAGCCAAGAACCATTGAGAAAATCGATGTATCTTTCCATGAGCTGCAGGCTCCAACACTTATGTAAGTTCAATGTTGTATTCATACATTTTCCGACCTTTTTAAAGGATTTCATGCAGTTTATTTCGTGTTAAATTGTTGAGCACGCCGTAGAAGAGATTTTTGGGGGTAACGGTCACGTTTTCACGCACATCAGCAATGTTATGTCGTGTTAGAACAAAATTCGGTCGTCCTGTTCCTTTGACGTTTGAAAGAAAACCCATGGTCTCAAACATCCGGACCAACTTGCTAACTGGTGATTCTGTTGGAGCTGTAATTCATGAGCTGTTGCTATGGGACTTTCCCGGTTTTTGGTAATAACTTTTTTATCGCTTGGATACGTTGTTTAGTTGTCATCTGCTCCATGACGAAAATAAACATTGAACAAGAATGCTCAGCTACAGCGGAAAAGCCGAGTGCGCTAAGGCGCCTTGCTGCTGTGCTCGCGGCCATTCACCGTCGGAGGTACGAGTTCTGCCTTGGGCATGGGTGATTGTGTTGTTCTTAGGATAAGCTAGTTTAAGTAGTTTTTAAGTTTAGGAACCGATGACCACTGCAGTTAGGTCCCATAACTTTACAAACATTTAAAAATTTGATCAATCCTCATCACACACAAGGTCTCAGGCTATTAATGGGAAGAGTCACAAGTAAACATGAAGAAACCACGACTGCTAACCACCATATAACAAAATTGTGAAAAATTGAAATTCGTCCTTCTTTCCGGGCACCCTCTAGAAGTCTAATGCATCGTAGCAGTCACTCAACGTTGCTTGAAGATTCTTCGTTACTCTGTTATCTAAGATTTTTTTGGCCGAGGATGCACAGGAAGAAAACAGAACGCGCCTTAAAAAACCGCTAAATCTGCCCTGTGATATACTCGAAAAAATGTATTTACTTATTGTTCATGGAACACTGCGGCCGTGTCTAGTCATTTCAGAAAAAGTTACATGAAGATTTAATTTACTCTCTCATTTAAATGCTCGAATAGTCTTTTAAATTTTATTTTCCCTATCTTCGAGAGAAATGCGCCAAATGATGTAGTCTTCAGCAGCTAGCAAATTTAATTACCATAACACAGAATTTTAGTAAGCAGTCCGTGAGTTTACTCTGACAAAAGACAGTCATAAACCCTTGCGTCAGAGTGCTCAAGGCCTTTACTTTAAATATTCCACTGCAGTTAAGTTCTATCGTTTCCTGAAGCGGTCAATAGCAATGAAACTGTCACAGCAAAGTGTAACTTTTTTAAAAATATTACAATTCTAGTCGTATAACGAGTACAGAGTACAGACACTATCTCCGGTCAAAGGGATCAATGGACTTGGGTTATTCGGAAAAAAAATTTTAAAGCTGACTGATAAATATACTTTCACAAAGGCACACTTCACAAATTACATAACACTTTTACATCAATAGTAATATTAAGAGGAAGCAGTGGCGGACTAAGGCTGTTGGAGGCCCGGGGCGGCGGCGAAACAAAATGAGCCCCCCCCCCCCTCCCGTCCACTTCGAAATATATTACTATAAAACAGTAACTTTTGAGATTTGGAAGGCCCACAGGATAAGAGGAACGGGCCAGTCTAAAAAGAATTACTTTCGAGATTTGGAGGCCCCAGCAGAAAGAGATGCCAAGCGCGATCCAAAAAAAAAAAAAAAAAAAAAAAAAAAAAAAAAAAAAAAAAAAAAAAAATGCTTTCGAGGCATTTGGAGTCCCCCCCCCCCCGAGACCGGAGCCCCCCCCCCCCAACTGAGATGAAGATCGTGTGGCATTTACGGTCGTTAGTCTCCACCTGGAGTCTAGTTCAGCAAGCCTTCTACAAGCCGTTTTAGCTGACGTCACTTCGGCGACTTGCGTGTCAATGAATATGAGAACGGCACAACACACACTCCCCAAGCGGAGAAAATCTCCGACCGAATCGGAAATCGAACCCGCGCCCATTCGTGGAAACCTACTACTCTGCGCACTAGACTATGGAGGCGGACAACATTAAAAAGAATATTAATGTCTATTCACGAGCGCGAATTGTAACAGCAAAATTAATTGTATCAGGTTTGATTTCATACCGAATCTGTCTTTCAAAATGTGTAGAATTAGTCGCAAATATTTTCTTTCTTGTGACGAATATAGATTGTTAGTGAGTACTTAAAATGTAGGTTAAAATGAATAGAAATTTTGAACCTTCATGATCACACAGTGACCGAAATTAGTTGTTCTGCAAATCTAGATCTTACAACTTAACGCTGTTATCATCTACATATAATTCATCTACACATGATTCGTGTTGCTGTCAAATGTTGCGTGGTATATTCTCTACATTCCTGGGAAATGGAAGAATGGAACACGTATCTTCAAAACCATAAACAAGTATTTATTTGTTCGAGAAAATACACATTTCTAAACCACAAAATACATTTATAACGCAGTAATTTTTCCTGTGTCATTTGTATCTTCTTTTATTCATCATTCATACGCCAGGTTTCGACTGAGACTCTCCATAATATTTTGCTCTGAAAATCTAACTTCACCTGTCTGTAGGTTAGTCGTCCTTTACTGACATCCATCATTAAAATTCTCTTCCTACCTTTTCTAATTCCTTCCACTTTTAACCCTATAATCATGCCCCAGTCAAGATTATTTCATATTTATGATCGCTTCCAATAATCTTTTACCTTCCCCACCTTCTTCATCGTTTCTTCGTTCTTAAATCTCTCAGTTTTCTTCACCTTGAAATTTAGTCTCCCACATTTCAATACTTTAACATTTTTATAAATCTCTCTTTCTCTCTTTCTCTAAAAGCAGAATCGTTATCTGATCACTTCGTCGCCCGTATCTCTTTTCGACTATTAAGACTGCTTTTCTCAGGGAAAAGTAGAGGTATCATGTTGATATATATGCCACACACTAAGGACTATGGTCCATTGAAGATGCACATAAATTAAGAATCCAAGACAGTGAAATCAAACGATCCGGCCATTAATGGAATTATTTTCCTACTTGAAAAATGAATCAAAACCCATCTACCTAGAATAATTTGACAAGAAGCTAGGTTTCTACTAGTAAAGAGATCTTCAAATTATGTTAGTATCTGCTCCCATTTTTCAGATGCTGTCTTACAAATAGACTTCCTGATCTTCCTTTCTGTACAACTTCTGACCATGTCGTTAAACATCTAGTGTAGGAAGTATTTCACTTGGGTCTCTTTTCTTCGTTTATGAAGATCACCAGAGGTTCCTTCTTGCTGTTTTCATCACTTTTGCGTTTGTTCTGTTTATGTTCATGTATCCTCCACTCCCTCTTTGCAGATCTCATCAAAATTTTTTGTAGCTCCTGTTGAGTGTATAAACTGCTTGATCATCAGTTTGTTTCATCGACCCCAGCTGAGATCCAACAATCAGAAATGACACACGATCATCATCATCATCTGCTTGTTTTATAGACTCTATCTTTTCTCCTACAATTAGAATATATCTTGCGTTATAGCGTTTTATCTGTTAGTAGTAAAAATACCAATAATTCGTGCTACTTTTTCATTATGCGCTAAAAAAAGACGATAAAGATAAAAAAGCCACGAAAGTACAAAATCCATTCCTGTAATAGGAGTGAGCTCAGCAGGAATATGTCAACTTTCGATGTTAGTAGAAGCCGCCCTAGCCTACAGCGCACGGAGAGGAAACTCTGAGCCTGCCGCGGTGGCCGAGGGGACTGAGGCGCTTCAGTCACGGTCTACACGGCCCCTACGGTCGCGTGTTCGAATCCCCCCTCGGGCATGGATATTTGTGCCGTCCTTAGTATTAGTTAGTTCATAAGTAGTTTGTAAGTTTAGGGACTGATGACCCCGTAGTTAAGTCTCATAAGCTATACAAACATTTGAACGTTTAGAAAACTCTGATACCCTCTTAGAGACAATATACAACATCACCAACAACTTTTATTGCAGAAAATTTGCCAGATCCTTTAACCCATACCCATACAGAACGGTCATGGCTAAGTGACAGTCCAGAATTACCCAGAAGTGCTTTGGAAAGGGGCACCCATAAATTTGTCTCGCGGTCTTGTTTTTTCCCGTCGAAATTCCCTGAATAATATAGGTTCACCAGTCGAAGAGGTGCTTTTAAATGTCAAATATAGTTACATTTTGTTCTCTATTCTTTCTAAGTAGCTTCTCTTTCCAGATATACTGTCTTATTAGTAATCCAGTCGGGCACTGTTATCCGTACTGCCAGTACCATATTTCACGTTTAGATATTTCATTTTCGTTCGTGTTCCATGTCACTGTCTAGCAGCTTGCAAAACTTACAGTTTTGAAGATTCTTCAGATTCTCCAAGAATAAAATAGTTCACGGGAGAATTGGCGGATATCCTTATACAACGGGCACAGTGTCCAATGACCACTTTGTCTTCACTATTTAATAATCGATTTCCTCTATTGCAAGAAAAGGAAGAAATTTTAAAGTTTATCGCATCGTCAACTATGAGATCAATTTAGGTGATCGTCTTTGCCGCACGGCAGTCGCCAAATGGTCTAAGACACTATGCTACGCCGGTGGTTCGAATCCTCCCTCAGGCATATGTGTGTGTGTGTGTGTGTGTGTGTGTGTGTGTGTGTGTGTGTGTGTTGTCCTTAGTGCAAGTTAGTTTAATTAGTTCGTAAGTCTAGGGACTGATGACTATAGCAGTTTGGTCCAATAGGTTTACAAACATTTGAACAAAACTGATGATCATCTTTCGCTTAATCCATGCTCCTTACTTTCCATGCTTGCATAGAAAACTGGAGATAATTTCCACCTTATTATTTCATGGCTCGACAGTAAAATTTCTTCACGAGGGGCTGATAAGAAAATTGTACTTATAGTCCATACGTATGTTAGTAGGGAGAATATATTATTACCTGTATATGAAATCTCTTGGTGTATAAGTTGCCAAATGCAGTACACAGAACTCTCACACCTGACAGCAACAACGGCTCTAAAAGTGATGGTTATCGAACATCTCTCACTTTGAATGACAAATACAGGCACGTCATTTGACTTTACACTGAAATGACAAAAGTCATTGGACATTTCCTAATATCGCATCGGAGCTCTTTTAATCTGGCTCAGAGTATACAGAAGAGATAAGTAGATGAACCTTTCAAATGGCTAAAATATCTCCCCGTAGTGGGTCGTAGGACCAAAGAAGTGTGTGACAGATTCCTGAGCGCAGTATATGTGCAGTATAAGGAAATTGTGAGGGTCATCATTAACTGAACGAAGTATGGTGTTGAGTTACTAATTTTTTAGCCAAGTCTAGATGACAACTAATTACTTTTTTTAATTTTATATAATTCCTTGCAATGTTAAACGCTTACTTACGAAATTGAAATTTACTTCATCATTTCGTTTATATATGTAAAATTAATGAATTCGGTTTTGTCACAATTACTTTGATTAGGGTAATCAATATATTTAAACAATTTCCATTATTTGGTCAGGTTTCTAATAAAAAAAGTAATTTATAAAAATTCTAGAAATTATGTGCAAAAGTAACATTACATTTACTTTGGGTGATCGTAATTAAGAAACGTAATTTTCACACACCACTCTCATTTTATGAAAGCATTTTTCAGCAAGAACATATTTTCCAAAAACTGCTTCAGTGCAAAGCATACTTCATTCGACATATTAATGACTTTTCTTTGTTGAATACCAAGCCTACAGAATTATTGGGGTGAAAACTAGCACTGAAAATTGATGTACGACTGAATTTGTTTCAGTTGTGTCTTTTTTCATGATAACTCTCTGTTGCAGGAATTCAGAAACACTGAAATGGTTAAGTAAATGTAAATTTCATAATTGTAGCCGAATACTATAAATAATTAGGTAGTAGCAACGATCGAAACCGGGCCACCTCATTGACATTACGTGTAATGTATTACTAACTGTGATATACTGACATTATTTGACTAGTCATCGAACGTGCTTGTATTTCTCGTGTGCTCTAATCGGAAATCTTTCATGAGAGTTTTCTCTGTTCCTATGGTCCATTCAGGCGAGATATTTTATGAATTTAAAAGTTTTACCCACGTAGTTTTTCTGACACAGTTCGAGTCTGTGAGACTCATCCCGCTACCTCACATGATAAGACAGCAATATTGCCCTTTCGAATTGTCAGAATTTTATTTCTGAAGTTAACAATATAATTTCTGACTCAGAAGGTACGCGAACTGACCGCAGAATAATAATAATTTTCGAAAGCGGCTGTTTTCTCTGACAGCGATATTGCGCAACGTCGTCTGTCTGAAACAGACCCAAAATGGCGGGTCCGCAAGGGACATTAGATCTCTCCTGTACAGACCTTGCCTTGTCCACGAGATACTATCGCCATCTGTTTCTATATACATCACTATCCCAAGAATTTATGCCACCTCTGTGTTTACCCGTTCTCACGGGCGCTAGTCACGTGAGACCTCTGAGTAAGACTTTGTATGGCGTTAACAATGAACCTTTTGAACCCATGAACTCCACACTCACATGACAGGCTGAAAACCGTAAAAAAAAAAAAAAAAAAAAAAAAAAAAAAAAAGTTTAAATGTTTCTAATTCTATCGGACCAAACTGCGTGGTCATCAGTCCGTAGCTTATAAACTACTTAAACCTAGGTAAACTAACCTAAGGACAAACACACACACCCATGCCCCAGGGAGGACTCGAACTTCCACGGCGAACAACCGCGCGCTCCGCAGCGAGACGCTTTAGACCGCTCGGCTACTCCACCGCGGCACTGAGAACCCAGCGATCAACGTCACAGAACAATAAAAGCCACGATTTCGTTGTAATCATATGATGACGCGTGTTGAGATACGTTTCTCATTCTCGCACTCAAAATACATTCAAAGGCTATTTGTGACTGAAAAACCACAGTGCAGCCTTTCCTTACAGACAGAATTTTCAATTACATTACTCCTGTTTACTTTGTGCAGTGCTGAAGTGTACCGGTCGTGGTGGCCGAGGGGACTGAGGCGCTTCAGTCACGGTCTGCACGGCCACTACGGTCGGGGGTTCGAATCCCCCCCCTCGGGCATGGATATTTGTGCCGTCCTTAGTCTTAGCTAGTTCATAAGTAGTTTGTAAGCTTAGGGACTGATGACGCCGTAGTTAAGTCCCATTAGTTCTACAAACATTTGAATATTTGCTGAAATGTCAGTCCAAGCACCTGATGCCAAGTTGACATTCACTGCATGCCGCATTCATGAAAATGCATTTTAATGGCCCAAAATGTCCGTGGTTCGTAAGATAAGAGGGCAAGTAGACTGGTGTGGTAATAGTAGTAATATTTCGCGTGACTCAATTGTCTGGTAATGTATTTCAACAGGACGCCACTTCGGCGACTTGCGTGTCTCTAATCCTACCCTAGTTATCCGACAAGAGAAACGAGACCTATCTTTCTGACGACTGCTGACGAAGGCTGAGTTAAAACGCAGTCTGAAAAAATCCTTGATTCCACCGCGTTTCCAACTCACGACAATTCTGTTCCGCGTTAACTCTTGCATTCCCATTGTTGTTCCTGGACAACAACGTGTTAAAAGTTGATTTATACCGTATTTTGTGCATCAATCCTTACAGTTACATTTTTGTTGATGGACAACATGCTTCTGATATGACATTTTGTTGCTTGGTATGGCGTGTAGCCACTTCTGACTTGGAAGTTGTGTTGCGTTGCCGTCTGCACGTGGCTGAGAATTTGAACGTGAGTGTGGTTCCTTTTATTTCATTCCAGCAGTGAATTGTCTTGTCTTTGGTGCTGTGGCAAAGATTAACTATCAACAAAATAAAGTCCTAGTAATAAAATACCTCGATACAAACGTCTTTGTTGAGCATGAAATACATGATATAAAAAATCAATAGTTGGACCAAAAATTTTAAAACACATATTTTGATGGTATAAAAGTTTTCTGGATGTTGTACCGCGTCATGACGTAAGAAGGAGGAAGTAAACTTAGGGTTTAACGTCCCATCGACAGCTTGGCTATTAGAGGCGGAATTAACGCTCTGAGTTTTGGGTAAGGACGGGATAGGAAATCGGCCGTGCTCTTTGTATGGAACCATCCCGGCATTTGGCGGCAGTGATTTAGAGAAACCGCGGAAAACCTAAATCTGGATGGCCGGGGGTGGATTTGAACCACCACCCTCTCGAATACGTAAGCAGGCTATTATTATTTAAATAATCGACATTTCGGCCAACGTTACAGTGGCCTTCATCTTACATCATGACGCGGTCCAACACCCAAAAACTTTTATCTCATCTGACTCTGGGCGCGGAATCCTGCGCCATTATAACATATTTTGATGTATTAATACAGAAAACACTGAATTAATTTTTCCAAAGCTGATTTCATAATGTGCATAATGTGCGCTTTACCCGAGACCACCAGGCTCGAGAATAACGTGCTTATCTCCAATTCGCTTAAATGAACATGTGAATTTCGATTTTACAAACTCGTTTTAAGAAATTTTGTACTAATGATACACAAGCTAGTAACTCGAAGAAAGAGATATACCAGTAACACAAACAGACTGCACCTTTACAGATTACCTGTAATTTATTACTGAGCAATCGGAGTACAGTAAATAAATTCAAAACTTATCTCTTTCTCCATCAAATTGAAGAAATCGCTATATGTGAAATGCGCCAATACATTCATTCTTTCGCAGCTGAGCTTACTTATTAATGTGATAAAAAAAATTGCAGAGCAAAGATATATATTGCAACCTACATACCGGGCTAATAACAATTAGCCAAGGGCAATATTTTGTAGCTTGTTGAAGGAAGCAGGGAAGTCAACATCTAGATATGCTCCGGAAGACACCGACAATACGGGTGCCCCTTCCATCCACGCAACACGCCTTACTCCAGGCAGCGACGATGCCAATGGCTGAACGTTTCTCAAAACACTCAGTTGTATGTTGTGTCGTAATACCGGACCGTGCATGAAATATTCATGCGTCTCCCGTCCGCTCGTGTTCCTGGGTACAAAAGACGAGAACGATTTCTTAGTCGGACCATTACGTTGTTCATTGTCACAAAATTTCTTCAGAACCTTCTCGGGTATTCATAGGCGTCCCACAACATGAAATGCATCTAGTGGAGAATCAGAAGATATTCAGATCGGCCAGTTAAAAAAATCAATTTGTATTCCGTCCCGTTAGAGAAACGAAGACTGCAAAGTCGTAAATAGCTGCTTGGCACAAACATGCTGGTTTTATTTGATCCCTCTTGGACATAGATATTAGACTGTAGCTGGTCGTAAATTCGCTAAACTGAGAAAAGCAACAGCCGTACCCTTTTAAGTTTATTTTTCGACCAGTTTCGTCACTACACTAATCCCATCTTCAGGCCCCTTTTCATAATCAAAAGGAGGTGTCTATGCACTGGTAGAATATAGCAGGTACCAAGCATATAGGGACTGATGACCCAGTAGTTTAGTCCCCTTTAAACACCCAACACCAACACCAAGCATATAATGCTGGTAATGCCGACACCTGATTACACGATGTATGTACTCTAGCCACTCAGAGGCGAGAGCTTACTCTATCAGCGCCTCTGTTCATTTTGACAAGGCCGTTGGCTCAATGAGTATCTAAATCCAGCTTGAAATCTAAACCTTTCAATTTTTTATGTAACTAAATTTTACTGGGCGTTAGTTTGAAGTTAATATTCATCTCTTTTCTATTTAGAAATAATTTTGCGCATTTTAAGGCGATGGAAACATCTTTATGATTGTGCGAACATGTATTACGAAATTTATCTTTGTCCAAAGATTTTGTTGAATTACCTATGGAATAACTGAATGGCGGAAACATTCCGGTAATTTCCTATGAGCTGTGTACATGGAATGAAACGGCAATGCAATCGATATATATCGGACGTGCAAACGTTATACATCGGACGTTCGACTCTCTCACCGCTACCGATGTTGATTCTTGACGAGATAATTGTATTAAATTTCTTGGCAAATAAAAATTGCAACCAGATCGTGAATCGGAAAAGTACATCAGATTAAGTTCAACCTACCCATACTGTTGGAAAGTTGTTACCAACTGACAGTTGTAATGACACTTGCGCTCCTAGCGGTGGGCAAGGTGCCATAGAGTATGTTTGTATATAGCAGCTTTACTACATTGTTTCTATAATTTTTGCGTTCCAAGCGTTTCGAGAGACATAAATAATCCCGAAACAAATGTAAAAACAGACGAATTTACTGATATCTTATTCAGTGATATAAACAACTTATTCATGAGGCAATATTTACGAATTTGTGTATATTTACAGCTTATTCTGCTGCAAGTAATAGAATATAAACATACGAGAAACATAAATTGCCTTTACGGTCTGTTCTTTCATGACAGGCACTTTCTTTGACGTGTAACAATTTAATATGGAGTCTCCTGATTAAAATATTTTTACACTTCATGCGTCTTTCGTTTAAACGTACATACTTTTGGCTATACTTAGTTTTGCTTATAAAACTAATGTCTTCAAGATTCCTGCCCATTGTTGTTCAGATGTAGTGACAATTGTGAACTGGTTTCTGCTAAATTGGGAAACTTTTTTTCTACTTTCTACGTTTTATTGTCACATTTGTGAGTTTTTTCCTTCAGCTACAGCTGTGGTGGCTGATCTGGTATATTAAATAATGTAGGGATTGGATTCCATATAAGATTCTTACCTTCAACACTCACTGATTTGACTGTAATTCTAGTGAAGAGACCTTGACGCCTCTGAGTAGTAAAGCCGACGTCTTTTTGCAAAACGTTAGGTTTTTTGTTATTCATTAGCCGTTTTTGTTCCTAATAGAATGTGAAATTCTTAGTTAAAAAGTCGTAGATTTCAATATAATCTTAAATAAACTGTTATACACTGTTCCGCAATGTACCCTTTCATAGCTTCTAATGGTCCTTAGGAAACCTAAAAGACATATTACACTTATTACCGATTTTTATGGCACTACATGTCTTCCCTAATGTAAAAGGTAACTTATAATCAGTTTAAACGGAACTATTTACAATCATCCGATATCGTATTGAGGAATGTACCTTGGTGGCCGCTTGGACCCCTGTTGTAGTGGTGTATAACAAAACTAAGTGGGAATGTCGTGATTGCAAATATTAGACTGTGCTATGTGTTTAGCGATTACCTACATAGTTTGCCGATGCTGATGTGATTCTGAGTGTGGTAAAACTAAATGTTAGTCTTTATTTTCCTATTTCATATTTGGTTTATGCTCTCGCGTAACCTTCATTTCTATTCCAGGCCAGATAGTTTCATTTTAATGACTTTTTTTTCCATCACGGTAATTATGAGGCACACAGTCTGACTGTAGATGCGGACAATGACCGCGTGCGAATGCTAGCTAGGTCACTGTCTTTCCTTCAGCCAAGTGTCCCTGACATTTTCCACCGGAGCTCGAAATTAACAATTTTAATGTCAGGTTTCTAGCTGGAAAGTTCGCGAGTTCGGTCGTACTCTCCGAAAACAATCACGCTGCCTCGTCTCTTTGCTCAAGCAACTCGATCGCATATCTTTCTTCTTTTTTTTTTTCACCTTTCTTCCTGTTATCTTTTTAGTGCAAACTGAAGGAGATGTATGTACTGTGTTTCCTTATTGTGCGGTCGAATCTCTTTCATGGTAATTTTTACTGTTGATATACTCGCCAATTGCTTCTCCGAAGCGTACGTCATGACTGCCAACACACGCAGTAAGCGTGCCTCAATACAAAGGTTTTAGCAACAAGTAAAATATTTTCATCCAGTCACTCTATTCTCGAGTGTGGGTTTTTTTTTTTTTTTTTTTGTTTTTTTTTTTTTTTGTTTTTTTTTTTTTTTTTTGTTTTTTTTTTTTTTTTTAAGGAAGCTGAAACAAGACGGGCCTCGCTTCGGTGTTGTTCATTGTAACCAGAAAAACAAATAAAATAATTATGGAAACATAGAGAGCCGGCCGCAGTGGCCGAGCGGTCTCCGGCGCGCCAGCCACGTTCTGCACGGCCATTTCGGTCGGGGGTTCGAATCCCCCCTCGGGCACGGATATTTGTGCCGTCCTTAGTATTAGCTAGTTCATAAGTAGTTCGTAAGTTTAGGGACTGATGACCACGTAGTTAAATCCCATAAGCTCTACAAACATTTGAACATTTGAAACATAGAGGAGTTGCTCAGCAACAGAGAAGGATGGTAGGAAGCCACACTGGGAGAGGGGGAAGAGTTGGTGTGGATGGAGATGCCGGTGTATACGGCGGGAGAGGAAGGTTTCCAGGACCTGCCTCAACACCGAGGCGAGGCTGATGGGGCGACAGGAGGAGGCATCAGAAGGAGACTTGCCAGTTTTTGGAAACATAGGGGTGTGGGAGGTCTTCCACAGGTCAGGGAAGAAGCCAGTGTAGAGGATAACATTGTGTAAGTATGCAAGGACGGAATGAAATGAATGGGGACAGGCACGGAGGAGCCTGTACATTAAGTGGTCATGGCTGAGGGTGGTATTGTAAGTTTAATGTGAAGGGTGGTAATGAGCGTGTTATGTTCTGATGGGGGGAAGGGATATGGTCCAAATACTGGAAGCCAGGGACAAGTGGAGGAGTGGAGGTACCGGTGCGCTCATGGGCATCTGGAATGAGGGAATAGCCAAATCTGGGATTGCTGGGGACGGAAAATACACCGGAAAGTCACGCGACGAAATGTTCTGCCTTACATTAATTAAATTTAATTAATAGAGACACGGGATTCCAACTTAGTAAAGCATGGGAACCGGCCTTGGTAGTACTGAGACAACATCAGCCGCAGACAGACGATGGTCACCAATCGACGCAGATGGGTCATCGAAGTCAAGACTCGTAAAACACGTACTTTTTCCTCCGGTTGGCGCGCGCACAAGGGGTCCACCGCCAGCGGCCGCTCTTGCCCGTGCCGCGCCTGCGCAGACCACCAGCGGCCCGCTCAACGGCCCTCAGGTAGGGGGCTCTCCATGTTCACGCCGTCGACGCTTCTGGTCTGCCATGACGTCACAGCAGCGGCGCCTGCGCCGTGGTAACGAGCCACCATATATATTGCGAGCAGAGAAGCAACAGCGGCAGTTCACCTGAAGATGGCGAGCAGCTGTCTCGCAGAAATATTGTGCGATTATTACAATAGTATCCGACGGTACTCCCGTAAACCATTCAAGAATAATGAAATCACTACTGTCCACCTAACAAGAATAGCCTTGTGGGTGTGGTTAGCGGCATTGCGCTGTGGTGTCGAAGGTAGTGGGTTCGAGCCCGACTGCAAGCAAATTTTTTAAAACCCAATCTTCTTTTAACAGATACAGGAACAACAATGACTTCTTTATTGTTACTTGCTGTATCTTTGGACGTTTTTGTAAATGTGTCGAGATTTTGAGGGTAAATGACATTACTCTTGTTGTAACAAACACTTAAACTTCCTGGCAGATTAAAATTACGCGGCGGAACCGGGACTCGAACATGGGACCTTTGCCTTTCGCGGGCAAGCACTCTACCACTGAGCTATGCCGACGCGACTCAGGGTTCGCCCTCACAACTTCAATTCTGCCAGTACCTCGCCTCCTACTTTCCAAACTTCACAGAAGTTCTCCTGCGAACCTTGCAAGACTAGCACGCCTGAAAGAAAGGATATGGTGGGGGCATGGCTTAGCCACAGCCCAAGGGATGTTTCCAGAATGAAACTTTCAATCTGCAACGGAATGTGCACTGCTATGAAACTTCCTAGCAGATTAAAATTGTGTGGCGGAACCGGGACTCGAACCTGGGACCTTAATGTTTGGTAAGTAGGAGGCGAAGAACTGGCAGAATTGAAGTTTTGAGGGCAGACCGTGAGTCGTGTCGGGATAGCTCAGAGGCAGAGCACTTGCCCGCAACGCAAAGGTCTCAGATTCGAGTCCCGGTTCTGCCACACAATTTTAATCTGCCAGGAAGTTTCATATCAGCGCACAGTCCGCTGCAGAGTGAAAGTTTCATTCTGAATACTTAGCTGTTTGAAAAGAGGTGGCAGGGCAGTCTTTTCTCATGCGTAAGGGGAGGGGGTGCTGCTTACAGTGTCACGTGATCCGAAGTAGCTTGTCTCTTCAGCGTAATCAGTTACTTACTGTATTTTAGTGTTTATGTGCATATTTATAGGCTCTTGATGTTATTATCAAAGAAAAATGAAAAACTTTCAGTATCTTTTAGAAACGAATCTCTCAACTTGGATGAAAAGTGTGAAAAGCTTGGTAGGCAGACGCCTCAGCTCGAGTCGAAGCAAGCGCGAACAAGCTGAGGAAGACATTCTAAAGAGGGGCAGGGCAAACCGCAGCGCTTTCACGCCCACGGCGCCACTCGCAGAGGTGCACCAAATTGTCTCTCTGGACGCCAAGCACCAATCGGGGATGCCGAAACATCGTGCGCCAAGCGGGGGGGGGGGGGGGGAGGATGGGAGGGGGGTCACTATCAAGATCCAGCACTGAAAGAAATGAGCCCCCACTCATCTGTAGCACCAGCCGCCACTGCATTTTACACATAACTTGTGCTTTATCTCGTACAAGAAATTGTGTAGTGTGTTCTTGATTGGCCTGGAAGTCTAAGGAAGCAAGCAAGAAGTGCCACGTTTGGTGAATTTCGTATGTAGACGTGGGTATTGGGCAAATGCGCACGTCAGATACAGCCGCGCCAATTCGTAGGCCTACCTCTAGAAGCCTGGTAGTTAATAAACACCGTTATCGAATTTTCATTCGCAATTCAGCGAAGAAACATAAACACAGTAGCTGATTTGATAATAGAAATATAGATGTTTATTGCAACTTTATCGTTATTCGGACGGCAAAGAAAAGCAACAATAAGTAAAGAAAATGCTAGGTTTTGAATCTAATCCACATATCAATGTAAACAGGAGCGAAATGCAAGCTCAAAACAGCACGATCCAAGGCTCTATGCAGGACACTTCTAAAATATTTTACCAAACTTGAACAAATCAACACAGTTTGCAGGAGCTATGTATTGTGGTTAGCAATCGTTAGAAAACAAAATGGCGGATGCGCCAGCCTGGGTATTTAGGAGCTCTAGCCAACCTGCCGCCGCGACGTAACTGAAAATTCAATAAAGAAGGAAAAACAAAATCCTTCACATTTTCCTTCTTATATACCAAACATATACGGAAGAAACTATCGAAAACTGTAAAAATATTTGCAATACATTAATACTGCCGTCCTCAAATCTGTTACAAATTTAAATTATTTATTTATTTTTTCCTACCCTTACTGCCGCAGCTAGTCAATTTAACAGCAAAACCGCAATTACCTCTCACTAAATAACTCTTCTTTTGTAATTCTTGTGTATTAGACCTTTCATCGTTTGTTGATAGGCCTATTCGAGTTTAATTGACATTTAATGTACCAGAGCAAAACGTTTGTGACAGATCTGCAATATACTATTGCCTTAAAATGGTATAATGTCATGATTCTCACTTCAACATTTCACCTATCGAAAAGCAATGGGCAATGGCGCTAACGTCTTCTTACGCTTCAGACCAGGCCTTCAGACATTAACGTGTGTCTGTGTTTTATATTGGCATAATCGTATGAAACTCAAATTCATTTATATCGAACTATCGACTCCTTGTGCCATGCTCCTGTAAGAGGCAAAATATTTGTGAAAACATTTATATAAAAAAAATTTTAGGTGACAAAATTTATTTAGTTTATGATACACCTTAATATAAGTTTAAACTCTCAAACGTAAAATCAAAATATGATTGATCCAAACTTTGGATGTGGACATAACCATCTTTCCACCTGTACTGAAACTTCTCCCATCAGGGTTAAACGCAACACTGTTGATAGGACGGAAATGACCTTCCACACGTGCAAATTCCTCTTGAAATATAAATGGAAGGATCTATACTCGAAGTTTCCAGATCTTCTTGATGTGCTTGTCACTTCAATTGTTTCCTGACCACCACCAAGCACAACATGGTACTTCATATAGGCGAAGTTACAGCACTATTACAGGTCGGTCTGTTTTGTAGCATTTGACACATCAGTTTGTCCGTATCAAATAACTTTCAAATATTGTTCTTTGAGGGTGAGCTTAGTGACACGCTAGGCAAGCATCGTGTTGACGTCACAGTCACAACTCGCAAACAAACTCGACTGTGGCCACGACCGGGCGCTATCGATCCTTGTGGCTATAGATCGAACGAGTCCTTATTTCGACACGCAGATATTCTCCGGCCAATGAGATGCTGTGTGTTTCTTAACCGGAGATTCGGACGCTACGCACCCCAAGTACTAAAAAAAACTTCTTGTTTAACCTATACCTAACCTTCTTAAGGCTACGCTATAAACATGGTTCCCTGTGGCGCAGCCAGAATTTGGTTCTGGGGGCGCTCATTTTTTTTTTTTTTTTTTTTTTTTTTTTTTTTTTTTTTTTTTTTAATAAAGCCGACTGCAAAGGTTCCCACCCCTTTCCCTTGGGCGATGAATCACTCTCCCCCACCCCAAGCTGCGACCAACGCCTCCCCCCCCCCATGACACCCGAGATATGTCCTGGATTCCTAGTTTATTACCTAATAAATATGGTTTTGCCATTTAATGTTAAAATTAAATATCTTTTATTTCAAGTTTTGTAAAATGTTTTACAAAGCCCCCTCCCCCCCCAGGCTGGCCAAAAATACATATTCTTCACACCCCTCCACTCCCCCGAGAAATTTCAATGACGCAGTTTGCGTCTTGACCCCCTCCCTCCTGTGGGCACCTCTGACCTACTGAAGTTATTAAGTGTAAAGGGTTCTTATCATTCGTTATCAGAAATATGAGAAGCTCGCCGATGTTACAACTGTTTAATTAACATGAGACTATATGTGTAAAAATTTAACTAAAATAACACTATTGTTGTTCGGTCTTCATAAGATTCCACCACTCCGTGGGGCCGATGACCTGCTAAGCAGCGGGTCGCCGCATATGAACAATCGGCTCATAACTTCAGCATAGCATCAAAGCTGGTCGCGGCGGCATTAAAACCAGTCACAGTAATAGCAGCAGCACACGTTCCCAGTGGCGGCATCACGTTGGAGACCCACTGTCACGTTTTTTGTGCTTGGCAAATTATAGTTATGTTGTGATTTATTACTTGTGTACTGTTTCAATTTCGGTTCCGGCCTTTTTCCCCCTCTAATTAAGGGAAAAAATCTTTGCGATGTGTTGGGGGGTAAGGGGGGGGGGCACTTACGTACGCTTATATCCCAAGCGAAAAAATCTTTCCCAGAGATATTACGTGTTGGCAGTAGGCAAAGATCTAAAACGTTCATGTAGAACGGATGTAGATATGCCAGCAAACGACATTGTTCTGAGTATTTGTATACACTTGCAACAGAAATTAAATTTATCCTGTTAGATCTTAGTTAACCATAGACACTATAATCGTGACATATTCAGAAAGAAACTACCAAATATTGGTGACAAGTAAGGAATATCGGTCTAAGCACACTCTCGGGAATCCCGATATATTCGAAACTAAGAAGCAAAATATTGGAGAAAAACAAGAAATATCAGCCTTTCCATACACTCGGAAATCACGAGATATTCAGAAATAAACAGCCAAATCTTTCTGACTAGCGAATAGTGTAGGCCTAAATGTCATTGATACTCATTTCACTTACTCTACCAGCAATTTTAACGTTCCCTTAGTTTTGTCTCCAACCATATTCTCGAAAATCGCAACATAGTTGAAAAAAGTCAAATATTTGTGAGAAGGAAGAACATATATGTCATTGCTGATCATACCACTTGCAGCAACAATTTCATTTTTCGTTCTTCAGTCACGCATAAATCACCAAATCGATGTTACTAACTCCTGATACCGCACATAAGAGTACTAAATAACATAATGCTGTTATGTGACGAAGAAAATCCCACAAAGAGTTGTGGATAAATAACACCTACAATGTGTTACAAACGATAAGATTTTAAAAAAAAAATCGTATGGGACGAGCTTCGTTTGCAGAACCTCTTCCTTGATAGTCCACCACTCTTCCCATTACGCTACAGAAACTAGGTGCTGCTAATCCCTTCATATTTTATATACTCGTTACTACGAGTTTGTTTCCCAAAGTTAATATGATTTTAATTGCATTTGTTGTTGTGTTGTGGTCTTCAGTCCAGAGACTGGTTTGATGCAGCTCTCTACCCTACTCTATCCTGAGCAAGCCTTTTCATCTCCTCATAAGAACGACAACCCACATCCACTTGAATCTGCTTACTATACGCGTCTCTTGGTCTCCCTCTGCGATTTTTACCCCACACACTTCCCTCCAGCGCTAAATTCACAATTCCTTGATGTCTAAGAATGTGTCCTACGAATCTATCCCTTCTTTTAGTCAAGGTATGCCAGAAATTTCTTTTCTCCCCAATTCTGTTCAGTACCTCCTCATTAGTTACGCGATCCACCCACCTAATCTTCAGCATTCTTCTGTAGCACCACATTTCAAACGCCTCTATCCTCTTTCTGTCCACACTGCTTATCGTCCATGTTTCACTCCCATACAAGGCAACACTCCATACAAATGCCTTCAGAAAGGACTTCCTTAGGCTTAAATCAATATTCGATGTTAACAAATTTCTCTTTTTCAAAAACGCCTTTCTCCCCATTGCCATTCTGCATTTTATATCCTCTGTACTGCGACCATCATTTGTTATTTTACTGACCAAGTAACACAACTCATCTACCTCCTTTATTGTTTCGTTACCTAATCTAATTCCTTCAGCATCACCTGATTTTCTTACACTGCACTCCATTACCCTAGTTTTACTCTTGTTAATGTTCATCTTATATGCACCTTTCAGCACACTGTCCATTCCGTTCAATTGCTCTTCCAGGTCATTTGCTGTATCTGACAGAATAACTATGTCGTCGGCAAAACGCAATGTTTTTAATTCTTCACCCTGAACTTTAATTCCCTCTCCAAATTTCTCCTTGCTTTCCTTTATAGCTTGCTCAATGTACAAATTGAACAACACTGGGGAAAGGCTACAACCCTGTCTTACTCCCTTTCCAACCACTGCATCCCTTTCATGCCCTTCAACTCTGACAACCGCTGTCTGGTTTTTGTACAAGCTGTAAATAACCTTACGCTCCCTATACCTTACTCCTGCCTGCTTCAGAACTTGAAAGAGTTTATTCCAATCAACATCGTCAAAGGCCTTCTCCAAATCTACAAAAGCTAGAAATGTTGGTTTGCCTTTTCTTAATCTATCTTCTAGGATAAGCCGTAAAGTGAGTATTGCCTCCCGTGTTCCTACATTTCTCCTGAACCCAAACTGATCTTCCCCGAGGTCGGCTTCTACCAGCTTCTCCATCCTTCTGTATATAATTCGTGTTAATATTTTGCAACCATGACTTATTAAACTGATGGTTCTGTAGTTTTCACACCTGTCTGCACCCGCTTTCTTTGGAATGGGGATTATAACATTTTTCTTAAAGTCTGAGGGTACTTCACCTGTCTCATACATCTTACACACAATGTGAAACAATTTTGTCATGGCTGGTTCTCCCAGACACTTCAGTAGCTCTGACGGGATATCATCTACCCCAGGGGCCTTGTTTCGACGTAGATCTATCAAATTCATCTCTCAGTATAGTATCTCCTATTTCATCATCATCTACATCCTCTTCCCTTCCTACAATAGTGTCTCGAAGTTCATTTCCTTTGTATAGCCCCTCTATATACTCTTTCCACCTTTCAGCTTTCCCTTCTTTGCTGAGAACTGGTTTTCCATCAGTGTCCTTGATATTGATAGAGCTGTTTTTCTTATCGCCAAATGTTTCTTTTATTTTCCGGTAGGCTGTATCTATTTTTCCCCTATTTATACATTCTTCTACATCCTTGCATTTGCCTTCAAGCCATTCCTGATTAGCCATTTTGCACTTCCTGTCAATCTCATTTCTTAGTCGTCTGTACTCCATTTTGCCTGTTTCATTTACTGCATTTTTATACTTTCTCCTTTCATCGATTAAATTTAGTATCTCCTGTGATATCCAAGGATTTTTTGTAGGTCTTGCCTTCCTACCTATTTTGTCCTCTGCTGCCTTCACTATTTCATCTCTCAATTTTACCCATTCCTCCTCAACTGTTTCCCCCGTTTCTGTCAATTGTTGCCTGAAGCTCCCTCTGAAATTCTTAAGAACTTTAGGTTTCTTCAATTTATCCAGGTCCCATCTCCTTACTTTCCTACCTTTCTGTAGTTTCTTCAGTTTCAGCCTACAGTTCATAACCAACAAGTTATGGTCAGAGTCTATGGCTGCCCCTGGGTATGTCCTACACTTCAAAACCTGGTTCCGAAATCTATGTCTTACCATTATAAAATCTATCTGGTATCTCCCGGTGTCTCCTGGCCTCTTCCACGTATACAACCTTCTTTTGTGATTCTTAAACCAGGTGTTTGTTATAACTAAATTATGTTCCGTGCAAAATTCTACCAGGCGGCTTCCTCTTTCATTCCTTTTGCCCAGACCATATTCCCTTCCCTTCCTTGTCCTACTACCGAATTCCAGTCTCCCATAACAATTAAGTTTTCCTCTCCCTTAATTGTCTGAATAATTTCCTTTAGCTCCTCATATATTTCTTCGATTTCCTCATCATCAGCAGAGCTAGTTGGCATATAAACCTGTACTACTGTTGTCGGTGTTGGCTTCGTATCTATCTTGACAATGATAATGCGATCACTGTGCTGGTCATAGTAGTTTACCCGCATTTCTATTTTCTTATTCATTATCAATCCTACTCCTGTGATACCCCCCATTGATTTTGTATTTATAATCCTGTACTCACCTGACCAGAAATCCTGTTCATCCTGCCACCGAACAAGTGAATATCTTTTGACGTCATTTTCCAAAGTCATCGTTCATTGGCTAATGTAACAGCGAATTTCATTGGAGAGAAAGAAATTTTTGCTTGGGATATAAGAACTCCTGGGGGACTTCAGCCCCATTAACCCCCTTCCCCCTCCACCCATGACTGTACCACTGGTACCACTCGTACAGTTATGTACGAGATTCTATTATTATTATTTTTCCCTCTCAGCATCCGTAGTTTAGTGGTCAGTGTGCTGGATTGCAAAGCAGTGTTCGATTCCCGGTCAGGTTGAGGACTGGCTGTTGTTTCCCTCATCATCATTGACATACAAGTCTCCGCAATGGCGTCAGTTGAAAAGAATTGTAGCAGGCAGTAATAATAATATTAATATGGTTTTCTGTTCCACAGGACCTAACTGAGGAACAAAACAAGTTATTGCATGAAATTTCAACTCAAGAGTGATAATAGAAAAACTTAAAGTAGTCCTATGCACATGACAATATTAAGCCTAAGTAAAAAGACTTATAAATGAACTAGCTGAACCCCTGCTGCTTCGCATGCGTAGGCTGGTTGGTCTGCACCAGTTTTTTCTTTTTAATCCTGATGAAGAATCCATATCTTAAGTTTCGTGGTTCTAACGTCCATCACCTCTTTTCGGAATGACTCAAACTGAGCCCTAATATATTCCTGAATCACGGAAATGTTTATTAGTTCACAGTCAATAACAAAGTCATTCCACTGTAGGTGAAGTTGAACTTATCTTATATGCTGGCTGAAGTCCATTGCGTTGTGAGCTTTCTTCGGCATTCACTAAAACATTTGATTTTACAGGATCTTTTCATAAATTAAAACCATCTCAGTTGATATGGAAACTATTTTATTTCCACTTAAACATTGCACAATCAAGAAATGCAGCAGCAAGCCAACAGAGCTGCTTACAGGTTTCTGGCCACTCGAATACTCCATAGCAGACTAAACAAACAATGGTTTCTCTCAAACATCCCTCCACGCAACCGCGCAATAAGATTGATGACAAAGTTTTGTAATTCACAATTAAACAATATTCTTTTACATTAAATTTGCCAAAATATAGAAATTAAAACATTACATTTAAGCTTTGACTATTTATGTCAATGTATGTACTTGTTTCATGAAATTTGTATTTAAATGTAGTACACAAATTCAAAGTCATCCTTTTGACTAGTGTTTACAGTGCTCAAATTATTTACATTATGTGTGTTTTCGAAATGCACACATATTTGTTTTGCCAATATTGTGTAGGCGTACTATTATTGTGACATGGAATTTTAATGTGTTTCAGTTTGCGGTCAAATTATTTATTAATACGGATTTGTATATGGTTGTCGTAGTTTTGTTAATTTCGAAGATAGTTTCTTAGTACCAAACGGATTATTAATTTTAGTGCATGAAAAATTATCAGTATTTAATTTAGGATCTAGTGATATATAAAACATGGTCTGCCCTAATTTATTTAAACAAAAGGTATATATGAAATCACGTTGTGCAATAGTTATAACATGTAGCATTGTTGTTTTTATACAAATTAGTATCTATATAGGTTCAGCAATTTCCGAAACGAAGTGTAATGCATTTTTAGTGTTTGCAGCTATTTTTTACGAACGTATAAAAAACTGAAAATTACGTAAAAGGTCAGCCAAAGTTATATTTAAATCAACATACTATTTCTTAAAAGGTATTTTACTAATAGTGTTAATAGAATTTCAAACAGAAGGCGAAAATGTGAAATATCACATGTCCGGTAATGAAGTTTTACTTTAGGTATCAGATATTTCGTGTTTCTATGTTGGCAACTGATTTTTAGGAGTTTGCAACTTAGCAGAAACGTTACATGGTTATACTTTGAAATTTGAGTTAACAGCAACATATTTTTGAAAATCAATTTTTTGGGTCCTCTATTTTACTCCCTTATTGGTTGAATTTGAAAAAATTTCACCATGAATTAAGTGTAAAAAGCGGCAAATATAGCTGTCTCAATGACGTAAGCTACAACATATTTATGAAGATATATCTATTCGCAACAGGTTTTGCAAACGTATTAAAAAAAGGATCTAAAAGCTTGGGCATATTTCAAAGGAACATTTTGTAAAAGAATTCAATTCAGTCGTTTGAGATAAGAGATAGAGTTTACGAACATTTACAGTTTCCATTTGATTGTTTTAAATATCAAAGTTCTGAAAGTTCTTGACCGATTGGAATTTTTGACACAAAATTGCATTCTAACACAGGCGTGTTTTTGCAAAAGTCTACTCGCATCTTTGGTGGACGCATGTCGTATTTGAAAGGAAATCTGTAAAATACTATATGTGGTTTGCTCACTTACTTTTTAATTTCTTAAAAATTGTAACCAAGAATCCATACACCAATTTATGTAGTTGTAGCTACAAAATTGCCTTAATAGCAACTTCTTTTTTTTTCAAATAACTATTCATCCCATCTTTCACCCCCTTGATGTGTGAAATTCCAAAAATACCTAAATACTTTATTTTTATTTTTCAATTGGCCAACGGGCAAAATATTAATTTTCGTAGCTCTAGCCTGAAAATCGTCCCAATAATAACGTATTTTCAAAAAGAATTTTTGAATCCTCTGTTTGACCCTCTTAGTTGTTGAATTTTTACAAACACTGAAACACGCATCTTTTAAAATCCTGACCAAGAGTCCACATAGGAATCTCCAACCAAGTATGCAAATATCATTTTTTGTAATTCTGGGTTCAAAATTGGCTTAGTAGCAACGTATTTCAAAAAATGTTTCATCCCATATTTCACCCCCTAATTGATTAATTTTCTGAAAATACCAAACCCCATTTTTTTTTAATTCTGACCAAGAAAACATATACCAATTTTTGTGGTTGCAGCTTCAAAATTGCCTTATTAGCAAAAGATTTTCGAATAACACCCCCTCTCCAATTTAACCCCCTTGATGGATGAATTTCCAAAAATACCGAAACACGTATTTTTCAAATTCTAACGAACAATACAAATACCAGTTTTTGTAGCTATAGCTTCAAAATTGTCTTGACAATAATGTGTTTTCGAAAATAATTTTTGATCCTCTTTTACCCCCTTAGTTGTTGAATTTACAAAAATACCAAAACACGTCTTTTTAATCCTGATCAAGAGTCAATATCCTAATTTTCGTAGTTATAGCTCGAAATTTGAGTTAACAGCAACATATTTTTGAAAATCAATTTTTTGCTTCCTCTATTTTACCCCCTTATTGGTTTAAAATTTCCAAAAATGTCGAAACACGTGTCTTTTAAATTCGAACCCTGAATTAAAATCCGAAATTTTGTAGTTCTAGCTTCAAAATTGCCTAAATAGCTACGTATTTTCAAAAAACGTTTCGCAAGCCGTGATGGCCGAGGGGACTGAGGCGCTCCAGTCACGGTCTGCACGGCCACTACGGTCGGGGGTTCGAATCCCCCCTCGGGCATGGATATTTGTGCCGTCCTTAGTGTTAGCTAGGTCATAAGTAGTTTGTAAGTTTAGGGACTGATGACCCCGTAGTTAAGTCCCATAAGCTATACAAACATTTGAAGATTTGAAAAAACGTTTTCACCCCCTAACGGACGGAATATCGAAAAATCGCTTCTTAAGTGACGCCTACAGAGTAAGATCAACACCTTCCACCAATTTCAAGTTTCTATCTTCAGTGGTTTGGGCTGGGCGATGATGAGTCAGTCAGTCAGTCAATCGGGACACTTCCTTTTATATGTAGAGGAATATAGGAATTAACTTTTTAATTTTTCCAGGTGTTCTCGACAGAATAAAATGAGTGAGCCATGAGGTAACTCTTCAACTTAGAGTTGAAAGCGCGTGGACTAGTACTAAGGTTTTAGAGTTATTGTGGCAGCTTATTGAAAATGGATACTATACGTGTTTCTGCACCAGAATCAGGGAGGTGTGATCCAAATGTGGATTCGATTTCTGTCTAGTATTCACCGAGTGAAAGCTGCTAACTCGTGGGAATAAGCTGATATGCCTGCTAAATTCACATTCATGTAATATGTCTTATTTTTGGTCGAATAACATTTTAAATGCGTCATATGATGCAATTTATTTTAATTTTTTTAGAAACCAGGAGCAGTGGTCCCCCCTCCCCTTTCCCCCAGACCCAATGTGCGAGGGTTCATAGCCAAAATACGAGGTTGCTTACGTACGAGGAAAAACATTTTTGGGTGGCAAGCCTGTCTGGTGTGTTCAGATATTGAGGCCCTTTCCTCACAGGATCTCAAGTCCCATGGACGAATCGTGATAAAGGCAGTGTAAGAGGCTTCTACACGTTCCGATTTGTTTCTGAAATCTAGAGTCGTAACGATTGTCTGCACATTTTATGATGAATTTGTACTTTCCGACGGCATGTACAGTTTAGCTCAGTCTTAAATTCATCGGTGAACAGTACAGAGGGAATGACCAAACTGAGTAAATTAGCTTGTCCAGCAATTCAGTTGTCTGGAGGTGTTATTTTGGAAAGTATGACTGGTTCAACTATTTAAGAGTGGACGAAGAAACAATTTTAGATCTTTTGCAACATGTCACAACACACACACACACAGAGAGAGAGAAGCATGATAGAGTAATGAGAAAATCAATAAGTGTTTCGAGAAACTTTTAGTGACAGTGAGACTTCCCTTGACTGACAGGAGATATGATGCAATTATTCTGCATCTATAACTGTTCTTCTTGCTTTTAATTTTTCATCCCTATGATAAATAACTAGAAAGTTCAATAAATTCTGTTAGGTACAAACTCTCTGGAGTAAATTCGCGAATTTGAAACTCTCTAGAGAAATCACTCATATAATTATTCTATACATCACAACGCAAACCCAACGAAATGTCAAATCAACTATGGACTGGGCGATTATAACCTCATACTTATTTTACCTCATTTTGACTTCTGCCAGACTTCGTGCAATTAAAAGATTGTGCAGATGAATAATTCACAAAGCCCATAGAAAATGGACAGACATTACGTGTCTACCTTGTTTTCATAACTATTATTTTTAAAATTACATAATTTTTTTTTCTTCTGGTCCAATTATATGGTACGATATTTTGTTCATTTTTGTATTTACAACACTAGTTAATTCGTGATTTTGGATTGAGTATCATTGGGGTAAATATGACTCAACGAGTTTAAACTTCATAGAGTGGCGGTAGGTCCGCCATGTTTGAGGCAAATTGAACTGGCGTCCGCCATGTTATTTGGGGTATAGGCTGACAGCTGCTATGCCACTCGAGAATTTTACCTATTTACAGTTCCACGTTTTAAATAATGTTTGTCTATTGAATACCAATATGCATCAAGTTCCGTCAAACTTTTTCGAAGCTGGGAATTGACGAGAATGGTAGTAAACTTCCTAAAAATGCGGTAATGGAATATCACGAACCTGTCAGTAGCACAGTTTGAGTTCGAAGTATAACGGTTAGCTGAGATTTCCAATAACAACGAAAGTGCCGCTGTGAAAATAGTTGTCTTGATTTTAATGCAAGTACATTGTCTAGACGAGCTGCTAAATGTACAGTCAACAGTAATTGTTATGACGAACAATCTTGACCATGGATTTGCATTTGCTGTTTATTTGTTGTAAAATCTGCTTTCATAAAGTCTAACATAGACTTATCTTGTGTTTACTAAACGTATCAAGTCTACAAAATTGTAAAATTGCTGTTAAAGGATTTGGTTTGTAAACTTTGATGGACGAAATTTCCGTACAAAGACGAAAGTGACAACAAAATACTGCAGTTAAAAATGCTCCCAGGTCTGTTGTTGTGGTCTTCAGTCCGCACACTCGTTTGATGCAGCTCTCCACTCTAACCTGTCCCGTGCAAGTCTCTTCACCTGAGAATACTTTTGGCAACCTACATCCCTTTGAATCTGCTTAATGTATTCGTCCCTCGGTCTCCCTCTACGATTTTTACCCCACACACTTCCTTCTAATGCTAAGTTGACGCCACTCCGGTCGGGGGTTCGAATCCCCCCTCGGGCATGGATATTTGTGCCGTCCTAGTTATTAAGTAGTTCATAAGTAGTTTGTAAGTTTAGGGACTGATGACCCCGTAGTTAAGTCCCATAGACTATACAAACATTTGAACATTTTTGCTAAGTTGACGATTTCTTGATGTCTCAGGATGTGTCCCACCAACCTATCCCTTCTCTTAGTCAGAATATGCCAGAAATTCCTTTTCTCCCCAATTCTGTTGAACACCTCCTCATTAGTTACGTGATCCACCCATCTAATTTTCATCATTCGTCTGTAGCACCACATTTCAAAAGCTTATATCACCTTTTTGTCTGAACTCCTTATTGTCCACGCTTCACTTCCATACAATGCTACACTCCAGACAAATGCCTTCAGAAAGGACTTCCTAACATTTAAACTGATATTGGATGTCAACAGGTTTCGCTTCTTCAGAAACGCTTTTCTTCCCGTGGCCATTCTGCATTTTATATCTTCTTTACTTCGGCCATCAGAAGTTATCTTGCTACCCAGATAACAAAACTCGTCTACTACTTTTATTGCCTCATTACCTAATTTAATTCCTTCAAAAAAATGTTCAAATGTTTGTTAAGCTTATGGGACTTGACTACGGGGTCATCAGTCCCTAAACTTACAAACTACTTATGAACTACTTACGAACTAGGACGGCACAAATATCTATGCCCGAGGGGGGATTCGAACCCCCGACCGTAGTGGCCGTGCTGACCGTGACTGGAGCGCCTCAGTCACCTCGGCCACCGCGGCCGGCTTTAATTCCTTCAGCATCGCCTGATTTTCTGACGCTACATTCGATTAGCCTTGTTTTACTCTTGTTGATGTTTATCTTATAACCTCTTTTCAAGACATTGTCCATTCCATTAAATTGCTCTTCCGGATCCTTTGCGGTCTCTGACAGGATTACTATGTCATCGGCAAACTGCAAAGTTTTTATTTTGTTCCCCCTGAACTTTAATTCCCTCTCCAAATTTCTCCTTGCATTCCTTCACTGCTTGCTCATTGTACAGGTCATCTGCCACAAAAGCATTCTGCGTCGAAATAACGTGTCGTTAATAAAGTTCCTTGTTGCCATGCTGAAATAAGTACATATTTGTTGCAAGGATCACAGACATATACAAGTGAACAAATTCTGGCTGTCACTACTGCTTCCACACTTTTCACTGGTTACATGTGAAACATGGTCGATAAATACTGTCAATAACAATTGAAAATATTTTTAAAGAAGGTTTAGACACTCAAAAGTGATTTCATCGACCACAGGAGCAACAGAAGGAGATATATCCAAAAACACACCAACACTAGGTGGAAAATTGAGGATTTCTTTATGGTGCATGCTTCAGGAAAATTACAGGATAGGTCATATGAACCTTTACTCTTGGGGTAGCTAAGTGCCATTAGTCAGGAATTTTGTTTGAGTCTAGGCAGACAGATCAAACAAGGCAAAACATTTGGTGTTCTTGCACTAATTATTTTTCGTTTTATCACTTCGATTTGTGCATTTAAATGCTGAACACACTTTAGGCATATTTCAGCAGCAAAAACTGTACAGGCAATACACACTAAATACAATATATACTAAGTACAACACTTGAAGCTCAGTAACAACATACGATAGACAGGATTGAGACTACTCTCAAGTGTACTGACCACCGAAAATATGGCGACCGAGTTTACACAGGTTGCCGTAAAGGGCGCTGTAGCTCCCGTGTTAGCCTTATTTACTAAATTTATCACCCCATTTTCATGGGCTCCCAGAATCGGATTTCGTAAACCGATTTCCCAATTCCGCTTTTGGTTGGTCATGTAAACTCTCCAAAATCGATTCTGGAAATCCGTTTCTCTAAAGCGGTTTTCCAGTTCCACAATCGATATAAACGCAACCGTTTCTGAAGCGTTCTTGGCTTGTCAGATTTTTTTTTCTTGTTAAGAATTTACTGCACATATGGAAAGAGTGGTATTTTTAATGTGAAATAAAAGTATAAATATTAGAGTGAACATAAATCTGTGTATTTAAATAAAGAAAAATAGCGATTGTGCGGACTAAATCAGGAAGTGAATCAGCTGTTTTTCAGCCGCCATATTAAGTAGGATGAGAAATTCGATTCAGGCTATGCTATGTAAACACGACAGCAAAAAACGGTTTACGAAAATCGGTTTTCCTCTTCAGAAAGATGTGTTCCATGTAAATGTAGTGTATGTGTTAAAGGCAAGTCTACACGACAGCACTAGGTTTCGTGAAACTGAGCTGCTGGCCACTACGCATGCGCAGCTGAGGTATGCGCAACTCGTTTACGAAACTGAAACAGTTTCGGCTAAGGCTCCTATAAACCCGAGCTGAACTATCCGCCATTTTTCTCCCAAGCTGTAGGAGTTACCATGTTTCGGACGAAGCTCATGCGTTACCTCGCGTTTCATTCAACTCGCTGACACTCACAAAGTACTCACTTTCATCAATGTGTTCGTTAAGAACTACACTACATTTTCATCTTAGTTTTATTTATGGCAATGGCAATAATTTATAAACTGTTGGTAGCCCTGCACAAGGCCAAACGTGCGGTGTCAGTGCGATCGGAAAAGATAAGTAATTTAAGTACAAATAAAGCGTAGTTTAACACTATAAGTAGCTAAAAACATTTATTACAGTGCTCTTAAAGCTTACCATTAAAGGTTTTTCTTTTACTCACGTATTTATCCAGTAATCACTAAAAGTACGGTTTGTTTACATACGTCCTTGTTAGGCCTAAATTCCGAGTGTGCATATTTAGCGTTTCTCCGTAATTTTAAGTGCATTTAACACAGTTAACTAACTAAATACGTTTATTAGTGTCGTCTTCAAGCTCACCATTAAAGGTTCTTTTCTTTTTTCGCGCATTGTCTCATTAATCGCGAAAAGTTGTTTTGTGTACATTCATAGGCCAAATTCGCGAGTGTGAAAATTTAGTGTTATACCGCAATTTTAAGTGCATTTACTAACAGCTTACACGTATTTTAGTGTCCTAAGCAAATCTAGTAACCCTTGTATCTTTAGTTAATATATATTGTCAATATCACGTAGTAACAATCATGAATGCAATGTGTTTGAGCTGCAGTAGGTTTGTTCGTTTTGGGTTTCAATGCAGCTGTTGTAACAAGTGGTTTCATTGGGGGGGATGTAGCGGTGTGGGAAAGAGGGAAGCAAACGAGTCTCTTCCTTTGTTTTGCAAAGTGTGTTCAAGGGACAGAAAAATAGCTGAACAGGAAGGGAAGATTAGGGCCCTTCAGGCTGAACTGGATAGTGCTAGGGAGGAACTTACGAGGTTAAGGGGGGAGAAGGGTGAGCATGGGTGGGAAGTGGTAGCAGGGAACAGGGGCCATAGAGAGAGTATAGTTCCTGACAGCTTCACAATTGGCACAACCAATAGATTTGCCTTGCTACCACAGTCAAGTGAGGAAGAGGCTCCTTTAGAAGTAGGTGCAGTTAGGAAGCAACAGACTTTCACAAGGAAACCAACGGTTTCAAAAAAAGTAGATAGTAGGAGGAAAGTTCTGTTGTTAGGAAGTAGTCATGGAAGAGGTGTGGGCCAGATTTTACAGGAAAAACTAGGTGACAGGTACCAGGTCACAAACATTTTCAACCCCAGTGCAGGTCTAAGCCAGGTGGTAGAGGATATAGGTTCCTTGTGTAAGGGTTTCACAAAACAGGATCATGTTGTTATAGTGGGTGGGGTGGGAAACAGCATTTATAGGGATCAGGGCTACAATATTGAGTGTGACCTGGTTAAAATAGCTTCTGCAACGACCCAGACAAATGTTGGACTGTTGCCTGCTTTCATGCGGTACGATCAACCCCAATTGAACCGCTCCGTCAGGAGAGTCAATATGGAGATTGATCAACTGCTTAGGGCGGACACTCTGTCGGACATCGGTTTGGTTCCTGTGGATGCTATTGATAGGTGGGATTTCACTAGACATGGCCTACATCTCAATAGGAAAGGGAAGGGGAAACTAGCTGGGTTGATAGCAAAGTCCTTAAGGGGGGACACTGCAATTCATGAAGGTGCTTCCTTTTTAGGCTAAGATCAGTGTCCAGTGAGAAGCTCAGGCAGGCAGGTGCTAAAAATGTTGAAAAATCAAATATTTCTCAGAGAAGTAAAGTAAAAAATAATGTTAGCATTTTTCACCAGAATATTGGGGGACTAAAGAATAAAATAGATGAGCTTTTAGTTTGTTTAGATGCTATAGATACTGATAATGTAATAGATATACTATGCCTGTCTGAGCATCACATTGTCACCGGTATGGAAAATGTGAATGTCAGTGGATATAAATTAGTCTCAAATGTAAGTAGAGATAATAAGATAAGAGGAGGAGTTGCCATATATGCCAAAAGCTATCACAGTGTAAAAAATTTAGAAACAAAAATGTTTTGTGTAGAGCAGCATATTGAAGCATGTGCCTGCCAGCTTAAACTTAATGATGATTATCTTATAATTGTAACAGTATATAGGTCCCCTTCAGGGAACTTTCAGTTATTTCTGGAAAACTTGGATGCCTTGTTGTGCTATCTGTCAGATAGGGGGAAGCAAATTATTATTTGTGGTGATTTCAATGTAGATTCACTGAAAGAGTGTAATAGGAAGAAAGACCTGGAAGTCTTACTTGGCTCATTCAATCTGACATCCGTTATTGATTTTCCTACTCGGGTAGTAAAGGACAGCAGTACATTGATAGATAACTTTTTTATAGACCAAGATAAGTTTAACAACATAAATGCTTGTCCCATTGAGAATGGTCTTTCGGATCATGGTGCACAGCTAGTAACAGTATATGAAATAGCTCCGTTCAGTAATTCGAAACTGTCCACCAGAATAGTGCGCTCGATTAATGACTTAAGAACTAAAAATTTCAAAGAAAGTCTACAGCAGTTAGACTGGGATGAGGTTTACAAGGAACCTGATGTTAATTTAAAATATAATTTATTTCACGATACATTTGTAAGGGTATTTGATAACTGTTTCCCCAAGAAATTAGTAAAATTTAATTCTAAGAAACCATGCAAAAAACTATGGCTTACTAAAGGTATAAAAATATCGTGTAACCGAAAAAGGGAACTATATCTGTCCGCAAGAAACAGTAATAACCCAGAAACAATAAAATATTATAAAAGCTACTGTGCTACATTAAGAAAAGTTATTAAAAAATCAAGAAGCATGTGCATCATGTCTGAGATTAGCTCCTCTGATAATAAAATTAAAACAATTTGGAATATTATTAAAAGGGAGACAGGGCAACCAAGAGCAGAGGAAGAGGGTATTACCATCAAAACAAATGAAAACTTGATCAACAAATAGTCAGAAGTTGAAAACATTTTTAATGATTACTTTTTAAATGTTGTGGAGAAAATAGGAACTAAATGTTCATTAGAAGGAGCAAGGCAATTAATGGAAGAGGCCATACCCACACAATTTGATACAATTGAAATTCCACCCACCTCACCTTCAGAAATTAGGAAAATAATAAACTCTCTCAAGAGTAAACGGTCATATGGAATTGATGGCATTTCCTGCAGGGTATTAAAAACTTGTTCCCAGGAGATAAGTAGGATTCTCAGTCATATTTGTAATAGCTCATTAAAGCAGGGTATTTTCCCAGATAGACTGAAATATGCTATCGTTAAACCTTTGTATAAAAAAGGGGATACATACGATGTCAACAACTACCGGCCCATCTCACTTCTGACAGCTTTATCAAAGATTTTTGAAAAAGTTATGTATTCTCGAGTTGCTTCACATATTAGTATAAATAAAGTTCTAACAAAATGTCAGTTTGGTTTTCAAAAAAGCTTTTCAACTGAAAATGCTATATACACCTTCACTGATGAAATATTAAATGCTTTGAATAACCGGACATCACCAGTAGGGATTTTTTGTGATCTTTCAAAGGCTTTTGATTGTGTAAATCATGGGATTCTTCTAGATAAGCTTAAGTATTGTGGTATGAGTGGGACAGTGCACAAATGGTTTAAATCATACTTAACTGGAAGAGTGCAGAAAGTTGAAATAAGCAGTTCACATGATGTAGATGAGACAATTAATTCTTCTAACTGGGGAGTTATTAAAAATGGGGTCCCACAAGGTTCGGTCTTGGGTCCTTTGCTGTTCTTAATATATATTAATGACTTGCCATTCTACATACATGAAGATGCTAAGCTAGTACTTTTTGCTGATGATACAAGTATAGCTATCACACCTGACAAACAGGAATTAACTGATGAAATTGTAAATGATATCTTCCAGAAAGTCATTAAGTGGTTCTCTACAAATGGACTCTCAATAAACTTTGATAAAACCCAGTATATACAGTTTCATACAGTAAATGGCATGACACCATTAATAAATTTAGACTTTGAACATAAATCTGTAGCTAAGGTAGATTATTCAAAATTTTTAGATGTTTGCATTGACGAGGGACTGAATTGGAAGAAACATATTGAAGATCTCCTGAAACGTCTGAGTTCAGCTACTTATGCTATCAGAGTCATTGCAAAATTTGGTGATATAAATCTCAGTAAATTAGCTTACTACGCCTATTTTCATTCACTGCTTTCATATGGGATCATATTCTGGGGCAATTCAACATTGAGTAAAAAAGTATTCATTGCACAAAAGCGTGTAATCAGAATAATTGCTGGAGCCCACCCAAGAGCATCCTGCAGACATTTATTTAGGGATCTAGGGATACTCACTGTAGCTTCACAATATATATATTCACTCATGAAATTTGTTATTAACAATCCGACTCAATTCAAAAGTAATAGCAGTGTGCATAGCTACGACACTAGGAGAAAGGATGATATTCACTATTCAAGGTTAAATCTAACTTTGGCTCAAAAAGGGGTGAATTATGCTGCCATAAAAGTCTTTGGTCACTTACCAAGTAGCATCAAAAGTCTGACAGATAGCCAACTAGTATTTAAAAAGAAATTAAAGGAATTTCTGAATGGCAACTCCTTCTACAATGTAGATGAATTTTTAGATAAAACATAAAAAATATATAAAAAAAATAAAATAAATAAATAAAAAAATAAAAAAAATTTACAAAAAAATTCTTAAAATATAGATTGTCAAGTATAGACAAAATTTACTAAACTGACATGTTCCACATCATTACGAAATGTCGTATACATGATCTAAGGAACAAGTATTAATCTAATGTAATCTAATCTAAACAGCATATACAGATAGTTTACGACCATGCACTTTCTGACGACGTTACGGAATTTTTGACATGAGAGGAACTTTTTTTCTTTTGAAGTTAGCTGAACACATTAAGCGATTGAAATGTTCAAAATACATCAAATTTTCATCCTCTCCAAACACAAACTCTGTGCCCCCAACGGCAAGTGTCATAAACAGTGATAATTTGAGTCAGCCGTGTAGCAGCTGCAACAGCAGCTCGCAATCATCGTCGACAGCGAAAGCAAACGCAAAAAGGTGAGGAAAGTGCCAGAAAACTACAATTTAGAACTGATGGAGTAAATGAAATCGCTTGTAACATATAAGAGAAAGTGTGTCTTGGCCGAAAGGCAAAATAAAGGCCAATTGCAAGTATGGCAGTCCGTTGTTGCTGAGGAAATACTTGAGAGGGAAGAAGTGCAATCACAGGACGATGCAATAGTTTTGTTTCATGAAACTTCAAATTAGATGCAATTTTTTTGTAATACAAAAAGTGAAAATCTATGTAAGTATCCTTCACAATAATAACTATATTTTCAAAACAGTGTTATTTTTTACTTACCGCACCAGTGGTGTGCTTATGTTGGCAACAAGAATGCTGCATGAGAACACAGTAATATAGAATGAAGAGAATAAACTTTTGTGTTGTCGATGATATAAATAACTAATGTTGTTTCTGCTCTATGTTTGACAGATTGTTATATATACCTTTGTCCAGTCAGTAAAGCAAACATTTCGTTGCCAACATTAGCACACTATGCCGCTACCACAGTTAAAATTCAGCCTTACCTTCAGGTATTCTGCAAGTCCCGTGTAGATGGCATCACAAACAGTTGGAACAAATTTGGCAATTGTGAATTTCGGAACACGTTACAGGTACTGTAGAGTGAATCTCCACTTGCCAAGAAACGTAATTTCTGTTCTGGTGACAATGCTTCACGCATAACTTGTTTCCATATTGCATTATTGACTCTGTTTAAACGAAATTTAAACTGCTCTGGTGATATTTTAAGGGGCCCTCACACGGCCATTACTTACTGACAGTAATATTGTCAGTAATATTCTATAAAATCTTAAATACACTTCAGTAGTCTTCACACCATCAATAACATTGTCATTGTTTTCAACTGGTGATACGATTTCGTGAAGGCAATAATATGTTGGATAGTGAAAAAGTGTGCGCTTTAAACATATAGGGTTGGCTAGCAAAAAGAAAAAAAAATAAATAAAGGAGAGACAACCGAGAGCTGTGAAAAAGGTCATTTGGTTCGTGAGTGGTTAAACAAAAGGAAAAATTTTTCGCAAGTGAACCGGCTGAAGGATATCCGAACAATTGAAAAGAAAAATTTCTTAAAATATTTTGGAATGAGCCTAGAATCATACGACAAACTACATACGTTACGAGATAATCGGAAAACAAGACGTAATTAAGAGACCCGCAATCCGAGCCGATGAAAGATTGAGTGTAACTTACGAATGTTGGCCACAAGAAGGTCATTTAAATATTTAAAGTTCAATGCAGTTATGTTTGCTAACACGATTAGTAAAATTCTCATTGAAACATACAAAGCAATCATATAATTTATTTTATTTTTAACGTCCCCTATTTTCGTTCTGGACACCGAAGCTGAAAAATTTAGAGTAATTGCATAAAACCATTATGGTTCTTTCCATGTAACCAACAGAACTCTGGGTTTAGAGATACGGATTGCTCTATAACATTAGATTAACTGCGCCATTACTTATTTACTCATACTTCGTTCCCGATTCAGATTCATTCAAAGCGTATCGAGATAGAAACGACAAATGTAAACACTAAAAAGCAGTAGCTATACGATGGACGGTAGCGCTCTGAGACTGTCTCGCGAAACACTGTAAACATCAAAATGTTCAAATGTTTGTAAATCTATCGGACCAAACTGCGTGGTCATCAGTCCGTAGCTTACAAACTACTTAACCTAGGTAAACTAACATAAGGACAACACACACACCCATGCCCCAGGGAGGACTCGAACCTCCACGGCGAGCAACCGCGCGCTCAGCAACGAGACGCTTTAGACCGCTCGGCTACCCCACCACGGTACTGTAAACATCTGAACAACGAATATTGTCAAACTGGAAAATATTTTTGGGCCCATCAATACTGCTCTGTCAATATTTACGGTATTGACAATACTAGGGTGGCCATATTTTCAGATCCAAAAAGCAGGATCTCCCAGTTACGCAACATATCTCATGTCTGTTGAAGCCCAAGATACCATTGGCTTTTACGTCTTGGGTCAAAGCAGACGGGTGGTATCCCTAGGTACATTATGCTGGTGGGTCAAGTGAAGCACATGATACCATCGTCGGCTTCGACCCATGGCGTTGGTGTATTGTATAGAAGGCTATATGGTGGCGAGCTGTTAGTTTTACGAGGGCAATTATTTTTACTGAGCAGACGAGGGAACATCAAGAACCTGTCAACCACAGAGCAGGATCAAGATTATGTATTTACTTTATGGTCTGTACAAAAAACTAAGCAAGTTGTTCAGATTTCTAAGAATATTAACACCTGGGCAAAAAATACGAGACCACCAGGTCAGGATCTAAAATTTTAGCGAGCCCATGATTTAAATAAAAACACTAATCAATTGAAACATTGAATATTCGCAACTGGCTATGTTGAAATAAGGGTTTTCCATTTTGATGGCGTCATGGTTCAAGGCCAACTGAGGGTATCCTGTGCTTCAATTATTCTCAAAACTTCACGTGTTACATTTGATTTTTTAAAGTGATTAACGGAACATGCAACAAGTATAATAGTCGTCCGCTCAAGGTCTTGTCGCTCTACACGAGGTAAAACTAATGATAATGATGAAATGAAACATGAGCTTAAATTTTACTTCCAACAGCTCTTCGTCATAGTCAAGGAGGAACCTCCTTCATTGGCAGATTTTTCTCATCTCTTCTCGACGCGAACGATGTTTACGTCTGCGATTACTGCAGACGACACGCGTAGCAGACGCTACTGTATCAACAAAACTTCTTTTCCTCCGTAAAAACTCTTCTCTATAAGAGTTTCATTCTTTTTTATTTGTATAAATACTGATTTCCCTCGAATAAGACAAAAATCGAATTTCGCAGGATGTTTTGCAGGATTAATATTGAAATGCAGGATATTTCTAAGATTGTCTGACCTCGTTGTGGGTCGCAGAATAAGACTTAAAAAAAGCAGCAGTATCCTGCGAAAAGCAGGACATCTGGCCACCCTGTCAATACCCACGTTCACACGGTCAATATAATGACGCTTTGTCAGCATATTGACAATATTATTGAACATGTGACGGCCCCTTAACATGATTACAATACGTTTTAGGGTCTTCAATGACAATATCTTTCAACAAGTTGCTGAGCAGCCGAGCTGATATCGTTTTTTAATCCAGTCACGTACTCAAAACGTTTTTTTTTTTTTTTTTTTTTTTTTTTTTTTAGTCTTGTGCAGCGATTTCGTACAGACAAGCAATAGCTCCGACACAACTCGTACAGCTGCCAAAACTTTCATTTTACGATGACTGCGGTACTCACAAAACAAGGAAACTGAAGTGCATAGTTCTGGCACCGTGTCGACAGACATACACCAAACCAAATGCGCGCAACTCATTTCACGCAACCAGTGTCGCAACCAAGTGTCGTCGTATAGACTTGCCTTTAGCCACTCTATGAAATTTAAGCTCGTTGATATGACTGCAATTTAAAATCTTTGTTTCTTGAGTGTAACCAAGGTGGTTAAATTAAAGGGAGAGGGCATTACTGTATCTATGCCGAGCACATATGTCAGTTGAGGTCTATCTGACATCTTGGTCAGTTTTGGAATGCTATTTCTCCGTTAAAACTACGCGCAGAGATGACAGCTTAGCCATTTTATGTCTAGATCTGGCCATTTTGAAATGGCGTCTAGCCACTGTTTTTGAAAAAAAAAAAAGAAAAAAGATACTGCTGGCATTCTTTGCCATTTTGGTGATATTATGTAGCCATTTCTAGCCATTTTTATTATTCGATAATTTTCACAAAAATGCAAAACACTGAAGTTTTTATTATGAATAGAAATGTATTTATTGATTTATTATTTTAACGTTCCTCCAAAGTACGACAAATGAAACACCACTGTATCGAAACAGTGATGCCTGGAAGTTTCGAGGCAATGAATCAGTTCCGCATATCGATTCATTGTCTTGAAACAAACAAACAAGGGTCAACACTATGTATTTGCACTAGCTTGAAAACGCTGTACAAGTTACAACAGTGTGGTGTGAAGTGTCTCTTTTTTAACGGGTATTAACATTGAGTGTTGGAAGAATACCGTGTCCTGTACCAGTGTTTTGTGACTGTGATAGTTAATTATCTAGCCATGCAGAAACCACAATATACACAAACTTACAGGAAGGAATGGGAAAATATGTCTGACTTCAAGGAATGGGTACAACCAGTTTCAACAGACATAACTAAAGCATTTTGCAGATTTTGCAAAACAGAAATAAGAGCAAAATTGTATGATTTAAAGCATCATTTAAATTCTAAAAAACACATTTCAGCATGTGCTCCATTTAGCAGCAGGCGTCAAACAAAAATCACTTTTAAACGAGTTGAGGAAATCACTAGTAATAAAAAGGCCGAGGCAAGATTAGCTTTGTACATTGCAACACATTCCGCAATAATAAATATTGATCATTTGTCACAGTTATGCAGTAAAACATTTTCTTTGAGTGACAATAAATCAGCTGATTTTCGTCTGCATCCGACAAATGTAAGGGAATATTTGTGAATATACTTGCACCCCACTTCACTGATCTGTTAGTGAGAGATATAGGCGAACACAAATTCAGTCTTATTATAGATGAATCGACAGATATTTCAGTGTCCAAATTATTAACCATTGTGGTATGATATTACAGCTCACAAATGAACGAAATCGTGTCCACATTTTTGGGCACTTTTGTACTAGAAAAATGTGATGCTACAAGTATAGTTTCAGGAATAAAACAACTTTTGCTGAATCTGAAACTTGATCCTAAAAAAGAGCAGGGGCTCGGAAAAGACAATGTCAGTGTGATGTGCGGTATTAACAATGGAGTATACATTAGGTTGAAAAAGGTATTTGAAAACAATTCTATTGTTCTCATGCGTTGCGTCTGTCACTCACTGCAGCTCGCACTCTCTCATGCAACAGAGGAAACTCTGCCCAGAAATGTTGAATTTATTATTCGTGAAACTCACAAATGGTTTTCGTGTTCTTCTCAGCGCTGCTTAGAATATAGGCACATATACAACACAATTAATTGTGAGGAAGGTGAACGTGATACTCGAAATATTCCAGAAATTTGCAATACTCGTTGGATTTCCATTGAACTCGCTGTTGGCAGAATTTTAGAACAGTAACAGAACTAACATTTCACTTTGAAATTGCCCACCACAAAGTGCACTGCTTTACTGCAGAACTTTTGTACAATTTGTATGAGGATACAGCCAATAAGGTATACTTATACTACATTCAGAATATCCTGAATGATCTACAAAAAACCAATAAACTTTTTGAATCGGAGAATACGGATCCTATCAAGTTGTTAGGCAGTTTGGCCAATTTAGTTTGGTCCATAAGCGGCAGAATAATAAATCCCACTGCTATAATTGATCCTCTCAAGAGCAGCACTAATAGTTATATTGACCCATTCCCATATCTCGGCCACATAGTCGAAAATGAACTAAAACTCTCCAATATGTCCGATGATGCAAAGAAAACTTTACGTGACAGATGTGTCAGTTTCACAAAAAAGCTGGTTCATGAGCTTCAGAATAGGCTTCCAGATAACTTTGAAGTACTCTAACAAATATCGTTACTAAGTGTGAAAGAAACATTGAAACAGTCTATTACTGGTTTGGTATTAGCAATGGGTTTTGAGCAAAATGCCGACAAAATTGAAAACCAGTGGCGAAACGTTAATTAGATAAAATGGATGAATCAAACATTGACTTCTACATTCTGGCAAGAGGTTATTCAGTACAGAGATGCAGGAGGATAAAATCCTTTAGTGGAGTTAGTCTCACTCGCATTTTCAGTGTTAACTTTACCATACTCCAATGCAGAAATCGTGAGCATTTTTAGCCAAGTGAAAAACAAACTCAGAAACAGACTTAAAACGAATACACTCTCTGCTATTCTGAGTGTAAGGTATGGATTGAGACGCAAACATAAGTGTTGTTTTTCATATGAAATCCCAGAAGAAATACTGAATCTTGTTGGTATGAATGCTACATATCTGAGGGAGACCAGTGAAATCTGCAGCAGCAGTAGCAAAGAAAATGAGGATGAGGACAATGATATTTATTTTTGCTAGGTGAGTATTTTTCACATTTTAATTTTTATGCATAAAACTTATAAATTGTAATTTAGCCATTTCTGGCCATTTTTGTTGGACTGTTTTGCCATTTTCTCTGACTTATAGTTGGCAACACTGACTATGCGTTAAGTCGACCCTCTTACTGTTTAATGCATTGAACTGAGAGTCACTGCAAAGTATGTAGTTTCAAACAATAAATTATTCTTGAATAAATGGTAATAAATACTGATCATAAAATATTTGAAAACGTATTTTTAACGGCTTATTTGCACTGGTGTAACACATCTAACATCATGGCAAAACTGTCGGACGTTTTATTCCTGTTTTAAGTGACATAATACATTAGCTCTGCAATACGAACACTTCTCCAAAACTTAGCAATATGGTGAAGGCAGGCTTCACTTTTTAAGCTTAAGGGTGTCTCCCTTTATTCTAACCTCCTTGAGTGTAACCAAGGAGGTTATAGGGCTGGTTGTACAATCACTGGATAAATCCAGGAATAGATAACGAAGGAATAGGCTAAACACAGAATAACTTTGTGTGTGCATTGTATGCAAGGAGGTTAAAATAAAGGGAGATGGCATTATCTCTCCCGAGCACATACGTCAGTTGAAGCCTATCCGCCATCTTGGTCAGTTTTGAAATGTTTTATCTCCATTAAAACTATGCATTAAATCGACCCTCGTACTGTTAATGCATTAAACTAATACTCACTGCAAACAATATAATTCTTGAATAAATTGTAATAAATACTCATTATAATGTATTTGAAAACTTAATTTATAATGGCTAATTTGCACTCTTTTAACACATAGTACATCACAGCAAAACTGACGGACATTTTATTCCTGTTTTAAGTGACATAAAACATTAGTTATACAATACGAACACTTCTCCAAAACTTAGCAACTTGGAGGAGGCAGGCTTCACTTTTTCAGCGTAAGGGTATCTCCATATATTGGTTCAAGAAGGTTATTATTCTAACCATCTAGAATTGGTTGTACGACGCCATTTTATTCCCCGGTTTATAATTTCAGGACTCAGGGTCCCATCCAGTTATGTTGGCAACAGATGAAGTGTGTTGTGTGATTCAGTTTGTTTAGATCTCGAGTTATCGTCGTATCCAAAAACGTGTGATGAAATGAGCGATAAACGAGCACTAGCGCAAACTTATTCGCTGGAGGATGTTGTAAAGCTTGTAGATATTGTACACAAGTTTAGAAGCGTTGTAGAAAAATAGAAAACAAACGCAATAACATCAATCTCTGTATAATGGAAACAGTTATTCAAAATTAACATCTGCAAATCCACATAATACAGATGAACTGAAGGACTGGTTGAGGTATTCTCTTAATTAGGTTATGGATATATCTGACTATTTTCAGTTTTTTATTCATTGTAATGTTGTATACTTTTGCTTATGCTAAGAGATATTTTCACCTTCTGAACCCTTCTTATATATCATTACCCGATTAAAGACTTTCTTGTTAATAAAAGTAAACAACAGTTAACAAAATGTTTTTGTTGTTATTTTGTTTTGAAGAGAAAAAAATGTGGTAGGCATAATGTAGGCCTCCCCCCTACCACCCCCTTGTTAGTAAAAGTTATGGTTATGAAAAAATCATTGGTATATGGAGGGTTAATGGGTCTATGATCCTAATTTTTTCATTAAAAGGCGGAAAGTTGCTTGGACACCGTTAAGGCCAATTCACACTGTCCGTCACGTCACGTCACCGTCCGTCAGAACATTCCGCAATGTATTTCTAATGGCGGCATTCACACTGTCCGTCACCGGACCGTCACGTCACGTCAACGTCCGTCAAGCTTTCTCGAGAAGAATGTTTTGACGGAACGGCCGTCTGCTAACATCGGAAGTTAACCTATTTTCGTCACGCGAATTACATCTTGCAGTCGACGATTGCACTGTTTATATGCAAATGTGTCTTATTCATCTTTGTGTTGTTGTTGTACGTCGTTTTAGGGGTAAATCTCAAATGTTTCATGACGACTTAAATATTTTTGTCAATTGAGTGTCCCCCTAAAATCGAGGTCGGATATCTGAAACCAAAAAATGGTTTATGTTACGTAACAATGTAACAGAAATGACTGAAGCAAACTGTTTATTTGAATATGATTGTAATTTGATTACGCATTTTTCATTAAATAACACTTTAAATGAAAATGTCAGTTCTAATGAAAGACAAAAATTCAGTCGTTTACGACGGTATTAACAATGTCAGCGAGCAAATCGAAATGGTTAAGGTATACAGGCGCTATTTATGCTTTTACAAGTATGGTTTGATGTCTTCATATGTTTATTTTTTTCGCTTGAAAATAGATGTCGATGTTTTGAAATGTTGTTCAGTTCCCAATAAGTTGGCCGAAAACATACACTGTAAAGTTTTATTTGGCCGTTAATAACATTTAGCGTTGTTGTTCCCCCTTTCTAGTATTAAACTATGACTTTGTACGTAACAGATCGCCACTCATAACCTTACTTTCAACATCGCGTATTGAGATGGACGAATTGACGTGACGGATACGGACGGACAGTGTGAATACAACTTGACGTGACGGTTCCGTGACGTGACGTTGACGTGACGGACAGTGTGAATTGGCCTTTATGGTGTTTACAAAAAGAATAATTCCAAACAGAAAATATCCTGCAACAATATTGCTATTGGCTAATGTGGCAGAAATTGAGGCACTGATGTTCTATAAAAGGCATGCACTTGAGTAATCGTAATGGTTTTAACTAATATTGTCAAATACTGAAATAGTTGTCAACAGAAATACCACCCTTATCAGGTGTTTTCCGATTTCGTTACGTCTGTCATGACACTATTAGCTAAAAAACGAAACAGTTTTTTCACTAATGCAGAAATTGTAGCAAACGCCAAATAAACAACAATATTTTGGCCCAGATCGTCATTTCGACGTGACTAATTTACGTAAATAATACGCCAGAGTTCATTAAATGCTGATATCAACTGCATGCCACTACAAACAAACAGTATTATTTCGGGAGACAGAAATAGTCTCACCTGTCCATCCTATGCTCCAGTTTCTCAGCACAAGACTGAACAAACGAACTACTGCTTTCTTTGAAACGCGAAATATGGATATAAATTCTGAATCATCGATTTCATCGAAATAATTGGGGGGGACGTCTCACTTTTTTCTCCTTAATTCTAACGAGCAAATCAGCCAAAATATCATTATCGCTATCTGAATCAATAACTATTCGTGCCATCTTGAAATCTTATTCCACGATTAAGCTCGCCAAACGGGCAAATATCGCCGGTTACTTTTTTCCGAGTTTACTCTCTGGTTGGGCGTTATTCCGGTTTTGTACAACGCGTTTCTCACGCTGTTCCGGGCATAAAACGTAACCGGCTGTTAACCGGAGATCGTACAACCGGCTCATAAAATGATAAATACTACCGTTAACAGTTATTATATAAAATAATTGCAACAACAACAATACTAATCCTAGTTAATTGTTGTAATCATTGCTGAAATTTCTTGCCTTAGCAATATTGTGACAATTACGAAGAATTTCTATCGACTACAGTGATCACGAGCTTTTTATCGATCCCCGTGTAATTATCTGTGACATCAAAGCTGCTAAAAGAACATCTATGATCCCGCGTCATTTGAAAATTTCATTATAAAGTAGCGAACGGAGAAGACTGAGAATATTTGCTTTCAGCGATATCGAAGCAAAACTTTCTTAATACGGAGGAGGCCATTTCGTAAGGTTTAATTGAAGCGTTCTTTCTTCATTGCATTAAGTTACAATTTCATAGGCGTTTATAGAATAAACTGCTGTCTAAGTGTTAAATGAGGTTTTAAATCGTGAATGTTAGGCATTTATCAAGTTGATTCAATCCATAATTCCGTCAGCTTGAAGTTAATTCATAAAGAAATATATTTTTAATAAGCGCTTTAAATATTGCAACAAACATGCCTTTCAAATCACTTACTGACGCCGAATATGAAGACATTTTTAAAGCAGCCATTGGTGATTGTTACGAAGTTGAAAGTAGTTATATGGGCGACATATGCAAATCACTGGCGTTCAGAGAAAACAGTAAACGTAAAACTGTTGAGGTATGTACAAGCTGTTACAAATTTCAGACTCTTCCGTAAGAAGATGCAGTAGGTAGTTTAGTGGGACATTGTTCACAGGATGAAGTTGCGACGCCGAATGAAAATGAAGCGTCAACACCTGACGAGACCGCAAAACAGAGTAGTCCCACAGCTAGAACAGAAAATGTACCACAAAAACCAAAGAAAATCAAACTGTTTTCTGCTCATGAAGTTGTCGGTGAAAAGAAAATCATTCCTGTTTTTAAAAGTAAACCTAAAATTAAAGGTTGTACACAAAGTAAGTACTGCGCTACTAATTTTTTATTGCCTGTTAAAAAAAGTGGAATTTTGATATAAGATAAGCTTTAACTCCTGTAGCTGAAACGTTAAAATTGTACTCCGTGACGTAGAGATTATGAAAGTGCCAATATATAGGCCTAGGCCTAACTCAATTATTGTGAGGACTTCCTTTTGAAACCGGATATAAGTAGCTACACTTGGACCTATAACAAGGCAGTAGCTGCAATGAGGATCTCCTCATGTGAGTTTAGGTGCTGAAACTACGTCACGTGAAAGTAATGTCATTTTAGTCATGTGACAATATTATTTGCATATCTGTTGTAAGAATGACACATCAAGTTTTAAAATTAAACATTGTCACAATGTATTAGGATACAGATCTAACCAGATCTCCTGCAGCATTGTACGCTTATTTCTTGTTTGTCCTGCATGCAGTCCGTTTCACTTACATACATGGCTGCAGTGCCCCCCCCCCCTCCCTCAGGACAAATATGGTAGGGGCCTACCTTCATAAAATGCTTTCTGTCACTTAAATCTTGGCCTATTTGATGTTAACAGATCTCTTGTTTTTAGAAACGTTTCTCTTGCCATTGTCAGTCCACATTTTATGTTCTCACAACTTCAGCCATCTTAGGAATAATGATATTGATGCCTCAAGTATTAACATCAATGTCCAAACTGGGCCAAATTTTAAACATGGTAATCAATTACAATAAATAGGCCTATATTTTTGAAAATAGTTACACATGAATAAAGGAAACTTAAATCCCTTCTTCAGTATCTGCTGGTCAGTCAAATTTTAGCAGTTTGGAATTAATGCTATTTATTTAACATAACTTCTTTTGCTTCTCCTGTAAAAGGGTGATGAGGCTGAATTCACAGAAAAAATGGTTGTGTGGCTTGCATGTAGACAGCCTTTTTGGCTTATGAAAATTCTGCCATGGTCAAAAACTGCTGTTTGAAATCGCCCAAAATGCAATGTGTGAAAGGTCAAAATATGCTGAAAATTACCTCACTGTATTACTTGTCTCTAAGTCTGATTATCCCCAAAATATCTTTGTGTTACTCCAATGCTTAATTTTTTTAGGCCCTACTGTGCTCTGACATGGGTATATATACACCTACTGAATAGACCAATATTGCAAGTTTCACAGAATTTACAAAAGACACTAACTTAAATTAGTAAATAATAATTATGCTCAGAACATATCAAACATTTTCCCAAATTAAATTCATATGGAAGCTTGTGAAATTGGTTCCTTTCTTACTGTGAGTGTTGAAAGTTGTTTTCAATTGGCCCTTAGGCATACAGTGTGTTATGTTCGCCTGTTAGACTATTGTGTTTGTTACAGTATTTGATTTTACAATTGCTCAAGTTTCGCCCACCTGACTTAATCAGTCTAAGAAGAATACTTTAGATGGCTGAAGTGGATCAGATATTTTACGAAAATATCATCATTCTCTTCAGAACAATCTGTTACAAATGCAAGAGGTACCAATTAGAGTCATACAAACTAGGGCCTATTCACTAGTTTCAGATGGACCATCATCGCAATACAAAATTAAAATCTGACACCGCATTCACAGGACTTTGTGTTGCTCTTTCACTAGGCACGTAAAAAGTACCAGCAATGGAATAGAGGGCAGTCACGAGATTGTTTGATTAATGGGAACTTCACCAGCCAATCCTCAAAACACAAACACTTTTTGAATATGTTTCACAATAGAGAACGAGTATTCAGTTCTTCTGCACCTCATTGGAAGAAACTGAAAATAAGAATTCAGTGTTATTTAATGAAAGGTTAAGTCAATGTAGGACAGTTACAAACATCAGACTGAACAACCAACTGAAAAACATGTAGTTAAGTATTTGTTAAAATTCATTCTTTCATGAAATATGATCTGGAATATTGGCCACAAAGTACAGGCACAACAGTCTCTGGTACAATACTGTTGGTTGGCATCAGCCCATCTTCTTACATTAACTTCCAGCACTCAAAGTGAGGAAAGGCTCTGATCTTTCTATGTATATAAATTACTGATGTGTTTAGAGTATCCAGCATACTGTTTCAACTACATTTTACAATAATGTGTATCTCCAATAAATTCTGTGGCACTTGCAATGTTGTTCTTTTTTAAAACACACACATTGTCTGAGCACTGTACAAAAGTTTATGGATTGGAGTATCAGAGATATTTTAGGAGTAATTGGACTTAGACACAAGGTACACAGTGAGGCAATTTGCAACACATTTTGACCTCGCATACATTTAATTTTTTGGCAGTTCCAAGGAAGTGACCAGACAATTTCTAAATTTTCAAAAGCCAAAAAGCCTGTGTGCGAATGCAAGTAACACAGTCAAATTTATTCAGTAAATTCAGCCTCATCCGATCTATACACACGCCCAATATCATTTCACCACTGTCATTCAGATAAAAAAATTATAATAATTCAAATTTGCAGAAATGTAGTAAAGTGTGTAGCATGTCTATGTATCACATTTGAGCCATAAACCACTGCAAAACATTATTATTTGCTTCTTCAAGGGAGAGGTATTAGCCCAACTTTAAAATGAAACCAACCCTTTGACTGCATTTGTATTAATTAGTATAGGAGCTACGTAGTCATCCACAACATCAACTAGCAAAAATTGTAACCTATTGGGGCCTAACTCAGCATTCCCTCCCTGACGGGGGAGAGGGGGGGAGCTACACATTTCAGTACTTGAGATGTAAACATACTTCACAGTTCCATGAGTCAGACAATCTGTAAGTCCAGAATGAAACTTTCACTCTGCAGCGGAATGTGCGCTGATATGAAACTTCCTGGCAGATTAAAATTGTGTGCCGGAACCTGGACTCGAACCTGAGACCTTTGCCTTTCGCGGGCAAGCGCACTACCGACTGTGCTATCCTGACACAACTCACGATGCCGCCTCACAACTTTACTTCCGCCAGTACCTCGTCTCCTACTTTCCAAACTTCACAGAAGTTCTCCTGCGAAACTTGCAAGACTAGCACTCCTGGAAGAAAGGATATGGTGGAGACATGGCTTAGCCACAGCCTAAGGGATGTTTCGAAAATGAAACTTTCACTCTGCAGCGGAGTGTGCGCTGATATAAAACTTCCTGGCAGATTAAAATTTTGTGCCGGAACCGGGACTCGAACCTGGGACCTTTGCCTTTCGCGGGCAAGCGCACTACCGACTGTGCTATCCTGACATGACTCACGATGCCACCTCACAACTTTACTTCCGCCAGTAGTGCTAGTCTTGCAAGTTTCACAGGAGAACTTCTGTGAAGTTTGAAAAGTAGGAGGCGAGGTACAGGCGGAAGTAAAGTTGTGAGGCGGCATTGTGAGTCGTGTCGGGATAGCACAGTTGGTGGTGCGCTTGCCTGCGAAAGGCAAACGTCCCAGGTTCGAGTCCCGGTTCCGGTACACGATTTTAATCTGCCAGGAAGTTTCATATCAGCGCACACTCCGCTGCAGAGTGAAAGTTTCATTCTGGAAACATCCCTTAGGCTGTGGCTAAGTCATGTCTCCACCATATCCTTTCTTCCAGGAGTGCTAGTCTTGCTAGTTTCGCAGGAGAACTTCTGTGAAGTTTGGAAAGTAGGAGGCGAGGTACTGGCGGAAGTAAAGTTGTGAGACGGCATCGTGAGTCGTGTCGAGATAGCACAGTCGGTAGTGCGCTTGCCCGCCAAAGGCAAAGGTTCCAGGTTCGAGTCCCAGTTCCGGCACACAATTTTAATCTGCCAGGAAGTTTCAAATCTGTAAGTGTTCACTGAGACCTAATTTATATACATTCGGTATCTACTGTTAACCCAGTTTATAGGTACCACCTCATAGGCATATACACTGAAGTGCCATAAATTTGGCACAGGCATGCATATGCAAACACAGATATATGTAAATGTGCTGCAGATGGTGTTGCAGTTAGCATTGCCTATATAAGACAACAGATGTCTGATGCAGGCAATAGATTAATTTGTTCTGGTACAATGGCAGGTTATCTCAAATTAATTGAGTTTGAATGTGGTGTCGTAGTCAATGCATGAGAGATGGGACACAGCATCTTTGAGGAAGCTATAAGGTTGGGATATTCTTGTGCAACCATTTCATGAGTGGACTGTGAATAGGCCTATTAGGAATCTGATAAAACATCAAATCTCTGACATTGCTGCTGTTAGGAAAAGATCTTGCAAGAACGTGACAGAAGTGCAACCCTTCTACAAACTGCTGCAGATTTCAGTGCTGGTCCATCAGTAAGTGTCAGTGTGCAAATTATTTGAAGAATCACCATCAACATGGGCTTTTGGAGCCAAAGGCCCACTCGTGTTGCCCTTACTGACTGCACAACACAAAGCTTTACACCTCAGCTGGGCCCATCAACTGAGACATTGGATTGAATGGAACCATTTTGCCTGGTCTGATGAGTGTATATGGGTATGGTGAGACCCTCATGAACCTGTGGACCTCCCAACATGTCAAGAGGGGAGGGGGTTCAATCTGTTGGAGGCTCTGTAATGGTGTGGAACATGTGCAGTTTGTGTGAAATGGGACCTCTGATATGTCTAAATACGACTCTGACAGGTGACACATATGCATCCTGGCTGATCACTTATATCCATTCACATCCACTGTGCATTCCGACTAACTTTGGCAATTCCAGCAGGACAATGCAGCACCGCACACATCTAGAATTGTTACAGAGTGGCTCCAGGAACACTGTTCTGAGTTTAAGCGTCTCTGTTTGTGAGACATTCCATGTCAGATCAACACACTTTAAATAAAATTTTTATCTCACCCTCTTAGATTTTGCTGAAAGTTGGTATACTTATAATGGGTACTGAAACTAAGAAAATTACCAAATTTCAGTTTTTTACCTCAAACCATTCCTGACATATGGTCATGTAAACTTTTCAAAAACTGGCAAAAATTGCGTGAATGGCCTTTTTTTAAATTGCTCTAATTGAGCTAGAGAGCTGGGAAAGTTGTCATTTTGCAGCATTTCTCCTGCTCTTTCCAATGATATACAACAAAACATAGCTTCTAATTAATAACCTTTTTCAAAATCCTAATTAATATATTGATTTATTTTTTTTTATTAGAAAACGTACATAATTGAAAATTTTCAAAATATTTCCATAACTACTTCATGCTGTTGTAAATCACATGGCAAAATATAAATGTGGGATGATGATGGGTTAATTGTTAAAAAAATTATTCCGGACACTTGTTTTTCACTAACAGCCCTAGTTTGACCAAACTGACCCTTAACAAAAAGGAATTTCATTAAAGTATACTGAAAGGTAAGTAAAAAGAAAAAAAAAAGTATTAGAAATATCAAAATATCACCTTTGTGTTATATATTACAAACAGGAAGACAAAATTGAGCATATGAGCTTTGTCATTGTTACGGATTGCCTGGAGCACAACAGAACTGCGGTTTACACCTTTTAAAAGGAACTTATTTCTTAACTAACAAATAAATTTCAAAAGCTTCCAAAAAAGATATACTATTATTCTGACAGTTCTGTTGTTCATTACAAAAATAAACCCTTCCTGAACCTTTGCCTTGCTAAAAGCTGAGTTGCACTTTACAGCCACAGCACATGGTAAAGAGCCTTTTGATGGATTAGGGGGTTCAGTTAAAGAGACTGGCAGCTCATGCAAGTTTGCGAAGGCCACACCAAAAACAGATCCAAACCGCATGAGATCTATTTGATTGAAGGCTACACTACTTCAGAAATATTAAAAAGCTGGCTTGAAGAGGCATTAACAGTCAAAGGAACACAGCAGTTTTGCACTTTCATTCCCACCACTACATCAAAATTAATAGTCAAATAATTTTCAAGTAATATGCAGAGTTGGGAGAGGGAAGTAACTACATCATCAGACAGACTTAAGTTACAAGATGTATCAGGCTAAGTCATCACTGTATGTGGCAGAAACTGGTGGCTTGGGTACATTTTAGAGAGGGGGAAAAATTAAAATAAGAACTTGTTGAAGTAAAAACAACTTTTCTTCATCCATGTAGACCAGCTAAGTCATTCTCCAATCCTGCACATGCAGATGTCTTGTGGGGCTAAACTGCAGTCTGTTGCCCACGTGCTGAAAACGATGGCAACACTACAGAACACGTATACACCATAGCAGTCAACCATAGAGCAGGTAGTAGCATGTTTAATTTATTTTATGATCTGTACAAAACAGTGGTCATCTTAAGTGGAAGTTAGGTTAAACAAGAAGTTATTTTTAATTTGAGAGGGCGTGTAGCGCCCGAATCTCTGATTCAGAAATACTCAGATTATTGCTTTCCCATAGTCGCTTGTGGAAAAGTTGCCAACATATGTTCTACGTTAATAACACCAGCAACAGATTGCAGTTTTACCATCCTATGGGTGTCAGTTGTGGATGTTCTCACAAAAGAAAATTCATTTAGTCCGGCAAGGAGAACATACATTCTTAATGAAAGTGATGTAAACCAAACCCAGTCGGCTTTATTAAAATGTAATCTTCGAAGTTCCAAGACAATTTATTGGGAAAGCTGCTTTCAATTCAAAACTTAATTTTTGTCTCAGGTTAGTGTTAATGTATATATTTTAGAAAGGGGTTTCAAAATTACTGTCAGTACCTCCTGTGTTAAATTTAGCCATGTATAGATACCTGTTATTCAAAAACAAGCATTATATATTTAATTTCTAAATAGTTTCATTCCAAACACCATGGACCAGAACTATTATGTAAATACTTCTACTTTTTCATATTTTATTTCAGTTTGTAGTTAAATGCTCAAGATTTTTTTAAATCTGTTAATATACTGTTAGTTACGTTGTATGAAATTAAAATAAACAATCAATTTAATTATATGATGATTAGTTTTGTTTTAATATTTATTTTTGTTTTGATATTTCTAATACTTTTTTTTTACTTGCCTTTCTGTATATTTTAATGAAATTCATGTTTGTTAAAGGTCAGTTTGGTCAAACTAGGGCTGTCAGCAAAAAACAAGAGTGTGGAATAATTTTTTGAAATAATGAACCCATTATCATCCCACATTTATATTTTTCCATGTGATTTATAACAGTATGAAGTAGTTATGGAAATATTTTGAAAATTTTCAATGATGTACTTTCTGTAAAAAAATTTAAATCAAAATATTAATTAGTATTTTGAAAAAGGTTATTAATTAGAAGCTATGTTTTGGTGTATATCACTGGAAAGAGCATGCAAAATGCTGCAAAATGACACCTTTTCCAGCTCTTTATCTCAATTAGAGCAGCTTCTAGGGCAATTAAAAAGAAAAAATATCCGTTCACACATTTTTGCCTGGTTTTTGAAAAGTTTACATAGCCATATTTCAGGAATGGTTTTAGATAAAAAATTGAAATTTGGTGTTTTTCTTAGTCTCAGTGTCTCTGTGTTGATTTGATGTGGAATAATGACTCTTGCCACCAAATTGCCCAGACATGAACTTCATTGGCATATATGGGATGCCTTGCAATGCACTGTTCAGAAGAAATCTCCACACTTCCATAGTCTTATGGATTTATAGACATCTGTGCAGGATGCATAGTGTCCATTCCCTCCACCACAACTTACAGGTGAATCCAAGCCGTGTCATGTAGTGGTACTTTTACATGCTTGCAGGGACCCTACACGATATTATGCAGGTGTACCTTTCTTTTCCTTTTGTTTTGTTTGTCAGTGTATGGGACATATTCTCAGATGACTTACTTGAGTGTTTTGTAAACTGTCTGCTTTGTAGCAGTTTGTAATTTCAATTTATGAGACAATTTGATGTCTGCTACCAGTTTACATATGACTTAAAATTATTTACTTGTTCATCCAGGGACCACCTTACAGTTATGGACTTGTCATTGTAATCATTCAGAATATGTAATTATTTTTTGAGGATAGGGCAGGTGGTTAGTCTTGGACTTGATGACTGTGTTCCACATTGCAGAATGCACTAGTAGCCCTAATACCTGATAACGCATCCCCTTGCACTGGCGAATGCCTGTATTCATCGTGGCATACCATCCACTAGATCATCAAGTGGCTGTTCTTCCAGATTGACCCACTCCTTAACAGTGGCTCATATTGGTTGGTGGTTCATCCTGTCCTAAAACAGTACTTTTCAGTGAGCCCTAGGCATGTTAGATAGGCTCAGTCTGGAGAAATGGTGGCCATTCTAATCTTGCAATGTCATTATTATGAAGGAATGCATTCACATGATGTGGATGTTGATTGTAAGAATTGTTGTCCGTTAAGAGGAATCCCTCATAGAAATGTTGCTGATATGATTGTGCTATATGTCAGAGGATGCCATGCTTATACCATATAGCCATTTAATTGCTCCTATCACCATCAGTGGTGCACGTTGGCCCCACACATTGTCTTTGTCTGTAAAGAAGACTATATTTTCCTTAAAATTAAATTACAGCTTGGTTAACTATAGCAATCAACCAACAAATAACAATTATTCCTTAAAGCTTGGTGCATGCTATTAAACTACAAAGAGAGATTCCAGCTGCAAAAGAAAGTCTTATCGAAGATTACTGTCTGTCGCAACACACTCTCTACAATACTTCTAGGGTTACCATACGTCCTCTTTTTCCCGGACACATCCTCTTTTTGAGACAAGAAAATGTGTCCGGCCGGAATTTATAAAATTATACAAAATGTCCTCTTTTTTGGGTTCCGAGAAAGAAAAAGAAAGGTAAACAAATACACACACACTCACACATATCCAAACGCAAACACACCTAGACAGACATTTGTGTTTGCGTTTGGATATGTGTGAGTGTGTGTGTATTTGTTTACCTTCCTTTTTTTCCCCTAAGGTAAGTCCTTCCACTCCTGCGATTGGAACGACTCCTTTTCCATTTCCTTAAAACCCATATCCTTCCCTTTCTCCTCTCCTTTCTTCCTCTTTTCCTGACGAAGCGACCAATGGTTGCAAAAGCTTGTATGTGATTTTATTTGTGCCTATTGACGACCCTGTCCTTTTGGTAAGTCATCCGTTTTACCAGGCGAAGAAACACAGGTAGTGATAGCACAAATAAAACACACACACACACACACACACACACACACACACACACACACAAACGCTATTTCACATCCTAGCTGCTTCTTCAGGCAGAAGGGAAGGAGAGGGAAAAGGGAATGATGAGGGTTTTAAGGGAGTGGGTAAGGAGCCATTCCAATCCCAAGACAGGAAAGACTTACCTTGGGGGGAAAAAAGGAGGGTAAACCATTACACACACTCTCACACATATACACAAACGCAAACACACCTAGGCAGACAAAATCAAACAGTGGTGTGAAAATATTCTCTCAATATTAATGAAACAGCTGAAAGGAAAACTTCAAATGCAGCAGAACCTGTATGTGAGGAAATAAACAGCACTTTTAGGTAAATCCAAGTCAGAACCAGCAGTTACAACTCATGTGGAAAAAGTTAGTTCACTACCAACATGTGAAGCAGCAGTAGTATTCAAGGAGGAAGAAACAGCCATCAGCAGCAGAGACAGCAATACCAACTCCCACAAGATCAAGAGTGCCAGCTAAAATTGTAGAAACCTTAGATTCACTCTCTATTGCACAAAGGAGCTCAGTAGTGACGGCAGCTACTCTGCATAGGATGTGCCTGAAGCCAAGAAAGTTTTCAATTTGAAATGAGGATTTTTTACGATAGTGGGGCAGAAGGGGCAAGGTTCCAATCAGTATGTAAGTAATACTACCCATTCCAATAAATGCCAGTGTTACAGTCACAACAGCTCCCTCTTCCTTGCAGAAAATTGTTCCTGTATACCAAAAGAAATAAAGCTCAGTCCCAGCAGTGACAGCACCACAACCAATCATGTTATTTGTAATAAGCCCACAATTTCACACAGAAATATTCAGTCTGTTTTGCAAGCTAGACCAACTTATTGTACATATTGATGAACTAACAGGTGCAAATTATGCCCACATTCTCTACCTAACAGAACACCTTGTCACTGATGGAATTCAAAAGCTTAATATTCCAAATGATGTATTAGCTACCTTATATTGTAGAAAGCATATGAGCAGAGTTGGGGCAAATATTTTTGTCTGAATAACCACCTGTCCTTTATTACAATAGATGTACAGAAATATTGTGTGGAAAAAGACTTTGGGCAGGTGCTACTAAAATAGCAGAAGCTGACAAGAAATTGAAAATTTTAGAGGTGTACAGGGCTCCATCTTCTAATATCAAAGTGTTTGTGAAACATTTAGATTCTGTTTCATTGTATCTCTCAATGAAGAAAAGGGACATTGTAGTGACAGGAGACTTTAAAGTATATTTCCTAGAAAAAAAAAAAACAGCCATATAATTTACCAACTGTGCTCCAATCACTGTGCAGCTCTTTAATTTTGGGATGACTACTAACCAGCTGTCTATTAGGAAGAATGGCCACCGGCAATCTGTCGCCAAATAACAAGATGAACCACCCATGGCACAGCATGCAATGGAGCATATGCTTGATTTCAATGGTTGCTTCACAACCCAGGCCATATGGATCCTCCCACCCACCACCAGCTTTTCTGAACTGGATAGATGGGCATTATCCCGCCAGTACATTCTCTGATCCTGGAATTATCCAGGCCTCAACCTACGATAACTCCCCTTTTTTCCACACTCAGCAGTTCCTATCCACTCTATCCTACACCTCTCCTATTTCATGTGCTATTTGTGTGTGTGTGTGTGTGTGTGCATGCATTTGTTTTGTTTTGCTTTCCTCCTTTTACACGCCTCTCCACTCCACTCCTGATCTGCATCTTGTTTCACCCATCTAACATACATGCTGTGTAAGGTTGTGCTATATGCATCCCCAGCATCATGACACAACCTTCCTATCCCCTCTCCATTCTCCTATTTCCACACCCGAAAGTGCAATTTGAAGTGCAGCAGCCGGAGATGACAATTGTGTGACTGTGTCTGTGTGATTGTATGAATCACCTATATTCTGAGGAAGGCCATGGCCGATAGCTCATTTGTTGTATTGTTCAGAAATCCTTGTGAAAACATCAGTGGTACTGTATGTTTGAGTCAGGCCTGGAAGCTTTCGCAGGTAGCCAATTTTTTTAAGTTACTTCTCTTGATAACCAAGATACCTTAAGTTGGAATCTTGGATGCCAGGAATTATCAATGTTTTTACCTGTCTGACATAAAGAAGTTGAAAACATGCCAAGAACAATGAAAATTTCAACTCCTTTGGGAAAAGCACTTCCTGGATCTAAACATACAACCTAATATCTTGGCCCAAACATGCTTCAGTGATCCTGATGTGCTATGACAAATAATCACCATGATTTTCATAATGAGATTTGCATGCATTTGTTTTTCATCCCAGCTATATAAAGTGAGATATCATTTTGTAACTGTGACAATAACTAAGTCAGCTATCTAAACCATCTGCTGTTCTCTAGCAGAAAGTGTGGAACTGAACAGCATTTGATTTCATTAGGTTTTTAGTTTCCACACAAAACTGTTTCACAGATGCATGTCTTCCTTTTTATGTCGGGCCAATAAATTGCAGTACTCCAGGTTGGAAGATAGTTCACTGGTGCTGGAGAAGGAGTTGAGTAATGTAAAATGGAATATATTTGGGCTTCACACCTTGAAGAGATACTAGACTGAATAGAAACACAAAGTATATCAATGTAGCCAATATAATGCTGTTTGAACTAAGTGGCTGTATGTTGGATGGGTTGGAAAAAACCACACTTTCATCCTATATCACTGCAACATACTGTGTATGTGTGTGTGTGTGTGTATTAGTTATCTCTCTGAATAAGGACATTATTCAAAATTTTAACAGCATTTTCTATATTGTTGATGTGTATGTGATCATCTATCAGCCTTAAGCTCTACAGTAACAACTTCCAGTACACGTTTCTGAAGACAACTTCCTCTTACAATGTTTAACCTTCTGGCAGAGTACTTAAAGTTATCACAAGAGCAGAAATATGTTGGAAAATTACAACATTGACTTTTTTTTTTTTTTTTTTTTTTTTTTTTTTTTTTTTTTTTTTTTAAGAAAAAGCAAGCCTTTGCTGAATAAACTATTAAATATGTTCAAGTAAACGTTCACATTCACTTTCATTCTTCTTCTTTCCAGTTAAATTTACTTTGTAACATCCTTTTAAGCTATTTTGCACCATCCACAATCCTTAGATAAGAAAAACTATACACAACTGCTAAGAAAGTCATCCCTAGAAAGCATTTCATTATTTGGCAAAAAGTATGCTATCAGTTAAGAATTGACATCCTTTGATCCATTAATGTAACCATTTGTCAGTTTTGCCTCCACTCCAGCTTGACAGTACTATGTGGCTGCTTCTGTACCTACATGAATATACGAAATCCAGCTGGGGAAATGCCCTGAAGTGACCCTTGGTCTGTAACTCCAAATTGCACAAGCATTTGCCAACTGCAGTGTCAGTTAACTGAGCAGTGTGCTGACCACTTCATACAACCACTCTTCACAAGTGGTTGGAGTATCTAACAAGAGCTATCATTGGGTTCTCCTCACTCAACAAAATGACTGTCCACAGACAATAAACAGATACATGACACAGATAAATGTCCTCTCTAATTTAAAGTTTAAATGAAGAGCAATCAGCTCAAAGTAAAGAAATAACATAGTAAGATTCTTTTATCTTTTAAACAGTGTATTGCATAAGTAGTGTCCTCCATGATCAGTATATTGTTGAATGGGACATTGAAATTGTCATCCTAATGAGACTTTCATAAAAATAATACCAACTTCTTCCCATATTGCATTTCTTAGTGCTGGAAAAGTCCTTAGCCTAGAGAGTGTAGTTCCATTGAGCGTGTCGGCCAGGGGATGTTATCACATGAAGAAATCAAGGCCTGGAAAACATCTCTTTCAGCACTTGGAGATAAATCTGTGCTGTGTGATGGTTGCTCTGTCCATCTGAAACCAGATGTGGTCATATTCATCACATTGAATCTTGACCAAAACGAAGGGTAGATCATGTAAGTGTATCATCTTGATACTGCAATGACACATTTGCCTACAGTAGGCATCCTTAGATAATATTTAATCGTCCAGGCGTATTGTGGTATAGCCCTCGTGCAAACACATTGAGTGTGGTTTATCAACTGTTAAGTGTTATGATTATCGGAGGCATCCTTAACGCGCTGCCAGGCACTGCATGCTTTGTGCAGAATATGTTCTGTAGCGGGCTTGTGTTGATATGTCAAGTATGGCCCTATCTCACAAGAAGCATGTAGTGCCTGGCAGTGGATCAAAGATGCCACCAATAATCATAACATTTAACAGCTGATAATCCAGGCACTCCTGATGTGTTCACATAGTGGCCATATCACACTTCACGAACTGTCCATGCCCAGAGTAGTAAATATTAAGTGAGGAAGCCTACTGTAGGCCAAAAGCATAATAAAAATCTGCAACCAAGGCTGTTTATTTATATCATGTATAATTTTTAACTGCCCACCACACAGTAACGTAGTCATTTATTTAGCACTTTTTTCATGAAATTCATGAGGGTTCTGTCTACTGAATTGAAATTTGTGATTATTGATGCTTTCTGATAAGTGAACATTGGTCTGTTCTTCTGGAAATGTTTGTTAGTCCTGCAGAATGTCTAAAGTTGTATTCAGCAATGCATTAATAATGAATGACACCATTTGTATGAATAGGTTTGAAAAATGTAAAATTTCCACTATATAGATACATCATTCATGTTAAGACAGTTTCTTTGTTTTGAAGCAACTGTTTTTTCATTTGAATTTTAAATTAGAGATGATCTTTCGCTACACTCTTTCCACTTAAGAGAAATGTAAATATTATTTCTCACTTTTGAAAATAGCCTATCAAGATTTTAAATGTAGCTAATGTAAAGTTTTAGCTATTATTTTCCATGATATGAAAGTTACTGTTATTTCAATTGCCAATATTATCCTAAGATTGCAGGGTGAGTTTCCTATTTCAGAAAGAAGAAAAAAACTTATCTGAAGGGAAATAAAGTTTAGGGAATTATAGGACTATGTACCTATGATATTTCATTTAATAACTAAATGTTATATGCCATACAATGCAATGTGCCAAGATGCATTGTTGCAAGGCAATCACAATTGGTCCCATATCAGACTTTTCTCTAGATTCTGTTAAGTACTTCATAGTAAAAATTTCTTATCTCCATTTTTGTTATATTCTCCATAAATTGTTTCAGAACAATTTTGTGCAGTCTTTCTAATGTCCTGTTAACTTAAAACTGATTAAATATGGTGAAAGACAATTTCTGTCACTTTCAAATCATTCATCCTGTAAGCTACAGTCAAAGGAAAATAAGACAGACTATATAATCAGCATGGTGCATATGCACAAGTGCATTCTTTTGGGCATCTCTAACATTCACTATAGTGTCATTTGTCTGTGATCAATGCAAAGTAAGCGAGTCTTGTGTGCATCCAACTCCACAATGGAGTCCGGAGAAGTGTAATTGCTGTGGGGGATTATGGCATCTGCAATGAGCGATGGTGGATGCTGTAAGATGTGTGGATCATGACAGGCAACACTCAAAGTACTGTTCACAACATCCTGACACAGTGTTCGGAGTTCTAGAAAATCTGTGCATAGTGTGTTGTCTGCAGCATGATAGGGAAGCAAAAGTTGACAAGAATTAACAACACTGTAGCACCTGAAATACTTTCATGGTGAAGAATATAATTTTCTGTCCCACACTGAATTTAATCGGTCGGTGGAGAAAGGAACTAAGTAACTTATGGCAACTTTCACTTTTTTACATAAATGTATTAAACAGGTACGCATTCCATGGTGTACTTGTGTCATGAAGGTGAAGCGAGTGTGGACTGTTCATTCCTGTACCACTACATTGAAAATTATGTATCGAAGAATGTTACAGAAGTTGGCCTACATTTGTTCTCAGATGGAGCACCTGGTCAAAATAAGAGCAATACCATGGTGAGGATGTGTCTTGTCTGGACTTTGATGCATGGTGGCCTTGTCATTAGAGAGAGCGAGAGAGAGAGAGAGAAAAAAATGCCTCTGGCACATCCCTAGAAGCCTCTTCGAGAACAATTATTTTTCTGTGGGATTGTTCAAATAATTATGGAATGAAGCTATGAAACTGGGAGTCGTGACTCCTATCCTTTCATTGCAAAGGCTACACGATCGAAAAATGTTCAAATCCATAGAAAGGAAGCTGAAGATATTCTAAACTGGTTAAATATATCATGGTGAAGACGCTCAGATTTTTTATGAGGATTTGTTGAAATGGCTGACTACATGTGAAACTCACTGTGATATGAAATATCCCGAACTTTGAAATCTGTGAAATAGTTGTTTTCATGTACAGTTAAAGATAATTTTCCATTAGTCGAAAAAAAAAAGTTTTAATCCAGAAGTGCATCTTTGAATGTGTTATACTCACAAAAAGTGCTAAATTCCCTTGCAGACTGGAGGAAGGAACTGAAAGTTTGATTTTTTCAGAAGATACTTCTTAAAATATATGAAAATGATTGTCATCCACAGTATGTATGATTATCGTGTAACAAATGTCGAAAATTTCAATGCAGTCTGTTAAATAATTTAACAATGAAACAGTTTTTTTTGTTCTCCTGAAAAGTGACATAGTTCCTTTCTCCACAGACTGATTCAATTGCAGATAAAACATAGTGTCATTATTTTGAGCCAAAGAGCAAGTGTCAAAACACGGATTCACCTCCACTGAAAAAATTCAAAGCCATACACAATTGTATGCAGCCATCACGACTCTGGACTTCTACCACCACACTAGCTTTTCTGTTTCATGTCCTCCTCATTGATCTGGTTTCACAACTAGTGCATTGTTTTCAGAAAGTGACTTGCAGGAGTCAGATTCACCATTAGGATGTAGCATCCCCTCAAAGTATGCTTGCAGTATTCCACTCAAATGGTTGTTCTGTGTTAACTAGTGTGCACACAGCTCCTTAAGTCTGTGGATTCATCATTCCAGAGTCTTTTAAAGTTACATGTGCCACAAAGTCTTTTGCACAACATAGTTCCGGTGAAAACAAGTCACTATATTTTTCACACAATGCATTGATTTTGTCCTGAGGCACTACGGAAGAAATTTGAAGCACATCTCTTTGAATTGATAAACCAAACAAGTCAAATGCATCGAGTCCAAAAATGCTCTGTGTAGATTTGGCCTGAAGAACTACAAAAGAAACTGTTTTTGTTACACCTTGAAAAGAGGCAGGCAGGCTACACGTTCCAAGCACGGGAATATTTTGACCCTTATAAGCTGTTAGCACTTGTTGAGACGACGACAATTTTGACGAACCCAGCAATTCATAGGTGTCTTTAAAAATTAATGTAACACCGGAACCAGTATCAAGCTGAAATTGCACAGTCTTATTTTCTATGCAAAGAGTCACAAAAAGTTTTTGCTTGTGGCGCTCAACAGGTGCGCGAATGTGGGCAACGTCTGACACTGCAGCATGTGCGCATGCGCGGGCCGCGTAGTGAAGCAAGCGGCTCTGAGTCGGCACACAGCGGATTAACAACACTGTCACTAGATGGCACTACCGCCGGATCGGCATCCGTGCAGTGCGAGGCTACTACAGATTTACTAACTACTGCACTAAACTTTTGAGTAGCTACATCAAGTCTACTGTCACTACATACACAGTACTGGGCACTATTGCAATGAGAAGTTGCAGAAGGCACTAGATTCACTACAGGATTGCACTGTACATAGTCATTTTGCTTGTCCCGAACCCGTTTCCATGGCACAGATTTACGCGCTCGTCGGCACTTGCTACGTGGCGCACTACATAGTTTTGCTTTAGGCGCAGAACTTTCTTGCATGTGAGAATCAATAGAAGCACTGTTTAAGTTCACAGCATGTATAACATTTACAGAACGAATTGTTCTCGCACCCCGTGAAGCAATGTTCCGAATGGCACCGTTCTTGCAATTTTTATTTTTCATACACACTGTTTGTACGTGTCCTGATTTGCCACATTGATAACAGGTCGCATTGCGACTAGGGTATTGCGCACGCTTGTGGCGAGATACACACTGAGGGCGAGACTTACGAACATTTTTCTGAAATGAGCGTTGGCGCCCGTTATTCAAATTACTGTTTTTAACACGACGGGGAGACCTTTGCGTCACACTTTTACACTGGCTACTGTTCACTGTCTGTGCAGCACGACCGGTACAAATATAAGAATCACTAGGTCTACACTGAGAACTACGGCTAGGAAAGCGTCCGTTGCGGCGCACTGAATTAACACTGTGGCTTTGCATTTCTACATCTGCTAAGTCAAAGCTATCATGCGCTTCAATAAGCTGCAGTACACTGTCTAATGAGGTGTCAGACTGTTTAAGAATTGCTGCACTAATTCTGGGGTCCTGAATGTTCTGCGTAATCGCATCTCTTAACATAACGTCACTATAAGATAGTCCACAAGAGCAAGTAAATTTACATTTGCGGGTTAAGTCCTTCAGTTCCGTTATCCACTCTTGGTGTGACTGCTCAGGTAATTTTTTCAGTCTGAAAAATCGGTACCGCGCCACAGCTACGAGAACTTTTCTCTCATAATGAGCATTCAGTGCATCCACTATTTGTTCAAAGTCTAGATCACGAGGAGATGCGTGCGGGAAAAGTTTCTGCAGTAACATGAAGGTGTTGGTGCCCACCACTGCTAATAACAGATGCTTAACCATCTGACCTGATAGGCTGCGCCGAGTTCTTGAAACTGCGCGAAATAGTTGCTCCATTCTTCCTCACGTTCGTTGTACTGGCGAAACGTAGGAAGCGTTGCGGCGGCAGGTGTGGGCTGCTGAAGCGGCAGCTGTTGTTGTTGGTTAGCTGCTTGCGCTGTTAGCTGGGACACCGCTTTGTAGAAGTTGTGTTATTTGCGCCGTCTGTAACTGAATGATTTCCATTAAGTTTGGGTTCGGGGTAGTGGCCATGCTAACCGATTACGCGCCACGCATACAAGTAAATTATAACAAAACACAATTGCAATATGAAAGAGGACGCTCTGCATCAAAAAAGTCCACAAAACACGTAACAATATTGTCCCCCAAAAATCTTATAATAAGGGTGGGTGGGCGGGAGCAATTTCTGCGTGCTCCGACTGCTGCTGTCTGGCTGCTGCAAGCGGGCTGGTCCACGGTTCTATCACTCCTCGTCGCCACTTTTGTGTCCCAGCCTTGTCGCCACTTTTGTGTCTTGTTTCCGTTGTAGGTGTCGGTGGCCGAGTTGAAAGACTGACATAGGAATAAAGGTAGCACGCTTGTGCAGGTACGGAGGGGAGCAGCCAGTGGGACAGCAGAAACTAGAAACACTAGAATAAATTAGAACAAGATATATATTGCACAGAATTTATATAATACTTAACTTTTACATAGCTCAGTACTGCAGAATGCTGATACATAGTTGAGCTAGAGTCCTGCCTAGTGCCTATCCGATAGCCAAGTCTTCACTGGTGCCTATCTGATTCCGAAGTGTTAACTGGTTCCTATCTGAGTCCCAAGTGAACGATGTCGTTCAGTAGTGGCCACGAGCGGCGTTGAAGCAGAGGGCGCTCGTGGCTGACGTCGTAAGAACGCCGCGCCGTGCGTGCATGGCGGCACACGGCGAAAGTAGGTGGCGCGCACTTTGGACTTGTGCGACACCACACTCACTCTTGAAATTCATTTACTGTTGACACAAACAAATGGGGTACACAGATTCCATATTAGCATAGTGACATTGATGGGAAAGGCATCTGGCTGCCAAATGTCATGAAAATAACAACAACTGTTATAACAGTGTTGACTGTATAGACAATAAGGGATGGCAAAAAAAAGGGGGGGGGGGAGTTGTTGTACAGCATGTGGAAGTAATAAGATACAGTTCTTTTTATTTTTTATTTATGATAAACGTTTTGGTTTAATCAGATACAAAGTAGTTTGGTAAGTCAATCATAAAGGTAACATTGGAAGTACCTAACAATACAGAATAATCAACATCAATTACCATGAGTAATAATGCATCATACATAGTGTGATATCTAAGAACTGAATACCATTCTCTTTTAAGCTGCCTGTGGCATAACACCGGCCAAGAGATGGCTATGCACTGCGAAATACTTTCCAAAAGAATCTCGAACATGCTCTTTAGTAAATAAAACTTTTCTAGATTTCATGTCTTTGCATTGTGATACAGACCAGTTTTCTGGCCTCTGCATTGCAATACAGGCCAATTTTCGGGCCTCTGTTCCAACAGTAACAGGTTATAAATTACTGGTTCCACAATGAAATTCCCTTTCATCAGAGTGCAGAATGTTGCTCTATGTTATTTAATAGTGACATTGTCAAATACTCAGAAAACTTTCATCATGGATGAGTGACTGTGGAAATGTGAAGTATCAAATACATATCTTGTCTGTATGTGCAGAAATGACTGGTATCTGCGAATGCCCATCAGCAAAGGGTAACAAATCAATGGACAAAACTCATCCTGTTGTAAGAGTCTAGAATACATTTACCATGCCAAAATATGTTGATCTTAGTTATAAGATCTAGCAAGCTTAAGTACGTCTGTCAAGGATGAGTAACTATGTATACTGAATTTTTAATTTATGGAAGGAGACTTTTCTCCTGTGCTTTGGGTAAGTCAAACAATCTTTATTTTTATACAAATTTTTAATTTAAATGCTTTTTATAATTTATTGCTAATATAGTCTGTTAAATTTGATTTGCTGTAAATCTTAACGAAATTTGATATACACGCGTAGTTTCTCTGTGTTCCAGAAACCCAACAGATGACAATTGAACAGAATAACCCAGAACAAGAACACCAGAATACAGAAAAAGCAAAGAAAATTGGAAAGGATGACTCCATTGATCACTGCAAGACTAAAAGTAAAAACTAAGATAAAAGTTCAATCTTCTACAGTTTAGAGTTTTTCATGGTTGGCTAATGATACTTGTCAGCTAAGACATCCTTTGTTCTAAACTGTTGCATGCTGTACCAATTTCCTGCTACTTGATAAAATTCTTTGGACTTCTAAGAACACTAATGTATAATTTTATTCATGCTTATATACCCCATCACTCTAAAAAGTTTTGAAATTGGATTAATAAAAAATAGAGAATTCATTTAATTTTCACCACATGTGAAATTCTGGCCTAATCCTCATGGGACTGAGAAATTGAACTATATTAATGAGAGTTGGACATGTAAGCTAGACAAAGATCTGTTGCTCTGCATTATTCTTCTTCTTCTCCCTCCTTTCTTCTCACACTTTTTGTAGTCTTCCACTCCTTTCTTTTCTCGTCATACTTTGAAGAGTTGCAAGTACAACCAACAGTGAGTTTGATGATAAATAACAAATAAAGAGGTGGGTTTAATGCAACAGGTGTTCTACACAGTCGTCCTGTAACTGTATACAATGCATATAACAGTCATAGAATCATGTGACACCATCAGAAAAGTACTTCACCATTAGGATATTGGTCTCTTATATCACATAGACATGAATGGAAGTTATTTTGATCCTAGTTTTCTTTTCCTCGTAATGTGGAAAATATGCTAACACTAGATTTAGAGATGTTGCTTCAGTGCTAATTGACACCAAAATATTGATACATTAAACTGCAGATCTAGTACTTAATACTGTCTGCTCACAACCAACTAGCTAAATTCACATTTGTTGTTTACTGTTCTTAGTCCAAAGTGCCACTGTAGTTACTTTGCTGACAATTCATTTATTCCAGGCAGTAAATAAATTTCTGGACTTTTTCGATGGTGATGATAAAAATTAATTACAACAGTAACAGGTACACGGAGATCATATAGCATTTTCAATTTTTATATATTATTTATCATCAAATTCACTGTTGGTTGTTCTTGCAAGTCTTCAGAGTATGAGGAAAGAAAGGAGTGGAAGACTACAAAAAGTGTAAGAAGAAAGGAGGTAAAAGAAGAAGAAGAATAATGCAGAGCAACATGTCTTTGTCTAGATTACATGTATAATAATGAAAAGTCCAGGTTGGAATTAATAATATAGTAAGGACAGTTTGCAACTCACTGCAAAGACATGTCGACGAGCTGTGACAGGCACATACAAAAGACACACACATACAACAATTTCAGCTATCGGCCATTACCTTCTTCAGAAAATAGAACACTCACACAGCCATACAAAACAGTCATACAACCATCACCTCCGGCCGCCGCACTTCGAATCACGCTCTGCGTCGAATTGGGGACGGGTGGGGAGGGGAGGGGAGAGGGGATAGGAAGGTTACATCATGGTGGTGCGGATGGGTTAGATGCGAATAACGAGATGCAGCTTAGGAATGGAGTGGGGAGGCAGGTGAGGGGAGAAAAAATAAAATAAAAGAAACAAAATAAAATAAAGTAAAATAAATATACAAAATGCGTGCACACTGCAAATACACAAGACCGCATACACACACACACGCACACACACGTGCTTACACACACACACAGACACACACACACATCACACATGATCGCACATTCATGCACCACTCAAAATAGGTGAGGTTTGGGATAGAGAGGTAGGAACTGTAAGGTATGGAGAAAAAAAATAGGGATGTTATCGTAGGTTGAGGCCTGGTTGATTTCGGGATCGGAGAATGTATTGTAGGGATAACTCCTATCTGTGCAGTTCAGAAAAGCTGGTGGTCGATGGGAGGATCCAGATGGCTCGGGTTGTGGAGCAGCCATTGAAATCAAGCATGTTGTGTCACAGGGTGGTCCACCTTGTTTTTGGCTACAGTTTGGCGATGGACGTTCATCCTAATGGATAGCTGGTTGGTGGTCAAGCCAATATAGAAAGCTGTACAGTATTTGCAGCACAGTTGGTAAATTATGTGGCTGCTTTCACAGGTGGCCCGGCCTCTGATAGGGTAGGATAAGCCTGTGACAGGACTGGAATAGGAAGTGCTGGGTGGGTGGATTGGACAAGTCTTGCAGCAGGGTCTTCCACAAGGATATGATCCCTGTGGCAGTGAGCTGGGTTTCGGGGTGTCATAAGGATGAACTAGGATGTTGTGGAGGTTGGTAGGGCGACGGAACACCACTTTAGGAGGGGTGGGAAGGATCTTGGGCAGGATGTCTCTCATTTCTGGGCACGAGGATAGAAAATCAAAACCTTGGCGAAGGATGTAATTTAGTTGTTCGAGTCCAGGGTAGTATTGAGTGACAAGGTGAGCGCCCTTTTGTGCATGGTTACTGGTGTTAGGCAGAGGATTTGGGGTGTGTGAGCATATGGCACGGGAGATCTAGGTCTGTGGGGTAGTTTCTATCTGTGCAGGCCTTTGTGAGACCTTCAGCATATTCAGAAAGGAAGTTCTTGTCACTGCAGATATGCCGTCTACGGATGGCCAGGCTGTAAGGGAGGGCATTTTTGATGTGGAAGGGATGGCAACTGTCAAAGTGTAGGTACTGTTGGTGGTTGGTAGGTTTAATATGGACGGAAGTGTGGATGGAGTCATCAGTAAGGTGGAGGTTGACATCTAGGAATGTGGCATGGTAGGTTGGGGAAGACCAGGTGAAGTGGATGGGAGAGAAGGAATTGAGGTTCTGAAGAAAGGAAGATAGGGTGTCCTGGCCCTGAGTCCAGATCATGAAAATATCATCAATGAACCTGAACCAGGCCAGAGGTTTGAGGTTTTGGGATGCTAGGAAGGATTCCTCCAGATGGCCCATAAACAGGTTGGCATAGGAGGGTGCCATGCGGGTGCCCATGGCTGTACCTTGGATTTGATGGTAAACTTTCCCCTCAAAGGAAAACTAGTTGTTAAGTAGAATGAAATTGGTGAGGGTTATGAGGAATGAGGTATCAGGCTTGAGTTCAAAGGGACGTTAGGAGAGGTAGTGTTCCAGAGCGGCAAGGCCATGGGCATGTGGGATGTTGGTCTATTGGGAGGTGGCATCCACTGTGGCACGTAAGGATCCAGGAGGCAGAGGGGTGGAAATGGTGGAGAGTCGGTGAAGGAAGTGGTTGGTGTCCTTGATGTGGGAAGATAGATTTTGGACAATTGGTTGGAGGTGTTGGTCAACTAGGGCTGAAATTCGTTCGATAGGAACACAGTAACCAGCCACAATAGGGTGTCCAGGATTATTAGGTTTGTGGATTTTGGGGAGCATGTAGAAGGTGGGTGTGCGGGGTGCTGCTGAGGTGAGGAGGGAGATGGATTCACGGGAGAGTTTCTGGGAGGGGCCATAGGATTTTAATAGGGATTGGAGATCTTGTTGGACTTTGGGGATGGGGTCAATCCGGCACAACTTGTAGGTGGAGGAGTCAGACAGTTGGCGGAGCCCTTCTGCCAGGTAGTCACTGTCATCCATAACTACAGTGGTGGGGAAGACCAGGTGAAGTGGATGGGAGAGAAGGAATTGAGGTTCTGAAGAAAGGAAGATAGGGTGTCCTGGCCCTGAGTCCAGATCATGAAAATATCATCAATGAACCTGAACCAGGCCAGAGGTTTGAGGTTTTGGGATGCTAGGAAGTGATGGAAGGATGATTATGTAAGGATTAGTTTTAAGGTTTTGGATGGCTCTTCTTTCTTCTGCTGAAAGGTTTGAGTTCTTGGGAAGGGACTTGGGAAAGGATGGTGAGGACAACTTGAAGGTGAGACTCTTGGATGGTAACCAGAGCATGGTTAGATGGGAGTGCAGGGGGATCTTTGTTGGATGGTGATATGAACTGGCACAGGCAGGGTTCAATATTAGGATTAGGTAGGTTACGGTCAGAGGGATTGGTGGCAAAGTAGTGTTTCCATCGTAGGGATCGGGAAAAGGAGAATAGGTCTTTGACAAGACCAACATGATTGAACTGTGGTGTAGGCCTAATTTAAGACCTTTGGATAAAACAGAAACTTCAGTAGGGTTTAAGTTTTTATGTTATTTTGTTTCTTTTATTTTATTTTATTTTTCTCCCCTCACCCGCCTCCCAACTCCATTCCTAAGCTGCATCTAACCCATCCCCACCACCGTGACGTAACCGTCCTATCCCCTCTCCCTTCCCCTCCCCTCCCAACCCCTCCCCGATTCGCCGCAGAGTGTGATTCGAAGTGCGGCAGCCGGTGGTGATGGTTGGTATGACTGTGTGATTGCGGGAGTATTCTATTTTCTGAAAAAGGCCATGGCTGTTAGCTGAAAGTGTTGTATGTGTGTGTCTTTTGTATGTGCCTGTTGCAGCTCGTCGCTATGTCTTTGTGGTGAGTCCTTACTATATTATTAATTCTAGATTACATATGCAACTCTCATTAATATATTTCAAATTCTCAGTCCCACGGGGATTAGGCCAGAATTTGACATTTAGTGAAATTTAAGTGAATTAATGAAGGTAACAATGACCTTGTCCAGAGTTTATATCTATAAACTTTTATGCAGATATTGTATCTATAAATATTGTAAACCACTTATCTGTCTCTTCATACTTCTATTGGGAGCATGGTATATAGGCCTGTATTTATGCATGGTCCAGGGTGGCAAACTCTTGGGGGATTACAGGTATTACTTGAGTCCATTTGGCAGTTGCATGGGCACGGATAGCTGCTTTAAGTGTGCGATGAAATCTTTCAATTTTTCCATTTGATTGAGGATGGTATGCTGTAGTTTGTGTTTGGTTACAACCATATAGTTTTCACAGTGCTTGGAATAGCTCAGAGTTAAACTGCCTGCCTTGATCAGTCACTATCTGATAGGGTGTTCCAAACCTAGTGATCCAACAATTGAAAAATGCTTGTGCTACTGCCTCTGCTTGTATGTCCCGAAGAGGTACTACTTCTGTCCAGTTTGTAACTCTGTCAATGCATGTTAAACAATAAATATATTCTTCAGAAGGAGGCATTGGTCCTATCAAATCAAGGAGAACAATTTTGAAACGTTCATCGTTCCTAGGAAAGTGTCCTACTGGTGTTTGAATGTGCCGTGATATTTTGTTTTTCTGGCATGCAATACATGTTTTTGCCCAGTTTTTGACATCCTTTTTTAAATTGATCCAGACAAATCTTGATGAGATCATTTTTACTGTTGTCTTAATGCCTGGATGAGCCAGATTATGATAGTGTTGGAAAATAGGGTATCTAAATGGTTTAGGAATATAAGGACGAATGATTTGTGTTGACACATCACACCATAGCTATTTTCCTCCATGTGTCAGATGGTGTTTTAACTTAAGTGATGTATGAGGGCTGGTCTGTAGTTGACGAAGCTCTTCATCATCTTCTTGTGCTTGGGCTATCTCATCATAGTTAACTGGAACTAGTTCTTCAAGCCTTGATAGACCATCAGCAACAACATTTTCTTTACCAGATATATGACGTACTGGAGGTAACTTAATTGAATTGGTGTTGCTTTTTCATTCTTTTGTTTAAATGCATATGTTAGAGGAGCATGGTCAGTATAAATAATGAAATCTCTTCCTTCCAACAGATATTCGAAATATTTGACAGCCATATAGATGCTAAGCAGCTCTCTATCATATGTGGAATACTTCTTCTATGCTGTTGTAAACTTTTTTGAAAAGAATCCAATTGGTCCCCACTATCCATCTTGCCACTGTTGCAATGCAGCACCTGCTGCAAAATCTGATGCATCCACAAATAATGCAAGTTGATTGTTCAAACCAGGAAATGTCAAAAGTGCAGCATTTGCTAGATCTTCTTTGCATTTTTCGAATTGAGCAATTGCTTCTTCTGTCCAGTTAATATGTCGTCGGTCCTTTTTTGTTGTTCCTTTTAGGAAATCATTCAGCAAGGCTTGGTTTTCAGCTGCATGTTCCAAATGTCGACGATAAAAAAAAAATTGATGATCCCTAAGAATTTTCTAAGTTCACGGACTGTTTTGGGTCGTTTGTTGTTCATTATTGCTGCAACTCTCTCTGGATCTGGCTTTGTTCCAGCAGGTGTAATTAAATTTCCTAAAAATGTTAGCTGTTGTACACCAAATACTGACTTGGAAACATTTATGACATGACCATACTTATTCAACTGTTCAAAAAGTAAATTTAGATGCTCAACATGTTGCTCTGGTGATTCAGATGCTATTAGAATGTCATCTGAATATGGAAAACAAAATTCTAGTTCTCTCACAACTTCATGTATAAACCTTTGGAATGTGCTAGGTGCATTGTGAAGTCCAAATGGCATATAATTAAATTCATAGAGACCAAATGACATTATAATGGCTGATTTCGGCTTATCTTCTTCGGCTAGTGGAATCTGGTAATAGGCTTTGAGTAGGTCTACCTTTGAGAATATATGTTTATTTTGAAGCCTAAAATTTACATCATCAATTCGTGGAATTGGATACCGGTCTGGGAGAGTCCTGTCATTCAAACGGCGATAATCTCCACAGACTCGCCATTGACCACTTGGCTTCTTAGCAAGGTGTAGTGGACTAGCCCATTGTGATTTTGATGGACGTATAATACCATTATTTAACAGAAATTGAAATTCTTGTTTAGCAATTTTCAATTTATGTGGGTCCAATCTACGAGCCTTACAGTATACTGGTGGTCCAGGAGATGTAGTGATATAATGCTGCACATTATGCTTTAATGCTTTTGATACTATAGATCGTTTAGTTAGATCAGGAAAATTCTCTAAAAGTTTTGAAAACTGGCATGTTGCATAGAGTGAGCTTACTGATTCATTAGCATCCACAGTGGTTACTTCTGCTACAATTTTTAATTTTGTGGTGTTGTCTGTCAACTTTTTATTTTTGAGGTCAACCAGTAGTCCATAATGATGAAGAAAATCAGCTCCCAATATGCCTTTTGATACGTCTGCTACTATGAATGGCCATTCAAAATTGCGTTTGAGTCCTAAATCAATGTTTAACAGTTTTGAACCGTAAGTTTTTATCTCTGACCCATTTGTTGCATAAAGATTGAAGTCAGAGGGTTGACCTTTTTGGCTTTTTTCAACTGGTATAACGGACAAATCTGCACCGCTATCTACCAGAAAATATTTTACACAATTTCGATCTTTGACAAATAGGTGATATTGGCGGCCTAATGTGTGCACAGGGGTAGAACACTCAGCCGCTATTGTGTCTACCACTTCTAGTTTTCCTTATTTTGCCATTGGCAAGGCTGAACACATTTTTCAGGCTTACATCGTGTGCCGAATCTGAAATGGTAATAGCAGTATTTGCCGTTTTTATCGTATCTTGCTCTGCTTCTACTTCTACTGCGCGATCTTTGCCTGCGACTGCGAGTGTTTCGAAGCATTTTAATCTCATTTTCCAATTCATCTATTCTTACGAGAAGATCTTGTACTGACAAAGAAGACGATGTTGACGGAATGGAATGGGTGGAAGCAATTTGAACCTCGTCAACAGCGTTTAATTCGATCATACGATCTGCCATTTGAGCAATCTTATCCACTGTTTCGTCAGATATAACTAAAATGCTTCGAATACTAGTTGGAAGTTTGTCAAGCCAAAGTGTTTTTAGGATCTTTTCTGATACTTTTGTACCTGCATAGCTCCTCATTTTTCTTAATAATTGGGTAGGTTTTATGTCGCCAAGTTCTAAGCCACTCAAAAGTTTTTTAATTTGGCGCTCTTCACTTTCTCTGAATATGTTCAGTAGACATTCTTTTGCGAGAGAATATTTGTTGTTCTCGTCACTTGTAACTAGATTCCATATATTTTCAACAAATTTTGGCTCCAGCTGAGCGAGTAAATAGTTAAATTTAGTCGCCTCCGTAACAATACCCGCGATCGTAAATTGTGCTTCAGCTAGACAAAACCAGATGTCGGGCTTTTCCGTCCAAAACAGCGGTAGCTTAACGCTTACTTTATCAATTTCCACTTTACTGCTACATTCAGAACGATTCCCTTGATTTGCTTCTCCTGTCGACATTTTGCGTCGAACTCAAGTTACGAAAATCTCGTCGAAAATTACGCCGAAAAATTTCGTCGCAACTGTCGTCTTGTCGATCACGTCGGTCGTCACCAATTTTGTAGCACACGGTTCATTAAATATTAAATTTAACTCTTATTTTTCCATACATTTATTTACTTCTATCTTACACATCACACATCATGGAAGCGTAATACAGTGACAAGAGAAGAACAGTTTTTGTACTCTTTTCTGTTAACGATCAAAGATAATAACAGAGAATACCAATTAGCTTAATACAGCTCAGAAAATACAAATAGTAATTTGTCGTGTCCACAAAGTTCCATTCTCTAAAAACTCACGGGGGAAAAAGGAACACATAAATCTTTCAGTTTTCGATCTAATTTCTCTTATATTATTCTGATGATCATGACTCCCCATGTAGTTGGGTGCTATCAAAATATGTTCGCATTCAGAAAAGAAAGTTGGTGATAGAAATTCTGCAAATATAGCTCATTGTAACTAATAATGCTTTTTTTAAAATGATTTCCACCCTGAGTCGTGCATCATTTCCATGACACTCTCTCCCCTATATATCGATAATACAAAATGAGCTGCCATTTTCTGAACTTTCTCTAAATTGTCTGTCGGGCCCACTAGGTGGGAATCCCACAATGCCCAACAATACTCCAAAATAGGATGCACAAGTGTGATGTAGGCAGTTTCTTTAGTAGAACTGTTGCATCTTCTAAGAGTTCTGCTAATGAAACATAGGCTTTGGTTCACCTTCCCTACTATATTTTCTATGTGTTCTTTCCAAAGTTGTTCATAATTGTTACTCTTAGGTATGTAGTTTATTTTACACAAACAGCAAATAACGTACTACTTTAAAGGATGATACTACATATATTTCATATCTGTTCAACAGATACAAAATTAACTGATTTTCTATTAAAAAATTTAGAAAGATAACTTAAGATGTATCTGAACAATACAGAATAATTAATATCAATTGCCATGAGTAGTAATGCAGCAGGTATAGTATGATGTCCAAGAACTGAATATTTCCATTCTGTTTTTTAAGCTGCTTGTAGCACACTGCAGGCCAGGCGAGAAGAACTACCAGCAGCGACACACTTCCATCATAAAGCCATTTGCAATTGAGGTCAAAACATTTCTCTATATTATAAGATGGTAATGAGATCAAATACTCAAAAAGCTTTCATTGAGGATGAGTGACTGTGCCAAAAAGTATACATAAGCTCTGACAAGTGGAATCACTATGGTTAAAGAGAAACAAATTAATGAACAAACTTATTCTGTTGAAAAGATACTAGGGTACATTTACGATACAAATATATCTTGATATTACATAAAAGGTCTTGTAAACTAAAGAACTTATATCAGCAATGAGCTACTTCATATACTAAATTTATAATTTAAGTACTTTCATTAATTTATTCCTAATACAATATTTGTTGAATTTACTGTGAACCTTTATGAAATTTGACTTACTCGGCTGATAATCTACGGCTTCTATGTGTTTCAGAAACATCACATACAGCAAAAGAACAGCATAACCCAGAACAAGAACAACAGAATGCTAAAAATGGAAAGAAAATAATACGGAGTGACTCTGTTAATCACTGCAAGACAACAAGTAAAAACAATGGTAACCATTCGAATTTCCACATTTTAGAGTTTTTTATGTTTGGTTGATAACACTTGTCATTTACATGTCCATTACACTAAGGTGTACCAACTTTGTATTACCTATAAGTCTTTAATATGCTAAAAACACTAACATAATGATGCACTCCTGCTTAATAAAAAGCAGAGAAATTCTACGTATTTACTATTTGTCTGTGTGTTTGTTCTGTCTTCTTCCTAGACAAAGCATGTACAATACATTTATGAAGGAAATGACAAGGCTATCGCAGCTGCTGCATTTTACATATGTTGACCAGTCATGGAAATGAATGAATGAATGACTTCTTTTAACACTGCTGTGGTCATGCGGGAAATTGTTTCATTGTAGGTTGTGTGTTGCCTCATATGCCAAAAGCATTGTTGCACTAACAATTTGTATTTAGCTCATTCTGTTCAAAATTTATAATTGCAAAAGCTTTAATTAACTAGTCTGAAAGAGGTGTATACATGATGAGCAATGGAACATTTTATTTTTTATTTTTAAGTATAAATGTGCTCCACAAAACTGTCAATTGTCACATATGCAATTTTTAATTGTACTCATTTATCTTTAGTAAGGGCAAGGACACATGGGACTGGTGGACTTCAGCGTTGTAGTTTCTTAAACAGTCTTTTTCCTACAACATGGGAGGGTGAATTATTAAGTATTGGTGAACTAAAATATGTTTTTATTTAGTTAACTGGAAGGTACAATCTTAGACAAAAAAAAAAAAAAAAAAAAAAAAAAAAAAAAAAAAAAAAAAAAAAAAAAAAATATTGCCAGCCAGCCGCTGCAGAGGCAAAGTCAGAGTCATTGTCTGAAGGTGGCCGACAGATTCAATCACCCCTCAGAAGCATTATGCATGATGTAGTAATACTGTAGGATGCGGAACCAGGGATGTAGATAAATCTTTCCTCGGGGGGGTTCAGAGCCAGAGCTATATTGATGTGCCCTTACACCGTTAACATGTGCCGAAGCCGTGACAAGAGCCCCCCTTCCCAATAACAAACTTACGATTTTTCCTATGAATTTGGAAAATTTAATGAGTAGTTGATAAAAGAATGAAGTGTTATTGAAAAAAATTGTAGACATGAAGAGCGATCTTTTCTGTTGTACTTTCAAAATGACAGGCATTCACCTGCCGAAATACTGGCTGTTGTCGAGATGTTGGCCAACTATATTCCCGTAAATTATTTGAACATTACATACAGAATAAGCCCAATTTTCAGAACAAAAGTAATCACTGTAGGGATTAGTAAATTAGAAATACCTTCTGTTCAAATGTTCAATGTTTGTTAAGCTTATGGGACTTAACTACGGGGTTATCAGTCCCTAAACTTACAAACTACTTATGAACTACTTACGAACTAGGACGGCACAACTATCCATGCCCGAGGGGGGATTCGAACCCCCGACAGTAGTGGCCGTGCTGACCGTGACTGCAGCGCCTCAGTCACCTCGGCCACCGCGGCTGGCATACCTTCTGTACTACCACATCTGGCTCATGCCATAAGTTGTGAGCAATCGTAAAAAATCAAAAGCACTCAGACTAATAGCATATAGGGGAGACCAGGAGAATGGTGTCACCTTAAGGGAAACCAGTTTTTTTAACATATTAAAAGTGTGCCTTTTTCGTACAGAATAATAACACAGCTTCGCCAGCTAATACTATTTTATTGTAATTTTTTTCAGCCATGTTCTTTGTTAAGTTTTATTGTTAAAAATATATTGTGCAAGTATATGCAGTAGTGCCATTACCCTGGGTTCTGGGGTAATGATCCCATAGATTTGAAAATCAAGGATAAACCTACACAATGAATGAGTAGTTGTAAATAAGTATTACAACTGTTCTAATTTAAACTTATCATTCTACTGTATTACACATTTAGAAGGCTTCAAGTACTTGTTGATGTAAAATTGGAATGAAAATAAATTTTATAATTTAGACTTGATTAAGACACCGCAAAGTCAGAAATACAGTTTTTGACACTTCAAAACTACTATGTGCGTTGTGGTCTTCAGTCCGGAGACTGGTTTGATGCAGCTCTCCACAATACCCTATCCTGAGCAAGCCTCTTCATCTCCACATAAGAACGGCAACCTACATCTGTCTGAATCTGCTTACTGTATCCATCTCTTGGTCTTCCTCTGTGATTTTTACCCCACACACTTCCCTCTAATGCTAAATTCACAATTCCTTGATGTCTAAGAATGTGTCCTACCAATCTATCCCTTCCTTTAGTCAAGGTATGCCAGAAATTTCTTTTTTCCCCAATTCTGTTCAGTACCTCCTCATTAGTTACGCGATCCACCCACCTAATCTTCAGCATTCTTCTGTAGCACCATATTTCAAAAGCCTCAATCCTCTTCCTGTCCGCACTATTTATTGTCCATGTTTCACTCCCATACAAGGCAACACTCCATACAAATGCCTTCAGAAAGGACTTCCTTAGGCTTAAATCAATATTCGATGTTAACAAATGTCTCTTTTTCAAAAACGCTTTTCTACCCATTGCCATTCTGCATTTTATATCCTCTGTACTGCGGCCTTCATTTGTTATTTTACTGCCCAAGTAACAAAACTCGTCTACCTCCTTTATTGCTTTGTTTACCAATCTAATTCCTTCAGCATCACCTGATATTCTTACACTGTACTCCATTGCCCTAGTTTTGCTCTTGTTAATGTTCATCTTATATGCACCTTTCAGCACACTGTCCATTCCGTTCAATTGCTCTTCCAGGTCCTTTGCTGTATCTGACATAATTACTATGTCGTCGGCAAAACGCAATGTTTTTAATTCTTCACCTTGAACTTTATAATTCCTTCTCCAAATTTCTCCTTGCTTTCCTTTCTCCATTGTTATTCAATTTGTACATTGAGCAAGCTTGCTCAATGTACAAATTGAATAACAATGGAGAAAGACTACAACCGTGTATTACTCCCTTTCCAACCACTGCATCCCTTTCATGCCCTTCAACTCTGACAACCGCTGTCTGGTTTTTGTACAAGTTGTAAATAACCTTACGCTCTCTATATTTTACTCCTGCTTGCTTCAGAACTTGAAAGAGTTTATTCCAATCAACATTGTCAAAAGCCTTCTCCAAATCTACAAAAGCTAGAAATGTAGGTTTGCCTTTTCTTAATCTATCTTCTAGGATAAGCCGTAAAGTGAGTATTGCCTCCCGAGTTCCTACATTTCTCCTGAACCCAAACTGATCTTCCCCGAGATCGGCTTCTACTAGTTTTTCCATCCTTCTGTATATAATTCGTGTTAATATTTTGCAATCATGACTTATTAAACTGATGGTTCTGTAGTTTTCACACCTGCCTGCACCTGCTTTCTTTGGAATGGGGATTATAACATTTTTCTTAAAGTCTGAGGGTACTTCGCCTGTCTCATACATCTTACACACCAGATGAAACAGGTTTGTCATGGCTGGTTCTCCCAGAGACTTCAGAAGCTCTGAGGGAATATCATCTACTCCTTGCTCGTATATGCAGTCCTTATTTTGGGTGTTGTGTTGATGAATATGATGTCTCTTACTATAAGTGTTTTCATTCATCTTCACTTGAATGAGGCATTTGAACACATATTGACTGTAAACAGGCATAAAACCTAGCTGAGAAAAGATAGGTGTACAGTGGTCCATATTTTTGCTGGAAGTAATTGTCCCTATTGCTTGTTTCTGCAACAGTAGCACATTCCTGCATCCTGCAGCATGTCCCCCATAGCAACAGTCAACAGTTGATATGGCTGTGGAATAATGCATAGTAATAGTTAACAGGTATTTTTCTGTTATGACAGTTTTCAGTTTTCTCAAATAGTAGAGGACTCGTGACAGTTTGACACACAAATACATAGTGTGCTCTTTCCAAGTTAATTTGCTGTCATTGGAGAATACCAAAAGTTTAACAGCTCCACTATTATCCACTGATCCAATGTCACTGAGGCTACATGTCACCTTCTGTCATTTATTTTCATTTTATTAACATTACACTATTCCTTGATTTTGTTTAATGGAACATTAACTTGTAGCATTGCCTGTATGTTACTCTTTCCCCAAACAAACAGCATTATGTCATCTGCAAACTACCAAATGTGACCATTTGAGCTTATGTCATTAACAAAAATTAGAAACAACAGAGGCCGAAGTTCGGATCCTTGAGGTATAACATATTGCAATTTCTCTTCACATGAGACTGCTCCTTTAACTGACATGGGCTGATGTCTGTCAGATACGAACTGAGGGTTGCCCGGGTTGTTCCTCCAATCCCATAAGATTTTAGTTTATTAAGTAGGACCTTATGTTGAATGTAATAAAAGACTTTACCAAGATCTGAAAGAATCAGGGCTACAGACCCTCTTTGTACAAATGCTTGGTTTATTTTCTTAATCAGGTCTAGAACTGCTGTTGTCATAGACTTACCCTTCCGAAAACCATTCTGCACATCATTCCCTTCAAAATAAGTTAGAAGTTGGTGTTTCATTAGAGATTCCATCACCTTAGCCAGCACTGGGATTATGGAGACATCGCTTTGGTCTCCTTTTTTGTAAACGGGTCTGGAAATTCATCAGCAGATAGGCATTGGTTAATTACCTTAGTTAGTAGTTGAGCAGTACCACTAATAATGGTCATAGCCATAAATGTCAGAGCTTGTTGATGATTTATAAATTTTTACAATTTTCACAACATGTTTGGGGTGTACCCTCTTTCAATTTGTCATACTTCACTGATTTTTTTGGTTTCACAGAATTTCTTGGATCAATGGTGAGTCGTGTAAGTCAAGTACAGTACTTTCCACTATTCCTGTAAGGAATGCATATGGACTACAGGTATTTGCACAAGTGGTGGGTTTTTCCCTGTGTTCATTGATTATATTCCATGTTGCATTGCAGAGATTTTGGGCTCTTTCAGTGAATCTAACATTGATTTCTCTTTTTGCTTGTTATACTTCCTTTCTGTAGATGCTTTAAGCATGTAGGTAATAGTAATGTATCCTTTCAGCCTAGTTCTGGTCTTGCTGTAGATCAAATTTTTACTATCTTGTGACAGGTGTTACAAGTATCCAGGTTAAAAATCAATGGGAAATTCTTGTAAAATACTTTTCACTCCATTAGGGCCAATTGGCATAGTAACCAAAGCCAAATTGATTTGTAATAAAAGACTGTCTTGGTTGTAAAAACATCATAAAACTGGAAAAACAAACTGGGTAAAAAACTTTGAAGGCCTAGTCTTGTTGTGCACAATTATAATAAGTAAAAAGATTGTTACTGACCTTAAAATACAGGTCGTACATAAAGTCCAGGAGCACTATTAATTATGTATTGCACAGGAACCAAACATTGTACAAATATCATACATATGTCATTTTGAAGAGAAAGCATGAAAGTTTTTTCCATGTATACCACTACAGCGTAGTTTGGTAATTTGCCAATAGTCAGCACTAGCCGCAAACATAGTGAATTCAGGTGTGGAGCGAGCTTCTTGTGTGTTGGAGTTAAACAAAACCAAGTATGCTACAGCTGTTCAAGGGATGTTTAGAACCAAGAAAGGTAAGAAGCCACCAACGAGGAAGGCCATTTACTACTGGCACAACAACATTGGTAATTTGCCAATAGACAGTGCTAGCCGCAAACATGGTGAGTTCAGGTGCGGAGCGAGCTTCCTGTCGAAGTTCAACAAAAACAAGTGTGCTACAGCTCTTCAGTGGATGTTTAGAACAAAGAAAGGTAAGAAGCCACCAACAAGGAAGGCCATTTATTACTGGCACAACAACATAGGGTTGCATGTGTGCCCAGCACCTGGCAAAAGAAGTGGACGTCCCAGTGAGTATGAAGTGAATGTGGAACACTTACTAGAGACATTCATAAGGAGTCCAAAGAAATCAGTGCATCCTCAAAATGACTCCCAATGACAGTGTGGAAAGTTATGTGACTGAAGCTTCTATGAAACCATTCAATGTGTAGCTAGTGTAGAAGCTCAATGACAATGACAAGCATTCAGAGTTTTCTTCACAGATGCAGGAATTGAATGAGGATAGAGATGGCGTTGTTGATTGCCTAATTTTTAGTGATGAAGCAACTTTTCACACTAATGGGAAAGTGAACAGGTATAATTGGTTGAATCTGGGGTACAAAGAATCCACACGAATGCATTGAATTTGAGCGTGATTCCCCAAAGGTAAAGGTTTTTTGTGCCTCGTCACATTGAAAACTGTATGGGCCATTCTTCTTCACCAAGAGCACTGTCACTGGATAGTCATACTTGGACATGTTGCAGCCTCTTCAGTGTGCTTTCCGGTACACCACTGTACCATGAGTGTTGCCTGTCGACAGGGGCCACTGATCTGTTCAATGTTTAGTTCTTAAGTAATAAATAATTGAAAGTGTTCCCGAACTTTATGTACACCCTGTACAGCTTTCACATCAGTCAGCTTACTGTGCTATAGCCAGGCAACATCAAATTCTTTAAAATGATACTGGGCTCAGAGGAAACTGGGAAGAGGAGATTGCATATTGTGTTTCAAAGTGACAACAATTCAAATGGATAAGTATTACTGCATTTTTTCTTGAATGTTATCAGCCACTCATTTACCAGAGAAGTGGCATAATGTTTAGCACACTGGACTCATATTCAACACAGTGGTTTGAAACCGATTCCAGCCATTCAGATATGGGTTTTCTGTGATTTCCCAAAATCACGTCAGGCAAATGCAGAGATGGTTCCTCCCCTATCCTTCTGCTCTGTCTCTAATGATCCTGTTAATGATGGAACAATAAACCCTAATCTATTAAAGGATAACTTATTCTAAACATTACTGCCTGAATTTTGTGTTCCTTGTTACATATTTTATAACAACTGCTTCTCCTTTTGTGACAGCAGAAAATTGAATGTAAGCTGTGTTGGATAAATTCTGGTTTCATTTTCAACATTTCCTTGAACCAATATTTTTTGATTAAAATGTTGCTTGAAATTTCTGCTACTAGTCACAACTATGATTTAAGTGTTAAAATATTTAATAGCAACATGTTTTGATGCTGTGCATCATCATCATGCTATAGGCATGCAAACTATATTACTAAAGGTGTACCTTGTGCCCGCCATGCCTTAATGACAACGTACTTTCAATACCGCAACAAATTTTATGAGATGGCTGATGGCACAGCAATGAGATCTCCATTGTCTCCAGCTGTGGCAATCTTCATTATGGAGCATTTTGAAGAACAAGCACTTAGCGAGGCTGTGTCCCTCCTACTTCCTACACTACGTTGACAACACTTTCGTGATATGGCCTCATGGCAAGAATACACTGCAGCAATTCGTTGACCACATGAACAGTGTCCATCCCAACATAAAATTCACTGTTGAGAGAGGATGGTAAGCTCCCATTCTTCGATGTTTTGGTCAAGCGAAAAGCAGGTCAGATTGGTCATTCAGTGTATAGGAAATCTACACCCACCGATTGCTACTTGAATGGCAACAGTTTCTATCATCCTGTACACAAGAAAGCTGTCCTGAATACACTAGTACACAGGGGAAAGGTTATTTCTGATGATAACCATTTGGAGTCTGAATTCCAACATTTGAAGCGTGTTTTCAAGGAAAATAGGTACAGCAAAGGTGAAATTTCTAAAGCTTTCTGTTGCCACCAACGTAAGGAAACTTGTGAATCAATGGACGAGGCCGAGCCAGCTGCAATCCTCCCATTCTGTGGTGCAATGACCAGCAAGATAGGACACCTCCTGAAGAGACACATGGTTGGGACCAGTTTTCTGGCTTGCCTCCAAGATCAGGACATGTTACACCCCATTAAGGACAGTACAGGTCTGCGTGTTTCAGGCGTATATGGCATCCCCTGTGAGTGCGGAAGTATTTACATTAGGCAAACTATTAGAACTGTTGCTGAACGTTGTGCACATAAAACAAAGAGAGCTGGAGAAGTCAGCCTTCGCAGAACATTTGAAAACTCAAAAGTTCTTGCCCAAACGTCATGTTACTGGGATTCTGTTATAAAAGAGGCAGCTGAAATTAGATTAAATGGCAACAATTTCAACAGAGACCAAGGGTATCTGTTCAACAGGGCATGGGGGTGAGCTCTGGACATAGAGCGGAAACAGATGTGTTGCACTAATAGGGAAGCGAGAGCACCAAGTTCAAATGTGGCACCAATGGTACACCCCATGTGACATCACATGGTACTGCAGCTCGTTGGCCCATGCTGTCTTCCTGCGCAGGCACTCTCTGACCCTCCAGAAACTTCCAGACACAGCACTGCAGCTATATAAGCAGGACGCCTTGCCAACACCAGCAGTCAGTGATTTTACTCCTGATGATGATGGAAGAGCTTGCCATCGAAAGCTTGAGGATTTTATCTGACATGACACAGCTTGTAAACTGAGAATATTTCATGGATTAATCTATATTGACAACATCTTGAGGTTTGTGGCAATGAACATTCCTGTTAAACAGCTCTCTTCTTTGTTTGACTGAGTGCTGCTCAACAGGAATGTTCATTGCCACAAACATCAAGTTGTTTGAATATAGATTAATGTGCACCTTTAGTAATATATTTTGTATGATTTGGAACTTTGTTATTCGTAGCTTGCAAAATATCCCTGTGGATCTTCACATTTTGAACTTAGTGCTGTGCTTTGTCTCTTCATTTGTGCTCCTCTTTTTTGAGAATAGTGCTAATGATGGCAGCCTCAAGAAAAATGTCTTCTATGTCTGTACCTATGTAAAAAAAGGAAAAAAAAGTGTAAGGATGAAAAATTTATGTTCGTATACAGTTGATAGTGCCTCTTTTCACTTCTGACAGCAAAATTTGGTGTATGAATTCTGCTATTTCCATACTATGTAAATGTGAGAGATAACAACAAGTAAACAGCTGGAAATTGTGTAATATCTTACTATTTCGTGCTAACATGCACATTTGTTTTGCAGATACTTTAGTTTTTATTGAAGTAGACTTTTGTTGTAAGGTTATTGTAGTAAGTTGCATTTCATTTGTATTAATATTTTCCAATAGTTGATTAAACACAACAGTGAGAATCAGAGACAAATTAAACATCAACAGTAAATTCACTGACCTTCCCCTTGTATATGGTGCTTCCAGGATTCTTGGGTGTACTGCCAGATTTAGTCGTCAAAAGTCTTTGATATTTTGACAAACAACTGTTTCACCATCATCAGGTGATGTCAGTCATTTTACTTACATTGTGACCAAAACATGTCTGAATTATTGATAACAAATACAAGCTACAATGACCTTTCATGAAGAACATGCTCAATTAACATACCTATACCACTTTGAATTTTGGTGTATTTAGTTAGAGCATACTCCTGCTCATTACCAAGCACACCGTTTTTGTTGTGCTTATTTTGAGTCTAAACTTTTCAAATGCTTCAACAACTTGATAACTTCATCCATTATGATGGTACAAAATAAAGGAAACAGACAAATTTCTTGCTGTACTCCACTTCTTGTTTCGAACCAGCCTGATCTTATACTCTGGACTTGGACAGAGCTCTTCGTTTCTTGTATAATATTTTTCAGTTATGGTGCTTCAGAATGTAGTCATATGTATAAAAACAGCTGTCACTGGTTTGTTTCCCTTCCAGCACTTCTCAAAAAGCATCCGGGTAGCAGAGATAAGATTGTGGATCTGAATGGTTGAAAATCATGATCTTCTAATGGGGCTCAATTATTTTTCAAGTCTTTTCCTGTAATATAGATACATAAATTTTCAAACCATGAGATAGTAGTATTACACCTATGTAATTAGATAATTTTTTTGTCTGCTTTCTTGAATGTGGGTGTTGGTCATTTCGTTCAGCAGGTGATACATTTTCTCGCCCAAAATACACACTGTACACCTATTGGACACAAAGCTCTTATCATGTCCACACTGAACTCATCTATCTCTGGTGACTTGTTCTTCATCACAGTCTCTACTTATAGCTAAGAAATGTTGTTCACATTTTCACTGTAAGGCCAGCAATCATTCCTAGCAAGCCAGTGGTGAACACTATACTGCTTTTAATCCTTATGTAGCAATATGATAACTAAATAATTTGTGTGCAAAAACTATTTTATATCAAAATTGTTCCAAAAAAGCAAGTTACAAAATTAGAATGAAACACTAGAAAGTAAGAAAATAATATAATTTTGAGTGCAGCAGACGGAGATGACCGTTGTGTGAATGTGAAGTGTGCCTGTGTGATTGTGTCCCTTAAGTAAACAGTCAGTGGTGGCAGGCAGGCAGTCCTAGTAAGGTTTAAGGCACTAAGTTTCTGTTTTGGAGAAGCATTTCATATTCTCCCTAGCTGTCCTGATTTAGGTTTCTCATGATGTCCTTAGAACCTCTTCTTACATAAGCTGGTACTGTTCCTTAACTAGGCTCAAATGTTGAACTGTAACTTCAATCTTTGTTTCTTATTTTATTACTACATTGATATGTAATATGAATGTGGTAGGATTTGTAATATGGTTCTACATTAATTTCAGACTCTGATGAAACTTGCTTTGCAACACCTACTGAAAAGCCATCTTCCATCAAATTAAATAAAATATCTTCTAAAATGACTGCTTCTACCCACAAAGGCAAGAAAAATGTTAATAAAGGTAAAATACACTCAGAGACAAGTGGATCACCTGCCACAAAATGTGGTGAACAAACTGCTGAAATGAATTCCACTGCCCAAAAATGCAAGAAAGTTTCTAATAAAGACAAAATACATTCAGAGATAATTAACTCAGTGGCTTTGAAGAAAGCTTCCCAGACAAAGAAGACTGAAAACAAATCAAATTTATCCATCAGTTCTAAGGAAATGGATCCTTTAGTTGAAGTCGATGAATTATCGGATGACTGCCTCAGCACCAACCAAACTACAACACCAGCACCATCAGGAGAAAGACATTATAAACTGACTGCATCCTCAAACTCAAAGGTTGGTTTTTATTGTTTTTATGATACAGTAACAACATGTGTTTTAAAGATGTTTAAATACAATTGTATACATATTATACAAGGTTTAGGATTGATCTCATCTAATTCCCAGTTTATGACCTCAGTTTGTTATTGTTGGTTATGATAAATCACAATTGGTTTTTATGGTTTGTTTCTAAGTTATTATTATTACGGTATTATTATTGAAAAAGGTTAAGTTAACACAATGGTGAATATACTGTCTAATATGAGAATTTAATAATGGTTATTCCAGGTTGGAATTAATAATATAGTAATAAGAACAATTTACAACTCACTGCAAAGACATGGCGACGAGCAGTGACAGGCAAATACAAAAGACACACACATACAACACGTGTGGTGTAACATGTGCCAAGGTCCCTGGAGTCACAGGATATTGGGTGTACCCAGGCAGACAGTCCGTCTGTGACCATTCATTCACTCAGCCAATTTGTTAGTAGTCATACCAACATAAAAGGCTGCACAGTGGACACCAGTCAGTTGATATATGACGAGTGTTGTCTCGCATATGGCCCTGCCTTGAATCTGGTAGGTTTTTCCTATGTAGGGGCTGGAGTATGTGGTAGTGGGAGGATACATTGTACAGGTTTTGCAGCGGGTTCGGTTGCTGGGATAGGAACCATTAGGTAGGGAAGGTGGTTTTGGGATGTTGTAAGGTTGGACGAGGATGTTGCGGAGGTTGGGAGGACGGGGAAGGCTACTCTGCGTGGTGTGGGAAGAACAGTTTGGAGTGATGATCTCATCACAGGACATGACTTGGGAAAGTCATAGCCCTGTAGGAGGAATTTGCTGAGGCATTCCAGGCCAGGATGGTACTGGGTGACTAAGGGGGTGCTTCTGGGTGGTCTGGGGTTAGGAACATTGTTGTTGGAAGGAGAGGAATGGACAGCTCAGGAGATCTGCTTGTGGATGGGGTCTGTAGAATAGTTGCGGGAGAGGAAAGCATTGGATAGAATGTTGTTATAGGTGGTGAGGGATCGTTACTGGAGCAGATACGTTTCCCACAGATGCCCAGGCTGTAGGGAAGGGATCGTTTAATATGGAAGTGATGGCAGCTGTCAGAGTGGAGGTACTTTCACTTGTTTTTGGGTTTAATATGGACTGAGGTGTGGATGTGGGACTTGGCAAGGTGAAAAAATCAAGGAAGGTGGCTTGAGTTTTAGAGAAGGACCAGGCGAATTTTAGGCTGGAGAAGGAGTTAAGGTCATGAAGAAAGTTCAGATGGACTTCTTCACCATGACTCCAGACCACAAAGATATAATCTATGAATCTATAACAAACCAGGGGAGGCAACTTCTGTGTCTTAAGGAATGCCTCTTTCATGCAGTCCATGAAGAGGTTGGCATAGGAAGGGGCTATCCTGGTACCCATAGCTCTCCCCCTGATTTGTTTGTAGGATTGGTCTTCACAGGTGAAGTAGTTATGGGTGAGGATGAAATTAGCAAGTGTGACAAGTAATGAGGTTTTGGGAGGCTTTCAGGTGGGTGTTGGGAAAGATTGTTCCAAGGCTGATAGACCATGGTTGTGGGGGATGTTGGTATAGAGAGATGTTGCATCTATGGTGACAAGGAAGCTTTCAGGTGGGAGGGGCATAAGCATGGATTTGAGGTGTTCCAGAAAGTGCTTTTTATCTTTGATATAGGATGGGAGCCTGCAGTTTATAGGTTGGAGGTGTTGGTCTACCAGAGCTGAGATGTTCTGTTGGAGCTCTGAAACCTGCTATGATGGGACAGACAGGATGATTCTCTTTATGGATTTTAGGGAGTAGGTAGAAGGTCGGGGTGTGAGGTTCAGGTGGAGAGAGAATTTCTAAGGAGGCAGTGGTGAGACCTTGAGATGGACCTAGGGTTTTAAGGATTTTCTGTAGTTCAGCCTGGACTGAGGGAATGGGGTCATGAGGATCAGGTTTGTAGGTAGAGGTGTCCGAGAGTTGACACAGCCCTTCTGCCACATACTCCCCTGGATCAAGTACCATAGTTGTGGAACCCTTGTTCGCTGGGAGAATTACAATGGTGCAGTCTGCTTTCAGCTATCGAATGGCTTTGGCTTTAGCTGGGCTGATGTTAGGAGTGGTTGGTATGTTGTTCAGCAAGGATTGGGAAGCAATGCTGGATGCGAGGAATGCCTGGAATGCCTTCCTAAAAACCATCCCTTGCAGGAATTCCTCACATCCAGCATTGCTTCCCAATCCTTGCTGAACAACATACCAATCACTCCTAACATCAGCCTAGCTAAAACCAAAGCCATCCGAGAGCTGAAAGCAGACAGCTCCATTGTAATTCTCCCATGGACAAGGGTTCCATAACTGTGGTACTTGATCGAGGGGAGTGTGTGGCAGAAGGGCTGCGTCAACTCTCGGACATCTCTGCCTACAAACCTGTTCCTCATGACCCCATTCCCTCAGTCCAGCCTAAACTACAGAAAATCTTTAAAACCCTAGGTCTGTCACAAGGTCTGACCACTGCCTCCTTAGAACTTCTCTCTCCACCTCCTAACCACTACTTTTAGGAAGTATAATGAACAGAATATACAATATTTCCTGTACTGTTTGACTAAAGAAACTTGGGAAAAGGTTTATGAATGTGAAAATACAAATGATAAATATAACACATTTATAAGTACTTTCTATCACTATTTTGAACTGTGCTTTCCACTAGAAAGTAAGAGTCACAAAAAGTGATAGGAAAGTAAAATGGATCACAACAGGTATACAAGTATCTGCAAAGAAAAAGATATTACTTCATGAAATATCTAAACAGTGCACAACATCTCCTGAGTTTGATTCCTATTTTAAGAATTACAAAAAGATTTTAACGAAAGTTATAAAAGAAGCAAAGAGAATGGCAAACAGCTCCTTCATAGAAAATGCACCAAATAAAATGAAAGCCACATGTGATGTTGTAAGGCAGGAAACAGGGTAAAACTAAGACAACATGAAAACTTCAAACTTAAGGAAAAATCATCTGTAATATCTAGTCCCCAACAGATAGCAAATAAATTCAATTCATATTTTACTGAGATAGCCAGCAGTCTGGTGAAGCAAAATTCACAGAATGACACCATTACAAGTCAGACTAAAACTAGCCATAGTAGTAACTCTCTCTTCATATATCCAACAGATGAAAAGGAAATGTTAAAAATAATAGGTGAGCTGAAATCAAAATCTTCATACAGTGTTGACAATATACCAGACCACATTATTAAAAAGTGTGCTCCCTTAATAACAAAGCCCTAGGTCGACATTTGCAATAACTCACTGTCGGAGGGATTTTTTCCAGAAAAGCTGAAAATAGCAAAAGTGAAGCCACTATACAAGAAAGGGGAAAAAACCAACATAGAAAATTATAGGCCTGTCTCTCTTCTATCCGTTTTTTCTAAAATAATAGAAATATCTTTTACAAAAGGCTCATAGGCTTCATTGAAAAACATAAACTCCTCTCAGCTACGCAACATGGTTTTTGAAAAGGTAAATTTACTGAGACAGCTATCATTGATTTTCTAAATAAAGCTCTAAACTCAATAGACAAAAAAGAACATATAGTAGCACTGTTTGTAGATCTGTCAAAAGCTTTTGACATAATTAACTATAGTTTATTACTTAGTAAACTAGAAAATTTGGGCATCAGAGGTCCCGCCTATGAGTGGGTACAGTCATACCTACTAAATGGACAACAAGTATTTGAAGTAGTGCACAAAATTGGGAAAAACATACAGTCATACTATTCACAGAAATGTTGTGTAAAATACGGTATGCCACAGGGCTCCGTCGTGGAACTGATTCTGTTCCTTCTTTTTGTGAATGGCTTGGAGCCACTCACCCCTAACCAGAAATATATTAAATATGCTGATGACACAAACAAACTTATCAAAGGTGGTACACTGGAAGAGTTGCAGAATGAAATAAAAGAGTGTACATCTCACCTATCAGAATTGTTCTCTGTGGACAACTTACTAATAAATACACAGATAACAATCACCATGAATCTACATACAATACAGAACAAACATAATCTAACTCCAATCATAGAACTGCTGAGTAAAACACTAGAATCTGTAAATGCTACCAAATTTCTTGGGGTTTGGATCCAAGATGACCTAAGATGGAACAACCATATACAATACACATGTAGCAAACTAAACAGCATTTCCAGAATGAAACTTCACTCTGTAGCGGAGTGTGCGCTGATCCGGCACACGATTTTAATCTGCCAGGACGTTTCATATCAGCGCACACTCCGCTGCAGAGTGAAGTTTCATTCTGGAAACATCCCTTAGGCTATGGCTAAGCCATGTCTCCACCATATCCTTTCTTCCAGGAGTGTTAGTCTTGCGTGTTTGCAGGAGAGCTTCTGTGAAGTTTGGAAAGTAGGAGACGAGGTACTGGCGGAAGTAAAGTTGTGAGGCGGCATCGTGAGTCGTGGCGGGATAGCACAGTCGGTAGTGCGCTTGCCCGCGAAAGGCAAAGGTCCGAGGTTCGAGTCCCGGTTCCGGCACACAATTTTAATCTGCCAGGAAGTTTCATAAACAGCATTTGTTATGGTATCAAAATTATTGCAGGTTGCACATCAATGCAAGTCCTGAAAATTGTATATTATGCTCAAGTTGATTTCTGCTGGGGAAATTCACCACCCAGCAAAAGTTGTTTCATTGCCCAGAAAAGAATAATAACAGCCATGGTAGGTGCAGCACCACATTTCTCATGTAAACCTTTTTTTAAAAAACTGTGTATTCTTCCACTACCGAGACTCTACATACTTGAAGTAATAGTGTCCATACGAAAAATTTTAGATTCCGAAAACAAGCTCATACCAACAAATCACAGTATTCACACATTTAACACAAGGAAGCATCATGATATACATGTACAATTTGCTCGTACAACACAGGGACAAAACTTTATAATAAATTATCTAAGAACATTAAAGCAATAACATGCTTGCATAAATTCAAAACTGCTTTAAGTAACTTTCTGTCTGAAAAGTGCTATTATAGTGTGGATGAATTTTTTTCTGAAAAATAATTTGGGATATGAAAAATTGTAAAGATGTATATAAGATAAAAAATGTGAGTGCTTAAACTTAGAAATGTATGTGTATTTTAGAAAGTGTATGGCTTAAATAATATTATTGTATTTTAAAATCTACTAGGCCTGTATACATTCTATGACTTGTCCTATATCATTATGTACTGCTGTACAATGTATGATTTTACAGGAACAATAAATATACAATACAATATAATGCACCCCGACCTTCTACCTACTCCCTAAAATCCATAAAGAGAATCATCATGGCCGTCCCATCATAACAGGTTTCAAAGCTCCAACAGAACATGTCTCAGCTCTTGTAGACCAACACCTCCAACCTATAACCTGCAGGCTCCCATCCTATATCAAAGATACAAACCACTTTATGGAATGCCTCAAATCCATGCCTATGCCCCTCCCACCTGAAAGCTTCCTTGTCACCATAGATGCTACACACTCTACACCAACATCCCCTACACCCATGGTCTATCAGCCCTGGAACACTATCTTTCCCAACACCCTCCTGAAAACCTCCCATAAACCTCATTCCTTGTCACACTTGCTAATTTCATCCTCACCAATAATTACTTCACCTTTGAGGACCAGACCTACAAACAAATCAGGGGGAGAGCTATGGGTACCAGGATAGCCCCTTCTTATGCCAAACTCTTCATGGGCCGCATGGAAGAGGCATTCCTTAAGACACAGAAGTTGCTTCCCCTGGTTTGGTATAGATTCATAGATGATATCTTTGTGGTCTGGAATCACAGTGAAGAAACCCTTCTAAACTTCCTTCACAACCTTAACTACTTTTCCAGCCTAAAATTCACCTGGTCCTTCTCTAAAGCCACTTTCCTTAATGTTGACCTTCATCTTGCCGAGTCCTACATCCACACCTCAGTCCATATTAAACCCAAAAACAAGCAACAGTACCTCCACTTTTACAACTGCCATCTCTTCCATATTAAATGATCTCTTCCCTATAGCCTGGTCATCCATGGGATATGTATCTACTCCAGTAATGAATCCCTCACCACCTACATCAACAATCTATCCAATGCTTTCCTCTCCTGCAACTACCCTACAGACCTCATCCACAAGCAGATCTCTCGAGCTTTCCATTCCTCTCCTTCCAACAACAACGTTCCTAACCCCAGGTCACCCAGAAACACCCCCTTAGTCACCCAGTACCACCGTGGCCTGGAATGCCTCAACAAATTCCTCTGACAGGGCTATGACTTTCCCAAGTCATGCCCTGAGGCCCTGAGATGAGATCATCACTCCAAACTGTTCTTCCCACACCACCCAGAGTAGCCTTCCGCCGTCCTCCCAACCTTCGCAACATCCTCGTCCAACCTTACAACATCCCAAAACCACCCTTCCTACCTAATGGTTCCTATCCCTGCAACCGATCTCAGTGCAAAACCTGTCCAATGCATCCTCCCACTACCACATATTCTAGTCCCACCACAAGAAAAACTTACCCAATTTAAGGCAGGGTCACATGCGAGACAACACACGTCATATATCAACTGGCATATGTCAACTGTGCAGCCTTTTATGTTGGTATGACTACAGACAAATTGGCTGAGCAGATGAATGGTCACAGACGGATTGTTCGCCTGGGGACACCCAATATCCTGTGACAGTACATACCCTGCAGCATGACTCCAGGGACCTTGGCACGTGTTACACCATATGTGGCATTTGGATACTACCAACGAACACCATTCCCTCAGAGCTATGGAGGTGGAAACTTGCCCTCCAACATATCATTTTCTCCCGCCACCCCCCTGGCCTATATCTACGCTAACCCCTCCCTTTCCTCCATCCTCAGCTCACCTATTCATTATCCCTTCATTACCTCTCTCCCTCTCTCTCTCTCTCTCGCTCTGTCTCTCTCTCTCTCTCTCTCTCTCTCTCTCTCTCTCTCTCTCTCTCTCTCTCTCTGTGTGTGTGTGTGTGTGTGTGTGTGTGTGTGTGTCAATCTTTTCCTGTTAATCAAAGACATTTTATACAACCCCTTGCCCCTCCTACACCCCTCACCATCATTCAGTTCACTCGTCTTCTCTTCTCTTTACTGCTTGATCTTTCCTCTTTGGTTATATATATCCTCTCTGGCTTGGCTCAGTACTCATATGCAGTATCTCTGACTTCCACACTCCTTAATCACCATCCTCATGACCTAGGTCATGAATTACCTTTCCCTTATGTCCCCATCCTTTTTTATTCCCTTCTCTCCCACCTGAAGAAGGAACTGTGTTCTGAAAGCTTGCCCTGTTTCGTCCCTTTTTTTCTTTTTCTTCATTTGTGTCACTATCAGCGGTACAGCACAAAGGTAAGTACTGTTCAGGCAATCTATCTCTTTTCAAACATAATTTACTATATTATTACCCTGAGAATTTATTTGATTAACAAAAACAACAACAACTTGCAGCTAAAGTTGTGTGTGTGTTTGAAAATAACTGCAATGATTGATTTATTCATGTTCTGATGACCCATTATACAAGAGAATTGCACGGATATGGAACAAGTCATGATTTCACATGAAAAAGATACAATAGTTAAATTTCATTGTACAGTAAGACCCTGCTTTTACGTTCCCGGATTTTACAATTTCTTTCCAACTACACCATTTTTTGTCTGTCCCATCAAATTTCCTATTTTCACAATTTTAATTCACCCCCGTTTTTGCCTTAACATATTTACTTTTTTCCTGTGATCGACGTTTCTAAAACCATGTTCATGAAGGAAAAATAACGTAATTTACAATAATTAATGCTGGCATTGCTTTCGCCTTCATGTATAGTGTTTATAAACATTATACAGTGAAGTTTCTTGTACTTTGATTTTATTCGACAATAAAAGACATAATTTTACTAATATTGAGTTTCATTACAATGAACTGTCCTGATATAGATTATTGTCTTCAGTTACTGAGTCTTTATAGCAAATCTTACCATTATAATATCATATCAGTTCCAATGTAGAGGCATTTAGATTAAAGAATTTATCAAGTGCGTCGAAACAGTTTTCCAGCATATATTCTATCAACTTACTTTTGAATTGCAGCATTACACTAGTGAAAATGTTCGTGTCTGATGGTGTTGTTGTTGTTGTGGTCTTCAGTCCGGAGACTGTTTTGATGCAGCTCTCCACAATACCCTATCCTGAGCAAGCCTCTTCATCTCCACATAAGAACAGCAACCTACATCTGTCTGAATCTGCTTACTGTATCCATCTCTTGGTCTTCCTCTGCGGTTTTTAACCCACACACTTCCCTCCAATGCTAAATTCACAATTCCTTGATGTAAGAGAATGTGCCCTACCAATCTACCCCTTCTTTTAGTCAAGGTATGCCAGAAATTTCTTTTCTCTCCAATTCTGTTCAGTACCTCCTCATTATTTATGCGATCCACCCACCTAATATTCAGCATTATTCTGTAGCACCACATTTCAAAAGCCTCAATCCTCTTCCTGTCCACACTGTTTACCGTTCATGTTTCACTCCCATACAAGGCAACACTCCATACAAATGCCTTCAGAAAGGACTTCCTTAGGCTTAAATCAATATTCGATGTTAACAAATTTCTCTTTTTCAAGAATGCTTTTTTACCCATTGCCATTCTGCATTTTATATCATCTGTACTGCGACCATCATTTGTTATTTTACTGTCCAAGTAACAAAACTCATCTACCTCCTTTATTGCTTTGTTACCTAATATAATTCCTTCAGCATGACCTGATTTTCTTAGACTGCACTCCATTACCCTAGTTTTACTCTTGTTAGTGTTCATCTTATATGCACCTTTCAACACACTGTCCATTCCGTTCAATTGCTCTTTCAGGTCCTTTGCTGTATCTGACATAATTACTGTCGTCGGCAAAACACAATGTTCTTAATTCTTCCCCCTGAACTTTAATTCCTCCACCAAATTTCTCCTTGCTTTCATTTATAGCTCGCTCAGTGTACAAATTGAACAACATTGGAGAAAGGCTACAACCCTGTCTTACTCCCTTTCCAACCACTGCATCCCTTTCATGCCCTTCAACTCTGACAACCGCTGTCTGGTTTTTGTACAAGTTGTAAACAACCTTACGCTCCCTATATTTTACTCCTGTTTGCTTCAGAACTTGAAAGAGTTTATTCCAATCAACATTGTCAAAAGCCTTCTCCAAATCTACAAAAGCTAAAAATGTAGGTTTGCATTTTCTTAATCTATCTTCTATGATAAGCTGTAAAGTGAGTATTGCCTACCGAGTTCATACATTTCTCCTGAACCCAAACTGATCTTCCTTGAGGTCGGCTTCTACCAGCTTTTCCATCCTGTAAATAATTCGTGTTAATATTTTACAACCATGACTGATGGTTCTGTAGTTTTCACACCTGACTGCACCTGCTTTCTTTGGAATGGGGATTATAACATTTTTCTTAAAGTCTGAGGGTACTTCAACTGTCTCATACATCTTACACACCAGGTGAAACAAGTTTGTCATGGCTGGTTGTCCCAGAGACTTCAGTACTGAGGGAATATCATCTACTCCAGGGGCCTTGTTTCGACTTAGGTCTTTCAGTGTTCTGTCAAATTCATCTCTCAGTATAGTATCTCCTATTTCATCCTCATCTACTTCTTCTCCCCTTTCTACAATATTGCCGCTAAGTTCATTTCCTTCATAGAGCCTCTCTATATACTCTTTCCAATTTTCAGCTTTCCCTTCTTTGCTGAGAACTGGTTTTCCATCAGAGTCCTTGATATTCATAGCGCTGTTTTTCTTATCTCCAAATGTTTCTTTTATTTTCCTGTAGGTTGTATCTATTTTTCCTCTGTTTATACATTCTTCTACATTTTTTCATTTTCCTTCTAGCCACTCCTGCTTAGCCATTTTGCACTTCCTGTAAATCTCATTTCTTAGTCGTCTGTACTCCATTTTGCCAGTTTCATTTACTGCATTTTTATATTTTCTCCTTTCATCGATTAAATTTAGTATCTCCTGTGATATTCAAGGATTTTTTGTAAGTCTTGCCTTCCTACCTATCTTGTCCTCTGCTGCCTTCACTATTTCATCTCTCAATGCTACCCATTCCTCCTCTACTGTTTTATTTCCCCCCGTTTTTGTCAATTGTTGCCTAAAGCTCCCTCGGAAATTCTTAAGAACTTCAGGTTCCTCAATTTCCAGGTCCCATCTCCTTATTTTCCTACCTTTTTGTAGTTTCTTCAGTTTCAGCCTACAGTTCATAACCAACAAGTTATGGTCAGAGTCTATATCTGCCCCTGTGTGTCTTACAGTTTAAAACCTGGTTCCAAAATCTATGTCTTATCATTATAAAATCTATCTGGTATCTCCAGGTGTCTCCTGGTCTCTTGTTAAACCACGTGTTTGTTATAACTAAATTAAGTTCCGTGCAAAATTCTACTAGGCGGCTTCCTCTTTCATTCCTTTTGCTCAGACCATATTCACCTACTATCTTCCCTTCCCTTCCTTGTCCTACTACGGAATTCCAGTCTTCCATAACAATTAAGTTTTCCTCTCCCTTAATTGTCTGAATAATTTCCTTTAGCTCCTCATATATTCCTTCGATCTCCTCATCATCGGCAGAGCTAGTTGGCATATAAACCTGTACTACTGTGATCGGTGTTGGCTTCGTATCTATCTTGACTACGATAATGCGATAACTGTGTTGCTCATAGTAGTTTACCCGCATTCCTATTTTCTTGTTCATTATCAGACCTACTCCTGTAATACCTCCAACTGATTTTGTATTTATAATCCTGTACTCGCCTGACCAGGAATCCTGTTCCTCTTTCCACCATACTTCACTAAACCCCACTATATCTAACTTCAACCTATCCATTTCCCTTTTTAAATTTTCTAGCTTCACTACCCGATTAAGGGATCTAACATTCCACGCTCCGATCCGTAGAATGCCAGTGTTGTCTTTCCTGATGATCACATCCTCTTGAGTAGTCCCTGCCTGGAGATCTGAATGAGGGACTATTTTAACTCCGGAATATTTTACCTGAGAGGATGCCATCATCATATGTTCATACAGTAGCACTGCATGTCCTCGGGTAAAGTAATGGCTGTAGTTTCCCCTTGCTTTCAGCCGTTCACAGTAACTGTGTGGCAAAGTCACATTAGCTGATGTTACAAGGCCAGATCAGTCAATCATCCAGACTATTGCCCCTGTAACTACTGAAAAGGCTGCTGCCCCTCTTCAGGAACCACACATTTGTCTGGCCTCTCCACAGATACCCCTCCGCTGTGGTTGCACCTACGGTATGGCTCTCTGTATCGTTGAGGCACGCAAGCCATCCCTACTCAGCAATGTCTGTAGTTCATGGGAGTTGGTCAGATGGTAGTGCATTAAATATCGTCATGCTTGAGTAGTGAACACAAAACTCAAGTTTTTTGTCAACATGCATATTATGTTTTTGTTTTGTGTCTTGCTCATGATACACACTATTAGTTTTGCACTCAGGGATCTTCTTAATTAAAAAGCACACAAGGGATCATATATATTGTATTGTCAATGTTAATATGTTATGTTTTTAAAAAATATTTATGCAGGTATGTTTTCTGTTAACTCTTCTGATAAAACATATTGCTCTTCTCTGAATGACAAAGACTTTTTTGCCAATCTTTGGTTACCCCAGAATATTATGCCATATGACAACAATGAATGAAAATAAGCAGTCATAATAATGTCAGTATTAACAGTTGCTGCTATAATAAGAAGAGTATAAGATGCTGAACTGAGTATTTTTCTCAAGTCTAGAATATGGAATGAACAATATAGTTTATAACCAATATGGGGGCCTAAAAATTTAGAAGAAGAAACTTATGTCTTCATTCATTATTGATACGGCTTAGACTTAATTCTTTCCATCTTAAATTTAACGGTGCCAAAATGTGTGCGCTCGCAGGAAACAAGGCTGAAAGCCAGTGCGAGTCAAGTGGTCGGACTGTCAGGACCTTTGCAGACCGTCATGTGATATTCTGCCGCACTGCCACGTGGGTCGAGCTATTCGTGAGCTCCCCATATGTGCATGCGAAATTAATAATATGCACCCTGGTCCTACCGCACTTATCATTGTGTGATAAAATTCTATTTTTATACAAATACAGATATTGTAGGTTTTGTTATTTAGTCACCACTGCCTAACATGTAAGTGGTGATGATTACCATCACGCTTCAGAGTCATTCCAATTCTGGAAGAGGAAAGACTTACGTTGGGGGGAAAGGATAGGTAAACAAACGCACACATCCACACACACACACACACACCAAGGCTGACATAAGCTTTTTACATATGTCATATTAAAATCTGTTTGAACCTATTGTAGCAAAATTAATCATTTTTCTCAGAAGAAAAGTTCTAAACACTATGGGTTAAGATGGATAGGTGTGGTTATCTAGATGTTCTCATCCTGGCTGACCGATAGAAACTGAGGCTATCTGTTTTGTCCCTCATATATCGGGTGATAACATTATTAGGCAAAACATGATCGATTGTCTCTATGTATGGTTGAGTTGTCATTAATTGCCCAGTGCTGAACATTGTGCCTTAACTTGTGACTTGACTCACTTTGCGGAATGGGTTACCTGCTGCTCCTACTAGTCTGCTGCTCCTGCTAGTCTGCTGCTCCTAATACAGGCCACTTAAGCACATTTTGTACTCACATAGGAAGATGTGTCTACTGGCCTTATCAGTAAAATTCCAGTGATATCGGAGCATTTGGTTGTTTAACATCTTTTGTACCATCTATCCCCCTGCTTGATTCTTCTGGAATAATATATGCCTATCTTTGTTTTGTCTGGTGCTGATATGTTCACCAGCTCTCAGAGTGGACAAGTACTTCTGCAATGTAGCTACTTGGCATTTTAAACTACTAAGCTGTTTGCTAATGTTTATTTGCTTTTCCTGCTGAATGACAGATGCCTTTCCAGGATTGATTTTCTTTCTATTCGTATTTTCATGATTTATCTTTTTTGTACACATTGACCAAGGCTGCAAATAAAGAGCTGATGTTGCTTTCCTCACACACTGTTATGACTATTTTTGCCAGTAATTACCAGTAATATGATACAGTGTAATGCCAAATAATGCCTCTTCTCTTTGGATGACATGAAAATTTCAAAGGATTTTTATTGACAATACTCTGAGTCTGTGATATCTGTTGTATGTGTTTATCTGAAGATTCTCACTTTTCGCTGATTAGCACTTCCCACAAATTGAAATATTTTTGCTCTGAGGCTGGCTTCAATATAATATCTGAGATTGTTGCTACTATTCAGGTATCTTAACTGGTGACTACTACAGCAGATTTCATTTGGTTGCTGATACATTGTTTTGTGTGCAGTTTTAAGTCCAACACTGCAAACTACAACTCTGACATTTCTGACTGAAACTGACGAATTGGAACTTTCATTTGTGTGTGAGAAAGTGTGTTAGAGCTGCCCAGCAAACTATTGTCATATTTTTAGCCTATCTTGTTTGTGGGGATAACTCTTATGTATTTTAGTGTTTGAATTTCAGTTTTCAGGTTGTGCATTTCTGTTATTGATTTGTAACGATATCTGAACTTGTTTATCATTTTGATGTTACATCACTGTTCTGTTTCATTTTGGGTTTAACTACCTTGTTTTGCAGTAGGTTCATGAAACTTGACAAGAATGTGAACAAACGAGAAACTTCCAGATATAAAAATAAAGAGTAAACATAATAGTGATTAGATGTGTCAACAATCCAAAGAATAAATAAAACACAATTTGACTTATAATCCAAGGTGATGTTACCAAGGAGATTAGAATACAGGGAGATGCCCATATGCTGAAAAAGTGAAGCCTACTTCCGCCATATTGCTAAGTTTTGGACAAGTGTTCTTATTGTAGAGCTAATGATTTATGTCACTTATAACAGGAATAAAACATCCGACAGTCTTGCCTTGATGTACAACATGTTAAAAGAGTGCAAATTCACCGTTGAAAATTAACTTTTCAATTATATTAGGATAAGTATTTATTACTGTTTATTCAAGAAAGTATATTGTTTGAAAGTACATGCTGTGCAGTGACTGTCAGTTCAATGCATTAACAGTAGGAGGCTCGACTTAATGCATAGTTTTAACAGAGAAATAGTGTTCCAGAACTGACCAAGATGGTGGACAGTCTTCAATTGACTCATGTGCTCGGCATAGATAATGACATTTCCCTTTTCTTCTAACCTCCTTGGATGTTTCCTACATTATCCTTTACTCTCTTTCTTATAAATAACATGTGAACTGTGTGTGAGCTACTTACAGAGTCTTTATTTGCTCTCTTAGCTATGGAATATGATACTTGAAGAAAGGATAAAGTAATATTTATGTTTGGTGATTTCAGTAGTTTTAATTGTTTTGGTTTCCAATTACACATCTTGAGAATATATCACAGTATGAACTGTACCAGTGATTACATTCTTTTCAGTGTATCTGACAGAAATTGTCAAGGTTCATAGAAACTATACATTGTGTTCAGAAACTCTTCTGCAGTATAAAGTGACCATTCAATGGGAACTGCCTTAATTGAAAGAAAAAAGAATTAAACAAAAGATTATCATCCATGGAACACTTGTGAAGGGAGGGGATTAAAAATCTCACAGCATCAAAAATTGACTGCTTTTTACCATGTTCAGGTTTATTTGCTCATAATGAATATCTTCTTTTCTTCTACTATCATGACAATGATACACATTATTAGGTTTTAAAAGGAAGTTTTTCCCCCTTATCATTCTATCAAAGTTGAATCAAAAGAGTCCATAGGAGTTAAAAATAATAAAACAACTTACATGGAAAGAAGAAACTTTGAAATTAGACAAGTCTGAGGACTGTAGCATCAAATAAAGGCAACAGTCCCAGTTCTTCTACAATACTTACTCCATTACACATGCTGTTGTGTCTCCATAATCTTAGGTAGAGATCAGATGATGTCATGATACACTGCTATTTATTTACTTATAGACAGATCACCTTAATGAACCTGTTTTAGTTTGAAAATCAATTAATGAAAACTTATATTTCATGAGAATCTTGTAGTCCAATGCTCATATATCTGACATCACCATGGCCGATAATACTGGTCTTCTAATGTATTTTTATTAGAGTGAGAGTGATAAATCTTAATTATGGGTAGACTGTTGTGTAATCTAACAGCAAGAATCTTATTCATTGATTAACTTGGAGTAATTATCTTTTGCAATTGAAATAAAGTTTAAGGGTCTTGGAACAAGATATTTCGTGTATGATGGTGGTAAGTGTGTTGCATATATACTCTCTGGTGTTTTTTTTTTTTTTTTTTTTTTTTTTTTTTTTGCACCCTGTAATTTATGTACAATGCTTGCTTGTTATTATTCAGCTGTTTCGTGTATGTTCTTCTTTAATGATTAATATACAGTTGATAATAACAAATTATCAATTTTTTACTTATTCTGCTGCACTAATTCCAACAGGTTAAGGGCCCAGAATTTCATTCAGAATAAGTATATTCATAATAGTGGTGAAAAAGTATCAGTAAAGTTCCAAGTACTGTAAAAATGTTATGTATGTGCTATGCATAGAAGACTATTATACTTCACCGTGAAAAATGAATGCAGCATAAATTCCTCAAATTAAAAACTTGTAGGTTGTGAAAATTACGCCACATGGAAATTTGCAGTGGATGTGTATTTACTTTTAGATGATCTATGGGGTGTGATGGGTGGAACAATGAAATATACTAACCACAATTATTCAGCGAAAGATTGAAAAGCATAATCAAAACTTGTACTATTGATTGACCCAATGAAAAACGTCATATTGAAAAAGCAGAGCCGGCAAAGGAAATTGGGATAAATTAAGAAGTATGTTCGAGGATGGTGGTCTTAGGAGAAAAGTAAGATTACTGCATGAGTTAATAACAAGTCGGTTGGACAAAAGTAAGAGTGTCGATGAATATGTCAATAAAATAATAGCTACGTAAAACAGACCAAGAAACACAGTCTTTGAGATCACCAATGAATGGATCAGAATGCAATTGTTGGCAGAACTGCCCAAGAGGTATGTGCTGATGATTATGGGACTTGAAAGCTCAGGCATACCAATCACAGGAGACAGAGTCAAAGTGAAAATTCTACAGGATATAAGAATTGCTTCAAATTGTCATGCAAAGGGGAAAGACACAGCTTCTGTATTTGATTCAAAAAATAAAAAGAAGAAAGCAGTGAAGTGTTATTGATGTCAGAAGATCGGGCATTGGGGCATATTACATCTCAGCATAAAGAAAAATTAAATCCAAGGTCACACACACCAGAGAAGGTATGGTACAGATAGGTAGTCCAGATAGAGGGACCGAAAATAAAGGCCAGGCACTCTCATGTTTTTATTCTTTGGAGAGATTGACAATTGTGAACTAGAACGGATTCTGGACTTAGTTGCATCTGTGCATATTGTTAAAAATAAATCACTTCTTTATGATATTAAAGATAATACCAGTATGGGGATATCTACTGTGGATGGAAGCAAGCTACAGTGTCATCTGGCTGAGAAACTAGATTTATGTGTTAGTGTGTGTGGTGAATGTGATAAAATCACAGTGCATGATGTTCATTATGTAGAAAACATTGCAACCAACCTGTTGTCCTTAGGAGGGATTGTCAGGAAGGGAAATACAATCACATTTGATTTGCACAAAGCAAAAATAATCAATGATTGTGGTGAAATTATAGCTACAGCAAGTAATGAGGGGTATTTTTAAGTTAAATGTAAAGATGTTAATCATCTAGTATAGTCTACAGAAGGTTTTCTGTGGCGCTGGAGACTTGGACATTTAAATAGGAAGAGTATGTTTCTAATAAAGAATTTGGTAATAGGGTTACAACATTATAGTATGTCTAAGAAACCTTATGAAAAATACATACAAGGGAAACAGGCAATGTTACCTTTGCAGACTAGTAAAAGTAAAGCCAGTGTACTCTTACAGTTAAATCACACTAATGTATTTGGTCTGATGGAGTGTGAGTCCATAGGTGATTTTTTTTTCTTTTTTTTTCCATTTATTGATGATTACTCTCATTATATTTGTGTTTATTTTCTTAGTTCTAAGGATCAAGTGTATGAAATGTTTTAGGAATATTGCAGTATGGCTGAAAGGTGGAGAGGAAAGAAGGTAAAGACAGTTAGATCTTATAATGGAACAGAATATATTAACCAGAAATTTCAGGTAAGGATGGATATCAGACTACTAATATGTACAGTCCCTCTCAAAATGTGGTTGCTGAGAGATCAGATACGACCTTAGTTGAAAAATCAAGGAGCATGCTGACTGATGCAAGGTTACCAAAGGCCTTCTGGATTGAAGCAGTGCCAACAGCTGTATATCCGAATAATAGATCACCGACAAATGCTTCATAGAACAAAACTCTGTAAGAGATATGGATAGGGAAGAAACCAGATCCAAGCAATATTAGAGTTATTGGATATGATGCAATGGCACAAATCCCAAAGCTGTTGGGAGGAAAATGGAATCCAAAAGCAAAAAGGTACATTTTTGTGGGGTACTGTGAAAATTCAAAAGGCTGCCAATTAATGGATCCAGTGAATAAAAAGATAATTACAAGCAGAGATGTTGTGTTCTTTGAAAACAGAAACAACCACCGAGAGAATATAGACTCTAAGTTAACTGTACCTAACTCAGATGTCAATATATTGAATGAAGAAGTAGATTGTGAAGAAGAGGAAAAAAGATCAACAGGAAATAATCTGTGAAGCAGTAAGCTAGAAAGTGAAGAAAATATTGTAAGACATTCTTCTCACACATGGAAACAGAAAGAGTATGCAGATTATGAGTTACATGCAGCCCCGTCTTTTAATGATGAGCCAAAAACAACAGAGGAAGCAATGAGTGGCCTGGATTCTGAATTTTGGAAAGAAGCAATGGAAAGAGAATTGGAATCTTTAACTCAGAATGAAACATTTCAATGGGAAATAGATCAGGGGATAAGAAACCATTACAGACAAGATGGATGTTCAATTTAAAATATCTTGAGAGCTCATTCCCAAAATATAAAGCAAGACTTGTGGTAAAAGTGTTGATTATAAAGAAATATTTTCCCCCGGTTGTAAAATATGCATCATTGTGGTATCTCCTGCCTCTGGCAGTGAAACAAAATCTAATAACCTACCACATGGATGTAAAAAAAAGCATATTTAAATGGGAAATTAGAAGAAGAGATATTTGTCATACCACCAAGATACACTGTGAAAAGCTGGCCTCGGTGGCCGAGGGGAGTGAGGCGCTCCAGTCACGGTCTGCACGGCCACTATGGTCGGGGGTTTGAATCCCCCCTCGGGCATGGATATTTGTGTCGTCCTTAGTTGTAAGTAGTTCATAAGTAGTTTGTAAGTTTAGGGACTGATGACCCTGTAGTTAAGTCCCATAGACTCTACAGACATTTGAACACTGTGAAAACAAGACCAGAAAGGAAAAAAATATACATTCAATTCTTCACAACTTGCGATAATCTCCAACTTTAGCTGCTCTTCTTCACTTGGTCAATCATTTTGTAACATACAAAAATTCATGCCAGACCGGGACTCAAACCCAGGTCTCCTGCTTTTCGCGAGAGGTCGCCTTAACCAGTCGGCCACCCAGACACGCTCCCCGTCCAGACCCAAACTTCCATATGTTACAGTTGTCTACTTCCCTTAGTGCTCGCACGCATTTAGCAGTGATTCACGGGATGGGGAGAACATACTACACCATCCTTAGCCTGTGTTCGCTGTCATAAGGAAAGTAGACCACTGTAACATTTGGAAGTTTGGGTCTGGCCGGGGAGCGTGGCCGAGTGGTTAAGGTGACCACTCGCAGAAAGCGGAAGACCCGGGTTTGAATCCCAGTCCGGCACGAAACTATGTTACAAAATGATTGACCAAGTGAAGAAGAGCAGTTAAAGTCAGAAATTATCGCAAGTTGTGAAGTAATGAATATATATTTAACATTTACAGCTGCAGACCATCAGCAATGTCAGTTGCAAGAACAGACATATCATGGTAGAAAGGAAAAAGTTTTGACAGACATTGCTGAAATCAGTGTCTACATGAAATTTTAATATATATGAATATGAAGCAATCCAAGGCAGATCCTAGTATTATTACAAAAGAGGAGGAGGAGTTATAATTCTGGCATTATGGATGGATGACCTCTTTATCCTGTCAGAAAATGAAAGGCAGATGAGCATTTTTAAGAAACAACTGCAAACCAAGTTTAAGAGGCGTGATTTGGTAAAAGTTAAAAGATATTTAGGCATGGAAATTACTAAGGATGATGATACACAAGAACTGAGTATAAATCAGTTACCATACACAGATAAATTTCTAAAAATATTTAGCTTGAGTGATTGTAAGCCCATAGCTACTCCAATGGAAGTAGGAGCAAAGGTAAGTGTAAATGAGTCAGATTTGGATTGCGACAAGGTTGTACCTTACCTAGAAGCAGTAGGAAGTCTGTTATATTTGTCTCAAACATCAAGACCAGATAGTGTGTTTGTCACCAATGCAGTGAGCAGATACCGTATTTGCGCGAATATAGGCCGCATCTAAACTTCTGACACGAGATTATAGGAAAAAAAATCTGGACTGTAGGCCGTACGTTTTTAAATTTTTATTTTTTTATTTTTCTTTACTTTTTGTATAATCGAAATTTTTTCATAATCAGAAACACAAAGTTAAAGAAATAATGTTCTCTTTTCAATAAACTCAAAACAAATATGCAAAACTGTAAATCAATGAATAAGAAAGCGAGATGACAGGCCAATCCGGGCGCCCCAAGTGACGGCACGCCGAAACAAGGCATGTTACCGGGCGTTTCAAGTGTTGTATAGCGTAGGCATGTGCTGCGAAAATATAGTTTTTTCGGTGTGTGTGTGTGTGTGTGTGTGTGTGTGTGTGTGTGTGTGTGTGTGTGATGTTTTGGCTTGTAAGTGGTAGCGGGAAATGAATGTATGAGTTACACCACTGAATGTAGGCCTAAGCTTCAGATTCCCCAGTCACAGTAATGGACACAGAAAACGGGAAGTTCGACGTAAATTTGACGCTGACGTAAAAAAGGTTGACGCTAGTGTGTAAGTGAGGACAAACTATTAAAATGTTCAAAGAGTCGTTGTGCATTTTAAGGGATAAAATGTAAATATCCCCATGTTTGCTGGACTTTGTAATTCAAAACAAGAAGGCTGCAAAATAGCCCTGAATTCCGTGTACATCGTTTCATGAGAATAACCCCCAACGAATGTGAAACCATTGAATCTGGTCATAGTAAAATATGTTATTTTAAAAAGTAGCATTGGAACTCATTATCAGCATCAGCTACACAAATCAGTTGTTCTGCTATCTTAACCTCCCTTCACCACTTGCAGTAGTCGTTACCATACCAACGTAAACGTCACGGTAAAATCTCTCAGCACACACACTATACTTTTATCGCGAAGACTAGCTTCATTGACTTCATCAAATTAAAATCATTTGTGTGCTTAGGAAGTGTGTATTACATACTATTTTTGTTTAAGTCCACACAGACGTGTTTAACAGTTGTCAGCTTTTGTTGGCTGCGGTACATAATGACACCATTCAATCTATATTGAAATATTAATTTCTACGAATTCCCATGCCATTTCTGTAAACGTGTACAAAAATGTAGATTCAGTTCTGTGAAACTGTTACTGTAGGATTTTTGAAGACTATCTAGTTTCTTATGTTTCTCAAACCAAAATAAAAGTGAGCCTGTAACTTTTCACATTAATGACTTTGGGAAAAGGAGCTGTTGGGGGAGAGGGGGGGGGGGGGGGTTGAATCTCGATTATAGGCCGCACCACGATTTTGAACACCAAAATTTGGAAAAAAAGTGCGGCCTATATTCGAGCAAATACGGTATTGCAAGAAAGCTCTTAGAGAAGGTAATGCAAAACTAGAGGGCTACAGTGATACAGATTGGGGAAGTGACTTAGAAGACAGACACTCTACCATGGTTCCTGTTCTAAATTAATGGCCGAATACATAGCATTATCTTATACCACATTTAACGAGTGAAATTGAACCTAGATCTAGTGCAGAACTTACAAAAATCTTCTGTGACAACAAGGGAGCTATTAACTTAGCAAATAATGATATTACTAGTGCCAGGACAAAACATATTGACATACGACGCCATTTCATTTGATATCACATAGAGCAACAAAGCATCAACGTGGACTACATGTGTACTGAAGAGATGTTGGCTAACCTCTTAAAACTCTTGGATCAGGAACAAATTGAGAAGATTGTACATATATATGAACTCTCTTGTGGAGGACTGGTTCTATAAACATTATATTTCATGTATGACAGCAACAGTTTTGTTGTATATATAACATACTCTCTGTTTTTCTGCCCTCATTGTAATTTATGTAAAATTTTGCTTGTTGTTTTTCAGCTGTTATTTGTATGTTCTCCTTGAATGATTGCTGTACAGTTGATAAGAACAACTATCAATTTTCTACTTATTCTGGTGTACTTATTCCAACATGCTGATATCACTTAAATATAAGTCTTATTTCACCTAAAGAATGAGAAAATTCCTTCTACCATGTTGCTACCATATACTAGTGCACTTCAGAGTGGTTTTTTTTTTTTTTTTTTTTTTTTTTTTTTAACAGATTGATTCAGAAAGCAGCCAACTGGTTCCTTCACAGCAGGAAATACCATTAAGTCAGCCTCCAGAACAGTACAATCTCAAACAGAGGCTTAAATGGCTACAGGTTAGATTCTGTAACTCTGTATTTGTTTTTATCAAAATGTTAAATTTTTACAAAGGATTGTAGTAGAATTCAGTTTGTTTCACTGTAATGTATACTTTTAATCCATTGTGTTAAGGTGTCATTAGGCTAATATAACATCTGATCCACAGTAATAAATGTAAGGCAGGTTATACACCAATGAATAATGAAACAATGCCTCACTTATACTATATTGTATCATCCTAGCACAATCCATTTTGAAAATTTAAATATTTAAGTAGGCATTTTATGAGATCTTTGAATATGATGTACTGTCTATATTACGTATTGTAGTTTTGAAGTAAGTTCCTTCTGCATAATGTAACTTACATGAATGCTAACAATGGAAAGTCCTAGTTGCAATTCAATACTATAATAAGGATAGTATGCAACACACTGCAGAGATGTTCGTCAAGCTGTGACAGGCACATAAAAAAGACACTCATTCACATTGAACTTTATTTTCAGCCACAGCCTTTGTCAGAAAAAGATACATACTCACTTTCATACAGTCACACCGGCACAGTTCACAGACACACAAATGTCAGATCTGACTTCTGTACTTCTACTAAGGCTTTGCCATGAGCAAATGAGTGGGGAGGGGAGGAGAGTGGGGTATAGGAAAGTTGCAGTGCAGTGGTGGGTATAGATACTGAATGGTCTTACAGAGCATGTAGGTACTAGATGGGTTGAAAGAGATAGAGTCCCCCCCCCCCCGCACACACATGCACACATGTAATATAAAAGAAATTAAAAAAGTGTGGGATAGAGGGGACAGAACTGTTGGGAGTGGGAAAAAGTGGTCGAGGGCTGAATAATTTTGGGATCTGAAAATGTACTTAAGGATAACTCTCCTTTCTGAAGTTCAAAAAAAGCTAGTAGTGAAAGGGAAAAGGGGGGGGGGGCGTTAAGCAGTCATTGAAAGCAAGCATATGCTCAGCTGAATGTTGTGACACAGGGAGGACTTTCTGTTTTTGGCCACTGTTTGGCAGTGGGCTTTCATTCTACTGGACAGCAGGTTGGTAGTCATACCAATATAAAAAGCTGTGCAATGATTGCAGAAAAGTTTTTTGATCTGAAATGACTTACACAGTATGCACAAAGAATGTACATTGGATTTCTTCCCCTTCCTAGTAGCTATAACCATAAGGGGCCCCCTAACACGCATAACATTGAAGCTCCCAACGACAAGAAGTCTCACCCACTGAAACTGCTCAGATCTTGCAGGCTGAGAGGGACAAGCAACACCATCTGCCTCAAGAATGTCATTTATTACAGATATTGCCTCAAACTTGTTGCTAAGACATACTGGGGAGGCCTCATGAATGGTCCCCCAGGAACAATTCCACTACCTGCCATGCCCCGAGGCAATCTCACCACTCAACCACGGGTATGGTGTCAGCCTCAATGCAAGCAGTATATGGGCTGGCCACTGCTGCAGGCTGATTGCTGCAAATATGGGGTGTGCTGGATGTCTGTTAGATCCCCATGTTGTTTTTGTGGTCTTCAGTCCGGAGACTGGTTTGATGCAGCTCTCAACCCTATTCTATCCTGAGCAAGGCACTTCATCGCCTCATAAGAATGGCAGCCTACATCCATTTGAATCTGCTTACTATTTTCATCTCTGTATCCCTCTGCGTTTTTTCCCCACACACTTTCTTTCAACACTAAATTCATGATTCCTTCATTTCTAAGAATGTGTCATACCAATTGATTCCTTCTTTTAGTCAAGGTATGCCAGAAATTACTTTTCTCCCCAGTTCTGTTCAGTACGTCCTCATTAGTTACGCGATTCACCCACCTAAACTTCAGCATTCTTCTGTAGCACCACATTTCAAAGGCCTCTATCCTCTTCCTGTCTGCACTATCGTCCATGTTTCACTCCCATACAAGACCTTCAGAATAGACTTCCTTATGTTCAAATTAATATTCGATGTTAGCAAATTTCACTGCAACCATCATGTGTTATTTTTCTGCCCAAGTAACAAAATTCATCTACCACTTTATGATTTGTTATGTAATCTAATTCCTTCAGCATCACCTGATTTTCTTAGACTGCACTCCATGACCTTTGTTTTGCTATTGTTAATGTTCATGTTATATGCACCTTTCAACACACTGTCCATTCCATTGAACTACTCTTCCTCATCTTTTGCCATCTCTGACAGAATTGCAATATCATTGGCAAAACACAGTGTTTTTATTTCTTCACCCTGAACTTTAATTAGTTCTCCAAATTTCTCCTTGCTTTCCTTTACAGCTTTTTCATTGTACAAATTGAATAAAATTGGAGAAAGGCTGCAACCTTGTCTTACTCCCTTCCCAACCTCTGCCTCCCTTTCATTCCCTTCAACACTGATAACTGCTATCTGGTTTTTGTACAAGTTGTAAATAACCTTACACTCCCTATATTTTACTCCTGCTGACTTGAGTGTATGAAAGAGTGTATTCCAATCAACATTGTCAAAGGCTTTCTCCAAATCTAAAAAAGCTAGAAATGTAGGTTTGCCTTTCCTTAATCTATCTAATCTATCTTCTAAGATAAGCCATAAAGTGAGGATTGCCTCCCGTGTTCCTACATTTCTCCTGAATCCACATTGATCTTTCCCTGAGGTTGGCTCTACCAGCTTTTCCACCCTTCTGTAAATAATTTGTGTCAAAATTTTGCTACCATGACTTATCAAACTGATGGTTCTGTAATTTTCACACCTGTCTGCGTCTGATTTCTTTGAAATGGGGATTATTACATGTATTACATGTATTGTTTGCAAACATAGTCTCCAAAGAACCTGAGGTTGCAGAGACTATGTACTTGAGATTGTAAGAGCCAAGATGGAGGAATTTTTTAGTGTCTTTTGTTTCATGAGTTTATTTTATTTTATTTTTTTTTTTTTTTTTTTAAGTGAATAAAGTCATAATTTGTGGCTATTACTGAATTTTATTTGTCTGCTTCAAATCTGGACCTCTGCCTTTGTGGGAAACATATTCAAAGAGAACGAGACCAACTGAACTTAGAATTTTTCATTGATATAATACAGAGATATTGTGTATTCCGCTACCATATGTACTCAATGTGCCATCTTTGTCGTATTATGATGCACACAGTAATTACTTACGTGCACTCCTTTCATATGACAAAAATTATATTACAACTCACTGCAAATATGTGGCGACAAGCTGCGACAGACACATACAAAAGACACACACATACAACACTTTCAGCTATCGGCCATGGCCTTCTTCAGAAAATAGAACACCCACACAATCACACAGACACACAACACAGTCATACAACCATCACCTCCGGCTGCCGCACTTCGAATTGAAGTGTGCCTGTGTGATTGCTTGAGTGTTCTATTTTCTGAAGAAGGCCATGGCCGATAGCTGAAAGTGTTGTATGTGTGTGTCTTTTGTATGTGCCTGTTGCAGCTCGTCGCCACGTCTTTGCAGTGAGTTGTAAACTGTCCTTACTATATTCTTAATTCCAATCTGAACTTTCCATTATTATAAAAATTATATTAGATTTTTAAGCCATCTCTCACATAATAAAGTTCTTTGTTACCTAAAAACATGGTGGTAACAGGTTTGTTGAACTTCCTAGATATTTCACCCATTTGTCTTACATGTTTTCCATTTACAGCGATACCCCACTTTTATGTTCCTGGATTTCACCTTTTCCCACCATTTACATAATTTTTTGTTGGTCCTGTCAAATTTCCTATGTTGACAATGTTAATTCTCCCCCATTTTTGCGTTAACACATTTTCACTTTTCCCGCAATTTATGCTTTTTGAAACCATGTTTATGAAGAAAACATGTCTTAGTTGACATAAATTGATGCTGACATGGCTTTTGCCTTCATCTATAGTGTTTATAAGTATTACGCAGTCAAGTTTCGTGACACTTTGTGCTTATTAAAGCATATATTTCGCTTTTGTTGTTTGCAATACGCGCCTAGTTCACTCACAATGCAGTGCCTGATGGGAGTATTGCTATCCCATCAGCCACCATGCCAAATGTCAGCTAACAGCTTAGCTTCTTTTACAGAACTGGTAGTTTTTTATGCTTTGTATGAAGTGTTTTGAGAATTTATTCTTATTGTGAAACGCAAATATATATCAAAGTATTTTTTTGTTATTTATAAATGGTGAGTCTGTTGGTTTGCTTTTGTATAATATTCTGCACATTGAAAGGGGCACATTATATTATAACCTCAAGAACACGATTATAGTGTGAGATATGCTGACACTATGCAAATGTCACAAAAATACTTATGCATATATTTGTAATCAAGAACATGATAAATTCTCGAATATCGTTGTGTGAAGCATCTAAAGACACAAAAAGTACAGAACTTGTGCACTTTCAGTATGTAAATAATGAATGTCAGTTAAAGGCTAGCTGACAAAGTCGATTATGATGACTGAAGTTATGTCAAAAATGTTTACTTCTCATAAAGTGACCAGTTCCGCCTGGCATATAAAGTCATGCAAAATTCGGATAAGCTTTATTACATAATAAATAAACTTCCTGGCAAGTATTTTGATGCCTATTATGTACATGTATGACAAGTAAACAATAAAAATGCAAGGGTGATGCAGTAAGCATATTTTACCATTTAAAACATTATTTCCCACATTTTGAGTTTTCCTGCATTTTACACAATTTTCTTTAAGTCCCTCGAAAAACATGAAAATGGGGTTCTACTGTGTTAAGTAAAAGTGGTATGACCTACCGTACTTTTATCTTGAATACCGTATATTTCCGCAGATAAGACGGTGGCTGAATCATAAAAAAAGGCCAAAAAATCCGAGGTCGTCTTTTACGACGGTACAAGAAAAATTAGATTGAAATTTTATTTTCTCATATGTGCTGCAAGCGTGTCTTCGACCTCCAAACGATATATATCGAAGCGGTTAAGTATCGAAACAATACATATCAAACAGGCTAATGTTAACAATTTTTATGAATATGTTGTAATTTTAAAGAACGTGGTTAGGCAGGTAGGTAAGAGTACAGCTTTCTCCGTAATTTACAAGAAAACTTACACTCGAAGTAGCTTGGCCTGAAATGATACATATATATCAAACGTACAACAGTGAATCGATTTAGTGTTTCTGAACCATAATTTCGGACGCTACGTGCCATCAAGTACTGATAAAAAAGTATTGTTTAACCTATACCTAACCTTCTTAAGACTATGCTACAGATAACTTATTTAAAAATGAATGTTAGTTTAGGTATAGGACAAACAAGAAATTTTTGTTTTAGTACATAACAAAATAATATAAAATTAATATACAAAATTTTGTATGATAAATTCTTTCAACTTGTCATTTACTAAATTTAAGAATTTTTTGTGTAATATAGTGTTTTAAGTATCATAATTGTAAGGAAGATTGTCCATTATAATGCAGTAAAGAGTCACATTTTATTATACTGATATGATAGGAAGTATTCAACTGAAGATTAGAATGAGTTGCGGGTAACTTTTAGTAAGAGGTAATCTATACTTTCCTTGGAAACATGAAGATTCATTGTAAGACTTTCACGCTTAAAAAAAAAAAAAAAAAAAAGAAGAAGAAGAAAGAGAGAACCATATTTTGATTCAATTATGTTACACTACTCTTTTCATTTATTAGGTACGTCGTGAAGTTGGTGTGTGGGTACAGTGCTGTAATGAAAGCTGTTCCAAATGGCGCTACTTGGAATCCATGAGGGATCCTCAACAGGTTCCTAGAAAGTGGTTTTGTAACATGAATCCAGGTACAATTTTACTACTACATGTTATTTTGCTATAATGAGTAGTAAATAGACTTAATTCCCAATTACTTTTTGAACACAAGTTTTTAAGAAGATTATAGAAATTCAAATATAATATTCATAAAATTTCATATTTGAACATGTTACACTCCAGTCAGCAATAAGTTTCTTCATTCAGTTAATTAAATTAGTGACTTCTGTAGTTACCCATTTGTTGCTTTACTTACACCACAGCAGTGTGCTCTTTGGCTTTCAAGATGTGCTTCTCTCACTTCCCCACCGGCCACGAGGGAGGTCTGGCCTAGCACCAATACCATCAACAGCAGCATGTGCGCACACCCTGAATACAGTGCCCAAGATGGTTAGATTGCCTTCCATACAAATTTGAGAGTGTCTAGTTGCTGTTCCTGTGTGCTACTTTATACTTGTCTTTTGTAATATTGCATGTCTTTTTATTGGCCACTAAAATATTTGTGTCTTGTGGCGATAGGATTTATTGTGTTCATAGTTAGAACGCAAGTGCTGATAAGTAAGGATTGAATCTTCATGTGTATTGATTTCAGTGCTTTTTCTCCTTTTTTAATTTTTCTGCTATTTGTTTCTTCAATGGATGCTTTACTTCAGATTCTTGTGCAGCAGCAACAGCCGTTGATGCAGCCGTAACAGTCTTTTATGGACCAGCATCAGTCTTTCATGCAGCAGGATAAGTCCTTTATACAACAGCAACATACTTTGTTGGTTTCATTGCTGAATCATGCTGGCCACTGGTTGCTTCATACTACTGTTGTTCGTCCCTAGGATGACTCTGCAAAGGACTGTGATGTTAACTTTATGTATCACGTATTGTGTCTGATGCAAGATTGTGCCTTGCCCCCCTTTGATAATACCTGTAGTTTTTGTTCGCACTGCCTGTATTGAGTTCTACAAGTGTTGGAAACAATCACAACATTTATGTCAGGTGTGAACAGTCCAGCTTCATGGCTTTAGTCATAAATATTGTACCATCATGACCAAGTCTTACAAGTCTTATGAAAGACTACATGGGCTGGTAGATAATTACTTGTCTAGCACCAGATGAGTAAATACATTAGTGAGCCCTTAAGTGTGAGGATCCATCATCGGAAGAGGTTCTGAATACTGCTGTCATTTGAGGTTAGGCGGTTACTTTATAAGGCATAAATATCTGGGGGGAAAATACTCTTCCTAAATACTGCCCTTTCCTCATTTATCTGCCTCTGTGTTCCTCTTTGTTGATTTCAATCCATTGAAGGAAAGAATTTGTAACCTGGTGGACTGTAGATTTAATGAGATGGAAAAGCTTCTTTCTATAAATCAGCACGGGTATAGAAAACATGGTTCATGTGAAACGCAGCTTGCCCTTTTCTCACATGACATCTTGTGAGCCATGGATGCAGATTTTGTCTTTCTCAACTTCAAAAAGGCGTTTGACGCAGTGCCACACTGCAGGCTGCTAACAAAGATACAAGCTTAGGGAATAGGTGCACAGATTTGTGACTGGCTGAAAGACTTCCTAAGTAATAGAACACAGTACATTGTTCTCAACGGTGAGTGTTCATCAGTCAGTGCAAAATTTCATCGCTACTATTTCAATGAGAGACTTTGCATAAGTGTCATCTGAACTTGACATTCAGCATTCAGTGCAGATTTTTACATTCTGCAATTGATTTATTATCTGGCATATGTTTTTATTATTATTTTGAGCAGGCAGAAAAATTATTAGGAAAAGCATGATTAATATTCACAGTTGTTCCACTAGGCTCTGTCCTGGTCCCTTCTTTTTTCATCATGACTCTCAATGACCTACCCCATTGTATAACACAGTTTGTAATTTTGTATGCTGATGACACAACTCTGTTCACTTTGCATCCAACTCTTGATGTAATTGCACAAGAACATCTTGATTGTGCATTAAACTGGTTTGCAACCAATAAACTTGTTTGTAATTCAGATAAGACCTAAAGGTTTAAGTTAGGATTGTCTAAAAATATAGAAAAAAAAATGTGTCAAACACTTAGAAATACAGATTGATGACAAACTCAGTTGGTAAGATCATATCAATAAAGTGCATAAAAAGATCTCACGAGTGTCCTACTCATTTGGAAACTGAGAGATTTTGTCAGTAATGACTATCTCCATATGACATAGTTCAGCCTCTGTCAAGCACATATTTCATATGGCCTATTGTTGTGGGGAGATTCTTCACATATCAGTAATATTGCAAAACTTTTTCACTGCATAATTTGCAACACTGGTCCTATAGAGCACTGTCGCTCTCTCTTTACAAAACTTAAGATTCTGACCATAGTGAATCTGTAATCTATGAATCTGTACTCTTTGTCAAGAAGAACATTAAAGATTATTTGTCAGGAAAACCCCCACAAAATTGACACTAGAAATAAGGCAAACATTGACATTTCAAGGCACAGATTAGCAATAACAAGAAACTCCCATAAGTGAATATCATTAAAATTTTTAACTAATTGCTTGTCAATGCACGAATCTTGCTATGTAAAAAACTCAAAATTAATTTATGTGAGTGTCTAAAAAATAACTCATTTTACAATATAAAAGAGTTGTATGACTTTGACAATGTAGAATTTAATATTTAAAACTATTGATGTGTACCTGTATAACATTATTATTTTGTACATGTAATGTAGATACGAATTGTTATTCTTTGATTGCATCTGTAATTCACTAATACTGTTAATTCCAATTCTAGTGGCTATAAAGAATCTCCGTCTGTTCCAGACAAATCTATGGCATCATGTGCTGCTCCACAGAAAGGACCCTCTTTAGTGCAAGAACTTGATCTGATTGAGAATCAGTACACAGCTGGTTCAGTTGTGTGGGCTCGCCTTACAGGCTACCCATGGTGGCCAGCTATGGTTGACGATGATCCAGATGTAGAACAATATTACTGGATCACGACTCTGTCAGATATTCCAGTATGTATCATAAAACAAAATTAATTATACCTTTGTATTATAAAGTTGTCCCAAATCTTATTGGTTCAAATTGAAATGGTTGATAGTGTGTTAGTGTGGTCAAATGTCAGAATTGTATATTTATTGTGTTATAGGCGTACACTGCATAAAAACAATATAGATCATAGTAATTGTTCAAAGTGATGACTACTAGCCTCATTCAGATATTGCATGTCTGGAGTTAGAATACTCCCCACATGGTCACCAGTCAAATGTCTGTCATCCTATGGGCAAGCATTGGCAAAGATCAACTAATAGGATCTTAGTTATTTTCTGTCTCTCTGTTTTCCTGTTCCAAATTACCTGGTGTACCTGTAAGATGTGTTGCCACAGTTCTTGGATACGTACCCTTTGTTGTTCACAAAAGAATGTGGTTTCAACTCAAAGGTGCACCAGTTGGCTTCGACGTTAATGTACAAAGCAACTGAAGAGCACAAACTCCCAAGGATGGACTAGAAATGGAAGTCCTTTCCCATGGCCATCATGATTGCCAGATCTCATACCTGTGCACTTTTTCTTCCTGTGTTATGTCGATTCATTGGCCTACGAAGCCCCATAGAAATGGAAAAAGACCTGTGTGCTAGGAACTAAGCTGACTGTCTCCTAATACAACAGATGCCAGTGGTCTTTGGGAGATGGCAGTAGATCTTGCAACATTTTCATGCTTGCATTGAGATAGGTGGCCATCACATTGAATTATTAATATGAGCTACTTTATTATTGTGTGTTGTGTGGATTTTCGTCCATTGGTTCCCTCTCTCAACTTAAATCAGTTGTGGACCCACTGTAAACCATTTAAATCTGACCCAAAAAGTTTGAGACAATCATATAGAGATGAAAATCATTATGGTTTGTCTCTGTAATGAAATCTGTATTAGTATTATGTGCTATTTCGTACAGAATTATGTCCCTCTGAACCTGTGGACTTGGAGGCCTGCCCCTCCTTTCCAAATTTCACTGACCTGTCACTCTCTGATCCCTGAGAAAGAAGGTAGCACTTCCAAAACAAATTCAAAGTAATTTTATATGCTTATTAGCTTACTTGGAAAGCTTTCCTGCTGTAATGATGAGAATCAGCGACATATTTATATTGGTTATGCAGAAGTTATTAGCCAAACCTTAGCCCTACATTGACAGATTGCCTTTCTCATTTTTACGTAATCCGTATTTACATATACATACATAATGTTGTGATTGTTTCAGTGCCGCTTGGCAGTAGCCGAGCGGTCTGGAGCACCATGTTACAGATTGCGCGGCCTCCCATGTCGGAGTTGTTGCTAGGTTAGTTTAACTTAGTTTAAGTAGTTTCTAAGACCAGGGACTGATGACCAACGTAGTTTGGTCCTATAGGATAACAAAAATTTGAAAATTTTCTTGACTGTTTCAGTAAAGTGTGTTCCTACTCTCCAGTCACTTGTTATCTATGTATTGAATATCCTGTTGTAGTTATTGTACATATTGTTTGTTTTGCTAAGTTAAAGTTGCAAGCTGTATAATGAATGTGTAAGAAAACAAAATGTGGGCTCAAATATAATGGCGGTTGGTGATAAAGGAATATACCTTGTGCTAAGTATCTTAATATATGCTCATAACATAACTTCAAGTCCTTCTTTTCACTTTAGAGGTGGTAGACAGAAAATTTAAGAGACCCAAACAAACAACATGTTACCATGCCTAATATCATGTAAGAAAATCATTGGTTTTCAAAATGGCTTCCATTCATCTTAGAATGGATAAATATCAATCTGTCAAACTTAAAGCTTTCCCGGCCTACTGATTGCTCTATTAAGTTACGGAATTACTGCTGGATGTCCATAGCTTGCTGGTACAATATTTCAGTGCAGAATCTTCTGGCCGTTTTCAGGTAATGACAGATGCGAGAAACCCTGAGCTCACCTATTTAAGACCCCGTTGGCACATGCGTGATGTCTTCTGCTGTGATCGTGCATGCGTTAGTTGAGCACATGCTCTTCTTCTGCAAGTCTGTACGCTGCTCCATGCCCCCTCCATGGTGAAAGCTCACTGCATTGATCTCAGTTCAATATTCATCATATTTTAAAAATGATGAATGATGACACTTTCGCAGAGCACGAAGATTTTCTACAATCGGATTCCATGCAGTGTTTAACTGGAAACCACCATCACGATTTATAAGGGTTTCATTGTCTGACAATCTTATTTCTATAGATTGGTGGATGATGGAGCTCCAAAAGTTTGATGCGTTAGCCACAATTTTTGTATTATCATATTTCATTAGATGGCCAGTGGAGAAGAAGCGTTCAGCGATAGCTGACTTACTGGGTTGAAGCAAACGAGTACGTCTTTGATGCTCCACAATGCAATCTTGCACAGTGCACATAGTCTGACCTATGTAATACTTGCTGCATTCACACAGAATTTTTTACACACCTGCTTTGCACAATTCTAGGTTGCTTTTTACATATCCCAAAAGCTCCGAGATTTCGGAAGGACAACAAAAAATGCCTCTAACTTTATAGTTCCTTAGTATTCGGCCTTTTTGTGCTGAAATATTTCCTATGAAAGGTAGGTAAATAGTTGTTCTGAAGGCCTCTTCATCTTCTTTGTGCTGTTTTCGGTGTGTCTTCAGTGCTTTCTGTATGTGATGGGACGAATACCCATTGCTCTGAAACACAGTTTGCAGGTGTTACAATTCTATTTGCAAACTATTGGCATCTGATATAACATGGGCTCGGTGGATCAAGGTCTACATAACACCCATCTTATGTGCCGGATGGTGGCAACTTGTGGCTTGTAAATAGAGGTGGGTGTGAGTGGGTGCCATCACTTTTACGTCACATCAAGACATCTAAAAATGGATGACAGCTATCTTTCTTCATCTCCAGAGTGAATTTTGTTTTCATGTATAGAGGTCAGATGTTGAAGAAAATCATGCAAGCTTTCCAAACCAAGTGGCCAAACTATAAAGGTATCATCAGCATATCGCCAGAATACATTGGTTTTAAATAGCGATGGGTCAGACCCCAATATTACCAAATCGAATCCGAATACCGAAGTTTAAATAATACCTGAATCGAATCTTCTGAATCTCGAACCCAAATTATCTGTCAAGTCAAGTACACGTATTTAAAAAGAATTACTATTCTATCACAGCCAGTGATGAAGATAAAGCCTTCTGGGATGAATCCCAAATAACAATATTAAGTAAAATTTAAGAAATTAAAATTTCATTTAGATTATTATTTTAAATCGTTAGGATTTTTAATATCCCCACCCCTAAAAGAAATTTGTATGAAACATTTCAATATATATGTTGTTTAGATGGTCTAAAAGATAATAAGAAACTTTCTTCACTCTAATACAAAATGTTTCATTTTGATGAAATAAAAAATAATGAAAGGAAAGGATTACAAATTTTCTTTTATTCGATGTGTGTGTACTTGTTAGTGCCACGAAGACATTTCAGAACCATAAAAATTACTTAACACACAGATGGCGCATTCCGGAGGGTTAAGGAAGGGTATTTTGTAGATTTATGTATTCTTTCAAACATTTAAGATCATGTAACTTGTCTGCACAGAATTGTTATTCGTAGAAGATTTAAAAATCTGTTGTAGAAGTCAGTTGCTGTGCTTCATTTCTATATGCTTCTGTTCAGCATAAGAATAATACAAATGGAAACATTAACATGATACGTATATTCTTCTGCGTTTGCTGTTTGTTGGGTTTGTTATTCAGACAGAATTTAAATGTGGTAACAGCTAACACGGAAGATTACATGGCATAATGTTTAAATTTGTATTATTCTTATGGCGAAAGGAGTGTGGAATTTATGAATCACGATTTAAAGGAACAATCCCTTGCCCCCTAATAGAAAAACACATACATCTTCATCTATATGGGATACTCTGCAAATCATATGTGCCTGGCAGAGGGTTCATCAAACCACCTTCCTACTATTTATCTCCCATTCCATTCTCAAATAGCGTGCGGGAAGAAAGAACATCTCAATCTCTCCGTTTGAGCTCTGATTTCTTGTATTTTGTTCTGATGATCATTTCTACCTATGTAAATGGGAGTCAACAATATATTTTCGCATTCGGACCAGAATGTTGGCAATTGGAGTTTCGTAAGTAGCCCACGCTGCAACGATAAGTGCCATTGTTGTAATGATTGCCATCCCAGATCCTGTATCATTTCCATAACGCTGTCTCTCCTGCATTGTAACAATACAAAACGATCTGCCCTTCTTTGGACTCTTTCTATGTTCTCCATCAAACCAACCTGAAAAGGATCCCACACTGGTTCGCTTTTCCCACGACATTATCTACGTGTTCTTTCCAGTTTAAGTCAGAAGTAATAGTAATTCCTAGGTATTTTGTGGAGTTTACGGCCTTCACTTTTGATTGATTTCTTTCTTTTTGTACTCATGTGGACAACTTCACACTTCTCATTATTTAGAGTCAATTGCCAATTTTTACACCATAGTGATATCTTATTCAGATCGTTTTGCAGTTGGTTTTGATCTTCAGATGATTTTACTTGACGGTAGATGATGGCGTCATCTGCAAACAACCTAAGAGAGCTGCTTAGATTTTCTTCCTAATCGTTTATGTAAATAAGGAACAGCAGAGGACCAATAACACTGCCCTATCGAACACCCGATATCACCTCTGTTTTAGTCAATGCTTTACCATCGATTACTACGAACTATGTCCTCTCTGACAGAAAATCACCTATCCAGGTGCAAATTTGGGGTGATGTACCGTAACCACACAATTTGATTAAAAGCTGTTTTTGAGATACCGTGTCAAAAGCCTTCTGGAAATAAAAAAATACGGAATCGATTTGTGAACTCTTGTCGATAGCACTCATCACTTCGTGTGAGTAAAGTGCTAGTTGTGTTTCCCATGAACGATATTTTCTAAATCCATGTTGACCTTGGGTAAATAGATCATACTGTTTGAGATAATTCATAATATTTGAATACAGGATATGTTCCAAAACCCTGCTGCAAATTGACGTCAATGAAATAGGCCTGTAGTTTAGTGGGTTACTACTACTACCTTTCTTGAATATAGGTATGACCTGTGCAACTTTCCAATCTTTTGGTACAGATCCTTCTTTGAGAGAGCAGTTGTATATGGCTGTTAACTAAGGAGCTATCGCTTCAGCATAATCAGATAGAAGTCTAATGGGTATAAAGTCCAGACCAGAAGACTTGTTCTTGTTAAGTGATTTTAGTTGCTTCACTACTCCGATGATATCTATTTCTACGTTACTCATTACGGCCTCTGTTCATAATTCAAAATCTGGAATATTGGTTTTGTCTTCTTTGGTGAATGAGTTTCTAAAAGCTATGTTTAGTAACTCTGCTTTAGTAGCACTATGATTGGCCATTACTATCACGTAATGAGGGTATTGTTTGTATTTTGCCCCTAGTATATTTAACATATGGCCAAACTCTCTTTGGGTTTTCAGTCAAATTTTGAGAAAGAATTTCATTGTGATAAGTATTGCAGGCATCTCGCGTTGAAGTTCTCTATAAATTTCGACCTTCTGTGAAAGATCGCCAGTCGTGGGGTTTTTGTGTTCGCTTAAATTTAGCATACCTTTTCTGTCGCTTTTGCATGTGTCTTTACCTGTTTTGTTTACCAAGGGGGATCACCACCTTCTTTTATTAATTTATGTGGTATAAAACTGTCAGTTGCTGTCGATACTACCTCTTTGAATTTGAGCCACATCTGGTCTTCACTTACCTTTAGTGTTAGAAACAAGTGGAAGCTGTCTTTCAAGAAACAGTTTATTTTATTTCTATCTGCTTCCCTCAACAAATATACTTTTCGTCTATTTTTGGTAACTAATACAAACGAAAGTTTGCTACAACATTTATAACTGAAGGTTTTCATATAACACTCTGGATACGGGATTTGGTAGTATTCGGCCGTTATGCGCCGAATCTCGAATCTGAAGCCAGTGTGCTAGATTCGGCGAATAGTGGATTCGGCCGAACCACTCGAACACAACCCTAATTTTAAAACCAACATCTGACCTATATACATAAAAACATAAAATTCACTATGGAGATGGAGAAAGATGGCTGTCTTCCGTTTTTAGATGTCTTGGTGTGACATAAAAGTGATGGCACATTGGGACATTCAGTGTTTAGAAAATCCACTCACACCAACCTCTATTTACAAGCCACAAGTTGCCACCGTTCGGCACAAAAGATAGGTGTTATGAAGACCTTGATCCACCAAGCCAATGTTATATCAGATGTTGATAGTTTGCAAATGGAATTGGAACACTTGCAAATTGTGTTTCAAGCAATGGATATTCGTTCATCACATACTGAAAGTGCTGAAGACGCACAAAAAACAGCACAAAGAAGAGGAAGAAGCCTTCAGAACAACTGTTTGCCTAACTTACACAGGAAATGTTTCAGCGCAAGTAGGCCGAATACTAAGTAACTGTAAAGTTAGAGTCATTTTTTTGGCTTAGATTTTGACATGATAATCTTCTTGCAATTTCAGTAAGTTGCCGTAATTCAAGCCGATGGGGAGAGAAGAACTGCATCAGGATTTGTGGTGGGCCAAGCCACAGGAAACATGTTATGGAGCTTACTCTGTGTTGTCTTGGTGCTTACAGGGCTCATGAGCGCAACATTCCATTGTTTCATTTTGCAGTGACTTTTGCTATTGTCATCATCTTATTTTTCGTCACAGTACTCTCCTGTAAGGTCTGCCACTATCACTTAACATACATCATCCACACTGTGACTTGGTAGTTGAATTTTCAATTTCCCCTATATGTAGTATAAAGTATAAACCTTTAAACAGTGAGTAGCTGATCACTTGAAGTGCATCTCCAGTTTGATATATGAGCAAATGCGTGGAGTGCTGAAGTTATTCCTGGAGAATGTGATCCGTGATGCTGTGATGTACGTGGAGCACACCAAGTATAAGACGGTCACCGCCATTGACATGGTATACTCTCTGAAGAGGCAGGGACACATTCTTTATGGTTTCGGCAGTTAGGCTGCTATCAGTTTGTGGCTTTCCCTGCCATGAGAGAAACAACTTTCCCCCTGCCTGTCTGTCTTTGTTCACAGTGGATGAAAGAAATAAGATGAGGCTGGGTGTGGAAAGGAAAAGTTGAAGTATTATATGGTGGAAACATTAGAGGGAGCAGACAAGAGAACTAATGTAAATAAAAGCAATTTTTTAGCAACCAAAGTATGGTACAATCTTAGAAAGGTCTGTGAATTAATTACAATTATGTAAAACATTTAATTGTTATTTCTGGTGTGCAACATTTCGATACTTACAAAAGCGATGAATAAAATTGAAAAATGAAAATATCATATACTCTTACATGCTGCAGCCCCTACACAGTCAGTTATATTTGAATAACCTATTTAGATATCTTTAACCCGCATTTGGATGACAATCCAATAATCACGTTGCTTCCTGAAAACCAAATGTTTCTATGGATACATGGATTATTCATTATATCTTTTATACAAATATGTTGATCACTAAAATTGAACAACATACACTTGTCTGCCAGCATTAGGCCATCTGCAGTGTTAATTCTCTTATTGCCACTGAATGTTTAACAAGTGGAACTATCACCATCTGTTCACAGCAGGCATATGTGAAATGATGCAAAATAATTTTACATCTAATTACCATACTGTGTTTCACATAAAACACACGCTGATAGCACTCTGTGGTATATACAGTGGAATTTCAATTTTACATTCCCTGATTTTACGTTTTTCACAATTTTACACCATAATTTCATAGTCCCTGTGAAAAACCCATAAGATCAATGTTGAAAATTCTCTGATTTTACATTTCTTCCTAATGCTTAATAAGTGACACAAAAGGTAGACAATTTGCACTGCCTTTTGTGAATGAGTTTCAGGATACGCGAAGATCCACCATGAATGGTATTTCTGTAGCATGACTGCCATCTAGCAATAAAAGTTAGCATACACTGTTCGTTTCATTTCATTGCATAATTAGCTTTATTTCAGTACACAAGCAAGAAGGATTTGGCAATAATTCGTCTGTGAGCAAGTCGTGTCACAAAATGAGATAATTATAAGTTATTAATTTAATATTGGTTAAACAATAAATCTTAATAGGATCTGCAGAAACATAAAGCCACCACTCACTTTAATGCAAACTTTATTTTGCTAGTACAGTTTGTAATCTAGTAGACAGAAATATCTGTATTAACAAACTGTGTTTTTGGCACTTTTTTACTGATTACGATGTAGTAGGTGGTATCTGTTAACAAGGGAGTTATAAAAAAAATCTACCCTGACCAAACAATCCACAGATAGTGAACAGCAAAGTACGGATTATTGAAAGTTCATTGTTGTATATACAGTCATTACATTGTTAGTTATCCAAGTGAAAAATATTGTCTCAGACATGAACAATAATTTAAACAAAAAATGCCAAGCATTTTCAATAGAAGAAAATATCGCATTTATGCGAATATAGGCCGCACTTTTTTCCGAGATTTTGGTTAGAAAAATCATGGTGCGGCCTATATTCGAGATTTTCCTCCTGACATTATAAATCACGAAGTTTCATGACATATACGTGTATCATGTGGGTGGATAAACTTAATACAGTAGCTATTCTTTTCAAACAAAAAAATTCATCATTTCACAAAACTTCGCCAGCCTGTTTATTCAGCCATTTCACTTTCGCCACAATGGGGCAACTGATGCGAGTCATGTATCAATATAGCCTGTATCGAACGGCTCCACTCAGTATCGACAGCTGTTTCAGTGCAACCCATTTATCATATAGAAATCAACATAGAAATACTCGTTGAAAATCGAATTGTATAGAGTGACGGTATCCTTTTTTGTGTTGACCATGAAGTAAATAATTAATAATGTCCCTGCTATATGGTTGACAGCTTCTTGATATACCCTTGTCTGGTCAACAAATCTCTTTTCCTCAGAATACGTGAATGCATCAAATAGGTGGTCGTTTAGTTTCATCAGTATCCATGCCGACTTTTTTGTTTTCATTGAGCATCAGTAGTTCATTACGGATAAAAGAATCCAACTTTGATGGTTTCTGACACACATAAAAAAATGCAAAAATAAAAATACAGTTAAAACGTAATCTTATCCTTGACTCTATCAAAATAAGATTAGTAAAAGTAAAAGTTCTTTTATCCATAATGAAATACAAATACTCAACGGGGAAAAAAAAAAGTCTCCATGGAGACTGCCAAAAGGAAACAACGAACACGTATTTAATGCATTCAGATATGCTGCGAAAATAAATCAACAAATCTCATTCGATATTGTATACTGTCATCCGATTGGCCAACAAATTCGCATGAATCAACTGCCCTGGCCACGACTCATTGGTTTTAGTAGACGATTTATCCGCTGCAGAGAAATAAAAGTGACAGCTTGCCATTTATCGGCAGAGCACATGAATCTATAATTTATTCGCCATAGAGAAATAGAAGCCATTTTATATCTGAAGTTTCTCGTAAATTTATTAGTGTGGCCCATATTCAAGATTTAATTTTTACTATAAAATCGTGTCAAAAGTTTAGGTGCAGCCTATATTCACACACAGCCTGTTTTCTTGTAAGTACGGTATGCATATAGCCTACAAGAACTAGTTGATATTAATCCAGGGACTCATGTACAGTTACAGTATTTGCGTCTTTTGGAATGCCAGTGATGTGCTTAAATATTAGTGTGAAGAAACATGAAGATATCGAGAAGTACTTATACTGTTCACAAACCTCCTTCTAAGAAGAGGAAATTGATGAGGATGTTATCACTTGAATCATTTCTGAAGACCGCACAGCAAATGTTGCCTTAATAGACGGCACTGTCTTGATAGAAAGGGCCCTACATATTGCTGCATAGTTGGGAATTGATAATTTATGAGTATCCAATGGATGGAAAAATCTCTCAGAAACATGTGTTTTGATGTTTAATTTGTAATTATGGCTTGCCAGAAAATAGCTCAACTACCTTGTACTCCGACACCAATTTCTACAAAACAGATGATAAGTTCATTACCGGTACCAGAAATTGTTGAATAACCATTGTAATGTATGCTGAAGTCTCCTAGGACCAGGGACAGCATTTTCATATCGTTCATAGGTGGGCAACGCATTACACTCCGTGTAGCCAATGGTATGTTACTTTAATATAACCAATGAGAGGGGAGAAAAGATGTAATGAATTTGTAGCGGTAAAATTGGAACAATTGTCTGGTTTGGTGTAGTTAGAAGTCCATATTTGCAGTTGTCTGGTGTAGTTTCATGTGCTTATTGTGGGTCATTCCATTAAATCGATAAAGTGAATTGTTATTAATGTTTACAATACAAACTAATCACATATGTTCACCCATCCACCTACCCAGCACCATGATTTAATTAAAAACATAATTGTTTGAAACCTGGATCGTTTGACGTGGAGATGGAAGAAGGTCAGTCAAAATCTCATATTTTATCAGACTTTTTTCTTATCGTGTAATCTGTCTCCTATTGTCCCATTCCATACTGATGGGGACCACTGACAACTTTCTTGCACCGCACATATAACTATTGTTCATTTAATGACATTTACTTACAGAGATAATATGCAATGTAGGCCTATTGGAGAGGATTATGGTTTTTGATCATGTAAATATGCCAATTACATTTGTTTCTACTCATATTTTGGGGATTTTAATGTTTTTCCTTGCTTCTGCGTTTTCCTCAATTTGACGTATTTTTAAGTAAGAACCACATGAAAACATAAAATAGGGGTTTCACTGTATGTTGGTCACTAACACAACATATGCATGTGCGCCAGCATTACATCATCTGCAGTGCTATTCCTCTTAATGCCACCAAACATTTACTAAGTAGAACTATCACCATCTGTCCATAACAGGCACATGTCAAATAATGCACACATCATTTTACACCAATTACTCTACTGTGATTCACATAGAACACACACCCATAGCACTCTGTTGGTCATTGTAGTGGTTGTGGTCTTTAGTTTGCAGACTGGTTTGATGCAGCTCTCCAAGCTACCCTGCCCTGTGCAAGCTTCTTCATCTGATAATGTGAACGACAACCTACATCCTTTTTAATCTGCTTATTGTATTTGTCCTTCGGTCTCCCTCTATGATTTTTACCATTCACACTTCCTTCTAATGCAATGTTGATGTTTCCTTGATGTCTCAGAATGTGTCCCACCAACCTATCCCTTCTCTTAGTCAGGATATGCTAGAAACTCCTTTTCTCCCCAATTATGTGGAGCACCTCCTCATTACTTACATGATCTACCCATGTAATCTTCTTTATTCATCTGTAGCACCACATTTCAAATGTCTGAACTCCTCATCGTCCACGTTTCACTCCCTTATAATGTTACACACTCCAGACAAATGCTTTCAGAAAGTACTTCCTAACATTTGAATTAATATTGGATGTCAACAAATTTTGCTTCTTCAGAAATGCTTTTCTTCCCATAGCTATTCTGCATTTTACATCTTCTTTACTTTGGACATTAGAAGTTATTTTGCTACCCAAATCACAAAACTCATTCACTAATTTTATTGTCTCATTACCTAATCTAATTCCTGATTCTCCTGAAACTATATTCCATTACCCTTGTTTTACTCTTATTAATGTTCATCTTATACCCTCCTTTCAAGACACTGTCAATTTCGTTTAATTGCTCTTGCAGATTCTTTGTTGTCTCTGAAAGAATTACTATGTCATCAGCAAACCACAAAGTTTTTATTTCTTCTCTCTGAACTTTAATTCCCTCTCCAAATTTCTCTTGCATTCCTTCATAGCTTTCTCAATGTACAGATTGAACAACATTGAGGAAAGACTACAACCCTGTCTTACTCCCTTCCCAACCTCTGTTTCTCTTTCATGCCCTTTGACCCAAATAAAGGCTAGCCATTCTGCACTTCCTATCAACCACATTTTCCGAAGTCTGTTCTCCCCTTTGCCTGCTTCACTTGCTGCATTTTTATGTTGCTCATAGGGTTTTCTGTTTTTATTTTTTTTATTATTATTTTTTATTTTTTTTTTATTTACATAACGCTTGACCTACCTGATTGCCCATTTACTTGTTTTACAACTGGTCATGAACTGTAACATGAAGTCATTAATATATCGACCATATATATACATTTTAACAAGATGTGCTGTAACCTTACTATTCAAACATAAAAAAACTAACACAGAAATATCAACAAATAATATAATTCCTTGAGACAACATTGTCTCATTATACCAAAGGTATTAAACATAAATTTTAATTCAATGCCTATCCTTATGTTTAAAATTGTTTCAGTTTGACATATCTGATTGCCCATTCACTTGTTTTACAACTGGTCATGAACTGCAACATGAAGTCATTAATATGTCGACCATATATATACATTTTAACAAAATATGCTGTAACCTTACTATTCAAACATAAAAAATGAATGTAGAAAATTGTTTCAATTTTTTTTTATTTTATTTTTTTTAATTGTGGAGGTACCATTATTAAACTGTTTTATTCTTTATTTTTTAATGCATAACATGTTAGTAACACTTACCGGTGTCCAATTATTTCATCACTTGATATGTTGCCAATTTTTACAGTATCCCTTTACCTGTTTTGTGGTGTTTCTCCTGTTTTCTTAATACGTCATCCATCAGTGGTTCTTACATTCATGTTCTTTTGTCCTTCTCTTCCTTCTCCATCTTCCATTGTTGTACTTTCTTAGCAAATCTCTTTTCTTCCATATCTCCAATCTTTCTTTCTTCCTTAATATTGCCTTCTCTGGTAAGATAATCTCTTGACTTCATCTGTTGCTTTTCCTTAACACATTGGAGCTTAATGGGTTGGCAGTCCAGTTAATACCCGGATTCTGAGGAACATTGCTACAATTTATAACTTTCTCTTATAATTACTTAAACCACTTACCTCTTTAGGCGGTATATCAGCTTAACCTCCCATCCTTCCTCTTTAAGAATATGTATACATTTAGCATTGTAAATTATGTACAGGGATTTGTAGATATTACTCTAAAAATACTATTTTTCAGCATTTTTATTTTTCCACAAAGTGGAGAATATTTGCATAGTCGTAGGAAATGTTAGGCAATTGATATTAAATCTCCTGTCAGCAGGAAATACTAAATGCTTCATTTGTAAGTTTCTTCAAACAGAGGTAATTCAGAGAATGCATCAAAATGACTCCATTTGTTATGAAGGACTGACTGTTGAACTGAATGAAAAATCTGACTAACAGAAACTTGTGCATTAATTCTTCATACTCACTATAATTGTTTCTGTCAGCAGCACAGGTTTCGCTCTCCGGCTCATGTGATTATCCTCTTCTGAAATGTTGCTGATGTCATCCAAAAGATCATAAAGTTCTGAATCATTGTTCAAGAGTTGAATCTCTACTTTTGACATGCGATGTCTTTAGCCAGAGTCACTATGCTATTTGTATATTTTTACACATGGGAGGTTGCACACAATAGCACAACAAGACAGCCAACATTGGAACAAAACAACCTTCAACAATATTCCTAGTGCGCACAATTCATGTAACACTGGTACTATTCCTGAGAGACTGGTGTGTGTGTTGAATGAAAACAATTAATAAAAATAAAAATAAAACTTTTGCGCTCCCTGACCATCAACCGACAAGTCAAATAATTACTCTAAACACTTACAAACATAAAACAGGTGTTTAAAATCACAATTAAATAAGCCGGAAGTGAAGGACATATTACACATGTCCATCAGATTTTATCTTTAAAACATAGTGAATGTATCAAGTACATCCATTGGTTCCAATGTGTTAAAATTTGATCACAGAATATCTTCTTCCTAAACACTTACCATAACTGATCACATTAATATAGTATATTGTGTTATTAATCTGTGACCCTTCCATTCTCTACACAACTCCACATCCTTAATGCTCCTTATGTCACTCAAATAGTAACAGCAGTTCAAAAGAAAATCATACCAATCTGTTGGTACTTTTTCATATATTGCTCTTACCTCTGCTATTTATTATTTTATTAAGGCAGTAACTATCTCCTCATCTTCACTGAACTTAACATGATTTCTCTAATAGCAGTCAGACAAATTATTTCAATAGAAAAGAAGGTGGGAGAGTATTTCCAGAAACAGCAAATAAAACATCACCCTACTGTGACTGCACTGTTGACCACATATTATGTGCTTAAATTTGTTCTTATCCACATTGTGTTGTAGTCTTCAGTTCGCAGACTGGTTTGATGCAGCTCTCCATGAAACTCATGTCATATGCAAGCCTCTTTATCTGTGAACTACAATGGCAACTCACATCCATTTGAATCTCGTGCCCTTCCTCTGCTTTTTTAACCCTCACACTTCTGTCCAATACTAAATTGATGATTCCTTGACATCTCAGCTTGTTTCCAACCAATCAATCACTTATTTTATGCAAGATATGAAACAATTTGCTTCTGTAACCAATTCTGTTCAATACCTCCTCAATAGTTATATGGTCCACACTCTAATCTGCAGCATTATTCTGTAGCACTATATTTCAAAACCTTCTAGCTTCTTCCTTTCTGTGCTGTTTATTGTCCAGGTTTCAGTCCTGTTTGAGGCTACATTCCACATAACCACTTTAACAAAATACTTCCTAACTCATAAATTAATATTCAGTGTTAACAAATTTATCTGATTCAGAAATGTTTTTCTTCCAATAGCCATTCTGCATTTTATATACTACCTACTTCAGCCTACGTAAGTTATTTTACTGCTCAAGTAACAAAATTCATCTACTGCATATATTATCTCGCTTTCTAATCTAATTCTCTCAGCATCATCTGATTTAATTCAACACCATTCAATTACCCTTGTTTCGCTCTTTTTACTGTTGCTCTTATACTCATGAAACTACGCTTCCATACAATTGCTCTTTCAGGTCATTTCCTTTCTCCAAGGCAATCACAATGTCTTCGCCAAACTGCAAAATTTTATTCATTCTCCATGAACTTAAATTCCATTTCCAAATTTCTCCTTGCTTTCCTTCACAACTTGCTGAATGTACAAACTGAATAACATTGGGGAAAGAATACAACTCTTACTCCCTTCCCAACCAATGCTTCCCTTTCATGTCCTTTGACTCTAATAATGGCTATCTGGTTTTTGTACAAATAGTAAATAACATTCCGCTCTGTATATTTTATCCCTGCTGTTGACGTAAGAATTTGAAAGAGTGTATTCCAATCAAAATTGTCTAAAGCTTTCTCCGAATTTACAAAAGCTAGAAATGTAGTTTTGCCTTTCCTTAATCTGCTATCTAAGATAAGTCATAATGTGAGTGCTGCCTCCCGTGTTCCAACATTTCTCGTAAATCCAAACTAATGTTTCATTCATCTGTAAATAATTTGTGTTAAAATTTTGCAACCATGACTTATTAAACTGATGGTTCTGTAATTTTCACATCTGTCTGCACCTGCTTTCTTTGCGATGAGGATTATTAAATTTTTAAAGTCTGGGGGTATTTCACCTCTCTCATACATCTTTACACAATGGGTGAAATAGTTTTGTCATGGCTGGCTCTCCCAGAGACTTCAGTAGTTCTGAGAGAATGTTGTCTACTCCAAGGGCCTTGTTTCAACTTAGGTTTTGTAGTGCTCTATCAAATTAATCTTTCAGTATAGTATATCCTATTTCATCTTCACCAACTTCCTTGTCACTTCCTACAATATTGTCTTAAAGTTAATTTCCTTTGCAGACCCCCTCTTATGTATTCTTTCCACCTTTCAGATTTCCCTTCTATGCTCAGACCTGGTTTTTCACCTGAGATTTTGATATTCGTGCAGTTGCTTTTCTTGTCTCCAAATGTTTCATTTTATCTTCCTGTAGGTGGTATCTATTTTTCCTCTAGTTATACATTCTTCTACAGACTTGCATCTGCCCTCTAGACTCTCCTGTTTAGCCATTTGCACTTCCTTTCAACATTTCAGCCAATGAGTTCATGTCAACATCGATATCATGATACAACACCATTTCCTGGCAAAATAAGCCTTTGGCTCTTATTGTTGCTATAAACAAAAGTAGTGGATCAGTTTGACTTGAGTAGATATGCTGGATACCTTGCAGACATAAGCACGAACTATACCATCAAATCATTGAGTTAAAAAGAGTATTGGCATGAGAGAATGTGATGCATCAATGCGGGAAATTGCTGTTCTTGTGAGATGCAGGTCTTCAGCAGTGCAACTGGTATGTGCAGAATGGTTTACAGAAGGTGTTAGACCATGAAGAGATGGGTTAAGTCGTACCACACAAACCGCCCTCCACCCCACCCCAGAGAAGATTGACACATCTGAAAGGTATTGCAGGTTAGATCTAAGTCCTCCTTGACTATGATGTAAGAGAGGAACAGTGTAACATGTCACTCTCTTCCTAACTTTGACTAATGTGTAGATACATGTTAGGCAGCAATGGAGTATGGAATGATGTAACTGAGTTTAGGAATATCTTCAAAATTTGTATTCATCCCAGTTGCATTTGTTTTAAAATGGTAGCTTCATTTTTGTTTGCTGCACACTGGGCATTAGCACAAGATTTACAGTATCATTGTCTGACCATTTTCGTCTAGGATGTGTAACATCTCTGGAAAGGTTGCAGTCGGTGGTCGACACAAGCAGTCTCCATACAGGCTGCCAGATGGCATCCGTGAGTGTGAGTGCTCATGTGGACAACCGAGGTGACAGTCTCTCTCTCTCATTTGCCATCTGGATCTGCTAGGAGCTGTTTCAATTCTGTTTCATGTTAATCGTAGCCACAAATATATTGCTTATGTGGAACTGTTGCAACATACTTGTTGTTAAGTGTGCTAATGATAGATGGAATTCTGCACAGAAGACATTTTGCGCATTGATAGTTACTTGTACTTATTATTAATGTAATATATATTGTTTCAGACAGTAACCTATTATAATTTATACTCCCCTGTTCCAATACGTGTTAACCTGTCCCAAATCCATGGCACCGAGCCTGCAGATTGTTCATAACTGTGTCAAAGATGGGCTTAGGGACACAGGAAATTAAAGGAATGGTAATGTAGACTTCCGAAAGTGATGAAAAGGTAATTATGAGTTTTTGCGGGAGAAAGGGGGGAGGGTGTTATGGGTGCCATTGGGTACAACCACAAATCACAGTTGAATGTGTATCCAGAGCACTGTGTCCAGTTTGATCTTTTTAATGGCATCCTGCTATACATAGCCAGAACATTATCTGCACAAAAGCCCAGACACCATTTTTCAGCAAAGCAAAGCTCAATCACATGTTGCTGATTGAACACTTGCCATCATGTTGTCACAAGATGTCGGCCTTTTGCTCTGGTCTGATAGATTACCAGACTTATTGGTAACCAAAAATCTGTGGTATATAGTGAAACAAAAGGTGCTATGCTTTGACCCAATGACAATTACCTCAAATGAACTTTAGAAACAAATCAATGCAGTGTGGATGACCATTGACTCCGTTTATGTGTCACTGCCATCATGCATGGAACAAGTTGTCTGGTCCCATGGCAGAACCTGTATCTACTAGGCAACATGACATATGCTAGACAAAGATGACTGAAATGCTAATTCTTCAGAAGATACTGATGGCCATGTCCCGTAAATATGAACGTCCTGTCTCTAGTCTCTTAAGGTGATTGTTTTTCCTGGCCATTAGAACTTTTTTTCTACTGTAACAATATTGCAGTATATCCAGAAGCAAGGTAGACTACCCTGCGGTACAACATGCAGCTGAGCATGTGCTTGATTTCAACAGCTACTTTACAACCTGGAATATCTGGCTCCTCCTCTAACCCCTCCCCCCTCCCTTAACAGTTTTCCTGAACTCCACAGTTAGGAGTTACCTTACAATACATCATCTGGTTCCAAAATTATCCAGGCATCAACTTGCAGTGAACTATTTTTCCCACACAACAGTTTGTGTCTCTCTATCATATTTTGTACATCTATCTGTGTCCATGTGAGTGTGTTCTTTTGCTCGCCCTCCTCTCCTCGCCACTGCATTTCTAACCAGCATCTCTTTCCACCCATCTAGTACCTGAATGTTCTGTAATGCCATCTCCACTACCGCATCTGTCCAGTCAGTAGCTCCCTCCACTCCCATCCCATCACCACAGTGTTACTCGGAACAGAGCCAGAGATGATGGTTGTGTGTCTGTAAAGTGAGAATATGTTTTTGTATGAAGGGTTTTTCTCTTTGGCCCACTTTAGGTTACTGTAGTAACACTAAAAGTGGGCCTTTGCGATTGCCTTTTGACAGCTCGAACCTTAAATGAAAATAACGCCTTAACCATTCATTGGACACGGAAACTGAGTACATGAAATTGTAGAGGAACCATTTCTCTACAACTTTGCACTCTTATGTTTTCTTCATGTCTCACATTGTTTAAGAGATATTTGCAAAAATAACGGTGATTTTGGGATGTCTGTCTGTTCGTAACGTGTTCCCACTTTTTAAGTCAAACATGCATAACTGTATGCCACCAAAGACTAGAACCACGGCGAGCAACCGCGCGCTCCGCAGTGAGACGCTTTAGACCGCTTGGCTACTCCACCGCGGCCTAAGATCACAAAAGGAATAAGTGTGGTCTTACTGAACTCCACATAAATCTAGTACTTAATATATATACAAAGTTAGTACTATCATTACGTCATTTACAACAGTCATTGTAACAGTATCTCTCCAGTTTATATACATGTGATAAAGAAGTCTATGTTTACAATTCGTTGGTATATATTTCATGGCTTGTTCTCGAAACAGAACAAATGCACTTTTCAGAGTAAGCGCTGTAACCTTTGAACACCTTGGAATCTTGCAGAATGTAATTGTGTTCAGTTAACAAGAGTGTGTGAAAACCTTTTAGGAAGCAAGACGGAAAAAATTGGTAGTGGCGGTTATATATATATATATATATATATATATATATAAAATATAAAAAATAGACGAAGATTACTCACCAGGCGAAGGAGCACAGGTGTGACAGCATCACAAATAAATAAATGAATACACACACACACACACAATCGCAAGCTTTCGCAACCCAGTTGCGTCTTCAGGCAGTAGGGAAGGAGAGGGAAAAGGAAATGATGAGGGTTTTAAGGAAGGGGGTAAGGAGCCATTCCAATCCCGGGAGAGGAAAGACTTACCTTGGGGGAAAAAATGGAGGGTAAACAAATGCACACATGCCCACACATTCACACAGACACAAGTACACCTAGGCAGACATACTCTGGCTCCTTACCCCCTTCCTTAAAACCCTCATCATATCTCATAATCGGCTCGTTAATCTGCCTTCAAACCCTTTAAAGTAGTATTTGGAAGTGCGTGCTATACCTAAACAGAGTGTCAACTGGCGACGGCTAGTAGTTCTTTAGTTACACGCCCTTAAATATAGGACGGAAAGGCATTTCGGAGCGAGGCCGGAAATTTTAACGATATTCGAAAAATCATATCTCATAATTGGCTCGTTAATCTGCCTTCAAACCCTTTAAAGTAGTATTTGGAAGTGTATGCTACACCTATACAGAGTGTCATGTGGCGACGGCTAGTAGTTCTTTAGTTACACGCCCTTAAATATAGGACGGAAAGGCATTTCGGAGCGCAGCGGATATTTTAACGATATTCGAAAAATCATATCTCATAATCGGCTCGTTAATCTGCCTTCAAACCCTTTAAAGTAGTATTTGGAAGTGTATGCTACACCTATACAGAGTGTCATGTGGCGACGGCTAGTAGTTTTTTAGTTACACGCCCTTAAATATAGGACGGAAAGGCATTTCGGAGCGCCGCGGATATTTTAACGATATTCGAAAAATCATATCTCATAATCGGCTCGTTAATCTGCCTTCAAACTTTTCCAAGTAGTATTTGGAAGTGTATGCTACACCTATACAGAGTGTCATGTGGCGACGGCTAGTAGTTCTTTAGTTACACGCCCTTAAATATAGGACGGAAAGGCATTTCGGAGCGCCGCGGATATTTTAACGATATTCGAAAAATCATATCTCATAATCGGCTCGTTAATCTGCCTTCAAACTTTTTCAAGTAGTATTTGGAAGTGTATGCTACACCTATACAGAGTGTCATGTGGCGACGGCTAGTAGTTCTTTAGTTACACGCCCTTAAATATAGGACGGAAAGGCATTTCGGAGCGCCGCGGATATTTTAACGATATTCGAATGATCATATCTCATAATCGGCTCGTTAATCTGCCTTCAAACTTTTTCAAGTAGTATTTGGAAGTGTATGCTACACCTATACAGAGTGTCATGTGGCGACGGCTAGTAGTTCTTTAGTTACACGCCCTTAAATATAGGACGGAAAGGCATTTCGGAGCGCCGCGGATATTTTAACGATATTCGAAAAATCATATCTCATAATCGGCTCGTTAATCTGCCTTCAAACTTTTTCAAGTAGTATTTGGAAGTGTATGCTACACCTATACAGAGTGTCATGTGGCGACGGCTAGTAGTTCTTTAGTTACACGCCCTTAAATATAGGACGGAAAGGCATTTCGGAGCGCCGCGGATATTTTAACGATATTCGAAAAATCATATCTCATAATCGGCTCGTTAATCTGCCTTCAAACTTTTTCAAGTAGTATTTGGAAGTGTATGCTACACCTATACAGAGTGTCATGTGGCGACGGCTAGTAGTTCTTTAGTTACACGCCCTTAAATATAGGACGGAAAGGCATTTCGGAGCGCCGCGGATATTTTAACGATATTCGAAAAATCATAGCTCATAATCGGCTCGTTAATCTGCCTTCAAACCCTTTAAAGTAGTATTTGGAAGTGTATGCTACACCTATACAGAGTGTCATGTGGCGACGGCTAGTAGTTCTTTAGTTACACGCCCTTAAATATAGGACGGAAAGGCATTTCGGAGCGCCGCCGATATTTTAACGATATTCGAAAAATCATATCTCATAATCGGCTCGTTAATCTGCCTTCAAACTTTTTCAAGTAGTATTTGGAAGTGTATGCTACACCTATACAGAGTGTCATGTGGCGACGGCTAGTAGTTCTTTAGTTACACGCCCTTAAATATAGGCCGGAAAGGCATTTCGGAGCGAGGCCGGAAATTTTAACGATATTCGAAAAATCATATCTCATAATCGGCTCGTTAATCTGCCTTCAAACCCTTTAAAGTAGTATTTGGAAGTGCGTGCTATACCTAAACAGAGTGTCAACTGGCGACGGCTAGTAGTTCTTTAGTTACACGCCCTTAAATATAGGACGGAAAGGCATTTCGGAGCGAGGCCGGAAATTTTAACGATATTCGAAAAATCATATCTCATAATTGGCTCGTTAATCTGCCTTCAAACCCTTTAAAGTAGTATTTGGAAGTGTATGCTACACCTATACAGAGTGTCATGTGGCGACGGCTAGTAGTTCTTTAGTTACACGCCCTTAAATATAGGACGGAAAGGCATTTCGGAGCGCAGCGGATATTTTAACGATATTCGAAAAATCATATCTCATAATCGGCTCGTTAATCTGCCTTCAAACCCTTTAAAGTAGTATTTGGAAGTGTATGCTACACCTATACAGAGTGTCATGTGGCGACGGCTAGTAGTTCTTTAGTTACACGCCCATTAAATATAGGACGGAAAGGCATTTCGGAACGCCGCGGATATTTTAACGATATTCGAAAAATCATATCTCATAATCGGCTCGTTAATCTGCCTTCAAACTTTGTCAAGTAGTATTTGGAAGTGTATGCTACACCTATACAGAGTGTCATGTGGCGACGGCTAGTAGTTCTTTAGTTACACGCCCTTAAATATAGGACGGAAAGGCATTTCGGAGCGCCGCGGATATTTTAACGATATTCGAAAAATCATATCTCATAATCGGCTCGTTAATCTGCCTTCAAACTTCTTCAAGTAGTATTTGGAAGTGTATGCTACACCTATACAGAGTGTCATGTGGCGACGGCTAGTAGTTCTTTAGTTACACGCCCTTAAATATAGGACGGAAAGGCATTTCGGAGCGCCGCGGATATTTTAACGACATTCGAAAAATCATATCTCATAATCGGCTCGTTAATCTGCCTTCAAACTTCTTCAAGTAGTATTTGGAAGTGTATGCTACACCTATACAGAGTGTCATGTGGCGACGGCTAGTAGTTCTTTAGTTACACGCCCTTAAATATAGGACGGAAAGGCATTTCGGAGCGCCGCGGATATTTTAACGATATTCGAAAAATCATATCTCATAATCGGCTCGTTAATCTGCCTTCAAACTTCTTCAAGTAGTATTTGGAAGTGTATGCTACACCTATACAGAGTGTCATGTGGCGACGGCTAGTAGTTCTTTAGTTACACGCCCTTAAATATAGGACGGAAAGGCATTTCGGAGCGCCGCGGATATTTTAACGATATTCGAAAAATCATATCTTATAATCGGCTCGTTAATCTGCCTTCAAACTTCTTCAAGTAGTATTTGGAAGTGTATGCTACACCTATACAGAGTGTCATGTGGCGACGGCTAGTAGTTCTTTAGTTACACGCCCTTAAATATAGGACGGAAAGGCATTTCGGAGCGCCGCGGATATTTTAACGATATTCGAAAAATCATATCTCATAATCGGCTCGTTAATCTGCCTTCAAACTTCTTCAAGTAGTATTTGGAAGTGTATGCTACACCTATACAGAGTGTCATGTGGCGACGGCTAGTAGTTCTTTAGTTACACGCCCTTAAATATAGGACGGAAAGGCATTTCGGAGCGCCGCGGATATTTTAACGATATTCGAAAAATCATATCTCATAATCGGCTCGTTAATCTGCCTTCAAACTTTTTCAAGTAGTATTTGGAAGTGTATGCTACACCTATACAGAGTGTCATGTGGCGACGGCTAGTAGTTCCTTAGTTACACGCCCTTAAATGTAGGACGGAAAGGCATTTCGGAGCGCCGCGGATATTTTAACGATATTCGAAAAATCATATCTCATAATCGGCTCGTTAATCTGCCTTCAAACCCTTTAAAGTAGTATTTGGAAGTGTATGCTACACCTATACAGAGTGTCATGTGGCGACGGCTAGTAGTTCTTTAGTTACACGCCCTTAAATATAGGACGGAAAGGCATTTCGGAGCGCCGCGGATATTTTAACGATATTCGAAAAATCATATCTCATAATCGGCTCGTTAATCTGCCTTCAAACCTCTTCAAGTAGTATTTGGAAGTGTATGCTACACCTATACAGAGTGTCATGTGGCGACGGCTAGTAGTTTTTTAGTTACACGCCCTTAAATATAGGACGGAAAGGCATTTCGGAGCGCCGCGGATATTTTAACGATATTCGAAAAATCATATCTCATAATCGGCTCGTTAATCTGCCTTCAAACTTTTCCAAGTAGTATTTGGAAGTGTATGCTACACCTATACAGAGTGTCATGTGGCGACGGCTAGTAGTTCTTTAGTTACACGCCCTTAAATATAGGACGGAAAGGCATTTCGGAGCGCCGCGGATATTTTAACGATATTCGAAAAATCATATCTCATAATCGGCTCGTTAATCTGCCTTCAAACTTTTTCAAGTAGTATTTGGAAGTGTATGCTACACCTATACAGAGTGTCATGTGGCGACGGCTAGTAGTTCTTTAGTTACACGCCCTTAAATATAGGACGGAAAGGCATTTCGGAGCGCCGCGGATATTTTAACGATATTCGAATGATCATATCTCATAATCGGCTCGTTAATCTGCCTTCAAACTTTTTCAAGTAGTATTTGGAAGTGTATGCTACACCTATACAGAGTGTCATGTGGCGACGGCTAGTAGTTCTTTAGTTACACGCCCTTAAATATAGGACGGAAAGGCATTTCGGAGCGCCGCGGATATTTTAACGATATTCGAAAAATCATATCTCATAATCGGCTCGTTAATCTGCCTTCAAACTTTTTCAAGTAGTATTTGGAAGTGTATGCTACACCTATACAGAGTGTCATGTGGCGACGGCTAGTAGTTCTTTAGTTACACGCCCTTAAATATAGGACGGAAAGGCATTTCGGAGCGCCGCGGATATTTTAACGATATTCGAAAAATCATATCTCATAATCGGCTCGTTAATCTGCCTTCAAACTTTTTCAAGTAGTATTTGGAAGTGTATGCTACACCTATACAGAGTGTCATGTGGCGACGGCTAGTAGTTCTTTAGTTACACGCCCTTAAATATAGGACGGAAAGGCATTTCGGAGCGCCGCGGATATTTTAACGATATTCGAAAAATCATATCTCATAATCGGCTCGTTAATCTGCCTTCAAACTTTTTCAAGTAGTATTTGGAAGTGTATGCTACACCTATACAGAGTGTCATGTGGCGACGGCTAGTAGTTCTTTAGTTACACGCCCTTAAATATAGGACGGAAAGGCATTTCGGAGCGCCGCGGATATTTTAACGATATTCGAAAAATCATATCTCATAATCGGCTCGTTAATCTGCCTTCAAACTTTTTCAAGTAGTATTTGGAAGTGTATGCTACACCTATACAGAGTGTCATGTGGCGACGGCTAGTAGTTCTTTAGTTACACGCCCTTAAATATAGGACGGAAAGGCATTTCGGAGCGCCGCGGATATTTTAACGACATTCGAAAAATCATATCTCATAATCGGCTCGTTAATCTGCCTTCAAACTTCTTCAAGTAGTATTTGGAAGTGTATGCTACACCTATACAGAGTGTCATGTGGCGACGGCTAGTAGTTCTTTAGTTACACGCCCTTAAATATAGGACGGAAAGGCATTTCGGAGCGCCGCGGATATTTTAACGATATTCGAAAAATCATATCTCATAATCGGCTCGTTAATCTGCCTTCAAACTTCTTCAAGTAGTATTTGGAAGTGTATGCTACACCTATACAGAGTGTCATGTGGCGACGGCTTAGTAGTTCTTTAGTTACACGCCCTTAAATATAGGACGGAAAGGCATTTCGGAGCGCCGCGGATATTTTAACGATATTCGAAAAATCATATCTTATAATCGGCTCGTTAATCTGCCTTCAAACTTCTTCAAGTAGTATTTGGAAGTGTATGCTACACCTATACAGAGTGTCATGTGGCGACGGCTAGTAGTTCTTTAGTTACACGCCCTTAAATATAGGACGGAAAGGCATTTCGGAGCGCCGCGGATATTTTAACGATATTCGAAAAATCATATCTCATAATCGGCTCGTTAATCTGCCTTCAAACTTTGTCAAGTAGTATTTGGAAGTGTATGCTACACCTATACAGAGTGTCATGTGGCGACGGCTAGTAGTTCTTTAGTTACACGCCCTTAAATATAGGACGGAAAGGCATTTCGGAGCGCCGCGGATATTTTAACGATATTCGAAAAATCATATCTCATAATCGGCTCGTTAATCTGCCTTCAAACTTTTTCAAGTAGTATTTGGAAGTGTATGCTACACCTATACAGAGTGTCATGTGGCGACGGCTAGTAGTTCCTTAGTTACACGCCCTTAAATATAGGACGGAAAGGCATTTCGGAGCGCCGCGGATATTTTAACGATATTCGAAAAATCATATCTCATAATCGGCTCGTTAATCTGCCTTCAAACCCTTTAAAGTAGTATTTGGAAGTGTATGCTACACCTATACAGAGTGTCATGTGGCGACGGCTAGTAGTTCTTTAGTTACACGCCCTTAAATATAGGACGGAAAGGCATTTCGGAGCGCCGCGGATATTTTAACGATATTCGAAAAATCATATCTCATAATCGGCTCGTTAATCTGCCTTCAAACCTCTTCAAGTAGTATTTGGAAGTGTATGCTACACCTATACAGAGTGTCATGTGGCGACGGCTAGTAGTTTTTTAGTTACACGCCCTTAAATATAGGACGGAAAGGCATTTCGGAGCGCCGCGGATATTTTAACGATATTCGAAAAATCATATCTCATAATCGGCTCGTTAATCTGCCTTCAAACTTTTTCAAGTAGTATTTGGAAGTGTATGCTACACCTATACAGAGTGTCATGTGGCGACGGCTAGTAGTTCTTTAGTTACACGCCCTTAAATATAGGACGGAAAGGCATTTCGGAGCGCCGCGGATATTTTAACGATATTCGAAAAATCATATCTCATAATCGGCTCGTTAATCTGCCTTCAAACTTTTTCAAGTAGTATTTGGAAGTGTATGCTACACCTATACAGAGTGTCATGTGGCGACGGCTAGTAGTTCTTTAGTTACACGCCCTTAAATATAGGACGGAAAGGCATTTCGGAGCGCCGCGGATATTTTAACGATATTCGAATGATCATATCTCATAATCGGCTCGTTAATCTGCCTTCAAACTTTTTCAAGTAGTATTTGGAAGTGTATGCTACACCTATACAGAGTGTCATGTGGCGACGGCTAGTAGTTCTTTAGTTACACGCCCTTAAATATAGGACGGAAAGGCATTTCGGAGCGCCGCGGATATTTTAACGATATTCGAAAAATCATATCTCATAATCGGCTCGTTAATCTGCCTTCAAACTTTTTCAAGTAGTATTTGGAAGTGTATGCTACACCTATACAGAGTGTCATGTGGCGACGGCTAGTAGTTCTTTAGTTACACGCCCTTAAATATAGGACGGAAAGGCATTTCGGAGCGCCGCGGATATTTTAACGATATTCGAAAAATCATATCTCATAATCGGCTCGTTAATCTGCCTTCAAACTTTTTCAAGTAGTATTTGGAAGTGTATGCTACACCTATACAGAGTGTCATGTGGCGACGGCTAGTAGTTCTTTAGTTACATGCCCTTAAATATAGGACGGAAAGGCATTTCGGAGCGCCGCGGATATTTTAACGATATTCGAAAAATCATAGCTCATAATCGGCTCGTTAATCTGCCTTCAAACCCTTTAAAGTAGTATTTGGAAGTGTATGCTACACCTATACAGAGTGTCATGTGGCGACGGCTAGTAGTTCTTTAGTTACACGCCCTTAAATATAGGACGGAAAGGCATTTCGGAGCGCCGCCGATATTTTAACGATATTCGAAAAATCATATCTCATAATCGGCTCGTTAATCTGCCTTCAAACTTTTTCAAGTAGTATTTGGAAGTGTATGCTACACCTATACAGAGTGTCATGTGGCGACGGCTAGTAGTTCTTTAGTTACACGCCCTTAAATATAGGACGGAAAGGCATTTCGGAGCGCCGCGGATATTTTAACGATATTCGAAAAATCATATCTCATAATCGGCTCGTTAATCTGCCTTCAAACCCTTTAAAGTAGTATTTGGAAGTGCGTGCTATACCTAAACAGAGTGTCAACTGGCGACGGCTAGTAGTTCTTTAGTTACACGCCCTTAAATATAGGACGGAAAGGCATTTCGGAGCGAGGCCGGAAATTTTAACGATATTCGAAAAATCATATCTCATAATTGGCTCGTTAATCTGCCTTCAAATCCTTTAAAGTAGTATTTGGACGTGCGTGCTATACCTATACAGAGTGTCATGTGGTGACGGCTAGTAGTTCTTTAGTTACACGCCCTTAAATATAGGACGGAAAGGCATTTCGGAGCGCCGCGGATATTTTAACGATATTCGAAAAATCATATCTCATAATCGGCTCGTTAATCTGCCTTCAAACTTTTTCAAGTAGTATTTGGAAGTGTATGCTACACCTATACAGAGTGTCATGTGGCGACGGCTAGTAGTTCTTTAGTTACACGCCCTTAAATATAGGCCGGAAAGGCATTTCGGAGCGAGGCCGGAAATTTTAACGATATTCGAAAAATCATATCTCATAATCGGCTCGTTAATCTGCCTTCAAACCCTTTAAAGTAGTATTTGGAAGTGCGTGCTATACCTAAACAGAGTGTCAACTGGCGACGGCTAGTAGTTCTTTAGTTACACGCCCTTAAATATAGGACGGAAAGGCATTTCGGAGCGCCGCGGATATTTTAACGATATTCGAAAAATCATATCTCATAATCGGCTCGTTAATCTGCCTTTAAACTTTTTCGAGTAGTATTTGGAAGTGTATGCTATACCTATACAGAGTGTCATGTGGCGACGGCTAGTAGTTCTTTAGTTACACGCCCTTAAATATAGGAGCGCCGCGGATATTTTAACGATATTCGAAAAATCATATCTCATAATCAGCTCGTTAATCTGCCTTTAAACTTTTTCGAGTAGTATTTGGAAGCGTATGCTATACCTATACAGAGTGTCATGTGGCGACGGCTAGTAGTTCTTTAGTTACACGCCCTTAAATATAGGAGCGCCGCGGATATTTTAACGATATTCGAAAAATCATATCTCATAATCGGCTCGTTAATCTGCCTTTAAACTTTTTCAAGTAGTATTTGGAAGTGTGTGCTACACCTATACAGAGTGTCATGTGGCGACGGCTAGTAGATCTTTAGTTACACGCCCTTAAAATGGGACGGAAAGGCAATTCCTTTCTACGACGGAAATTTTGACGAATGTCTAAGAGTCTTATGTCGTAGCGTTGTTATGTTGTCAGGCAATACATGGATGTGTATGCTGCACGTCTACAGTCTGTTAAATGACGACAGTAAACTCCTCATTGGATTTGTTTGCTCCAGTGTTGTAGGAAACGGGAGAATTGTGCTAACCGGAGGTTGCCGATTTTTAATCGGCTTATGAGCTTCGAATATCTTTTATGTTTTATCAAATATACAAGAGGATTTTTTTTTTTTTTTTTTTTTTTTTTTTTTTTTTTTTTTTTTTTTTTTTTTTTTGTGCTTCGAAAGGAAGCTATGTATATGTACTGTTCCTGTATCCATTTACTTAATAGTGGTGTATGGTTTATTGTTTATTTTGAATTCATATTTTACACTAGGTTACTGATTCGTCTATGTAGTTCAGGTAATAAGATTCTGAATATTCTGCAAGCTACATTTCACTAAAAAAACGCGCATCGCTTTATTTGTGGGCCGTATAGTCGGTTTTTAGCGTGGAGGTTGGCACTACTCTCTCTTGGGTCGCTTGCGCCTGAGAGTTATATTGCCCGCATGCTTTTCTGGAAACGAATCTGAAGCTAACTTCAAGCCGGTTATATTTCCTACAATTGTGCAATTTTACGCCCACATACTTTTATTTGATCATTTACTAAACAGTCATTTTTTAAAGAAACGCCTCCCTTACTGGAGATTGTTGCAACAATCCAACATTGTGGCATTGTTTACAATTTATTTCGACCATAATCCCAGCGACTTTTTCGCTATGGCTACTGTATAATGGCGTTTTTGGTTGTTTATCTGCGGTTTGACCATAAATTTTGTGCCGCTGGTAAGTTTTAAGGTGCCGCCAGCGATCTTTAATGGACGGTAATTACGTTTTATGTGCAGCTAGCGATCGTTTTTCTGCCGCCTAAAACCCTTTTTTCGGCCCTCTACGATCATTTTTCACCGGCACTTGGTAATTACAATTTCGTAGTAAATTCTTTCGTTGAACTTTTTTATATATTGATTTTTTTTAAAAATATTTTCGATAAATTTTCATCCTATTATACCCCTTTGTGTGTGCGTGTGTGTGTATGTGTATGATATATAACATATTATTATTATTATTATTTCAAACCTATTATCCACCATGTATCCCAACCCTATACCACAGTACCTTCAGTCATTCCGCAAACATGCATTTGCTATAGCCAAACTGCAATCCCACATTCTTTTCCTCCAGTCCTGTTTGTCATTTGGAACAATCCCCAAAGGACTCACTTTAAAAGTTCCCATCTCTGGATGCAATCCTTGTCTCCATCAGTCCCTCCTACAGTTTCAAATTCAGCAGTCCTTAGCTCTCACCCGTCTTATCCTCCAACAGTATGTTGCCTCGTGTAACCACCATTCCCAACAACTCCTCTCTCTCTCCAAAATACTTCTCCTCTCAGCACCTGGCTCAAATAACACACTTGGATCCATAATACAACAAGCCAACTGTAAACTTGAACTGAATGCCGCACAACACCTTAGAAAACTGTCCAAACTACTGGTCCATCATATCAGAAGTGGTATCCCTCTTCCCATAATCCACAACCACCCACCACACCACCACCCTCAAAACCCCCCACTCATTGGCAACAAACCAAGCCTGGCTTCCCTACTGAATCTTCCAATCCCAGCACACACCCCTCCTAGAACCTATCACAACCGTCACCACATGCAGAAACCACCCAATACCAATTCCAATTCAGTCCTTAACCTCTCATCCAAATCCCTCTCCATTCCAGAAATATCTGTCCTGTCTAAAGGCTTAACCTTCTGTCCTACACCTAAATTTAATCACACTGCCCTGGTCAAGGATCTCCTCTCATTCACCCGTAACCTCAACTGGAAATACCACTTCAGCACCCAGTCACAACCCCCAGGCAGCAGAGCCGCTGTTGAACCCTGTCTTGAACAATTCCGACCTCCCTCCCAAAAAGATCCTCCTGCTCTTCCTCAAAACCATCCCTTGCAGGCATTCCAGGAATTCCTCACATCAAGCATTGCTTCCCAATCCTTCCTGAACAACATACCAACCACTCCTAACATCAACCCAGCTGAATCCAAAGCCATCCGAGAGCTGAAAGCGGACCGCTCCATTGTAATTCTCCCAGCGGACAAGGGTTCCACAACTGTGGTACTTGATCGAGGGGAGTATGTGGCAGAAGGGCTGCGTCAACTCTCGGACACCTCTACCTACAAACCTATTCCTTATGACCCCATTCCCTCAGTCCAGGCTGAACTACAGAAAATTCTTAAAACCCTAGGTCCGTTACAAGGTCTCACCACTGCCTCCTTAGAACTTCTCTCTCCGCCTGAACCTCGCACGCCTACCTTTTACCTACTCCCTAAAATCCATAAAGAGAATCATCCTGGCCGTCCCATAGTAGCAGGTTTCAAAGCTCCAACAGAACGTGTCTCAGCTCTGGTAGACCAACACCTCCAACCTATAACCTGCAGGCTCCCATCCTATATCAAAGATACAAACCACTTTCTGGAACGCCTCAAATCCATCCCTATGCCCATCCCACGTGATAGCTTCCTTGTCACCGTTGATGCTACATCCCTGTACACCAACATCCCTCACACCCATGGTCTATCAGCTCTGGAACACTATCTTTCCCAACGCCCACCTGAAAGCCTCCCAAAAACCTCATTCCTTGTCACACTTGCTAATTTCATACTCAACAATAATTACTTCACCTTTGAGGGCCAGACCTACAAACAAATCAGGGGGACAGCTATGGGTACCAGGATGGCCCCTTCCTATGCCAACCTCTTCATGGGCCGCATGGAAGAGGCATTCCTTAAGACACAGAAGTTGCCTCCCCTGGTTTGGTATAGATTCATAGATGATATATTTATGGTCTGGACTCACGGTGAAGAAACCCTTCTGAACTTCCTCCACGACCTTAACTCCTTCTCCAGCCTTAAATTCACCTGGTCCTTCTCCAAAACTCAAACCACCTTCCTTGATGTTGACCTTCACCTTGCTGAATCTCACATCCACACCTCAGTCCATATTAAACCCACTAACAAACAACAGTACCTCCACTTTGACAGCTGCCATCCCTTCCATATTAAACGATCCCTTCCCTACAGCCTGGGCATCCGTGGGAAACGTATCTGTTCCAGTTCCGAATCCCTCACCAGCTACAACAACAATCTATCCAATGCTTTCCTCTCCCGCAACTACCCTACAGACCTCGTCCACAAACAGATCTCACGAGCTGTCCATTCCTCTCCCTCCAAAAACAATGTTCCTAACCCCAGACCACCCAGAAGCACTCCCTTAGTCACCCAGTACCATCCTGGCCTGGAATGCCTCAACAAATTCCTCAAACAGGGCTATGACTTTCTCAAGTCATGCCCTGAAATGAGACCATCACTCCAAACTGTTCTTCCCACACCACCCAGAGTAGCCTTCCGCCGTCCTCCCAACCTCCGCAACATCCTTGTCCAACCTTACAACATCCCAAAACCACCCTCCCTACCTAATGGTTCCTACCCCTGCAACCGATCCCGCTGCAAAACCTGTCCAATGCATCCTCCCACTACCACATACTCCAGCCCCACCACAGGAAAAACCTACCCAATTCAAGGCAGGGCCACATGTGAGACAACGCATGTCATATACCAGCTGACATGTGTCCACTGTTCAGCCTTTTATGTTGGTATGACTACCAACAAATTGGCTGAGCGGATGAATGGGCATAGACGAACTGTTCGCCTGGGGGACACCCAATATCCTGTGGCAGAACATGCCCTCCAGCATAACTCCAGGGACCTGGGCACGTGTTACACCACACGTGCCATTTGGATAGTACCAACCAACACCAGTCCCTCAGAGCTACGGAGGTGGGAACTTGCCCTCCAACATATCCTCTCCTCCCGCCACCCCCCTGGCCTAAATCTACGCTAACCCCTCCCCTTCCTCCATCCTCAGCTCACCTATTCATTATCCGTTCCTTACCCCCCCCCCTCTCTCTCTCTACCGCCCTCTCGCTCTCTCTGTCATTCTCTCTATCTCTCTCCGCGTGTGTGTGTGTGTGTGTGTGTGTGTGTGTGTGTCCATCCATATTTCCCTGTTTATGAAAAACGTTTTAGACACCCCCCCCCGCCCCTCCTACACCCCTCAGCATCATTAATTTCACTCTCTTCTCTTCTCTTTACTACTTGATCTTTCCTTTTTAGTTATATTTATCCTCTCTGGCTTGGCTCAGTACATACATGCAGTATCTCTGACGCCCACACTTCCGAAACACCACCTTCATGACCTAGGTCGTGAACCACCTTTCCCTTCTATTCCCATCCTTTATTCTTCCCTTCTCTCCCACCTGACGAAGGAACTCTGTTCCGAAAGCTTGTCCCTTTGTCCCTTTTTTTCTGTTTTTTCATTTTGTGTTACTATCGGCGGTACAGCACAATGGTAAGTACTGGCCAGCCATTCTATCTCATTTCAACAGTATTTATTATCTCTGAGGAGAATTTTCATCATTAATCGAATATTACCTTCGTGGTCTACATCCTTCTTATTGTTTCAACTACTTTTATCTGTTTGCTTTCATTCATAACTTTCGTCTGAACTCTTTCCATCTCGCCATTGTTGTCTATATTCCTTCTGTAACGTCTTGTAATTAACTATCCTCCCATATATTTCCTACAATTGTGCAATTTTACGCCCACATACTTTTATTTGATCATTTACTAAACAGTCATTTTTTAAAGAAACGCCTCCCTTACTGGAGATTGTTGCAACAATCCAACATTGTGGCATTGTTTACAATTTATTTCGACCATAATCCCAGCGACTTTTTCGCTATGGCTACTGTATAATGGCGTTTTTGGTTGTTTATCTGCGGTTTGACCATAAATTTTGTGCCGCTGGTAAGTTTTAAGGTGCCGCCAGCGATCTTTAATGGACGGTAATTACGTTTTATGTGCAGCTAGCGATCGTTTTTCTGCCGCCTAAAACCCTTTTTTCGGCCCTCTACGATCATTTTTCACCGGCACTTGGTAATTACAATTTCGTAGTAAATTCTTTCGTTGAACTTTTTTATATATTGATTTTTTTTAAAAATATTTTCGATAAATTTTCATCCTATTATACCCCTTTGTGTGTGCGTGTGTGTGTATGTGTATGATATATAACATATTATTATTATTATTATTTCAAACCTATTATCCACCATGTATCCCAACCCTATACCACAGTACCTTCAGTCATTCCGCAAACATGCATTTGCTATAGCCAAACTGCAATCCCACATTCTTTTCCTCCAGTCCTGTTTGTCATTTGGAACAATCCCCAAAGGACTCACTTTAAAAGTTCCCATCTCTGGATGCAATCCTTGTCTCCATCAGTCCCTCCTACAGTTTCAAATTCAGCAGTCCTTAGCTCTCACCCGTCTTATCCTCCAACAGTATGTTGCCTCGTGTAACCACCATTCCCAACAACTCCTCTCTCTCTCCAAAATACTTCTCCTCTCAGCACCTGGCTCAAATAACACACTTGGATCCATAATACAACAAGCCAACTGTAAACTTGAACTGAATGCCGCACAACACCTTAGAAAACTGTCCAAACTACTGGTCCATCATATCAGAAGTGGTATCCCTCTTCCCATAATCCACAACCACCCACCACACCACCACCCTCAAAACCCCCCACTCATTGGCAACAAACCAAGCCTGGCTTCCCTACTGAATCTTCCAATCCCAGCACACACCCCTCCTAGAACCTATCACAACCGTCACCACATGCAGAAACCACCCAATACCAATTCCAATTCAGTCCTTAACCTCTCATCCAAATCCCTCTCCATTCCAGAAATATCTGTCCTGTCTAAAGGCTTAACCTTCTGTCCTACACCTAAATTTAATCACACTGCCCTGGTCAAGGATCTCCTCTCATTCACCCGTAACCTCAACTGGAAATACCACTTCAGCACCCAGTCACAACCCCCAGGCAGCAGAGCCGCTGTTGAACCCTGTCTTGAACAATTCCGACCTCCCTCCCAAAAAGATCCTCCTGCTCTTCCTCAAAACCATCCCTTGCAGGCATTCCAGGAATTCCTCACATCAAGCATTGCTTCCCAATCCTTCCTGAACAACATACCAACCACTCCTAACATCAACCCAGCTGAATCCAAAGCCATCCGAGAGCTGAAAGCGGACCGCTCCATTGTAATTCTCCCAGCGGACAAGGGTTCCACAACTGTGGTACTTGATCGAGGGGAGTATGTGGCAGAAGGGCTGCGTCAACTCTCGGACACCTCTACCTACAAACCTATTCCTTATGACCCCATTCCCTCAGTCCAGGCTGAACTACAGAAAATTCTTAAAACCCTAGGTCCGTTACAAGGTCTCACCACTGCCTCCTTAGAACTTCTCTCTCCGCCTGAACCTCGCACGCCTACCTTTTACCTACTCCCTAAAATCCATAAAGAGAATCATCCTGGCCGTCCCATAGTAGCAGGTTTCAAAGCTCCAACAGAACGTGTCTCAGCTCTGGTAGACCAACACCTCCAACCTATAACCTGCAGGCTCCCATCCTATATCAAAGATACAAACCACTTTCTGGAACGCCTCAAATCCATCCCTATGCCCCTCCCACGTGATAGCTTCCTTGTCACCGTTGATGCTACATCCCTGTACACCAACATCCCTCACACCCATGGTCTATCAGCTCTGGAACACTATCTTTCCCAACGCCCACCTGAAAGCCTCCCAAAAACCTCATTCCTTGTCACACTTGCTAATTTCATACTCAACAATAATTACTTCACCTTTGAGGGCCAGACCTACAAACAAATCAGGGGGACAGCTATGGGTACCAGGATGGCCCCTTCCTATGCCAACCTCTTCATGGGCCGCATGGAAGAGGCATTCCTTAAGACACAGAAGTTGCCTCCCCTGGTTTGGTATAGATTCATAGATGATATATTTATGGTCTGGACTCACGGTGAAGAAACCCTTCTGAACTTCCTCCACGACCTTAACTCCTTCTCCAGCCTTAAATTCACCTGGTCCTTCTCCAAAACTCAAACCACCTTCCTTGATGTTGACCTTCACCTTGCTGAATCTCACATCCACACCTCAGTTCATATTAAACCCACTAACAAACAACAGTACCTCCACTTTGACAGCTGCCATCCCTTCCATATTAAACGATCCCTTCCCTACAGCCTGGGCATCCGTGGGAAACGTATCTGTTCCAGTTCCGAATCCCTCACCAGCTACAACAACAATCTATCCAATGCTTTCCTCTCCCGCAACTACCCTACAGACCTCGTCCACAAACAGATCTCACGAGCTGTCCATTCCTCTCCCTCCAAAAACAATGTTCCTAACCCCAGACCACCCAGAAGCACTCCCTTAGTCACCCAGTACCATCCTGGCCTGGAATGCCTCAACAAATTCCTCAAACAGGGCTATGACTTTCTCAAGTCATGCCCTGAAATGAGACCATCACTCCAAACTGTTCTTCCCACACCACCCAGAGTAGCCTTCCGCCGTCCTCCCAACCTCCGCAACATCCTTGTCCAACCTTACAACATCCCAAAACCACCCTCCCTACCTAATGGTTCCTACCCCTGCAACCGATCCCGCTGCAAAACCTGTCCAATGCATCCTCCCACTACCACATACTCCAGCCCCACCACAGGAAAAACCTACCCAATTCAAGGCAGGGCCACATGTGAGACAACGCATGTCATATACCAGCTGACATGTGTCCACTGTTCAGCCTTTTATGTTGGTATGACTACCAACAAATTGGCTGAGCGGATGAATGGGCATAGACGAACTGTTCGCCTGGGGGACACCCAATATCCTGTGGCAGAACATGCCCTCCAGCATAACTCCAGGGACCTGGGCACGTGTTACACCACACGTGCCATTTGGATAGTACCAACCAACACCAGTCCCTCAGAGCTACGGAGGTGGGAACTTGCCCTCCAACATATCCTCTCCTCCCGCCACCCCCCTGGCCTAAATCTACGCTAACCCCTCCCCTTCCTCCATCCTCAGCTCACCTATTCATTATCCGTTCCTTACCCCCCCCCTCTCTCTCTCTACCGCCCTCTCGCTCTCTCTGTCATTCTCTCTATCTCTCTCCGTGTGTGTGTGTGTGTGTGTGTGTGTGTGTGTCCATCCATATTTCCCTGTTTATGAAAAACGTTTTAGACACCCCCCCCCCCCGCCCCTCCTACACCCCTCAGCATCATTAATTTCACTCTCTTCTCTTCTCTTTACTACTTGATCTTTCCTTTTTAGTTATATTTATCCTCTCTGGCTTGGCTCAGTACATACATGCAGTATCTCTGACGCCCACACTTCCGAAACACCACCTTCATGACCTAGGTCGTGAACCACCTTTCCCTTCTATTCCCATCCTTTATTCTTCCCTTCTCTCCCACCTGACGAAGGAACTCTGTTCCGAAAGCTTGTCCCTTTGTCCCTTTTTTTCTGTTTTTTCATTTTGTGTTACTATCGGCGGTACAGCACAATGGTAAGTACTGGCCAGCCATTCTATCTCATTTCAACAGTATTTATATATATATATATATATATATATAGGTATAAAATAAAGATTTTTGACTTACCTAAAGTACAGGCTCGTCGACAGAAACACCAAACACACACAAAAACACACAAACATTCGAGCTTTCGCCACCAGTGGTGGCTTCTTCGGGAAAAAGAGGAATGAAGGAGAGGAGAAAGGGAAGGATACAGGTTTTAAGGAAGTGGAAAAGGAGCCATTCCAATCCCAGGAGTGGAAGGACTTAACTTAGGGGACAAAAAAGAAGGTAAACAAATACACACACACTCACACATATCCACATCGAAACACACCTAGGCAGACATTTGTAGTCCTTCCACTCCTGGGATTGGAATGGCTCCTTTTCCACTTCCTTAAAACCCGTATCCTTCCCTTTCTCCTCTCCTTCCTTCCTCTTTTTCCCGAAGAAGCCACCATTGGTGGCGAAAGCTCGAATGTTTGTGTGTTTTTGTGTGTGTTTGGTGTTTCTGTCGACGAGCCTGTACTTTAGGTAAGTCAAAAATCTTTATTTTATACCTATTTTCCCACCTGGAAAGTCTCCTTCTATAATATTATATATACAGTAAAACCTCGTTTTTACGTTCCCGGTTTTTACGTTTTCCCGCCATTTACACCTTTTTTTTCGGTCCCGTCAAATTTCCTATGTTCACAATGTTAATTCGCCCCCGTTTTTGCGTTAACATATTTCCACTTTTCCCGCGTTTTACGCTTTTTGAAAGCATGTTTGCGAAGAAAAAAATGATGTAATCTATATAAATAGATGCTGGAATGGCTTTCGCCTTAAAGTATAGCAATTAAAAATTATTCGCAATCGAGCTTCTTGACACTTTGCATTTATTCAAACGTATATTTCATGTTTAACTGTTGGCAGTATGCAGCTAGTTGACTTAAGACGTGCCGATTTGTGGCAGTGTAGTTCCTCTTTCCACCAGCTTCTATACCAGAGCACCTGGCATGTACTCAGACAAACAGAACAATTTGTTGACGTGAGAATAATGCCAATTTGTGGTGTGTAGTTCCTCTTTCCGACAGCTTCTTTGCCAGAGCGGCTGGCGTGTACTCAGTCAATCAGAACCAGTTACTTTGTTGACATGAGAATACAGAGTTGGATTGTTTTTGTGATACATATTTGTGATCAATAAAGAATGTTATCTGTTAAAGTTGGGTATCATAATACCCACAACCTCAAAAAAAGCAATAATAGTGTGAGATGCCAATCCTATGCAAACGTCACAAATATACTTATGCATATATATGCACTCGCGAACGCGAATAAATTCTCTGATATCATCATGTAAAACATTGAAAAATACAAAAAGAACGGAACTTTAGGAGTTTTACTAAGTAAATAATTAATGCCGGTAAAAGACAGTAATTTTGAAAAGATGTGTTACATAGCCCAGCAGCGGCGTCCTCGATTATAATGAATGAAATTACGTCAAAAATTTCTACTTCCCTTAAAATTAAAAGTTCTGTCTGGGGCTTAAAATAGTAAAAATTTGGATAACCTTTATTATATAATAAACTTCTTGCCTAGTATTTAGATTCCCATGATGGACATATATCACAAATAAACTATGAAAATGCATGACTGATCCAGTCAGCACATTTTATCATTTAAAACATTACTTCCTGCATTTTACGTTTTCCTGCATTTTACACTATTTCACTGAAGTCCCTTGAAAAGTGTAAAAACGAGGTTCTACTGTATTTATAAATATAAAAAATAGAAAACAGATGACTTACCCAAAAGGACCGGCTCATCGATAGACACAAATAAAAATAAAAATCACACTCAAAACACACTTACTAGCTTTCGCCACCACTGGCAGCTTCTTCAGGAAAAAGAGGAAAAAAGGGGAGGAGAAAGGGAAGGATATGGGTTTTAAGGAAGTGGAAAAGGAGTCATTCCAATCCTAGGAGTGGAAGGACTTACCTTAGGGGACAAAAAGGAAGGTAGACAAATACACACACACTCACACATATCCAAACACAAACACATCTAGACAGACACACACACATATATATGACAAATGTCTGTCTAGGTGTGTTTGCGTTTCGATATGTCTGAGTGTGTGTGTATTTGTTTACCTTTCTTTTTTTTCCCCCAAGGTAAGTCCTTCCACTCCTGGGATTGGAATGACTCCTTTTCAACTTCCTTAAAACCCATATCCTTCCCTTTTCCTCCCCTTTTTTCCTCTTTTTCCTGAAGAAGCTGCCAGTGGTGGCGAAAGCTTGTATGTGTGTTTGTGTGTGATTTTATTTGTTTCTCTCGATGAGCCGGTCCTTTTGGTAAGTCATCTCTTTTCTATTTTTATTTTTGTTTATCCCACCGGGAAAGTTTCCCTGCCCCACCACAGGAAAAACCTACCCAATTCAAGGCAGGGCCACATGTGAGACAACACATGTCATATACCAGCTGACATGTGTCCACTGTTCAGCCTTTTATGTTGGTATGACTACCAACAAATTGGCTGAGCGGATGAATGGGCATAGACGGACTGTTCGCCTGGGGGACACCCAATATCCTGTGGCAGAACATGCCCTCCAGGGACCTGGGCAAGTGTTACACCACACGTGCCATTTGGATAGTACCAACCAACACCAGTCCCTCAGAGCTACGGAGGTGGGAACTTGCCCTCCAACATATCCTCTCCTCCCGCCACCCCCTGGCCTAAATCTACGCTAACCCCTCCCCTTCCTCCATCCTCAGCTCACCTATTCATTATCCGTTCCTTACCTCTCTCTCTCTCTCTCTCTCTAGAGAGCCCTCTCGCTCTCTCTGTCATTCTCTCTATCTCTCTCCATGTGTGTGTGTGTATGTGTGTGTGTGTGTGTGTGTGTGTCGATCCATTTTTCCCTGTTTATGAAAAACGTTTTAGAAACCCCCCCCCGCCCCTCCTACACCCCTCAGCATCATTAATTTCACTCTCTTCTCTTCTCTTTACTACTTGATCTTTCCTCTTTAGTTATATTTATCCTCTCTGGCTTGGCTCAGTACATACATGCAGTATCTCTGACGTCCACACTCCCGAAAGACCTAGGTCGTGAACCACCTTTCCCTTCTGTTCCCATCCTTTATTCTTCCCTTCTCTCCCACCTGACGAAGGAACCCTGTTCCGAAAGCTTGTCCCTTTGTCCCCTTTTTTTCTGTTTTTTCATTTTGTGTTACTATTGGCGGTACAGCACAATGGTAAGTACTGGCCAGCCATTCTATCTCATTTCAACAATATTTATTATCTCTGAGGAGAATTTTCATCATTAATCTTCAGGGAGGTCGATACTTTGTGGTCATTTGTTCATGTTTGTTCTGGGTTGTTTGTTGAGAATTTTACTCATTTTTATTAGAGATGGTGTTGAATCAACACCGTCTGAAGAGAAGGCGTGTGCGCTGCCGTGCCACTTCAAGCAGAGTAGGTCATGATCGTGTAGCTCACTGGCTGGCTGATGGCGCACAGCTCACTGCCTCACATCGGCCAGCCAGTGAGCTTCGCGATCGCAACCTACTCTGCTTAATGGGATGTGGCACGGCAACACACAGGTCTTCTCTTCAGACGGTGTTAGTTGAATTGTCTTTCTTTTTCTCTCTTTTCGTTGGTCTTCGGTTTGATTGGTACTTTGTGGACGTTAGTTTCTTTTGTACTATTTTGATTGTTTCAGATAACTCATTTTTCGTGCTACAGAGGGTGTCAAGCAACCATGCTGAGCCGCTGCGCCCTAACAAGTTTCGAACCACCGTCTAACATGTTCATACATTACAAACTAATCCCTCGACTGTTACACTATGGCAAACAGCTGCGAGAGTAATACGTAATGGCAGGTGTTAACTAACTAACAAACATTAGATTATAATTAATTCTCCTAAGAAAGACATAGTTTTGATAATTTCCAGTCCGCCATTACTTTGAAATGACAACGCTTGAGGCATAAGAAGAAACTCATCAGGTAGGTAAGCAAGATGGCATACGCAAAAGAGATTATCGGGCGAGGGGTGTCACGTGACTGATTTACGAACGCCAAATGTACTCTGTGTTCCATCCAGGCTACTGTCACTGGTCGAAACGCCAAATGTACGCTACGTTCGTTCCAGGCTATAGTCATTTGTAACCAGTATAGGCAAAGAAAATAAACTTTGAACTACCAAGGCAAGACTAGTGATAATATTTTAACAGAAAAATATAATGAAAATGTAGGAGAGATATTAAAATAATAGTTTAAATAGGAAAAAGTTCAAAAGAGTATGTTTCTCAAAAATCAACTTAAATATCATATAATTTGGCTGTTTGTTAAAATACGGTCAGAAGGAATATTATGAGTTGGGTGCACAGGTATTATCACAATAGTAGAGTCGTAATCATATCACAATAATTTATTATTATTTTGGTCCTAAATCTTTGCAAAAAATTATAAAACTGCAAATCTAAAGTGGGTCATAAAACACGTAAGTGCGTTGTTGTTTTTTTCTCCATGAATGCCAATGGCTGTATGCTGGAGTTGCATGTATATAGGTGTCCTTTGCAGTAAGTTGTAAATTATCCTCATTATATTGTTAAATTCAAACCTGGATTTCCATTGTTAGTATATAAGTAAAGTTTAAACAACATATCTGAGCTGGCACACAGGCAAATTATGCAAATCAATTAATTATTTTCATAGAATGTGTCAGTTGGGATAAAGTTAATGGCGCAATTTTTAACTTGTGGATTTTATTCAGATTTATTGTACAAAACAAACTGATGTCCCAGAAGGTTTTTGGAATGCATCTCTTTCATTCTTTAAACCTATTCTCAGCTTCAAGTAACAACTGGAGATAAGAATCTCTAAAATTGGTCTTTCCACCAGCCAGCTCTGTGAATAAGCCCTCTTGGTGAGAGATGGGTAAAATATTCACATCACTCTGGTTGTTAGCTGTGACTTCAAAATTATCTAACATCCGAATTGTCTTACTGTATGATTTTAACCATCACTTAATGGTGATGCCCACTGACTATGCAATGTAGAAATAACCTCTAAGTACAAGTTCAGTTCTAACTACATTTCTTGGTAGCAAATAGCAAAGGGTTAGCTTGTCAAAACTTGGGCATTTCAGACTATGTAAAGTAAATGTGGGCCAGAAAATCCATTGCTGCATCCAACCTTAGCTCAAAGAACTATTTTTGGGACTGCAAAAATGACTGGTCATGAGAAGGAACAGTCAGTGAGACTAAATTAACATGACTAACATAACTAAGTAATGAGATTACCTGTCACTCGAAATTCTTAAATTTTGTCAAACCAACCAGTTGACTTTTCAACAGAAATCATTGTCAAATACAATAGACTACAGTTTCAATAACTGCCTATAACAAGGACCTACCCAGCACGTGATGTGCAGTGAAATTGAGTAATGAGGCTGCATGCCATTTGTGAAGCTGAATTTCAATGGAGCATAAGCTTTCAACCATTCGCAAGAAAAGTGAACTTTCCACAGAAAGCATTTTACAAGATGACAGATCAATATTGTGAACATTATGCTATGGAACACAGACAACAGCTAAGGAGACTCTATGGTTACACTTTAGACAAAACTATATTTAAATGTGGACATTTATGCTACTATTGTTGAATGTGGCAACAGGACAAGCCTTGTATTTTAAATATTATCTACAATTATTAATCAGTGCCCTACAACTGGACGTAATGAATCTTCAATCAGAAAAATTCAAGACGCTGATGAAGAAAGAAGACCCCACCATTACATATACAGGGCAGAAAGGAAACAATAAACAGCTAGTTCTAAGTCAAAACATTCGTGAAACATCAAAGTGTAAAAACAGAAAAACTGTAGTGCAGAGAAATAGCCAAACCGAGTGCATAAAAACTGTGTTGTGTCCGCCACTGAACATTCAAAGAACACACCATCCGAAGTAGAAAAATCGGGAAACAACTCGCAAAGAGCAAACAAGCCGTTGCTCATTGAACCTCCAACGTCAAGAAAGGCAAAATCCATCAAAATCTGTATATTAGGCGATAGTCATGGCCGCGGAATTTCCGCAGCATTAACTGGAAAATACGAATTCAATGCTACCGGATTCGTGAAGCCTGGTGCTCCATTCCCTGAACTAACAAACCTAACAAAATCAAATTATGTAAAGAGTTTGACAAAGGACGATTTTGTTGTGTTGCTAGGAGGATCAAATGATGTCTATAGAAATGAGACTTTGAAGGCTACTACAGAACTGAGATGTCTAAACAACTTAAGTCATACAAATGTACTTGTTGTGAACATCCAACAGTGTCATGATATACTGAGTTGGTCTTGTGTGAACTGTGAAATTACTGCTGCAAACATGAGCTGCTCCGAAATATGCAATGACTTCGATAATGCCCATGTTATTGACATAAACAGCCTGGAGCGAAGGTTCTTCACAGCTCACGGTCTTCATTTAAACGCAACAGGGAAGGAAAAACTTGCCAAAAAAATTTATACTCACATTTTACATGACAACAGCGTAAATGGTACAACTGGCAATGGAACACATGCCAAGAATGAATTCTGATATTTTTTGTGTAACACACCTTCAGATGACATTGCTAGATTTAGTTTACTAGGGGCCAATGTGCCCAGGTACCATCAGTCAGGAATACATCTCAGGGAATGAACTATGTGAGTGTACTGAACCTCAAGACCATCAGCACCTACTCATCTGCAGGAAACTGTCGAAACCTGCTTCCAAAGATGATCTGATTATCGCCAATCATAAGGCAGTCTATGCAGTGTAATCTGGGCACCACATGAAGTATAGATATGCACATATTCTCTGTAATACTTGTAATATACATGTATGATATATTTAATACATTATGTTCTGGACACATATAAATAAATTATGATATAGTAATGCTTCTCTTCTTCACGAACCCATTCTGGACCTGCAATCTTCAAGTTATTATTAAAACAAATTGGTAAAGAGGTACTAGTTGCTCCATTGGTACATAATGATAAAAGTGTTTGATATCATAATTTTTCGTGGAAAATAGAAGAGATTGCACTATTGCAAAATCATAACTTGAAGCAGATTTTTTTGTCAGCTAGCTGTCTATATATTGCTACAAATTGAGCACTACATGATACATTCATCAGATATATTGCACTTATAATTCAAACAGAGAAAAATACATAAGATAAAAAATATTGAATTGATCTCAAGACCTCCGCCATCTCCATCTAGATTAGTCAGTCTCTTGTACAATTAGAAAGATACCAGACTACTTTTTCAAACCAAATATGTATGCATGTTCTTGTTTTCAGTCCTGTTTAGTAGGTTTTCAGTTTTATACCTTACAATGCCTTACTATGTTTTTCTTTTTCAGACACATTACAATGTAGTGTTCTTTGATGAGAAACAACCAACTCGGGCCTGGATCACACCTAATAATCTGCGCCCCTTCACTGGAAATGAAACTCGTAGAGAATATAAAATGGTTTGTATTTACATTCTTAATTTTGAGTAATTCTCTACAATAGGTGGTTTCAGCTCATGTTCCAAAAGTCACAGGTGGTAAGAGTTGGGCAAATGGCTCTTGTATATGCAGTCTTATAGCTGGATTGTTATATACACAATCAAATTCCACAAGCCAAGCTCAGGTGTACAAGGGTAGGCAAGCAAGTCGTGCATGGGTAGTGTACATATAATTACTCTCTCTGGAAGATTGCCAGATTAACTTGCACCAGCCCATGGGTGAGATGAAGGATGCCAAAGCCATATAGGCCAGAGTAGCAGCAACCTACTATGTTGTAACTTGATATTTCCAGTACAATAACTACCATTCCTAACCCAGTAACATTGATAAATTCAGAGAAGAAAATTACTTCCCTAAAATTAATTTGTTGTATCATATTAATATTTCAGAGGCATTACAATTTGTAACTACAAATGGTATTGCACTTACAACTCTTCCTCTGAACCTGTATGTCCACCAAAAAAATTTATATTGATGAATTAAACCAATATAGAGTAAGACTCCACTTTTACACTTTCAGGGGATTTATTAATAATAATAATAATAATATTTTAAATGGTGAACTCTGCATATAGGTTCTCCCTTGCATTTCTGTAGTTTATATCTGAAGTTGTTATGGTCTTTGTCCAGAGACTGGTTTGATGCAGCTCTCCACTTTACTCTATCCCGAGCAAGTCTCTACATCTCCTCATAAGAACGGCAACCTACAACCATTAGAATCTGCTTACTATATTCATCTGTTGGTCTCCCTCTGAAATTTCTACATGACACACTTCTCTCCAATGCTAAATTCACAATTCCTTGATGTCTAAGAACGTGTACTATCAATCGATTCCTTCTTTTGATCAAGATATGCCAGAAATTTCTCTTCTCCCCATTTCTGACCCGTACCTCCTCATTAGTTACGCAATATCTTATATATGTACATAATTGGCAACAACATACTTGTCAGAAGCTTTATTTATTATGTAATTACCTATCAGTCAGCTTCACTTATGTTGATGTCCTTACATATGTGTCCAAGATGATTAAAGGTACAATAATTTCACAACTTTGCTCTTAAGTTATGACCAGTATAAAAGAAAATTTTCCAGTTTAAATATAAACTGTGTGCAGAATGATGCCGAATATTGTCCTTCTTTATTGAGTTGAAGATAAAGATATTATGAAATATGAAAAATAGGGATGGGTCGAACCCCAATTTTACTGAATCGAATCCGAATACCGAATCTGAAATAAAACATGTGCCGAATACCAAACCCGAATCGAATCTTCCGTATCTTGAACTCAAATAATCTGTCAACTCTAGAACGTGTATTTAAAAAGAATTACTACTCAATCACAGCCAGTGATGAAGATAAAGCCTTCTGGGGTGAATCCCAAATGACAGTATTAACAGTAAAATTTAAGAAACTAAAATTTCACTTAGATTTTTATTTTCAAACTTAAGGATTTTTTTATAAAATTTGAATGAAACATTTCGATATATATTTTGGTCTAAAAGATAATAGGAAACTTTCTTCACTCTGTTACAAAATGTTTCATATTGTGAAATAAAAATAATGAAAGGAAAGGATTACATTCCACCCCCCCCCTCCCCCCAAAGGCGAAGACTCAAAACTAAAACCTGAAATGATGAGTAATATGTTTTGGAAGTTAAAAAATAGATTCTTAAAAAATAGGACGTGTAAATGTTAAATAATTTGATAGTGATATATCAGGCATTCCATGAGTGACGGACAGGACATTCACACACTGAGAAATCCGCATTTATTCGACGTGTGTACTTGTTATTGCCACGAAGACATTTCAGAACTGTGAAAAGTAATGCGCAGATTGCGCATTCCGGAAGAAGTTTCAAACATTTAAGATCACGTAACTTGTCTGCACAGAATTTTTATTCGGTGAGGATTTAAAAATCAGTACTAGAAGTCAGATGCCCTGCTTCATTTCTAACTATTCCCGTTCAGCATAAGAATAATACAAATGTCAACATTAACGTGATACGTATTCTTCTGCGTTCGCAGTTGTCTTTCGGGTTTGTTAGGCCGACGGAATTTAAATGTGGTAACAGCTAACACAGAAGATTACATGGCGTAATGTTTACATTTGTACTAAAGTGTGTGGAATTCATGAATCACGATTCATAGGAACAAGCCGTTGGGCCTAATAGAAAAACAGTAGCACAAAGGCAGCGGTTGTAGCGTCAGGCATATTGATGCAACACAGGCCAGGCTTGCCAGTCGGCTTTATGTAGTAGCTTTGAGATAAGACTTCAAATGTACGGCTATTGTGTGAATCTAAATGCGGAAATATAAAACAATTTTATTAGTCTTATAATACAAATTTTACGAAATGTTTACAATAGCAATTAGATACTGGTACGGTAGTTCTGAATCACTATCATTTTATTCCTTGTAACAGAACATTATCCCTCATATAATCTAGTACATTCAATCTCGAACATTTTTAAATCTGATTTGGAACCCACTTCCATGTATAATCATTCTATTGGCACATTTGCATGTTTTACACAACCCGTTGGTGTCAGCTGTCTGTATATGTGTGTTTAAGCTTGACCTTAAACGATTTATTGAAACAAATGTCAAGTGGTTGTTGAATTGATGTCATCCCACCTGGATGTTGCACCATTAGAACTTTTTTTTATCCCACATAATAAATAACTTTCTTCTTGAAATCCTAGTGCTTCATTACACTTCACATATCCCAACACTTCACTGTGTACTGTGTAGACGGGGAAAAGTTATTTGTGGTGGCTCCTAGTGCCGTTTGTCAGAACTATTCAAAGTGAGGTCATTTCGTTTTGTGAAATCGCGTCTTTCAGCGGATCTATGGAGAATAAAATAATAACGCAGACGAAAGCGCACTGTTGTGCAAAGTAAACTCTAACACTCGTAACTGAAGGTTTCCATATAACTTTTGATTCGGGATTCGGTAGTATTCGGCCATTATGTACTGAATCTCGAATCTGAAGCCACTGTGCTAATGAAAAAAAAAAACCTATGTTACATCATAACTAAACCACTGACTGAAGAAGCTATATGATACCCAATGCGTAAATTATGCAAGATTAAATAATTGAGCTGCACTATATATTTGTTCCATAATAAAGCCTTACTAATAGCTAATAAGTGTGATGTCCTATATATTTGTTCCACAGTAATATGTGGATATGTCTGGATAACTGAATGATGTGACCTTGTTGTTGAGTTACTGTCATTATTTTTCCTGAGGACATGCATCTCTGCTGGATAAAAGTCAGGTACACAGTCAGAAGCAGACTGTAGTTATGTGCCATAGTGCGGCAATGTTGGCAGCTTTTGTTTGGCATGGTGGGACTAAGCAGTGTGGGTTATTAGTTTGTTTATGTGCACCAAGTGAGACAGCCATGTTCCACGGAAATAATTTTCAGCATGTAGCAGTTTCTGTTGTAAATTATCATTGCTTTAAGTGATATTATTTTTCTAATTACACCATGAGGATCAGTAGATGGACTCTAGAAAGAAAACAGATCAATTTGTATTGTAGATAGTATGTCACGTTCTTAACAAATGAGAATTCTTCATTTCAAATGATCATTTTTTCACATGATTAATATCTTTAAATTAAGTCATGGGGCTCGGTAGGAATATCGGTGAACATAAATGGATAATTTGTATTGTAAAATGTAATGACAAATTTTTAACAAACTTCTCTTTTATTAAACCACAGAATATAAAACCATTCAATAAGGAAGCCACACAAATTAACATCGCTGAAGTCCAACCATGTAATCGAATAGCCTGCTGCAGTGATGTGAATGTTTAACATGCTCCAAACACAATAAACTAAACATTTGTTGCAAATTGGTGATATTAATTTGGTGGTTACTCGCCTCTCATTGGTTACAGCAAAGTGGCACACTATTGGCTATGTGAAGTGCAGTCCATTGTCAAACTATAAATGCTATAGAAATGCCTCCAACACTCACACTGACTGTTTGTGTGACTTTCTCCAGATGGGAACCACTTAGGAGGACGTTGTCATCAGGAAAAAGAAGACTGGAATTCAATGGATCAGAGTGGAATATTAGATTTCTCAATCGTATTTGGACAATAAAAAAAATTTAAAAAGGGAAATGAATAGATTTAAAATGTTCAAATGTTTGTAGAGTCTATGGGACTTAACTACGGGGTCACCAGTCCCTAAACTTACAAACTACTTATGAATTAGCTAATACTAAGGATGGCACAAATATCCATGCCCGAGGGGGGATTCAAACCCCCGACCGTAGTGGCCGTGCAGACCGTGACTGGAGCGCCTCAGTCCCCTCGGCCACCGTGGCCGGCGAATAGATTTAAGGTAGATAATACAAGGACTAGTGAAGTTCGTTGGAAAGATGGACACGATACCTGGTTACAATCCCCTTACTTGCAGCCTCTGCCTACTATAACTTCTTCTCAGTGTACTCCCTTTTGATATTAATGGCTGCCCTTTTCATTCCAGATTGTTTGCCAAGTCATACCTGAGACATCCTTGGTCAATAAATTATAGGTGTGGCTCCATCGCCTCAGGACTGATGACCATGCAGTTAAGTCCCATAAGCTTAACAAACATTTGAACTCCATCACCTCCAAAGGTCCAAGGCATTTTTCCTGATTGTCGCCAGCATCAGATCAAAGTATAGCTCATGCAAGAAGTCGTGGTCCCTGCCTTCTCAACTTGGGTGCTGGGTGAGTCCACTCCTTTGTTTTGGAGGGGCCTCAGTTGCATGTTGCCTACTGATTGGAGGGTGCAGTTGACTGCCAGCTTAACATATGAAGTGTACAGCCCAGCAGGCAATGTGCAACTGAGCTGGCCGGCCCTCAGAAAGCTGGGAAGCAGGTTGTGAGCTTTACTTACCCAGGGTCCCATTGGGTTTTACTCCTAACAATTTAGGTACTAACCAGAGTCTTTGTCAGTCTTTGCCATCTGAGCACAAAGGTGATCAAGACTCAGAATATCTGTGGGGTGGCCAAACTTATTCCAAATTAACTGGTATCCTAACTGTCAGAACCACTTACATGCCCACTCTTACTTTCCCCACGGTTCATGAACTAGGACAAATGTCCATGCTAACTAACTCTGCTGATGATGATGAGATTGAAGAAATATAAGAGGTAAAGGCAGTTATTCAGACAGCTGAATAAATGTGATTGTGTTGGAGGACTTGAAGTTAGTAGAAGGAAAAGAAAGGAAAGGAAAAGTAACAGATAGATTTCATCATGGTAAGACACAGATTTAGAAATTAGGTTCTAAACTGTGAGATATACCCAGGGGCAGATATAGACTCTGACCATATCTTATTGGTTATGGACTGCACATTTAAATTAAAGAAACTGCAGAAAGGGGATGGATCCTAGATAAATTGTAGGAACCTAATATTCTTGAGAATTTCTGAGGAAGCTCTGAGCAACAATGGATGGAAACTGGGGAAGTAACACTAAAAGATGAATGGGTTGCTTTAGGAGGTGAAATAGTGAAGGCAGCAGAGGAAAAATTAGGTACAAAGTCAAGACCTAGAAAAAACCCTTGGATATCATAGGAAATACTGAATTTAATTGAAGAAAGTAGAAAATATAAAAATACAGCAAATGAAGTAGGTCAAATAGAGTGTACATGACTAAAAAATGAGATTAATAGAAAGTGAAAAATGGCTAAGCAGTAGACATGACTAAAAAATGAGATTGACAGAAAGTGAAAAATGGCTAAGCAGTAGTGTCTAGAGGACAAACTAGATAGATACTGACTGCCTACATGAAAATAAAAGAGACATTAGGAGACACAGAAAACCAACCATAAATATTGTCATGTTGAAAATTGCTAGTGGTCTGGAATTCAAAGGCTGGTCATTAATTACTTTAGTATACTTGCACACGTTTATTGTTAACACTATCATACACTCAGTACAGACTGTTTCCTGCTTGGAGTGCTCCACTATTTATACATATAAAGAATTTTCTGGAACTTACAAGCACATACAAAGAAATAATTTTTTCTGCCCATAGCGGGATTTGAACTGGAGACCACAAGCACAGCGATCTGCAATGCTAATCACTGCGCTACATATGCCTTCGGAAGACTCGCGGCATTGCTCCTCTTCCAAAAAGAACAGCGACTCGCTGTTAGGTTCCCTTTGGAGCCAGCTGCAGTGTCCTGGATCTTGTCATGGGCCCTTTGTATGGCAGTTCCGGGGAATCCTACCATTCTGTCTGCACGCCTTACAGAAATGACGTGGCTTCATCATTATCATAACCAACTGCATAGTCCTTGAACAAGAGGCTGCTTCCGTCTATCTGTTCATTGGAATCGTAAGGCTTCATATGGAGGATGTGCACAATATCTCTTTGTTTTTGTCATTTTTAGGATGGCTCATAATGCTCGACTTCAAATGTGCCGTATGACAGTTGGCGTATGACACGATACAGACCAAAGTATTGCTTCAGTAACTTTTCCGATAGCCCAACTTTCCGTACAGGGGTGATAATCCATACCAGATCCCCTGGGCTGTACACAGCAGGTCGGTGCTTGTCATTATACTGCTGACAGTCCTTCTCCTGGGCATCCAGTGCCCATATGCAAGCCAGCTGTCTTGCTTCTTCGACCCTAGTGATGAGCTGTCTCACATTGTCATTCGGTTGGAACGGGAACAGCATATCCATTGTAGTCTCGGTTTCACGACCATGGAGCAGGAAAAACGGCGTGAAGCCTGTGGTGTCTAGCCTTGCTATATTATAAGCAAATGTCAAGAGTGGCAGTATTGTATCCCAATCCTTCTGCTCAACATCAACAGCATATCTGCTAATGTCTAGATATTGGAGAATTGTGGAAATACTTGAGAATGGCTGATTGGAAATTCCTGAATTTGTTCAAGCACTGCACCAATCCCATAACTGCTAGAGTCTGTGTGAAGTTTGTTTCCGCATTTTCATTGTATAAGGCTAAAACTGTTGCAGATGTTAGAGCCTCCTTAAATGCCTCATTAAATCCCCTATAAAACTTGACATCTCCCTGCAGATGTTCTTGCAATGGACATGCCTTGTTACGAAAACCTTTTATGAAACGGTGGTAGTATGAGCACAGCCCAAGGAAACTTCTCATATCATGGATGTGCTGAGGAGTTGGAAATTCTGTGACTGCCCTTACTTTATGTGGATCAGGATGGACACCATCTCTGTTCATTAAGTGTCCCAGGATTTTTATCTCTTTTGTGACAAAGAGGCACTTCTTTTGGTTGAGGCGGAGTCCTGCTGTCTGAACACACTTCATCACAGTTGACAGGCAGCTTAGATGTTCCGCAAATTTCCTTGAGAAAACGACATGTTGTCCATTTAAGATGTCGAAGCAAGTTGTCCATGATGTGTTCGAGTGTGGCCAGGGCATTACATAGTCCAAACGGCATGACCTGTAATTCATAGAGGCCGTCAGGTGTAATAAAAGCAGCCTTCTCCCTGTCAGCTTCGTCAAACTCGATTTGACAGCAACCTGTCTGGATCTCCATGGTTGAGAAGTACAGTAGAACCTCATTTTTACGCTTTTCAAGGGACTTCAGTAAAGTAGTGTAAAATGCAGGAAAACGTAAAATGTAGGAAGTAGTGTTTTAAATGGTAAAATGTGCTTACTGCATCAGCCTCGCATTTTCGTAGTTTATTTGTGATATATGTACATAATAGGCATCTAAATACTCGCCAGGAAGTTTATTATAAAATAAAGGTTATCCAAATTTTTACTATTCTAAGCACAGAGCAGAACTGGTCATTTTATGGGAAGTAGAGATTTTTGACGTAATTTCATTCATTATAATTGAAGACGCCACTGCTTGTCTATGTAATATATCTTCAAAATTACTTGAACCGCTTTGATAGATATCGTTTGGACGCCGCTGCCAGGCTATGTAACATATCTGCAAAATTACTGCCTTTTACTGGCATTAATTATTTACGTAGTAAAACTCTTAAAGTTCCGTTCTTTTTGTATTTTTCGGTGTTTTACTTGACAATATTAGAGAATTTATTCATGTTCTTGAGTGCAAATATATGCATAAGTATTTTTGTGACGTTTGCATAGGATTGGCATCTCACACTATTACCGTTTTTTTGAGGTTGTGGGTATTATGATACCAAACTTTGACAGATAACATTCTTTATGAATCAGAAATATGTATCACAAAAACAATGCAACTATTTATTCTCACATCATCAAAGCAACTGGTTCTGATTGTTTGAGTGCACACCAGCCACTGTGACAAAGAAGCTGGTGGAAAGAGGAACTACATCGTTACAAATCGGCGCGTCGTAAGTCAACTAGATATGTACTGCCAACAATGATACGCGAAATATACGTTTGATTAAATGCAAAGTGTCAAGAAACTCGACTGTGAATAATTTTTAAGTGCTATATTTTAAGGGGAAAGCCATGCTAGCATCAATTTATATAGATTAGGTCATTTTTTTCTTCACGAAAAAAAAGTGTAAAATGCAGGAAAAGTGTAAATATGATAATGGAAAAATGAGGGCAAATTAACATTGTGAACATAGGAAATTTGACAGGACCGACAAAAAATGGTGTAAATGGCAGGAAAATGTAAAAACCGGGAACGTAAAAACGAGGTTTTACTGTATGTAGCTCCTTTCAGACAGTCTAAGGTGTCGTCAATGTGTGGCAATGGGTAGACATGTTTCTTTGTGTTTTTATTCATCTGCTGATAGTCCACACAAAAATGCCAGGTGTCATCCTTCTTCTTCACGAGGACCACCGAAGACTACCATGGAATATTTGAAGTTTGAATAATGTGATCATGCAACATCTCCTCAACTTTTTTCCGAATTATCTGTCTTTCAGCTAGTGACACTCTGTACCAATGCTGACTAATTGGTGGATGTTCCCCAGTATTAATACGGTGTTTTATTGTGGACCATTTCATGTGGCTCTTGTCCTGCCTGGCTTGGAATACAGCTGAAAATTGTTGTATTATGATTAACAGCTGCTGACATTATACCTGGGCCAGATCAGGCCCTAAGTGCAATGCTACAGTAGTTCCGTCTACTGTGTTGTTGGCATTAACAGCAGATCATGAGATTTCGTCAATGACATTTCACAAGCAACGATTGCTTGTGAAAATTGGTAATCCAAAGTTTGTCTCGACCACCAGTAATGCTTATGATAGTCGCTAGTATGTATATTTCCTTTGTTATACTGATAAGCTTTTTGTGACCAACAAGCACTTCACCGTCCAACTGGTCATCTTCTCTGCTGACTGGAACTCTTCTCATTGTTAACAGCGAGATCTCAACGTTCTCGACAGCAAACAACCTCCCAGGGGAGAACATGTTAAGTGTACTCTTTGGAATGGCTTCCTCCATTTGTAGTTCAGATCTTCCAGTCAATGACAGCCTGGAATGCTTCAAGGAAGTCCCATCTGAGGATGGCTTTATGGCTACATTCTGTTAAAACGAAAAATTCTAAAGGCTGCATCCTGTTGTTGATAGTTATTCTCGCGATACTTTTTCCAGCCGGCCGGACTTATTTTCCATTTGTGCCCTACAGCACAGTTGCTCTTGTATCACAGAACATTATCTGCTTTAGTTTGCAGCGGTAATTATTTGACAATACAGAGAAGGAAGCTCCTCAATTGACCAGTACCTGGACAGGATGGCCGTCGATGAAGATGTCATTGAGATTTCCTGACGTCTTAGCAACTGTCTTCCCTGAAGGATTTTCTTCTTCGGTGGCCTTACCTCCGTAGATGGTCACCTCGCATAGTTTTCCTGAACACGGTGGATAGTTGAGTGGCTGGTATCTCTGTAAGGCGACGATGACCGGCGGCGGCATGTTGGAGAGTGACCACGTCCAGGATACGGTGATGGTCTTCGTCCCACAGGTCGACATGTATCGTCTGCAGTTAACTGCTGTTAAATGACTGCTGTGATGCGGTGGTAGGTGAGAAATATATTTTCTATCTACTCTAATTACAAAGAATTGCCAGAAAGGATTTCTTGATAATCACACAGTTATTGGTTTGGGTGGACAGATCAATAAAGTATAGTAACTGGAGTAAATATTTAACTGTTGACACTTCTGTCCATAGACCAACAAGATATCTCAGATATATTTTTAACTCGACAGTTTCTTTACAGTTCATTTGTTTGTTTTTCACTGTTAATAAAAATTAATATTTCTTGACATTCATAACACTTTGAATAAATGGTGTCAAAACATAAAAAGAATGACATCTGACAAGTGGGGACACCCCTTCAGTGTTGCAGCTTGATCAGATTTAGTTTTTCCCACACCATTTATCTCTGTGGGTATATAAAGAAAAACTTCACACAGTATACACTGTGGAAAGTAACTCCTGTGCACAATTATTGTATTAAGTTATTACGATCATCTTTCCTTTGTAAATTAGAGGGAGTGTGTAATGTCATTTGCCCCAAAGAACTGCAGCTGGCAACTCACTTAAAATTATGGCGATGCCCACTATAACATTGAAATTTTTCAGCAACTTTCACTTAGTAGCCCAACTTGTTAAAAAACAGAACTGTTATTGCTGAAAATCCAAACTAAAGTAAATCTTTCTTTACCTTCTTGCTTCTGAAATCTAGATTGTGACTTAGATTTTTCATCATTTTCTTCCTTGTATCTTTTTAAAAGTAGTAAATTTATTCCAAATTCAAATTTCTAATGTTCTCTTCTCATTTTTAAATCAAATTCTGTAATTTCATTAGCTTACAAAAACTTTGACCTTACAGACTGTTCATCGTGGAATTGACTACAGTAAGAGATTAGAAGTTGCTAAAGCACAAGCAATTGAAGCACTTCAAATGGATTTCAAGCATCGTTTACAGAACTTTAGTTTCCTTGCAAGGTTCAAAGGCCCATTTGTGATGAATACGAGAGTTGCCTCATGTAAGTATAGAAACCATGTTGTGCAATGTGTCTCATCTCTTTTTTTGTTTTTTATTTTTATTATATGAGACATGCCTTGAGTACATACAATGTGTCACTCCTCTTTTTTACTTTTTATATATAGACACACACCAATACTCATGGACTGGATGAGGTTGCTTTAACATAAAAATGTATGTGTATATTTCATATATCAAATTGGAACTATTACTTTTTACACTTTATATTTAGGAAATTGTGAGTAGTATATTTCTTGACATCCCCTAAGTAACCATTCCCATTACTTAATTAATTAAAATCCAGTGAAATATGTTTTATAAGAGTGAGTGTATACTATGGTGAAAATATAATAATGGAAAGTCCAGGTTGGAATTGATAATATAGTAAGGACAGTTTACAACTCTCCGCAAATACGTGGCTACGAGCTGCGACAGGCACATACAAAGACACACACATACAACACTTTCAGCTATCGGCCATGGTCTTCTTCAGAAAATAGAACACTCATGCAATCACACAGGCACACTTCAAATCGAAGTGCGGCAACCGGAGGTGATGGTTGTATGATTGTGTTGTGTGCCTGTGTGACTGCGTGAGTGTTCTATTTTCTGAAGAAGGCCATGGCCGATAGCTGAAAGTGTTGTATGTGTGTGTCTTTTGTATGTGCCTGTTGCAGCTCATCACCACGTCTTTGCGGTGAGTTGTAAACTGTCCTTACTATATTATTAATACTATGGTGAAGAGATTTTCATAAAATGCCATTATTTAATTAGGAAATCTACATTCCTTCGGTGTATAATTTATAACTTCCAAATTTATTTTGAATTATTTATTCATTTGGTCCTTATTTCAAAATAAAGTTTAGATTAGACTAGATTAGTTTTTCGTTCCATAAATCCATGTTGAGTGCCGGCGGCCGTGGTGGTCGGAGCTCGTGGTGCGCTGCGCATCGTGGCTGGCGTGTTTAAGTCTGGGCGGTAAGTCGCACGCTCGCTTGCGTTGTTTACCGACTCTTTCGTTAGAGGAAATGTTGTGGAACACTCGATAATGGCTCAGCCATTGAGGAAAGACACTTTGAAGTTAACTTTCGATCAAAAATATTCACGACCTACTTCATTCGAAGTGGAGGATTTTCTTGAAAGGGAATTGAAAATCGGACTTGAAGATGTAATTGGCTATCATGTGTTTATTCTTGCTAGTGTAGTTTACGTGAAAATGAGAGATGCTAATTTTTGTCAGAAAGTTGTTGATTCCATTGAAGGAGCATTAAAGTTCAAACACAGGGACAGAAATGTAGGTGATGTTGCTGTTTCACATGCCGGGTCATTTATTAGAATGATTCGCATATTTGAATTGCCCTTCGAAGTTCCGGCTGAGGAAACTGAGGCAGTGATCGTGCCCTATGGTAAAGTTTTGAGTAATTTTGTTAAACGGTGGTCTCCTGCTCATATATTCCCTGTCCTGAATGGCGTTAGACAACTCAAAGTTGACTTACAACGGCACATTCCGTCGTACATTTTGGTGTGTGGATACCGCGCGTTCGTCATTTATGACGGTCAACTGAAGACTTGCTCGCGGTGTAACTGTACAGGGCACGTCTGTACAGAGTGCGTGCAGAAGCGTGTAGTGCAGGTGCCGGCCGGAGAGATCGTGCAGCCCCTCGCCTTGACTACACTGCCTGGGTCGATCGCCGCAGTCGCCCAAGGTGATCCGTCGGCTGCGCCCGCCAAGGCCACACAGATGCGCCCTGAGCCCTCCACTGATAATCGGACGATGCCAGCCGAGACGGTCACCCAGTCGCCCACCATTGACAATCCCACTGAAGCTGTTGTTGTACAGACCTCAAGAACTACTGTAGAACTTGTAGCACAGTGTGTTGCACCATCTGCTAGTAATACCGTTTGCGAGATGCCTACCGAAAAACATGTAGTACAGTCTGTTGAACGGTCCGACAGTAATGCTATTTGTGAGATACTTATTGAGCAAAACCCATGCAACGCAGATGTACATGTTACACCCATGGATGTAGCTCCCGACATAGCACGAGATAGTGAGTCCGCATCTCAAAGTGATAGTGCTGCTTCCGTAGATGGAACCGCGAAGAAAAGGAATAAACGAAGGCAGGCGCGCCAGGGTGCGGGAGAGACTGCGCTGCCCTTACGGGAAAAAGCTAAATTAGTGGCAAAGGAGCTGAAGGAGGCAACTGCCAGAGCTGCTGCTCCATCTCAATCTTTACAGGGAAAGCAGCGACCCAAGGTCGAAAGGACCGCACGTCCTGCACAGACCAGTGATGAACCAACTGCAACTGCTACGAATTTGCCCGACCCTAACGATACAAACCTGAAGTCCCCACCAGCGGTACGGCCTACTTTCTATGTGGACTGGGCAGACGGCTCAGAACGAACGGAGACAGATGTGGAGATGGAGGAGACATCTGGGCCTCCAGCAGGGTTTTATCTCGCTGCCAATGAAGATAACCGACACCTGATTAACACCCCTACGGATATGCGAAAAATGCATATAGACCTTGCCTAACCTTGCCTTTTGAATGACGGCCATTCCCTCTCTAAATTCACAATAGCACGTAGACCATAGACAACTTGCAGGCATACAAAATAGCTACAGTAAATATCAATAAGATCCATAGTGTTTTAAACCTAAAAAAACCTGCAAGATTTCTTGTATGCCGCTGACATTGATATAGCTTTGCTCCAGGAAGTGTCTGATATTGATCTACAGCAGATTCCTGGTTTCAATGTTTTCATAAATCCTGGTATTGGATCAGAATTAGAGACTGCCATACTACTGAAGGAAGGTATTCTGGTCACAAATGTGGAAAAACTTGTCAGTGGCAAAGGGATAGCTGTTACTTTCAACAACACTAGATTAATTAATGTCTACGCGCCATCTGGTTCCAGCAACAGGCAACTCAGGGCAGAATATTTCAGATGCGAAATGGTTCCCCTCTTTGGAAGTAGTTCCGATCATATCATCTTTGCTGGTGATTTTAATTGTGTACTTAGCCCCATATACCAAACCCCCAATTACAATCCATGTGTTGAACTCGATTGTGTCATCCAAAGTCTCCACTTAATTGACTCCTAGAATTTTATGCACGGAGCAGTACCGTGTTTCACGCATGTCACCGGCCACTCTGCCAGTCGACTTGACAGAATTTATGTCTCCCGGGGTCTAACAACTCACCTCCTACAGACTGAAAGATGGCCTACTGTCTTTTCTGACCATGCAGCCTTTATTTGTACCATCAATTTACCCAAACAGGCAACATACAGGAGTCGAGGTCTGCGGAAATTTAATATTGCACACCTGGAAGACCCTGAATGCCGAGAAGCTTTCCTCACGACTTGGGCGGTGTGCGATCAAAAATTTCACACATACAGTTCCGCACTCGACTGGTGGGTCAAATACGCCACCCAAAAATACGGAAAACCTTAATGGCGTACTCTCGTGAGAAACACTGGTGGTATAAAAGCATGATCGAGTTCTATTTTCAGTGTCTATGGGACTTATATAAACTGGATGCAACTGTTATTGATAACTTTTCGCAGATCAAAAGGATCCAGGCAAAAATTTTATGTTTGAAGCGGAAACAGCTGGAGGGTTTGCAGATTAGAGCCAGGGTTGCAAAGGCGGTACAGGATGAGGAAGCAGCGATATATCATATAATACGCGAAAGTACACGGGGTAGCAGCAAAATATTGACTGAGCTGAAAAACAGAGCCGGGATGACACTCACTACACAAAGTGCAATTCGAAACGCTATCCAGGAGCATTACACCAATCTTATATCCCACCGAGCAATTGATGAGACTGCACTCCGAGATTTTCTGTCTGGCCTGAGGAAAGGACTCAGTCCTGCAGATGTGGATGCCCTCACTGCTGACGTCACTGAAGAAGAGCTAGAAGACGCAGTCAAGCGGAGCCCGAAGAACAAATCTCCTGGATGTGATGGACTACCTGTGGAAGTGTACCAGTTTTTTGGCCCGAATTGAAATCGAAAATCCTTGCCCTATGCAATGAATTAATGGACCCTAACACCATAGTTCCACAAGAGTTTCAACATGGAATTGTGGTCTAACTCTCCAAAACTTCAACAAGTAACAGTCTCTCAAATTTGAGGCCCATCACCCTCCTTAATAGCGACTACAAAATATTTGCTCATGTCCTGAGTCAAAGAATGAAGAGTATTATCCATCTTGTTGCTGGTCCTTACCAGACAAGTGTAGGCAAAGATAAGTCAATATACCACACGCTCACGGATTACAGAGACACAATAGCCCTTGCGGAGGCATGTAAATTGAAGTGTGTCATAGTGACATTGGACTTTGAACAAGCTTTTGATAGAGTAAACCAGTCCCTATTTCATACAATGCAGGCAATAGGATTTCCGAACAGCTTCACAGGAATCATAGAGAATTTGTTTCGCAACAGCACTTTGCGACTTTTAGTCAATGGTCAGCTCAGTGGTGCGATCGGGCGTTCGGTTCGATGCCTGTTGTCGATGGCATTGTTCACGATCGCCATCGAGCCTTTGCTCGCCAGGAGCCTGCAGGTAAACGGGCAGAAGATGGCCTGTCGAGCCTATGCAGATGATGTCGGCTTTCTTGTTGCAACCAAACAAAAAGTGGCACCTGCCCTTGGAATAGTACAACAATACGAGGCCGCCTCTGGAGCTACACTGAACTGGAGAAAATCCGGACTGTTAGATATCGGACGAGGACTTGGCATGGAACACCACCCACAGATACAGATACTATCTAGTATGAAGTCTCTCGGGATCGAATTTACGGGATGGATTCAGGAAATGATAGATGCTAATTACAAAACTCTGCTTCATAAACTCAGAGCTTGTATGAAACTACATAGTTAGCGGAAATTAAACCCGTTCCAAAGAGTTGAACTGGCAAATGTATATCTTGTATCAAAGATTAATTATGTCGCAAAAGTACTGCCTATTCCCTAAGAAAATGTCTTGGATTTTTTGTGGGCAGAGGAAAAATCTAAGGTCAAATATGATACCTTGACTCACCACGAAAAGGAGGTTTAGGCCTTACTGATGTATACCTGAAGGTGCAAGCTCTTTATCTGAGCAATACATATAAGCTCTGGAAAAACTCTCCCTACAGCATAACAGCTCACACGCTTAAAGCAATTGCACCATTGGACCTCCGTCCTCTGATTGACATCCGCCGTATAAACGAGGTCCTACACCATCTAAGGCATTTTTTGTTAGAGTTCAGTTATGTTCAGAGGAGAATTCCGGCTAAAGAAATACTGGTGTTTAAGAATGACTATAAGAACTTGCTCGAAACAAAGCCTAGGAATAATATTGAGGACAAATATGCAATTTACAATTGGCGTGTGGTTTGGGAAAACATCAATGCACAATATTTGTCTTCTGATGTGAAAGCATGCTGGTATTATGTCGTGAACAGGAAAGTAGCAGCCAGCGCCAGGCTTTTTTCGATCCCCTTAGCTGAGTCACCCTTTTGCACATTATGCGATCTTCAAGATACCAAAGAGCACAGGTTTGTTTGTACCAAAGTCAGTGGGATTTGGAGGGTCATCAGAAAGTTATTGGCAACCATCACCAGAACATCACCAATGGCTATAACGCCAGCAGACTTCCTGACACCAGACAGTGTACCCTTCCCGCAGACCAAACGAAATGCAGTAAACTGGTTGAAAGCTCATACTTCATTACATACCTAATGACACAACATGAAAGATTACACAAAAACACAAATTACAGGAAGGATTTCACAAACTTCTTAAAATATACTGTAGTACCAGATCTACTTTGGAGTAGTAATTGATAAAATCATATGAACACATGAATGTAAGGGACAACTTTAACAGGTGATTTGATAGCTTCCTTCATGACACGGGAAGTAGAAGGTCAAAAGTGAGTTATCAGAATAAGACAAACGGACCAGGAGAAGCGATGTCTGAAAATATCATAACTCACGATGTGAACTGTGTGCCTCGGAGTACATGTGGTTAGGATGTGAGAGAATGTTGTGTTTACTACATGTCACACTGAAAATGTGTGGTTTATCTGTTTTTAATACAATTTAAATGTTATCTTGCTTTTCATTATATTCATTGTTTTAATTAATATATATACAGTGGCGGCGATTAGGGGGGGCCAAGGAGGGGGGCAGTTGCCCCCCCCCCCCACTTCCTGGGAAAAATATGATTAAATTACTCACTTTTAAAACTGATTTGCACAATTCTAACATAGCTATAAGTGGGAATTATGGTGGTACACATGCTCGCCGCGACATTGTAGTAGAGAAGGAGGCTCCGCCTTCGCACATGACATTTGACGACAATTGATGATTGTAGCCAAACCCAGTGACATGTGCACTGCCTCTTCGTAAATATCTCTCTGCGTGCCAGGACTATAAGCAAACTGTAACTTGGCTTTTGGTGAGCGGGTGGTCGGCTTACTTCACATCAACCCGGCAGACGACAAGCCGGCATTCTTGCCAGGCCGACACGAGTTACACGCCTCTTCACAGCCACCCCAGAGCTACACGACATGCCGTGCCGTGTCGTGACAGCCTTCCGTCTGCAGTTGCCTTCCCAGACTGCAAATTGAGCACAATCAGTTATTAGCGTGGCATGTCTTGTACAGACGTTTGAAGAGAAGAAGAAGGTTGCATTGAGTTCATCCACTAAATACGAGAATAGACGAAGTGGATGCATTCTCTGTCCTTTTTGAGGAATTAAGGGGAGATAAGTTTTTAATTATTTTCGGATGAGTTTATGGACTTTTGATGACTACGTGCACGAATGAAGAGTTCCATTCAGCACAGCTACACATCCTTCTGGGAATGTTTCCAGCCTATACAGATGTTAGCAATTACAATCCAAATGTTCAAATGTTTGTAGAACTTATGGGACTTAGCTACGGGGTCATCAGTCCCTAAGATTACAAACTACTTATGAACTAGCTAAGACTAAGGACGGCACAAATATCCATGCCCGAGGGGGGATTTGAACCCCCGACCGTAGTGGCCGTGCAGACCGTGACAGGAGCGCCTTAGTCCCCTCGGCCACCGCGGCCGGCAATTACAATCCGATGAGTGGAAAAACCAATAGTTAAAAATTTTAAAAAGATTTGTTATTCTAAAGAATGTACATTTTTCAAATCATATTAAAAAAAAAAAAAAAAAAAGAAAAGAAAAAAGAAAAACACCACATAGGTTAAAAATCAAACGACCCAATACATGAATTTTCAGAGACTTCTGATGGCGTGGAGGATCTGGAACATGTCCCTGAAAATTGCTCCACTGCTTGTTCGTGACGCTTTGTGTCGGTAGCGGGTGAGAGATTATTTTTCTTTTGTATTTGTTAAGTGCTTGTTAGTGATAAAGGATTAAATATGACGCATATGCACGTGATGTACTAGGGTGAGCGGCAGTATTTATTTTATCCCATGACATTTCACATTTCTTAATTTCAGAAACAATTTGCATAACCCTTAACTGAAATTCCACTACCTCATCGTCGTCAAATGAGTCCAGAGTTGGAACTATCCCGCTAAAAGAAAGTCATATGCCGACTGGATTTTCTGTGCGGTGCATTTATGAGCTATACCTCTACAGATACGATGGCCGAAACAGGGAGGATAGAAAATGTAGACACGGAATGGCAAGAAATGCATTTCTGAAGAAGAGAAATTTTTTCACATCAAATACAGATTTAAGTGTTAGAAAATCTTTTTGAAGGTATTTGTCTGGAGTGTAGCCTTGTATGGAAGTGAAACGTGGACGATAAATAGCGAAGACAAGAACCGAATAGAAGCTTTTGAAATGTGGTGTTACAGAAGAATGCTGAAATTTAGATAAGAGTTTCTGAATAGAATTGGGGATAAACGAACATTGTGGCATAACTTGACTAAAAGGAGGGAGCAATTGATAGGACACATTCTGAGACATCAAGGTACCACCAATTTATTACTGGAAGGAAGTGTGGGGGTAAAAACTGTAAGAGGGAGACCATGCGATCAATGCAGTAAGCAAGTCCAAAAGGATGTAGGTTGCAATAGTTATTCTGAAATGAAAAGGCTTGCACAGGATAGAGTAACATGGAGAGCTGCATCAAACTAGTCTTCGGACTGAAGACCACAACAACAACCTCTACAGGATCAAGCTTCCTTTTCTTGTAAACGCAGCAACTAAACACTGACAGCAACAGCACGCCTAAGCAACAAAGGAAATGACAAATGCAGACTACGCTGCACAGTTGGCAACGAACATCTGCAACTTGCTACGCCACGAAATCTACCGACTGCTGCCGAGTGTTTCCGAGAGGTGGCCCGCAAGCCAGGTTACAGTTTCCGGATAGTACTGTTCCAGCACAAAGGTTGTCCTCTGTGTTTGTCGTAGTTCTGGTCAAATCGAATGCAGTTGTGTTTGTGTACGCACTTTCGTGTCTTTTAGTTAACAATGAAGCGTTCTTCAGGAAAACGTTATTCGATTTCTTCAGCAAAAGGCAGAAATCCCAAGGAGGATTACAGTCCCACACAGTCCTAAATATTGGTGTTGCTCCGGATCCAGATAGTGACTTGGTTGAAGTGTCAGTGTCGGCTACACTAGCAATAGATGAACCACAGAGAATTTCGTCAGTGACAGAATCAACGATGGAAATAGTTACCGGTATACCTACACCTACACCTTCAAGTGCTGAGAATGTATTGCCTGTAAGTAAGACTACTCAGTCTAATACTCCTTCTCAGCTTCAATTTGAACCAAGAGATCCAATTCATGGTAGACAAGCAGCATCACAGTTTTTTTTAAATGGTCCTTTTCAACCTATTATTGATGAGTACCCAAAAACAAAGGGTAGAAAGTTTAGAAGTATGTGGTACACAAATTACAATTGGTTAGAATACAGTGTTGCTGCTGATAAGCTTTTTGCTTCCCATGTCATTTGTTCAGTTCCATAGGTTGTTATGATGAAACATTCATATATAATGGGTTTAAAAACTGAAAAAAAGCAGTCCAACGCTTTAAAGATCACGAAAAAATTCTTCTCGCCTCAGTGCTTTTCAACGCTGGCAGGAAGGTTTTAAAAGTAAAGAAAGTGTGGTAAGCAAAATATCAACACGTCATCAAGAAAAGTTTAAAAAAATCGTGATTATCTGAAGATTTTATTCCAGTCCGTACTTTTCATGGCCAAGCAGGGAATAGCACTTCGGGGTCATAGAGAAAATGACGACTCTGATAACAGCGGTAATTATGTCGAGTTATTGAAGCTGAGATCAACAGAAAACTATTAAAACAAAAATTTTTAGGCAGAGATAAGTTTTTCAATTATGTTCATCATGATGTTCAAAATGAAATGATTGAAATTATGGCAAATTTGGCCAGTAAGTACATATTTGATGATGCTAAAAAATCGAAACAATTCTCCATGATTGTTGATGAAACTCCAGATGTGTTACATCAAGAACAATTGATTCTTGTTATATGATACGTAACAGAAAAGCTCGAAATCAAAGAAAGCTTTCTTGGTTTTTACAGAATTGATTTGACTGACGGTGAAACATTATACAAACTGCTTGTTTCAATTTTCGGTGAACTTGTCATTGACCTTAAAAATATAATGGCTGAGTGCTATGACGGAGCGGGAAACATGAGTGGTTCTTATAAGGGTGTCGCTGTGAGGATGAAAGAACAAAACATGTATGTTATGTTTGTACATTGCTATATGAATTCTCTAAATCTTGCACTTGCCGATGCATCTAAAAACATTCCTTCTTTTCGCAACGTTTTTAGCACAGTCCAACAACTATACTGTTTTATTGAGGCTTCGCCTAAAAGACATGCAGTATTTGCCATAGTAAAAAGTGCAGCATGTGCAGGAGCAGTTCAACAACACTTAATAGATATACTGCACACACTGAAAAATATTGAAGCTACTGACTCCAAAGCTGGCGAAGATGCTCACGGATTGATCACATGTATTACCAAGTTTGAGTTTATTTTTGTATTGAATACTATGAAGTACGTTTTTGAAAAAAGTTACATTCTTTCAAAGTACATACAGAATCATGATGTATCCATTCATGAAGTAGTCCAGGTGGCTGACAGCATAGTTATATCCATAAATTGTTCGAGAAATGAAGAAGATTTCCCAAAGTTTTTTACTGAAGCAATTGATTTTTGTGAAAGACATGGCTTTGAGGGGCCAACAGTTCAACGTAAAAGAAAACGTCTACAAAATATAGGAGGAGGAGATGTTAATCCTGAATATGATTCACCTGAAGCCTACTTTTTAAAAACATTTTACTACCCTCTGTTAGATACACTCAGTGAGAACATTAGATCACGATTTGAAAAAAAAAAACCAGCTGGCTCTACTCTGCAACATGTAACTACTGATGATGGCTTTGATGATAAACAACTCAATTTGTTATGAACATATCAAAGAAGCATGTTTTACTGTGAGTTCGACATTTGGTTTGGAAAATGATAATTTAGTCTCAGAAATCGATGTATTTTCAAGAAAGAAGCATGATTCATACCAAATAGATCGTCATGTTGTGCCAAATTTGGTTTCACAATTTAAGTCTGAAAATGTTCCCAACCAGTATGTATTCCCTAATTTGTTCAAGCTACTGCAACTGTTTTTGACTATCCCGGTGTCCACTGCAACGACAGAAAGATCTTTCGATGTTCTCAAACGGATCAAAAACTACTTGAGGAATTCTATGCTTCAAGAACCTTTAACACATTTAGCTATACTAGCCATTGAAAAAGATGCGGCTAAAAACATCAAATTAGAAGAATGTGTAGAAATTTATGCCAGGCGGAAACCAGGGCACATAGCTTTGTTTTAAAGCAATTATGCTTTAACAAGACGTATCATGTTAAATTACGCTATTGTCTGTTATTTTTGTTTATAATTAAACTAATGTTCCTTTGTTTGTAACAGTTGTATTTTACTAGACAACATAATTAAACAACTTTATGGCAATTACAATTGTATATTGTCTTTTGTTTTTTCTCGCATTTGGTATTATAGGCCTATAGGTACAAAAATCAAACTACAACATGAAACAATTTCTTACAATGCCATTTTTAGTTTTAGATTTTATTCCCCCCCCCCCCCCCCCCCCCACTTCTAACGCCCAATCGCTGCCACTGTATATATATTACTTTATTTCTGTATGTAGTAGCTGTGCTCTGCCTAGTGCTGGAGCACAGGTTGGTGGGCAGCAGCGGTGCTCGTGCTGCCTCTGTAAAGCATTTTGTGTTTACTACATGTCACACTGAGAATGAGTAATCTAAGGTTGGGGGTTCGATACCCGCCACGTCCTAGGATTTTTATTTGTCACTTTCCACTTCTTTCACCTCTAGCAGGGTTGCTAATGTGAAAAATATCGAGTAGCACTGTGGTTTGGAACCCATGTTAAACTCTAGGTTCCCCAATTACTGTTTGGGTAAGTCAATTCGAGGTCAAAGGAAGGCAATGGCATACCATCTGCAAACAGGACCATGCCTGGTAAAGCACTGTGGTGTTCAAACAAATCTTTGGATTGTTGACTGCTTTACATTACCTTAAATCCATGTTGATGAGATCCTTGTGGACGTGGAACATGTATTTATTTATTTACAAGCTGGTAATATAATAACACTAATAGTATGAATACAGATACATACATCATTTGGTTCTATTGTACAGCACTTGATCTTTATCCCACGGATGATAGGAAAACTATACAACCCATCCCAGTGCTGCATAAATAAAATGGGTTGGAAGTGTTGTCAGGATGGAAGGCAGAGCGGTGAAAGCTTGTGGGCGCCCTAGGAAAAGGTGGCTGACTGGCAAATAAAAGATAGAATTCAAATTAATATTTGGTATATTCTGAAATATGGGATACATATCGAGGCTCGCCCTGAGGTAGGATGCAGTGAGTGAAGGCCAGTCTAAGTTAGCGAATTAGAAAATGGAAAAGGTTACGGTAATGGTTACGGTTCACACAGTTGGTGGCTGATACCGAACAGCCGCTAGGCGGGAGTGGACGGCATGCGGCTGTTCACCCGCACCGAGGCTGGACCTCTGGAGTGCGTCTTCTCTGTACAAGAACTCAAACTGAAGAGAGCGAAGGAACTGATTCTCACACTTCTCAGTCCTCCAGCAGCAGCAAACGTGATCAAACGTGGGTGTCTGCTATTGGCTCCACGGTAGCAGGGAAACGTCAGTAGTTCCAGCACGGACGTTAGAAGGGTGGCGTGATTTTAGAATCAGCATTCAATACTGGTTCTGGCCGGCTCTGTCCTGCAAGGTGGACAGCCTTGGTCACATTGTCAAGGCGTATGTCGCGGTGGAATAACACTTGTAAAACGTAGGCGAAGTTTTGAAATAAAATTTTTGAATTTTTTCCTAACCTGTTTTAGATTGGCTGGTCATCCTGTACACTATTTAAAAATAGAATAGAAGGAGTTGGCCACTAGGAAGTCTTTTAGGCTCCTCTTAAACTTAACTTTATTTGTAGCTAAATTTTTTATGGTTGCTGGAAAATTATTGAAGGTGTGTGTTCCTGAATAGGGGACCCCTTTCTGAACTAAAGTAAGCATTTTAAGTTCTTGTGTTGATAGTTTTTTTCTCCTAGTATTGTATGTATGAACTGAGCTGTTTGTTGGGAAAATGGATATATTATTTATGACAAATTTCATTAAGCAATAAATATACTGAGAGGCAGTAGTTAGTTTACTCAGTTCTTTGAAGAGGCCTCTACAGGATGTCTATTAATTTACTCCAGAAATAACATGTGTTGTACGCTTTTAGACTCAAAAACGTTTCCAAAATATTATACCATATGACATATTGAATGAAAGTAAGCAAAGTATGCAACCTTTTTTATTTTTATGTCTGATACATCTAATAATACTCATACTGCAGATACAGATTTGTTCAGTTATTTCTGCAGTTTTGTAGTGTGCTCTTTAATACTGCCAACCTTTTCTATCTGCTCTTCTTCATACTTTACGTGCATATGCTGGATGGAAACCTCTTGCATGTTCTGAACTGCATGTAGTGAGTATTTTCAAAGTTTAATGTCAATGAGTTGGCTTTAAACCATTTATTAATGGTCTTGAAAATATCGTTAGCAAATCTTTCTAGAACTATGCTCAACATGTTATTTATTGCAGTACTTGTATCATCTTCAAAGAAAGCGAATTCTGCTCCTGGCAGTGTAACTGGTGAGAGGCCATTAATGTACACAGGAAAAAGTAGTGGGCCTTATGGGACACCACATGTAATTTGTTCCCAATCTGATGATGACTGATGGCTTAATTCACTAGTCCCTTGCACTGACAACCAGTGTTCCCTGTTAGCGAGGTATGACTTGAACCATTTAACAGCAATGCCTGAGACACCATAAAATTCTAATTTACTTAAAAGAATGTTGTGGTTCATACAATCAAATGCCTTTGACTGTGCCTTGACTGTGAAGTGTCAGTTTCACTTGCTTCTTCTCAACCCACCAAGTCACCTTCCTGAATGTTAACCTCCACCTCATTGATGGCTCCATTCACACCTCTGTCCACATTCCACATCAAAAAATTCTCCCATACAGCCTTTCCACACATGGACGGTGAATTTGCAGTGATGAGAAGTCCCTTACCCATTATGCCGATGGCCTCACATAGGCCTTTACAGACATATATTATCTCCTGACCTAGGTTTCCCGTGGCATATCCCCACACAACACCAATCCTCCTTCCAATACCAGTAACCAGTTACAAGGGAGTATCCTTCTTGTCAGTCAGGATTACCCGGGACTGGAAAAACTAAATCACATCCTACGTCAGGGCTTTGTTTATCTGTCACCCTGCCCTGAAATGAGAGACATCCTACCCAATATCCTTCCAATCCCACCTAAGTGGTGTTCTGTCTCCCACCCAACCTCCTCAATTATCCTAGTCCATCCCTATGCCACTCCAAACCCCAACCCCTTACCACAGGGATCATACCCCTGTGGAAGACACTTATGCAAAATCTGCCCATTCCACCCACCCAGCACTTCCTATTCCAGTCCTGTCACAAGTTTATCCTACCCCATCAGAGGTCCAGCTACCTGTGAAAGCAGCCATGTGATATACCAACTCTACAGCAATCATTGCACAGCATTTTATATTGGTATGGCAATGAACCAGCTGTCTGTCAGGATGAATGGCCACTGCCAAAATGTGACGAAAAGCAAGTTGAACCACCCTTTTTATTTATTATATTTAACTTTTTTTCCTATTTTTTGCTGTTTATTATTATTATTATTTTTCCTTTTCCCGTTTTTCCTACTTCTATTTTTCCTTATCTTATGGTTTCAAATTCCCCGACTCTCTCCCTAAACTTCCCTTTTATCTTTCCCCACCCCTTCCCTTCACTGTATTCACTGCCACAATTCAAATTCCCTCCTATCAGAGTTTTTACAATCCCTCATACATCGCGGAATTTCCCATCCCCACCTTCACCCAGCATCCTTCTCCACTTTTACCCAGCATCCTTCCCCCTCCACTCCCCATCTCACTCACGGTCTAGATGCTTGTGGTGCTGAAGTGGCTGGCAATGGTTGTTGTATGTGTATGGTTGTCTGAATGATTGCATGAATGTATGTGTTTCTTTTTCTGATGAAGGCTATGGCCAAAAATTTAAGTTGTGTGTATGTGATTCTGTAGATTTCTGTGCCTGTCAGCAGCTCAATGAGCCTCTTTACCGTGAGTTGTTACCTATTCTCCGTTATTGTTGTTTCCAATTAGATTTTCCATTGTTAACATTCTCAACATCTGTTAGGTGACAGACCATTGAACCTTTGCGAATATTGTACTGAATATTTTTCAATATTGTGTAATCAAAAAGAACTAGTAACACCACTCTTCAAGTTTGAATAATAGTGCGGCAAAAATTTTCAACAGTGAATATGATATGTACATTTATGGTATCAATGATCTCTACGTTTATCATCAACATGTACACTCTGTAATGTCAATGATGGAAGATAGATAACAACTCACCATAAAGTCATTAACTGAGCCACTGACAGGCAGGAATAATAGACAATCACATTCACACAAATAAAACTTTTGGGCATGGCTTGATGAGAAAAAGAAACAAATACATTCACACAATCACTCAGACAAATATCTACTCCCCATCCCCTCTCTTTGTCTGTCTCCTACTTCCTCCTCTTCTCTGACCCCTCTCTCTCCATCTCCTTATTCCCTTCCTTCTCTCTTCCATCTCATTGTAGGTATTCAGAAATAAAATAATAATAATAATAATAATAAAATATAGTAACTTGCTTCTGGTTTTCTGGTACTGAAAGCAAATGACCACAAAACTACCGTCACAGAAAAATAAGCTAAATACTGCGAGAGTGAAGGTCAGGGTGAGAGTTTAAAATAGGGAAAGTTTAATTTTTTAAAACTCACAACCACCAGCCGCGAACCAAATTCCTAAACATGCAAAAACACTGGAGCTGTGATTGCTACTGTTTGACTCATTTGGAGGGGATGATATCACACGTTCGCAGCTTTCCTTCCCTGCATATTGATTAACAAAAAAATTCATAATAAAGTAAGTTCATGTGAGAAAAAGGGTGTACTAACTACTATTTTTGAAAACACGTGGAAGTTCACTTTATGTTGTTTATTACACCATATTAAAACCCTGTGGCTGAAACGTCTGTACATCGACACATTTTTCAAATAAAGTTATAGCTCGTGAGCCCCCAGACAAAGTGAATATTTGTCGCAAATTGTTTTCACACCATGTGCCTGTCTCAGACACCGTTTATGTTCATGCCTATGTGACGACACGTGTTACATTAACGAAACACAGTCACTTTAAGTTAGTGCAATGCACACCTTGTTCCACCGGCTAAACATTCACAACACACAGTAGCACTCGATACCATTTGGTGCAGTCTACAACGAGCAACCACACTTGGCAATTGCCACATGAAAATCTATAGTCTCCACCTGGAGATCCACATGCCGACTGTTAGAGCGACGCCGCCTGGCCAGCTGCACCACTTGCTCCCGACTCGTCATTTCCTGCCCGCGCGCGCGCCAAAAGCATAACTGCCGGGTTTTTTCCCTATGTTTTTTCCCTACATTTCTAAAACTTTACTTCAATGAAAATAATTACACTACACATTAAACAAATTTCTTCTTAGTTTTTTATATTGGTATAAACATCCTTTGTACTATTTATTATAATCGTGCAATTTCTTATATCACAGGTAAGTGATTTAACTGAATACTTCAAGATAAAATACACAAGATTAATTGAAAATAAAATGAGAAATAGTTAATATATTATTTTTATAATCAAACATTGCCATGCTGGTTGTGTAACTGTCTTGTATTCATTGGTAATTTATTACTTGTCATTGTCAATTAAACATATTACGCCAGATGTGACTATATCAGTTAATTTTGTAATGAGGGCCTTAAAGGTTCCTGATTGCATCGTATTACTTCAAATGCCAGTAGTATTAGAATATTTTATTTCACGCTGTGCACTGCACTGTGCCTGGCACTCGCCATTCTCCCTCTCTCCCCTCACTGGAAACGAACCTGGAAAATCCTAAGCTGGAACAAGCCACCAACGTCGGCCTGCTCGCTGGCCTCCCGTCAGCTACAAGCACACAGCAAATCTCAACATGGAGAATTTCTACCTATGGCCTAACTATAAATGTTGTCACCCAACTGTGTACATACATTGCTACCATAATTAATAAGATTAATATTGTGTAACATTTAGTGCATTGGCATGGTCAATGTTTGCAGTGAACTTCATACTGTTTAATTATCAAATGCTATTAATTACCAATATTTCTATTGGGCGGTAATCTCACAATACCCCCACTTGTGGCATCAAAACCATGCGCAGGATGGCGCAAGTAGCACCAAAATTAATACTTTCAAATGAGTAAAATTTAAAATTACAAAATTATTGAATCGGATTGACTCAAACACTATACCAATTATGATCTCAACTAATGCAAAAAAAAAAAAAAAAAAAAAAAAAAAAAAAAAAAAAAAAAAAAAAAAAAAAAAAAAAATAATAATAATAATAATAATAATAATAATGGGTCATTCCATGTCAATTGGTCTAGATGCTCCCACATGACCCTCATGGATTTTGATGAAATTTTGTATGAACATTCACACATGTTCTCAATGAACACTGGTAATGTTTCAGTTCAAAAAAATCAATACTTCCGGAGATACAGTCACTTGTTTAAGACCATAGCACAGCTTCCAATAGTGCGTCGTTGAATTTTCAGCAATTTTGAGATGATTTATCTCTGGGAGTATTTGCATGAAAGAAACAAAACTTGGCCATCTTATACAACTTTTAGAGCTCTTTAAAGTAAAATATTAAGAAAAGGATTTCTGAGCAATTTTCATATAGAAAATTTGGGGCAAAGTTGGGCGAAAAAATTGCTGGTTAAAAAAAGTGCGAACTTTAGTTTTTTATATCTCCAGAAGTAATTGTGGGATGTACATGAAACTTTGCACACCATAACTCACCAACACAAGGTCTTAGAATATAAAGTTTCATTCTCCTATTGCTTCCCATTATTTCACAAATCTTCTGGTTTTCTGGTACTGAAAGCAAATGACCACAAAACTACCGTCACAGAAAAATAAGCTAAATACTGCGAGAGTGAAGGTCAGGGTGAGAGTTTAAAATAGGGAAAGTTTAATTTTTTAAAACTCACAACCACCAGCCACGAACCAAATTCCTAAACATGCAAAATCACTGGAGCTGTGATTGCTACTGTTTGACTCATTTGGAGGGGATGATATCACACGTTCGCAGCTTTCCTTCCCTGCATATTGATTAACAAAAAAATTCATAATAAAGTAAGTTCATGTGAGAAAAAGGGTGTACTAACTACTATTTTTGAAAACACGTGGAAGTTCACTTTATGTTGTTTATTACACCATATTAAAACCCTGTGGCTGATACGTCTGTACATCGACACATTTTTCAAATAAAGTTATAGCTCGTGAGCCCCCAGACAAAGTGAATATTTGTCGCAAATTGTTTTCACACCATGTGCCTGTCTCAGACACCGTTTATGTTCATGCCTATGTGACGACACGTGTTACATTAACGAAACACAGTCACTTTAAGTTAGTGCGATGCACACCTTGTTCCACCGGCTAAACATTCACAACACACAGTAGCACTCGATACCATTTGGTGCAGTCTACAACGAGCAACCACACTTGGCAATTGCCACATGAAAATCTATAGTCTCCACCTGGAGATCCACATGCCGACTGTTAGAGCGACGCCGCCTGGCCAGCTGCACCACTCGCTCCCGACTCGTCACTTCCTGCCCGCGCGCGCGCCAAAAGCATAACTGCCGGGTTTTTTCCCTATGTTTTTTCCCTACATTTCTAAAACTTTACTTCAATGAAAATAATTACACTACACATTAAACAAATTTCTTCTTAGTTTTTTATATTGGTATAAACATCCTTTGTACTATTTATTATAATCATGCAATTTCTTATATCACAGATAAGTGATTTAACTGAATACTTCAAGATAAAATACACAAGATTAATTGAAAATAAAATGAGAAATAGTTAATATATTATTTTTATAATCAAACATTGCCATGCTGGTTGTGTAACTGTCTTGTATTCATTGGTAATTTATTACTTGTCATTGTCAATTAAACATATTACGCCAGATGTGACTATATCAGCTAATGTATTGTTTATTTATCAACAAGCTGTTTTGTAATGAGGACCTTAAAGGTTCCTGACTGCATCGTATTACTTCAAATGCCAGTAGTATTCGAATATTTTATTTCACGCTGAGCACTGCACTGTGCCTGGCACTCGCCATTGTCCCTCTCTCCCCTCACTGGAAACAAACCTGGAAAATTCTAAGCTGGAACAAGCCACCAACGTCGGCCTGCTCGCTGGCCTCCCGTCAGCTACAAGCACACAGCAAATCTCAACATGGAGAATTTCTACCTATGGCCTAACTATAAATGTTGTCACCCAACTGTGTACATACATTGCTACCATAATTAATAAGATTAATATTGTGTAACATTTAGTGCATTGGCATGGTCAATGTTTGCAGTGAACTTCATACTGTTTAATTATCAAATGCTATTAATTACCAATATTTCTATTGGGCGGTAATCTCACAATACCCCCACTTGTGGCATCAAAACCATGCGCAGGATGGCGCAAGTAGCACCAAAATTAATACTTTCAAATGATAAAATTTAAAATTACAAAATTATTGAATCGGATTGACTCAAACACTATACCAATTATGATCTCAACTAATGCAAAAAAAAAAAAAAAAAAAAAAAAAAAAAAATAATAATAATAATAATAATAATAATAATGGGTCATTCCATGTCAATTGGTCTAGATGCTCCCACATGACCCTCATGGATTTTGATGAAATTTTGTATGAACATTCACACATGTTCTCAATGAACACTGGTAATGTTTCAGTTCAAAAAAATCAATACTTCCGGAGATACAGTCACTTGTTTAAGACCATAGCACAGCTTCCAATAGTGCGTCGTTGAATTTTCAGCAATTTTGAGATGATTTATCTCTGGGAGTATTTGCATGAAAGAAACAAAACTTGGCCATCTTATACAACTTTTAGAGCTCTTTAAAGTAAAATATTAAGAAAAGGATTTCTGAGCAATTTTCATATAGAAAATTTGGGGCAAAGTTGGGCGAAAAAATTGCTGGTTAAAAAAAGTGCGAACTTTAGTTTTTTATATCTCCAGAAGTAATTGTGGGATGTACATGAAACTTTGCACACCATAACTCACCAACACAAGGTCTTAGAATATAAAGTTTCATTCTCCTATTGCTTCCCATTATTTCACAAATCTAGGGTAAAGTTGACAATTTTTCAAAAAGTGCTAAAAATGAGTATTTTCAGTCAAATGTTTCAAAAAAGTGTTTTCTCCAAATTCCTTTTAACTATGCTCATTAGAAAGAGCATATTCTAAACTATCTAGAAAAGTGGATTTGGTTTTGCAATGCAAGCATATAAGGCCCTAAAAAGTAGCATAATCCTAGAGGCACACTGGAAGTTTGAACCCATTTTTCTGGCACTCAAATTATACCTAAAATTTTTTATTATGTCTAATAAATATTTGTTAATGCATGAGATAAGTGAAATAAGAAGTCCTGATGAATAGGACGTACCTCAAGTCTGAATAGAAAAAGAATAAAAATAGAAACAATGTTATTTCTTAACTGCCCCCCCCCCCAACCCACAACTCTCTCTCTCTCTCTCTCTCTCTCTCTCTCTCTCTCTCTCTCACACACACACACACACACACACACACACACAAAATTATAATTTAGAATGAATATAAATTGTAAAATTATTTGCACAATCATTATCTAATTATTAGTAGCATTTTTAATTAACACCACCAGCTTACTGAAGGAAAATAAGTATATAAATGAGTTGTTGTGGTTTAACACTGCTAGATTCATTTCACCTGAGAAAACCGGTGTCTCCGTCACCATAGGGGCTATGCTCGAGCATCAACACCTATGGGTGAGTTTCTTTACACAGGTTTTCCAAGCCTGATGAATGTAAACAGGAATGGTGTATTGCCGGCCAGACGAATTTACTGACGGAGCTGGAATAACTGCAATAATGTGGTGTGATAGAACCCAGCACTTGTCACTTATTGGTGGTCAATAAAATGAATCTGCTGGACCATGAGGGTGCATAAAGTTTATTAATGCACTCCTTTGCTCAGTGGAAGTCACACAGATATTCCCAATCCACCAAAAATTTTCTTAGATGCATGCAACATATTGTCCAGGTTGGAGAGCCGACATTAATATGCCTTCTTTAGTTCTCTGACCTATTGTAGCTAGAAAAGATGATCAATCATTTGAAACTCTGCTGACATGAATTATTGTTTCATCAATAGGTAAAAAGTGACGATTTTCTCTAGTGCCTGCTACAGTTTGTCCATGTTTAAACCTCACTTCTTGTGACAATTTTTTTTTCTTTTTTCCTTCCCCCCCCCCCCCCCCCCCCCCCCCAATTTCATCTTTACTGACAAAAACAAATTTGATTCCATTAATGTTTTCAGAGAAGAAGTGAAACAGGTCTAGGTAAGTAAGATTGAGCACTGGAGCCTTCACTGAAATTATGAATGTGAGATATCTGTTCAAACTGTGCTTTTATATATTTGATGAGCTCCTTGATAAAAATGTTAACTGTACAAGTGTCATGCCACAAACAAGAACTGATAATGCAGAAACTTAAAGATTCCACTTTCTCATTTTGATGAAAGTAAATAACAAATGGATGAATTGTTGCTTTCCAGTGGAAGCCTTGCACAGCATCCTGAATAATAAAATAATTTTCCAAAAAATCCACTAGGACAACAAGCTCTTTGTGTTTCAGATAACATTTAAGGCCTTTAAGGTGCAGTTATTCCAGCTCCAACAGTAAATTTGTCTGTCTGCCAATACACCATTCTTCTTGATATTCATCAGAAAATTAATGTAGCATAGGGTAAGGTGGTACAAATTCGATATAGGTACAATTCCGATCAATATAAGTTTTCAGTCTCGTATAGTTGCTAGCACTTGCCTTTGTGTGGCGTTGCAGTGTAGCAGGTTTCTAAAGCTCCTCCTGTCTTTTCCAAGAATACAACACTCTGTGTTAAGGAGACATAATTTTTTTCCTGTAAAGATGTACTTGGAGCTACTTCATTGAACGTGCTCTTAAAAATGTTCTAGTTTCCATGTGCTTGTAAACTCGTTATTGTGCAACGTTTGGTACAGCGAAGTATGCACTGGTGCCCGAAGGAAAAAGTGCTTTTTATTTGGGAAAAGTCAGTGATCAAAATTGTACGAGGACGTGATCATAATTGTACCTAGCGTGGTACATTTTATATCAATTTTTCTCAATTCTGTAACCTTTTTTTGTGTTCATACCAACATATGTAATTGTTTAATATTTGTGATACAAATATTATGGAAGAAAAATTCCTAACAGGCTCCTTCGCCTGGTAAGTGGACTTCATCTATTTTTTATGTATGTCTAATATTTGTGTTACATATTCATTAAACATTCAAGAACAAGTGCCATAGTTAAAATTATTTCTTTTCTCAATATGTTTGCAGTTACAATTACATTTGTCCGAAATGATTGAAATTGTACCACCATACCCTATCAATAATTGAAATAGGTTAGAGGAAACTAAGCAATCTATGAGTGGCTTCTAATTTTACCCAGGACACTTCAATAATTTTATCATCAGGCTTGGGAACCTGTGTAAAGAAATGCTTATCACGCTTGGGATATCCTGTGGTAAAGGAACCCACCCGTGGCTGTTGTTGCCCCTGTGGCGATGGGGATGCTGGTTTTCTCAGGTGAAATGAAACTAGCAGTGGTTAAACCATAGCAACTCATTTATACACTTTTCCATAAGTAAGCTAGTGTTTGTTCATTACACAGGCTACTAATAATTAGATAATAATTATGGAAATAAATTTTATGAATTAAATTCAGTTTTGTGTGTGTGTGAGAGAGAGAGAGAGAGAGAGAGAGAGAGAGAGAGAGAGAGTTTTGGGATTGGGGGGACAGTTAAGAAATAACATTGTTTCTATTTTTATTCTTTTTCTATTCGGACTTGAGCTACGTTCTATTCATCAGGACTTCTTATACTTCTTATTTCACTTATCCCAGGCATTAACAAATATTTATTAGACATAATAAAAAATTTTAGGTATAATTTGAGTGCCAGAAGATGGGTTCAAACTTCCAGTGCGCCTCTAGGATTATGCTACTTTTTAGGGCCTTATATGCTTGCATTACAAAACCAAATCCACTTTTCTAGATAGTTTAGAATATGTTCTTTCTAATGAGCATAGTCTAAAGGAATTTAGAGAAAACACTTTTTTGAAAAATTTGACTGAAAATACCCATTTTTAGCACTTTTTGAAAAATTGTCAACTTTACCCTAGATTTGTAAAATAATGGGAAGCAATAGGAGAATGAAACTTTATATTCTAAGACCTTGTGTTGGTGAGTTATGGTGTGCAAAGTTTCATGTACATCCCACAATTACTTCTGGAGATATAAAAAACTAAAGTTCGCACTTTTTTTAACCAGCAATTTTTTCGCCCAACTTTGCCCCAAATTTTCTGTATGAAAATTGCTCAGAAATCCTTTTCTTAATATTTTACTTTAAAGAGCTCTAAAAGTTGTATAAGATGGCCAAGTTTTGTTTCTTTCATACAAATACTCCCAGAGATATATCATCTCAAAGTTGCTGAAAATTCAACGACGCACTATTGGAAGCTGTGCTATGGTCTTAAACAAGTGACTGTATCTCCGGAAGTATTGAATTTTTGAAACTGAAACTTTACCAGTGTTCATTGAGAACATGTGTGATTGTTCATACCAAATTTCATCAAAATCCATGAGGGTCATGTGGGAACTTTTCTTGATATTAGACCACTTGGCACGGAATGGCCCTAATAATAAATAAATAAATAAATAAATAAATAAACAGGGCAGTGAGAAACTTTCCCAATATTTGTACCGTTAAGACCACTTATAAATTATACAATAATTTTCATAGTGTGTGCATATTCTTAAGAAATGAATCCTTATAACTAATTACATCCAAGAAATTTAAGTGTGCCTGTTGTTTATATACAGAATTGGCACCAAATTTATAATAGTATTAACCTTAAGTCTTTAGAGGACCTTGTCCTACATGGAAAAACTAAAATTATCACTATAAAAACTTTTGACGGTGTACACTCCACTTGTTTAAAGGAGATCTTTCACCACTTTGACACTGAGAACCCCAGAGTCATCGTTGCAGCAACTCTTGCCCTTGTTCACACAAGTCATATGCACCCTACATGGAACAGGAAGAGCAGAAAGCACCCATGAGTCAACATAGACAAAAGTTTGTCTGGACACCAGGATTCGGTTGGATTTGTATCCCACCCCTCTGCCATCCAGACTTGGTGCAATTGAAACTAAGCATTGAGACATGTACAGTAACATGCAAATCAACAGAATTAAGAACTCACAGTAGCTTGTGTTAGTCATGATCAGATTAACCCAAAACCACATGCCTGCACTCTCATCAGCCATAGCTTCAGATGAAACAGACAAGAGAATATGTGGCCTACTTGGTGTATTACTCCATCAAATAAAACATCAACAACCTGCCTGTGTCAAAAATATATCTTAAAGCTCAAATAATACTACCAAAATAATGTTATCATAGAGAATTTTCTCTTCTATGAAAATGACACCTACAAGCATAAATACAAATCCTACCCCTCGCACAAAAAAAAAAAAAAAAAAAAAGATATATATATATATATATATATATATATATATATATATATATATATATATATTTGCTGGTGTGAGATTTAATTGGCCCATACTATCCTAAGTTAATCCTACCACATCTATACTTCACAGTAGCTACAACTCCTGCAGCCTGTGAGCATCAATTGAAAACAATGTATATACGTCCTCTAGTCCTGATTCCAGATTAGTAGACATAAACAAAAAATAAAAACAATTTAATTATCATTCATAGAATTACCTAACTAAATAATTTCACTACTCATACATAAATTATGATGACACAATAAACACACTATCCCTCTCAGCTGTTGTTTCCCTTGCAACAATTGCACCTTTCACCAACACATATACATAAACAACAAAAATAAAGCAAGGCAAAAATAGAGAGTAAACCAAGTCAAAATAATTATCAAATTGTCAAGTTACTCCACAAAAACTCTTAAATCTAGACATACATAAATCACAAAAAATACATACAGTTCCTAAACCTAATATTCACATGAGGCTGCAAACTGGCTTAATCCAGTTGCTTATATAGCCTCAACTCAGTAATATTTCTTAACCCCAACGGTTTTCCAGACTTGGGGTATTCCAACCGGTAAGCATTTGGGTACAGACATGCTGCTACCCGGAATGGCCCATGATATAACTGAAAAAGGTTTTTTCATTTCTCCATCAATGTCACTAGACTTTTCTTTAGTTTTCACTAGTACTAGGTCATTGACTTTATACTTAGTTGGCTTGTACCTACTGTCATGTCTGTTTTTCCTCTGAGCTGCTGCCTTAGCCATCTGTTCGGTCGCCAGCTTTATCCTTTCCTGTGGTGTCACCTGATCCCCTGGTGGGAAATCTACAATCTCACCTATTAGATTCGGTGCCTTCTCTCCCATCATTATCTCATATGGTGTATATCCTGTTGCTTTACTTTTAACACTGTTCATGACATCCTCAAAAGAAACAATGTACTCTGCCCATTTGTGGTTATTACTAGAGTATGTTTGGCATAGCCGTCCCAACTCGTGCATGTATTGCTCGGCAGGATTGCTCGCCGGATGGTAAACTGAATTTTTTATATGTTTCACACCTGATTGTTGCATAAAATCTTCCCATGCCTTAGATGCAAACTGGGAACCATTGTCTGACAGCAATGCCTTAGGTTTTCCATGTTTTTTGAAATAATGTAGCTCTAGCTTACGGATTATTGTTTTGCTGGTAGCCTTCTTGATACCATGTAGCCTTACATATTTTGAAAACACATCAACAGTAAGTATGACATATTTTTGTCCACCCCTACTTGCTGGTGATGGTCCAAAAAGGTCAATTGCCAACAACTCACCCACACCCTTAGGTAAAATACTTTGCATTTCACCTTGGCTAGCCACAGTGCTATGCTTCACAAGCTGACATTTATCACAAGCACCTAACTTTTTCCTAACACTTCTATCCATATCGTTAAAAATAACATAATACTGTAATATTTCCAAACACTTTTGTGGTCCATAATGACCATGTGACAAATGTATATATTCTATCAATGACTGGACATGTTCCTCTGGCCAACATACCCGCCATTCTTCTTTGTCAACATTCTTTCTCCTAAACAATACCCCCTTATAGATCTTGTAATATGTATATAATTTTTCGTGCCCTTTTGTACTCATGTTTGTTTTGACCAGTTTGTGAATCGGATCAGTGTTCTGTATCTGTCTCATGTCCTTACAGATGTCCCTAATATGTTTTCCCCCATCAACACTTTTCATGTACATCATGTGGAATTCAGTGCCTTCACCCTCAAGTTCTATAGTTTCATCCCCTTTAATAGGCAAACGGGACAGGCTGTCAGCAACTACATTTTCAGTGCCCTTTATGTATTCTATCTTATACTGGAATTGTTGGAGTATTAGTGCCCAACGTGCCAGCCTTTGATTTAGTAACTTACAATCCTGCAAATAGCTCAATGCCTTATGGTCAGTCATAACAATTGTCTCATGACCTTGCACGTAAATTCTGAATTTTAGAAAACCCCAAACTATAGCCAAAAGTTCCTTCTCCAAAATACCATATCTCCGCTCATGTTTTGATAGGACCCTGCTTGCAAATTATATGCTTCTGTGTTCAATCTCACCATCCACTTCTTTTCTTTGTAAGAGAGCAACTCCTATTCCATAGTCTGAGCTGTCTGTCGCTAAGTAAAATGGAAGAGACATGTCTGGATAATGTAAGAGTTTGCTATTGCACAGACTGGTTTTGATTCTTTCAAAATCCCTATCACATTCATCAGACCACACCCAGGACACATTTTTCTTCAATAACCTTTACAAATTTGGAGAATTCAGGCTTTGATTACTTATGTATTTTCTGTAGAAACTAGCCATGCCAAGAAACGATTTTAACTGCTTCCGGTTCTTAGGTTTTGCACATTCTGATATTGCCTTAATCTTATCCCCATTAGGCATAAATCCTTCTGAAGATAACACATGACCTAAAAAGTTTATTTCTGCTTTCAAAAATTCACACTTTTTAAGCTTGAGTGTCATGCCCCCTGCAAGTAAAGCTGTAAAAACATCCTGCAATAAACGGTAATGCTCCTTCCAAGTAGCTGTAGCAACCAATATGTCATCCACATAAATTGTAAGCCTTCTCATCAGTTCATCTCCCAACACATAACTCAAAGCTCTAATGAAAACAGCAACAGAAATACACAAACCAAAAGGAACAACCTTATATTGATATGCCCTGCCTTCAAATAAGAAAGCTGTGTATTTCCTGCTCTCAACAGCCAGCGACACCTGCCAAAATCCGGCAGTCAGATCCATGCTGATCATAAGTTTTACATTATGGAACCCTTGAATCAGTACATCCATGTTCTCTGGATGATCTGTTTCAGGAACTATAATTTTGTTCAATTTTCTGGTGTCTAACACTAACCGCACAGATTTGTCCTTCTTTTTTACCACTACCATGGGAATGCTGTACTCGCTTCTACATCTTTCAATTATACCCCAGTCCAGCATCCGTTGTAATTCAGTTGTGACTGATTTCCTTTCAGATATGGCTGTAGCATAAGGTTTAGCTTTAACTGGTTCATGTGGTTTTACCCTAATTTCATATTCAAAATCTAAAATTTTTCCTGGCTTTTCAGAAAACACATTCTTATACCTAGACAATAAATAATACAATTCCCCCTTTTGACTTTCACTTATTCCCTTTGTCTCATCTACCTTCCTCCGTATTTCTTCCTCAACTTCAGCTTCATTCATAACACATTGTGCTATCTGTATGCATGCCATCAGATTCTTTTCATCAACAGAGTTCTTAAATTTAATCTTCTTCATACAACCCCCTACATTCAATTTTATAGCCTTGTCCTTAAATTCTAGTTGTGCCCCATATTTGCACAAAAAATCATTTCCCAACACTAAATTTAAGCAAAGTCCCTTTATGACAAGTAAACCTTGACCAAACAATTCATCCTCAATCATCAAGTCTAACACTACTTCCTTATTCACTGGTTTGCTATAACTGTCAGTAGCATTCTTTATCCATACCCCAGTAACTGGAAACTCTACTGTCCCTGTACTCTTGATTTGATTGTAGAAATCCTCTGAAATACCACTAATTGCACTTCCAGTATCAATCAATGCAGTTTCATAGACCCCTTCTACCTTAACATTTATAATGGGCTGTACATTTTCAATAACATCTTCCTCAAGCTCATTTTCTGCCAACAAATCCTCCTCAATTTCTTGCATACAGTTCTTAACCATAGTATTTATTTCCCCTACATAACAATATGGTTGTATGTCCTCATCCTTTCCAAATATTTCACTTATTGCATTCCCAAATTCTGGGTTTATTGCACTCAACTCCCCAAGTTTCCTTGTATGCCCATATTTCTCTTCTACCCATGTCACTGGCTCCACTGATTTTAAATGTCTAAGGAATTGGACACAATCATCTGGACCATATTCACTTACTTCTTTATCAATCCACCCTGCTCCTACCCCATCACAATTCATTTCCTTACAATTTTCATTGTTGTATACTACAAAAGTTTGTACACTCTCCTTATCACCAAATCACTCATCTACTTCATTTTGGTCTACAGCACACATGCCTAATCCCCTTAATTCATTGTATTCATTCTCCCCACTCACTAAGTCTTTTACCAGCCTATAGTAAGTTTGATCCCTATTACATTGCTTCCCAAGTCGGTCCAAATACTCATATTTGTGTAATAGCCAATCATCTGGTGTCCACTTCCTAATCCACTTTATCTTCTCAATAATACCTCTGTCCTGTCCCAACACAACATCAGTTACAGGTGGATGTACATCAGTATTGACAATTTCACCTACTTCAGAAACATTCACACTTCTCTCATTATTCATACTAGACCCAGTGCCATTTAATGTTTTTACTGGATCACATTTAATTTTTTTAAATTCAGAACTCCATTCATTCTCATTCACACACTCAACACCATCTATGCTGGCTCCAGTACCATCAATATTTACATTCATATTTTCACATTCAGTCAACACTTGTGCCTCTGACCTATCCAAAACTAAGGCTAACCCAACATTGTTTTATCCTCTTTAATGTTATTATCAAATAAATTTCGCACATGATATTCCCCTTTACTGTCCTCATTTCTATCCTTTCTCCTCCTGTTTGCCTTTCTTTTGTCATGTTGCATGAACCAATCCCCAAAATTTTCCTCACTACCTATAACAGCATCCATCTGACACATACTTTCCTCTCTTTTCTCCCTTTCCTTGTTTACTCTATTTATGTTTTCTTCCCTCTTTTCTTTATCCTTGCCCTTGTGAACTCCTACTTCCTCTTTCCTATCATCATCTCTGTCCATGTGACATAGGTTTTCCTCCCTTCTCTCCCCATCTCTATTCCTACTGTAATTATGGTCATTTGATCCCCTGTTATCCTGTCTGTTATTACAGTAGCTCCTTGTCCCAAAACGGACCTCATTTGGAACAAATATTAGTTTCCCTGATTCTGTCTTTGATTTTCTCTCCTACTGTTACCCCTATACCTATTTCCACCTTCCTGCCTTTGATTTCTCCTATCATTTTCCCATGTTTCCCTCTGGCTTCTATTATCTCAGTTGTCTCCTCTGTTATTGTTACCTCTCCAATTTTCATTTAAATTCTTCTCTCTATTGTGGTTTCCCTGGTTGTGACCCACATTTCTACTGCCTCTGTTTTCATTGTGGTTCACATGCTGTGTTCCCCTGAGCTGTCGTTCCATAACTAAACCCTGGTCTATCTTTTCTACAAATTCAATGAAATTCTCAGCTGAATCTGTGGGATGGTGAATTAACTGCCAATGCAAATCTGCAGGTAACCTCCTACACAAAGTGGAAATTACTGCTAAAAGACTCAAAGGTGTATCTAAATGCACTAGTTTCTCAAGTTCCTCCTGACAAAATTCCTTCATGCTCTGTTTCCCTTTCACATAGTTTGGCCCGTTCAATAATTCATTTTGTATCTTAGCTTGCTTGGCCTCCCCCCAATACTTATTTAAAAACAATTTTTCAAATGACTCAAAAGTAACAAATTTATCAGCACACTGATTTGCCCAAGTTTGAGCAGAACAGTCAAGCATTCTCTTTGCTAACTTCACTTTACACTGGTCTGACATACCAGGCACAAATTGGTCCTTGCATGCAGCCAAAAAATCTACTGGATGATAATTACCCACTTCTGAAAACTTTTTGCCATTAGGTGTCTGCACCTTGAGCCGATTAGTGTTTCCTGATGCAGTACACAATTCTAGATTATTTATTCTAGTGATCACCTTCTCAATCTCAGTATCGTTTACTGTCACTACTTGTTCTATCTTTTTCCTAAAGTTACATTCTGTATTCTCTAATTTTCCTAACAACAAAGTTTTTGTTTCCTTAATACCTGTCACCATCCTCTTGTCAACCTCAGCCAACGCCTGCATAGTGCCCTCATTCCTGTGATCACATATTTGTTTCACAGCATCTAACTTGCCTCCTACCTCAGTCTCAATAGCACCAATTCTGGCATGTATCTCCTTTTCCCTATTTTCAAACCGTTCTGTTAGACTTCCTTTCTTTTTGTCAATGTCTGGGATTATTTCTGCCTTTAATCTAAGCATTGAATTTTGTAGTGCCCCAATGACTGCCTTAAAGTCTGCTTTCAATTCTGATTTTACAGTTTCTATTTCTGATTTTACAGTTCCTATTTCTGATTTTACAGTTCCTATTTCTGATCTTAAATTTGATTCTAAATTTGAGTTTGAATTTTCTATTTTTGATTCTAAATTTGAGCTAAAACTCGCTAACATGGCTGCGATCATCTCCGGTGTCAACAACATTCCCCCAGTATTTACCCTCTCTGGACTTTCTGGTATGATACTCTCTGAATGTACGTCGCTTGGCGACTTTTTAAAAACCCGATCCATTAGTGGTATCACAAGAAAGCTTGATTAACACACAAGAATTTACAGCGCCAGCTGCTTTACTTATCTTTTAATCCAGTAGTTGCTGCAACGAGCTGCGATGACCCAACGCTTGCTGCCGTCTGTTGTAGAAGCTGTGGCTGGAATATGTCCTCACTGCATCCCTTATCCTTTGTAGAATTGAAGCTGCTGGGTCCCGACGCTTGGTTGGCGACTTGAGAAGTCCCCACGATCACTGCCGTCCGTTGCAGAAGATGAACTTTGATTGCGTGGATCCCGCACGCCGCTGCTCACTGCTGCCGGGCCGATGCGCCATCGATCGCTGCTTACGAATGCCCGCGCCCAAACTCTGCCAGCCACCAACCGTCGTTAATCGCGTGACGCGTTCGCGTAATTTTTTGCAACTGTTCGTAACTGTTCACTGTCCTATACACACCCTAATCTCTCCGTCCGAGCAAATCCAACGTGAACTTATCCCGTAACGAGCCTCCAAATGCGAGGGTGAAGGTCGGGGTGAGAGTTTAAAATAGGGAAAGTTTAATTTTTTAAAACTCACAACCACCAGCTGCGAACCAGATTCCTAAACATGCAAAATCACTGGAGCTGTGATTGCTACTGTTTGACTCATTTTGTGGGGGATGATATCACACGTTCACAGCTTTCCTTCCCTGCATATTGATTAACAAAAAAATTCATAATAAAGTAAGTTCATGTGAGAAAAAGGGTGTACTAACTACTATTTTTGAAAACATGTGGAAGTTCACTTTATGTTGTTTATTACACCATATTAAAACCCTGTGGCTGATACGTCTGTACATCGACACATTTATCAAATAAAGTTATAGCTCGTGAGCCCCCAGACAAAGTGAATATTTGTCGCAAATTGTTTTCACACCATGTGCCTGTCTCAGACACCGTTTATGTTCATGCCTATGCGACGACACGTGTTACATTAACAAAACACAGTCACTTTAAGTTAGTGCGATGCACACCTTGTTCCACTGGCTAAATATTCACAACACACAGTAGCACTCGATACAACTTGGCGCAATCTACGACGAGCAACCACACTTGGCAGTTGCCACACGAAAATCTATAGTCTCCACCTGGAGATCCACATGCCGACTGCTAGAGCGACGCCGCCTGGCCAGCTGCACCACTCGCTCCCGACTCGTCACTTCCTGCCCACGCGCGCGCGCGTCGAAAGCCCAACTGCCGGGTTTTTTCCCTATGTCATCAACTTCCCCATGTGAGCTGTTCTAACCGACTTGCTAACGTACAGCGCTCAGCCAATACATTTCTAATACTTTACTTAAAATGAAAATAATTACACTACACATTAAACAAATTTCTTCTTAGTTTTTTTTATATTGGTATAAACATCCTTTGTACTATTTATTATAATCGTGCAATTTCTTATATCACAGGTAAGTGATTTAACTGAATACTTCAAGATAAAATACACAAGATTAATTGAAAATAAAATGAGAAATAGTTAATATATTATTTTTATAATCAAACATTGCCATGCTGGTTGTGTAACTGTCTTGTATTCATTGGTAATTTATTACTTTTCATTGTCAATTAAACATATTACGCCAGATGTGACTATATCAGTTAATTTTGTAATGAGGGCCTTAAAGGTTCCTGATTGCATCGTATTACTTCAAATGCCAGTAGTATTAGAATATTTTATTTCACGCTGTGCACTGCACTGTGCCTGGCACTCGCCATTGTCCCTCTCTCCCCTCACTGGAAACGAACCTGGAAAATCCTAAGCTGGAACAAGCCACCAACGTCGGCCTGCTCGCTGGCCTCCCGTCAGCTACAAGCACACAGCAAATCTCAACATGGAGAATTTCTACCTATGGCCTAACTATAAATGTTGTAACCCAACTGTGTACATACATTTCTACCATAATTAATAAGATTAATATTGTGTAACATTTAGTGCATTGGCATGGTCTATGTTTGCAGTGAACTTCATACTGTTTAATTATCAAATGCTATTAATTACCAATATTTCTATTGGGTGGTAATCTCACAATACCATACCAATAAACAACATTATTTACAGGTTATTTATTGCCTATGATACTTTGATTTCCACTGCTGAAAATTGCACCAGTGAAGCAGTTGTGACATTTTAGCTGTCCAATGTGCATGTGTTACTGAAAATGAACCATTTCAATGTGAACTTTCTTAGAATGTGATTTCGTCAAATGTGTTGTAGAAAAATAACAGCCAACCAGTTGCATTAAATAGATTTTATAAAACCTAGACTATATTTTGGCAAAAATAATTTTGCCGTCTTTAGAAAGTGTTGGATGTGAAGTTACAAAAGAGCCGTTTTAAAATCACTCTAGTCAAAATGTAATGTGTATTTCATGTTAACAGTTAAAATATAAAATATTAAAATACACATGGAGCAATGACACATACATGATGAGTGAGCACAGCTCATTAAATGTTGCTGTCATGTTTCTTTTCTGTCATAGCACCTGATTGGTATGCAGGGAAGAAGTTGGGACACTTCAGTTTTCAATCTTAACATATTATCTTTATTATTATTATTGTTATATAACAACAATTATTATTATTTTCTTTGGGAGTGTCATTACAGTCAGTCTAGGACCCTGGTGTTTTCAGATCTTTTCAGCTTTTTTAGTACACTTTCATTATCAGTGAGTGGGAATTTTTCTTTATTCTGTCCATTTAATGGTGGGGTCACTGAAAATGACATCGGGGGGGGGGGGGGGGGTAGAGAATTTGTGTATTTTACTAAGTATCTGATTTTATCTTTATGATAAACGTCATTCTCATTGATCTCTGCTTCTTCTTCATCTGAATAGTCCACTTTGAGTATGATCATTTATGAGATATTGTTTAATGGATTAGGTGGATGAGGTTTTGATGATTCACCCTCACAAGATGACCAAAGAATAGTATTCTTCTTTTTATTATAACTTTTTATTATAACTTTAATTAATTCTCTATTTTGTATTTTTCTGTATCTGTTATTTCCCCTCACTGGTCCTAATATCATCCTCACGATTTTTTCTGTCTTTCAATTTTACTTTCTTTAGAGGTCTTTTTTTGTCATAATCAGGCAAACATACTGCATACAGGGCAAACATACTGCATTTATTGAATAACTATTGTCTTGTCACTGTTTGGGCCGGGAGGGCAAATTCCTTTTCTTTTGCTGTAAGCAGACTGTTTGTATATGACCTTTCTTGCCGCATGCGTAGCATTTTGCTGACTGGGACAGATAGTCCTGCCTTTTGTGCCGTGAGAAACATTTCGGGCAAGCCTTCACTTTCTTATTAGGCAAGGCTCTGTGTCTATCAACATGTTTATGCTTTGAGTGGTCAGGCGGAAATGCATGGCAGCCAACCTCGTGCTCGCCGGCTCATGACATTGTTACACAGCACAGTGGATTTGAATCAAAGTTTTCTGCTGCCACGGCACCTGAATCGTACTGTTCCAAAATCTTTTCTACTTGATGGAAAGACAGATCTGACATTTTTAGAAACTGCTCTCGAAGTCTGACATCAGTTACACAATAGTGTCACGTAACATCACATCTGAATACAAAGCTCCACATGAACATTTAAATTTACACTTTCTAGTGAGACCTTGAAGATCTGTTATCCACTGCCTGCCTGTATGTTTGGTTCGGATTTTTTATACATCTGAAGAACTGATACCTAGCGGCTTCTACATTGATTTGCTGTTCTTAATATGCGGTGAGGGCTCCTATTACTGCATCATAAGAAAGTTCAGAAGGCTCCATGGTGAGAAACAGTTTCTTGACAATACAACTGGGGGGCCTATAGTTGAGAGAAAAAAATGTAGTTTGACAGTACCTTGTATCTTGTGAACTGTGGCGTAGGCTTCAAACTGTTGCAACCATTCCATCCATTTCTCTGTTCCTTGTTCATACTGGCGGAATGGTGGTGGCTGTTTGAGTGGAACTTGCGTATTTTGTTGCACAGGTGCAGCCAGAAGTTGTACAGTAGACAGGAGAAAAGCAATTTGTTGGTTCTGAAACTGAAACAGCTGCATTAATTGCTGTGCATCAAGTGCAGGAAGCTGAGACGCAGTGGCAGGGACACTTGTGTTAGTAGGTGTAGTCATTTTGCAAAAACATCAAGAACAAACAAGGCAAAAATATAGAGAAATTGACTCGTATCCCTGCAATAGGAATCGAAAGATATGCTGGATTCACCAAGACCTGTAATAAAGTAAAATAATAGCACATAGTAATTTCAGCAATTTCGGCTTCCCATGTAGGTCGTTGTCTGTAGTTTAACATCTCATCACCATTTGTGGAGTTCTCATTCTCATTTGTTGAGTTCTCATCCCAGTCTAGCTTTCAGGAAAGGTTCAGTGTAGGATGCGTAGTCATCTATAAAAGTGAAAAAGTTAGTATTACAAGTTTTATTGACTGAAGAATACAATACTCAACTTCTACCTGTTCTTCTCTTCTTTCTTCTCACGTTGTCGTCTTCTGTACAATGTTAGCTTTGTTGAGACCTAGTGACTGCCATGTTCATAGCCGAGTTGAGACAGGCTCTTCCAGATGCAGGTCGGCGTAGATATAGCAGCTTGTAGCGGGCGTGCACCTCAGTTACTCCCTCCAAGAGATGCAGCGCCAGCTTGCGATAGGCTGCCAGGTATCCACTGACTTCGCCACGATCGTTCTCTTGTTTCTGGTGTGTGGCGCTGACTTTATGCCACAACATTATCCATAAAGGCAAGGCACTGCATGTTGAGGTATTCTCTCATGTAGCCAATCCTGATACCAGGATCTTAATGTGTAAGATGTTGACCAAACTCAGATAATTTTTTCTAATTCACAGTTGAACTGTAAAGGAAAGAATAACTCCTTGCCTTATACCGGTTTGGATTTCAAAAGCCTCTGTCAGCTCACCTTTGAATTTTACTTCACATGTTCTGTTGTTTAAAGTAATATTGATCAGTATTGTTATTTTATGGTTTAGACCAAATACTTTCAAAGTCTTTATTATTGTTCCCCTGTCAATGCAATCAAAGCTTGATGACTACAAAGGTCAAAACAAAAGTTTTAGACTTTACTTTGACATAGTTGACTACTGTCTTGAGATTCTATATTTGCCCAGGACATGATCTTGTTTTCCAAAAACCAGCTTGATATTTGCCAAGTTGTTTATTTAGGACAGTTTTTGTTCTGTTCAACAAACTACATGCACTCTTGTGGTTTTTTTTTTTTTGTGAACATTATGGCAAAGTACCTTTCATGTTATATAAATTTCAGTGGACAGTTTATAACTCACTGTAAAACTGTAAAGATGTAATGATAAGCTGCGACAGTCACTTAAAAATCCTATTTCAGAAAAGAACATTCACACAATGACAAGGGCACACTTCACATTCACAATTGCCTGTACAGCATTTAACCTTTATCCTGCAGATGATACCAAAATTGTACAACCCATCCCACTGTCGTAAAAATGAGATGGGTTGGAGCCGTTGCTAGGATGGAAGGTGAAACAGTGAAGGGTTGTGGATGCCCTAGGAAGGGGTGACTGATTGATAAATTAATGTTAGGATTTGAGATAATATTGGCTGTATTCTGGAAGTTCAGATTACATTGTGGGACTCGCCCTGAGGTTGGATGCAATGAAAGAGTGCTGTTTTAAGTTAGTGGATTAGAAAACGAAAAAGATAATGGTTACATTTCACACAGCTGATGGCTGATACTGAACAGCCTAGAGGGCAGGAGTGGACAGCAAGAGGCCGTTCACCTCCACAGAGCCTGGGCCACTGGAGTGTGTGTGTTTTGTATGAAGGCTAGAACAGAAGAGAACGAAGGAACTGATTTTCGCACCTCAGAGTAGTTCAGCAGTAGCACACATGATTAGTTGTGGCTGTCCGCTATTGGCTCACACTGTGGCTTTGAAATGTCAGTAGATTCACACAGTTACCAGAAGGGTGGTGTGATTTTGGAATTAGCAGTCAATACTGGTTCTGGCCGGCTCTGTCCTGCAAGGTGGAGAGAATTGGTCACGCTGTCATGGCATATGTTGCAGGGAAAGAACACTTATGAAACTTAGCAAAATCTTTGAAATAAAATTTTTGAATTATTTCCCCAAAGTATTTTAGTCTGGCTGGTCATCCTGTATATTCCCTTCCTCTTCCCTAGAAGTGGTGACTCACAATGTTTACGTGGTCGCCAGACACTCCTGGGAAGAACAGATTGCCCAAAAGGGGACCTAGTAAAAAAGGGAGGAATGTGTTACAAGTCCAGCTCATTTAGTGTGAATGTGAGAGGATGCACATTTAGTCACATTTGGCTTTCAGGTAAACATAAAAGTTAGGAAATGCCACAATTATGCAGAAATTTCTAGAAAAATTAATTAGGTAAGGTGAAAATTCAAACAGCTGGATGGAAAGTTACATTTCAAATTAATGATTGTTTCACTTGTTATGTGTCATTACTAAATTCTGTGAAATCAGAGTGTAGATGTTGGCTGAACTGAATCAACATTGATCTTCCGATGTTTACATCTTCTCCTAGAAACGTGTAGATATTTGTGTTGTTTAGCAAATATTAATCTCAGTATTACATAGTGGAAAAAACAACATATTATATAATTCTGAGATGATTAATGTATCTGGGTGACAACCATATTGGATCAGAATACTGCACAATATTGAAATAACTTTTTTCTTCACTAAATCACACTTTGAAAACATAATAAAATAAGGGACACAACAGAAACAGTACAACGAGAAACTCAAAATTACACATAATTTTAAAATGCATATACTTCCCATAGATTAACATGAACTTAATAATTCAGTATAAATATAAAATATATTGTTATTTGTAATTGCCGAAAAGAATACAATTCCACTGTAATGCCATAAATAGTGGTAATATTGGCCTTAACTACATTTAAGTAACAACCTCTTCTAAAACCAGTAACATCACTGATTACATAAAATATTGTGGAAGTGACAAAATACACTAGTGAAACTGAACATGAAATGTGTGGAATTAATAGTTTTTTCAATAAAGGGATAGAACTCAAATGAAATAAGGAAGTAAAATATGGAAATGCAACAGAGTTTTAATGTGCTTTAGTGCTCAGCATAATACATAATTTCTAAAAATAGAAATCTGATACATAATACCTAATTATTCCCTTGGAAACATTGCAGGTTACTTCAAGAGGCAACAGTCCTTCCAAATAGGTCATACAGGACACTACACCAATAATATTACCTCTAGATCAAAGTTGTATTGTGACCTCACTATGGCTGGATAATAAATTTAACTGGAAGGGGCATACCACAGAACTGCTGAAGCACCTATTCAAGTCCTTGTTTGCTATGCAAATGTTGTCTGATGTGAAAGATATATATATATATATATATATATATATATATATATATATATATATATATATATATAAAATCTAGCATATTATGAATACTTTCACTCCATAATGTCATACGGGATTATTTTCTGGGGCAACTCATCAGGCCAAGGAAAAGTTTTCAGAGCACAAAAATGTGCATTACGGATCATTTGTGGTGTCAATTCAAGAACATCATGTAGAGGGCTATTTAACAGACTCAGGATACTTACTACTGCTTCCCAGTACATTTATTCTCTAATGAAATTAGTCATTAAAAATATCTTTTTTTCAAACCAATAGCTCAGTCCATGGGATCAATACTAGAAACAAGAATAACTTGCATACAGATTTAAAGTCACTTACCCAGAAAAGTGTCCAATATTCAGCAGTACACGTTTTCAATGACATGCCAGCAGCCATAAAAAATTTAACTCACAATAAAATACAGTTTGAAAAGAGTCTAAAGGATTTTTGGTGGCCAACTCCTTCTACTCCATTGATGAATTTCTTACTAGAAGTTGATTGATTGTAACTTATTGTATATAATATTCACAAATGTGAATCTTCCACCTTTTTGTAGCTAACGACACGGAAATGCTATGGCGTACAACGGGAGACTTTCTACATCTACATAGATACTCTGCAAATCCCGTTCAAGTGCCTGGCAGAGGGTTCATTAACCACTTTCATAACTTTTCTCTACCGTTCCATTCTCTAATAGCACAAAGGAAGAAAGAACACCTAAATCATTCTGTTTTCAATCTGATGTCTCTTATGTTATTGGGATGGTCATGTCTCCCTAAGTAGGTGGGTGCTAGCAAAATTTTTTCACATTCAGAACTAAAAGTCTGTGAGTGAAACTTCGCAAATAGATCACGCTGCAATGAATAACCTCTTTCACCCCAATTCGTGCAACATTTCCGTGATGCTTCCCCCCCCCCCCCCTCCCGTAACGTGATAAAACAAAACGAGCTGCCCTTCTCTGAACCTTCTCAATGTCTTCCGTCAGTCCCACCTGGTGAGGGTCCCTCAAGGGGCAACAGTACTCCAGGAGAGGACGTACAAGTGTGATGTAGGCAGTCTCTTTGGTGGAGCTGGTGCATCTTCGAAGCATTCTGCTGATGAAACGTAACCTTTGGTTCGCCTTCCCCACAATATTTTCTATGTGTTCTCTCCAGTCAAAGTTGTTCATAATTGTAACTCCTAGGTATTTGGTAGATTCTACGACCTTAAGGTTTGATTGATTAAAGTTCAGTGGATTTCTTTTAGTGGTCATGTGTATTACTTCACACTTTTCTTTATTTAGTGTCAATTGCCAATTTTCACACCATGCAGAAATTTTCTCTAAATCGCTTTGCAGTTGCTTTTGATCCTCTGTTGACTTCACTAACCGATAAATGACAGCATCATCCACGAACAGTCTAAGGGAGCTATTCAGATAGTCTCCTAAATCGTTTATAAACACGAGGAAGAGTAGGGGACCTATAACGCTTCCCTGTGGAACGCCAGATATCACTTCTGTTTTACTCGATGACTTACCGTCAATTACAACGAACTGTGTTCTTTCTGATAGGAAATCGTAAATCAAATGGCACAATTGGGGAGATATTCCATAAGCACGCAATTTCATAAGAAGCCGCTTGTGGGGAATCAATACTAGAATCAAGAATAACTTGCATAAAGATTTAAAGTCACTTAATTTGGCTCAGAAAGGTGTCCAATATTCAGCAGTGCACATTTTCAATAACATGCCAGCAGCCATAAGAAATTTAACTCACAATAAACTACAGTTTGAAAAGAGTCTAAAGGATTTTTTGATGGCCACTCCTTCAACTCCATTGATGAATTTCTTACCAGAAGTGATTGATGTAAGTTTGACTTCAGTACAAGTTTTGTGCAGTAATGTGATCATTGTAAACCACAAATGACATATTGTCCAGAACACAGTTTGGATTTCTGAAAGGTTCCGATATCAAGAAGACTATTTATACCTACAGTGAGAATGTACTTAATTCATTAGATAATAAATTGCAAGCAGCAGATATTTTCTGTGATTTGTCCAAGGCATTTGATTGTGTGAACCATAACATCCTTTTAAGTAAATTAGAATTCTACGGTGTCACGGGAAATGCTGCAAAATGGTTCAAGTCATACCTCACTAACAGGAAACAAAGGGTGTCAGTGCGAGTGACTAGTCAATTAAGCCAACAGTCATCATCGGATTGGAAAGAAATTACATTCGGTGTCCCAAAAAGGATCCATCTTAGGGCCATTAATTTTTCTTGTGTACATTAATGACCTCTCATCAGTTACACTACCAGAAACAGAGTTTGTTTTGTTTGCTGATGATACAAGTATTGCAATAAAAAGTACGTCAAGCATAGTTATAGAAAGGTCTGCTAATGATATTTTCATGAACTTTAATAAATGGTTTAAAGCCAACTCAATTTCATTAAACATTGAAAAGACTACGTGCAGTTCAGAACATGTAAGAGATTTCCCGCCAGCATATCCATTAAGTATGAAGAAGTTTAGATAGAAGAGGTTGACTGTATTAAATTCCTGGGATTACAGCTTGATAATAAATTCAGTTAGGAGGAGCACACCACAGAACTGCAGAAACAACTCAACAAATATGTAATTTTAATACAAGTGTTATCAGACATAGGAGACATAAAAATAAAAATGCTAGCATACTTTGCTTACTTCCTTCCACCCTCACATATACACAAACGCAAGCCTTTTGTGTATATGTGTGGGTGTGTGTGTATTTGTTTACCCTCCTTTTTTCCCCCAAGATAAGTCTTTCCTGTCCCGGGATTGGAATGAATCCTTACCCACTCCCTTAAAACCCTCATCATTTCCTTTTCCCTCTCCTTCCCTTCTGCCTGAAGAAGCAGCTAGGCTGCGAAAGCTAGCGTTTGTGTGTGTGTGTGAATTTATTAATTTATTTGTGCTACTATCACTTCCTGTGCTCCTTCGCCTGGTAAGTAATCTTCATCTATTGTTTTATATATACAATAATGTGATATGAATATTATGGAGGAGAAATTCCTAGCAGGAAAAATATATATAAAAAATAGATGAAGATTACTTACCAGGCGAAGGAGCACAGGTAGTGATAGTAGCACAAATAAATTAATAAATTCGCACACAACATGCGTTTTTGTGCATGTGCATGTGTTTATTTGTTACTATCACTACCTGTGCTCCTTCGCCTGGTAAGTAATCTTCATCTATTTTTTTACAATAATGTGATATGGTACATAATTTGTATTATTTTTATGGCGAAGAGAGTCTGGAATTTACGAATCAAGATTCATAGGAACAATCCCTTGCCTTTAATAGAAAAAACATGTAGGCTAAGTTGTAGCACAAAGGTAGTGGTTGTAGTGTCAGGCATATTGGCGCAACACAGGCTTGCCAGTCGGCTTTACGTAGTAGCTTTTAGATAAGACTTCAAATGTATGGCTATCGTAGCAACACTGAACTCTTACTAAATAAGAATGAAATTAACTTTGAAACTAAATGCAGATTATTATTATTATTATTATTATTTTATATATATATATATATATATATATATATATATATATATATATATATATATTTTTTTTTTTTTATTTATTTTTTTTTTTTTTTTTTTACAAAATGTTTATAATAGCAGTTAGATACCAGTATGGTAATTCTGAATTACTATCACTTGATTCCTGTGATTCAGTTCCTTCATACTACAGTGCATCATTCCTCGTACAATCTAGTGCATTCGACATCGAACATTTTTAAATGCCTGCTACGCAATCTGATTTGGAACCCACTACCATGTATCATCATTCCATTGGCACACTTGCGTCTTTTACACAACCCATTGGTGTCAGTTATCTGTCACTTTTCGAAAGGCAGTCATGTACAACATGTGTTTAAGCTTGACCTTAAACAATTTATTGTCAAGTCAAGTGGTTGCTGAATTGACGTCATCCCACCTGGATGTCACACCATTAGAACTTTTTTTTCCGCTGGCGGAAGTAAAGTTGTGAGGCGGCATCGTGAGTCGTGTCGGGATAGCACAGTCGGTAGGAATGTGGGTGTGTGTGAATTTGTTTACCCTTCTTTTTTTCCCCCAAGGTGAGTCTTTCCTGTCCCGGGATTGGAATGACTCCTTACCCACTTCCTTAAACCCTCATCATTTCCTTTTCCCTCTCCTTCCCTTCTGCCTGACGAAGCAGCTATGCTGTGAGAGCTAGCGTTTGTGTGTGTGTGTGTGTGTGTGTGTGTGTGTGTGTGTGTGTTTATTTGTTACTATCACTGCCTGTGCTCCTTCACCTGGTAAGTAGACTTCATCTATTTTTTTACATATATTTTTCCTGTTAGGAAATTTTTTTCTTCTATCATATTACTATCTTATATGCCTGTTCTTCGCAACAGTTGTTGAAGGAGAGCCTCTGTGTATCATGGCTTTTTAGGGTTCCGGACCTCAGTCAGTAAAAACAGAATCCTTGTTAGATAGCTGCGTCAATAAACTCAGTTGTCCTATTCAAGATTTCAAATGTAAGTAAAAGTCATCGTCCTAAACGATGTATCTTCATAAAGATTTTGATTCAAAAAGTGAAACGTGCCAAAAGAAGCAAAGAAATGTCGCTAGGTATTTAATACACAAAGAGAAATCAGTAACACTATTAAATGTTTGTTCGTATTCGTAGACATAAGATTGCTTAATTCTGTCACAGACATTCACTTCCTTAATGTACTACCCCATATTTAAAGCAAAGAAATGTCGCTAGGTATTTAATACACAAAGAGAAATCAGTAACACTATTAAATGTTTGTTCGTATTCGTAGACATAAGATTGCTTAATTCTGTCACAGACATTCACTTCCTTGATGTACTACCCCATATTTATTATACAGCAGCGATGTTTATTAGTTCTTTCGTGCACTACAGAGCCTGTATCACATGTTTGCTGTACTACGCAATCCATACTTCAAGCATAACCTACATCTAAAACAATTTCCCTTATGAAGTTGCTCCATGCAAATCCGTGAAGTAGTTTAGGAGATTAGGTATTTCTAATAGAGAAACAGACAGTTACTGAAAACACTTGAGATTGTGATGTATCTTTTTTTCCCGTGATCTGATTTTGATGAAATCACGACTCTATGTTGCCCCAATCTTTGCTCAAATTTCCTGTGGAAACCACTTGAAATTGTGTCTGTCATTTCTTTTTTTAATACATTTGCGAAACGTGTTAGAAATAGGCATATCTTCATGAATATGATGTGTTGTGGTCTTCAGTTCGGAGACTGGTTTGATGCAGCTCTCCACCCTACTCTATCCTGAGCAAGCCTCTTCATCTCCACATAAGAACGACAACCTACATCTGTCTGAATCTGCTTACTGTATCCATCTCTTGGTCTTCCTCTGCGATTTTTCCCCACACACTTCCCTCCAACACTAAATTCACAATTCCTTGATGCCTAAGAATGTGTCCTACCAATCGATCCCTTCTTTTAGTCAAGGTATGCCAGAAATTTCTTTTCTCCTTAATTCTGTTCAGTACCTCCTCATTAGTTACGCGATCCACCCACCTAATCTTCAGCATTCTTCTGTAGCACCATATTTCAAAAGCTTCAATCCTCTTCCTGTTCGCACTGTTGATTGTCCATGTCTCACTCCCATACAAGGCAACACTCCATACAAATGCCTTCAGAAAGGACTTCCTTAGGTTTAAATCAATATTCGATGTTAACAAATTTCTCTTTTTCAAGAACGCTTTTCTACCCATTGCCATTCTGCATTTTATATCCTCTGTACTGCGACCATCATTTGTTATTTTACTGCCCAAGTAACAAAACTCATCTACCTCCTTTATTGCTTCGTTTCCCAATCTAATTCCTTCAGCATCACCTGATTTTCTAAGACCGCATTCCATTACCCTAGTTTTGCTCTCGTTAATGTTCATCTTATATGCACCTTTCAGCACACTGTCCATTCCGTTCAATTGCTCTTCTAGGTCCTTTGCTGTATCTGACAGAATTACTATGTCATCGGCAAAACACAATGTTTTTAATTCTTCCCCCTGAACTTTAATTCCTACTCCAAATTTCTCCTTGCTTTCCTTTATAGCTTGCTCAATGTACAAATTGAACAACATTGGAGAAAGGCTACAACCCTGTCTTACTCCCTTTCCAACCACTGCATCCCTTTCATGCCCTTCAACTCTGACAACCGCTGTCTGGTTTTTGTACAAGTTGTAAATAACCTTACGCTCCCTATATTTTACTCCTGCTTGATTCAGAACTTGAAACAGTTTATTCCAATCAACATTGTCAAAAGCCTTCTCCAAATCTACAAAAGCTAGAAATGTAGGTTTGCCTTTTCTTAATCTATCTTCTAGGATAAGCCGCAAAGTGAATATTGCCTCCCGAGTTCCTACATTTCTCCTGAACCCAAACTGATCTTCCCCAAGGTCGGCTTCTACCAGCTTTTCCATCCTTCTGTATATAATTAGTGTTAATATTTTGCAACCATGACTTATTAAACTGATGGTTCTGTAGTTTTCACACCTGTCTGCACCTGCTTTCTTTAGGGATGGGGATTATAACATTGTTCTTAAAGTCTGAGGGTATTTCACCTGTCTCATACATCTTACACACCAGGTGAAACAATTTTGTCATGGCTGCTTCTCCCAGAGACTTCAGTAGCTCTGAGGGAATATCATCTACTCCAGGGGCCTTAATTCGACTCAGGTCTTTCAGGGCTCTGTCAAATTCTTCTCTCAGTACAGTATCTCCTATTTCATCTTCATCTACATCCTCTTCCCTTCCTACAATATTGTCTCGAAGTTCATTTCCTTTGTAGAGCCCCTCTATATACTCTTTCCACCTTTCAGCTTTCCCTTCTTTGCTCAGAACTGGTTTTCCATCAGTGTCCTTGATATTCATAGAGCTGTTTTTCTTATCTCCAAATGTTTCTTTTATTTTCCTGTAGGCTGTGTCTATTTTTCCCCTATTTATACATTCTTCTACATCCTTACATTTGCCTTCTAGCCACTCCTGCTTAGCCATTTTGCACTTCCTGTAAATCTCATTTCTTAGTCGTCTGTACTCCATTTTGCCTGTTTCATTTACTGCATTTTTATATTTTCTCCTTTCATCAATTAAATTTCGTATCTCTTGTGATATCCAAGGATTGTTTGTAGGTCTTTCCTTTCCACCTATTTTGTCCTCTGCTACCTTCACTATTTCATCTCTCAATTTTACCCATTCCTCCTCTACTGTTTTATTTTCCCCTGGTTCTGTCAATTGTTGCCTAAAGCTCCCTCTGAAATTCTTAAGAACCTCAGGTTATTTCAATTTATCCAGGTCCCATCTCCTTATCTTCCTACCTTTTTGTAGTTTCTTTAGTTTCAGCCTACAGTTCATAACCAACAAGTTATGGTCAGAGTCTATATCTGCCCCTGGGTATGTCTTACATTGTAGAACCTGGTTCCGAAATCTATGTCTTACCATTATAAAATCTATCTGGTATCTTCCAGTGTCTCCTGGTCTCTTCCACGTATACAACCTTCTTTTGTGATTCTTGAACCAGGTGTTTGTTATAACTAAATTATGTTCTGTGCAAAATTCTACCAGGCGGCTTCCTCTTTCATTCCTTTTGCCCAGACCATATTCACCTACTATCCTCCCTTCCCTTCCTTGTCCTACTACCGAATTCCAGTCTCCCATAACAATTAAGTTTTCCTCTCCCTTAATTGTCTGAATAATTTCCTTTAGCTCCTCATATATTTCTTCGATTTCCTCATCATCGGCAGAGCTAGTTGGCATATAAACCTGTACTACTGTTGTCGGTGTTGGCTTCGTATCTATCTTGACAATGATAATGCGATCACTGTGCTGGTCATAGTAGTTTACCCGCATTCCTATTTTCTTATTCATTATCAATCCTACTCCTGTGATACCCCCAATTGATTTTGTATTTATAATCCTGTACTCACCTGACCAGAAATCCTGTTCATCCTGCCACCGAACTTCACTAATCCCCACTATATCTAACTTCAACCTATCCATTTCCCTTTTTAAATTTTCTAATTTTCCTACTCGATTAAGGGATCTAACATTCCACGCTCCGACCCGTAGAATGCCAGTATTGTCTTTCCTGATGATCACATCCTCCTGAGTAGTCTCCGCCCGGAGATCCGAATGGGGGACTATTTTACCTCCGGAATATTTTACCCGAGAGGATGCCATCATCATATGTTCATACAGTAGAGCTGCATGTCCTCGGGAAAGGTAACGGCTGTAGTTTCCCCTTGCTTTCAGCCATTCGCAGTAGCTGTGTGGCAAAGCCACATTAGCTGATGTTACAAGGCCAGCTCAGTCAATCATCCAGACTGTTGCCCCTGTAACTACTGAAGAGGCTGCTGCCCCTCTTCAGGAACCACACGTTTGTCTGGCCTCTTCACAGATACCCCTCCACTGTGGTTGCACCTACGGTACGGCTATCTGTATCGTTGAGGCACGCAAGCCACCCCACCTCGGCAATGTCTGTGGTTCATGGGAGTGGGAATATGAATATAACTGACATATGACGTAAGCTGAATATGATGTAGCTTACATCATATGTCAGTTATATTAGCCATTTAAAACATTTATTTCGTGATCATTCATATCTCTAGATAATGGGCTTAGGCATAGAAAGCTGATATATAATATTTCCTTAATGAAGTAGAAATATCACTGACAATAATTATTATTCTTACAGTTGGCTCTTTTTCTGTTAGATGCGCTATTGTTGCTCCAAGCTTGAGACTTAAACTTCCATAGCAGTTGTACATATACGTTAGACTGTGATATCAGTATGTAAATATATGGGTTAAAGACAGCGAGGATTGTAACAGTTTTATATTCATTCCATTGAATAATATTTCGTAGAACATAGCAACCAAGAAAACGATTTTCAGAAATATGGCAAATTTGAAAAGTAAAAGAGTAAGTAGTATTTTCAATGGTTAATAATCCGATCGCTGCCCCAAACTTCACACGAACACCCATGGTGCTATCTATTAGTTCTTTGCTGTATTACGCTGTTCTTTCCAAGCATGAAATACACCTAAAACTTCAAATTACGATATCTTTTACTTTCCTGATCTGATTTTGATAAAATGAAGCCTATAAGTTGCTCCAGGATATTCTCTATTTGTCCGTGATACCCCCATGAATGTTCATTTAGTACTTTTTAGGATTACTCTCTACAAATAGATACATGCAATTGCTTTCAGAGAAATGTTTAAATAGTGATATCTAACTTTTTCTGATCCAATTTTGTGAAATGAAGCATTTCTGTAACCACAAAATACCCTTACGTTTCCTGTGAAAAACGCCTGAAAATTCGTCTGTTTGTTTTGGAGATGAAAGAGAAAGATAGACATGACGGTTGTCAATGTGAAATGTTAAATTGTGATGTTCTTCTTTCCGTGATCTGATTTTTATGAAACTAAGCCTGTATGTTGTCCCAAGGTACACTGCAGTTACCATACCTGTGAAAACCTCGTGCGAATTTGTGAAGTAGTTTTAGAAACATGGTTTATAATAGATGAACAGACGATAGACATGACGGTCTTGAAAAACTCTGCATGATTCTATTTTGATGAAATCATGCCTAGATCCTGAACCAATCTTCACTCATGTTTCCTGTGAAAACTGCATGAAAATTCATCCAGTAGTTTTGAAGATTGAAGCAAACAGCGACAGCCCTACATTTACAGATTTATTACTAATATAGATACGTTGTACAATTGTAAAATTTTGCTAGAATATTTTGTTTTGTATAAGTGCTGTATGTCGGTAAAATCTGTTGCGAATATGGTTAGTAGTAAAGAAGTAATAGATTAAAACGTAATGCTTGATGGGGCGGTATTCCATGAATGTTACTGTTTACATCCTCATATTTCATGAACTACGTGTCGTACTGTGATACAATTTCGAACGTACATTCAGCTTTAAGTGTGTATTCTGTCTGTAAAATTTCCTGCAAGTACAATTGGTAGTGTAGAAATTATAAATTGTAACGTTATACCGAAAGCCATAGTTGTGCTTCATAAACAGCGAAAACCTAGTAAGTGAGAAACTTTTTTCCTTTAATTATTTTGATGTGGTTGTCTGTGAGGAAAAGTTTAATAAAGGTTTGAAATTATGTTTAAAGTTTGTTGCAAGTCACCAAGTCCTTTCATTCTTATACAGTGTATTTATAAAGCCTCGTCGCATTATGTGGCAGTTTTTTGTGATTCCTATTGTTCATGACGTTATATCTCCTGAACCATGTGTCGTACGTTGTTTGTACTCCTATAGCAGTTGTTACCTCATGTACGAAATATGTGTACCAAATTTTGGTGAAATCGGTCCAGTGGTTTAGGAGAAAATGTGCAGCATTGTCTTTTGATGCAATAGTTTTTCGCACATTTCATTGTTTTTGAAGTCATATCTCCTTGCATATGTGTCGTAGGTGATTCTTATCCCGACATCGATTGTTGCCTGATATTAAGAAATATGTGTACCAAATTTGGTTAAAATTAGTCCAGTAGTTTAGAAGGAGATGTGGAATACACACATACAGCCTACTTTATAAGATGTAAGATTGTGTTCATAATTCGCGGGACAAGGTTTGTATGAAATAAAATTTACAGTAAAATTGGAGAAAAACTGAAGGTCCATTTTTTTATTGTTTCTGCTGCATACAAATCTATAGTTTTATTTTGATCTTCATGAAATTTTGCACACTTGACCTTCAAAGCAAGAGGAAGGTCACTGTCTATATAATCCATATTAAACCCACAAAAAGACAACAGTACCTCCACTTTGATAGCTGCCATCCCTTCCATATCAAACAATCCCTTTCCTACAGCCTAGGCATCCAAGACAAACGTATGTGCTCCAATGAGGAGTCACTCACCACTTATATCCAACAACCTGTCCAATGATTTCCTCTCCCGCAACTATTCTACAGCCCTTGTCTGCAAGCATATTTTTAGAGCACTCCATTTCTCCCCTTCCAGTTACAATATTCCAAACCGCAAACCACTCAGAAGCATCCCCTTAGTCACCCAGTACCATCCCAGCCCGGTATGCCTTGAGAGATTGCTCAGTCAGGGCTATGACTTTCTCAAGTCATTCCCTGAAATGTGATTATCCCTCCAAAGTGTCCTCCCCACACTGCTTAGTAGTAGCCTTTCACCCTTCTCCCAACCTCCACAACATCCTTGTCCAACCTTACCATATCCAAAAACCACCCTTCATACCTAATGGTTCCTACCCCTGTAACTGACCACTGCAAAATCTGTCCGAGGCATACTCCCACAACCACCTACTCCAACTCCACAAAAGGAAAATACTACACAATTCAATGCAGGGCCACATGTGAAACAACACATGAAATCTACCAACTGATCGCCTGAAATCCTTACCCAGCCGGTTACCTCCAGAAACCATCCTTGTAACCATTGATGCCACTTCCTTATACACAAATATCGCACTTGCCCAGGGCCTCGCTGCGATGGAGTGTTTCCTTTCGCACCGACCCCCCACTTCCCTACCTAAAACCTCTTTCCTTAATAGCCTAGCCAGCTTCATCCTAACCCACAACTTCTTCGCTTTTGAGGGCCAGACATACCAACAACTAAAGGGAACAGCCATGGGAACCAGGATGGCCCCCTTGTACGCAAACTTATTTATGGGATGCTTAGAGAAAGCCTTCCTGGATATCCAAGCCTGTCAACCCAAAGTTTGGTATAGATTCATTGATGACATCTTTATGATCTGGACTCACAGTGAAGAAGAACTCCAGAATTTCCTCTTCAACCTCAACTCCTTTGGTCCCATCAAATTCACCTGATCTTATTCCAAATCCCATGCCACTTTTCTTGATGTCGACATCCATCTGTCCAACAGCCAACTTCACACATCCGTCCACATCAAACCAACTAATAAACAACAGTACCTCCATTATGACAGTTGTCATCCATTCCACATTAAATGTTCCCTTCCCTACAGCTTAGGTCTTCGTGGCAAATCAAATGAGTCTGCTCCAGTCCCGAATCCATGAACCAGTACACCAATAACCTAATAACAGCCTTCACATCTCCCCCCCCCCCCCCCCCCCCAAATTTAGAACCTTCCACAGAAGAACCCCAGAAGTGCCCCTCTCGTCACAAGATACTTTCCGGGACTGGAGCGGACTCTGAATGTGGCTCTCCAGCAAGGATACCCTGTGGCTAAACACACCTTGGTGCACGGCCAGCACATCTTGGCACAGTGTTACACCGTCCGGGTTATCTGGATACTTCCCACCAACACCAATCTTTCAGAACTCCGGAGATGGGAACATGCCCTTCAACATATTCTCTCTTTCTGTTGCCCATCTGGTCTCAACCTACGTTAAATTCAAATTCCCACCCACCGTCTTTAACATCTTTGCCTTGGTTCTGTAGACAGAGCCTCTGCCTCAAGTGGTATCTCTATCTAACCTCTTTACTTTCTACAAATGTCGGCCTAGGTGTGTTTGCGTGTGAATATGTGTGAGTGTGTGTGTATTTGTTTAACCTCCTTTTTTTCCCCTAGGGTAAGTCCTTCCACTCCTGGAATTGGAATGACTCCTTTTCCACTTCCTTAAAACCCGTATCCTTCCGTTTCTCCTCTCCTTCCTTCCTCTTTTCCTGAAGAAGTGACCAACAGTTCCGAAACCTTGTATGTGTGTTTGTGTGTGATTTTATTTGTGTCTGTTGATGAGCCTGTCCTTTGGGTAAGTCAACCGTTTTCTATTTTTTATATAAATTTATCCCCACCATTAAAGTTTCTGAGTTTTCCTAGATTTGGGGGGGGGGGGGTTGATGAACCAAGGAGGCAGGATGGTGAAAAAGAGGGGGGGGGGGGGCGGGGAGAGAAATGGGCCAAGAGATGGGACGGTGGATACAAACAGAGATTTGGGATAGGAAGAGATGGTTGGAGAGAGAGAGGAGGGTAGGGAAGACGGACTACGAGAGTGTAGTATAAAAAAATACCCAGACAATTCTGGGTTTTCAGCTAGTACTAAATAAGTCATATAGTCACATCACCAACTGTGGCCTGTATATTTTAACCAGAGCATCTTTAATACCACTGCTTAAATTTTGGCCAATATTGTCAAATAGTGGCATATCTCCTACTTATAACTTGATCAATTCATGGATTACTCCAGCCAGCTTCATTGAGCTCAATTACACATCACTGTCAAATGCTGACTTCTATGGATGTTGTTCATAACACCTGTCTGTGAGGTATAGTTACTGTGTACCTGAGTACATGTGATAAACTTTGCAAAGACATAATATCTTGGTAAACTTTGAAATTTTTGTCAATTTTGTCACGTTGACATGGAAGCAGGCTTGACTTCGAAGGCAACTGAACACAGCACTTATACTGAAAGCATGTTTATTACGAACTTAACATTCACGCAGCACTGACTGCCTCTCGGGCAGAGTGCTCTGCTATTTATATACAGACAGAATGTACCAGAAATTAGAAGAACATAAGTTAATGTAAGAAACAAGTAGAATTTACAAGTGAACATAAGAAAGATGTAGAAACTTTTGGAATTGTTAATTACAAAGAAATAAATTTTTGCTGATGGCCGGGATTGAAACGGCAACCTTAAGCACTGCAGTCGGTGACGCTATCCACTGTCCCATGCCGGCAATCGGTGTAAGTGGTGTCTCGCAGCATTGCTCCCTCTCCTGGAAAAACAGTGACCCGCTGTTATGTTCCCTGTGGAGCCAGCTGCAATGTCTTGGATCTTGACCTTGTCATGGGTCCACTGTATGTCAGTTCTGTAGAATCCTTCCCTTCTACATGATTATCAGTGACAGACGGTCCTGTCATGGCTTCATCAGTAACATTAACATCCTTAGAGTCCTTGAACAAGAAGCCATTGTCGCCTACCTGCTCTTCAAGATCGTAGTAAGGCTTCATGCGCAGGACGTAACAATGTCTCTTCATTTTTTTTGTTTTGTTTTGTTTTGTTTCAAGGACGGCTCATAATCCTCAACTTCGTATGTGATGTCTGATACGATACGAACCAAAGTATAGCTTCAATAACTTTTCTGACAGTCCAACCTTCCGTACAGGGGTAAAAATCCATACCAGATTTCCTGGGCTGTATACAACAGGTCGGTGCTTGTCGCTATACAGCTGACGGTCCTTCTCCTGGGCGTCCAGTGTCCGTATGCGAACCAGCTGTCTTGCTTCTTCGACCCTGGTAATGAGCTGTTTAACATAGTCATCCTGAGTGTCGTCCGCTTGGAATGGAAACAGCATATCCATTGTCGTCTCAGCTTTACAGCCATGGAGCAGGAAAAACAATGTGAAGCCTGTGGTGTCTTGTCTTACGGTATTGTAAGCAAATGTCACAATTGGCAGAATTGTATCTCAGCCCTTCTGCTCAATATCGACGTACATTGACAGCATATTAGCTAACAACTTGTTAAAACATTCCGTAAGACCACTTGTCAGAGTATGGTATGCAGTTGTCATTCTGTGGACAATGTCACACAGTGCCATTATCTCTGATACTAGTTTTGACTGGAATACTTTTTCACGATCAGATATCATGACACATGGTGCTCCATGCTTCAAAATAATGTCTTCCACAAGAAATTTTGCAACCTCTGGAGCTTCTGCAGTCGGCACAGGTTTGGTTACAGCGTAGCGTGTGAGGTACTCAGTGCAGACTATTATCCATCGGTTACCTGTTGTCAACTTCAGAAACCTCCCTAAAAGATCGATCCCAACTCGATGGTATGGAGCTCCTGCCAGCAGAATTGGTACGAGATGCCCTGGAGGTAATTGCGGCACATGCTTCCGTCGCTGGCACTCTTTGCAGTGACTCACATAGTGCTTGACAGATCGCTAGAGACGTTTCAAGTAATACCTGCGATTGATTCTGTCTAGGGTCTTCACGAATCCCAGATAACCGGATATTGGAGCATCATGGAAATATTTGAGAATAGCTGGCTGGAGATGAGCTGGAACGACCAGTAGCCATTTGGGGCCCAGTGGATCGTAGTTGCTCTTATACAATATTCCGTTTAAAAGCTGGAACTCTCCATTGGTCGGTTCTCCTTTCTCCAAGGCCTCTATCGTTTTCGATAGTGTTAGATCTTCCCTCTGTTCAGCTGTAATGTCATCTAATTCAGTGAGGGCTGAAATTTCATTCCTGCTGTTGTGTTCCACTAATGGATTCCTTGAAAGGCAGTCAGCATCCTTGTGTTTGCGCCCATTCTTGAATACTACTGTGACATCGTACTCTCGGAGTCTTAGTGACCATTTTGCTAGTCGACCTGATGGATCCTTCAAGCTAGTCAGCCAACACAAAGAATGGTGGTCTGTCACGATGGTGAATGGTTTGCCGAATAAATGCGACCGGAACTTGTTGATAGCGCAGATAACTGAGAGACATTCTTTCTCAGTTGTAGAGTAGTTTACCTCAGACTTTGAGGGTACTCTTAATGCATAGGCTATCACTTATTCAGCACCTTCCTGAACTTGTACAAGCACTGCACCAATGCCACTGGCGTCTGTGTGAAGTTCCATTTATGCATTCTCGTCGTACAAGGCTAGCACTGGTGCAGAAGTTAGAGCCTCCTTAAGTGCCCAGAAAGCTCTTTCTTTGGGCTCATCCCAGTAAAACTTGGCGTCTCCCTGTAGAAGTTCTTGTAATGGATGTGCCTTGTTACAAAATCCTTTTATGAAACGTCGGTAGTATGAACACAGCCCGAGGAAACTTCTCACATCACGAATGTGCTGAGGAGTTGGAAATTCCTTGACTGCCCTTACTTTGTCTGGATCAGGATGGCCACCATCTCCGTTGACTAGGTGCCCCAGGATTTTTATCTCTTTGGCGATGAAGAGGCACTTCTTTGGATTGAGGCGGAGTCCTGCAGCCTGAACACACTTCAACACAGTTGACAGGTGACTCAGATGTTCTTCAAATGTTTTCGAGAAAATGACAATGTCATCTAAATAGCAAAGACACGTTGTCCACTTAAGATGTCGAAGCAAGTTGTCCATCGTGCGTTCGAATGTGGCCGGAGGATTACATAATCCAAATAGCATTACTTTGAATTCATAGAGGCCGTCAGGTGTAATAAAAGCCGTTTTCTCCCTGTCAGCTTCATCAACCTCGATTTGCCAGTAACCTGTCTGAATGTCCATAGTTCAGAAGTATGTAGCTCCTTTCAAGCAGTCTAAGGTGTCGTCAATGCATGGCAGTGAGTAGACATCTTTCTTTGTGATTTTGTTCAGCCGCCGATAGTCGACACAGAATCGCCACATGCCATTCTTCTTCTTTACAAGGACCACCGAAGGCGACCAAGGACTCTCCGAAGGTTGAATAATGTCATCAAGCAACATATTCTCCACTTCCTCCCGAATTATCCGTCTTTCAGCTGACAACACTCTATATGAATGCTGGCTAATTGGTGGATGATCCCCAGTATTGATACGGTACTTTATCGTGGGCAGTTTCATCTGACTTTTCCCCTACTGAGGTGTGAAAGCACCCGAAAATTGACATAGTATAGCCAACAACCGCTAGCGTTGTTCCTTGGTCAGTCCAGGTCGTATTGGCAGTTGAACGTTTGTTTCCTCCAGCGTGTTGTCTGTACTAACAGCAAAGCATAGGTCTTCATTGATGACGTTGGACTCACCATGCTGGATTGGTTCAGCTGTCCCGATACACATTCCTTTGGGGATAAGTTTCGTCTGCTTGTGACAGCCTGATAAACTGATTACTATCAACAAGCACTTCACAGTTTAATCGCTCTTCTGTGTGTGTGACTACAACTCTTCTCATCGTCAATGGTGGGATCGTCACATTGTCAATGGCGAATAACTACCCAGAAAATTCTGTATTACGTGTACCCGTCAGAACAACTTCTTCAATTTGCAGCTCAGACCTTCCACAGTCAATAATAGCTTGGGATGCCTGAAGGAAGTCCCATCCGAGGAGTACATTGTGACTACAGTCTGTTAACACGACAGATTCAAACAGCTGGGTCCTGTTGTTGATGGTTATTCTTGCGACACAAGTTCCTGCTGGCTGGACGTACTTTCCATTCGCGACCTTCAGCACAGTTGCCCCCGTATCACAGAACATTGTCTTCTTTAGTGTGCGGCGGTAATTATCTGATAATACAGAAAAAGAGGCTCCTGAGTCAACAAGTGCCCGGACAGGTTGGCCGTTGATTATAACGTCGATGAGATTTCCCGACATCTTAGCGACTGTCATCCATGGAGGATTTTCATCTGCGGTGGCCTCACCTCCGTAGATGGTCGCCTCGCTAAGTTTTCCTGGGCGCGGCAGCCAGGGGAGCGGCTGGTACCTCTGTACAGCGACGGTGAATGGCTGCGGCGCATCGGGGAGCGACCTCGCCTAGGGTATGGCGATGGGCTTCTTCCCATAGGTCAACTGAACTCATCAGCAGGTGATTGCCTGGAATAGAACTGCTCTGATGGATGACGTCTTGCAGCAAAGTAATCATCAAATACTCGCCTTCTCTCTCTGCAGTAGCGTACGACCTATCCAGGGTGCCCACAGTGGAAACATGGTGGTGTGTTGTCTTTTGTCCACCAGACGTCTGTTCTTCTGTGGGGCATCATAGTTGCTGGGGGAGTTGGTTGTGGCTGCGTCGGCTGGTTCATAGGCTGCCATTTGGCGGCTACGATGTAAGTCATGGCAGGACGATGCCATTCTTCCTGACAGGGCAGATAGGAGCGAAAGTCTGAAATACCTCTTCCTCAGCGGCGGCGTCTCCCTCGTTACTTACAGGGCTTACATCCATGTCCATATTCTGATTCTCGCTCGGTATAACAGTCCCAGCTGCCATAAATTGTTGTAATTCTTCTCTCGCAATTTGTCATATGAGAGAGGTGAAGTCATGCTGGTCTTCCACAACGGCATAGGGACTACATTCGGGAGTCTGTCATACTTCTTTTGTCCAACCCTCCTTTGTTGCATCTCTTCAATACGCTGGCACCACTTGATGAACTCTTCCGTTGTAGCGACGTCTTTTATCAGAAGAGCTTGGTACATGTCTTCTGCAATACCATTCATCAGGTGCGTGATTTTGTCAGCCTCAGTGATATTCGGATTGACTATGTTACACCGGGACAAAACAATCTGCATGTATGACTGTGTTGGCTCATTATGTTGTTGGGCCCGGTTCTTCAGTTGTTCTTCCGCCGAGCGGATTTGTCGCTGGTGGTCTCCAAACATCTTCTTAAGTTCCTTCTGGAACGTCTCCCAGTCATTCAACTTGTCTTTGTTGTTTTCAAACCATTGCTGGGCTGTTCCTTCCAGGAAGAAGTAAACGTTGGCCAAGCACATCGTGTGATCCCACCTGTTGTACTTGGTGACTCGGTCGAACCCTTTTAACCATTTGTTGGGGTCCTGTCCAGTGTCTCCAGAGAATACCGACGGGTGTCTGATGTGCAGCTGGCTTACCGCTGGTTTCGTGTCCATGGTTCTTCTGATGATACGGACTTTTGGAAGGATGTACTCGGTGTATCCCTTGTATTCCAGTTCCAGTCTGTGTAAGCGATGGCTCTTACTTTGCCTAATCAGAGCCATGGTGATGCAGCTGTTGCACAGGATACCCGGCGCCTCCACCAAACAATGTCACGTTGAAATGGAAGCAGACTTGACTTCGAAGGCAACTGAACACAGCACTTATACTAAAAGCACGTTTATTACGAACTTAACATACATGCAGCACTGACTGCCTCTCGGGCGAGTGCTCTGCTATTTATACACAGACAGAATGTACTTGAAATTAGAACAACAGTTAACATAAGAAACAAGTAGAATTTACAAGTGAACATAAGAAAGATGTAGAAACTTCTGGAATTGTGAATTACAAAGAAATAAATGTTTGCCGATGGCCGGGATTGAACCGGTGACCTTTGTCACTGCTGTCGGTGACGCTACGGTGACTGCGCCATGCCTTCAGTCAGTGAAAATGCTGTCTCGCGGCAATATTTGTAGGAATTGTCAGTTGGTAATCAATGTGCATAACTCCTTCAAGGTGAAGCATTTTTGATGTCCTTCACACACACTCACACATACACACACACACACACAAGATACACTTCATAAGATTGTTCAAACCAGGGTGAACCTTTCATGTAAACTAAATTTTTCTGTGCACATCCTACACCTTTATCTTTAACACATTCAAGAATTTCAAAAGTTATAGCTTTCTATCTGTTGTTGTTGTTGTTGTGGTCTTCAGTCTGTAGACTGGTATGATTCAGGTCTCCACACTATCCTGTCCTGTGCAAGTCTCTTCATCTGATAATACATTCGGCAACCTACATCCTTTTGAATCTGCTTACTATATTCGTCCCTCAGTCTCCCTCTACGATTTTTACCCCACATGCTTCTTTCTAATGCTAAGTTGACAATTCCTTGATGTCTCAGGATGTGTCCAACCAATCTATCCCTTCTCTTAGTCAGAATATGCCAGAAGCTCCTTTTCTCCCAGATTCGGTTAAGTACTTCCTCATTAGTTACGTGATCTACCCACCTAATTTTCATCATTCATCTGTAGCACCACATTTCAAAAGCTTCTATCATCTTTTTATCTGAACTCCTTATCATCCACGTTTCACTCCCATACATTGCTACACTCCAGACAAATGCTTTCAGAAAGGTCTTCCTAACATTTAAATTAATATTAATATTAATTTTCTTCCCATAGCCATTCTGCATTTTATATCTTCCTTACTTCGGCCATCAGAAGTAATCTTGCTACCCAAATAACAAAATTCATCTACTACTTTTATTGTCTCATTGCCTAATCTAATTCCTTCAGTATCACCTGATTTTCTGATATTGCATTCTATTACCTTCGTTTTACTCTTGTTAATGTTCATCTTATATCTTCCTTTCAAGACAATTTCCATTCCATTCAATTGCTCTTCCAGATCTTTTGCGGAATCTGACAGAATTACTATGTCATCGGCAAACTGCAATGTTTTTATTTCTTCTCCCTGCACTTTAATGCCCTCTCCAAATTTCTCCTTCCATTCCTTTACTGCCTGCTCAATGTACAGATTGAACAACATTGGGGAAAGGCTACAACCCTGTCTTACTCCCTTCCAAACCTCTGCGTCCCTTCCTTGCCCTTTGACTCTAATAACTGCTGTCTGATATTTGTATAGGTTGAATATAACTCTTTGTTCCCCATATTTTACCCCTGCTACCTTCAGAATTTGAAATAGTGTATTCCAGTCGACATTGTCAAAAGCTTTCTTCAAATCTACAAACGCTAAAAACGTAGGTTTGCCTTTCCTTAGACTATCTTTTAAGATAAGGCGTAATGTTAGTATTGCCTCCCATGTTCCTACACTTCTCCTAAATCCAAAGGTCGGATTCCACCAGCTTTTCCATTCGTTTGTAAATAATTCGTGTTAGTATTTTGCAACCATGACTTCTTAAACTGATAGTTCTGTAATTTTTACACTGGTCTGCACTTGCTTTCTTTGGAATTGGAATAACGATATTCTTCTTGAAGTCAGAGGGTATTTCCCCTGTCTCATACATCTTGCATACCATGTGATACAATTTTTTCACGAATGGCTCTCCTAACGATATCAGCAGTTCAGGGCGGGATATCATCTACTACAGGGACCTTGTTTCGACTCAAGTCCTTCAGCGTTCTGTCAAATTCTTCTCGCAGTATCATATCTCCTGTCTTATCTTCCTCCACTTCATCTTCCATTTCTAAAATACTGCCTTCAAGTTTATTTCCTTTGTGTAGGACCTCTACATGTTCCTTCCACAGTTCAGCTTTCCCCTCTTTGCTTAGTACTCGTTTTCCGTCTCAGTTCTTGATATTCATAAAGATGCTTTTCTTGTCTCCAAATATATCTTTTTATTTTCCTGAAGGCAGTATCTATCTTTCCTCTAGTTATGCATTCTTCTACAGTTCTACATTTGTCCTCTAGCCACTCCTGCTTAGCCAGTCTGCACTTCTTGTGAAACTAATTTTTTAGATGTTTGTACTCTAACTTATATATAACTAAGAATGCAATAATTAAGTTTGCTGTCTCATTTTAAACAATGAAATCCCTTATATTTATTCCAATAAAATTATCAAAATATTAAAATTAACTGATACACAATTTTTTTAGTGAATTAAAAATAAATAAAACCTTGTAGCTATGATTCTTTCAAATAATCAGCTTCTCCTTCTGAACGGCAATAATCTCTTTCCTCTTTCAGGGAACTGAAAACATTGCTCTCATCTAAATTCACCATGTCGAGAATATGTGAGCACTCAGCAGACAGTAACACAGATAGCAGACAAAAGCAGTGCCGGGCTCATCATAGAGTGGGAAATACAAACCCCTTTTATTGTGTACAAATAGTGAGAACTCAACTCACTATGTGGCAGCACAATGCAGAGAATCTCCCTGATTCATTTTATGTTGTTACAACAGAGGAAGATTGTGCAATGTCAGCTGTAAATTGTTTAGCATTGCTACCACTTAAAGAGACTGGCTCAGGTGCTGTTCACAATGGTTTGAAATAAGCATCTAAAGAAGAGCTTGATAGACTACAAAGACACTATATTCTTGTTTCTTATGATATTTGTTACCTGAATAATATGAATCGAATTGAGTTTGTTTTATCTGCTTTGGCTTTAGGAAGTGGCAGAAATTCTCAAATATCATACCAGTGATACTTCTTTATTATTTACCCATTCTTTAGTCTACATTTTCAGGAGAAATATATAAGTATAGGCAACTGAATAAATTTGTAGAAGAAACTTTACAGTAGATAGGGTAATACTGTGCTAAAGAATGCATGGAATTTTTATCTGATTTTTGGAATTATGGTCATAGAGAAACTTACAGTTAGCTATTAAAATGCAGAATAAGAAACATCATTTTTAACAAACACTTGCTAATCTGTACTGATACTTTCTAATATGGGCTTTGTTCCAAGGAATTTGGTCCAGTACCTGTGTTTATGTGTGAACAGGACATAAATGAAGGGCGAGGGACAGCAGGCTTCACTTGGGTGTGACAAAGCGTGTAAGCCAGGCCCTGTCTAGTTGGCCCAAAAGCTATGCTTAGGCAGGAGGAGGGGGTCGGTGAAGGTGGAGCAAGGGAAACGGCTTGGTAGCCTCAGTACGACAGCAGTTTTTAGAGCTGGATGTCTGCAGGGTGTATGGGCCACTTGCGGGTCCTCTTTTCTGGAGGGCAGGTGGAAATACAGACTAGTTTCTGTGGCAGAGTGAGATGAGGAGTAGGAGGAAGGAAGCTTAGGGTTTAACGTCCCATCGACAGCTTGGTCATTAGAGAGGGAGCTAATGCTCGGAGTTTTTGGTAAGGACGGGGAAGGAAATTGGCCATGCCCTTTGAAAGGAACCATCCCAGAATTTGCCTGGAGTGATTTAGGGAAATCACGGAAAACCTAAATCTGGATGGCCGGGGGTGGAAGCCGAGGAGAATGGACTCGTGTGAAGACCTCAACTGGATACTGACAGCTCAGAATAGTATTGTGTCTTTGCAATGGAACTGTGTAAACTGGGGATGATTGACTCTGGTCTTTCACTTGTACTACACCAAAACCATGTAATATACAAATTGTTTGTTGTAGTGCTAAAAAGAACTACTCTACATAAAATTACATCACAGAATTTCCGGTGAGGCTTGGCCCCACTGGCCCACAAGCAGATGCTACCCGTGATGGGATCTGTCAAATTTAAATTTGAAATTATAAATGCACAAGAGTAAAATGGAACAGTGGAAGCTATTTGATAGCTTGAAATAGTTAAAGCTTTATTACAGTAGCACCCTGCCAGGAGAAGTAGCCTAAGAAAAAAGATAACACACAGCATAGGTTATTCAGCCCTCGAAACATAAAGGTAGGTGACCTTGCATTTAGAATATGCAAAAAGGTATCCACATGTATAGTGATAAATCAACACAATGAAAATATTAACCAAACCTATAACAAAAATGTAGTAGTTCACATTGTAATGTGCACTGAAAATCTTGGCAGTTGAATACATATTGTTAAATTCAATAAAAGAATCATTATACAAGTTAGATTATAATAGCAAGAAGGAATTAAATGTGACAGCCGCCTTTATTTGGTAATTTAACATTAATTTGATATGACTGCTCTAGAATAAAGTGAAAACTATGTACTCTATGCAAAAAGGTATCCACATGTATAGTGATAAATCAACACAATGAAAATATTAACCAAACCTATAACAAAAATTTAGTAGTTCACATTGTAATGTGCACTGAAAATCTTGGCAGTTGAATACATATTGTTAAATTCAATAAAAGAAACATTACACAAGTTAGATTATAATAGCAAGAAGGAATTAAATGTGACAGCCGCCTTTATTTGGTAATTTAACATTGATTTGATATGACTTCTCTAGAATAAAGTGAAAACTATGTACTCTATGTATTTAAATTAATGTTCTTTGTTCTGTTTCAGCAAACAAATATATGAGCCAAAGTCAGGAAGAGTTTGAGGATAATGACGATATGATTCAGTTGTTAAAAGGTAGAGTTATCTGTTTTATGATACACCCATTTCTTTACATCCTACCTTAATGTCTTTGTCACTGCATGAGTAATCTGTTGTTATAGATGCAGTAATGTTGATGAAGGAGTTGTAGAGTAAATAAGAATGAAGTACACAACTAAGGAACCAGTGGTTACCACAAACCAGTTAGGAGTATGGACACACAAATTTCAGATGTTTTCATTCATTATGGGAATTTCGTATCATCTCAAGCTTCAGCTTCTGTTGGTCTCTGAAAGCTATGAATCTAAAATCTCAAGAGTAGATAACTCAACAATATAATGAGGATGGTTTGCAACTCACCTCAGAAACATACATTAAGCTGTGACAGGCACATAAAAAAGACACTCATACACATATAACAAACTTGGTACATTAACTACTGCCTATCAGTATGTTTATTCATTAATGAAATTTGTCATAAATAATATATTCCCTTTTACAACAAACAGCTGAGTTCATACATACAATATTAGGAACAAAACCTATCTACACAAGAACTTAAAAAAGGGTCCACTACTCAGGAACATTTATTTTCAATAATTTGCCAGCAACAATAAAAATTTAGATGAAACTAAGGATCAGTTTAAATGTTTGAAAGACTTACAGGTGGCCACCTTCTTCTACTCCATTGACGAATTTTTGAATAGAACTAAATGATGTATGTATTCATACTATTGGTACTATTATTTCATCCCATGAAAATGACATTTTCCACATTCATGAGGATCTTCTCAATACAGATATATGGAATGAACAGGTAATCTAATCTGACCTCTGTCCTTATTATATTGTTGAATTCCAAACTGGTCTTTCCATTATTAGATCTTAACAGCTGAAATGTATTTGTATTTATAATAATGGAAAGTCCAGGTTGGAATTAATTATACAATGAGGACAGTTTACTACTCACCGCAAAGACGTGGTGACGAGCTGCGACAGGCACATACAAAAGACACAAACATACAACACATTCAGCTATCGGCTATGGCCTTCTTCAGAAAATAGAACACTCATACAATCACACAGGCACACAACACAGTCATACAACCATCACCTCTGACTGCCGCACTTCGAATCACGCTCTGCAGCGAATCAGAGATGGGAGGGGAGGGGAGAGGGGATAGGAAGGTTACGTCACAGTGGTGGGGATGGGTTAGATGGGAATAATGAGATGCAGCTTAGGAATGGAGTGGGGAGGCGAGTGAGGGGAGAATATAAATAAAATAAAGTAAAATAAATATACATAGAAAATGCATGCACACTGCAAGTACACAAGACCACACACACTCATACACACACACAAACGTGTGTGCGGGCGCGTGCACACACGCACACACACGCATTCACAGACACACACACACACACACACACACACACACACACACACACACACAGTAGCACATTCACACACCATTCAAAATAGGCGAGGTTTGGGATAGAGAGGTAGGAACTGAAAGGTATGGAAAAAAATATATAGGGAAGTTATCATAGGTTGAGGCCTGGATGATTTCGGGATCGAAGAATGTATTGTAGGGATAACTCCCATCTGTGTAGTTCAGAAAAGATGGTGGTGGATGGGAGGATCCAGATGGCCCGGGTTGTGAAGCAGCCATTGAAATCAAGCATATGTTCCGCTTCATGCTGTGTCACAGGATGGTCCACCTTGTTTTTGGCCACAGTTTGGCGGTGGCCATTCATCCTAATCGATAGCTGGTTGGTGGTAGTGCCAATATAGAAAGCTGTACAGTGTTTGCAGCACAGTTGGTAAATTACATAGCTGCTTTCACAAGTGGCCCAGCCTCTGATAGGGTAGGATAAGCCTGTGACAGGACTGAAATAGGAAGTGCTGGGTGGGTGGATTGGGCAGGTCTTGCAGCGGGGTCTTCCACAAGGATATGTTCCCTGTGGCAGTGAGCTGGGTTTCGGGGTGGCATAAGGATGAACTAAGATGTTGTGAAGGTTGTGAGGGCAACGGAACACCACTTTAGGAGGGGTGGGAAGGATCTTGGGCAGGATGTCTCTCAGTTCTGGGCACCGTGGTAGAAAATCAAAACCTTGGCAAAGGATGGAGTTTAGCTGTTCAAAACCAGGGTAGTACTGGGTGACAAGGGGAGCGCTCTTTTGTGGATGGTTACTGGTGTTAGGAGGAGGATTTGGGGTGAGTGAGGATATGGCTCGGGAGATTTGTTTGCGGACTAGGTCTGTGGGGTAGTTTCTATCTGTGAAGGCCTTTGTGAGAACTTCAGCATATTCAGAAAGGGAATTCTTGTCACTGCAGATATGCCATCCACGGGTGGCTAGGCTGTAAGGGAGGGATTTTTTTGATGTGGATGGGATGGCAACTATCAAAATGTAGGTAATGTTGGTGGTTGGTAGGTTTGATATGGACGGAAGTATGGATGGAGCCATCAGTGAGGTGGAGGTTGACATCCAGGAATGTGGCATGGTAGGTTGAGGAAGACCAGGTGAAGTGGATGGGAGAGAAGGAATTGAGGTTCTGAAGAAAGGAGGGTAGGGTGTCCTGGTCCTGAGTCCAGATGAACCTGACCAGGCCAGAGGTTTGAGGTTTTGGGATGCTAGGAAGGATGCCTCCAGACGGCTCATGAAAAGGTTGTCATAGGAGGGTGCCATGCGGATGCCCATGGCTGTGCCTTGGATTTGATGGTAAACTTTCCCCTCAAAGGAAAAGTAGTTGTTAAGTAGGATGAAATTGGTGAGGGTTATGAGGAATGTGGGCACTCGCATGGCACCCTCCTATGCCAACCTGTTCATGGGCCGTCTGGCTTTCTACAAATGTCTGCCTTGGAGTGTTTGCGTGTGTATATGTGCGGCTGTGCTTGTTTACCTTTCCTTTTTCCCCTAAGGTAAATCCTTCCACTCCCAGGACTGGAATGACTCCTCATCCACTCCCTTAAAACCTGCATCCTTCCCTTTTTCCTCTTCTTCCTTCCTCTTTTCCTGATGAAGTGACCAACAGTTGCGAAAGCTTGATTGTTTGTTTGTGTGTGTCTTTATTTGTGTTTTTGTGTATATCAATGTGCCTGTGCTTTGGGTAAGTTACCCGATCTCTATTTTTTATACATATTTATCCCACCAGGAAAGTTTCCTTTTATATTATTCATTAACATTTTTGCTTGTAGATAATAAAAACACCAAACATTGTTTATGTTAGATTCTTTTAGGCTGTTTGGATTTTCCTTTTAAAGTCACCTTTGTCATAAACTCATGAGCTACACTTGCTCTAAGGATAGTCAGATATTTGCCCGATAGTTTAATAACAACTTCTTCAGATGTAATTAAATGTAATTCCTGAAAATGAAAATCAGTTTTTTGTTACAGAAGTAAAACATAGAAGAAAGCATTCTTTGGCAAAAAGTAACATGTGGACACATAAGAAGATAAGTGAAAATAGAATATGTAAAAGTGTGGGCAAAAGCAGAAATGAAGCTACTGTAAACCAACTTCAGAATAAGAAAAGAAAAGATAATAAAATGATAGAAACAGAAAAAGAACTTGGGTTGAACAAACACTTAAAAGATAATTTTAAGCAACCTTCTGAAACCAACACTCATGCAGGACACAGTAATGAAGAAATAACTGGGAAAGATGATACATATTATACAAAAACACAAGATAAAACTGGAGAACAAAATAAAGAAGCACTGTCTTGTATAAAAGATGTTTCCCATGAAGAAGAACAAGATCAACCTCAGTCTAGTGATGATGATAATGAGACAGTAATGTCAGAGGATATGTTTGGTGAAGATGATACCACCCAGCTTGAATCTGCCCATGAAGTAATAGTAGCTAAATCTTCCTCAGGAAAACTAAATGAGCAGTCACAGGAAAAACAGGTCATCAAGCCAGAGGATAATGAGGATTCAGGTATTTAAATCTTCTTCAAGAATATATATCTATGAATATTATGAAATATACCATTGATTCTTTTTTAATCGGGTATTTGCATTTGTTATGTTTTATTTCTGCATTTTTATGTAATTATAAATTGAGTCTCTCTTTAATTCCCATTTTTATTTTTATTTCTATAAACATCAAATACAGAAATTAAACATTCACTTTGCAGCTCGCGGGGATTTAATTATGCTTCTATTAGAATGCAAACATTTTGTAATGCATTATTTTTAGTGTTATATAAATACGAAAGGAGAGGACTTAGCATCTCACTGTATAGCTTAGGCAGTGAATGGTTGCTAGCTACATAAACAACACAGGAAACACTGTTAAGTTGAAAGAGTATACATACATACAACTGTGTGGCTGCATTGTCCTCACTGACTATATTTTACTGCCAATGCAGCATGACAGGGGTTGTGGTTTTATAGAGAATGATTGAGTGGCTGAGGGGAGAAAGGAGATGAGGAGTGGGAAGGAGATTTGGAGGGGTGAGTGGCTTTACAGCAGGAATGCAGAGGCAGCAAATGCTTAGGATAAGAATATGGTAGCAGTGAACTCCTTCTGGAGCAAGCTGGATGAGCTTCAAGTGGTGCACCAGGACATGGTGCAATAGAATTGGGAAGGAAGAACAAAATAGAGGAGAAAGAGAGCAAACTGTGGAGATAATAGTGTGAGTGTATAATGAATGAAGAAGCAGGGCCAGGAAAAGGGGTGGTCATGGGCTAAAGGTTAGCAGAAATTGATGACTAAGAAATCGTAAGTTATGTTGTAGGGAAACACCCATCAGTGTAGTTAGGAGAGGATGTTGTTTGAGAGGGGGAGATGGGGATTGAGCTGGCTTGGATTGTAAAGCATATTTAAGTTGGATGAATGTGACAGATCATGGAGGTGTATTTTTGTCCATTACTAAGAAATGAAAGAGGTTTTCGAATGCAGACAACCTCAAAGACATCAAGCACATATTCACACAGAAGAACCCAAATGCACCTACACTCAGAAGCCAACCCAATATAAATATATATACACCTGGTGAGACCTGCAATTAATTACGTGAATGCACCATCATATTCTGTGGCAAAACAAATGAAAAAAATATCCTAATGGAGCTCTATGAAATGGAGAATAACAGAACAGCGAAAAACTCAAATGAACTTATATCACAAATAAAAAAACTTAAACATTTTGCAAAAATTAGTGCTAAAGAAATTATTTCTAACCTAGTAGATTAGAATTTGTAATATAGCAAAGATCTATAACTATTATACTGATGTGAAACACAGCAAAATATTTATAACTGTTCTATAATGAAATATTATACATAAAAAACATGTCAATGAATAAAAAAAAAAAAATAAAAAAAAAACAGCCCTCAGTCACAAATTAATTTGCAACTGAGGGCTGCTTTTTTTATCCATTGACGTTGTAATGGTCGCTGACAATAGCAGCTATGTTTAAAATTAAAAAAAAAAAAAAAAACATGTCTTACTGGCCACTGATGATGTTTCACAAATGAAGAAATGAAATGTGTAGGCACAAAAAAACCCTTCCATTTACTCACAATAGTTGGAAATACACCACTACGAATTAGAAATTGTGTTAGACTTTTGGGATGGGTTCATTCTGACACAACTTACAGGTGGAACAGTCAGAAATTTGGCTGAGGTCTTCTGCTAGGTAGTCACTACAATTCATTACCATAGTGGTGGACCCTTTGTCTGCAGGGGAGATGATGATGTCGTTATTTATTTGGAGGTTGTGGATGTTTCTTCTTTCTTTTTCTGAAAGGTTTGTGTTTTTAGGAAGGGACTAGGTGTTAAGATGCTGAGGTCAAATCTGAGGTAAGAAATTCCTGGGGGGTGACCAGGGGGTGGTTAGGTGGAAGTGCAGGGGGGTCTGAGTTGTATGACAGCATGAACTAGGGAACGTCAGGGTTCAGTGTTGCTATTAGTTTGTTTATGCTTGGAGGGTTTAGGGGTAAAGTAGTTTCCCATTTACTGCATTTTTATACTGCATCTGTTTCCACCCATACATACTTCATAAGGCAGTCCCATGGGCATCCCCACCACCATCTTTCATCCTTCCTGTTCCCCTCCACCTACTCTTCCATCCCATCACTGGAGACTGTTACTTGAACTTCTAATGGTGTTTCCATTTTCAAGGGATTTCAGTGAAATGGCAGGGTGGCCACCGAACCTTGAAATCGGGAAAAAGCCTTGAATTTGAAAAAACCTTGAAATTCAGCCAGAAACCGGGATTTTTAACCCATGAGATCTCGCGGCTTTAAGAGTTAAACGATCATTCGCGTGTATAGCCTATTGCTCAGATTACACGACCAGTTCGAAATGTACTTAGTAAGTGTAAACAAGTAATTCCTGTAGTTTTAGTAAGAAAAAACCTCAACGTTTAATATTTAAAAGTAACAATGCCAGTCATTTTAAGATTTCGGTGAGCAAAATGCTCAGATCGCTAGTGCCCGTGGGTTAAATAATATTCATCGCTTCATTTTTGTGTACAGAAACATTTCTGGGTGGTTTAAAAAGTTTTATAATTATAGGTTATGTATTCCGTTATCTATTTCTGTATTTATGCCGAAGTGTTGTTCAACCACGCGACTCAATTCCTCGCGATGTACGTCAAAAAGACGCGATGTTATCGTAAGGCAGGACTACAAAATCGCAGCTAGAATGAAAGGCGATATTTATTTGTACTACATTTTAGCAATTTTCGTAATTGACTCTCCCCCAAGTGGTACTCATCAACACAGAACTCGTTTGTCTGATTCTGTGTTGGAAAAATCTCTCCGCGGAAGCATTTTGTTGATTTTAACTATAAACTACGTAAAAGTTGGTATTGTGATGCTTCGTTAGCATAGGCGCCGACTACGGGTATGCTCGGTGGCTCAAGCATATCCCAAAATTTGAATGGGTATGCCAGGCATAACACTCTGAAAATTTTGGTATAATTTTTTCTTTATGTTATTTTTCTTGACTGTAATTAAAATCAGCTCTCTCATCACATTGATGGCCGGCTAGCTTTTGCAAGACACCGCTCTAAAAAGATTATTTTAGACAGGTAATTGAATTTGTAGACATTAAAATCCACGTTCTCATGTGAGTAAAGTGACCGTTTTCTAAATAGTCAGAATGTTAATGGAATTCCACTTGTTAAGTCAATATTGTAAACTGAAGGCGGCAACTTGTAATTGTATTAAATAACTAGAAATGAAGTGGGTTTGCTACGATGCATTGAAAATGTTTACACTACAAATTTAATTCCCGGTATCTTTTGAGATAACCCTTTGACAACCACATACGTTGCTGCGAAGACTGCCCTATCCCTTCTAGCTAAAACATTCTATAAACAGACAGTCCTCATAACATAACTATGTGTTTTAATTGGCAGCTCTACAAAATTCTCCAAACGCAACAGCTAGTAATAGATTTTCTTTCTGAATTGGAATTGTCAGGCTTCAACAATTTGTCAACAATTGAACGTAGTAGTCAGACCTTAGTTTCTGCTCTGTTTGACCTGTCACCTGTGCGTGGAATTACGTCTTAACTCTTTCCCTCCCCTCATCTTTATCTGTCCGTCTAGCCACAACCATTTGTTCAAAGTTTGTAAATAACATTGCAGGGCTTCCAGTAATTCATGTGACTAGATTTTTTACCATTACCTTGATGAAACAAAAAGCATTAGGCTACAATGCATTGTCAAAATATATATCGTTGCTTGATTCCTAAGTTGGAGTAAATGCAACAGTTCTTTCAAATAATTGTATCAAGGTAAAGGAAACAAAATAATATAAAAACTTTATTACTAATAATTGTCCAATGTCTAAATTAGTAGTCAACAGTTTGAAAATGTTATTAGTTACGATAAAGGAAACATGTCCTGCACACTACCATTTGTAGTCATCCCAAATTTCTATCCAAAAGCTAAAAATAATCAAAAATTCTGTCAAATATATATCAATCCAATCATTATTTATAGATATATGCAAAGAAATATTTTTGTTCATAAATCAATACAATGTGGGGTTAAAATGGTTAATGTCTTGTGCGTGAAAATCGTTAAAACGGATAGGTATATAGTGAAATACAAAAGGACTTCGACTTATAATCGTGATGGTGACGGTGACATGGAATCGATAGCGTGTATGTTTTGTGTAAGTTTTTGGCTTTGCTTTGTAAATTTATTTATTTATTTATTTTTTATTTTTTATTTTTTTTTTTTTTTTTTTTTAGAAATACCTGGGTACGCCACTGAGCATACCCCAAGATTTTCAAAAGTCGGTGCCTATGTTCGTTAGTAATAATTATAGACGATTCCTGGGACTGACTAACATTGGTAATATATAAATAGTAAACACAGTCATCATGTACCAGTACGTATTGTTGATGGCTGAACTGTTTTTCGTGCGGGCCCGGCTAGTACCAATGACGAGTTACGATAACAATTACGAGGATAATCAGGGCCGGTGGAAGAGGAAAATATCACCCGGGCAAAGAATCCATATGGCGCCCCCTACAACTCATTCGTATTACTGACTTTAAATTTGCTATGCTACCTTACAGATAGCTGCTTTTAAAGGGTACCTCCTTGAACTCTATAACTATAAGAGTCAATTATCAAACTGAGTAAGATCTTAACTTTAGTCAGTTCAATACACAGAGTAAGTTTTGGTTAACGATATATGAAACAATTATTTACACATGAGCATGCAGAATATTCTACGTCACTGATTAGAAATTTACAGAACGATTCATGAAACAATTTATATAAAATTAAGATTGATGATGCGATACAGCACTTAATTAAACACATGTACATAAACAACCTTATTAACTGTGAAAGAGAACACATATATGAACAAAAGAATATAGAAATATATTTTGTAACAGCATTGTACAAAGATTTCGTAATACAAATAATACAACCAGTAATATAATTTTATATCTTTATACAGTTTTAATGCAAATTAACCTTTGAGTTGTTTACAAAGCTAAGTAAAGTTAACTTTTCGTGCCTTTTTCTCTGGAAAGTCTTTAATTATAGTTGGTTAATTCACATCTAACGGGTAAAAGACTTATCACTTTAGTACATATACCAAGTATCAGTGTTGGTTTAGAATGTAATTATTGCTACTTATATTACTGGGGACAGAACTTTCTTTGAGCATGAAGTTCGCCGCCTATCTGACAGGCTAAGACGCTAGTGTGTAAACACCTCTTCTCTATTAAATGCAATAAAACGAAAATACGTTACGTAATGTAGGCCTACTTGCCTGTACTGTGTTGTTATCTTCTGGAATATTTGTTGATTTCTTGCTGGTTTCCTCATTCTCTGGTTCTTCGTTTTCATTTTTAATATTGTCTGTTTCAGGAGTATGAAAGAATTTCTTTAATGCTGCTGCCTGTTTCTCTTTTTCAGCCACTAATTGTGCTCTTCTTTTTCTGAATACATTTCCAGAAGACTTCTTTTTTCTGACATGTTGGTAAAGAACACATTAATGCAACGATTCTTCTACTAAGAGTCGAAATTCAGGAGACAAAAGAAGAACACGCACACTGTGAAGCCTGCACTACATGTATATGACTTCTGATTTATAATTTTCTTTCACGAGACATTTGACAGTACAAAAAGGACTAATTTCTTTTTGGTTACCGATACTCAATATTGTTTGTGTGTATTGTTGGAGCAGTGGTTGTAATTGTCAGAGTGTGTTACTGTTGCTCAAAACTCCCAACTCTCAACAATAGCCTTTAGCTTTGTTAGCGGAGATTTTTTTATAGACAAATAAGGTGAAGGGGTGAAAGGATTTCCTTTATACGAGATTCAAGTAGAAACTGGGGTTGTTATAATGAGTGAGGCCTATGGCATGAGCTAGTAACCAATGTTGCTACACAGTTTCTGAAAAAGTTAATTTTTAGTTCACTGTTTACAGTAATATAAATTTGTCAAGGATTTCGGCGCCCCCCAAACTCGCCTAAAATTTGGCGCCCGGTACTGAGGATAATTACTTTACTTGGCGGACAAGGGTACATCGAGAACCTGTCAACCATAGAGCAGGAACAGCATTAACTATTTATTTTATGGTCAACACAAAAGATTATTCCCCTCGTTATTTGTTAATGGGTTTTTAAAAAGCATACATACACGCAACGCCACCTAGTGAGCGCGAATTTTTGACATGCTAATTGTCCTCCAAAAAGATGTAATTATAACTCTGTAATACGGTACGCGACTTTTGCGAAAAGGCAATTTCTTTCAGTTGCAATTTATGGCTTTGACAGCTGTTTATAACAATACATTCAAAATATATTTAGAGACTAACGCTATCTACAGCATCTTTCTGAAATGGAACAGAGTGAAACAATTGTTGCAGATAACAATAGAGTGAATGCAAGTGTGAATCAACCTTATCTGTGCCCGCACAGATGAAGTAATTCAACGTGTTTGAGAGTGAAGTGTTTGTCCGTCATGTCAAAACAGAGTATAACTCAATATCGGAGCTCATACGAGACAGTGTATCCGTGAGTTACATGTGGTCCCAAATCACAAACGAATGCATTATGCTGTTGGTGCAATGCAAATATACGTATTTGTTCAATGGGGAGAGTGCTTTGAACAGCCACACAAGAAGCAAGAAACATAAACTTTCCATAAACAAACGGAAGTCTGTTGCTTTCCACAATATATATTTCACTGTCTGTTTAGCACTACAAGAATTTAAAAAAAATGAAACAAATTCATTAAAACAAAATGTTTTCATTAAAATCTGTTGTTGAGTGTTATTTTACCAGATGACACTAGAATGCAAATATCACACAGCTGTTGCTCCAGATATGTTTTTGCATTCTCGATTTCATCTCCTAGAAGTTCAAGAACTCGCCGACAACATTGTGCATTATTACTCATGCTTGGTCATTAACAGTCATTGATCTTTTAGCTAGAGTTTTCCAGGGCAAAACTTATATGACTGTATGGGCTCTGGAAACTGAAAACCATCATTTGGAACAATCTAAATGAAAACTTGGAAGAGGTGATAATGTTTTTCATATCCTGAAGCTAAAGTAAATCATAATATATGTGTAGAGTTCTTGATCACTAGTTCGTGAGATGTATCAGGAAGTCTAGTATAAATGAACAGGCTATGTTGCATAAACGAATGCGATTCACATTAAAACGTACAGTATCCTCCAACTACTTGAACTCAATTTGGTCCATTATAGAGAGTGTAAATTTTAAGTTGACAAACCAGAATAACTCGGAAAAACAGTAGGTATTAAAAAATGGTTTTCACCAGCATGTGCGGATGGCAGAGGCTTAGGAAATAACACTCAACCTGAACAGTTCCCACCGTTTCTGGGGGATGGGGAGTGTCAAGTGTAAAATGGGATCCCCGACTTTTTATTGCAGATTCAGATTCTAAGGCCCACATCATGGGTAAAAGTGCAGTTTATGCGGCAGCAGCTAGCCATCGTGCTCGCTTGGTTTGGAACGGCAGGGCAGCCAATCAGGAGTCACGATGCCGTGGCCAATAAGAAACAGCGTTACAGTTGTCCAATGTAAACAAATCGAAGCGGTGTATGCAAAAGTTTTTGACGATCAACAAGTTACCGTTGCTATCAGTATGGATGCCACTTGATCACTGTTTCGGACATATAATAAAAGAAATAAAACATACTATACCTGCTCTGTGGTTCACAGGTTCTTTTATGAATCCTTGTCCGGTCAGTAAAAGTAATTGCGGTAATTTTCAAGAATGCTTGCAATCGAGATAGCTCGGACTGAAATGATATATATGTCGAGCGTACAACTGTAAATTGATGGAGTGTTTCTGAACAGGAGATTCGGGCACTACGTGCCCTCACATACTAAAAATAAAAACTTCTCGTTTAACCTATACCTAACTTTCACTTAGATGATCACTGTTTCATACAGATCATAAAATAAATAAAACATGCTATACCTGTTCTATGTTTGACTGCTGTGGTGTATTAATAATAGGTCAATTGTGGGGGTAATACCACAATTATCTAAAAATCCCTTATAAATGGAAAATCAATTACAATAACACAAACGCTGCACCGAAATTGTCGAATAAACTTTGAAATGGACGCCAAATTTACTCGTCACGAAACACGCAATCTTATTGGCTGGCATAACTAGACTCCTGTTTGGCTGCTCTGCCATTCCTAACCTGGCGAGAGCGACGGCTAGCCGCTGCCGCATAAACTACACTTTAATCCACATCATGTATTGTCTAGTGGAATATTTTTTTTTTTTTTTTTTTTTTTTTTTTTTACGACAGATGGCGCTGTAATAGTAATAAATACTTGTCATACTTGTGAAGAAATTTACTAAACAGGAATTAAAATAAATGAAAGCCATATTCAGAACGCTACCAAATGATCCCCAAAGTGATCTTTCCTCTCCCCGCAGTGGTCAGGGCAGTCTTCTAAAGGGATACCTTAGTCCAGATTGCCCTTATGAATTGCTGACAAAACATTTAATTGAACTAGCCGGGAAGAAATGTACATCTGGTATCATTTGGTTGGGTTCTGAAGCATCATCAATATGATTAACCTTTTTCTTTCCTGGGTGATACAATTCTTCAGCAGTATGGCAAATAATTCTTACCATTACAGTGCAACATGTTGCCAATTGAAAGAAAAAAAATTAAACCAAACTACACATTATTTGGTCTGTAGAATCTGAATCAACAATTGGAGTTTCCATTTAAAATTTTACACTAGCCACCCACACCGCTGCCAAATGGTGGAGACAGTTCAAGTTTAGTATCATTTCCTAATCTTCTGCCGGCAGTCCATAATGGTGACAACCGTTGTTGAATATATACTGTGTGTTTTTCCCCCCCCTTGTTATTTGGTTTGTCAACTTAAAATGTACACCCTGTACTATACATTGTGGCAGTGTCGAATCTGGGGTGAGGGGAGGAGGTCTATGGGGCTGCAGATCCCAAAAAACTGTGAGGAAAACCTCATGATGTGAGCTGGTTCTTTTTTTATCAGTTTGAGGTACAATGCCACAATTTTTATGAACTCTGGCCTCTCCTCCCCCCCTCCCCAACACAAATCCTGGATTCGCCACTGCTTGGTGTATATTACAACATAACATGGTTCAACTTGGATGACATGTTTTTAAAAAAATATCCTTCTTTACGGTATAGTTGTTTGCTAACTTTTGTAAAAACCCGGAAAATAATTATTTTTAACCTGAAAAACCCGGAAAAAACCTTGAATTTGAAAATGAAGATTTGGTGGCCACCCTGAATGGTGTAAAATGCAGGAAAATGTAAAAAGCAGGAAATAATGTTTTAAATGGTAAAATATGCTTAATGGGTGCTTAATGGCCTTGCATTTTCGTGTTTTATATGTGATATATGTACATAATAAGCATCAAAATACTCGCCAGGATGTTTGTTATATAATAAAGGTTATTCAAAATTTTACTATTTTAAGCGCTAGGCAGAACTGGTAACTTTATGGAAAGTAGAAATTTTTGACATAATTTCATTCATTATAATCAAGGACACCACTGCTGAGCTATGGAACACATATTCAAAATTACCTGAACCGCTTTGATAGATATTGTTTGGACACTGCTGCCGGGCAGTATAACACATTCTCAAAATTACCGTCTTTTACCAGTATTAACTATTTATGTATTAAAACTTATAAAGTTCCGTTCTTTTTATATTTTTTGATGTTTCACACGACGATGTTAGGGAATTTATTCGCGTTCTCGAGTACAAATATATGCATAAGTATTTTTGTGACGTTCACAAAGAATTGGCATCTCACACTATTATCGCTTTTTTGAGGTTGTGGGTATTATGATGGTGCTGATCCTAATAATACTCAACTTCTTTATTAATCAGAAATATGTATCACAAAACAATGCAACTCTTTATTCTCACGTCAACAAAGCAACTGGTTCTAATTGAGTACACGCCAGCCGCTCTGGCAAAGTAGCTGGCAGAAAGAGGAACTACACCGCCACAAATAAGCATTATTCTCACATCAACAAACCGTTCTGTTTGTAAGACGTGCACTTATATCCCAAGCAAAAAAATCTTTCCTAGAGATACTACCTGTTGGCATTAGACAAAGATCTAAAACGTTCATGCACTACGGATTTAGAGATGCCAGCAGATAATGCTGTTCTGAGTATTCTGTATACACTTGTAATAACGTTAAAGCTATCCTGTTAGGATCTTAGTTCACCATACACACTGTAATTGTGAAATATTCAGAAACAAACTACCAAATATTGGTGACAAGTAAGGAAAATCGGTGTAAGCACTCTCTTAGAAGTCGTGACATACTCGAAACTAAGCAGCAAAATATTGGGGAAAACAAGAAAATCAGACTTTCCATACCCTTGGAAATCATGAGATATTCAGAAATAAATAGCAAAATCTTTCTGACTAGGGAATAGTGTAGGCCTAATTGTCATTGATTCTCATTTCACTTACCAGCAATTTAAACGTTCTCATAGGTTTGTCTTTAACCATATCCTCGAAAATTGCAACATATTTGGAACAAAGGTCAAATATTTGTGAGAAGGAAGAACGTAGATGTCATTGCTGGTCGTACCACCTGCAGCAGCAATTTCATTTTCTGTTCTTCAGTCACATATAAATCACCAAATAGTTGTTACTAACTTCAGAGACATAAGAGTACTGGATAACATAATACTGTTATGTGAATAAGAAAATCCCACAAAGTGTTGTGAATAAATAACTCCTACAATGTGTTGCAAATGAACGCAGCACCTCTTGCCTGGCAGTGCTTCACTCCACCCATTACACTAATTTTTTTTTTTTTTTTTTTTTTTTTTTTTTTTTTTTTTTTTTTTTTTTTTTTCTCCTTCTGATAGATCTATGTGTTGTGGTCGTTGGTTCAGTTTGTTCGTAGAATATTCGGCTCAGCTTTTTTTATTACAGAGAGTGGTTAGCCCCCTTACCGGGCGCAGTTCTTTCATATTCCCACATGTTTGTTTCTCAATGTTAATATGCTTTTAATTACATTTAGTTATGATAAATTGAGTCAGAGATGCTGTTAGTATTCATCTTTTATTCGCTGTTGCCCTGAAACGGTTTACTGTGCGTTATGAAACCAAAACTGTGAGATATACGGCAAATCAAGATGGCATCCGTGACTTGGAAGGAACAAGTGAATATCATTTTGACATCACTTTCCAATGCATCATTCATTTGCTAATGTAACAGCGAATTTCATTGGAGAGAAAGAAATTTTTGCTTGGGATGTAAGAACTTCTGTTTGTAAGAGTACACGCCAGGCACTCTGGCAAAGAAGCTCATGGAAAAAGGAACTACACCGCGACAAATCGGCCCATCATAAGTCAACTAGACGCGTACTGCCAACTACGAAACATGAAATATATGTTTGAATAAATGCAAAGTGTCAAGAAACTTGACTGCGAAAAATTTCTAAATGTTATACTTTAAGGCAAAAGCCATGCCAGCATCAGTTTATATAGATTACGTTATTTTTTCTTCACGAACATGCTTTCAAAAAGTGGGAAAAGTGTAATATGTTAACACAAAAACGGGGGCGAGTTAACGTTGTGAACATAGGAAATTTGACGGGATCAACAAAAAATGGTGTAAATGGCGGGAAAACATAAAAACCGGGAATGTAGGAATGGGGTTTTACTTTATGTCATACATCACCTGATTTTCATATTTCAGTGATAGATCCAGTAGCTCGCCTGCCTGTACATTATTATGAATCACAAATATGTCACGTTTCATTTAATATATTGGTTTATTTGCATTTTTGAAGAAGCACACAAACAAATGCTGGCATGTTTTAACTTCACACAAATTAAATGACTGTACCATGTCATGTAAGACTTATTGTAGATTGACTAAACTCTTTCTAAGACATGTTGAAGACTCTTTATAAGTTAATAACTCTTCCGCGAGCATGTCAATTTGCGTGCATATATGCTATACATGATTTTCTAGAACAAGGCAGTTGCAATATAACACATTAAATACCTTATCTATATAACATAAATGAATCTTTCGTAAAGAAGATATACACAAAATTATGACAGTAGTAAGGATAGTAATTTTGTATTAAAACAAAACGGAAATTAAGATTGTAAGTAATTTACGATTAGGGCAGTTGACCGGTTTGTTTATAATTATAATAATGACTAAATTAATTATGCAGTTTTAAGGTAAGCAGAGCATCTCAAACAGATCAATACATTGCAAGAAACATCAGATAATGTTAGTTAGAATATAATTAGCAAAACTGTATTATTGCATGATATTAATGCTAAGTTTTTTACAAATAGTAACAATTTTACAATATAATATAAAATACCTTACCATTGTTGCAACTAAACTGTCTTGTATCATATTATAATGTTTTATGAATAAATTCGTCATTAAACGAAAGGAAAGGGTCTTTTACAATTGGGATCGCGATCTTCAGTTATCCAAACAATCTGAATTTACATTACAATCTGCAGAATTTGGAGATGATAGTTGTGTGTCTGTTAGGCATGCCTGTGTTGTTATATGTACAGAGTAAGTGTCCTTTTCCATATGAAGAATTTTACTGTCAACTATGTTGTGTGTGTATGACTGTCTTTTCCTTGTGCATGTCACCTATTTGTGTTGAGTTGCAAACTATCCTAAATAAATGTTGTGATGCAGTCAGTACATTCAGTTGTGCTGAATGTTGAGTCTTAGTGCATTCAGCAGAATAAAACAACAGTATCAAAGATTAATTTTAGTGTAACTGCACACATTTTTAATTATCTGTAATTTCCTTTTCCTAATTTCTACTGTACATCTCTATTCCTTATACATAAAGAAGGATAATACTGACTGAAATGTAAGTGATTTGTCTCCATCTCTCTCTCATTGTAGCAAAATAACAATGTTGTTGTTGTTGTTGTCTTCAGTCCACAGACTTGTTCAATACGGTTCTCTACACTATCCTGTCTTGTGCAAGACTCTTTATCTGACAAGGCAACCATATGGGTATTGGATTTTACAATTTTTTTTTATGTTTATGGTATGTGATGTTCATAACACAAACAACAATCATCAAAAGCCATTCGACTTTGACGTTTTACCATTACACATATGTACCAATAATATAGACAGTTGTGGCATCTGTCAGTGGTAGTGTTCTAGTTTTACAACCATAGGGTATGTGGTTCGAATCCTGGACTAACAAGATTTGTATTTTTTAAAGTAATTTCATGGTAATTTTTATGAAAGATGCACAAATTTTGTTTATTCATAATTTTGTATATTTCTTCAAAGTTGATTTTCTCGATAATTCTTGAGAGTTGTGTTGAGTAGATTCAGCTGATTGTTATTTGAGTTCTGAACTTCACATACTATAAATATCAAAAAATTATAAAATCTGATACCCACGTGGTGTCCTTGTGAGAGTAAGAATGGTAACCTATATTCTTGTGAATATGCATACTGTATTCATCCACTCCCATGAACCACAGACATTGCCGAGGTGGGATGGCCTGCGTGCCTCAACGATACAGATAGCCGTACCGTAGGTGCAACCACAGTGGAGGGGTATCTGTGGAGAGGCCAGACAAATGTGTGGTTCCTGAAGAGGGGCAGCAGCCTTTTCAGTTGTTACAGGGGCAACAGTCTGGATGATTGACTGAGCTGGCCTTGTAACATCAGCTAATGTGGCTTTGCCACACAGCTACTGCGAACGGCTGAAAGCAAGGGGAAACTACAGCCGTTACCTTTCCCGAGGACATGCAGCTCTACTGTATGAACATATGATGATGGCATCCTCTAGGGTAAAATATTCCGGAGGTAAAATAGTCCCCCATTCGGATCTCCGGGCGGGGACTACTCAGGAGGATGTGATCATCAGGAAAGACAATACTGGCATTCTACGGGTCGGAGCGTGGAATGTTAGATCCCTTAATCGAGTAGGAAAATTAGAAAATTTAAAAAGGGAAATGGATAGGTTGAAGTTAGATATAGTGGGGATTAGTGAAGTTCGGTGGCAGGATGAACAGGATTTCTGGTCAGGTGAGTACAGGATTATAAATACAAAATCAGTTGGGGGTATCACAGGAGTAGGATTGATAATGAATAAGAAAATAGGAATGCGGGTAAACTACTATGACCAGCACAGCGATCACATTATCATTGTCAAGATAGATACGAAGCCAACACCGACAACAGTAGTACAGGTTTATATGCCAACTAGCTCTGCCAATGATGAGGAGATTGAAGAAATATATGAGGAGCTAAAGGAAATTATTCAGACAATTAAGGGAGAGGAAAACTTAATTGTTATGGGAGACTGGAATTCGGTAGTAGGACAAGGAAGGGAAGGGAAGATAGTGGGTGAATATGGTCTGGGCAAAAGTAATGAAAGAGGAAGCTGCCTGGTAGAATTTTGCACGGAACATAATTTAGTTATAACAAACATCTGGTTTAAGAATCACAAAAGAAGGTTGTATACGTGGAAGAGACCAGGAGACACCGGAAGATACCAGATAGATTTTATAATGGTAAGACATAGATTTCGGAACCAGGTTTTGAAGTGTAGGACATACCCAGGGACAGATATAGACTCTGACCATAACTTGTTGGTTATGAACTGTAGCTGAAACTGAAGAAACTACAAAAAGGTAGGAAAATAAGGAGATGGGATCTAGATAAATTGAAGGAACCTGAAGTTCTTAAGAATTTCAGAGGGAGCTTCAGGCAACAACTGACAGAAACAGGGGAAAATAAAACAGTTGAGGAAGAATGGGTAAAATTGAAAGATGAAATAGTGAAGGCAGCAGAGGACGAAATAGGTAGGAAGGCAAGACCTACAAAGAATCCTTGGATATCACAGGAGATACTAAATTTAATCGATGAAAGGAGAAAATATAAAAATGCAGTAAATGAAACAGGCAAAATGGAGTACAGACGACTAAGAAATGAGATTGACAGGAAGTGCAAAATGGCTAAGCAGGAATGGCTAGAAGGCTAATGCAAGGATGTAGAAGAATGTATAAATAGGGGGAAAATAGATACAGCCTACCGAAAAATAAAAGAAACATTTGGCGATAAGAAAAACAGCTCTATGAATATCAAGGACACTGATGGAAAACCAGTTCTCAGCAAAGAAGGGAAAGCTGAAAGGTGGAAAGAGTGTATAGAGGAGCTCTACAAAGGAAATGAACTTCGAGACACTATTGTAGGAAGGGAAGAGGATGTAGATGAAGATGAAATAGGAGATACTATACTGAGAGAAGAATTTGACAGAGCACTGAAAGATCTAAGTCGAAACAAGGTCCCTGGAGTAGATGATATCCCGTCAGAGCTACTGAAGTCTCTGGGAGAACCAGCCATGACAAAATTGTTTCACATTGTGTGTAAGATGTATGAGACAGGTGAAGTACCCTCAGACTTTAAGAAAAATGTTATAATCCCCATTCCAAAGAAAGCGGGTGCAGACAGGTGTGAAAACTACAGAACCATCAGTTTAATAAGTCATGGTTGCAAAATATTAACGCGAATTATATACAGAAGGATGGAAAAGCTGGTAGAAGCCGACCTCGAGGAAGATCAGTTTGGGTTCAGGAGAAATGTAGGAACATGGGAGGCAATACTCTCTTTACGGCTTATCCTAGAAGATAGATTAAGAAAAGGCAAACCAACATTTCTAGCTTTTGTAGATTTGGAGAAGGCTTTTGACAATGTTGATTGGAATAAACTCTTTAAAGTTCTGAAGCAAGCAGGAGTAAAATATAGGGAGCGTAAGGTTATTTACAACTTGTACAAAAACCAGACAGCGGTTGTCAGAGTTGAAGGGCATGAAAGGGATGCAGTGGTTGGAAAGGGAGTAAGACAGGGTTGTAGCCTTTCCCCAATGTTGTTCAATTTGTACATTGAGCAAGCTATAAAGGAAAGCAAGGAGAAATTTGGAGAAGGAATTAAAGTTCAGGGTGAAGAATTAAAAACATTGCGTTTTGCCGACGACATAGTAATTATGTCAGATAGAGCAAAGGACCTGGAAGAGCAATTGAACGGAATGGACAGTATGCTGAAAGGTGCATATAAGATCAACATTAACAAGAGCAAAACTAGGGTAATGGAGTGCAGTGTAAGAAAATCAGGTGATGCTGAAGGAATTAGGTTAGGTAACGAAACAATAAAGGAGGTAGATGAGTTTTGTTACTTGGGCAGTAAAATAACAAATGATGGTCGCAGTACAGAAGATATAAAATGCAGAATGGCTATGGGTAGAAAGGCGTTTTTGAAAAAGAGAAATTTGTTAACATCGAATATTGATTTAAGCCTAAGGAAGTCTTTTCTGAAGGCATTTGTATGGAGTGTTGCCTTGTATGGGAGTGAAACATGGACGATAAGCAGTGTGGACAGAAAGAGGATAGAGGCTTTTGAAATGTGGTGCTACAGAAGAATGCTGAAGATTAGGTGGGTGGATCGCGTAACTAATGAGGAGGTACTGAACTGAATTGGGGAGAAAAGGAATTTCTGGCATACCTTGACTAAAAGAAGGGATAGATTGGTAGGACACATTCTTAGACATCAAGGAATTGTGAATTTAGCGTTGAAGGGAAGTGTGTGGGGTAAAAATCGCAGAGGGAGACCAAGAGACACGTATAGTAAGCAGATTCAAGTGGATGTGGGTTGTCGTTCTTATGAGGAGATGAAAAGGCTTGCTCAGGATAGGGTATTGTGGAGAGCTGCATCAAACCAGTCTCCGGACTGAAGACCACAACAACAACAACTGTATTCATTCCACAGTCTCCCTCTACCATTTTTACCCCACAAACTTCCTTCTAGAGCTAATTTGATGGTTCCTTGATGTCTTAGAATGTGTTCCACCAACCTATCCCTTCTTTTAGTCAGGATATGCCAGAAACTCCTTTTCTCCCCAATTATGGGGAGCACCTCCTCATTACCTACATGATCTACCCATCTAATCTTCATCATTCGTCTGTAGCACCACATTTCAAATGCTTCTATCAACTTTTTGTCTGACCTCCATATTATCCACGTTTTGTTCCATACAATCCTGCACTCGTCACAAATGCTTTCAGAAAGGACTTCTTAACATTTAAATTAATATTCGATGTCAACAAATTTCGCTTCTTCAGAAATGCTTTTCCTCCCATAGTCATTCTGCATTTTATATCTTCTTTACTTTGGCCATCAGAAATATTTTGCTACCCAAATAAGAAAACTCATCCACTAGTTTTATTGTCTCACTTGCTTATATGCCCGTGCTTCTCAACGGTTGTTAAAGAGGGACCTGTATATATCATGGATTATTAGGGTTCCAGACCTAGGTCAGCAAAAAAAAAAAAAGAATCCTTGTCAGATCGCTCTGTCAATAAACTCAGTTCTCCTAGCCAAGATGTCAAATGTAAGTAGAAGTCATTGTCGAAAATGATGAAAGTTCTTAAGTTTTTCATTAAAAAATGAAATTAATTTCAGTCTGTACTCCAGAACGATGTAAATTCATTGTTAGTTTGTGTTCATAAAGTTAAGACTGAGGCGTGTAATTGTATGTCTGGCATAAACTTCTGAAAACACTTCTATCATTGAGTGAGAAATAGTAATAATAATAATAACTGCCATGTATTGGTTCTATGGCGTAGAACTTTTTATCTCTCACTGTAAGTGTACGCTGAAGTATTAGAATGTTGCAATGTTGCACTGGGGACAATGTAGTTATTCTGTATGTAGTACTACATATTATCGAAAAGTCAATGAATACTGAAAGTCTGGTAATTCAATCAACAGAGCAGTTCGTCTGTTTAAGTAAGACGTCATGGTGGTGTTAATGTGCGGTAAAGTAAGTCTGGGCAATAGTTGAAGAAATGGCATCAGCTTATTGTCTGTATAGATATTTCCATTAAATATAGTAGTATTTCCAGTGAATTGTCTTGACTGTGTTAGGAGCATCAGCCACTCTTTCAGCTAATACATGTCCTCACGTACTGCAGTGATTACTTCGTAAAGCACAAAGTTGAAATCGATCTTGTGTAATAGAACTGTAAATTCAGAAGTCAGATTATAACATTAAGTACAATTGTCTCTGCAAAAGAAGACATCTTTATTTTAATGTAGTCTGCACCATAAGGAAGTAATTACAAATTTTAATCACAATATTGTACTGAACAATTATGAAAGCAGGGAGGTTTCTGATGAGTTTGTCGCTCACGTGTGTTATCTCTAGTGGCAGGCATGGAGCAGAAATATCTCTGGAGTGAGCATTCAGATGTGCACAACAGATTTTCTGTCCTCAACATTAAAGTGGAAATATTACCCGATATTGGGAAAAATCTACTAATCGATGACTTCGTCTTGGTCCTTTTCTTTGGTTAAGACAGATGACTGTGGGTAAATGGCCCTTTTAGCGACACTTCCTCAACTTTCGTGTTGCTTGTGTGACACATTTATTTAGATATTATTTCATGTTGCTCTGCGAAAAAGATGTGGGGCTTCTTTGCAGCCAATGTGGTACAAACCAATCCTAACAGCAAATAAATGTGTGGAAAGAGTGGAATGTCTCAGTATCACTTGGTAATTCCAGCTTATTGTTGAGAAGATGCACAGAAGCCTATGCTCACTCCATAGATATTCTACTCTATGTATAATTTAGAGGTTATATCCATCAAAAGATGCACTTCTTTTCTTTCCATGACATTGCAGAGCATATTGGTTACAGTTAGGAAGAAAAAAATATTTTTTGTGTCCTACCTGGGCTAAACTTTACTTGCAGTGGCAGCTGTTTAGTTTGCTATTGTTGGCAACGAACTACTTGCTTTAGGAGGATGATTAATTTACTGACCACAACAGCATAAATTATTTATTTAAAATCATACAACGACCATTGCCAACATCAGTGCACAACGTCGCCGCCGTAAGTAAAATTGTACCCCTTCTTGTAGAGTATTACACCATAGTTATGAGAATGAAAAAAATGCAGTAACGCCATAATTAGTTATTTGGTGTACTATGTAACTAATGTCGCCTCACTTTGTCCTTTCCTGTTCTGTGGCATTTTCGAGGCATTCCTAAACAGAAAGCATTCAAAATGTAATGAGGATACAACAAAATCAGAAAGGGAACTACATAAATTCCATTTTCCTTGCAAAAATTATTTTTTTGTGCCGTACCTGGGTTACGTTTTACTTGCAGTGGCAGCGCGGTTTAGTGTTTTAACGTTGGAAACTAAATATTCGCTTTAGGGGGATCATTTATTTACTGATCGAAACCCACATTAATTATTTATTTCATTATGAACACTAAGAATTATTCCCCTCATTGTACGTGACTGCTTTTTCAAAAAGAATTCAACGGCCGTTACCAACATCAATACACTGCACCGCTTCCGTAAGGAAAATCATAGCCCTTGTTTCAGTGTATTACACTTCAGTTATGAGAATAAACAATGCAGCAGCGCCATCTGTTAGTTAATTGGTATACTATGTCAGTAACAGTGCCTCTATCGGATCTTTGCTATACTACGCTGCAATTGAAGCATAGTATACACCATAAACTACAAATTACGATATCCAATTTTAATAAAATAAAGCTGATATACTGCCCTAAGGTACTCTTAGTTGACCTATGAAATGCTATGAAAGTTACTTAGTACTCTTGGAGATTTGCTGTACTACACCATACTTATAAGCATAGTATACACAAAAACTTCAAATTTCAATATCTTTCCTTCCTCTGATCCGATTTTTATGAAACTAAGCCTATGTTACTGTCCAAACTATTCTCAATTTACCTGTGGAAACCCATGAAAGTTCGTGTAGTACTTTTGGAGATTACCTTCAACAAATAGACATACAGGATGGATTTTAAGCAAATGATTAAATTATGATATCTTTATTTTCTGTGATCCAATTTTAATTATTGAAGCCTTTATGTAACCACACAATGTTCTACCCCATGAAAATTCGTCAAGTAGTTTTGGAGATATATGTGTTGAAAGACACAGACAGACATAACGGACATAGATAAAAAAAATTGAAATTACGATTTTTTCCCCCCCCGTGATCCGACTTTCATGAAATGAAGTTTATATATTGTCCAGTTACGCCTAAGTTACCTGTAAAAACTCCATGCAAATTCGTGAAGTAGTTTTGGAATAAGAGGTTTTTAATAGTTGAAAAAACAAACATTTAAAATTACTATATCTTTTGTTTTCGTGAGCCGATTTTGATAAAATTATGCCTATATGTTGACCCAAACTTTTGTCATGTTTTCTGTGAAAACCGCATGAAGATTCGTCCAGTAGTTTTGAAGGTTGAAGGGAACAGTGACAGGCCTACATTTACAGATTTATTATTAGTATAGATTACCTAATCTAATTCCTTCAGCATCACCTGATTTTTCTGAAACTATATTCCATCACCATTATTTTTCTCTTATTAATGTTCATCTTATACCCTCCTTTCAAGACACTGCCATTCCATTTAATTGCTCTTCCAGGTCTTTTGTTGTCTCTGACAGAATTACTATGTCATCAGCAAACCACAAAGTTTCTATTTCTTCTCCTTGAACTTTAATTCCTTCTCTACAATTCTTCTTGCATTTCTTCACAGCTTGCTCAATGTACAATTGAACAACATTGGAAAAAGGCTACAACCCTGTCTTAATCCCTTCCCAACCACTGTGACCCTTCCATGACCTTCAACTCTAATAACTGCTGTCTGGTTTTTGTTAAAGTTGAATGTAGCTCTTCACTCCCTATATTTTACCCCTGCTAGCTTCAGAATTTGAAAATGTATTCCAATCAACCTTTTCAAAAGCTTTCTCCAGATGTCCAAATGTGAAAAACCTTTAACCTATCTTCTAAGATAAGTTGTAATGTGAGTTTTGATCCATGTTCCTACATTTCTCATAAATCAAAACTGATCTTCCACCAGTTTTTTCCATTTGTCTGTAAATAATTCACATTAGTATTTTGCAACCATGATGTATTAAACTGGTAGTTCTGTAATTTTCACATTTAGGAATTGGAATTACTATATTTTTCTTGAAGTGTGAAGGTATTTACCCTGTCTCATACATCTTACATACCAGATGGAACAATTTCTTCATGACTGGCGCCTAACGATATCAGCATTTCAGACGTAATATCATGTACTCCAGGAGCCTTGTTTCGACTCAAATCTTTCAGTCCTTTGTCAAATTCTTCTCACAGTTTCATATCTCCTGTCTCATCTTACTATACATTGTCTTCAGTTTTTGGTTGACAGCCCTGCACTAGGCCAGACACGGCAGCTTCGTCCTCTCGGGAAAGATAAGTAATTTAGATTGTCATGAGACTTAGTTTTACACCGATAAGTAATTAAATACATTTATTAGAGTCCTGTCCTAGCTTGCAGTTAAAGGTTTCATTTTCCCTTGCGTAGTTTTTCATTTATCGCGAAAAGTCCATAAAGCAGTGTTACAGCCGTAGGTTTCGTTACGTTCTTGCACAGCAAATCTAAATAAACTGGTTTATTAGTTCTATTGCCTTTATTACAAGTTAAGTACATCTTATTCCTTCATTGCTTCTCACTTATTATTCACATAGAGTTGATTAAGATTTTATTTGCTGTCCCAGAAACTTCGCATTTCCTTTGTTTACATTCGGAGACTAGGCCTAATTTTCAGAGTACACAGATTTAGCGTTAACACGTAGTAGAAGTTGCTTTTACGTCACTGTACGACTAAGTATTTACATATATTAGTGCCCTATTCAACTTTAGTGCTCCTTTATATCTGTATCTAATTTAACTCTTTCCATTTTCATCTATCTTAATACAGGAAACAACCATGAGTGCTAAGTGTTTGAGCTGCCGTAGGAAAGTTAGTTCAGGGGTTCTATGCAGCTGTTGTGACAGTTGGTTTCACTGGGGAGAATGTAGTGGTGTGGGTATTGGGGAAGCAAAGGAGACTCTTCCTTTCTTGTGCAGGGTTTGTTCAAGGGATAAGAAAATAGAGGAACAAGAGGGGAAAATCAGAGCCCTTCAGGCTGAATTAGATAGTGTTAGAGAAGAACTGTCAAGGTTAAGGGGGGAGGAGGGTAACCACAGGTGGGAAAGTGGTAGCAGGGAACAGTGGCCTCAGTAAGAGTACAGTGTGTGACAGTTTCATCATTGCCACAAACAATAGGTTTGCCTTGCTGCCACAGTCTAACGAGGAAGAGCCTCCAGTAGATGTAGGTGTAATTAAGGAGCAACAGAATTTCATTAGGAAACCAAAGGTTTCAAAAAAAGTAGAAAGTAGGAGGAAAATTCTGTTGCTAGGTAGCAGCCACGGGAGAGGTGTGGGCCAAATTGTGCAGGAAAAATTAGGTGACAGGTACCAGGTCACAAACTTTTTTTAAGCCCAGTGCAAGTCAGAGCCAGGTGGTAGAGGGTTTAGATTCATTGTGCAAAGGGTTTACTAAGGAGGATCATGTTGTGATAGTGGGTGGTGTGGAAAACAGTATTGATAGGGATCAGGGCTACAGTATTGAGTGTGACCTGGTGAAAATAGCATCTGCAACAAACCATACGAATGTTCGGATGCTGCCTGCCTTCATGCGGTATGATCAGCCTCGGTTAAACAGCTTTGTAAGGAGGGTCAACATGGAGTTAGATCAGCTGCGCAGGGCGGCCACTCTGTCGGACATTGGTTTGGTCGCTGTTGATGCTATTGATAGGTGGGACTTTACTAGGCATGGCCTGCACCTCAATAGGAAAGGGAAGGGAAAACTGGCTGGGTTGATAGGAAAATCTATAAGGGGGGACACTGCAACTCTTGGGAGTACCTCTTTTTTAGGATAAGTTCAGTGTCCAATGAGAAGCCCAGACAGGCAGGTAATAAAGCTGTTAAAATATCACAAGATTCTAACAATAGTAAATTAAAAAAATAATGTTTGTATTTTTCATCAAAATATTGGGGGTTTAAAGAATAAAGTAGATGAGCTCCTGATTTGTTTAGAAACTATAGAAGCTGACAATGTAATAGATATACTATGCCTGTCTGAGCATCACATTATCACTGATATGAATAAAATTAATATTAGTGGGTATAAACTAGCAGCACATGTAAGTAGAGGTAAGAAGGTGTGGGGAGGAGTTGCCATTTATGTCAAAAATTGTCACAGTGTAAAAAATTTAGAAACAAAAAAATTTTGTATAGAGCAACACATAGAAGCATGTGCCTGTGAGCTTAAACTGAAGGGCGGTTCTTTTATAATTGTCACAGTGTATAGGCCCCCCTCAGGAAACTTTCATTTATTCCTGGAATACGTGGATGCCTTGTTGTGCTATCTGTCAGATAGGGGGAAGCAAATTATTATCTGTGGGGATTTCAATGTTGATTCACTGCAAGAGTGTAATAAGAATTAAAAGCTTGTTCCCAAGAAATATGTAGGATTCTTAGCCACATTTGTAATAGCTCACTGGAGCAGGGTATTTTCCCTGATAGACTGAAATTTGCTATTGTCAAACCACTTCATAAAAAAGGTGATACATTGGATGTCAACAACTACCGCCCAATCTCACTTCTGACTGCTCTATCAAAAATTCTTGAAAAAGTAATGTATTCCAGAGTAACTTCATATATTAATAAAAATAAAGTTCTAACAAAATGTCAGTTTGGTTTCCAGAAAGGCTTTTCTACAGAAAATGCAGTACACATTTTCACTAATGAAATATTAAATGCTCTGGATAACCGTAAATCACCCGTTGGGATTTTTTGTGATCTATCAAAGGCCTTTGATTGTGTTAACCTGGAATTCTTCTAGATAAGCTTAAGTACTGTGGTATGAGTGGAAAAGTGCACAAATGGTTTAAATCATACCTAACTGGAAGAGTTCAGAAAGTTGATATAAGTAATTCACATAATATACAAAAAACAGCCGAGTCCTCAAACTGGGGAACTATCAAGCATGGGGTGCCACAGGGTTCTGTACTGGGACCTTTGCTGTTCTTAATATATATTAATGATTTGCCTTTCTATATTCATAAAGATGCCAAGCTAGTTCTCTTTGCTGATGATACAAGTATCGCTATCACACCCGAATCACAGGAATTAACTGATGAAATTGTCAATGAAGTATTTCAGAGAATTATTAGGTGGTTCTCTGTAAATAGACTCTCTTTAAATTTTGAAAAAAAAAACACAGTATATTCAGTTTCACACAATAAATGGCATCACACCATTAATTAATATTGACTTATGCTATTAGGGTGATTGCAAACTTTGGTGATGTACAACTCAGTAAACTAGCATACTATGCCTATTTTCATTCTCTGCTTTCTTATGGCATCATATTCTGGGGCAATTCATCCTTTAGTAAGAAAGTATTCATTGCCCAATAGCGGGTCATCAGAATAATTGCTGGAGCCCACCCAAGATCATCCTGCAGACATTTGTTTAAGGATCTAGAAATCTTTACAGTAGCTTCACAATATATATATATGTGTTTGGATGTGGATATGTGTGAGTGTGTGTGTATTTGTTTACCTTCCTTTTTGTCCCCTAAGGTAAGTCCTTCCACTCCTGGGATTGGAATGGCTCCTTTTCCACTTCCTTAAAACCCGTATCCTTCCCTTTCTCCTCTCCTTCCTCCCTCTTTTTCCCGAAGAAGCCACCACTGGTGGCGAAAGCTCGAATGGTTGTGTGTTTTTGTGTGTGTTTAGTGTTCCTATCGACCAGCCTGTACTTTAGGTAAGTCAAAAATCTTTATTTTATACCATTTTCCTACCTGGAAGGTCTCCTTCTATAATATTATATATATATATATATATATATATATATATATATATATATATATATATAGTATAAAATAAAGATTTTTGACTTACCTAAAGTACAGGCTGGTCGATAGGAACACTAAACACACACAAAAACACACAACCATTCGAGCTTTCGCCACCAGTGGTGGCTTCTTTGGGAAAAAGAGGGAGGAAGGAGAGGAGAAAGGGAAGGATACGGGTTTTAAGGAAGTGGAAAAGGAGCCATTCCAATCCCAGGAGTGGAAGGACTTACCTTAGGGGACAAAAAGGAAGGTAAACAAATACACACACACTCACACATATCCACATCCAAACACACTTAGGCAGACATTTGTAGAAACCAAATGTCTGCCTAAGTGTGTTTGGATGTGGATATGTGTGAGTGTGTGTGTATTTGTTTACCTTCCTTTTTGTCCCCTAAGGTAAGTCCTTCCACTCCTGGGATTGGAATGGCTCCTTTTCCACTTCCTTAAAACCCGTATCCTTCCCTTTCTCCTCTCCTTCCTCCCTCTTTTTCCCGAAGAAGCCACCACTGGTGGCGAAAGCTCGAATGGTTGTGTGTTATATATATATATATATATATATATATATATATATATATATATATATATATATATATAGATGAAGAACACTTACCAGGCGAAGGGGCACAGGCAGTAATAGTAACAAATAAACACACAGACACACACACACACTCAGTATGTCTGCCTAAGTGTACTTGTGTCTGTGTAAATGTGTGGGTGTATGTGCATTTATTTACCTTCCATTTTTTCCCCCAAGGTAAGTCTTTCCTGTCCCGGGATTGGAATGGCTCCTTACCCCCTTCCTTAAATCCTCATCATTTCCTTTTCCCTCTCCTTCCCTTCTGCCTGATGAAGCAGCTAGGCTGCGAAAGCTAGCATTTTTGAGTGTGTGTGTGTGTGTCTGTGTGTTTATTTGTTACTATTACTGCCTGTGCCCCTTCGCCTGGTAAGTGTTCTTCATCTATTTTTTACGTATATTTTTTTCCTGTTAGGAATTTTTCCTCTATAATATATATATATATATATATATATATATATATATATATATATATATATATATATATATATATATTATTCACTTATGAAATTTGTTATTAACAATCCAACTGAATTCAAATGTAACAGCGGTGTGCATAGCTACAACACTAGGAGGAAGGGTGACATACACTATTCAAGGTTAAATTTAGCTCTGTCACAGAAAGGGGTTAATTATTCTGCCACAAAAGTCTTTGGTCACTTACCTAGTAGTATCAAAATTCTGACAGATAGCCAACTAGCATTTAAAAATAAATTAAGAGAATTTCTGAATGGCAATTCCTTCTATAGATTAGATGAATTTCTAGATAAAAGTTAGTACTTTAGGAAAAACTAAAAAAATATTAAAAATAATAAAAAAAAAATAAATAAATAAAAATTAAAAAAAGATTCAAATATTGAGTGCCATGTAATATTATGTATAGACACACTTCATTTAACTGACACGTTCCACATCATTACGAAGTGTCGTATTCATGATCTATGGAACAAGTATTAATCTAATCTAATCTGCCCTGAAGTTTATTTCATTTGTATACTCTCTCTGTATATTTCCTTCCATCTTTCAACTTTTCCTTGTTTGCTTAGTACTGATTTTCTATCTGAGTTCGTGTTATGTATACCGAGTTCATGTTATGTTTTACCACTGCTTATCTCCAAATGTCCCTTTTATTTTCCTGTGTGTTGTATCTATCTTTCTCTTAGTTATACATTCTTCCATGGTCTTGCATTTGTCCTCTAGCCACTCGAACTTCTACACTTCCTTTCAACCTCATTTTTCAAACGTCTGTTCTCCCTTTTGCCTCTTCCACTTGATGCATTTATATATTTTCTACTTTCATCAATTAAGTTCAGTAACTCCTGTATTATCCAAGGATTTTTATTAGGACTCATCATTCTGCCTATATGATCATCTGTGGCCTTCACAACTCTATCACTCAGGGTTTACCCATTCTTATTCTGCTTGTGATGTTACCTGGTTGTAGTTCGATTATTCTCAAAGTTCTTGATGATTGGCTCTCAGTATCAGGTAGCTGGAATTCATGAGGCGAAAACTAATTCTCTACAAATAATGAAGGCAACACACAGAATTGCAGTTCGTTGACACTTCAATAATCTTACTTAACACAGCCCGTGTATGGAATACAAAAGTTCTAGGTGTACATAGTAATGTGGCACAGACTTAATGCACTTTAGGCATTGAAGATCTTTTACATAATTAGTCGAATTTAAAGTTCAAGCTGACGTGACTTATGCATCAGATCATGGCCGAAACAATAAACAATACTCTCAACTGACATAGTTTGTATAACTGACAACTGATGAAACAATACTCTCATATGCCACTTAAAATTGAAAATTGTTAATTATGTACATTAAAGTAATTATAATCGAAAAGTAAACAGTTACATACATCTGGCTATAGTAAAAGATATCGTAAATAATACTTCTTAAATTACCAAAAGGACCGGCTCGTCGATAGGCACAAATAATCACACACAAACACACATACAAGCTTTCGCCACCACTGGCAGCTTCTTCAGGAAAAAGAGGAAAAAAGGGGAGGAGAAAGGGAAGGATATGGATTTTAAGGAAGTGGAAGGACTTACCTTAGGGGACAAAAAGGAAGGTAAACAAATACACACACACTCACACATATTCAAACGCAAACACACCTAGACAGACATTTCTAAAAAGCAAAGAAGTTGGACAGAGATACCACTTGAGGCAGAGGCTCTGTCCGCAGAACTGAGGCAAAGATGCTAAAGATGGTGGGCGGGAATTTGAATTTAGCGAAGGTTGAGACCAGGTGGGCAACGGGAGGAGAGAATAAGCTGAAGGGCAAGTTCCCATCTCCCGAGTTCTGAAAGGTTGGTGTAAGTGGGAAGTATCCAGATAACCCGGACGGTGTAACACTGCGCCAAGATGTGCTGGCCGTGCACCAAGGCATGTTTAGCCACAGGGTGATCTTCATTACCAACAAACACTGTCTGCCTCATTTATTGTTTCCTTACGTAATCTAATTCCTTCAGCATCACCTGATTTTCTCAGACTGCACTCCATTACCCTAGTTGAGCTCTTGTTAATGTTCATCTTTTATGGACAGTTTGTTGCTGGTCATTCCCACATAGAACGCTTCACAGATCAGGCATGTCAGTTGGTAAATCACGTGGGTGCTGTCGCAAGTGGCTCTGCCCTTGATCGTGTACACCTTCCGGGTTACTGGACTGGAGTAAGTGGTGGTGTAAGGGTGCATAAGGCAGGTTTTACCACGGGGGCGGTTGCATGGGTAGGAGCCAGAGGGTAGGGAAGGTGGTTTGGGGATTTGATAGGGATGGACTAGGAGGTTACGAAGGTTAGGTGGGTGGCGGAAAGACACTCTTGGTGGAGTGGGAAGGATGTCATTAAAGATGGATCTCATTTCGGGGCAGGATTTAAGGAAGTTGTATCCCACCTGGAGAGCCACATTCAAAGTCCGCTCCAGTCCCAGAAAGTATCTGGTGACAAAAGGGGCACGTCTGGGATTCTTCGGTGGAAGGTTCTGGATTTGGGGGGATGAGGAAGTGGCTCTGGTAATTTGCATCTGAACCATATCAGGAGGATAGCTGCGGGATGAGAAAGCTGTTATTAGGTTATTGGTGTACTGGTTCAGGGATTTGGGACTGGAGCAGACTCTTTTGCCACGAAGACCTAAGCTGTAGGGAAGGGAACGTTTGATGTGGAATGGATGGCAGCTGTCATAATGGAGGTATTGTTGTTTGTTGGTTGGTTTGATGTGGACGGATGTGTGAAGTTGGCTGTTGGAAAGATGGAGGTCAACATCAAGGAAAGTGGCATGAGATTTGGAATAGGACCAGGTGAATTTGATGGGACCAAAGGAGTTGAGGTTGGAGAGGAAATTCTGGAGTTCTTCTTCACTGTTGGTCCAGATCATGAAGATGTCATCAATGAATCTGTACCAAACTTTGGGTTGACAGGCTTGGGTATCCAGGAAGACTTCCTCTAAGCGTCCCATAAATAAGTTTGCATACGAGGGGGCCATCCTGGTTCCCATGGCTGTTCCCTTTAGTTGCTGGTATTTCTGACCCTCAAAGGTGAAGATGTTGTGGGTTAGGATGAAGCTAGCTTGGGTATTAAGGAAAGAGGTTTTAGGTAGGGAAGTGGGTGGTCGGCATGAAAGGAAATACTCCATCACAGCGAGGCCCTGGGCATGTGGGATATTTGTGTATAAGGAAGTGGCATCGATGGTTACAAGGATGGTTTCAGGAGGTAACAGGCTGGGTAAGGATTTCAGGCGATCGAGGAAGTGGTTGGTTTCTTTGATGAAGGATGGGAGACTGCACATGATGGGTTGAAGGTGTTGGTCTTTGTAGGCAGAGATTCGTTCTGTAGAGGCTTGGTAACCGGCCACAATGGGGCAGCCGTGATGATTAGGTTTGTGAATCTTAGGAAGTAGGTAGAAGGTAGGGGTGCAGGGTGTCGGTGGGGTCATGAGTTTGATGGACTCAGGTGAAAGGTTTTGTAGGGGGCCTAAGGATCTGAGAATTCCCTGAAGCTCTGCCTGGACATCAGGAATGGGCTCGTCTTGAGAGACTTTGTAGGTAGTGTTGCCTAAAAGCTGACACAGTCCCTCAGCCACATACTCCCGCCGATAAAGTACCACGGTCGTGGATCCCTTGTCGGCGGGGAGAATGATGATGGAATGGTCAGCCTTCAGATCACGGATAGCTTGGGATTCAACTGCTGTAATGTTGGGAGTAGGATTAAGGTTTTTCAGGAAGGACTGAGAGGCAAGGTTCCAACCTTTGAACGTTCTTATGAACTAATAATTTGGAAAAGTTACCCAGTAAATTTGAAAATTCCCGAGAAACTGAAAGATCATTTTTCAATGGGATATCAATATCATTCATCAGATTGCAATAAAATTTTGCATATTTGACATTCAATACAAAAGTAATTTTCTTATGAAATAAAAATTTGGGAAGTTTCCTGGAAATTTGGAAAATCCCGAAAAGAAAAAAATAATGAGATTTTTCTATGAAATATGAATACTATTCATCATATTGTGATAAAACTTAGCACATTCGACGTTCAAAGCAAGAGGAAGGTTTGAGTGAATTAATAGTTTGGAATAATTGGCCAAAAAATAGGAATATTTGTGGGAAACTGAAAGAGCTATTTTCTTTGGGATATCATTATTATTCCTATGTTTGTGAAAAAATTTTCACATTTGACATTCAATGCGAGAGTACATACACATTAGCAATTGCGAAGCATTGCTGGCTCGACTAGTTTAGTTATAATAAACACCTGGTTTAAGAATCACGAAAGAAGGTTAACAATGTTGATTGGAATAAACTCTTTCAAGTTCTGAAGCAAGCATCAGTAAAATGTAGGGAGCATAAGGTTATTTACAACTTGTACAAAAACCAGACAGCGGTTGTCTGAGTTGAAGGGCATGAAAGGGATGCAGTGGTTGTGAAGGGAGTAAGACAGGGTTGTAGCGTTTCTCCAATGTTATTCAATTTGTACAGTGAGAAAGCTATAGAGGGAAGCAAGGAGAAATTTGGTGAAGGAATTAAAGTTCAGTGTGAAGAATTAAAAACAATGCATTTTGCCGATGGCATAGTAATTCTGTCACAGACAGCAAAGGACCTGGAAGATCAATTGTACAGAATGGACAGTGTGCTGAAAGGTGCATAAAAGATGAACATTAACAAGAGCTAAACTAGGGTAATGGTGTGCAGTCTGAGAAAATCAGGTGATGCTGAAGGAATTAGATTAGGTAAGGAAACAATAAATGAGGTAGATGAGTTTGGTTACTTGGGCAGTAAAATAACAAATGATGGTCATAGTACAGAGGATATAAAAAGCAGAATGGCAATGGTTAGAAAAGCATTCTTGAAAAAGAAAAATTTGTTAACATCGAATATTGATTTAAGCCTGAGGAATTCATTTGTATGGAGTGTTGCCTTGTATGTGATTGAAACATAGACGATAAACAGTGTGTACAGGAAGAGCAAAGAGATTTTGAAATGTGGTGCTACAGAAGAATGCTGAAGATTAGGTGGGTGGATCGTATAACTAATGAGGAGGTACTGAACAGAATTGGGGAGAAAAGGAATTTCTAGCCTACCTTGACTAAAAGAAGGGACTGATTGGTAGGACACATTCTTAGACCTCAAGGAATTGTGAATTTAGCATTGGAGGGAAGTGTGCGGGGTAAAAACCGCAGAGGAAGATAAAGAGATGGATACAGTAAGCAGATTCAGACAGATGTAGGTTGCCATTCTTATGTGGAGTTGAATAGAGTTGTGGAGAGCTGCATCAAACCAGTATCCGGACTGATGATCACAACAAAAACATAGAACTATAAAAAAGTACTTCTAGCACAAATGTATTAATATTTCCATTTGAACAAACTTCCACAGCATCAGATGACTGCATCTAATTACAAAAAATAATAACAACTGTTTCGGAAAAGGAAATGATAATAGACTAATTACACTTATACCTATTATTATGCAACAGTGGTATCAGGAGGTTCAGTAATGCAAGCAGATGGAAGTAAATCACAACTTGCTTCCTTACATTCTGTAATACTTTCCCTCATTTCAGACATTCCATGCTTATTGCTTCCACTGAAACTCTCAACACTTCTAGTTCCTTAAATTTGTCCACATTTCATCTCCTTAATTTTCTACCTATTTTGTAGTCTTTTAAGTTTTAATCTACAATTCATAATCAGTAAGTTATGGTCAGACTGTTTATCTTCCCCTGGATATGTGATACAGTTTAAAACCTGGTTTTTAAACCTTTGCCTTACTATTATAAAGTTAATCTGGTACCTGCGTGTCTCCTGGTCTCTTCCATGTATGAAACCTTATTTCATGATGATTAAACCAACTGTTTGTGATGATTAAATTGTACTCTGCACAATATTCTAGTGATTTTCTCTTTCATTCGTTTTACCCAGTCGATATTCATCTACTACATCTCCTTCTCTTCTCTTTCCTACTGCAGTATTCCAGCCCCTCATCACAATCGAGTTTTCCTCTGTCTTAACTGCCTGAATAATTTCTTTTATCTCCTCATACATTTCTTCAATTTCCTCATCATCGTCAGAGGTAGTTCGCATATATACTTGTACTACTATGGTTGGTCTTGGCTTCATATCTGTCTTTGGTATGACAATGCATTCACGCTGTTCATAGTAACTTACCTGCATTCCTACTTTCTTACTGATTATCAGACCTACTCCTGTGTTACCAGCAACTGATTTTAACCAGAAATCCTCTTCATCCTACCCCTGAACTTCACTAATACCCATCACATGTAACTGCTATACATCACAGCACACAGCACACTAATTACGCGCTGCCACACATGGTTATATCACCAGCTACGAGACGGCAACACTAGCGTGGACCAGTGTTACTGGCCTGCTACCTAGCAGCCGTTGGCACAGCAAAGCCAAGTGAACCGCAACCCGGCTCAGTTGTGTGTGAGACTTGCTCGAGCGTGCATAGCATTGTGTGTTGTATACTGTCATACTGACAATCAGTTATTTATTGTTAGTCGACTCAACTCTATTATTAGTGTTCGTGACAGTACTACTGAGAAGTTACAACAGTAACTTTTAACTTGTCCATTTCTCTTTTAAAATTTTCTAACTTACGCACCTAATTAAGGAGCAGAACATTCCACGCTCTGATCCGTAGAATACCTGTTTCTTTTTCTTCATCCTCCTGAGTAGTCACCACCTGGCGATCCAAATGGGGAACTATGTTTTACCTCCAGAATATTTGACCCTAGAAGATGACATTATCATATATTCGTATAGTGGAGCTGCATGGCCTTTTTAAAATTAACGACTGTAGTTTCCCCTTGCTTTAAGTTGCAGTAACTGCATGGTAAAGCCATGTTAGCTGATGTTACAAGGCCAGACTGTTGTCCCTGTAACTACTGAAAAGGCTGCTGCCCCCCTTCAGGAACCACATGTTTGTCTGGCTTCTCCACAGATATCACTCCACTTTGGTTGTACGGTACAGATATCTATCATTGAGGCACGCAAACAGCCCCACCTCAACAATGTCTGTGGTTCATGAGGGGGGGGGGGGGGGGGGGGAGCAAACAGATGACTCACCCAAAGGACCGGCTCGTCGATAGACACAAATAAAATCGCACACACATACAAGCTTCTGCAACCGTTGGTCACTTCATCAGGAAAAGTGGAATAAAGGAGAGGAGAAAGGGAAGGATATGGGTTTTAAGGAAGTGGAAAAGGAGTCGTTCCAATCCCAGGAGTGGAAGGACTTACCTTAGTGGAAAGAAAGGAAGGTAAACAAATACACACACACACACACATATCCAAATGCAAACACACCTAGACAGATATTTGACAATGTCAGTCCTTCCACTCCTGGGATTGGAACGACTCCTTTTCCGCTTCCTTAAAACCCATATCCTTCCCTCTCTCCTCTCCTTTCTTCCTCTTTTGCTGATGAAGCGACCAATGGTTGCGAAAGCTTGTATGTGTGTTTGTGTGCGATTTTATTTGTGTCTATCAACGAGCCGGTCCTTTGGGTGAGTCATCCGTTTTCTATTTTTTATATTTGTTTATCCCACAAGGAAAGTTTCCTTCTATAATTTTCATTTCATGAAGTGGAAGGACTTACCTTAGGGGAAAAAAAGGTAGGTAAACAAATGCACACACACTCACACATATCCAAAGGCAAACACACCTAGACAGACATTTCTAAAAAGCAAAGAAGTTGGACAAAATATAATAATGGAAAGTCCAGGTTGGAATAAATAATATAGTGAGGACAGTTTACAACTCACCGCAAAGACGTGGCGACGAGCTGCGACAGGCACATACAAAAGACACACACATACAACACATTCAGCTATTGGCCAAGGCCTTCTTCAAGAAGGCCTTGGCCGATAGCTGAATGTGTTGTATGTGTGTGTCTTTTGTATGTGCTTGTCGCAGCTCGTCGCCACGTCTTTGCGGTGAGTTGTAAACTGTCCTCACTATATTATAAAGAAGTTGGACAGATATACCACTTGAGGCAGAGGCTCTCTCCACAGAACCTCGGCAAAGATTCTAAAGATGGTGGGCAGGAATTTGAATTTAGCGGAGGTTGAGACCAGGTGGGCAATGGGAGGAGAGAATAAGCTGAAGGGCAAGTTCCCATCTCCGGAGTTCTGAAGGGTTGGTGTCGGTGGGAAATATCCAGATAACCCGGACGGTGTAACACTGCGCCAAGATGTGCTGGCTGTGCACCAAGGCATGTTTAGCCACAGGGTGATCCTCATTACCAACAAACTCTGTCTGCCTGTGACCATTCATGCGAATGGACAGTTTGTTGCTGGTCATTCCCATTTTATTTGTGTCTATCGACGAGCCTGTCTTTTGCGTAAGTCATCCGTTTTCTATTTTCTATATTTGTTTATCCCACCACGAAAGTTTCTTTCTATAATTTTTGTTTAGTCAATTTGTATATATATAGAAAACGGATGACTTACCCAAAGGACAGGCTCGTTGACAGACACAAATAAAATCACACACAAACACACATACAAGCTTTCGCAACCGTTGGTCGCTTCTTCAGGAAAAGAGGAAGAAAGGAGAGGAGGAAGGGAAGGATATGGGTTTTAAAGAAGTGGAAAAGGAGTCATTCCAATCCCAGGAGTGGAAGGACTTACCTTAGGGGGAAAAAAAGAAGGTAAACAAATACACATACACTCACACATATCCAACGCAAACACACGTAGACAGACATTAGTAAAAAGGATCCAGATGGCTCGGGTAGTGGAGCAGCCATTGAAATCCAGAGTGCTGTGTTCAGCCGCATGCTGTGTTACAGGGTGGTCCATCTTGGTTTTTGCCACAGTTTGGCAATGGCCATTCATCCTATCCTATTGGATTTACCATTGTTAATAAACACTTTCCAAATATATCTGGTGAATTAAAATGATCAAATGTTTGTAAATCTATCGGACCAAACTAAGTAAACTAAGGTAAACTAACCTAAGGACAAAACACACACACACACACACACACACACACACACACACACACACACACACCCCAGGGAGGACTCGAACCTCTGATAATGATATGCAGAGATTGATTCAATAATTAGATTCTTAAAGATCATTGACCCACATGAACATAAAGATGTATCCTCATGAATACTAAATTACTCTTCTACACATGTTAGCCCAGTACTTAGCCATACTTGTACTTGTACTTGTACTTGTAATTTTTGCTTAAGGAATGTAATCAAATATAGTCACTGCTGATGAAGTTTGGCTACATCATTTTGTTCCTGAAAACAAACAGCAAAGCTCAACATGGGAATCTTCTTCATCACCAACCCTCAAAAAATCAAAAGTGATTGCTTCTTCTGGGAAAGTTATGATTATCCCATTCTTTGATATTCATGGAATGTTTTATCAGCATGCCATACATGCACACACATCAGTAACTTGACAGTACTACAGGGAAGTCCATATCAGGTGCAAAAGACCACATATCCATGAAGCAGGCTGGATGCTGCACTGTGATAATGCGTGGCAGCATATTGCTAATTTAGTTGCTGAACAGGTTACAAAATCAACGTGAAGTACATTCCTCACCCTCCCTATAGTCCATATTTAGCCCCATGTGACTTATTTTATTCCTTAACTTGAAGAAACCCCTTCTTCTTCAGAAATTCTTTTCTTCCCTTAGCCATTCTGCAGTTTATATGTTCTTTACTTTGGCCATCAGAAGTTATTTTGCTACCCAAATAACAAAACTCATCCACTACTTTCATTGCCTCATTAACTAATCTAATTCCTTCAGCATCACATCATTTCATTACCCTTGTTTTACTGTTAACGTTCATCTTATACCCTCCTTTCAAGACACTGTCCATTCCCTTCAGTTGCTCTTCCAGGTCCTATGCCGTCTCTGGCAAAATTATTATGTCATTGGGCAACCAAAGAGTTTATAGTTCTTCTCCCTGATCTTTAATTCCTTCTCCAAATTTCTGCTAGCATTCCTTCACAACTTACTCTAGGTACAGATTGAATAACATTAGGGAGAGGCTACAACCTTGTCTTACTTCCTTCCAACCACTGTTTCCTTTTCATGCCCTTTGACTAATAACTGTAATCTGGTTTTTGTACAAGGTGAATATAACTTTTCGTTCCCTATATTTACCCTTGCCCCTTTCATAATTTCAAAGAATGTATTCCAGTCATTAGTGTCAAAAGCTTTCTGCAGATCTACAAAAGCTAAAAATATAGATTTACCTTTCTTTAATCTATCCTTTAAGATAAGCTGTGATGTGACTATTGCCTCACATGTTCTTATATTTCTCTTAAGTCCAAATTGAGTTTCCTTCCACCATTCATCTGTAAATAATTCATTGCTAGTATTTTGGAACCATGACTTATTAAACTTTTTTATTACATTATTTATTTATTTATTTTTATTTATTTTTTAAAGAGATCAATTGGCTGGCCAGTACTTGCCTATGTACTGTATCGTTAATAGCCACACAAATAATGAAAAAGAACAAGCTTTCGGAACAGAGTTCCTTCTTCAGGTAGGAGAGAAGGAATGGGAACAGAAGGGAAGGTAATTCACGACCTATGTCATGAAAAAAAATTATCATGTCTGTGGAGAATTTCCATCATTAATAGACTTATTAAACTTGTTAGTTCTGTGTATTTTACACTTGCCTGCACTTGATTTCTTTCGAATTGGAATTATTACATTCTTCATGAAATCAGAGGGTATTTCCTCTGCCTCTACATCTTGCATACCAGGTGGAACAATTTCTTCATGACTGGCTCTCCCAACAATATCGGCAGTTCAGATGAAATATCATCTACTCCAGCGGCCATGTTTCTACTCAAATCGTTCAGCGCTCTGTCAGATTCTTCTCACAGTATCGGATCTCCTACCTCATCTTCCTCTACTTTATCTTCCATTTCTAGAATACTGCCTTCAATTTTTGTATAGGCCCTTTATTCATTCCTTTTCCAGCTTTCCTTTCTTTGTGTAGTACAGGTTTTCCGTCCAAGTTCTTGAAATTCATACAGCTGTTCTTTTATTTTCATGAAGATGCTGTCTACCTTTTCCCTCTTTATTAATATAGTAAGGTCAGTTTACAACTTACCGCTAAGATGTGGCGACGAGCTGCGACAGGCACATACAAAAGACACACACGTACAACACTTTCAGCTATTGGCCATGGCCTTCTTCAGAAAATAGAACACTCATGCAATCACACAGGCACACAACACAGTCACACAACCATTGCCTCCAGCTGCCACACTTCGAATCACACTCTGTGGCAAGTAAATTGGGGATGGGAGGGGAGGGGAGAGGGGTTAGGAAAGTTGCGTCACGGTGGTGGGGATGGGTTGGATGGGAATAACGAGATGCAGCTTAGGAAAGGAGTGGGGAGACGGGTGAGGGGAGAAAAATAAAATAAACAAAATAAATAAAATTTAAGGAAAAAATAAATAAATACAATTGAAGGAAAAAAATTTGTGTGCACGCTACACGTACACAAGACCGCGGACACACACACACACACACACACACACAAACACACACACACACACACACACACAGGCACGCGCGAGTGCACGCACGCACACACATATGCACGTGTGCACACACACACACACACACACAATCGCACATTCAAGCACCACTCAAAATAGGTGACATTTGGGATAGAGAGATAGGAACTGTAAGGTATGGGAAAAAAAGGGAAGTTATCGTAGGTTGAGGCCTGGATGATTTCGGGATCGAAGAATGTATTGTAGGGATAACTCCCAACTGTGCTGTTCAGAGAAGCTGGTTGTGGATGGGAGGATCCAAATGGCCTGGATTGTGAAGCAGCCATTGAAATCAAGCCAGGCTTATTCTACCCTATCAGAGTCCGGGCTACCTGTGAAATCAGCCATGTAATTTACCAACTGTGCTGCAATCACTGTGCAGCTATCTATATTGGCATGACCACCAACCAACTATCCATTAGGATGAATGGCCACTGCCAAACTGTAGCCAAAAACAAGGTTGACCAGCCTGTGCCATAGCATGGAGCAGAGCACATGTTTGATTTCAATGGCTGCTTCACAACCCGGGCCATCTGGATCCTCCAATCCACTACCAGCTTTTCTGAACTGCACAGATGGGAGTTATCCCTACAATACATTCTTCGATCCCGAAATCATCCAGGCCTCAACGTACGATAACTTCCCTTTTTTTCCATACCTTACAGTTCCTACCTCTCTATCCCAAACCTCACCTATTTTGAGTGGTGCGTGAATGTGCAATTGTGTGTGTGTGTGTGTGTATGTGTGTGTGTGTGTGTGTGTGTGCGTTTGCGCATGTGTGTGTGCGCGCATGTTCGCGCATTCTTGTGTGTGTGTGTGTAGGTGGTCTTGTGTGCGTGCAGTGGGCACACTTTTTTCCCCCTTAAATTATTTTTTTCTTAAACTATATTTTTTTCCTTAAATTATATTTATTTTGTTTATTTTATTTTATTTTGTTTTTCTCCCCTCACCCGCCTACCCACTCCATTCCTAAGCTGCATATCGTTATTCCCATCTAACCCATCCCTACCACCGTGACGTAACCTTCCTGTCCCCTCTCCCCCATCCTGTCCCCGATTTACTCGCCGCAGAGCGTGATTCAAAGTGCGGCAGCCAGAAGTGATGGTTGTGTGACTGTGTTGTGGGCCTGCGTGATTGCTTGAGTGTTCCATTTTCTGAAGAAGGTCATGGCCGATAGCTGAAGGTGTTGTATGTGTGTGTCTTTAGTATCTGCCTGTTGCAGCTCTTCGTCACGTCTGTGCGGTGAGTTGTAAACTGTCCTTACTATATTATTAATTCCAACCTGGACTTTCCATTATTATATTTTCCCTCTTTATACATTTTTCCTCAGTCTTGCATTTGTTCTCTAGTCACTCCTGCTTAGTCAGTCTGCACTTCCTGTCATCCTCATTTTTAGCCATCTAAAATCCCTTTTTCCTGCTTCACTTACTGCATTCTTATATTTTCTTCTTTCATTGATTAAATATGTTATCTCCTGTGTTATTCAGGGATATCTTGTAGGCCTTGTCCTTCGATCTGTATGATTCTTTGCAACTTTTGCTCCTGTCTGTCTCAGTGCCCATTTTTCTTCGATTGTATTACTTTCTCCTGTTTCTGTCAATCTTAGCCTAATGCTCCCTCTGAAACTCTCAACAACCTCTAGTTCCTTCAATGTGTCCATATTCCATCTCCTTAATTTTCCACCTTTTTGCAGTTTCTTAAGTTTTAATGAACACTTCATAACCAATAAGTTATAGTGAGAAATTATATGTGTCCCTGGATATGTTTTACAGTTGGGTTTGAAATCTATGCCTCACCATTTTAAAATCAATCTGGTATATTCCCATGTCTCCTGGTCTCTTCTACATATACAACCCTCTTTCATGATGATTAAACCAAGTGTTTGTGATGTTTAAATTTGCTCTGCACAAAAATTCTATTAGGTGACCTCCTCTTTCATTCTTTTTATCCAGCCCATATTCACCTACTACTTTTTCTTCTCTTTTTTCCCTACTATAGAGTTCCAATCCCAATCACAAAATAGTTTTTCTCTCCCTTAATTGGCTGAATAACTTCTTTTATCTCATCATACATTTTTTTCAATCTCCTCATCATGAACAGAGCTAGTTGGCATATAAACTTTCACTACTGTGATCGGTCTTGGCTTTTTATCTATCTTTGTTACATTAAATATTTCTCTGTGCTGTTCATAGTAACTTCCCTGCATTGCTATTTTCTTATCAATTGTTAGACCTATTCCTGCGATACCACCAACTGATTTTGTATTTATAACCTTGTACACACCTGAGCAGAAATCCTGTTTATCCTGCCACTGAACTTCACTAATCCCCACCGTATCTACCTTTAACCTAACTATTTATCTTTTCAAATTTGCTAATTTACCTACCCAATTAAGGGACACGAGATTCCATGCTCCAATCCATAAAATGTCTGTTTCATATTTATTATGATGACATCCTCCAGAGATCCAAATGGGGAACTAGTTTACCTCCAAAATATTTCACCCAAGAAGACACCATCATCATATATTCATGTAGTAGAGCTGTGTGTCCTCGGGAAAAAATAATGGCTGTAGTTTCCCCATACTTTCAGCCAGTCACTGTAACTGCATGGCAGAGCCACACTATCTGAAGTTACAAGGCCAGCTCAGTCAATCATCCAGACTGATGCCCCTTTACTACTGAAAAGGCTGCTGCCCCTCTTCAGGAACCACTCGTTTGTTTGGCCTCTCTACATATACCCCTCAGCTGTGGTTTTGCTATGGTATGGTTATCTGTATTGTTGAAGCACGCAAACCACCCAGCCTTGGCAATGTCTGTGGTTCATGGAGGTGGAAATGTAGTAAGTGGAAAACTTTATCTACTTTCATCATTTTACAGTGGTCGTCAACAAGATAATTTTTTGTAGAGTTTTGAAATTGTATTTAGAGTTTGTAGCATGTTGCTAAGTGAACTCATCTAAAGTTGTAGGTAAATAATATCTGGTTGTCACACTTCACGGGCTACCTATCTGTTTTCATCCCCACCCCTTTAGAAGATATGTGGTTGTTACTCACACAGCAGTTGTTCCTAGACAGCAAGGAATAAGTGTACCAAGTTTGGTTGAAGTTGATACAGTAGTTCAGAAGAAGTGTGGAACTTGCATTCACAGTACCTCCATTTCTATATGTGTGGATTTCAAAAAAAAAAAAAAAAAAAAAAAAAAAAAAAAAAAAAAAAAAAAAAAAAAAAAAAAAAAAAAAAAAAAAAAAAAGAGAGAGAGAGAGGAGAAGAAGAAGAGAGATATTCTCATAGATAGCTGTCAAAAAATGAAGAAAGGAATACCTCTCTTCGACACAGTTTTCATTCAGTATCCACATATACTATACACATCCTATCAAGAGAAGTGCAGGGAGTGGTGGTAGGACATTGTCGAATGCGGGACGAAGAAACATACGGGGAGACAGTGCTAAGCAGTGCCAGAAACTTTTGTGACACTTCCTCTTTATTTTTTATTGTATATCTTTATTTTTAATTATTAATGTATTGCATACATTTCTTCTCCACAGGTAATTGTGAAATAAACTATTGTGTTTGTGCTGAAGTTCAGTGGACACGGACATGGGCAAGTGCAAGGTGAAGCTAACTTGGTTCATATGTCTTGATAAAAATGGGTATTTATTTAGATCATGGGCTAAGAAAATTTCAGAAACATCTCTGTTCTGCATAGTGTGTCAGAGTAATTTTAGTGTTGATCACAGTTTCACAAGAATTGACCAGCATATTGAAACAAATGCACATATTAATCTGAAAAGTGACGGGGGGCCTCATTTAGCCGCCTCCCTGGGCCTCCAACAGCCTTAGTCCGCCACTGGATGTTTTGGAATTCCATGCCTGATGATTTTACCTTATCTCCATCAAAGATGATGTATTTAATTACTGAGGCTCTAGGACACTATTTCTGGGAGCAAACTGGAGATGATGCAAGAAGGTCAATGTATACATAATGCTATGATGAGACCACAAATAAAGCAAAGTAAAAGAAAATGCAAATTGCAATATGCTACTGGTCAGCAAATAAAGAAGAGGAAAATCATCTTCAAACGTATTTCATGGGCCATACTAAACCAAAAGATCTGCATCAAAAACTTGTTTCTGCAGGGGAGAAAGCAAATCTTCCTTTAAGGAATTTGTTGATAATCAGTTGTGATGACCCAAATGTGAATAATGCAGTATTAAAATTCGATTAATGATTGAAATTCTATTCAGAGATAATAAATTATTTTTAAAAGAGATAGATTGGCTGGCCAGTACTTACCTTTGTGCTGTGCCACCGATAGTAACACAAATAAAGAAAAAGAAAAAAGAGACGAAAAGAACAAGCTTTCAGAATACAGTTCCTTCTTCATGTGGGAGAGAAGGGAAGAAAAAAGGATGGGAATGGAAGGGAAAAGTAATTCATGACCTAGATCATGAGAATGATGTTTGAGGAGTGTGGTACTCAGAGATACTGCCTGTTAGTACTGATCAAAACCAGAGAGGATATATATAACCAAAGAGGAAAGATCAAGCAGTAAATAGAAGATGAGTGAACTGGATGATGCTGAGGGGTGCAGGAGGTGATTAACAGGAAAAGATGGACACACACACACAGAGAGAGAGAGACAGAGAGAGAGGAGGGGGGCAGAGCTCCCGTAGCTCTGAGGGACTGGTGTTTGTTGGTAGTATCCAAATGGCACTTGTGGTGTAACACGTGCCAAGGTCCCTGGAGTCATGCTGGAGGGCATGTTCTGCCACAGAATATTGGGTGTCCCCCAGGCAAAGAGTCCGTCTGTGGCCATTCATCCACTCAGCCAATATGTTAATAGTCATACCAACATAAAAGGCTTCACAGTGGACACATAACAGTTGATATATGACGTGTGTTGTCTCACATGTGGCCCTGCCTTGAATCAGGTAGGTTTTTACTGTGGTGGATTATGTAGTAGTGGAAGAATGCATTGGACAGGTTTTGCAGCGGTATTGGTTGCAGAGATAGGAACCATTAGGTAGGGAGGGTGTTTTTTGGATATTGTAAGATTGGACAAGGATGTTGCGGAGGTTGGGAGGATGGCGGAAGGCTACTCTGCGTGGTGTGGGAAGAACTGTTTGGAGTGATGATCTCATCTCAGAGCATGACTTGAGAAAGTCATAGCCCTGTCGGAGGAATTTGTTGAGTCATTCCAGGCCACGGTGGTACTGGGTGACTAAGGGGGTGTTTCTGGGTGGCCTGGGGTTAGGAACATTGTTGTTGAAAGGAGAGGAATGGACAGCTCTGGAGATATGCTTGTGGGTGAGATCTGTAGGGTAGTTGCAGGAGAGGAAAGCATTGGATAGAATGTTGTTGTAGGTGGTGAGGGATTCGTTACTGGAGCAGATACGTTTCCTATGGATGCTCAGGCTGTAGGAAAGGGATTATTTAATGTGGAAGAGATGAAAGCTGTCAAAGTGGAGGTACTGTTGCTTGTTTGTGGGTTTAATATGGACTGATGTGTGGATGTGGGACTCGGCAAGGTGAAGGTCAACATCAAGGAAGGTGGCTTGAGTTTTAGAGAAACACCAGATGAATTTTAAGTGTGAGGAGGAGTTAAGGTCGTGAAGGAACTTCTGAAGGGTTTCTTCGCCGTAAGTCCAGACCACAAAGACATCATCTATGAATCTACAGGGTGTCCAGAGACGGGCTCCCTGATTTCAAAATTAAATATCCCGAAAGCAAAGATTGGTAGAGGAATTCAGTAAACAGTATGTTTATTGTGAAAGCTGTAAAAAGTTTATACAACAGTTTGAAATAATAGTTACAAAAGCTGCTAACAGATGGTGCTGTACTCTGTACAGTTCATATCAGCATACATAAGTGAAATAATCATATGAAAACACTCTTTGGAAACAATCACATCACAATGTTTTCAAAATGTTCACCATTGGCACTACAGAGGTGGCGCAAACGAAGAATGAAATTCGCCATCACATTTCGTAGTGTCTCAACGGAAATGGATTCATATGCCACAGAGATTGCTGATTCAAGCTCGTCCAGCATGGTGGTATGCTTCGCGTAGACCATGTCTTTCACTGTGCTCCACAAAGAAAAGTCACAGGGAGTCAAATCCAGCGAATATGGAGGCCAATCCAAGCCTGCGCCAGTAAATTTGGGATATTCTAAAGCAATGACTCGATTCCCGAAGTATTCCTCAAGAAAGTGAAACACTTGTTCGGTCCGATGTGGTCGGGCTCCATCTTGCATAAACCATGCAGTACCTGGTCGATGCTCTAACGCTTGCTGTGTGGTGACAAATTGTTCCAAAATTGCTATGTAACGTGCACCAGTGACCCTTTCTGAAATGAAAAAAGTGCCAATAATGCCTCTGCTGCATACTGCAGCCCACACAGTAACTTTAGGAGAATACAGGGTTTTCGCTTCACACCAATATGGCTCTTCGAAATCCCAAAATCACCAGTTCTGCTTATTTATGTATCCATACAGGTGGAAGTGTGCTTCATCTTTAAACCAGATGCAGCCAACATAAATTCCTTCACTATCAGTCATTGTGAGCATCTGATTAGCAAAGACAACCCTTTGTTGCACAGCTGGTATGGGTATGGCCTGGTGCGTTTGAATTTTGAATGGAAACATGTGTAGGCTCTTTCTCAGTATTTTTTGCATGCTGGAACGCTTCAAACCAGTCTCGGACGCAATTCTATGGATGGATGACATTGGATTTCGCTGAATAATTCCAGAAACTATGGCGATATTTTCAGGCGTAATTGCGGTTTGCTTGCGGCCAACATGCCCCACTAGATCATCAGTTAAGCTGCCTGTTCGTTGAAATTTTGTAAAGAGCGTACGAATGGTTTTCACTCGGGTCCTTTTTGAACATTAAATCGTGCTTGAAAACTTCGCCTTGTTGCCATAGGAATCTCTTCTAACCTGTGGTACTCTAGCACCAGAAAAACACGTTGTTCTTCCTTCGGTACGCTAACCTCCTATCACGTTTCAATAGTGGAACTGATTGCTCTGGGCTTCGGATCACTTACAGCTTTCACAATAAACATACCATGTACTGCATTCCTCTATCGATCTTTGTTTTTGAGATATTTAATTTTGAAATCAGGGAGTCCTTTTCAGGACACCCTGTATACCAAACCAGGAGAGGCGACTTTTGTGTCTTAAGGAATGCCTCTTCCATGCGACCCTGGAAGAGGTTGGCATAGGAAGGGGCCATCCTGGTACCCATAGCTGTTCCCATGATTTGTTTGTAGCTTTGGTTCTCAAAGGTGAATTAATTATGGGTGAGGATGAAATTAACATGTGTGACAAGGAATGAGGTTTTTGGGAGACTTTTAGGTGGGCGTTGGGAAAGATTGTTCCAGGGCTGATAGACCATGGGTGTGGGGGATGTTGGTACATAGGATGTAGCATCTACGTTGACAAAAAAGCTTTCAAGTGGGAGGGCATAGGGATGGATTTGAGGCATTCCAGAAAGTGGTTTGTATCTTTGATATAGGATGGGAGCCCGCAGGTTATAGGTTGGAGGGGTTGGTCTACCAGAGCTGAAAGAAAAAAAAAAAAAAAATAAATAAATAAAAATAAAAAATTTCGAAATTTTTCCTAAAATTTTTTTTCAATAGATTTTTGAGATTTTTTTACCCTATTATTCATATAAACTAAATTAAATTTAAATTTTCTTTCATTCCGCCCCTCCTTATACACAAGGATTCATCTACCACCCCTTTGTGTGTCTTGTGTTGTGTGTGTGTGTGTGTGTGTGTGCGTGTGTGTGTGTGTATAATTAATTTATTTATTTATTATTTTTTCAAAGCAATTATCCACCATGTATCTCAACCCTATACCACAGTACCTTCAGTCTTTCTGCAAACATGCATTTGCTGTAGCCAAACTGAAGTCCCACATTCTTTTCCGCCAGTCCTGTTTGTCATTTGGAACAATCCCCAAAGGACTCACTTTAAAAGTACCCATCTCTGGATGTAATCCTTGTTTCCATCACTCCCTCCTACAGTTTCAAATTCAGCAGTGGTTAGCTCTCACCCGTCTTGTCCTTCATCAGTTTGTTGCTTCGTGTATCCATCACTCCAAACAGCTCCTCTCTCTCTCTAAAATATTTCTCCTCTCAGCACCTGGCTCAAATAACATACTTGGATCCATAATACAACAAGCCAACTGTAAACTCAAACTGTATGCCACACAACACCTTAGAAAACTATCCACCCTTCTGGTCCATCATCTCAGAATTGGTATCCCTGTTCCCATCATCCACAACCACCCACCACAACACCACCCTCAAAACCTCCCACTCATTGGCAACAAACCAAGCCTGGCTTCCCTACTGAATCTTCCATTCCCAGCACACACCCCACCCAGAACCTATCACAACCGTCACCACATGCAGACACCACCCAATACCAATTCCAATTTAGTCCTTAACGTCTCATCCAAATCCCTCTCCATTCCAGAAATATCTGTCCTGTCCAAAGGTTAACCTTCTGTCCTACACCTAAATTTAATCACACTGCCCTGGTCAAGGATCTCCTCTCAGTCACCCGTAACCTCAACTGGAAATACCACTTCAGCACCCAGTCACAACCCCCAGGCAGCAGAGCCATTGTTGAACCCTGTCTTGAACAATTCCGACCTCCTTCCCAAAAAGATCCTCATGCTCTTCCTCAAAACCATCCCTTGCAGGCATTCCAGGAATTCCTCACACCCAGCATTGCTTCCCAATGCTTCCTGAATAACATACCAACCACTCCTAACATCAGCCCAGCTGAAACCAAAGCCATCCGAGAGCTGAAAGCAGACCACTCTATTGTAATTCTCCCAGCGGACAAGAGTTCCACAAATGTGGTACTTCATTGAGGGGAGTATGTGACAGAAGGGCTGCATCAACTCTAGGACACCTATACCTGCAAATCTGTTCCTTATGACCCCATTCCCTAAGTCCAGGCTGAACTACAGCAAATCCTTAAAACCGTAGGTCCGTCACAAGGTCTCACCACTGCCTCCTTAGAACTTCTCTCTCCACATGAACCTCGCACCCCGACCTTCTACCTACTCCCTAAAATCCATAAAGAGAATCTTCCTGGCCATCCCATAGCAGCAGATTTCAAAGCTCCAACTGAACTTGTCTCAGCTCTTGTAGACCAACACCTCCAACCTATAACCTGCAGGCTCCCATCCTATATCAAAGATACAAACCACTTTCTGGAACGCCTCAAATCCATCCCTATGTCCTTCCCACCTGAAAGCTTCCTTGTCACCATAGATGCTACATCTCTTTATTCTAACATCCCCCAGCCCTGGAACAATCTTTCCCAACGCCAACCTGAAAGCCTCCCAAAAACCTCATTCTTTGTCACACTTGCTAATTTCATCCTCACCCATAATTAATTCACCTTTGAGGACAAAACTTACAAACAAATCATGGGGACAGCTATGGGTACCAGGAGGGCCCCTTCCTATGCCAACCTCTTCACAGGCCGCATGAAAGAAGCATTCCTAAATACACAGAAGTTGCCTCCCCTGGTTTGGAATAGATTCATAGATGATATCTTTGTGGTCTGGACTCACAGTGAAGAAACCCGTCTAAACTACCTTCACGACCTTAACTACTTTTCCAGCCTAAAATTCACCTGGTCCTTCTCTAAAACTCAAGCCACTTTCCTTAATGTGGACCTTCATCTTGCCGAGTCCTACATCCACACCTCAGTCCATATTAAACCCACAAACAAGCAACAGTACCTCCACTTTTACAACTGCCATCTCTTCCATATTAAATGATCCCTTCCCTACAGCCTGGTCACCCATGGGAAATGTATCTGCTCCAGTAACGAATCCCTCACCTACAACAACAATCTATCCAATGCTTTCCTCTCCTGCAACTACCCTACAGACCTCACCCACAAGCAGATCTCCTGAGCTGTACATTCCTCTCCTTTCGACAACAATGTTCCTAACCCCAGGTCACCCAGAAACAACCCTTAGTCACCCAGTACCACCGTGGCCTGGAATGCCTCAACAAATTCCTCTGACAGGGCTATGACTTTCACAAGTCATGCCCTGAGATGAGATCATCACTCCAAACTGTTCTTCCCACACCACCCAGAGTAGCCTTCCGCCGTCCTCCCAACCTTCGTAACATCCTCATCCAACCTTACAACATCCCAAAACCACCCTCCCTACCTAATGATTCCTATCCCTGCAACCGATCCCACTGCAAAACCTGTCCAATGCATCCTCCCACTACCACATACTCTAGTACCACCACAAGAAAAACCTACCCGATTCAAAGCAGGGCCACATGCGAGACAACACACGTCATATATCAATTGACATGTGTCTACTGTGCAGCCTTTTATGTTGGTATGACTACTAACAAATTGGCTGAGCGGATGAATGGTCACAGATGAATTGTTCGCCTGGGGGACACCCAATATCCTGTGGCAGAACATGCCCTCCAGCATGACTCCAGGGACCTTGGCACATGTTACACCACACATGCTATTTCGATACTACTAACAAACACCAGTCCCTCAGTACTACGGAGGTGGGAACTTGCCCTCCAACATATCATTTTCTCCCGCCACCCCCCTGGCCTAAATCTACGCTAAACCCTCCCCTTCCTCCATCCTCAGCTCACCTATTCATTATCCCTTCCTTACCTCTCTCTCTCTATCTCTCTGTCTGTGTGTGTGTGTGTGTGTGTGTGTGTGTGTGTGTGTGTGTGTGTCCGTGTCCATCTTTCCCTGTTAATCACCTCCTACACCCCTCAGTATCATTCAGTTCACTCATCTTACCTTCTCTTTACTGCTTGATCTTTCCTCTTTGTTTATATATATCCTCTCTGGCTTGGCTCAGTACTAATATGTAGTATCTCTGACTTCCACACTCCTCAAACATCATTCTCATGATCTAGGTCATAAATTACCTTTTCCTGCCGTTCTCATCCTTTTTTCTTCCCTTCTCTCCCACCTGAAGAAGGAACTGTGTTCCGAAAGCTTGTTCTTTTTGTCCCTTTTTTCTTTTCTTTTTTTCTTCATTTGTGTTACTATCGGCAACACAGCAGTATTAAAATTAATGAACAAAAGTGTCCTGGAAGTATGAAGCAAATCTTTGATTGATATTGGAACATGCAGTTTGCATAAAATTCATAATTCATTCTTGCGTGGCATTGAACATTTTGGGTCTAATGTTGTGAATTATATTATTGCAATATTTCACTATTTTCATGTCTGGCCTGCCAGATGAGAGGAATTTCAGCTATGCCAAGAAAAATTTGGATCACCTAAGCATCGTTTCTTAAAACATGTGCCATCATGTTAGCTAACTGCAAGCCCAGCAGCCAAAAGGATTTTGGTCCAGTGGTGTGCCATCAAAAGATACTTCCGAGGAATTTCACCTATGCCAGGAGAAAGTTGAATTGCGTAAGCATCGTTTCTTGAAACATGTGCCACCACACTGGCTATCTGTAAGCCCAGCAGCCCAAAGGATTTTGGTCCAGTGGTGGGGTTTTGTTGAAAGTGCCAAGTACTTATCAGCAAGTGTCAAATTGAATAAAGCTTCTCACCACAAAAATATGTTGTTTAATGCAAGTTGTCTGAAGTATGGAGACTTTAAAACCATTTCTTGTGAGGGCAAAATTGTAACTTTAAGTAATGCTTCACCTTTTCACATGGATGAAGCTATACTGTTGGATGAGTTGAAACTCCTGAAATTTGAATTAGAAGTTCCTGAAGATTCCCAGACAGTTGATCAATAATGGTCCTATGCTTTTAGTTTAAGGTCTGCTTAAAACTTTTTAAAATAACCCATTGTAACAAAGCAATACTTTGTTTGTCTCATGTAGTGCTTTCTGGACATGCTTTAACAAGTGATAAGGTAAACATGGTGCATGTGGTTTAAATTCAAGGTTGAATATTTTATCTGGCTTGAAATTGTATAACCTTCAAGCACGCTTGCTCCTATTACAAACAAACTTCTACCTTTAGCTAGAAGGGTATACCAAAGCTACAACAGATACTTAGAAGAAAAAATTAAGCAAGAAAAGATGTGGAAGGAAACTTAAGGAAGATGAGCATTGGAAAAAAGAACAGAAAAGTTGAAGGTTAAAACTGCTGCTGATCTGAATGAGTTATCGAACACTTTATTGCAGAAAAATAAGGAAAAGAAAATCCAAGGAAAAGCTACTGATCAACTGTACAAAGAAGCCACCAAGTGTCTTGAAGAAGGAATGAAATGTAAGGATTATGGAGAAATAACTGTAGCCCAAGGTATGCTAGCTGGAGTTAAAAGAATTAGAAGTGGAGAAGCCAAAAATCAGATCAAGTGGCTACAATTGCAGAGGAAATTAAATTAAAAACAAGTCAAATATCACCCTACTTTAAGAAAAAGTAAATTGTGTCTTTGTAATTGCCAAAATATGATATTTAAATACTGTGTTTATGCTAAGACTGTTGAAGTTTGATTTATAATTTCAGTTTTTATTTGATTTATGATACCAATAGTATGATATGTAAAAAATATAATTGTAAATGAAACGAAAGTTATACTCCAACAAAGTGATGATTTGAAAAACTTATTTTCTTATACTACCTATTGCAAGAGGCCTAATGTTTTTATTTATTTATTTATTGTGTAAGTATTCTCCCACTTGATAATGGCTGTAGGTAGCAACTCTGATAATGATTTGCAAATTAAAAACAGCCTTGATTGCACTTTATTTATATACTGCTAACTCACCTCATCCTTTTTGGACATCTTCAGAACAATAGGTCTGTGTCTGGCATGTGCATAAATCAAACTACAAACTCAAAATATTCAATACTTAAGACTAAGCTTTGTGTATATTTCATTCTGAAGACGTTTCAAAATGGCAAAACACATTAGAAGTAAAAAAATAAAGTACACTCAAGACTTCTTTATTAAATAAATAAAGAAAAATGGGTTATTGGGTAGGGTTGTTCAGTAAAAAGAAATTAATTGATGTGGTGTATTCATATCCCTGTTGGTCCCTTGAAAGTTCTTTAGGTCCCTTTTTTTACCAAGTTGGTCCCTTAAATTCCCTATTTATTTTTAGATTTCTGCTAAAACTACTATGTATGAAAAACTAGTTGTTGTTTCAAGTAATTCACAGTACAATAGCAGTCATAATACTTTAATTTATAATTTCTTTACTACTAACTCTATATGCAACACACTTTGCAGACAAAATCTATGAAGGATTCTGCTCTCAATTTTAATCGAGGTATTACAAGTTGTGTAAATTACTCAGCCAACTTCGCTAACATAAGTTGCCATCCCCCCTCCCCTACCACTATGTGGCTCCAAACTGTAACATGGCAGTGTCTAATGAAACTATGTAAGTGTGTGAGAAAATGCTCAGAAAACTGAAAAGACAATTCTGAAGATTTGTATCCTAACATGTAGGACCCTTTGCTTCTGCAAAACAATGTAAGACAGCACCCAAATATTGCAACATTTGCAGTAATCTGATTCTTAGGTTCACTGTTATCACTCATCCATCGTATGGTCGCATCTTGGTCCCATTCAACTGCATCTGTTTACAAAAACACATTAAAGGGCCAAACATTCTATAGTGATGATATGAACAAACTAATCTCTCACAGGAGAAAACTGTTCACTGCCATGGAGATAAACAAGTATGTAGACACAAATAAAAGATGTAGACTGTATAAAATTTGTTTCTATTAAAACAATTAAACAGTTCACATAACAAACTAGCTGCCTCTGTAGCTTAGAGGTTAGTGCAACCCAGATTGGGTTTCCGCGCTGCTAAGGTTTTTCCCTTGGAGAGAGGACTGGAATCGGGCTGCACTCAGCCTCATGAGGCCTACTGAGAAGCTACTTGTCAAATAGAAGTTTTAACTGAAGTAACAGTGATTAGGAGAGTGGTGTACTGACCACATGCCCCTCCATTCTACATCCACTGACACTGCTGCTGTTGACAGTAGATGACACTGTTGTGGCTAGGGCCTGATTGATTCTAGGGCCAAAATGCATATCACTGAATGTACCTGCAAAGTTATATCACAGACAGTCGCGAAACTCTCTAGAAAAAAATGGCAACTGAAGCGATACTACTGCTCCAAGCGGCCAGTAGGGGGTAACAGAGGAATGGCATGATCTTCAACCATAGCTACTGGTAGACTGGGTATGACATCGTGTTCATGGCACCAACATCTCTGCAGCTAAACCATTGCTTTGCCTGGGTATGACATCATATTCATGGCACCAACATCTCTGCAGCTAAACCATTGCTTTGCAACAGTCACATGGTACTTTACAGCTGTGGTACAGCTTTGCCTAGGATTATACTGAAGTTATTGAGAAGGCAAGTAACATTGAATTCCAAGTGAAAGTATTATTAGTTTAAAATGATGGAATTTCTGGAAAACTGTCGAGTTGTTTATTATGCCCATCTAATATTTGCCAACAGTCACATGGTCACATGTTTGAACCATGCCATATGTATAGCCTCTCTGCTGTTTGTCTGGTCTGTTAGTATCTATGGTCGAAGGACATGATATAAACTGAGACATTTCTGTTTTCATTGCTGTTGCTTTCATATTCCCTAGTCACTGAACATTGCTGTGAACTTTCTAATACATATATGAAAACTTCATTAACGTAATATCGCTGCTTCTGTTAAAGGCAGTCTATAATAATGAATTGTTAGTGCAGTGTAATTCATACAGTTCACAATACCTGAGTCGAGTCATAATCATATCGTCCAAAAACATTTTGAAAGCATAACTAAATCATAAGCTGATGCGCTCAAGTATAATAGTAAATGATTACATTTGTGTGCTTAGTTAGTACTGACATACTGAGTATTTCGGACATTGTAATATTTTCACAAATATACACTTTTTTTTTATTTTTTTTTATTTTTTTTTTTTATTTTTTTTATTTTATTTTATTTTTTTACGATATCTGACACTAGACTCTACATCGCCTTTAAACCTTCTTTTCACCTTGTCCTTGCTTCTGTGCCTTTCGTATACCTATAATAATTTTTTAGCTACTTTGTAGGTATGAAACTGAATATCTTCAATAATGTGAAATGCTTACATTAACAGTTTATACAGTAGAACCTCGTTTTTACGCTTTTCAATGGACTTAAGTAAAATGGTGTAAAATGCAGGAAATAATGTTTTAAGTGGTAAAAAATGCTTACTGCATGAGCCTTGCATTTTCGTAGTTTATTTGTGATATATGTACACAATAGGCATCTAAATACTCGCCAGGAAGTTTATTATACAATAAAGGTTATCCAAATTTTTAACATTTTTAAGCACCAGGTAAAACATAATTTTACGGGAAGTAGAACTTTTTGACGTAATTTCATTCATTATAATCAAGGATGCCGCTATTTTAAGCGCCAGGCAGAACTGGTAATTTTATGGGAAGTAGAAATTTGACGTAATTCCATTCATCATAATCGAGGACACCACTATTTTAAGCGCCAGGCAAAACTGGCAATCTTACGGAAAGTAGAAATTTCGACGTAATTTCATTCATTATAATCGAGGACGCCGCTATTTTAAGTGCCAAACAGAATTGGTAATTTTATGGGAAGTAGAAATTTTTGACTTAATTTCATTCATTATAATCGAGGACGCCACTGCTAGGCTATGTAACACATCTTCAAAATTACCTGAACCACTTCGATATTGTTTGGATGCTGCGGCCAGGCTATGTAACACATCCCCAAAATTACTGCTTTTTCCGGAATTTCGTAATTATTTACGTAGTAAAACTCAAAGTTCCGTTATTTTTGTATTTTTAGATGTTTCACACGACGATATTAGAGAATTTATTCGCGTTTTCGAGTACAAAAATATGCATAAGTATTTTTGTGACGTTTGCATAGGATCGGCACCTCTCACTATTATCGCGTTTTTGAGACTGTGGGTATTATGATACCCAACTTTGACAGATATCGTTCTTTATCAATCAGAAATATGTATCACAAAAACAATGCAACTCTTTATTCTCACGCCAACAAAACAACTGGTTCTGATTGTTTGAGTAGATGCCAGCCGCTTTGGCAAAGAAGCTAGCGGAAAGAGGAACTGCACCGCCACAAATCAGCATTATTCTCACGCCAAGCGCTATGGCAAAAAAGCTGCTTGAAAGAGGAAATACATCGCCACAAATTGGCTTGTCGTAAGTCATCAACGAAAGGCGAAATATACGTTTGTATAAATGCAAAGTGTCAATAAACTTGACTGCGAATAATTTTTAAACGCTATACTTTATGGGGAAAGTCATGCTAGCGTCAATTTATGTACATTACGTCATTTTTCTTCACGAAAATCCTTCCGAAAAGCGTAAAACGCGGGAAAAATGTGAATATGTTAACGCAAAAACGAGGGCAAATTAACATTGTAAACATAGGAAATTTGATGGGACCGACAAAAAATGGTGTAAATGGCGGGAAAATGTAAAAACGAGGTTTTACTGTATATGGACATATTATTTATTAGTAGCTACGCATCACTTTATCAAACTAGTAGGTAACCGCCAAAATATGTTGGTATACAGACTTAGAATTTTTGTGAAACTGAGATGAAAAACTAACCAGGCTCTCTGTAATAGTTAACTGCTACTGGAAGGATTAAGACATGACTTTTATACAGCAGTAATATTATGAAATAGTGGTCAAGTATTTGTGATTGTGATTAAGAGCAAAAGTTTGGAAGTGAATAAATTAAAGATTTACTTCTATGCCTATAAATATAACAAACCACCGTAAATGAACACTTGTTGTTGATAACATTATTCTCTTACTTCTGAGCATCCTTTGCAAATGAGAGATTTCCTAATTATATTTTTGATAATTGCTACAATTTATAGTGCCAGAAAAACTCCTAAATACAAAGCATTTTGATTGTCCTGCTTCACTCCAAATATACATTCATTACTCAATTGTTTTGCGGTATGTTTTTATGACCCAGCCACTTGGCAGCGCTGCAGTTGGCAGGTTGCAAAAAATCAGTGGGAGTTTCGTGACTCTTATGTTAGACTCTGGTTATATCATTGAAAGAGTTCAAGAGATATGACATCACAAACATTCAGATGAGTGAAAAATCATCATTTGTTTGATATGGAGTGCAACTTACCCACTTGATATTCATCGTGGGAGCACTTAGTGTTCCAATAAACATTAATCATCACTTCAAACTTTTTCATATTGACATCCTTAAAAAAAATTAAAACATTACCTCATTTGTAAAATACACTACTGGCCATTAAAATTGCTACACCAAGGATAAATGCAGATGATAAACGGATATTCATTAGACAAATATATTATACTAGAACTGACATGTGATTATATTTTCATGCAATTTGGGTGCATAGAGCCTGAGAAATCAGTAGCCAGAACAACCACTTCTGCCCGTAATAACGGCCTTGATATGCCTGGGCATTGAATCAAAGAGAGCTTGGATGGCGTGTACAGGTACGGAAACCCATACAGCTTCGAGACGATACCACAGTTCATAATGAGTAGTGACTGGCGTTTTGTGACAAGCCAGTTGCTTGGCCACCATTGACCAGATGTTTTCAATTGGTGTGAGATCTGGAGAATGTGCTGGCCAGGCCAGCAGTTGAACATTTTCCGTATCCAGAAAGCCCCGTACAGGACCTTCAACATGTGGCTGTGTGTTATTCTGCTGAAATGTAGGGTTTTGCAGGGATCAAATGAAGGGTAGAGCCATAGGTCATAACACATCTGAAATGTAATAGCCACTGTTCAAAGTGCCGTAGATGCAAACAAGAGGTAACCGAGATGCGTAACCAATGGCACCCCATACCATCACGCTGGGTGATACACCAGTATGGCGATGACGAATACAAGCTTCCAATGTGCGTCCACTGCGATGTCACCAAACATGGATGCGACCATCATGATGCTGTAAACAGAACCTGAATTCATCTGAAGAAATGACGTTTTGCTATTCATGCACCCAGGTTCATCATTGCGTACACTATCGCAGGTGCTCCTGTCTGTGATGCAGAATCAAGGGTAACTGCAGCCGTGGTCTCCGAGCTGTTAGTCCATGCTGCTGCAAAGTCGTCGAACTGTTCATGCAGATGGTTGTTGTTTGCAAATGTCCTCATATGTTGACTCAGAGATCGAAACGTGGCTGCATGATGCGTTACAGCCATGCAGATAAGATGCCTGTCATCTCAGCTGCTAGTGAAACGAGGCCATTGGGATCCAGCACGGTGTTCCGTATTGCCCTCCTGAACCCACCGATTCTGTATTCTGCCAACAGTCATTGGATCGCGACCAATGCAAGCAGCAATGTCATGATACGATAAACCGCAGTCACGATAGGCTACAATCCAACCTTTATCAGAGTCTGAAATATGATGGTACACATTTCTCTTCCTTGCATGAGGCATCACAACAACATTTCAACAGGCAATGTCGGTCAACTGCTGTTTGTGTGTGAGAAATCAGTTGGAAACTTTCCTCATTTCAGCATGTTGTAGGTGTCGCCACCAGCGCCAACCTTGTGTAAATGCTCTGAAAAGCTAATCATTGCATATCACAGCATCTTCTTCCTGTTGGTTAAATTTCGCATCTGTAGCACGTCATCTTCATGGTGTAGCAGTTTTTAATGGCTAAGAGTGTAATTTGACATTTGAAGATTTTTATGCAGTGTTAGAGTTCAATTCTTTGACAATCAGGTGTTTACAGGTAATATTTCAGCAGTTTAAATGTAGCAGGGGCATAAAAAAATAAATAGGTATATGCTGTCATGTAAACAATAAAAAAGGTTGATCTTGGTAAAATAAAAGGGGCTACATTGCAAATTAGCCTCTGAATGTGAGCAGCAAAACTGATACAAAATATCATGACATGTCTGCTTAAAATTACTTAACTTATCTTTACATTAATATCGTGTACCTCCACCCCTTCAATATATATTTTCACTACTGACATAGTATATTGACAGACATCTATTCCTAGTAAAAGCCAAGCCATTTGAAATGCACTATGATTTTTTTATGCTGTATTTTTCTTTAATTATCTTTGCTTTTTCTGTTTCATCAGGTAAGATACTTAAAAACTTAGTACCAATGGTTTGCACCATTGATGAACAGGAATCTAAGTCATCCATTAATATACAAAATAAAGATGGACCTGAACAAGTCACTGGAGATTCCACTAATATTCCCAGCAGTCTGCAAGTCATTGTCGGCACTGGAGGTGCAGAAGAGATGACTTCATCAACCAAGATGGAAAAGAAGCATCAAGATGAGCAATCTTCTTCATTGTCTTCAACCTCACATCCACCCATACAGTCTGGGTGTAAAGTGGAACATTCAGATGTTGTAAAGGAAGGTAGCTCTTCCCAGAGTTTAATTAACGACAGACATGCATCATCCTTCACTGGTGAAAGTCAGGAGCAGTTTCCATCATGTGTGAATAGCAACACTGGTCCTTGTTCAGTGTTAAATGCTGGTGAGGGTTCTGATCTTGTTGAAGCCATTCCAGAAGTGACAGCAGTGGAATATCCTGATGATGCTGTTGTTCCGCAAGGTTTTAGCCCATCATCCCGAGAAAGCTCACCAGACTTTGAGGCTGAGGAGTGATTTCAGTGAGAAATGTTCCCTGCGTGGATATCTGTATATGAGAAAAAAGTTTTGCAAATATGTTTGCAACATTACTTCATATTGTTTTATCTGTTATTGTCATATACATTTTTACAGCCAAGGTGAAACTTTCTTTTGAGTAAGGAGCAATTTACTGTGTAGTTAGATCAACCTTTTGAGCTACTGTTACATTGTTGACTCTGTGTTTAGTATTTTTGTTGCACTTTTGTGTACTTCAGTACCTTATTATAAGCTCAACTAGTAGTTTTTGAGGCTTTTAATTTCACTCATAGTATTGCCTTTCCTGTGGAATTACGGGTGTCATGCATAATGGTGAAAGTGACCGAAAGGGAGACTGGAGAGGTCAAATCATTTATGCAATTTTGTGCTGACTGTGTATTTTATTAATTGGCTTATTATATAATTACATACTTTGGTGTCATCTTTGCTCATTTTGACGTGTGTTCAAACTAAATAACAAAAATGTGTAATGATGTAGTGATTTAGTGGTTATGTTCCAAATGGGAGGCATTGTAGATCGTAATATTTAACATCAGCAATTTGATTTTATGGGATGATGTAACTACATTAAATGTAACTTCACAGAGTTATTAGATATTCTAATACTTATCTGTTGATGCCTAGTTGTGTATAAAATTTTTTTGTGAACCATCATCTATTTGTTACAGCGTTGTATACATGTCATTCATCTGTGAAATAATCAAAGCTATATAAGTTCTTCTGTTCTCTGTACTTTGCTACTAAAATCTTGATATTTTGAGCCATTGTCATATACAAGGTTCCGGTCATAAGTATGGTTGGATAGGAATTGTCTGTTTACTAATTCATATTAAATGCTGCATTGGTGATACCAATAACAGGAAGCCCATTTTATGCCGTGTATCTATTTGGAATAACAATTCTTGTTGGTTATGTACAATGATGTAAATATCTGAGAGAACTTTCAGCAGCAAGGAAATAATGTATCATTAGTGTGTTTCTTCCATATGAGACAAGATGCTCTGTTGATATCTGGGTAAACAAATTTGTTCTACGCATGTTTGTAATGTGAATCACCTTACAAGTTGAAAAAGGGCAGTCTGTCTATCACAATGCTACTATAATGTCCAGATTTTTTTCACAGGTTGTTGTGCCAAACTTATGATTCTTTCAGGTGTTTGGTTGGATTGGCCAGTTAGTGTGCAATTTTACAAAGCAATTATATTATTCTCATACTGAATGTTTTGACGTTGAAAAACTGGTGCATCACAATAGGTATGGTATTGTCTGATTTCTGATACTGGCTTACATGTGGATGATTGATGATAATGGTTGTTGATATTTCTTTGCTGAATGTGATTCTACAATTCAGTTTAACAGTCAATTTAAGCAGGTAGTACAATGAGCAGTATTTCAACATATCATTTCAGACTACCTCAATCAGAGCATTTCTAATTACAACATCAGTGAATCAGTAAAGGAAACATGATCACTCCTGATGTGTAAAAGAACATTTGAATCTGACATGGAAATTTATTTCCTATGCATTGCCTTAATTGATCTGGTTGATGATGTGAAACTTATTACAGTATTTCTGAAAATACTGCCCTAACAAACAAATATTCTTTGAAATTTTTATTATTCTGGATTCACCAACACCTCAGTATGTTCATTTCTAATATATCTTAGCATTCTGAATTAGTCTGTTGAAATCCGACTGCCAGAGGGAAAAATATTCTCAAATTGTGTCTGACACCAATAATTTTTTTTTTCTTTTTGTACGTATTAAGTTATCCATAATTTATGGTTGCAAATGAGCCTTTCTGTACAGCTAAGCACTGCCAACATTTTGTTGTACTGAGAGGCGAGAGAGATATATTTGAGAACGTAAATATAGGTGGCCAGGTCACTCATTCTGGGGTGATAGGAACCAAACTGTACTGAGCAAGAGGGCTCCCTCATCCGTGTTAATGCTGGCTCTCGCATATCCAGGTTCTCATTAAACTGTCTTTTCTTTTTAACCTTCACAAACATATACCTCTCTCCTCACTGATAAAGAAACTATTTAGGTGGAACAGTGGTTGGGACATTAGACTCTTATTTGGCAAGAAACATTTCAAATCTGGTCAGCCATCCACTTTCTGATTATCCACTATTTCCCTAAGTGCGAGGATGGTTCCTTTGAAATGGCATGGCCAATTTCCTTCCCTTTTGTTCTATCAAACAAGCTATTTCTCCATTTCTAGTGGTCTTGTTGCTGATGGGACATACGATTTTTGCTCCCTTTTTAGTTAAGTAGTGGTTCCCCTTTATTTTCTTAGATGTTTATCGGCAGTGCTATACATTTCAGTTTTGAAGATAAGTAATGGCCACCAGTTCTATCTGATAGTAAGTATTTAAAGTTAAAATAATAATAATAATAATAAAGAAAAACCCCAGGTACAATACATCTAATAAGTAGAATTATCCCAACATTAAGTTCTAAAATGTTTTGAAAATTTTGAGCATGAATAAAGCAGTTCATTTTACAAGTGAAATGCACCATGTACATGCACAGAAAACACGTTGCAGAAATTGGTGTGCTCATACATTATCAACTTTTTTGCAACTTGTGCCTTTAATAATATTTTATGGATATGATAGCTTTTCTGATTATTTACAACCAGTTCTATTTCAAATGTAATTCCTACAAAGTTAATTATTATCATAATAAAGAAATGGTCTAATTTTAAAGAAGCTTGCAGTTAGAACTTGATCTTTAGTCTTTGTGTCTATCAGCCTTACTCTGTTGCCCCTCCTCTCAGCAGTCAATAGAATGTCATTCCTCTTCTGTTTCACATATTGTTATTATTAACCCTAGCAGCACCAAGGTACTTTGGGTTACACGGAGCACTGACCAAGGGAAAATTTTGCCTGTGTTACAATAATCTGTAAATCCTGTAAAATGCTTTTATTTTTTGTGTTTGCTATCAGCTGTTGTCTGCCAAACATATGTACAATGTATGAGCCTTATTGCAGTATTGTCATCTTGGATTATCTGTAGTTATAGGACCAAAAATGTTAGTTTCAGAGTATTGTGAAATTTTGTTTATATACATAACTATTTATAATAATTTCAGCAGTTGGTAGGTTTGTTACAGACCATGCTTGGTGCTTGTAGGGTTTCATTTTAAACTAGTTATCACCCATTGCAGAAGAAACAAATTATTTCTCAAATACTCTATAAATTTATGTCATACAAAATAAAATTCAATCACTTACTGATAGCTTGCACCATTGTCTGATTGTTTTATTAAAACTGCAATATCCATTTGCAGTAAACATCCATAAAATGTTTGGTCTACTTTATTACAACTACTTCAGAACTTATAATGCATCAAAATTAATGTCTTTTAAACAAATTCAAACTTTTCAATTAGTGTAGAGAATTTGATTTTAATGTTCACATTTTACACAGAGAAGAAGAGGTACGATACAGAGTGACAGTACATCAATTCTTTACAAATTAGAAGAGCATCATCAATTATTTCCATTTATATTGATATACAATCCATGTATAAAAATATAACAAACTATTTTTAAAAACAAGCTTCTACACAAAGAAACTAAAGAATTTGCAACACATTTACATACAAAAAGAGATTCATCTAGTGTTGCAATGTTTACTGTTCCACAACCAACAGAGCAGAGGTTACCGGAAGCCTGGATCCTTGTGCTGCTCCACTCGTGAACGCTCCAACAATGTCTGCAACAGCACCAGTGTAGAAAAAAGTAGTACTCTTACAAAGAAACAGATGGTTATGTTTGAGATATTGAAAAAGCTGTGCCTCAGTGTACATATGGTGTTGCACCTTTCAGTGACAGCAGTTCCTAAAAGCAGAAAAACCAAATAATAATAATGATAAACTGAAGATAAACCCAAAAGCAGAAGCAATAAATAGAAAAGAAGCAGCCCATCACCAGTTATAACGAGTGAAAGAAAGCAAAGAAACAAGCAATCCTTAGCAAATTAGCAGAAAAATGTGTAATATTCTGCTTACATGAACCCCAATGCCCTGAAGAGTAAATCCTTGCCGAAGTGTGGTTAGACTTCGAAACATGGCCCCAACAGGATCCTTTAGGAAAACAAATAAAGATTTCACAATATGATTATATGCTAGCAGTCTCATTTAATTTATGTATAAATGAAACAGTAATCTAGATCTATCATATACCCATTCGCCTACAATGAAGGCCACAGTCATAATGGCAATTTTTGTTGTTGTGTTACAGGCATGGATACAGCCATCTCAGTGCTGTATCTCATTGATTTGTGTAATAGGACTTTGCTCATACTGGCAGAAGGTAGCCTACTATGTTGTATTTGTGAAATCACACTAAACGATCCCTTCCCTTCAGCCTGGGCATCTGTGGGAAACATATCTGTTCCAGTTCCGAATCCCTCACCAGCTACAGCAACAATCTATCCAATGCTTTCCTCTCCCGCAACTACCCTAAAGACCTCATCCACAATCAGATCTCCCAAGCTGTCCATTTCTCTCCCTCCAAAAACAATGTTCCTAACCCCAGACCACCCAGAAGCACCCCCTTAGTCACCCAGTACCATCCTGGCCTGGAATGCCTCAACAAATTCCTCAAACAGGGCTATGACTTTCTCAAGTCATGCCCTGAGATGAGACCATCACTCCAAACTGTTCTTCCCACACCACCCAGAGTAGTCTTCTGCCGTCCTCCCAACCTCCGCAACATCCTTGTCCAACCTTACAACATCCCAAAACCACCCTACCTACCTAATGGTTCCTACCCCTGCAACCGATCCCGCTGCAAAATCTGTCCAATGCATCCTCCCACTACCACATACTCCAGTCCCACCACAGGAAAAACCTACCCGATTCAAGGCAGGGCCACATGTGAGACAACACATGTCATATACCAGCTGACATGTGTCCACTGTTCAGCCTTTTATGTTGGTATGACTACTAACAAATTGGCTGAGCGGATGAATGGGCACAGACGGACTGTTCGCCTGGGGGACACCCAATATCCTGTGGAAGAACATGCCCTCCAGCATAACTCCAGGGACCTGGGCACGTGTTACACCACACGTGCCATTTGGATAGTACCAACAAACACCAGTCCCACAGAGCTACGGAGGTGGGAACTTGCCCTCCAACATATCCTCTCCTCCCGCCACCCCCTGGCCTAAATCTACGCTAACCCCTCCCCTTCCTCCATCCTCAAATCACCTATTCATTATCCGTTCCTTACCCCCCCCCCTCTCTCTCTCTCTCTCCCTCCCGCCCTCTCGCTCTCTCTGTGATTCTCTCTCTCTCTCTCTCTCTCTGTGTGTGTGTGTATGTTTGTGTGTGTGTGTGTCCATCCATATTATTTCCCTGTTAATGAAAAACGTTTTAGACACCCCCCCCTCCCCCCCCCCCCCCGCCCCTCTAACACCCCTCAGCATCATTCATTTCACTCTTCTTCTCTTCTCTTTGCTACTTGATCATTCCTCTTTGGTTATATTTATCCTCTCTGGCTTGGCTCAGTACATACATGCAGTATCTCTGACATACACACTTCCGAAACACCACCTTTATGACCTAAGTCGTGAACTACCTTTCCCTTCTGTTCCCATCCTTTCTTCTTCCCTTCTCTTCCACCTGACGAAGGAACTGTGTTCCGAAAGCTTGTCCTTTTTGTCCCCTTTTTTCTGTTTCTTCATTTGTGTTACTATCGGCGGTACAGCACAATGATAAGTACTGGCCAGACATTCTATCTCGTTTCAAAAATATTTATCATCTATGAGGAGAATTTTCATATATATATATATAAATAGCATCACAAATAAATAAATACACACACACACACACACACACACAAACACAAGCTTGTTTCATGTTGTGTGTGTGTGTATACATTTATTTATTTATTTATTTGTGATGCTGTCACACCTGTGCTCCTTCGCATGGTGAGTAATCAGTATGCTCTTCATAAAATAGAAAGTGTCATAATCTGAAGGTTTACACTGACAAGAAGAAGAAAGAAGTGATGTTGCTACAAAGTTTCCATCCATTGAAAAGTTTGTTCTTAAAATGTGTGTAGTTCTTTTTGAGGAGTGAATCATTATCTACAAGTCAACTGATACAGCTCGCAACTTCTTTAGGGAAGTGTTGCTCAGGAGAACTCATATTGCTAAGACTATAATAAAAACAAGGAAAAGTATACATTCTGAGTTCTGTGGAAATACCTAAGAAAGGGGGAACCAACTGTTTTCTCAGATAGTAATATTCTCATTGTAAAATGACATATGGGAAAAAGTGCTCATGTTGTCAGTGTTTCATAGTGGCCCATTTATATTTGGTCCTGCATATGAATGAAAGTTTTTTCCAAATTTTTTAATTGATTACAATCAAATGGTTGAACTCTTGATGCCATATTCAATCAGATTGCAAACGTGTTTCATCGGGACATCAAACCCTAATTTTCCTTCTTTCCTTCCTTCCACATTTATTTGATCAGGTTCCAATTTTGCAAGCTGGGAGGGCAGCACAACTTTCAACTCGCAATTGTGTTCCTTGAACCGCTCCATCACAATTCTGATCTTGTAACATGGTTCATTATTTTGTTGAAAAATGCTACTGCATTGGGGAACATGATTGTCATGAAGGGGTGTGTGCAGGGCTGGTCTTAGGCATGTGCACACTGTGCAGTCACACAGGACCCCGTGCAAAATATTAAGAGTGTAATTTGAAAACTGCCATCCATTATTTTGTTTCTGAAATTACTATTAATGTAATTAAAATATTTACCCATTGTGACATGACTATGACCACTGTATAGTGTGTTAATGATGAAACTTAGAATTCTTCTAAATGTGACAAAGGTGTATAACTTCTGCTGGAGGGGGTGGAGAGGGGAGAATGTGGGAGAGTCCCATGTGGAAGTTTCGCACATGGCCCCACACAGGCTAGGGCCGGTTCTGGGTGTATGTGTTCTGCAACCAATGTGCGATGCATCTTGGTCAGTATCATACTTTGCGCAAGCTCCATGGACCTATGGATGCCCATGTGAATATTCCCCAGAACATAACTGAGTTGCTTCCAGCTTTTCACCATTACCCAGTATATGTGTCAAGGAGCTGTTCTGGAAAAAGATGGATTCATGCGGTGATTTCGTGTGGCATTTTTGGCCTTTAGACCCCAGCTGGGATCATGTTTGACCTGCCTAGTTACGCCACTTGGGCAACTTGTGTGTCAATGATGATGGGGATGACACAACACGCAGTGCAGAAAATCTACAACCCGACTGGGAATCGTACTCGGACCTCCTGTGTGGTAATCTGTTATGCTGTCCATTGGACTACGGAGGTGGAAAATTCATGTGATGAAGAAGGTATTTGGATTCATTAGACTATGGAACATTGATACTATGTCAGTGCCCAGTCACAATAGTAACTTGCCCATCTCAGTCATTAGTTACTGATGTTGTGGTATTAACACTGGCACATGCATAGGTTGTCAGCTACAGAGGTCCATCTTTTGGAGCATTCAGTACACTGGTCATTCAGACACAGGCATAAAAGTCTGTTGTTAGTTCCACCTCAGTTTGCTGCCTCTCTTGTTTAACCTGTCTGCCTGGCCCATGAAGTTCAAAATCCTTTGTTTGGACGTGGTTTCACCTTGGTTTTTCCACTTGTTGAAGACACCATAACACTCCTCAGACCCCTAAGTAGTCGTGCAGTTTCTGAAAGGCTCGTGTTGTGCCTCTGGGCCATCACAATGTGGTCTCAGTCAAACTCAAATAGACCTCAGGCCTTTCGCATTCTCATTAGTGCTACATATACTATGCGTGTGTCTGTCATTTCTTATTAGGTGATGCTTCTATTGCTGGACAATAGTAGGTACTTCAAATTGTGTAAAATTATATATTTCTGCCTTCTGTACATAAGAGTATTGATAACATTCTTTATCATATTTTCAACTAAAAACCTAACTGGATGAGGTCACTAACTATATGCTGGAGCAACTCTTGAATAATGTGATTGTCCCTGAACTATCAGTAAGGGGCAATCAAGATAAGTAGAAAATCTACTAAAATTGTTATGCATTTGTACATTATTCAATGAAGTTAATGCTGATTAAGAGGAACATTTTAAGATGAGACGTTTTTCTGAGTATGAACCTGGAGAATTATGTTTTGCATGGTGGCCTTTATGTGGCCAAATACTTCATGGTATTTGATACACAAAATAACTGACTGTTAATGGTGTTGTAATTGCTTAGAACAAATATATTTGACTGTACTTGGTAAATAATTATCAACATTTGAAAAATGTAAAGTCATTGATTTGTTTTGAGCAGGGAAGCCAAAACAGCTTTGGTCTAATCTGCCATTTCCTGCATTGAAACATGTGGTATCATTCCCTGCATATTTAATGAAACCAACCAATGCTCTTGAACACTGCAAGTCAGGTCTAGTTGTCCGGAATACCTTGTCTTTTGCTCTCCAATGCAATGCATTCGAAGATTTGTGTGATGCAGTTTCCTTGCCCTCATCATATATTCTACATTTAGGGACTTCTTTTATTAGTACACCTATTGTATGTAGGTGTTTTCTGAAATTCCCATGGCATGTCATCAGTCCAACAATGAGTTTGAAAATAATAATAATATGCCAAAGTTTTGTTTATAGAAAGTTGTAGGTGAATGGGTTGAAACTGTAATTAGTATGTAACTGCCTTACATCATTTCAAGGATGAAAGTTGTAGGCGAATGGGTTAAAACTGTAATTATTATATAACTGTCTTAGATCATGTCAAGGATGAATTACTAGTATTGTGAAAGGTATATTGGTACAAAAATTAGTGTTAATAATCAATTTGGTAATTACATAACTTAAAAAATACACACAACTGAATGTCAAGGAAAAGTATGACATAAAATGGGTTATGTTTAAATTAAGGCCTTCTCTTTATAGGAGTTCATAATGACAGATAATTGTCTGAAACAACAAACAGAATTAAAGTCATTTTTAACCATGTTTGATGAATTAATTTTGTAAATGAGAATGGAAGAAACAACCATAAGTCAAAGATAATAAGTCGGAGCAGCTATTAGGAGAAATATCAATAGATACAATGCCATGAGTTACCCTCTGGAGAGCATGCTGCAGCATATACACCGCAACTTCTATTTTTTTGTGTATCCATTAACACTTTCGCTGCGGCTGATGCTTATAAGCTTCCGCGCTCACTGTAGGATAGCGTCAGCCGGAGGGAAAGTGTTAGCTGGTGCTAGTAGTCTACTGTCATGGAATTTAGGAATCAATCTTCATCAAAGATGGAGTGTGTTTCATTAGTTTGAAACCAGACCTGGCCATTGTTCAATGGCAACATCATTTTCAAGTTGTGGTCAGCCCTACGGTGTGTTTGCAGCCATATGCCCTCTTATGTAAGTATTTGTCCAACTTTTTTGTTTGTGATGTTTTACGCATATTTTCAATATTTATTCTTATGTTGTATTTTTTAGTTAGATGTTTATGTGTGTGTGTTTATTACCAGAGATAGTGATATCGTAAGGGATCCTGAAGAGTTCCTATGAATACTAGTGGAAGTTTCTGAAGATGATTTGACCCACAACAGTGATTCTGAACAGTTGCAAGTGGGAGATGATAGCCAGGAAACTGTAGCACTTGATGTTATGGCAGGTAACTACAAAATTTATATTAGGAAAGACAATGAAACTCTTTAGTCTCGCACTCACGCAACATTGGGAGTCATGCTCAACAAGGGTTAATGGTGAATAGGAAGAAAATGTCAATCATAGTATTTTTTGTCTGTCACTCATCACTTCTTTCACCTCTGGGGAAAGCAAGCTGAAGTGAGAAGTGCCAAGTTGCGTCAAAGTGCGAAATCCACATTTAACTGTAGATCCTCTTAATAAAGTGTAGGAGGCAGGTGACCATGATTAGATTAATTGGTAGTGTTACAGAGAAGCTGGATAGGTCACAGTAATTAAAGGACAGACTTCAGGCACATCACAAGTTCAATATGATGTGTTTTTGAAATATTTCGATAATCTGATATTCATCTATTTTGTGAGCAACACATAGATGTAGGTACAAAGGTATTCGCAAAGGTGTTCACTGTACAGACGTATGCAGACTTATAACTGGCTGGGTAAGTAAGTAGCATTCCACATATAACAGGAACATGCCTATTAATGTGCTACATTGTTTAAAGCAATCTTCAGATAGGAAGAAAAGATAGCGCTTGCTATTCTACATCATATAACAGGTAAAAGACAGACATTTTTCAGAGTATGAAATATATTTCAACATTGTTTTTCATTTATATGTATAAAATATACAGTGATTCAAAAAGAACAGTAAATATTTTGAGATGTAGTATTATAGATCGATTAGATAAAAACATTCAAAATAAAAATAGAAAACAGATGACTTACTAAAAGGACCGGCTCGTTGATAGAAACAAATAAAATAAATAAAATCACACACAAACACACATACAAGCTTTCCCAGCCTAGCTGCTTCGTCAGGCAGAAGGGAAGGAGAGGGAAAAGGAAATGATGAGGGTTTCAAGGGAGTGGATAAGGAGTCATTCCAATCCCGGGACAGGAAAGACTTACCTTGGGGGGAAAAAAGAGGGTAAAGAAAAACACACACACCCACACATTTACACAGACGCAAGTACACTTAGGCAGACACACTGTAGAAATGTAGAAAGCAAAGAAGTTAGAAGTTAGACAGAGATGCCACTTGAGGCAGAGGCTCTGTCCAGAGAACCAAGGCAAAGATGTTAAGATGGTGGGTGGGAATTCAAATTTAGCGGAGGTTGAGACCAGGTGGGTAACAGGAAGAGAGAATATGCTGAAGGGCTAGTTCCCATCTCCGGAGTTCTGAAGGATTGGTGTCGGTGGGAAGTATCGAGATAACCCGGACGGTGTAACACTGTGCCAAGATGTGCTGGCCGTGCACCAAGGCATGTTTAGCCACAGGGTGATCCTCATTACCAACAAACACTCTCTGCCTGTGACCATTCATGCGAATGGACAGTTTGTTGCTGGTCATTCCCACATAGAACGCTTCACAGTGCAGGCATGTCAGTTGGTAAATCACGTGGGTGCTGTCACAAGTGGCTCTGCCCTTGATTGTGTACACCCTCCGGGTTACGGGACTGGAGTAAGTGGTGGTGGAAGGGTGCATAGGGCAGGTTTTACAACGGGGGCAGTTACAAGGGTAGGAGCCAGAAGGTAGGGAAGGTGGTTTGGGGATTTCATAGGGATGGACTAGGAGGTTACGGAGGTTAGGTGGGCGGCGGAAAGACACTCTCGGAGGAGTGGGGAGGATGTCGTGAAGGATGGATCTCATTTCGGGGCAGGATTTTAGGAAGTCGTATCCTTGCTGGAGAGCCACATTCAGAGTCCGCTCCAGTCCCGGAAAGTATCCGGTGACAAGAGGGGCACTTCTGGGGTTCCGTTGAAGGTTCTGAATTTGGGGGGATGAGGAAGTGGCTCTGGCAATTTGCTTCTGTACCAGATCAGGAGGATAGCTGCGGGATGTGAAGGCTGTTATCAGGTTATTGGTGTATTCATACCTGCCAACTTTTACGGTTTGTCCGTAAAATTTACGGAAATTGCAGGATTTTACGGTTTTACGGATGGACAGTGCTATTTTACGATTTTGCGGTAAAACATTTGAAACATCTAAATTCGATAATCGCATCCATTTTCTTCCGTACAATCGATTGTTTGCGTTGGTCGAAGGTAGGTCTACGATACTCGATCTTCCGAACATTCGATTGTTCGCGGGGTGGAAGGCACGTCTAAGATAGTCGATAACTTATGCATTGATATGATTGGTTCGTTTACCCGTGTGATGTTTGTGTCGTCATTGGACTCAAATTTAAAGCCGCTACCGGTAACCAGTTCTTCCGTGTGAATCTAGGTGTCGATAGGCTGTGCTTCTTAAGTTGTTTGTTCCGATCCGTTCTTTTGTTGAAGTGGAACCCGTTTACTCCTTTGTTTACAAAGTTAGCGTTCCTTGAATATATCGTCCTTTCAAAGCGTGTGACATATTTTAAAGAAGTGTTAAAGTGTTTGCACTACCAGTTAGTATTCTTGTATTATAACTTCATAGTGTTTTAAGTGACGTTCAGTGAGTGATCCAGGTTCCTTTCGCTGTTCTACTCCATAGCGAGACACGTGTTGTTGGACATTTTTATTCGCTGTTGCTATTGTTCGTCATGAATAAATCGAACAAGAAACAATACTTTCAGACATTTAAAAATTCATATTCTGTCGATTTTCCGTGCATTCTAAAATCAAAGAAAGGTGAAAAATTTGCCTTTTGCACGGTATGTGGCTGCGACATTAATATTGCACATGGGGGAAGAAATGACTTGAGTAATCACGTGAAGTGGCTAAACACTTAAGCTGCGTCAAATCCAAGGAAGACAATACCAAAATCAACGCCTTTTTTGCCAAATGTGGAAACTTCGACTGATGTTATTAGGGCCGAGTGTCTTTTTACTTCTTTTTTGGTGGAACACAATGTGCCCTTAAGTGCCGCTGATCACGCTGGTGCATTATTTAAGAAGATGTTTCCCACATCAGAAGTGGCGAAAAAATATAGCTGTGGTCGCACGAAAACGACATCCATTGTCAAAACAATGGCAAAAAATGCATCATCTGAAATTGTTAAGTTCCTTCAGAATGGACCATTTTCATTGGCAACAGATGGAAGCAATGATACGGACACAAAGTTGTATCCTATTGTTGTGACGTTTTTTGATTTTACTCAGGAAAAAGTAGTGAGCACTGTGCTATCCGTACCAGCATTAGATGGGGACTCAACAGGGCGAAACATAGGTAACCTGATGTTGTCACAGCTGAAAACTTTTAACATTCCAATTGAAAACTGTGTCGCTTTCTGCTCCGACAATGCTCCTGTTATGGTTGGACAAAAAAATGGTGTTGCAGCAGTTCTGAAGGAAGTTCGACCAGGTATTGCCATCGTAGGTTGCATTTGCCACCTGATTAATCTAGCAGCTGAAAAAGGTGCGGGAAGATTACCTCTTAAAGTCGATGAGATCCTTGTCGATATATTTTATTTTTTAGAGAAGAGTGCCAAAAGAAAAGAACGTCTTCAGAAATTTCAGAGCTTGCACAATAAAGAGACAAAGAAAATTCTTAAGCATGTTTGTACTAGGTGGTTATCACTAGGTAGATGTTTGGATAGACTACTGGATCAGTGGGATCCGCTTCTTTCATTTTTCAAGGAGGAAGTAATATCCTGTACCCAAGCCATTTCCACAAACTTGACATCATTTAAAATACCCAGAGTTGAACAAAGTGGATCCAAAGAGTATCAGAAGAAGAGACTTCTTGATTCTGCTACTACACATGCCCCTAAACGAATAGCATGTTCTTCCAAGTGTGACAGACCCATCCTGAAAAGCAAAACTTCTGGTACAACACGCGAGGAAAAATTGTTTATGTTCCTGTCCTCAAGCTTGAATAAAGCCTTTTGTACTTTTCTGCATGTGACTATTCCTGTGTTTGACAAATTAAATGTTGCTCTTCAGTCTTCTTCCCCACAAGTTCATATTTTATTAGAACTTCTAATGGATATGCTAAAGCAGTTGTTCGCCAAGTTTGTGAAGCCCAAAATTGTCAAAACCACCTCATTACTTGAAGTTGAGTACAACTTGATTGAGAATCAAAGAAGTGATGATGAGTTGGTTATTGGTGTTCAGACTTCCAACCTAGTGAATGATCTTCAGGAAATGGATAAAATTCTTTTCTATTCATCGGTGAGAAAGTACTTTTGTACTACCTGTGACTACATCATCAACAAGTTTCCTCTCAAGGATGATGTGTTAAAGCATGCTCAAGTTGCTAGATTGGACAAAATTGACGATGCACAGTTTTCTTCTGTTCGTTTTTTCTTGGAAAAGTTTCCGATTATGTTATTTAAGGAAGAACATGAAACTACAGATGAGGTGGTGAATGAGCTTCAGGCACAGTTCACAGCTCTTCAGGTGGAAGACAATTTGATTACAAATAAAGATGCTGCAAGTGATACCAGTTGGGCACAAATATCAAGAATTCGAGGAGCCGATGGTCGGCTTAAGTATAACAGAATTTCTAGAGTAATGCTCTCCATTCTCACCATACCCCATAGTAATGCAGAATGTGAACGTGTTTTTAGCCTCGTGAAGAAAAATAGAACACAGTTCAGATCGTCAATGTCTAATGAATCTCTGGAATCAATTTCTATTTTGAAGACCAGGAGTTCTGGTTTCTGTTATGAAAAAACATTTTCCCAAGACTTTTTGCAGGAAGCTAAGAAGGCCACAACTATGACATTAAAATCAAATTAACGTGTGATTTGCATAGTGCAGTGTGTATTGGACCTATATGATTTCTTGACTGTGTTACATTAACCAATTTTTATTTTGTAAAGCTTTTGTCGACTTTCATAATCAGTGTAATTTATCAAGTTAGTCTTGCTATATGGTATGCTCCAAAACAACGTTTATCACACCTGGAGCTGTTGGATTTCTTCTTGGCTGTTATGTTCAACTACAGATCATTGCCCTATTCTGTAAGTAAATGTGATTTTATTGAAGTACACTATTTCATTCATAAATTATTTTATTTTGTAGCCCAGAAGTATCGTTAAATATTTTTGTCATGCGTGAATTTTACTGATTGTCACCGTAATTTTACTGATTGTCGCCAGTGATTTTACTGAAAGCCCTTTCCAAAAGTTGGCAGCTATGTGTATTGGTTCAGGGATTCAGGACTGGAGCAGACTCGTTTGCCACGAAGACCTAAGCTGTAGGGAAGGGAACGTTTGATGTGGAAAGGATGGCAGCTGTCATAATGCAGGTACTGTTGTTTATTGGTAGGTTTGATGTGGACGGATGTGTGTAGTTGGCCGTTGGATAGATGGAGGTCGACATTGAGGAAAGTGGCATGGGATTTGGAATAGGACCAGGTGAATTTGATGGGACCAAAGGAGTTGAGGTTGGAGAGGAAATTCTGGAGTTCTTCTTCACTGTGAGTCCAGATCATGAAGATGTCGTCAATGAATCTATACCAAACTTTGGGTTGACAGGCTTGGGTGTCCAGGAAGGCTTCCTCTAAGCGTCCCATAAATAAGTTCGCGTACGAGGGGGCCATCCTGGTCCCCATGGCTGTTCCCTTTAGTTGTTGGTATGTCTGGCCCTCAAAAGTGAAGAAGTTGTGGGTTAGGATGAAGCTGGCTAGGGTATTAAGAAAAGAGGTTTTAGGTAAGGAAGTGGGTGGTCGGCGTGAAAGGAAATATTCCATCGCAGCGAGGCCCTGGGCATGTGGGATATTAGTGTATAAGGAAGTGGCATCGATGGTTACAAGGATGGTTTCAGGAGGTAACAGGCTGGGTAAGGATTTCAGGCGGTCGAGGAAGTGGTTGGTGTCTTTGATGAAGGATGGGAGACTGCACATGATGGGTTGAAGGTGTTGGTCTATGTAGGCAGAGATTCGTTCTGTTGGGGCTTGGTAACCGGCCACAATGGGGCGGCCGGGATGATTGGGTTTGTGAATCTTTGGAAGTAGGTAGAAGGTGGGGGTGCGGGGTGTCAGTGGAGTCATGAGGTTAATGGAGTCAGGTGAAAGGTTTTGTAGGGGGCCTAAGGTTTTAAGGATTCCTTGAAGCTCTGCCTGGACATCAGGAATGGGATTGCCTTGAAAAACTTTATATGTGGTATTATCTGAAAGCTGACGCACTCCCTCTGCCACATACTCCCGCCGATCAAGTACCACTGTCGTGGAGCCCTTGTCGGCAGGGAGAATGACGATGGAATGGTCAGCCTTCAGATCACGGATGGCTCGGGATTCAGCTGCGGTAATGTTGGGAGTAGGATTAAGGTGGACTGGGAGGCAAGGTTGGAAGTAAGGAATTCCTGGAAGGTTTGAAGAGGGTGATTTTGAGGAAGAGCAGGTGGGTCTCGCTGTGACGGAGGACGGAACTGTTCTAGGCAGGGTTCGATTTGAATGATGTCTTGGGGAGCTGGATCATTAGGAATGATCCAGCTCCCCAAGACATTAGGTATCCTCAAAATCACCAACTTCAAACCTTCCAGGAATTCCTTACTTCCAACCTTGCCTCCCAGTCCACCTTAATCCTACTCCCAACATTACCGCAGCTGAATCCCGAGCCATCCGTGATCTGAAGGCTGACCATTCCATTGTCATTCTCCCTGCCGACAAGGGCTCCACGACAGTGGTACTTGATCGGCGGGAGTATGTGGCAGAGGGAGTGCGTCAGCTTTCAGATAATACCACATACAAAGTTTTTCAAGGCAATCCCATTCCTGATGACCAGGCAGAGCTTCAAGGAATCCTTAAAACCTTAGGCCCCCTACAAAACCTTTCACCTGACTCCATTAACCTCATGACTCCACTGACACCCCGCACCCCCACCTTCTACCTACTTCCAAAGATTCACAAACCCAATCATCCCGGCCGCCCCATTGTGGCCGGTTACCAAGCCCCAACAGAACGAATCTCTGCCTACATAGACCAACACCTTCAACCCATCATGTGCAGTCTCCCATCCTTCATCAAAGACACCAACCACTTCCTCGACCGCCTGAAATCCTTACCCAGCCTGTTACCTCCTGAAACCATCCTTGTAACCATCGATGCCACTTCCTTATACACTAATATCCCACATGCCCAGGGCCTCGCTGCGATGGAATATTTCCTTTCACGCCGACCACCCACTTCCTTACCTAAAACCTCTTTTCTTAATACCCTAGCCAGCTTCATCCTAACCCACAACTTCTTCACTTTTGAGGGCCAGACATACCAACAACTAAAGGGAACAGCCATGGGGACCAGGATGGCCCCCTCGTACGCGAACTTATTTATGGGACGCTTAGAGGAAGCCTTCCTGGACACCCAAGCCTGTCAACCCAAAGTTTGGTATAGATTCATTGACGACATCTTCATGATCTGGACTCACAGTGAAGAAGAACTCCAGAATTTCCTCTCCAACCTCAACTCCTTTGGTCCCATCAAATTCACCTGGTCCTATTCCAAATCCCATGCCACTTTCCTCAATGTCGACCTCCATCTATCCAACGGCCAACTACACACATCCGTCCACATCAAACCTACCAATAAACAACAGTACCTGCATTATGACAGCTGCCATCCTTTCCACATCAAACGTTCCCTTCCCTACAGCTTAGGTCTTCGTGGCAAACGAGTCTGCTCCAGTCCTGAATCCCTGAACCAATACACCAATAACCTGATAACAGCCTTCACATCCTGCAGCTATCCTCCTGATCTGGTACAGAAGCAAATTGCCAGAGCCACTTCCTCATCCCCCCAAATTCAGAACCTTCAACGGAACCCCAGAAGTGCCCCTCTTGTCACCGGATACTTTCCGGGACTGGAGCGGACTCTGAATGTGGCTCTCCAGCAAGGATACGACTTCCTAAAATACTGCCCCGAAATGAGATCCATCCTTCACGACATCCTCCCCACTCCTCCGAGAGTGTCTTTCCGCCGCCCACCTAACCTCCGTAACCTCCTAGTCCATCCCTATGAAATCCCCAAACCACCTTCCCTACCTTCTGGCTCCTACCCTTGTAACTGCCCCCGTTGTAAAACCTGCCCTATGCACCCTTCCACCACCACTTACTCCAGTCCCGTAACCCGGAGGGTGTACACAATCAAGGGCAGAGCCACTTGTGACAGCACCCACGTGATTTACCAACTGACATGCCTGCACTGTGAAGCGTTCCATGTGGGAATGACCAGCAACAAACTGTCCATTCGCATGAATGGTCACAGGCAGACAGTGTTTGTTGGTAATGAGGATCACCCTGTGGCTAAACATGCCTTGGTGCACGGCCAGCACATCTTGGCACAGTGTTACACCGTCCGGGTTATCTCGATACTTCCCACCGACACCAATCCTTCAGAACTCCGGAGATGGGAACTAGCCCTTCAGCATATTCTCTCTTCCTGTTACCCACCTGGTCTCAACCTCCGCTAAATTTGAATTCCCACCCACCATCTTAACATCTTTGCCTTGGTTCTCTGGACAGAGCCTCTGCCTCAAGTGGCATCTCTGTCTAACTTCTAACTTCTTTGCTTTCTACATTTCTACAGTGTGTCTGCCTAAGTGTACTTGCGTCTGTGTAAATGTGTGGGTGTGTGTGTTTTTCTTTACCCTCTTTTTTCCCCCCAAGGTAAGTCTTTCCTGTCCCGGGATTGGAATGACTCCTTATCCACTCCCTTAAAACCCTCATCATTTCCTTTTCCCTCTCCTTCCCTTCTGCCTGACGAAGCAGCTAGGCTGCGAAAGCTTGTATGTGTGTTTGTGTGTGATTTTATTTATTTTATTTGTTTCTATCGACGAGCCGGTCCTTTTGGTAAGTCATCTGTTTTCTATTTTTATTTTTGTTTATCCCACCGGGAAAGTTTCCCTCTATAACATTCAAAATAAGATGTTTCAAATTTTTACTGTTGCAAGAAATCAGCTGTTAGAATGTAACACACAAATTCTCACAGAAGTTGTTAAAAAAAGACAAGAAATTAAGTTTAAAGTTGATTGTAATAAATTCCACATTCACATCAAACTTCAGTGCATTTTTGATGCTATTCCTGGAACTGTCATCTTAGATAACAACGACATTCTTTTATGGGCACCACACTGTTGATAATTACTTTATGCCTTGTGTTTACTTGTTTTTATTGTCTTCATCTTTAAACCATCCTAGTATGAAAATAAAATAAACATTAAAGATACAATGTCTAGGGTTTTTGTGACCAAAAACATGACTGTATAGGTCAATCGCTATTCTGGAAAATGTCAGTTTTAGAGGGTATGTCACTTTTAACACTAGAATGTACAGGGGTCCAATCATGCTGGAAGAAAATAATCCATCCCTGAAATCAATAGAACCTCTCCCAATAAAGCAGGACACTGTTTCAAAGGTTCTGTCGATAGCACATCTCTGCACAGGGCCGGCGCAAGCCCAAGTGCCGCCCCGTGCGAGCTGCTAAATTGCCGCCCCCCCCCCCCTCCCCCCGGACGTTTTTCTTTTACAACACATTTGTGAAATTTTATTTAAACAAATCTACAAATCTGTAGGAAAAGTGAGCAATCAATCGCAATTTTTGTTTTTACTTTTCGGATCTACCTAGGTTTCGGCCACTGAGTCGCCAGTTTCAAAGCTTTTAATATGTGCTTACATCTAAACTGTCATGTTGACAGTTATGTTCAGCACGACGGTATAGATGTAAACATAACTCAAAGCATTGAGAATAGCCACTCTGTGCCAGACATCTAAGAAGATATGGAAAATAAAAACTGTTGAAACGGCCAAAGAGTAGGGCGGAAGACAATGGAGAGAGGAAGAATAAGAATAAGGAGATGGAATAAGGTTCTGTCGATAGCACATCTCTGCACAGGGCCGGCGCAAGCCCAAGTGCCGCCCCGTGCGAGCTGCTAAATTGCCGCCCCCCCCCCCCCCTCCCCCCGGACGTTTTTCTTTTACAACACATTTGTGAAATTTTATTTAAACAAATCTACAAATCTGTAGGAAAAGTGAGCAATCAATCGCAATTTTTGTTTTTACTTTTCGGATCTACCTAGGTTTCGGCCACTGAGTCGCCAGTTTCAAAGCTTTTAATATGTGCTTACATCTAAACTGTCATGTTGACAGTTATGTTCAGCACGACGGTATAGATGTAAACATAACTCAAAGCATTGAGAATAGCCACTCTGTGCCAGACATCTGAGAAGATATGGAAAATAAAAACTGTTGAAACGGCCAATAACATAATAATGCAATAAATGCATACTCGAGAATCAACGGGTACTGATGCTAGTCGAAATATATTAACTTACTGCACTGCGGTTATTCATTTCAAAGAACTGACTCTCGCCATCTATCGTAATTTCCATGTGTCAGTTCTGTCGTGTCTGATTATGGAATAAGGGGCAACAAATTAGTCATCGCCGTATCACGTCACTTTTCTGTGCTTTATTTTCATTCTAGTTATTTGGGTGACGCGTGCTTATTTGCCAAGTTGACAATTTTTTAAGTAACAGATCATAAGAAAAATAAATTTTCCTATTCTGCATTCTTGGTGGAGAAAAATTCTAACTTATGAGTAACGTGCATGTGCAATACTAATTGTAGGTTATGTGAAAAGCAGGTACCTATTACATCCCGAGTAGCAAGAAATTCGGACGCACCAATTCTTCTGTTCTTGTGAAACGCAACGAAAGTGCTTCTGACCAATCTTGACTCTCTCGGCCAACTATCGAAACGATTTCTGTAGTTTCGTTGTAGAGAACGCAACAATACCTATTGTCTGGAAAGCCGAAGTGATGACGTGGCAGTGCCAGGAACTAGGTCACGTGACGAGGTACAGCGAGGCTACGGTTAAACTAGTGCCCAATAAGATGACGCAAGAAGCTCACAATAAGTATGTGACCGATGATATGGATAAAATGTATTATCAGGCAGTAATTTTTATAGCATTACGAACAATAGAAAGAAATACGAAATTGGCGAAAACTGCACAACTTTTTTCAAACGGAAATGACCTTCAAAGCTAGCGAGGAAACCCTTAGAAGCAATGTTCTGTGTATCGATTTTAGTTTTACAAGGTGTCAAAATTAACGTTTTATTCCGTTTGGACGAGAAGGTATTGTTGTAAAAGACCATACTTTCTCAGGTTTTCATCATAATCAAAGCAACCAGTAGTTTACTTAGACAAAACATGGATTCACACGCATTATACAGTAAATAAATGTTGGCAAAGTGATAGTGTGTGAGTAGTATTGTCACACAAAAGTGCTGGTCAGAGTTTGTGTTCATGCATGCGGAGACAGGTGTTGCAGGGCTCAACAACCAAAACGTCCGACTATCACTCAGAAACGGACAGCAAACATTTATCAATGTCTTCATCCCTTGTAATTACTCACAGTGTATTTACCCATTTGGAATACTTATAGCCATTGTGGGTATTGAACATGTTTGACTGTAGTAATTTTCAACAATTTTTTTCCATAATGCGGGAAGAATAAAACACGCAGCTGCCATTGAAGGGGTTAGCAAAATTGCTTCAGGCTTAACATGTAACCGCAGTATCGAACATTGCATTCGAATTTCCAAATTAGATTTCGTCTCTTGCAAAATCAGTTGTGAGTAAACGCACGGCTCTTAACACGCTGGCAGCGCTCCACTCATAATAATAGTGGCGTCGGCGTGTACGCCAGACTGCTCCCCCCTCTCTGTTCCACCAGCGTAAACACGACTATGCTGCCACAGTAGCGAGCAAGAAATTAGCCCTCCTCCCTCCCCTTGTTCAATAGGGGGGCCGGCATGCAGTTGAGACGTCATGCCACAGTTCCTGAAGCCGCTCCCTCCGAAGTTTGGTTTCGAATCCCCTCTTGGGAATGAATGTTGATTTTGTACTACAGAAAAAGGGGGGGGGGGGGGCGGCAGATTTGCCGCCCCACGGAAAGTGCCGCCCCGTGCGACCACACGTTACGCACGTGCCTTGCGCCGGCCCTGTCTCTGCAAGATGATACAGTAATATAACAGTTACTGTCAAATGATTATCATAGCAGTCCATTCATTTGCAGAGAAACAGTCCTGAATGTGACTACAGAAAGACATGTTGATCTTCGTATGACTTTTTAGGATTTTTAGTTAAAAGTAAGCTAATGATTTCATAGTGACAAACATGTTACTTTACATGCACACTACATGTCATTGCTTTTTAATCTTTCATAAAAGTAATATCTGTGTAATTCACAGGTCACTTTATCATTAATTGTGACATTCATTTGCCAGCCGATGATGGCCTAAGAAGCCAAAAGCTGATTTGTGATTGACATTAGGTGATTGTTTCCTATTTGATATTGTTGTCATATTTGACAAAGCACTGATAGCAAATTTAGTTAATATTATAAAGAATGTTTAGTTTGAATTATTATGTACTATTCCTATTCTCACACTTAAATTACCTGTATATGTATGTGCATTAATGTTTTGTAAAACACCAGCTTTCACAACAAAATATATATTATTCTGTTTCTGTGAGAGTAAAAATATTCTACACTTTGCCACTGCATAGTTTATGAAATTATAGTGTATTATAAAAAATTGGCAATTTTTGTTTATATTTATTGTTATTTATTTATGTCTACAAAAAATTCAGTCTCTGTATTTTCTAGCAGACAGCCACTTATACAAAATAATAACATTCACACAACTTAAATTTTCGGCTACAGCCTTGATCAGCGAGAGAACATACTACAATTACACAATCACTCGGTCACAACTCATGTACACATCACTGCCATCTCTGGCCACTATTGCCCAATTCAATATGTGCCATAGTGACCAGAGCTGGTGGTCATGTATTCATGAGATGTGTCTGATTGATTGTAGCGTGTCTTCTATCTGATGAAAGCTGTGGCTGGAAATTTAAGTTAAATGAATTTGATTGCCTTTTATATGTTGTTCTTTGCAGCTCAGTGATCAGCTTTATGATGAGTTCCTACCAATTCTCATATTATTGACATTCCAACCTGGACTTTTCGTTGTTAAATAATAATAATGATGTGACTCAATGACCTGGTGGAAGTTTTTCTACTGGGTATCATTTTGGCAAATTGCATGTCCATTACCTACCATGGCTATCAAACAAGGGAAAGGTGACCTACACTTAAGCAATGACTCTGAATCAACTGTCATATTTGATTATTTCAAATTTCACTGAGAGGTGAAGTCTAAATTAAAATCCAAACTGAAAAATCAGGAGTTCCACTGGGATTCAATCCTGTGACCTTTCAGTTTCCAGGTCAGTGATTTACTGCTAGTCTGACATGTCCAACATATTGATTCATCTAATTTACTGATTCCAACTTTGCTGGTAAGTAATGTTTTATCATAGAGACAAATAAAATGGTTTCCTCTTCCAGCATGTGCTTCTATTAATTTTTCTTTTTTATTTATATTTTTATTGGAAAAAAAGCTATCTGTTTTTCATGAGCTTGAATTTTGCTGTAGTTTTAGACATGACTTATTTATGCATCTTGAGAGATGTATTGTCTACAAGAAATCATTTACAGTTTTTGTCTACAAGAAATGATCTACAGTTTTCAGTTGCAATTCATACACAATTTTGTGTATGTTCCACACGTTTATTGTAATTTGTTGACTGGTTTTCAGCTTACAAAGGCATCTTCAGACATGACTGTTTTGTCAAAGAAATTACAATGTTTATATGCAGACATGAAAGATATGTTACTCATTTATACTTACATTCAAGCAAATAGGAAAATATCATCTTTGGCTCTACTGTGATAGTAGAATTAAAATGTTAAAAATTAAACAATTATTAATAAATACAGGAATGGGGAACCAGAAATAAACTTAACCATAAACGGGAAAATCTATGTGTATAACATTGCAACAATTAACCATTCTAATAAATAAATTACTTGACAGGCTGCGAAGATATATTTTGGAAACTTAAACAATCCAGAAGTAAACTTAAACTTTAAACTGAAAAATGTGCCAGTATAACACCTTTATTAACTAAATATAACATTAAAAAAATTACTCAACCCAATTTGTTGTTATTTTTTCCATATTGCCAAGTGCAATCTATACAACCTTTTGAAAACATTAACAATTACAAAAAAATAAATTACTTGACCAAACTGCCAAGGAATATTGCGGGAGCTAACCAGGAATTGACTTAACCTTCAACTGGAATGTACCTGTGTAACATTTTAAATAATTATTAACTTAGACAAATAAACATGAATATAATGTTACAGATAAATGCAGAGGTAGGAACAGACAGTGTGGGAGGTAATGGAAAAATGTGAATGATTAAGTGGAACTCAAAATAGGAGATTTGTTGAGTTGTGTTTAGTCATTTTATATTAAATCAGGACAGTAGGCTAAGTGTTTATTGATTTCTAATGTTTCTAACAGGTTGAAGCTTTCACCTTTGTTTGCTATTGAAAGGCATGGAACTGTGTTCAGTAGCTGTCGGCCTCACTCAGTACATGCTCAGCAAATGTTGAGTCATGATTTTGCACCCTGTAGCTGTGTTCATATTCAGCCAACATATTTGCAGTGTTTCTGACTGATTGTCCAATATAAAACGTATCACATACTTTTGTATACTGCACTATTGGATAAGAGCCAGGTGTTATCGTTGCTATTGAAGATACACTGTGCTGTATTGTTGTTTGCATATTTAGGAAACACTGTAATTAAGGATTTCAGTGATTTTGTATACTCTTTTTGACAAATATCTTAGGTATAGCATTGTACACCACTTCCTGCATACAGTAGAAAAAGTATCAGCTGGAGCATTGAGGGGAGAGACATTATAATTTTCTTTTCCTCTTCTGTGCAAGCCGTTGTTAATTAGGGCAGGATGGTAGTCATTGGTCGAAGCAATATATTTGATGGCCTCTAAATCAGCCTTGAAATCATCTTTTGACATTGAAACAGATATGAGATGATGTACTATGGAGTGGAAAGCTGCATGTTTGTGGGCAAGAAAGTGTGACTGTATCTGAAGCTATAGTATTTCTATATATTTTGAACGAATGAGTTTGGTTACTTCTTTCAGTACTTGGATAAACGAAATTTATTGACTTGTTTCCAATCTCCATTGTGAATTTAATATTTTTATGTTTGCTGATTAAGTTTTGAAAAACTGAGTTATGTCTTGTGGTGGCTGTACAGGCACCCCACATTTCAGTGGCGGCTCGATCTCAGTTTCATTGGTGGATCCCAGACAAAAAGTTAGTACTCAGTTTGATGGAATCATTCTGAAGTTTTCATTATATAACCTCCTTTATATAACAGGTACCCTCCTGGCTTTTGCCTTATGGCCAAGGTAAAAACTCTGGGAAAAACCTTGCTAGGAGCAGTTTCATGTGTATTTTACCTAACTAGCATGTTAACCAATGAGTTCTGTGTTCTGATAGGTCATTTATTCAGTAAATATGCACTTCTGTTCTTCTGACTGGCAAACTTGTCAATTACTCTGTTGTTGAAGTTTGGAATATCACTGATTTCCTCCTTATGAAGGACCAAACACCCAGTGAGTCCTGCCTTTCCTGACTCATACTGTTCCTGAGGAAGGTTTTGATACTTTTTAAGGTGCTGAAACTGTGTTCTGCTTCTACTGTTGAAATTGGTGTAGTAGTTAGCACAATTTGGAATGTTTTGTGCACTTCATTGAACAATTCTTCAAAGGAATGTTGCACAAATAAAGTAAACAGATCACAAACTGATAATTGGACTGTAGTTTAATGAAAAAATATTGTCCAAAGTGGCTGTGAAATGTTAGCTAAAAGAAGCAACCTTTTTTTGGAGCAATGATTTCGAAGCTGCTAAATACGTGTAGGTTTTGAGAGCTTGCTTTCCATTGATTGGTCATAATGTCACATACTTCTTTGGCATCTGCTGTCACATTAAGTTCACTGATACATTTGGAACGTTTTCTTGGAGGAGCAATACACTCATCATCAGAAATTCAAAACCGTTGAATGTTCTCTCGTATTTCAGATAAATCAGATGTTCAAATGTTTGTAAATCTAAGGGACTTAACTATGTTGGTCATTAGTCCCTAGGCTAACAAACTACTTACACTAACTTCAAGTAATTTATGCTAAGGACACCACAAACACCTATCCCCGAGGGAGGCATTGGATATATGTTAATGGCATTTGCACTCTGCATCTGAGCTGTGTTATAGAAAATACACTGTTATACTAGGGAAAAAAATTCTATTTCTGATTAAAAACACTGTTATCCTAGTTGAAGTTTGAGTGCTGAATTGAAAACTGTTTTATTTATTTATTTTCTGTCAGGAATAGTTTATAAGTAATCACAACTTTATTTATATTTTCTGTCTGATATAGTGCAGCAAACATGAGGTGAAATTCGATAAACAAATGCACATTTTTATGATGTTATAAGGTTCATTACATTAATGGAGGGTGAGACCTAACATATAACACAATAATCTTAGTGTATACACTTTGAAGCATTTATTTGACATGAGAAATTACAGAAAATTTATAAGAAAAATGAGCCACTGTAATGTAATACACATCACTTTTTTCTCTTGTATTGTGAATCTTTCTTCTCTTGAATGATATTCCAGCAATAATCTGCTAACATATAAGGTACCCACTTCCCTTCATAGTGCCTTTCTATGGTAGAAATGTCTTTATGGAATCTTTCACCATGTTCATCTGATACCTCACTACAACTCTCTGTGTGCAAGGCCGTTTCCTGTTGGGGGTTCAAATCCTCCCTTGTGCATGGATGTTTGTGTTATATTTAGTATAAGTTAGTTCATAAGTTTGTAAGTTTAGGGACTGATGACCCTGCAGTTAAGTCCCATAAGCTTAACAAACATTTTAACAACTCTCTTTGAAGTAGTCCAGATGAGAGTCTATCATATGTACCATCAAAGACATATTGAACCCCAGATCTTAATATGCTTTGATCATGTCCTTCACCATTGCTTTTTAGGTAGTAGCTCTTTGTCTTCCGAGGAAGTTATCCGACACCATCTTGAAACAGTCCCATGTTGTCTTTTCTTTGTCAGTTAAACATGCTTCAAAATTTGCATCTTTCTGCAGCTCCCTGATTTGTGGGCCCACAAATACGTCTTCTTTTATTTTTGCAGCTGAAAGACAGGGGAATTTGGTAGTTACATATGCAAACTCACTGCCTGTTGGAACCATGGCCTTTATGAATTGTTTCATCAGGCCAAGTTTGATGTGAAGTGGTGGAATTAGTATATATTTAGGAGCTACCAGACTTTCACATTGTACATTCTTTTTGCTAACTTTCCATCTCTACTTAGGCCATTTCTTTTTCACCTAGTGAGAATTTCGGTATTGACTATCCCACTTGCAAATTAAAGAGGCATATTTTGTGTAGCCTTGCTGCACTCGCAGTACCATAGCAATTACCTTGAAATCTGCAGATATTTTCCATCTGTGTTCATTGTGTTTCAATGAATTTAGCATCCTTTGTACAAATTCATAATTATCTTTGGTCAAGCTAGCATAAGCTACTGGAACAGAGGGTATTTTATTTCCGTTATGGAGAAAACACCCATCAGACTTGTTTTTGATGCATCTATGAAAAGTATGCACTACTGTGAAATATCGGTGAGGTTCAGCACTTTCATAAGGCCAGCAAGGTCATTCCAAAATGTCAGTGCTTTGTCAGTTGGAAAATAAGAAATGAAGGCATGTTCTCTGTGACTGAACACACTGATTTTAGTACTCTGGTGTAGCAGATTATACTCTTGTAATCTTGAACCAAGTAGCTGCACCCTTTATTTACTTAGTCCTAGATCACATACTAAATTATTTAAATCAGCCTCTGTTAACAAATGTGGTGATGTCTCACTTGTGAAGTGATATAAAGGATCATCATCTGTGACTTCTTCAGTACTACTTATTTCACTATCCCTCGGAATTTGAACTCAAGCTCTTGAAGGTACTGGAAGATTGTCGGAATACTGCACTGGCGTTCTTGCTGAACGCAGATCTGTGTAAACAATGTGCCTCTTCAATTTTTGTTTGTAAAACACTGAATTTTTGTTAGACAGAAAAAAAACAATCGGTAACATGGTCCTTGGGCTCTCTCCACACCATGGCCACAACAAAACATTGCCATATTCTCTTTATGTTTCCACCAATGAATTAGTTTACAGTAAAATGTGGCACAACAGAAATGTGGTGCCCATTCTTTATCTTGGTTTCCTACATCTACACCAAAGTAATGTTTGTATTCTTTCTGTTTGATTGTTGAAATTTTCTTCCTATTTCTGACAAAGGTGAACTTCTCACAGATGTAGCAGAAGTTGCCTGGCTTATATTGACATTCACGATGACATGGCATTTCTGAAAATTTAAAAATATCTCTTAAGTAATATACCTGTACTATATTAATAGTAGGGAACTAGAGAAACACTGATGTGTAAAAACAAGCATTCATTTTACCTTCAGCATCACGCTCTATGAGTTTAAACACAGGAACTTGAAAATTCAACCATCCTCGGAAATATGTCAGAGATTGATACTTGTCAGCCAAAACACCCACTCTTTAAGATTGAAACAAATAATGGCTAACACTGCTGTTGTAAACTCGATGTACGAGGGTAAGTCAATTATTATCTGCAATTTAGTTATATTTTTGTTTATGTTGGTAGTACTGTGGTTTTACGTTGGTGACACATGCTTTGTTTATTTGTTGTTATATCTTTGCAATTTTCAAGCTGCTATGTTAGTTTCATTGTCACTGACGTGCTGTTAATCATGGTTGCTCCACTGTCTATTTGCACCAAAGAAGAGCAACGTTCAGTGATACGTTTTTTGTGGGCGGAAGGTGTATCAGGGGCCGAAATTCATAGAAGACTTTCAGTACAGTACGGGAGCAGTGTTTTGCCACAATGAAGTGTGTACGAGTGGATTGAAAAATTCCGAAATGGTCGCATGAGTATTAAGCACGATGAAGGAGTCGAACTACCGTTTACCGCCACAAATGAAGAAACCATTGAGCGATCACGTGAAATGATTCTCTTAGACAGATGATTAACTATTGATGAAATGGCACATCATCTTCAAATTAGTCATAGTTCTGCCTACGAAATTATTCACAACAGTTTTGGGTTTCATAAAGTTTGTGCAAGATGGGTCCCAAAACAACTCACACAGTTGCAAAAGCAAACGCGCCTCGACATCTGCAAAAAACATTTGACTCGCTATGATAACGAAGGGGACAACTTCTTAGACAGAATCATTACTGGTGACGAAACATGGATCCATCATTACGAGCCACAGAGTAAATGGCAGAGTATGGAATGGAAACATCCAAATTCGCCGTGCAAGAAAAAGTTCAAGACCCAACCGTCCGCAGGAAACTGATGCTTACGGTTTTTGGGATGCACGAGGTTCTGTACTGGAACATTATGGTGAAAGGGGCACAACAATTAACAGTGTATGTTACAGTGAGATGCTTACTGACTGGCTAAAACCTGCAATTCAAAGCAAATGCCGAGGATTGCTGTCAGAAGGTGTTGCGTTGTTGCACTACAGTGCCTGTCCGCATACTGCTGTCCACACTGCTGAAAGGCTCCAGAAACTCAAATTCGAAGTACTGGATCATCCTCCATATAGTCCCAATCTTGCCCCTTCTGACAATCACTTGTTTGGTCCACTTAAACAGGCATTAAGAGGCCATCGATTTGACTCAGACCAAGCAGTGAAGGAAACGGTGCATTCCTGGCTCTCAGCTCAACCAAAAACCTTCTTTTATGAGGGCACAATGAATCTTGTAGAGCGATGGACGAAGTGCATTGAAAAGCAAGGAGACTTATGTCGAAAAATGATGTTCTTGTAAGTTTAGTATTTTATTACAATAAAATGTTATAACTACTTTGCGGATAATAATTGACTTACCCTCTTTACTGCCGGGGCAATGACAGACTGTCACCATTCAATTTGATGAGCTATTTCAGGTGGTCTTAATGACATAGGTGTGGTGGGGGATAACCTAATGATGTCTGATTCTTCCCACCTGCTATTGAACAAGAAATTACCATGTTCTATCACTACTGGATGTGGCAACATACCCATATTTCTCTATAACATACCTGTGTTTGCCATGAATTATGAATGGACATATATATGAATACATATTACGCAAAAAGTATCCCTGACAATGATATTTTGTTTACATATTTGAATTTCCCATAGTAAACTGGTCTATACTCCATTCACCGAAACGAGAGACAGACTGTAAACACAGCGAGAAGCGTTACCAGGGGCGGACAAAACAGGTGCGCATGCTCAATGCTGCCATATCCGTTTCAGGTGTAAAGCGTTTGTGTGTGTTGTAAGGGGTGATACTAGAGGCTGACTAAAAATTCCATCTTAAAGGACCAGTTGCTGAACAGCAGGATAACTATTAAGCTTTCATATTCTCTTTTTCTCATTGTCACCTGTTTCGCGCAAGTGTAAACTCACTATGTGATACTACATTTTGAATCCACACAAGAAGATATCAAAGAAGAAATCATTAAGTTCTTAATGTGTATAATATGGAACTGTTGTGTCCTGAACAATAAATGGCAGATACTGTTATAAAAGCAGCTGAATCTACGGGAGTTGGTCGTTGCTCAGTTTATTGTATATGATAAGTGATTACAGAGCCACACACTCTTTGAAGTCTGCAGTTCACACGTGTGCAGGAGGAGAGGGGCACGTGGCAGTGGAAGCTGGACCCCAAGCATCAGTACGGGAAGGGGCGAGGAGGGCAAAGAGAAACAGCTCTGTGGCATCACTGTGACTGCAGTGGCAGTTTGGGCAGCCTCTGCTGGCCCCTGGCTGTCAGCATGGCATAATGAAATGAGGGGGTGTACGTCCATCGGCCATATGCTGGAGACCTCTCAACTATGCTGCGACGAGAAGCAAATGAAACTATTAGATCACGTCATTGTATATTGAGGTAGGATGTCGAGACAATCATGTTTCATTCCAACTGTTTGTTATAATACTGCAAAAGTATATCACATGTACTGAGTGAGGTACACATCTACCAGCTACAGACCCAAGTCTTTCACATAGCAAACAAAGGGCAAAATTTCAACCTGTTAGAAGCACTAAAAATCAACAAACACCTTGCCCACAGCCCTGATTTAATATTAAATGGCCAAAAACAACTCGATATACACCCGCTTCTGAATTTTACTTAATCATCCAGGTTTTGCCATTACCTCCAATACTTTCTGTTCCTATCTATGCTTTCATTTCCTGCATTTTATTTGTGTTTATTTGCCTAATTTAATAATTATTTAAAATGTTACATAGGTACATTTCAGTGGAAAGTTAAGTTGATTCCTGGTTAGCTCCCGAAAGTTCCTAAATATTCCTTAGGTCTATGTACTTATGACTCCCACCACCAGGTGCAGAGTGCAGAGTTCTGATGTGTAGTTGCCATGTGAAGGAAGTCCCCAGCTGATGAAGCCATTATGAGTAGTGTCTTATATCATGTTTGTTTGAGTAAACAACACTCATTGGTGACAAAGGTGTCCCACTCCATACACTCAGTCATTTTTGCTGTCATTTCGTTCGGTATTCTTTTTGCGGTGATGGAAATGGCACTAGATGAAGTTCTATGCTGGCTTGTTGACCAATAGGGGACTCTTGATGCAGCATTGCAATACCAGAATTGCCTTTTTTCCATGGTGTTGGAGGCTCAAAATTGGGTATTAAAGTCTTTAGGCGCAGCCATGTCAGGGCCCCCATTCTCCAAAGGGTCTCACACGTCTTCATCTGACTCATACCAGCTACCATTTCCTGCATATGACGAGAACACTGAAGACTGGGAGGCCTACAAAAAAAGTTGTTTGCAGCAACACTTCAGGCGTTTGGATTTCAGGATGCCCTTCATTGTCGGGCCTTATTCTTCTCGTGGGTCTCTCCCAGGTTTTACCAGTTGCTGTGACAACAACTGGCTCCCCGCAAGATCCAGTGTTTCTTACTTTTACTATTACTGCAAGTATACTCATATTGCAGCTTCTCAAGGGGCATTTTTCAGGTTAAAAACAACCACACCAATAATATCGAGCATGGGTGCTTGAAGTACACGGTCTCAGTGCCCATTGCAATTAATGGCTGCAGTTATGTGGCTGGGGTTCTCAAGAAATCATACACCACTCAGATAATCAGGGATGCGATTAGTCACCTTGTGCCTGATAGAGAAGAGAAGGATCGAGCTTTGAAAAGTGAAAACACCTCGTTGTCCAATGTTCTAAACATTACCCAAGCATTTGAAGTATTGAAAGCTGCAAAAAAACAGATAGAAATTTGGTATGAGGTGTCAGCTGTTCTGCCCTCACCCCCTCACCGGTGTGTTGAGGATAGGCCTTCCGATTTCGATGTGGCCACAATTCAACAACACTCTGTGTGGTCAGGCAGTTGGCATTGTATGCAGCAACAGCCAAGGCCACAAGGCTCGCAACAACAAATGACACAGGCTTGATGTTGTTCTCCTTTGCCTTGTTGCCCACCTTGCTTTGTTAGTCGTTATCCTGCTGTTTGTTCTTGGCACTGGACTACACATCATCAGTGCAGAAAGAAGGGTCACACTTTGTCTGTAAATCAATCCACCCCATGCTTGATCAGGATATGGACACCAACAACAACTCCGTTGCATTGGTCACTCTAAACTCTTCCTTGACCTTAAAGTATTTTGCAAGGCCCTCAACATGAAGCCTTATTTGCGGGCAGGAGCTACCTTGTTAAATTCACAAACTTATGTCAACTTGGGTTTCCTGCCCCTCCTGCTGGTCACTCGCAAGCTCCTGAGCTATAATAAATGACAGATTCCCATGCTAGGCCAGTTTATCACAACGGTGACCTAAGGTGCAGTCACTAACCAACATTTCTAGTCATGGATAACAAGTCCACACAGAATATTTTCAGTATGGACACTTTTCAAATATTTGGGTTTTCTAGTTCTGATTAGATTGATTTAGTCTCTGACGAGGTACCATACTTGCAACTGCACGTGTTTTGTGGGGAGTTTTTTTCCTATTTATGTCGGGGTTGGGTTGCACCACATCATTCCAGGCTCACATCACTATGAAATCCTCCACGCCACTGCAATTTTTAGGGTGTGCCAGCTGACTTTGGTCCTCTGTGACTCAGTTAAAGTGGTATTACAAGGGTGAGTTGGAAAATAAGTTTCCCCTGTTGACTGTAATCAGAGTAGCTTAAAAAAAAATTGAATTAGACATTAAAGATAAGACATATCTTTATTTTTCTACATAATTTCCAAGTACATTGATACATTTGTCATGCCACTTTATAAGCTTCAAAAAGCCTTCCAGGAAAAAATCAGGGTTGCAAATGAAGAAGCATTGAACGGATTGTTTGACGTCAGCATTGCTTCCAAAGCTCCTTCTGTCGAGAGTCTTCTTCAAAGCTGGAAAAAAATGGAAGTCACTAGGTTCTCCCAACGAAGACTTGCAGTATGGTTTTGTGTTGGCGTCACTGAGTTTGGTTTCACATAGTCATCCAGCAGCAGAACCTCTACCCACTGGTGCATCAGTGTCTTGCACATGCATGTTCACCTAATGTGTTGTCTCTCGCCCATAGCCATTCAATGCTTCTTCTGTATGCAATGCCCTGATTATTTTTCCTGGATGCTTTTTGAAGCTTATAAAGCAGTTTGACAGATGTCTCAATATACTTGGAAATTATGTAAAAAAAAAATGTCCTATCTTTAATGTCTCATTCTACTTTTTCCCTTCATACACAACTCTGCCCACAGTGAACAGGGGAAACTTATTTCCCAACTTCCCTTCATAGATCGCAGCATGGATGTGGGTGTCATCCGCCCTTTATCTCTGAGTGAGTGGTCCACTCCCCAGGTCGGTTTAAAAAAATAGAGGAAGAGGAAGAAAAAGACTGGCAAACTGTGGCTCTGTGGTGATATTATGGTCAACCATAAACGTCAAGTACATTATCAATACTTACCCATTACCTCACCAGGAGGAGCTACAAACAAAATTGTCAGGAGGAATTTTTTTTCCCCCCAAGATCGATTTGGCAGAAGCCTACCTCCAGTTACCCTTAGACGAGGCTTCTCAATGTTTGTTGGTGGTTAAAACTCCTTTTGGCCTGTACCAATATTTATGGCTCCCATTTGGGGTGGCCAGTACCCCCATTATTTTTCAGAGATTCGTAGATTCCTAGGCTCTTATCTTGCTCTGTATAAATTACGTAACATTGTGGTTTCTGGCATATCCACAGATGACCACTTACGTAACATATGGTCCCTTTTTTTCGGCTCTACAGTCTGCCGGTCTTATGTACAATCTGGATAAGTCCAAATTTTTCCAACCCTCTATTGTACATCTAGGTTTTCACTTCTCCTGTGAAGGTATTTGCTCTTAATGCCAACACGTTACAGACATTTTCGCTCTGCCTCACCCTACATCAGTGAAGGAGTTTCAGGTCTTTCTAGACAATATATTTGCTATGATCATAAATTCCTTCCCCACACGGTATCTATTGCACAACCATTCCATGCCGTTTGCACAAAGGTGTGCTTTTCTGTGGTCCCCAGTATGTGAAAAAGCATTTTCTCTTTTGAAACAAAAGCTGCAGTCATGCCCTTGCTTGATTCCCTTCTTGCCAACAGCACTTTGTCATGGTCACAGATGTTAAATTGATTCAATTAAGTGAATTTTTATTATGTTTTACAATACAAACTGATTCACATACACTCACCCATCCATGTAGCTAGCACCATCATTTAGTCAAAAACATATTTATTTAAAACATGGATTGTTTTACATGAAGATTTCTTTTATTGTGCACAGTCATAATCTGATATTTCATCGCACTTTTCTTCATATTGCAGAATCCGCCTCTTATTGTACCATTCCATGCTCAAGGTGAGCACTGACAACATTCCTGCGCCACACACGTAAGTACGCCACTGGTGCTATTCTACACTTAACTATTGTTCATTTAATTTCATTCACTTACACAGATAATATACAATGTAGGACTGTTGGAGAGATTACATTTTTCAATCATGTACGATGGGGGTCAAAAAGATTACTGGCCCAAATAATTTGTAAGTCCAAAAACAGAGCATTGCTCATGCCCAAGCATATAAGTGTGAGTGTTGCCAACTCCAGTGGTCTGTGCAGCTTCAGCTTGTTGTTTACATTGTCATATGGAAGCAATACAATACTTAAGATACAGTATAAGTTGAGATTCATTGCACTTTAACTCACATATAATTTATTTTGGAAAGTGTTATTTGAGCACAAAGAAATCGTTGAGATATAAGAATTCCATGTGGGTACATTTACTACAAGAAATCGCTTCTCACATATTTTTCATTGGGTGAGTGGATAGACTGATGGTTTTTTAATGCAACTAACGTGTGTTTGAATCCCAGTGGAGTAAATTTATCTTTTATTGGCCCACTTTAGGTTACGGTAGTAACACTAAAAGTGGGACTTTGCGATCGTCTTCTGACAGTTCGAAATTTAAATGAAAATAAAGGCTTAACCATTCATCTGACACAAAAATTGAATAACCGAATTTGTAAAAGAGAAAATTCTCTACAACTTTGCTCAGTTATGTTTTTTCATATCTCGTATCCTTTCAGAGATGTTTTCAAAAATAACGGCGATTTTGGGATGTCTGTCTGTCCGTAACGTGTTCCCTGTTTTTAAGGCAGATCGTTCAGCCGATCAGCACCAAATTTTACAGACATAATTGTAGGCCGCCAGAGACCATAATCTTCCTTTTTCAAATTTTTCGGACAAAAAATATGGTAGTAATACCAAAAACGCCGTTTGTAATGTAATTTTAATTGCAAATAAACCGTTCATCTGACACGAAAATTGAATAAACGAATTTGTAGAGGAGAAAATTATCTACAACTTTGCTCCCTTATGTTTTTTTCATATCTTGTATCGTTTGAGAGATATTTGCAAAAATAACAGAGTTTTGACACCCTCCATTGAATTAACGAAAACCAGCCGTTCGCAGATATCACGTGACATTCCTCGCCCAGAAATCTCACTGGTATACGCCATCTTGCATTGCGTATTTGATGATTTTCTCATTGTAACTTACACATTGTCATTTCGAAGCAATGGCGCATTGAAGAATTAACAAAAACACGTCGTTCTTCGTACGATAAATGATAATCTAGTATCCGCCACATTAGCATCAGTTAACAACAGCCATCACTAGTATGAGAATAAGAACGCAACTCCTAACTGTAGGTTGTTGTTGTTGTTGTTGGTTTTTGGGGGAACTAAACAGCTAGGTCATCAGTCCCCCTAACTGTAGGCTTTTGTTGGTTTTTAGAAGATTCTATTTCATAATAATCTAATCTTTAATCAGACAGACATGTGTTCATAGTAATAACATTGAAAATTTATACATTTTGTTTGTAGTTACTTTGACTGCCACATGGTGTCAGTTTTCATCTAAGTTTTCATAGTTTTCAGCTAAGAGAAATGTATCAGCTGATTAACATACATCATAGATCTACTTCAAAATGGCTGATGTGAAAGTTCATGAGCGCATAATTGCTCTCTTTCAAAGTGGTGTTAGTGCATCTGAGGCAGGATGTTTTTATGGTGTTGATGCTTCCACAGCAAGGAGATGGATCAGACGATTCAAAGATAATGGTGAAGTAAGCAGATGTCCAATACCTGGAAGACTGCGAGACTCTACTCAAAGAGCAGATGATGAATTGGTCAGAATGGCCCAGACTACCCCTTTCTCAGACATCTGGGAGCTAGAGGGAGCTTCGGATTTCTCAGGCTTATCAAAAACTGCTCTCATACGATTAAACGACTATGGAATCAGGTCCCGTAATGCTCTCATTACATCTACATCTACTACATCTACATGGGATACTCTGCAAATCACATTTAAGTGCCTGGCAGAGGGTTCATCGAACCACAATTATACTATTTATCTCCCATTCCATTCTCGAATAGCGCGCGGGAAGAAAGAACACCTGAATCTCTCTGTTCGAGCTCTGATTTCTCTTATTTTATTCTGATGATCATTTCTACCTATGTAAGTGGGAGTCAACAATATATTTTTGCATTCGGAGGAGAATGTTGGCGATTGGAGTTTCGCAAGTAACCCACGCCTCAGCGATAAGCGCCGTTGTTGTAATGATTCCCATCCCAGATCCTGTATCATTTCCGTAACGCTGTCTCCCCTGTATCGTGACAATACGAAACGAGCTGCCCTTCTTTGGACTCTTTCGATGTCCTCCGTCAAACCCACCTAATAAGGATCCCACACTGGGCTGCAATACTCCAAAAATGGACGGACAAGCGCAGTGTATGCAGTTTCTTTAGTAGTTCTGTTGCATCTTTTAAGGATTCTGCCAATAAAACGCAGTCTCTGGTTCGCCTTTCCCACGATATTATCTACGTGTTCTTTCCAGTTTAAGTCTGAAGTAATAGTGATTCCTAGGTATTTTGTGGAGTTTACGGCGTTCACATTTGATTGATTTATGTTGTAAACAAAGTTTAACGGATTTCTTTTCGTACTCATGTGGACGACTTCACACTTCTCATTATTTAGAGTCAATTGCCAATTTTTACACCATACTGATATCTTATTCAGATCGTCCTGCAGTTGGTTTTGATCTTCAGATGATTTTACTAGACGGTAAATGACGGCGTCATCTGCAAACAACCTAAGAGAGCTACTTAGATTTTCCCCTAAATCGTTTATGTAAATAAGGAATAGCAGAGGACCAATAACACTACCTTGTGGAACGCCCGATATCACCTCTGTTTTAGTCGATGCCTTACCATCGATTACTACGAACTGTGTCCTCTCTGACAAGAAATCCCCTATCCAATTGCAAATTTGGGGCGATATACCATAACCACGCAATTTGATTAAAAGCCGTTTGTGAGGTACGGTGTCAAAAGCTTTCTGGAAATCAAGAAATACGGAATCGATTTGCGAACCTTTGTCGATAGCACCCATCACTTCGTGTGAATATAGAGCTAGTTGTGTTTCGCATGAACGATATTTTCTAAATCCGTGTTGACCTTGGGTCAATAGATCGTTCTGTTCGAGATAATTCATAATATTTGAATACAGGATATGTTCCAAAACCCTGCTGCAAATTGACGTCAATGAAATAGGCCTGTAGTTTAGTGGGTTACTCCTACTGCCTTTCTTGAATATAGGTGTGACCTGTGCAACTTTCCAATCTTTTGGTACAGATCCTTCTATGAGAGAGCGGTTGTATATGACTGTTAAGTAAGGAGCTATCGCTTCAGCATAATCAGATAGAAATCTAATGGGTATACAATCCGGACCAGAAGACTTGTTCTTATTAAGTGATTTTAGTTGCTGCACTACTCCGATGATATCTACTTCTATGTTACTCATTACGGCATCTGTTCGTAATTCGAAATCTGGAATATTGGTTTCGTCTTCTTTAGTGAATGAGTTTCTAAAAGCTAAGTTTAGTAACTCTGCTTTAGTAGCGCTGTCATCGGCAGGATCGCCATTACTATCACATAGTGAAGGTATTGTTTGTGACTTTCCCCGAGTATATTTAACATATGACCAAAATCTCTTTGGGTTTTCAGTCAAATTACGAGAAAGAGTTTCGTTGTGATAAATGTTGTAGGCATCTCGCATTGAAATCCTCGCTAAATTTCGAGCTTCTGAGTACAATCGCAAATCCTGGGGATTTCGTGTTCGTTTAAATTTAGTATGCCTTTTCCTTTGCTTTTGCAACAGTGTCCTAACCTGTTTTGTGTACCAAGGGGGATCGCCTCCTTCTTTTATTAATTTATTAGGTATAAAACTTTCAATTGCTGTCGATACCACTTCTTTGAATTTGAGCCACATCTGGTCTACACCTACGTTTAGTGTTAGAAACGAGTGGAAGCTGTCTTTCAAGAAGCAATGTATTTTGTTTCTATCTGCTTTCCTGAACAAATATACTTTGCGTTTATTTTTGGTAACTTTGGGACTTTCGATATTCAATTTCGCTATTACAGCTCTGTGTTCACTAATACCTGTATCCGTTTTGATGCTCATTATGAGCTCAGGATTATTTGTTGCTAAGAGATCAAGTGTGTTTTCACATCCATTTACAATTCTAGTTGGCTCATGAACTAATTGTTCGAAGTAATTCTCAGAGAATGCGTTGAGTACAATTTCGGACGATGTTTTATGCCTACCTCCTGATTTGAAAATATAATTTCGCCAACAGATCGAGGGTAAATTAAAATCACCACCTACTATTATCGTGTGAGTCGGGTACGTTTTTGTAATTAGACTCAGGTTTTCTTTGAACCTTTCTGCTATTGTATCGTCAGAGTCGGGAGGCCGGTAAAAGGAACTGATTATTAACTTCTTACGATTTTCGGGTACAACCTCTACCCATAATAGCTCGCACGAACTATCAACTTCAACTTCGCTACATGAAATACTACTTTTGACGGCGACAAACACGCCCCCACCTATTTTGTTTACTCTATCCTTTCTGAATACCGATAGATCTTTTGAAAATAATTCTTCTGAACTTATTTCCGGCTTGAGCCAACTTTCGCTGCCTATAATCAAGCCATGGACAGACTGGCAATTGTGAGTTTTTGGGAAAATGTCAATTGGAGGAAAGTCATTTTCACTGATGAGTGCACAATTCAGTCCACAAGCAGAGGTCCTGTTCAGGTTTACCACACAGATAAGCAATGATATGATGCCCACTAGAAGTGGGTGCATAAGTGTCAAATGTCTGGCTGAATGTCTTATATGGGTGCAGGAACCTTAGAATGAATCTTATTAAAAACTTAAATCCACATTTTGTTTCTACCATCACCTGCTGACAATATTTTCTTATACAATCTCACAGTTTTAATATTTTATTATGATTGTAGCCTAAGATATGTTTATTTAAAATCCATTTGTTTTGTAGTATGCTTGTTCTGTAGTGTCGATTCATAGACCTAAGAAATTTGCAGATTCACATATCTTTGAAAAGCCATCTTTGTATATGTAACATCAATGTTATGTGTGGACTATCTGTTTAGTATGAAGTTATCTGATGATGGTCTAAGAAGCCAAATGCTGCTAATAAGAAACAAATAAAAATATTGTGGAACAAAAAGTTTTTAATATGTCTTTGTTCATCTAAATACTGATGGAATATTCCATTAACATTAGAATGAATCCAATGCGAGTTCAGTTCCGCATGCTATGAAAATTTCCTTGAAAATGTAATCATTCCTGGAGCTTGACTTTGGTACCCAAAGGATGTCTCATTTACCAACATGAGAATCATCCATCACACACCAGCATTAAGATTCAGAGCTGGTTCCAAAGAAGAGATAATATTATTCAATGCCAACCATGGTCTCCAAAGTCTATCCCACGGAGAACATATGGGCTAAAGTCAAGAAGACTATGTAGCATAATTGGCCAGACCCTCCTCCAAGAACTGCAGATGCCTTGTGAGATTTGGTTTATTCTTAATAGGAGAGAATGGCCATGGATGAGGCCTTTTTCCACAGAGTTGCAGATTGTCTTGAAGGATCCGAGTGTTCTTAATGCCAATGACATGTGGACAGAATACTGAAAATATACATAGCCTATATTGTATTATTTTTATTTTAATGCCAGATCATACCAATATCAACCTCCAAGTAAGAATATTTATATTTTTAAGAGAGGTCAAATAATTAACACTCACCAAGGATGTTAATTTTTTCTGTTAAGGGAGGTCAAATAAATATTACTTTCCAAGGGAGATTATTTTTATGGGAGGTCAGATGAAAAATACCCTACAAGTATGTTTATTTTTTGTTATGGGTGGTCAAATAAATATCACCTTCCAATGAAGATTATTATACATGTCAAACTGACAAAATATAATTAGTTATTTGTTAAAGAGAATACTGAAAAATGTAAAACCAATATAATTCAATAACAAAAAGTAACAAAAGCAAGAAACATTTTCACAACGATAAAAAAAAAAGAAGAAGTAAAGGCTTTGGTGGCATCTGCACACCACTTAACAAGGAAGGCCAAGACACCATCGATGAGCTACCTGTCCTTTCTCGAATAGTCCTACCAGAATTGAAGAACAAGTATAAAACTGGAAACAACAGATAATGGAAGGTACAGACAATCACTTGTGTAAAACGCATGTAAGGGCTTAGAAAATCATGCCTATCTGCTTAGCATAACACTATAGATTCACCATGTGGCAGTTAAAGTAATTATTGTTGAAACGAGATAGAATGGCTGGCCAGTACTTACCATTGTGCTGTACCGCCGATAGTAACACAAATGAAGCAACAGAAAAAAAGGGGACATACATGCAGTATCTCTGACGTCCACACTCCCGAAACACCACCTTCATGACCTAGGTCGTGAACTACCTTTCCCTTCTGTTCCCATCCTTTCTTCTTCTCTTCTCTCCCACCTGACGAAGGAACTGTGTTTCGAAAGCTGTCCTTTTTGTCCCCCTTTCTTTCTGTTGCTTCATTTGTGTTACTATTGGCAGTACAGCACAATGGTAAGTACTGGCCAGCCATTCTATCTCGTTTCAACAATATTTATCATCTCTGAGGAAAATTTTCATCATTAATCGAGTTAAAGTAATTACAAATACATGCATCCATTTTCAAAATTTTTACTATCATATCATTTGTCTCATTGTTTAAAGGGTAGTCTAAAACAAAATGGAATGTGCTTTAGAATGTGGAACCAAGAAAAGCACAATGTTTGCACAATTCATAGCAAATTAATGTTAAAAATATTATCTTCACAGGAGTGGTTTTTTTTTTTTTTTTTTTTTTTTTTTTAAGCCACCCAGTCAACAAAACATATGTAAGAAGCTCATTGTAGTAAATCTACTCACCTGGAGTTCTTATACCTCAATCGCTTCTACGTGCTTGAATAACATTTTCCGGAATAAATGATACATGGATTAAGCTGCTATGAATCTTGACATATCTGTATCCTAACTATTATATTGCTTCTATTAGACAATGTAAAAGCTGAAGCTCCGAAGACCACTAGAGTTGACAACACTCACCCTTCAGAACTAGGGCATGTGCTATGCTCTGTTCTTGGACTTTAATAATTTGTACTGGGAGATATTTTTGTCCCCCACTCTACATACACCAGTTACATTCATTTTTTATAGAATTTGGGGATCTTAAAGTTTTTCCTCTATTCTGCATTTTCCTCAATTTTGCGTTTTGTAAGAATGGAACAAACAAAAACGTAAAATTATAGTTTCACTATATTAAAAAATCTTTTTTTGCCATAAAACAGTACTGAAATCTGTATTTGTTTCATAGCTAAAAAGGAAAAAGAACTCTAGTTCTCCTCTTTCTTTTTTGTTAGATACCTGTAGATGCCTTAACTGGATGAAATGCTTCACATCTGAATAAAAAACAGGTTTTTGCAACTAAGACAGTCTTTTATTCAAGAAATTCAACTTCAAATGATTGTTGTACCACACCACAATAATGGATTGGGAAGATTTTTACTCCTCCAACAGGTAGCAGTCTAAAGTTTGCTGGAGAGCACAGTCTTTCAAGTTTTGGTCATTTGCATTATTGCCTTGATATTGGTGTGGAGTGACCTGCGACCTGTGTTGTAGATCACATGGAAGTACCACAGGAAAGAACTCTTGCAGAAACTAAATACTGGTATCTAATATCCATTGTGTCCGAAGCATTTGCTTTGTTTCTATAATATTTTTTGGTGTTTTAGTTTGGGATAACTTTGTTACAAACACCAATATTATTGCAACCTAGAGAAGAGTGTTCATACGAAGTATTAAGTTACTTCATGATCATCATGTACATCATCATTCATGTGATTGGAAATTCTAGCTCTGTCCCATTCTTGTAATTATGTTCTATTGTGGGATTTGTTTCCATATTCATTAATTCAGAATAAAATGCAACATTCTTTCAGTGAACACTAGAATGAAAATAAATTTTCAGTTGAATAATAATTCATTAAACAGTGAGAAAGGTGTGCATTATTCAACAGGTTTTATTTTCTATAGACATCTGACAGGAAAAAAAAAAAAAAGAAAAATGTTTGAATCATTTACTTATGGTATACACCTTATACCTGTTCAGCAATAATTGAATAATTGAGAACTTTTTACTGAATTGATCAGTTATTTGTGCATGTGTGTGTGTGTGTGTGTGTGTGTGTGTGTGTAAAATTGTGTCATGACAAAATAGCTTTAGCTTGCATGATCACATAAAGACTGATCAGTGGTTAACTAAAATAAATTTGTCAGTTGTGATCATATTTGGGCAACCCTGAAACATTTCTACATTTTTTGTCCTTGTGTGGTTGTGGATCATAAAGGATGTTACCTATATGATCAGTGCCACTAGGATTTCACAAATGGAAGGGTGGTACTGTGACCTCTTTGTGACGACCTTTATATGTGTTAAAATAAGCACACATACCTTGTCAAATTTCTGGTGAAATAATTTTCTCTCTAAACAATTTCAGATTGTAATGAGGTGTTGAAGGGGGGTTGATATTCCATGAAATGTTTCTAACATTTGAAACTGTTATAACGAACATTATATGAAAAACCAACTTACTTGATACTTGAAAAAGTAGCTACAGTATGTCTGCCTATGTATGTTTGTGTTTGGGTATATGTGTCGGTGGGTGTGTATTTGTTTACCCTCCTTTTTTCCCCCAAGGTAAGTCTTTCCTGTCCTGGGATTGGAATTGCTTCTTACCCACTCCCTTAAAACCCTCATCATTTCCTTTTCCCTCTCTTTCCCTTCTGCCTGAAGAAGCAGCTAGGCTGCGAAAGCTAGCATTTGTATGTGTGTGTGTGTGTATGTGTGTGTGTGTGTGTGTGTGTGTGTGTGTGTAAGTTTTATTTATTTGTGCTACTATCACTACCTATGCTCCTTCGCCTGGTAAGTAATCTTCATCTATTTTTATATATATTTTCCTGCTAGGAATTTCTCCTCTATAATATTCGAAATACATACATGCATTTATTTATATCCTACATTTGTAGAAATACTGAAGATTACAAAAGGACACTACTGTAACACCACACTGTAATTTTATTTTAAAATAGATTCCACTTCTCCATTTCAATTTGTGCTTATGATTTTTTGCATACATATTTTATTTAATGTATATTTTAATAATAGAACTCACCTGGTTTGATGGGAATCTTCCATAAAGAGACACGAGAGAAACAAACAGTATTAAACCAATTCCTGATGGTATAAATGCAGTCCATTTCACTGATAAGGGGTAGTTCATATAACGTGAATTCATCTGCATGTCCTCTGAAAAAACATTTCCCAACCATTTAATAAATAAAGAAATCAGTATACACACATTGTAAGTTACTGGCTAATTTCTGGGATTAAATCTCCTCTACCTGTCATTACTTTTTTAAAGAAAGGTATCTGTGATAGTTGAAAACAATATGACAATTTTTTTTTCAATATACTAGTATCCTATTAATATTACAATATGGAATGGCTGAATTGCTATTCACCACTAGAGGAGGCACTGACTTACAGATAGGCACAACGAAACCTAACAAGTTAATAAAATTTCCATTTATTATGATTTTGGCTCCCACTTATATCTATCATATCTTTTATAAAACTTTCAGTAGAAGTTATTAAATGGTGTTTATCAGGGTGAGATGCATTATTACTAATTTTGTTTCACTTTTGCCAAGAAAGTGCAACAGTCATCAGTCTATAGGTTCCTTGAGTCTGTGTCATAAGTGGGAATCATTGGATGCAGTCTGACCCCCCCCCCCCCCCTTTTTTTAAAGCCTAAAATCTGTAGTCAGTGTTCAGATTCACATTGTCAAATTACTTTAGATGTACCGGGTGATCAGATAGTCAGTATAAATTTGAAAACTTAATAAATCACAGAATAATGTAGATGGAGAGGTAAAAATAGACACACTTGCTTGGAATGACATGGGATTTTATTTGGGGAGGGGGGGGGGGGGACAAACAAAGTATTGCTAGATGCATGAGAGATCTCTTGCGCGCATCATTAGTGATGATCGTGTGCTCAGCCGCCACTTTTGTCATGCTTGGCCTTCCAGATCCCAAGACCTCAGTCCATGTGATTATTGATTTTGAGGTTACCTGAAGTCGCAAGTGTATCGTGATCGACCGACATCTCTAGGGATGCTGAAAGACAACGTCCGACGCCAATGCCTCACCATAACTCTAGACATGCTTTATAGTGATGTTCACAACATTATTCCTCGACTACAGCTACTGTTGAGAAATGATGGTGAACATATTGAGCATTTCCTGCAAAGAACATCATCTGTACTTTGTCTTAATTTGTTATGCTAATTATTGCTTTTCTGAGCAGATGAAACGCCATCTGTTGGACATTTTTTGAACATTTTTGTTTTTTGTTCTAATAAAACCCCATGTCATTCTAAGCATGTGTGTCAATTTTTACCTTTCTATCTACATTATTCCGTGATTTATTGAGTTTTCAAATGTATACTGACTTTTTGATCACCTTGTATATTAAAACAATAATAGTGGTTTGTGTCCAACCTGTGTTAGGAATAATAATTTATTATGTAGCTTAACCTATGATTTTTATGTAGTTACATGCACCTTGTTGCCACATTGGATTATATATTTCAATTGGAATCTCACCCTGAACAGTGGGGCAGATGACACATTTATTTCTGGGGTATGACAGTCATTCTCATTAACTATTATTTTTCTTCATAGATAATTCCTATACATGATGAAAAAAGACAAATAGAGAATAATGGAGTGAAGAAAGCCTCCAAATGATAGCATGAGCTGCTTTACAACTTCTTAGGCATAGGTTATCCCATTTTGGACTTTAAAAAGATGATTAAAGAAGAATGATGACAAAAAGAGGAGTGGGACTTCAAAGTTAGTAACTTGGAAAACCATCTACATGGAACAATGTAGCAAATTAAGAAATTGAATTGGAAATTAGCAATGATTCAAGAAGTGTGTCTAATCCAAATATTGCAGGTAAAAGAGGGATATGATTTCAAGATTTTGGCCTGATACCGTTTTGTAAGCCAACTGAAAAAAAGAAGATAGAAATCAGTGTTGACAAACAAGAAAACACCTGAACATCATGAAGACCATGCAGCAGAAAAGAAATAGTACAAAATAAACTCGACTGAGTACTTTTAAAATAAGCTACTACGATCCAAATCGACCACAAGTGCAGTGGATCCTTTGTATTCGTTGTAAAAAATGGTTTCATAAAACATGGACATGTACCATATTTACTTTAATCTAAGCCATACCTTAAAAATGAGATTAAAATTTCAAAAAGGAGAAAAAGTACTTAAATCTAAGTTGTGCCTGAAAAATAAGACTCAGTATTCGATGGGGGGGGGGGGGGATTAAAGTTGTAGGCTATTTTACTTTCGCTATGCTGGTATATTCATCCTAACCACGAACTTCTAAATCATGAAACATATTTCTGACAAGCAAATTTGTGAATGTCTCATTTGAAATTTTTATTATGTTTTGGCACAATGCTCCACGAAGCAATCTTAGTGTCTAATAATAGATGTTTCAGGTATTAATGTTTCATTATTAAATCTCATGGTGCCAAAAGATCGTCAATGGATCAGTTTGCTTTGTTGCCATAATTAGAAGGAATTATGACAATCACTTCTACACACTGCCAAAAACACCAAACCAAACAAATGCTTCAGTTTCAGCTATAATCACTCTATATTTTCTCAAGCCTCATTAGTTATGTAAAATATGTAGAAAAACTTGCAAATATTTCTGAGTTGCAAAACAGTGCATTTTAAATCCATGATACTAGGTATCTGCAGTACCACATATTCGAAAATCATGACATATTTGCAGATACCAACTTGTGAAAAAATCGTAAAGGTTTGTGAATTGTTGGTATTGATGTAAAGATATTTAATTTTTGTTGCTGTGAGTAATTTAAATGCTGCTATATTCAAAGATGAGCAATACTGGATGTCTCTTTCCTTTGGTGCATTGATTCAGCTGTGCTGCATTGGTTCAGTGACCGAAACTCAGAAAACGGAGTAGACCCATCTTCTACAGTACTTTTTTTCCTTTGTATTTTTACTATATTTTTAATGTTCGTGTATACAGCAGGAAAGAATAACATACACACAAAAAGTTGTTAAGTAACAATTTGTTAAGTAGTGATTTGTTTATAGGTGATGTGACAAGCCTTTCAATTGGTTTGAGAAAAAATGGATTCAAGTGGAAACATTCTCAGGCAGGAAGGTGTTAATGAAAAGCAGAGATATTGTGGCATGGAGATATAATTTCTTCAAAGAGAACCCAGAGAAAATAATATTGATTAACAAAACATGGGTGAATGTGTGTCATGCAAGATCAGTGTTGTGTACTGATGAAACGTGTTATGGAATAATATGTGTACCAACATGAAAGGAAGGGTGAGCAACATTTCAAGACTGGTTTATCAATCAATAGGTACAGCATGTCACATTGGGTAGTGTTTTTCTGCTTAATAATGCACTGTATCTCTCTGTTCATTTGAGAAAACACAACTGCATCCACAAGGAAGGATGAAATTGTTCTCTGGTTAAAGCAAAATAACATATACTTCAAACAAAATATGCAAAAAGCACAACTTTCAGAACTACTGAGGTGGGACTTTACAGCTGTCAAATAATTCTAAAACTTCATTGTAGTAGACCATCAGTTGTTTATTTTTTGTTCAATGCTAGTGATTTCGATCTGCTTTATTATCAAGTTAAAGCAGAGTGTAACTAGCTTGTAACAACCACATGTGAAATTTATAATATTGATGTAAATCGAAATATATTATATTATATTATATTATATTATATTATATTATATTATATTATATTTTATTTTATTTTATTTTATTTTATTTTGAGAAGGATAGGTTGCTACTCAACACAGAGATGTCCAATGAGCCACAGAAGGCACACATAACTTAATACAAATACTTAAATAGCTTTTTGCCGGACATTGCAGCTTTTATTGGACAGAGAAAACCACACAGACACACATACACAAACACAGAAATACAAGGAGCGGTGGATTAGTCTCGCGTATTAGAGTGTTGTGTTGCTGTACACGTGGCCGATCACCGTCAGGGTTCGAATCCCCCCTCGAGCATGGATGTTTGTATCGTCTTTACTATAAGGTAGTTCATAAGTAGTTTGTAAGTTTAAGGACTGATGACCCCACAATTAAGTTCCTTAAGATTTACAAACATTTGAACAGAAATATAAACATGAGAAGGATAGGTTGCTACTCACCACAGATATGTCCAATGACCGCAGAAGGCACACATAACAGTATACAAATACTTAGATAGTTTTTGGCCATTGCAGCTTTTATCGCTCAGATAAAAACATACACACACAAATATAAACACGACCGCCATCTCTGGCCACTCAGTGGAACTCAGCATGGCCAAGGCTATAGCAATCAGTGGTGAGGGTGAGGAAGCGACATGGTGAGGGAGGCAGGAATGGAGGGGAGGGATGTATGGTGGGTGTATGCCAGTGCTGTCTGACAGACAGGGAGGAAGGGAAATGGAGGAACTGGATTGTGTGGTGGAATGGGAGACATATGCATGGCTAGAGTGTGGGCAGGGAATGGGAGGGGTGGGTGATGGTGGCAGGTAGGGATGGGCTATGAGCGCTCTCGAGAAACGCGTGACGCTGAAGCAAATTCTTGAGTACTCTCGAGAAGCTGTACACAGTGCTGCACTCTCTGGAGACTGAGCGAAAGTATTCTACAGGGAAGCATTATGATAGAGCAGTCGTAATCACTGTCTTCCTTACGTGCAAAGAAGAAACTGAATTATTATTATTATTATTATTATCAGAATGTTTTGCAGAAGCAAAAATCATAGGATGATTATTAAAAAACATATCTTACACGAAACAAGAAATTCATTGTTACCAAATACAAATATGTATTCTGCTTGTATTGACACTTACATGAGAGAAAAATACTACAACATGTTACACCCAAAAACTCGTTACTTACATTTACTAATTATAGAAAAAAAATTAGGCAGAGCTTATAGTATTAGCCAGTGTTATGTACCTAAGCTTTCGTCATTTCAACTTGCTCTGGTATTTTCCGAACACAGCCATCACAATTTATAACTACTATACTGACTGTTGGTTGTTATGTCCACATTCTGTTCAGAAATTTCAATAGTGTTAATTTTGATGCACTTTGCTTGTTATTGCAGCAAATAAAAAAATTACACTTTACCAACACTGGTGGACTGTTTGAGGCACTATCCAACCTTTTTACCGAATTAATAGGTAATTTGTCTGACTTGTAACATAAGATTGCACTTTTTGTATCCGCGAACGTATCTGTTTGATTCCTAGATATATTATGTAATATTAAATGTCTTATAATGCCCGTTGTATTTTTTTGCTACACTATGGAAGTTTGCAACAGACGTTTCCATCCTCCATAAAGTACTGCCAGTTCCGTGACTTTGGTGTTCGTGTATCCAATGCTCATATTTAAATGACAATTACAATGAGCTGCGAGCTCTGCAAACAACAGCAGCATGTAGTGTGGCGTGGTGCGCTGCCCCAGCCGCAGCGCCACTTCTCGAGACCTGCTCGAGCGCCGGCAGCTCGAGAAATTCTCATTGCGCTCGAGTCGCTGCGCCTCACAGTCCCATCCCTAGTGGCAGGTACCAGTGAAGGTTCAGGCTTTGGGAGTTGTGGGAGTATAGTATACAGTAGAACCTCGTTTTTACACTTTTCAAGGGACTTCAGTGAAATGGTGTAAAATGCAGGAAATAATGTTTGAAATGGTAAAATATGCTTACTGGGTCAGCCTTGCATTTTCGTAGTTTATTTGTGATATATGTACATAATAGGCATCTAAATACTCACCAAGAAGTTTATTATATAATAAAGGTTATCCAAATTTTTACTATTTTAAGGGCCAGACAGAACTGGTAATCTTATGGGAAGTAGAAATTTTTTATGTAATTTCATTCATTATAATCGAGGACGCCGCTGCTGGGCTATGTAACACATCTTCAAAATTACCTGAACTGCTTCGATAGATATTGTTTGGACGCTGCTGCCAGGCTATGTAACACATCTTCAGAATTACCGCCTTTTACTGGCATTAATTATTTACGTAGTAAAACTCCTAAAGTTCTGTTCTGTTTGTATTTTTTTATGTTTCACATGACGATATTAGAGAATTTATTTGTGTTCTCGAGTGCAAATATTTGCATAGGATCGGCATTTCACAGTATTATCGCTTTTTTGAGGTTGTGGGTATTATGATATCCAACTTTAACAGATAATGTTCTTTATTAATCAGAAATATGCAACTCTTTATTCTCATGTCAACAAAGCAACTAAGGAACTGGTTCTGATTGTTTGAGTACATGCCAGCTGCTCTGGCAAAGAAGCTGGTGGAAAGAAGAACTAACCACCACAAATCGGTACATGGTAAGTCAACTAGAAATTTACTGCCAACACGAAACGCAAAACATACGTTTGAATAAATGCAAAGTGTCAAGAAACTCGACTGCGAATAATTTTTAAGCGCTATGGTTTAAGGCGAAAGCCATGCCAGTTTCAATTTATATAGATTACGTAATTTTTTCTTCACAAACATGCTTTCGAAAAGCATAAAACACAGGAAAAGTGTAAATATGTTAATGCAAAAATGGGGGCCAATTAACATTGTGAACATAGAAAATTTGACGGGACCGACAAAAAATGGTGTAAATGGCAGGAAAACGTAAAAACTGGGAACATAAAAACGAGGTTTTATTGTATATTGTAGGGAGAGTTTCCACCTCTGCAATTCAGAGAAGCTAGTGTTTGTGGGGAGGATCCATATGGCACAGACTGTGCAGCAGTCACTGAAATGAGTCACATCATGCAGGGCTGCATGCTCTGCAACAGTCATGCCCATTTAGAAGGTTGACAGTGGTTGCAGCTCATGCCCATGTAGAAGGTTGCACACTGGTTGCAGCTCAGTTTTTGTATAACATGACCGCTTTCGCAGGTTGCTCTGCCTTTTATTGGATAAGAATTGCATGTGATGGGACTGGAGTAGGTGGTGATGGGATGGTGGATGGGACAGGTTTTGCATCTAGGTCTGTTTCAGGTATATGAACAATGGTGCAAGGGGTTGGGACAGGAATGTAGTAGGGATGGACAAGGATATTACATAGATTTGCTGGGCGGTAGAATACCACTGTAACAGTGGGGAGGATATTGGGTCGAGTATTTCTGATTTCAGGGGCCAGAATGAAAGGTAGTCTAAACCCTGATGAATGTGGTTTAACTGCTGTAGTCCTGGATGCTACTGCGTCACAAGAAATGTGTTCTTGTGCAAGAAGGTGAATGTGGGAGAAGGTGATGAGTGACTGAACAGACAGTGCCCTTAAGATTTTTTCTGGACTAGGTTAGGAGGATAATTGCAGTCAGTGAAGGCCTCAGTGAGGTGTGTGGCATATTTGGAGAGGGGCTAATCGTCACTGCAGATGGGACAACCTAAGGGTGGGTAGGCTGTATGGAAGCGACTTTTTGGTGTGGAATGGGTGGCAAAATGAAAATGGAGGTATTGTTGATGATAGGTAGGTTAGATGTGGACGGAGGTACTGATTAGGCAGTCCTTGAGGTGGAGGTTAACTGTGAGGAAGGTGGCTCTTTAGATTGAGTAGACCAAGGTGAAGTGAATGGAGGGAAATCTGTTGAGATTTTGAAGGAATGTGGATAGTGTATCCTCACCTTCAGTCCAGATTTTGGATATATCATCAATGAATCTGAAACAGATGAGGGGCTTAGGATTCTGGGTAGTCAGGAGGATTACTCTAGATGGCCCATGAACAAGATGGCAAAGGAGGGTGAGGAGGGTGGAAGTTGTAGGCTTGGAGTTAGTTGGGCATTGGGGATGTTGATATATAGTAAGGTGGCCAACTGTCCTGGATAATGCATGACAGTCCCGGATTCTGCTGTGTCGTTCCGCTATGAGACATTCAATAAAAGTGTCCCACAAAATGCCTAATTTGTTCCACATATCCCTCATTCTGATAATTTTCACATTCCAACAACTGCAGATTATTTCCAAGTTTTTGTAAGCATTATGAGTCAGGATATGAACTTAGGATTCATGCATGTGATTATGTGCAGCTGTTCAGTGTACATTGCACTGTTACTTTTATTGGCAACACTATCAGTGAAGAAATTACTACTGGTAATATTATATTACTGGTGTCATAATTAAAATCTTTACTCATCATAACAGTAACTACATATGATATTACACTTACACACACACACACACACACACACACAATATCTACAGCTTCTATTGTTTCATTGTAAAATTTGTTAGAATAGGTGCAAAAGTTATTATTTTCTGTTACATCATATGTATTATATGTAATAAGAAATACTTCTGTTTCTCCCAAACAAGTTATTCTTTGATGGCCACCTAAAATGCAGCACCAAGACGGAGCAGAGATATCACAGCCAAATTTATTTCAGAGGCAACAGATTGTACAAAGACCACATGATTGAAAAATACAGCTTCATGTGAAGTGTGGAAGATGATGAAATATGTATCGAGTGTTGCCACCATTGCAACAGTGCCTTCATTGAGTGGTCGTGCATTATCCACTTGCCACATGGCTGTCAGCAAGCTCCAAAGGTGTGGGAGGAACTTTAGATTTGTAACACTACCTGTTTAGTATACCAGCAATGTGTACTAGTGGGTGCAGGATTGAAATTCAATATCATCCCACATTATAATACTAGGAACCAATATGGCATTGCATAAGGCAACAGTTTAACAGTTTCTTACCACAGTATCTCCAGACTGTAATCTGATTCTCAGAATGATGCAGGCATAATTAGGATTTGTCTGTATAACAATGTCATTCTGATCTCAATTCTACATCTGCTTGTGATGATATTGGATTTGACTCCCATACACCTTTAGTGTGCATTGTCGTTACACAAACCTGCTAGTGATTCTTAGCTGAAGTGTTGAAGGCTTGTCCTACCATACCATCAGAGATTGCTGACAAGCACTTTGCAACACAATAATGCACGATCTCAGATGGCATACTATGTTGAGTACTTCTTTGGCACCCCAAATTACATTGCTGCCTTGGCCTCCCTGTTGTTCTGTTCTCCCACCTATTGAAAATGCATGCTTAACGATTACAGAATTACTGGCTCAGGATACACCAACTGCTGCTATACCAGACCAACTTTGGCCATATATGGATGCAGCATGATCTCTTATAGCCCAACAACACATTCAGAGCCTCTGAACCAATACCGACTTGTGTAGCAGCTGTTATAACCAGCAATAGAGGCAGCAACACTCAATACTGATTTGATCATCTTCCTAATGTCACCATGGGGCTGTATTAACAATCACATGATTTTTGTTTAACAAATAAATTTGGCTGTGATATCTTCAGTCCTTCTTGATGTTGTATTTTGCATTGACTAAAGTTACTGTATATTTAGCCTAACTAAACTTGCTGCATGGTATGTTTCATGTATTTGAAGAATACAGGAAAGCCTGCTTTCAGTGTATCTTTGAGTGCTTGAAAGATTCTAATAATTCCTGTTTGACACACTGCAAGAAGGAAATTATATATTTTATGGCAATTATTTTAGTGTGTGTCATTGTCTTCTATGTCTCTCTTAAAATTAAGTAGTCCTTAGGATGGTTGTATTAGTGTGTTATGCTGTGGCCACAGTTATGACATTTTCTCATAAAGGACTAAAAATTCAACATTACAAACAGCAGTAGTGATAGACAAAGTGAAATATGTAAGGTGTTTATAATCTGAAACCTGAGTTTTGTTGTTTAGATTAGTATGTCCACACAAATATAAAATTACTTGCTGTATATCTAAAGTATTGTGTAGGACTATGTCATTAAAACTTTACAATATATTGAAGGGACATTTGCTCATCATCATAAGCTATGTTTGGTGACAACCATGACTTTTAGTGGGAAACTCTCATTGACAAATTAATTATGCTATCAAAACCCATGATGCACAGGGGTCAAACAGGCATCCTTAGCTTTGCACTGTTCATTATTACACTGCTATATTTCTATACCACATCTTTTGAGTTTAGTGCTGTCCATAATTCAGCTGGCCATCACCAGGCTTGCTACCAGGCACTCTATCTCGAGTGCGTAAAGTGTCGAACAGAGCCAGGCATGTTTTGTAATTCTAATCACTTGTAGCCCGAGTGCAACTTCAATAAATATATGTGTAGTTGATTATTGCACACACTTTGATGAAAGGTAATATAAATTGAGTGGACTGCAAAATTTAAAAGCACAACATAGTGAACATTTTCCTTCTCTTATTAGGAGAAAACGTAAGTGGTTAACTGGTTTCATCCTTGTGTAGGTGTTCTATTAATTTGTTATTTGAATTGAATTGTGGGAGATCACCCATAATTTTTTACATTTATACGTAGACAAAAAAAACATTTTTTGTTTTTATACTAACTGCATGCTGGAGACTGTAAAATGAAAATCCTCATTAAGGAATCATAATGCCATTGCCTGCAGAGAAAGGTGTGGTTCATATGAGTAATAAGGCACCAAACACACCATCATAGTGGTAAGTGCACACCAAACCAATGTGATGGCACAGTGAGGACTTGTGTCAGCAATTGACTTCTCTCATAGTGCTGGCAACAGAGATTTGAAGACTTTAGAAGAAGAGTAAAGGTGTGCTGTATTCTCTTACACTAGAAAGATGGCAAGTAATGGAAATTCTAAGGAGAATGGCACAATTGTATGGGGACCACTACTTGTCCATTGCAAGGGTCTAGGCTCGGCTCAAGGAAAAGTGGATGTCATTGGCCATTGATGCATGATCTGGTATGCCGCATCGCATTACCAATAACATTTTCTAACAGGTGGATGCTTTTGATTTTGAAGATTGGCAAGCTATGGTGGCAATCTTCACTCCAGAATTCAGACTGAATGTTGGAATTGCAATGCTCATTCATTTCTTTCTGTAGAATTGTGCCCTAGTGTGATGAATTTCTACTCCCCACACTTCTTCCACTATAAGTGAATACATTACATCACATGCCTCTTTTGAAGCATCCATTTCTCTGTTTCCAGCCCTACTGAGTGCAGTAGACAGTTGAAGCTCTCACAGCCTTCCTATGTTGTCACATAGATGGACACCCACTCAGTAATGATTCCTTTGGCAGGTTTCATTTTATAACCTCCAGCTCGTTCCTTTCAGGTTGCCTCATTTAGTAAGTATTGTTAATGTGACTATTTCCTTAGGAACAGGTGTGTGAGTGAGTGTGTGTGCGTGCGCGTGTGTGTGTGTGTGTGTGTGTGTGTGTGTGTGTGTGTGTGTGTGTGTGTGTGTGTTCTATAGTAGGATAAATATTATTAAACATTTTTACTGTGGTGATGTCATACACACATTGGTCTTCTCCTAGGTATTTTAAAGGAAATATGCAAACAGCCTTTAGAACACAAAGCAATAATGTTACACCTGTTGTTTGTACCTAATGCATAGCTGTTTCTATCAACAAATGGTACAGAACATCCTGTTTCTAATTTACTTCGATATACATTGTCAGCTTACTATACAAGCCAATGTATTTCCACAATAAGATTACGATCAACAATATTTTCCCTGTTATAGTGTTACTTTGAAGTATTAAAAAACTAATAGTTTTAAACTTCGAACACTTAACACCAGTATGGGAATGCAAGAAGTTCATGAATGAGAGGTTACTGAAATACTCCCAAGACTGAACTTAAACACACTAAAAATTGTATGCCCTTGTTTACCTTCTATTATTCCATTCATAGTCAGAAACATACCTTCATAAAATGGAAGACCAGTTTGTGGGTTTATCTGAGATCTGTACTCCCATGTCCAGAGTGAACTGTTGCCTGTAGATAATATTTCTGGTTCATTCACTGTGCGTACTTTGTCATCAGGTCCTTAAAACAATAGAAATTATTTTCTTTTAATGTTATGCCAGTAAAATATGATCCACTTCCATACAATTTTTAGGAATAGTGGAATGTAAAAGTAACAAGTGATCAACTGATTCCCAGTGCCGTAATCACCAATAACATAAATCTCTACTACACTTTTATTAATTCATAACAAAATGTAAAGGTCATCACTATTCATAAAACATTTAAGCAACTTTTTGATTTTAGTAAGGAATAAATTATTGTGCCAAATTAGTTACATGATAAATTATAACTAGGGTTAGACAATACAGGGTGAGGAAAAAGGTGTTATTATTAAATGGGTGTTGAATTACATTAAAATACAAGGCAATAATTTGCTTACAGCATTTCATTTCACACCCATAACAGTTAATGCAGTTTTAGTGTCTGTCCAGTGTTGAATGTAAGCCCCACTGGACCATTTGGACAGTGATAGAAGTGAAAGCCACAATGATGCAGTGCTTCAGTTTGTTTGCTTACAATCCTTGACCACAGCTCACAACGAAAAATCACATAGTGTCAGGTTGGGTTCACATACACACCATGCATACTTACCACTGTCCAGTGAGGAACTTTCAACAAAACGGCACCCACCCTATTACAGACAGATGGTTTGGGAAACCTGGAGGATATGTTTGGTAAACCCAATTGACACCATGCAGTTATTGGCTATGTGGCTTGGTCAACGATCTTGTGTGAGACTGTGATGTTATTTGGGCACTTATAACAGGTCTAAGAGAAGTTAAGTTAGTAGCTGGGTGTTTTTACTGCCCCCCTCTTCAAAGAATTCGGCCGCCTGCTCCGATAGGCACTGTTCACAGCCGCTTTCACTTCATCATCGTCATTGAAACACTGCCCGCCAAGATAGTGCTCTGCGGAGCTTCTTTAGAGTTGCACAGTAGGCATCTGAGTTGATTGTCGTTCTTCGTGGCATAAAGTCCACTAGCAAAACACCGTGCCGGTCCCAGAACACAGTTGCCATAATCTTGCGCTTTGACAGCATCTGTTTAGCTTTGACCTTGATGGGTGAGATTGTGTGTCGCCATTCCATCGATTGTCGCTTGCTTTCGGGCGTGATATGGGATACCCATGTTTCATCTCCAGTGACAATTTGAGTCAACATGTCATACCCTTCTTCCTCGTAACGAACCAAAGAGTCCAATGAAGTGGCAAATCTCTTCCCTTTGTGGTCCTCTGTGAGGAGTCTGGGTACCCACCGTGAACACTGTTTCTTAAAATTTAGATTTTCAGACACAATTTTGTACAAAACAGATCTTGAAACTTGTGGAATTCCAAAAAAAGAGTGGAAATTGTGGATCTTCTGTCCTCAAGAATCTTTTTTTCGACTGCAACCACCAAATCATCAGTGATCACAGAGGGCCGGCCTGAGCATTCTTCATCATGGACGTTTTGACAGCCATTTTTTAACTCTCTAACCCACTGACGCACTTTACCTTCACTCATTACATTCAAGCCATAAATTTCTGTTAACTGACGATGAATTTCTGCAGCTGATAGGCTTCTCGCGGTCAAAAAACGTATCACTGACCGTATCTCACACGTGGCGGGCAATTCAATAATCGTTAACATTATAAAGTAGCACAGTGATGCATACATGTCAGCTACAGCTGCAACTGGCATCAGTGTGAACGGGAAGGATGCCGGCAAGTGGCGCGGTAGCTCGTTGCGGCATCTGAGCGAACTACAGGACTATACAATCAAACGGCCCTTACTTAAAAAACATTGTTGTTGTTGTTATGGTCTTCTGTCCGGAGACTGGTTTGATGCAGCTCTCCACCCTACTCTATCCCGAGCAAGCCTTTTCATCTCCTCATTAGAACGGCAACCCACATCCACTTGAATCTGCTTACCATACGCATCTCTTGGTCTCCCTCTGCGATTTTTACCCCACACACTTCCCTCCAATGCTAAATTTACGAATTCCCAATGTCTAAGAATGTGTCCTACCAAGCGATCCCTTCTTTTAGTCAGGGTATGCCAAAAATTCCTTTTCTCACCAATTCTGTTCAGTACCTCTTCATTAGTTATGCGGTCTACCCACCTAACCGTCAGAATTCTTCTGTAACACCACATTTCAAAAGCCTCTATTCTCTTCCTGTCCGCACTGCTTATCGTCCATGTTTCACCCCCGTACAAGGCAACATTCCACACAAATGCCTTCAGAAAAGACTTCCTTACATTTAAATTAATATTTGATGTTAGCAAACTTCTCTTTTTCAAAAATGCTTTTCTTCCCATTGCCATTCTGCATTTTATATCCTCTGTACTGTGACCATCGCATGTTATTTTACTACCCAAGTAACAAAACTCATCTACCAACTTCATTGTTTCGTTACCTAATCTAATTCCTTCAGCATCGCCTGATTTTCTAAGACCGCATTCCATTATTTTTGTTTTGCTCTTGTTAATGTTCATTTTATATGCTCTCTTCAACACACTGTCCATTCCATTCAACTGCTCTTCCAGGTCCTTTGCTGTCTCTGATAGAATTACAATGTCATCAGCAAAACACAATGTTTTTATTTCTTCCCCCTGGACTTTAATCTCTATTCCAAATTTTTCCTTGCTTTCCTTCACCACCTACTCGATGTACAAATTGAATAACATCGGAGAAAGGCTACACCCTGTCTTACTCCCTTCCCAACTGATGCTTTCCTTTCATGCCCTTAGAGTCTAATAACTGCGGTCTGGCTTTTGTACAAATTGTAAATAACTCTCCTTTCCCTATATTTTACCCCTGATGACTTCAGAATTTGAAAGAGTGTATTCCAGTCAACATTGTCAAATGCTTTCTCCAAATCTACAAAAGCTAAAAATGTAGGTTTGCCTTTCCTTAATCTATCTTCTAAGATAAGACGTAAAGTGAGTATTGCCCCCCGGGTTCCTATGTTCCTCCTGAATCCAAACTGATCTTCCCCGAGGTCTGCTTCTACCAGCTTTTCCATTCTCCTGTAGATAATTCGTGTTAAAATTTTGCAACCATGACTTATCAAACTGATAGTTCTGTAATTTTCAAACTTGTCTGCACCTGATTTCTTTGGAATGGGGATTATTACAATTTTTTAAAATTCTGAGGGTATTTTGCCTGTCTCATACATCCTACACACCAGTTCAAATAGTCTTGTCATGGCTGGCTCTCCCAGAGACTTTAGTAGCTCTGAGGGTATGTCATCTACTCCTGGGGCCTTGTTCCGACCTAGGTCTTTCAAGGCTCTGTCAAATTCATCTCTCAATATAGTATCTCCTATTTCATCTTGATCTACTTCCTCTTTCCTTCCTACAACATCGTCTCTAAGTTCATTTCCTTTGTAGAGCTGCTCTATGTATTCTTTCCACCTTTCAGCTTTCCCTTCTTTGCTGAGAACTGGTTTCCCATCTGAGTTCTTGATATTCATAGAGCTTTTCTTGTCCCCAAATGTCTCTTTTATTTTCCTGTAGGCGGTATCTACTTTTCCCCTTCTTATACATTCTTGTACAGATTTGCATTTGGCTTCTAGCCACTCCTGCTTAGCCGTTTTGCACTTCCTGTCAATCTCATTTTTTAGTCGTCTGTACTCCAGTTTGCCTGTTTCATTTACTGCATTTTTATATTTTCTCCTTTCATCAATTAAATTTAGTATTTCCTGTGATATCCAAGGATTTTTTGTAGGTCTTGCCTTTCTACCTATTTTGTCCTCTGCTGCCTTCACTATTTCATCTCTCAATGCTACCCATTCCTCTTCTACTGTTTTATTTGCCTCTGTTTTTGTCAATTGTTACCTAAATATCCCTTTGAAATTCTCCAGAACTTCACTTTCCTTCAATTTCCCATCTCCTAATATTCCTACCTTTCTGCAGTTAAAAAACAACCCTCGTATTTTAGGTGGTACAGATAAGCAGTCTTGCAAATTACTATTGGACCCATTTTGCAAAAACTGTCTCGATCAGCTAAACTGACAGCCCACACACAATGGAAATATTTTAGACCTTAAAGATATAAACAGGCTCAACCATATTAACAATGTCAATATAGAGACAGGAATTGGTGTTATTGTCATAGAGTCAATGGAGATCAAAGTTAATAAACCAATCAAAAAGACTAGGAGCGTGTTTTTGTTAGAAAGAGCTGATAAGCTATTGCAAGGGCGGATCCAGGGAGGGAGGGCACAGGGGCATATGCCCCCCCCCCCCCTTTCCCAGACGGCCTGACGAAAAATGAGAGTGAGAGAGAGAGAGAGAGAAGGAAGAGCGAGGGAGGAAGGGAAAGAATCTCAGCATTAAAATAATGAACTTTTATTTACGGCAGCATGTAAGTGTGAGTTTAAAAATGCAAAAACCCTGAAATTAACATAACGTAATTTAACTTTTTGTATTACGCTTCCATTTATTTGCTCTTTTTTGTCAGTAATTTTCAGTGAAAATAAATAAAAGTTGTTTATTGTTTCGTGATTGCTTGGGAAATAAATGAGCTATTGTGTATGTTTTACTTATACCTAAATAAAGGATTTAACTATGTGAAAAACTGAATTTCAAAGGCTGTGTTCAAGTTGGCACATTCAGGTGTTTTCGGTAAACGGTTTCTCTCTCTGGATTCTTTTCCTAGGCACTAAGAGACAGTACTGCCACCCATTATAAATAGTTTTATGTGAAGCTACACTTTTCAATTTTCCAGTTATTGGAGCAAATTAGAAATTTCAATGGCCAGTCACAGTCTGCACGGCCGCTACGGTTGGGGGTTCGAATCCCTCCTCGGGTATGGATGTTTGTGTCGTCCTTAGTATAAGGTAGTTCGTAAGCAGTTTGTAAGTTTAGAGACTGATGACCCCGCACTTAAGTCCCTTAAGTTTATCAAAACATTTGAACAACAAAGAAGTCTACCTGCGAAATTTTCAGGACCAACACTCCTGGAAGAAAGGATGTGGTGGAGACATGGCTTAGTCACAGCCTAAGAAATGTTTGTGGACTGAGGAGTGCTAGTCCTGAAAGGTTCACTGAAGAACTTCTTTGAAGTTTGGAAAGTAGGAGGCGAGGTATTGGCAGAAGTAAAGTTGTGTGGACGGATTGTGAAGTGTGCTGGGATAGCTCAGATGGTAGAGCGCTTTTCCATGAAAGGTCCAGGTCCAGGTTCAAATTCCGTTTCTGGTACACAATTTTAATCTGCCAGGAAGTTTCAAGTGTAATTTTGTTGATCGCGAAAGCTTTCTTGAAAACTTATCTCGTTTTGCTTAGCAACTTTACAAAAGCATGATGAAGAAATTGATTTAGTTCTATGCAAGCACAGGATTGTGATAGAATAATTGTAATATTTTTGTGATCATGGGCATTTTAAAATGACTCCATAGTGATCAGGAACTGTGGCTCCGGTACAGTGGATGTAGAGGAATTGTGGACTAAAGTCAAATGCATTGTATATAAAGGGTTAGAGAAATATGTACCTGGTATATTAGAAAGCTACTGAGAAAGCAAAGGCTGTTGCACTCTCGGTTCAAAAAAGAACATCCAAATCAAGACAGGCAATAGTTATTAGAGATTTGTGCACCTATAAAAAGATCAGTGCAGGGATCATACAATAATTACCACAGCCATACCTTAGCAAAAGATCTTTCTGAGAATACGAAAAAATTCTGGTGCTATATAAAATCAATAAGCGGGTCAAAGGCCACTATCCAATCATTCTGGGGCAGTAATAGAAAAAAGCAAACAGAAAGCTAAAGTTCTAAATTTCACCATTGAGAAATCATTCACGCAGGAGCTCAGCTCGAATGTAATAAATTTCCTTGAGACAGTTAAGCTTCTTTCTATGAATTAGCACAGGTTTAGAAAACATCGTTCATGTGAAATTCAGCTCTCCCTTTTCTCGATGACATCCTGGAAGTCATAGGTGAAGGGAAACAGGCAGGCTGTGTTTTTCTCAATTTCAAAAAGGCATTTGACATGTTGCTGCACTGCAGACTGTTAACGAAGATACGAGCATAAGGAATAAGTTCACAGATTTGTGATTGGCTGGAAAACTTCCTAAGTAATAGAACACAGTATGTTGTTCTCAATAGCAAGTGTTCATCAGAGATGAGAGTATCATCAGGCATGCCCCAGCAGAGTATGATAGGACTGCTAGTATTTTCTAACTATATAAATGATATGATGGACTGAGTACCTTGTAATTTGCAGCTGTTTGCTGACGATGCTGTGGAGTATGGAGGGGGGGGGGGGGTTGTCATAAATTGACTGTAATAGCATACCAGGATGACTTTAAATGTAAGGTGGTGCACATGAGTAGGAAAAACAATCCAATAATGTTCAAATACAGCATTAGTAGTGAGCTTCTTGATAAAGTCACATCGTTCAAATATCTAGGCATAACATTGCAGAGCGATGTGAAATTTAACAAACATATAAGGAGAGTTGTGAGTAAGGTGGACAGCCGACTTCAGTTTATTGGGAGGAGCTGCAGTCCCATAGTGGTAGCCACCCCTGGCTTCGAAACTAGCATTTGCACATGCGATGATGTATGGCACCATAGTACTTGCGCATGTAAAAATCCAAAATCATACTACTCGCTAAATCTCTGTACAAAGAAGAGTAGAAAGCCAATCTACTTTATTGCACAATATTGAAACCCCACAAGTCCCCAGTATGTCAGAATGTTTACATTCTTTGCTCTTTGTGCAGCTGGTAATTTGTGCCACAAACCTTTTTTCTAAAAAAACTATGCAAGTATGCATGGCAGAATTCGGTCCTTGTATGTGTAAATGGTTAGTGGTGTTGGAGCTTACAGTGGCATTAAATCATTGCATGTGTAAACGCCACATAATTATTTAGTATCCTCAGTAAGCATCAAAATGACAGATAAAAGACTATATTTAAAAACTGGCACTGGAGCACATTTTGGAAAAAGTGTTCTTGCAAATATAATTTTATAAAATGTGCGTGTGTGGAAAATATGTTTTCTGATGATTATCACTCTAAAATACTTCTCAGGTATAATATCAAGAACTTATTCTATCTGCCATCCAATATCAAGGCTCCTTTGCAGAGTGTAAAGAATGATATTGGCCACACTCCAAGACCTTTGACATCAGATTTGAGGAGCAATAACAGCATATCAGACTCAAACAAGCTTCCAAGTCGGCTAAAGTAGAACATTTGTTGGAATTAAAACATTCTATGAATTACGACACCGTCAAGATTCTGATACAAACACCCAAATACTGGAATAGTGTTATTAAAGAATCAATTGAAATAAATGTCATGCAGGATCTTATCAACCGTGGTACAGGTTATCAACTTAGTTCCACCTGGAATCCAGCACTCAATCTCCTGAAGACACAAAGAAGACAACATCCAAAATTTGGGAGGAATAACTCTGCATATGGTAACAGGGAAAATATCCCAGCACAAATATCACAGAGTTCACAGAGTGTGCTGAATGAGACAGTAAATAAAGCACTTGAGGACGGTTACATAGCATATGAATGACAGTTTCCACAGCGGGAACCAGAGAGCAATATGAAAGCTGGTTGTAGAGGCTGCATACATCAAACAGAGCACTTGATGTGGCCCGCTATGACAGCAGAACAGAATTGTCAATGAGGAAGCATAAATGACGACAGTCAGAAGACTGAACGCCTCCTCCCAAGTACAAATTGGAGGTGGAACATAATGTTACATGATAATATTATTAACTGCCTAGAGTCATAAAATACACGCATAACATTTGGAAAAGCCACAACTAGTAAATAATAGGGTTGCGACTAATAACTGGCGTGGATGTCAAATGGAGTGCCTACAGTAGTCCTGATCAGTGACAGAACACCTAGCTGCCACACTCAGGCATAAATACTGGACCCATACCATACTGGAACCCCCCTCAGGATAAAACACTCCCATCACCGCACATGAGTTGCAGCCAACACTCTGCACAAAACAACACAGCTCCTGACTACAACCATGTCACCTATATCACCTCTGTGAATGTTCCCTTCCTTTTCTCACCACCATAGTAACTGTCTATACCACCATCCTCTACACCAGTTATTACCCCACCCGTGGAAAATTTCCCTTGTTCAGTTATTCCTTAAACCTAACAAACTCCCTTTAATGTCTCCTCCTACCCTCCAATTTGCCTTATCACAGTGTTCAGCAAGGTCTTTGAATCCATCCTATCCCATCACATCCATCATATAGGCAGAAGGACAAGGCATAATAGAAATCTTTGGATAACACAGGAGATACTGAACTTAATTGATGAAAGGAGAAAACATAAAAATGCATCAAGCAAAGCAGGCAAAAGGAAACGCCGACATCTGAAAATGAGGTTTACAAGAAATGCAGGCTGGATAAGCAAGAGTGTCTTGAGGATTTTGCAAGATCATAGAAAATTGTATAACTAAGGGAAAGATAGATACTGCCTACAGTAAAATAAAAGAGACATTTGGAGATAAGAAAAGCAGCAGTATGAATATCAAGAACTCAGATGAAATGAAGACTCAATTAGGAGCGGTTTGCTCCATGACCATAAAATGACAAATATCAAAAGAAATTTGAGCATTGGTCGTAAATTACCACTTGTTTATTGCAAATCGATTTCAACTGTGGAATAGTCATTTCCAGCGAACATACACAATCAAATTGATAAGTATCTGGTGTTACATGTCAAGTCCCAAGGCATAGTTACAAATTATATAAGATATTCCAGAGTGCCAAATCCTGACCACTGAAACATGATTTGGCACTCTGAAATATCTTATAAATTTTGTAGCTATGCCTTGTGGTTTGATAATATAACACCAAATATGTATCAATTTGATTGTGCATGTTGCATTGAAGATGCCTATTCCATAGTCAAAATCAATATGCAATAAATAAATGGAATTTACGACCAATACTGAAATTTCTTTTGATAAGACCTCAGATGGAAAATCAGTAATAAGGAAAGAAGGGAAAGCAGAAAGGGGAAGGAATATATAGAAGGCCTAAACAAAGGAAATTAACTTGAATGCAGTATTCTAGAAATGGAAGATGAAGTACTGGTAGATGAGATAGGAGATACTATACTGAGAGATGAATTTGACAGAGCACTAAAAGATTTGAACAGGAACAAGGCCCCTGGAGTAGATGATGTTCCATCTGAACTGCTTGTATTAGGAGAGGCAGTCAAGAAGAAACTGTTCCACCTGGTATGCAAGATGTATGAGACAGGGGAAATACCCTCAGACTTCAAGAAGAATGTAGTGCTTCCAATTCCAAAGAAAGGAAGTGCAGACAAATGTGAAAATTACAGAACTATCAGTTTAATAAGTCATAGTTGCAAAATACTAACATGAATTATTTACAGAAGAATGGAATAACTAGTGGAACCTATCCTCGGGGAAGATCAATTTGGATTTAGGAGAAATGTAGGCAGACGCAAGGCAATACTCACAATACGACTTAATCTTAGAAGATAAATTAAAGAAAGGGAAACCTATGTTTTTAGCATTTGTGGCTCTGAAAAACGCTTTTGACAATGTTGACTGGAATACACTCTTTTAAATTCTGAAGGTAGCAGGGATAAAATATAGGGGGCGAAGGCTTATATTCAACTTGTGCGAAAACCAGACCACAATTATTAGAATTGAAGGGCATGTAAGGGTCACAGTGGTTGGAAAGGGAGTAAGGCAGGGTTGTAGCCTTTCCCCAGTGTTTTTCAGACTGCACATTGAGCAAGCTGTGAAGGAATGTAAGGAGAAATAAAAGTCCAGGGACAGGGGAAAAACCTAGTGGTTTCTGTCAGAGACAGCAAAGGATCTGGAAGAGTAATTAAACAGAATGAATAGTGTCTTGAAAGAAAGGTATAAGATGAACATTAACAAAAGTAAAATGAGGGTAATGGAATGTAGTGTCAGAAAATCAGGTGATGCTAAATTAGATTAGGTAATGAGACAATAAAAGTAGTTGAGTTTTGTTGTTTGGGTAGCAAGATAACTTATGATGGCTGAAGTAAAAAAGATATATAAGAAAAGCCTTTCTGAAGAAGCAAAATTTGTTGACATGCAGTATTAATTTAAATGTTAGGAAGTCCTTTCTGAAAGCATTTGTCTGGAGTATAGCATTGTATGGAAGTGAAATGTGGACGATAAAGGAGTCGAGACAAAAAGATGATAGATGTTTTCAAAATGTGGTGCTACAGATGAATGATGAAGATTAGATGGGTAGATCATGTAACTTTAGAGGAGGTGAATTTGGAAGAAATGGAATGTATGGCATATCCTGACTAAGAGAAGGGGTAGGTTGGTGGGATACATTCTGAGACATCAAGGGATTGTGAACATAAGATTAGAAGGAGGTGTGTGGGGTAAAAATCGTAGAGGGACACCAATGGATGAATACAGAATGCTGATTCAATAGGATGTAGGTTGCCATACGTATTCTCAGATGAAGATGCTTGCACAGGACAGGGTAGCGTAGAGAGCTGCATAAAACCAGTCTGCGGACTGAAGACCAACAACCATCCCCATCTTCTCCATAGACGTCCAACTCCTTTGCTTCACCTAACTCCTTTCTCTTGAGCTCAATTTCCGTCTTGCATCCCAGCCTGCTCTTCAAACTCCAAACCTATGCTCTTTTTGTCAACCTCGTCCGAGTAATTGCCTCCTTCCTCTCCAACTGCCCAATGTATGTTACTGTCCATAACACTGACTCCCATCTCTTCTATCTTTCTGCTGGCGTTTCCCAAAGATCTGTTCTCTCCCTCCCTGCTTTATCTCGTGTATATCTCCAATACGCCAAAGCCTGTCTCCCCCCCCCCCAACCTTTTCCCCATACACCTCTTCCAATATGCTGATGACACCTCCTTGCTTGCCTTAACTTCTACCATCATCCATTCCACCCATCTTCTCCAAGAACACCTAGACTTGTTCATCATTTGCTGTAACCAGTGGCTCCCATCCATAAATCCTGCCAAAATCCAGGTGATCATCGTAGGCCATACCATCCCCTCCTCCTGTCCCCATGATTTCCATCTCACTCTCTATCATCATCCCATTCACCTTACCCCTACCCTTAAGTACCTGGGCCTTACCATAGATCATACCTTATCCTGGACTCCCCACCTCCACACCATCCAAGAAAAACCTCACTCCTGCCTCCCCAAACCCCTTGTTGATGGTACCTGGAGTCCTGGAGTCTCAATACTTCGACCATTCTCTACACCTACAAATCCCTCATTCATCCCATCCCTGTGCTCCAGTCCCTGCCTGGATCTCTGCCCCTCCCCCCTTCCCCCCCAAATCCTTCTACAAGTCCCTGGAGATCCTGGAATGCCGCACTGTCCGCCTCGCCATCCGTATCCCCTCCTACACCCCATCCCCCACATGGCTCTTCTATAAACTCATTCCCTTCCCCAACCTTGTTTGTTTCACTGAACAGCTCTCCCTCTGGTTTCCTCTTCCATAAACCCATCTAGTTTACCCTGTTGTCTATCCTCTCCTCACCAATCCTGGTCCATTGCTGCACTGTTACCTCTGTGTCCCCACTGCTCTCCACCTGTCCACTCCACTCTCCTTCTCCTTTCGTGTAGTAAAGTCTGCTCTCTCCCTCTCAATGATGATGCTCTCCATCTACATATCTACCCTTCATACCAGTTCTGATCCTTTCCTTTTGCTCCCCCCTCCCCCCCAATTGATCCTCCCTCGAGTGCCCCACTTCCTTCGTTACTCCCCACCCTCCCTACTTCTCTGCCAGTCCCTCCAGTCTACACCCCCTCCCACTTATTACAGCTTCCTGGGACATTCCATCCCCTTCATTTCCCCCATGGCCCTGTGCTTCCCTCCCCCCACTTCCTCTCCTCCCCTTGCTCCTTCATTCATCATATTATTTAACATTTGCATGTGTATCATACTGTCTGCGTTCCCATCAGAGTGAAACCTATCAGCACTTTTTAACAAAACTGCGAACAGACATCCAACAGCTGATGCCTGTGAATTTAAATGCCCATTTGCATCAGTGCCACATGTTGTGTTTCTCTGTTTTTGTTACCTTTTGTGTTTATACGAACTTCATTTTTCCATGCCGTTTCAAGCAGCATGTTTTCTTCCTATCGTTCCATGTTTATGTTTTGTGTTCTCCTTTACATTTTTTGTCTCTTCTTTATCCATGTATATAATGCTGTAGGCTGAAGAGTGCCTCAGGTGGTGCCAGCTCACCCCACCTAGGTTGGGAATGAAATGACAAAACAACAACATATTGAAATCAACCTCAGGAAGAACCTGATGAAGGTTGCGAGTAATACGATTGAAATATTGTGCTGGTATGATGTGGATTACACAGCAGAAAACCCGATTCTCTATGACAACACCCCGCTGGGAAAGTCTTTACATCTACAACTAAAAAAGGTAACTTCTGCAGATAACTAATTTCTCAAATTTTTAAAAATATTTCAAATCAAAACTTCACTAAATTATAAAAAGTAGGTAATGGTTTAAATACATTCATTAATGTAATTAAAAACTAAACAGTATTATTAATTGTTCATGTTACAGAAGAATGTTGAAGATCAGTTGGGTAGATCATAATGAACTTCTGAACAGAATTGGGGAAAACAGGAATGTCTGCCACATATTGTCTAAAAGAAGGGATCAGTTGTTAGGACACATTCTTAGTCATCAAGGAATTGTGAATTTGGCATTGGAGGGAAGTGTGTGGGGTAAAAATCGCAGAGGGATACAAAGAAATGAATACAGCAAGCAGATTCAAATGGATGTGGGTTGCCATTCTTATGAGGAGATGAAGTGGTGTGCTCAGGATAGAGTAGGGTGAAGTGCTGCATCCAACAAGTTTCTGGACTGAATATCATGAATCATACAGCCTAAAAAAAGGAAAAGCAGCCAACAATCTGTAGATTGGTTTGAACACCACAGTGCTTTAATAGGTATGGTCAAGTTTTGAGAGGTTTGCCGCTGCCACCTTCCAACCTTCTAACTGACTTACCCAGATGGTTATAGGGGGACCTACAGTTTAAGGTGGATTCAGAACCACGGTGCTACTGGAGATTTTTCACTAAGCAACATTGCCAAAAAGAAAATAAGTGAAAAGTGACAGGTAAAAATCCCAGGTCTTAGTGGGGATCGAAGCCACGCCCTCTGTATTCACATAGTGTGGCACTCTACCAAAGTACTATTGAGGCTATGGAAGAAATATGGTAAGAGTGTAAATACTGCATTTATTTAGAGGGAATATTAGATTGTGACAGCGTAATTTAATGTCATCCTAGAGTGTAAAGTGTTTACAGGGTGCTATGAAGCATACTAACTTATTTAGATCGAAGAAAATGAACAGCATTTATTGTCATATTCTGAGAAAGGAGTGAAATAGCCTACTCAATTTAACTACAAGAGGTCATGGTATAGGTCTCCTAGATTTGGCTCACAATGTATGAGGAGAACAGCTGGATGGGCCTCTCAATTTCCTGAAATATATCTGTTGAGTGGGCCGTAGGGAAATAGAAATTATGTACAAAAGATTTCCGATTAAGGTGTAAAAGAACTATAAGTAAGTTTATGTACTGTTATTGTCAATGATTTCGTAGCACAGGGGATAAGGTCATAGATTGCCAATTTTGCAACATGAGTTGGAGTTCCGCAGTTTCCTTTTGTTTTAAGTTTTCTATTATGTAATGTTAAATTTTTAATTAAAAAATTTAAAATAACTTCAACATTTAAATTTAAAAAGCCTCATCTCATTCCTGCCTGAACTATTTAGCGTTCATGTTTCACTCCTGTACAAGGCTGCACTGGAGACAAATGCATTCAGAAAACATTTCCTTACACTTACATTAATGTTCAGTGCTAACATATTTCTATTTTTCAAAAATTTTTTCTTCCCATTGTCATTCTGCATTTTATATCCTCTGTACTCTGACCATCATATGTTATTTTAATTCCTAAGTAACAAAATGCTTCTACCACCCTTATCACTTCATCACTTAATCTAATTTCCTCAGCATCACATTATTTTCTGAGACTGCATACCATTACCCTTGTTTTGCTCTTGTTAATGTTCATCTTATACACTCCTTTCAACACACATCCATTCCATTCAGTTACTCTTTCAGGTCCTTTGCTGTCTCTGATAGAATTACAATATCACCAGCAAAGTGCAAAATTTTTATTTCTTAGTCATGAACTTTAATTTCTTCTCCAAATTTCTCCTTGCTTTCATTCACAGCTTGCTCAATGTACAAATTGAATGACATTGGGCAAGACTACAACCCTGTCTTAGTCCCTGCCCAACCCATGCTTCACTTTCATGCCATTCGACTCTGGTTTTTGTACAAGTTATGAATAACCTTATGTTCCCTATATTTTACCCTTACTGACTTCAGAATTTGAAAGAGTGCATACCAATCAACATTGTCAAAAGCTTGCTCCAAATCTACAGAAGCTAGAAATATATGTTTTTCCTTTTCTTAATCTATCTTCTAAGATAAATCGTGAGGTGAGTATTATCTCCCGTGTTCCTACATTTCCCTTAAATTCAAATTGATCTTCTCTGAGGTCAACTTGTACCAGATTTTGCATTCTTCTGTAAATAAACTGTGTTAAGATTTTGCAACCATGACTTATTAAACTGATGGTTTTGTCATTTTCACACCTGTCTGTGTCTGCTTTCTTTGGAATGGAGACTATTACTTTTTTTAAACGACTGAGGGCATTTCACCATCTGATATATGTTACACACCAGGTGAAATAGTTTTGTCATGACTGGCTCTCCCAGAGAATTGTACTCCAGGGGCCTTGTTTCAACTTTAGTTGTTGAGTGCACTCTCAAATTGATCTCTCAGTATAGTATCTCCTATTTCATCTTCATCTTCATCTACTTCCTCTTTTCTTTGTACAATATTGCTTGAAGTTCATTTCTTTTGTAAAGGCCCTCCATATATTCTTTCCAGCTTTCCATTTTCCCTTCTTTGCTCAAAACTGGTTTTCCATCTGAATTTTTATTATTCGTACAGCTGCTTTTCTTGTCTCAAAATGTCTCTTTTATTTTCCTGTAGGGGGTATATATTTTCCCCAAGTTATACATTCTTCCATAGACTTGCATTTGCCCTACAGCTGCTGCTTAGCAATTTTGCACTTCCTGTCAATCTCTTTTCTTATCGTTTGTACTCCATTTTAATTTACTGAATTTTTATATCTGCTCCTGCCATGAATTAAATCCAGTAATTTGATTAATATGTAAATTCTCCATGGAGATGATAAATTATTTTTCAAAACAGTTGGATTGGCTGGCCAGTACTCACCTTTTTGCTGTACCAACAATAGTGACATACAGAAAAAGGAGGAACTGTGTTCCTTCTTCAGGTGGGGAGAAGGAAGAAAAAGAAGAAAAATGAATGGGAAAACAAGGAAAAGGTCATGAATTACCATTCCCTTCTTTTCCCATTCCTATTTCTTCTTTTTCTCGCTTCTCTCCACCTGAAGAAGGAACACAGTTCCAAAAGCTTTTTATTTTCCTCATTTTTCTGTGTGTAACTATCAGCGGTACAGCGAAAAGGTAAGTAGTGGCCAGCCAATCTCTCTCAAAAAATCAATAATTGCTGTAATATCCAAGGATTTTTTGTAGGTCTTGCCTTTCTACTTATTTGGTCCTCTGCTATCTTCAGTATTTCATTTCTCAAAGCTACCCACTCCTCTGCTACTGTCATATTTTCCACTGTTTCTGTCAATTGTTGCCTAAAGCTCCTTCTGAAATTCTCAAGAACTTAAGGTTCCTTCAATTTATCCACATCTCACCTTCTTATTTTCCTATATTTCTGCAGTTTCTTCAGTTTTAGTCCACCCAATTGGCCAAGTTCAAGTGGGAGCAGCTTGAGCATCTGTACTACAGCCTGTACAGGTCACCCCGTGACTTCCTATCTCTTTGCACCAGTAAAAATCATCTCAAAGGGAAGTGCTTCAACTCTTATGACGAAGTGAAGGACACAGTAGAGGACTGGCTCATCACAGCTACATAAATTCTGGAAAAAAGGACTCCTTTGTCTCATTAAATAGTGGGGTAGTTGTGTTCAGGCCTCTAGTGATTACTTTTGAATAAAGGCTTGAATTATACTCACAGCGTCATTTCTTGCCCTTTCTTTTAATCACCCCTTGTAAATAATAGTACAATTATCGTACATAGCCTTGGCATTACAAATGAATTTATGTGCCATCTGTATGTACATGAAATTTTGTATACAATATGACAACTAAATAAGGTTCAGTGTATTATGTACACAAACTGAGTGTACTGATTTGTAGTATGTAGTGTTGATCAGAGAGTGGGACACAAACAAATTCCAAAAATTGAACATTTTCAGAAATAGTTAATGCTAACATAGGTCCCCCAAAATATGGTGTCAGTAATAACTGTTTAAACAATTGACAGTCATCTTTATGTAGTAGCAGTGACTATACTGTTGGAAGTCCATGTTCGTTTGTGGTCATATCATAATAATTTATCACATATTCTGATACGAAATTCCCACCAAGAGAGCATGGTCAGGAATAGTTGTCTGGGGGAGTTAAGTGCATAACTATGCAAAGTAAGTGGGAAAAAAAAGAAGTTGTGCCCAGGTGGTCAAAGTGGTATGCTCTCTGGGGGTGGCGGCGGCTATGGGGCTGGTAATCTCCCAAGTGACTGGATACAGGGGGTGGAGGAGGTGACTGTCATGTCAGTTTTCAGTTGTCCTTAAGTGAGAGTGTGAGACTTAATTGCAATGTATTGTATCTGAGACTGGATAGTGGTATTAACTGCAATGTCATGTTAGCTCTCAATCATCCAGAATGACATCCTTTACTGGGGGTTAGGGCATGGGTGTGCGTTTTCCCCAGACAGCTGGCTTGGTGATGTTGTGGTGCTGTCACTGACCGAGGAAATGTCGTCGAATTCTCATCACCATACTACTATCAGTCTAGGAGAGATGACAGACTATGAGGACAGTGCCCTAGATTACCCCTCCATACAACTTCAAACCAGGTGTTAGTGATGGCGAGTGTGTTCGGTCTGGAATATCATTTACTGGAGTAGAGTTGTCTTCAGTAATAAGCCCCGCTGTAAATTGAGTAAAGATGTCAAAGAAAAATGTTTCTGGAGATGCGGCAGGTAGCAGTTGGGTGCT